>CM057831.1:98765804-100160804 GCA_030068075.1 Paguma larvata | reverse complement strand
ACTGTAGCCATTCTAGTGGATACAAGTACTCCATTTTTATGGTTTCGATTTGCAATTCCCCAATGGCTGATGATGGTTAGCATCTTTTCAGGACAGGCCGTCCCTGTTCTTGGCCCCTGGTATATCTTCTTCAGAGAAATGTCTCTTTGGATACTTTGGCCACTTTTAAGGTGGGTTATTTGCTTTTTGATTATTGAGTTGTAAGAGTTCTTTATATTCTATGTACAAGTCCCTTATGAGTGACGTGATTTGCAAGATTTTTCTCCCCACTGTGGGTTGTCTTCTCATATTCTTCATGGTGTCCTTTGGAGCACAAATTTTTTTTTAAGATTGAGGAAGTCCAATCTATCTTTTCCTTTGCCATTTGTGTCTTGGTGTCATGTTTGAGAAATCATTGCCTAATCTAGGATAAGAGTTTTTACGGTTACAGCTCTTATGTTGAGGTCTACGGTCCCTTTGGGTTGCCTGGGGGGCTCAGTCGGTTAGGCGTCCAACTTTGGCTCAGGTCATGATCTTGCGGCTTGCGAGTTCGAGCCCCGCGTTGGGCTCTGTGCTGACAGCTCAGAGCCTGGAACCTGCTTTAGATTCTGTGTCTCTGTCTCCCTCTGCCCCTCCCCTTCTTGCACTCTGTCTGTCTCTCTCTCAAAAATAAATAAATATTAGATCTTGGGTCCCTTTGTGGGTAATTTCTGTATGTGGTGTGAAGTTTCCACTTGGTGTTTCGAGTTGCCCAGAGGCCGAGTGTGTGACCCGCCCCAGTTGTCTGGGATACCTAGGGGTGACCAAAGCGAACCCCCCTTCTTTCTCAGAACTGATTTGCCTACTGTTTGGGAAGCAAGGCACAGCGTGTCCCTCCTCCCCCTCACTCAGGTGACCCGAGCCTAAATCTTCAGCCATTGGCTGATGGGGGGGCGGGTGCTGTACCCTCTTTTGCCTCACTCATGCGGCCATGTCAAAAGCACTTACTTTCCACATCTCGAAGCCTCATTCATTGTGGCCCCAGCCTCCCTCTCCAGGGTCGTGAGAACACAGAATCAGACCAGGAACATGTATCCCCACAGTGTGGAAAGAACTGGGCAGCATGGCTTCCAATTCCATGTGTTGCTTGACTTATTTCAGATATTTACTCCGCTTTCTTAGTATGTCAGTTATCCCGTCTGTAAAATGGGGCCAATACCCTTACCCCCTGGGACCGCTGTGGAAGTGAAATGAGAGCAAACACGTGGACTGCAGGTGGGGGTCATAGTTAAGGGCCAGACCCGGCTTTGCTGTCATCTGCTGTGTGACCTTAAGCCAGTCACCCATCCTCTCTGGATCTCCACTTCTAAGTCTCTAAAACAGAGTGGATCCCCCTCGTCCTCCCTGCCATAGCAACGATCTGAGCACCAAATGCTGTCATTTAACAAACGTGGAGTTCATGGGCGAGGTGTTCACTAGCCTCGGCTTCGGGTTCCCTGGCCACACCCTCTGTGTTTTGTGTTCTCTCTGGAGGTACGCCCTGCGGTGGGTGGTTGAACCACCTGTAGGGGTGTCACAGTTGAAGAGGGCTCTGTTACTCAGAACATAGACGGTCAAATCAATTTAACACGTAACTACTCTTTATCCAGCAAAAGTGCCCGCACGATAGAACAGCGGCTGAAACGCATCAAGCCTTTGCTGTTTGCTAGCTAGATCTTCAGTCCTCATAGCAGCTCTGTGACATCGGTATGACTGTTAACCACGTTTAGAAGAGAGAGCTGAAGGGGCGCCTGGGTGGTTCAGTTGGTTGAGCGGCCGACTTCGGCTCAGTTCATGATCTTGCGGTCCATGAGTTCGAGACCCCCGTCAGGCTCTGTGCTGACAGCTCAGAGCCTGGAGCCTGCCTCGGATTTTGTGTCTCCCTCTCTCTCTGCTCCTCCCCAGCTCATGCTGTGTCTCTCTGTCTCAAAAATAAATAAACATTAAAAAAAAAAAAAAAGAAGAGAGAGCTGAAGCAGAGCTTCAGAGAAGCTAAGCAACTTGCCTGAGGTCACACAGCTAATGAGCAGAGCAAGGATTCAACCCCAGATCTGACTCCAGGACCTGTCTCCTAGTCCTCATCGGAATAGTGTAGCCCCCTCCAACCTCCTTCAGCTTAGAGTCTCCTGCCATGGGCAAGACAACCTGCTAGAGCCCAATCCCACAGATGTTTTGGTGAACCTGACTGTCAACTGCAGTTAAGTGAAGCCTCAGGGCGCGAGGAGGGGCTCACTGTCCGGAGAGACTCAGAAAATGGGATCATTTTGTGAGCGTGTGTGTGTGTGTGTGTGTGCGCGCGCGTGTGTGGTAATCCTTGGAGCAGCCAGCCTCTCAGGGGGTTGCAACCGACCACCATTCCCATTTCACAGACGGGATAACGGAGTCTTGGAGTTTCGGCAGCATGGCTAGTGAAGCCGGGGCTTGGATGTGCTCTGTGTGGCTCCGGAGGTGAAGGTTTCTCCGTGGCCCTGCTTGCCAGGGCTTTGCAGATCTTGTCACGTGTGGTTCACCCTCACGATTTTACCTTGCCTGTGTCCTAGGTACTGTTGACTTAATGCTTCCTTTTACATCAACCCATTTAAACAAGTAGCCTGACTTTGAAGTGTAATATCCTTGGGCTGTTGGGTTTGATTGTACTAACACACACATCATACACATACATGTGTCTAACACACACACACACATACATGTCCCCAGTGTACATACATATACATGCACATTTTTCCAATACATTCACATATGTATGTACATACGTGTGTGTTTCTGATACACATCGAAATGAATAATAACGGCGAAACACAAAATCCATCTCCTAACTCATCTCGATTGCCCCCCAGGCTGCGCATACCACAATTTTGGGAAACACGATTCTGTTCTAAGGCTTCCTCTCTGTCAGTAACTCAGTGCATTTCCGTCCCACGCCCTCCCTTTACTTGCCTATAAAAGTGGAGCAGTGGGATTTCAAAGACCTCTTCTGTTGTAATTGGCATGGATAGAGTTCTAAGGCATCTTGGCCTACTGGGCTGGCTTTATTTGAGTCCGGCTTTATCCAACGACGCAGAGTGATGGGGCCTCGGGAGCCTGCTCACAGTAGTCAAACTCACAAGAGCCTGATGGATAAACCAGAGCAACAGATGCATCGAGTGACCTTGAGTTGCTAGCAGGCCCCTGGGCCGTCATGCTCCATGAGTGGAGAAACACATCTCGCCAGCACCAGCTCAGGCGTGGGAAGCGTCCTGAGCCTCCGTGTTCAGGACAGAGGGGCCCCGGGGTGGCCGGGAGAGGGCTGGCGCTTGGAGACCGTCTTGCGTCCGAATGTAAGCCCGCCTATAAGAAGCTGTGTGGCTGTGAGTTGCTGTGCTCCTCAGAGCCTCATCGTCTATAAAGGGGGGGGGGTCATTGGACTCGCTTTGTAGGGAGGCCGTGAGGATCAAAAGAGGTATCCTATGAAAAAGCCTGGCAGGAAGTAGGTGTTAATTAATCGGGAGCTCATAGGACTTGTGTGAGGGAAGGCGCCATTTGATGGTGAAAGACTGAGGGGTAGAATCACTGTCTAATTCAAGGGCTGCAAACTCAGATGCCAACCAGTTGATAGTAATACCAAGCAGTTCATAGTAATCAATAACGATAATAATAATAATAATCTCAATGCCAACCGAGCCTGGCAGTTCGTAATAATCAACTAATTAATAATAAAGTAGGGCAGGTGTAAGGTGTCTGGGAGGTCAGAGAGAGGTGAGGACTTGGGTGGTTTGGAGAGGGCAAGACCTGCCACAAATGGGTGACCTCCACTCAGCTCCAGCAATGGCCAGATATTCTGATTTCTTAAAGGGAAGCCAGATTTGTATGGGATAACTCCTTTCTTAATGTTTATTTCTTTCTTTTGAGAGAGAGAGTGATAGAGAGAGACAGCACGAGAGCACGTGAGTGGCGAGGGGCAGAGAGAGAGGGAGAGAGAGAATCCCAAGCAGGCTCTGCTCCGTCAGCACGGAGCCCGATGCGGGGCTTGAAGCCACAAACCATGAGATCATGATCTGAGCCGAAATCAAGAGTCTGAGGCTTAACCAACTGAACCACACAGGCGCCCCGTTTATGGGCTGACTCCCAATTTTAAACTGCACCCCGTTAAAATTTGCATGCCAAGCAAAACACAGGTGCTGGCCGCTGCTGGTCACCTGTTTACAGCCTCTGGCCTAAATGATCTCTGCATTTCTTCCTGCTTCACTCGCTGTCCCAACACAGTGCTCGGCATTCAGCAGGTCAGGCAGACCTGGTGGAGAACCGAGCCGTGATGGTGACAGTCACTGCACGACGGGGCTAGCCGAACCTTACAGGCTTCTTCCCCGGCCTGAGCACTCTCCCCAGCTTCCCTGGCAGCCGCCGCCCAAGGTGCTTCCTGCGCTGGCTGGCCGGCACTCAGGGTCCGAGACTTCTTCCTCAGGTTCTTCTTATGTTAACACGCAGGTCATGTCACCCCTGTGCTGCCGCATGCACTTCAGGTATCTGAAGTCAGGAGTCCTGGTCACCACGGAGGGCGGGTGCTTCCTCTCCTAGCCTTCGGACACCCTCACATCTTCCTGTTTTGTTCTCTTCATTGCACCTGTCACTCTTGACTTTTTTTTTCTTTTTTTTAAACGGAAGCTCTGTGCCTAATGTGGGGTTTGAACTTCCAAGTGAGCCGCTTGGAAGTGAGCCTGAGATCAAAAGTCACACGCCCTGCCGACTGAGCCAGCCAGGTGCTCCAACGGCCCCTGTCACTCTTTAAATCAGCGTCCAGCTGTTGACTTGTTTAGTATCTGAAATAAGCCCCGTGAGAGCTGAGGGCTTCCTTCTTATTCACCGTGGGATCCCCACCACCTGCACCCCTTCGTCAGCTATTTCAGGAGAACCTCCTCTGGGCCAGGCTCTGTGCAAAGCTCGCCTTCCCCAGCTGAATCTTTTTTTTTAATCTTTGAGAGAGAGAGAGAGCTCCAGGGAAGTGCAGAGTGGGGAGGGGGGAGGCAGAGAATCTGAAGCCGGCTGTGCACTGACAGCAGAGAGCCCGATGTGGGGCTTGAACTCACAAACCATGAGATCATGACCTGAGCTGAAGTTGGAAGTTTAACCGACTGACCCCCTCCCCACCCCCCACGCCCCAGCTGAATCTTGTAAGGCACATATGACTTAGGCATCTTCAGCTCCCTTTTACAGGCTAAGGGTCTGTGGCTCAGAGAGAGGAAGTTACTTCTCCGAGGTTGCGCAGCTAGTAGGGGTGGTGTGGGAATTCGGACCCTGGTCTGTCTGCCTTTGGTGCCCCTGGGTGTGCGTGCCCTTGGCAGTGAAGCTTAGGTAACAAATAGGGGGCAGGGCAGCAGCCACCTCGAGATTCAGTGAGCACTGAGTGAAGCGAATCACCCTCCTTCCCCCACTAGTAACCATTTTTATTAACTTGTCACGACTCCAAGTTGGCCGTTTACCTCGAGGACGAATCCTCATCGGAGTAGATGGGACTCTAGGCCACCTTCAAAGTCGCCTGGTCGTCAGTAAGCCCGAAGCATGGGATTTGAGCTCAGGACCCCCGACCCCAGGCCCTTTGCTGCGCCCAGCTGCTCCCGGCTGTCACGTGCTGAGCCCTCCCTTGCCTCCTCAGCCGAGAACGCCACCAACACCACCCAGGATGAGCAGCGTGAGTGGCTGAGCTGCGACCGCCAGGAAGAGATGCTCAACCTGGGCTTCACCATCGGCTCCTTCGTGCTCAGCGCCACCACCCTGCCGCTGGGGATCCTCATGGACCGCTTCGGCCCCCGGCCCACGCGGCTGGTCGGCAGGTGAGGGGGGCGGGCGTGGACGGGCGTGGGCGGCTGCAGGGGGGAGGGGAGGCGCAGGGCGCTCACGGGCCACGCCTTCTCCTTGCCTGGGTGTCCACAGCGCCAGCTTCGCTGCGTCCTGCACCCTCATGGCCCTGGCCTCTCGGGACACCAGAGGTGAGCTGTTTGACCTTCCCCGCGCCCACACGAAAAGAATGGGTGGGGCGAAGGTGGTTCATTCGCATTCTGGCTCCTGCCCTTGGCCTCCCACAGCTCCCCAAATGCCCTGACCCATCCTTCTCCCCTTCCCAGTTCTGTCTCCGCTGATATTCCTGGCCCTGTCCCTGAATGGCTTTGGTGGCATCTGCCTAACGTTCTCCTCACTCACGGTGAGTGTGACAGGCCCCGCTTGGCAGCGGGCACCCAGGCGTGGGCTGGGGGTAGAGGTGAGTGCGAGGGACAGCGGGTGCGGGAGGGGCCGGCGGCCGCAGAGCAACTGCGTGTGCAGGCTGCAGCTGAGGTGGGGGTGTGACGGTGTGTGTGAGCGTGGGTGTTGGGGATGCCTGTGTCCCCAGCACACAATGTCTGCTGGCCTCAGTTCTAGGCACTGGGGCTGCAGCACAAACAGAACTGCCAACTTCCTCACCTTCCTGGAACTTAACGTTCCCGGGCTGGGCTACGAGGCAGCCTTCCCCAAACAAGTAAACTAATGAATTATGTCCGTGTCCGTAGTCGGAAGTGCTGGAAAAAAAACAAAAAAAAAAAAACAAACGGGCAGCGTGGTAGATAGTGACAGGGTGGGAGCGGTTTGTGTGTGAGCGCATGTGTGTGTGTTTGCCACGCGTATGTGTGATGCTCTATGTGGGAAAGGGCGTATGCAGACGAATGTGTTTGTGAGGGTATTAGGTTAAACCCCGCCAAATCGCAGACACTTGACCGTGCTGGACCTACAGAAACAGCTTTTTCCACATGGCTGGAGCCCCTGCAGGTGTGTGTGGTTGTGTGTGTGTGTTGCTCTAAGTGTGCGTTTCTGTACGTGAGTGTAAGGGTGAAAGGCTGATGAGTGTGTGGTGGCGGAGGGGTTCCTGTTGGGCCAGCCTCGGGCTGTTTATCTCGGACGAGGGCCGCCCTGACCCGCCCTGACCGTCCTGACCGCCAAACCGGGTGTTTTTGGCTGAATTTCACCTCACCCAGCAGCCGCCTTTAATTCCAGCCCGGGACATTTCGCAACTCTCCGAAGGAAGCGGATCCCTTCCTCCCCGCCCCTCCGCGAAGCCCCTTCTCCACGCTGTGCAGCTTGGCTCGGGCCCTAGTTCCCTCCTCTCCCGTGCCCTGCCCAGCGCTGCGCGGTGCGCAACCCCGGACACTGCCCCTGCCGGCCAAGGGGGCTCTGCGCCCGCGGCCCGCCCGCCGCTCCTCTCCCTGCCCCGCCGCCTGTAATCTGCAGCCAATGGCAGGGCCCGGCGCCCGCCCCGCCCCCGGCCCCGCCCCGTTCCCTCCCCGGGCCTCTGCTCTCGCCGGCCAAGACCGACCTGAGCCAGGACATCCAGTGCTGCCCAGCTCCTCGTTCCCGGTTAGCCCGGCCGGCCTCGCGCCCTCCCCCCCACCCCGGCGCCGCCCTGCTGGGCGGAGACGAGCGCCCCGAGACCCAGGGGCCAGGCCACCAAGGGTCCTGGCACTTTCCCTGGCGTCCTTGGCAGCGTGCCTTGCAGATACCAGGTGCCGGGGGAAGCCTCTGCCCCAGTGAGGGTCAGCCTGGTCCCACCCCCTTTTCATAGCCGCTTGGAAGTTGGTGGAGACTCAGTTCTCTGTGGGTTTTCCCCTCTGTGTCTCTAGAGGGCTGAAGTGTTGCGTGGCGGCTAAGGCCCTTCCCAGCTTTGGGGTTTGTTGACCTGAGGGGGCGTGTGGCGGGGCCAGAGGGGGATGTACACAAAGGGCAGCATGACTTTGCTTTCTCCTCCCCGGAGGGCTGGGCTCAGACCAGAGAGCGGAACATATGATCAGTTCTCTACTGGTGGGAATTCCGGACCTGCTGTGCAGGTCAGAGCCACCTCTCCTGATGACCTGGCCTGCCCCGCCCCCTCCTTTACCTCCACCCTTCCCTCCCTGGCACCTCCTGTGAATTGTCCTGGTTCAGCCGACTGGGGCCTTCAGGGCCACCCAGGAGGGTTCATTACAGAGCTAGCCAGGATCACAACCTTGGGGGCCGGGGTAGAACGAGGCTTGCCAGAACACGGGAGGTCGCCATTAAGGAGCTCTGTGAACTTGAGTACATTTCTTTCCCTCACTGGGCCTCAGTGTTCTTATCTGTCAAATGAGTTGCATGAGATCGGTTTTTTTTAAACATTCATTCTGCAGGTTATTAAGAGGCGTCACCTGATACAAGGACCCCATGAACAACTAACTTGGGAAACCCTGGGGTTGAGCAGAACTGACAAAATTGTTCTTTGAGGGCACTTCTGGGAACCTTGAGATGCTACCGTGCACTGGGAATCTGTAGGAGGGAGGGTGTTAGCTAGTTCCGACCACGATTTTGCCTTTGAACTTTTCTGATGCATCTTCTGAAGCTGGTGTTCCTGGAGCTCACTTTGAGGGCCGCGGGGAGGGTGCACTGAGGCTTAACCCCATGGGCTGGGCAAGGGGTGCCCCGGGCGGTGTCAGGGTCCCCCGGCTTACCGGCACTGCTTCCTGCCCTCAGCTGCCCAACATGTTTGGGAACCTGCGGTCTACGTTCATGGCCCTCATGATCGGCTCCTACGCCTCCTCTGCCATCACGTTCCCAGGAATCAAGGTATTGGAACCGTTTGGGGCAGGAGGGCCAGGGAGGTCACCTGGGTTTTCTTTTTGCCTGGACAGAAGAACTAGGTGGGGCTGGGTGAGTGGCTGGCACGCCTGGAAACTGTTGTTCCTGCCAGTCAGAGGTCAGTCCCCACCGCGGTGGGGCAAGCACTGAAGTGTCGTGGGAGGGGCCCAGGCATTGCTGCTGACCGATGGGCCTGACCTCCCTGCTTGCCTCGTATCCTTTACTGCCGTCCCAGGCCAGGCCTCCATCCTCTCTTCTGGGCCAGTTCGAGCCTTCCCAGCGGGTCTCCCTGCCTCAGGCCTTTCCCCTCTCTGGCCTGTCCTTCACATGACTTCCAGAATGATTTTAGTTGGAGGCGTGGCTCACACACCTGCCCTGCTTCACTGACAGAATCCAGACCATCCTCTTCACAGACATTCAATGCCCTTGACCTCTCTGGCCTCCACCAACCTTCCCAGCCACATTTCCTTCTCCTGCCCTGGAGAGGCTGGGCGCCTTGGTCCAAGGTCATGCATGAAGTTAGTCCGTATCAGGCCCCAGCCTGAACAAGTCAGCCTGGTGGAATTAGAACCGGAAGGCCTGAGTTCAAGTTTGGGTGCAAGCTTGGGACCTCATTCCTCCCTCTGATAGCAAATGTTAACAAAGCGTGCTTTCAGCTGGACCATAGGATGCCCTTCAGATTCCACCACGGGCAGTTAAATTTGTTAGTTTAGAAGGCACCTGCTCGGTGTCCCCTAAGGAGTTTGAGAGTGCGTGGGTGGGGGCACGCAATTGTTCAGGTAAGCAGCAGACTTGGAGGGTGGCTCGCCCAGGGCGGTGGGGTTTGAGGAGCCAGATCGGAACTCCCACTCACTTGGGGATGTGGCTCTTTGAGGCTCTGTCCTGTCCCCAGGGAAGAAAGAGCCTCGAGGCCCAAGGCTGAGGAGGAGCAGAAAATTTCCCAGGCAGCCCTTGAGCTCTGAGCAGGAGCCTGAGGAGGCGGCGGATGTCAGTTGTCCAGGCAGGGAGGATAAGAGCAGGGACACTGTCCCCAGCAGAGGGCTGACGCGTTGGCGCAGAATCCCAATCAGCTCGCAGGCTACCTGGGTCGGGAGGCCTTGGGCACACGTGCACACCCGCCCACGCTCCCCCCATCACCCCCCCTTGTCCTACCTGGGAACACCTGTGAAAAGTGAGATAAGGCTTCTGGGTCAGGTTTGTCTTTCCCTCAGGGAACGTGCCAGGAGGGGGCCAGATACACCGTGAGGCCCGATAAACCTAGAACGTTACTTTTTCTCTTTCGTACATAAAATGAAATGGCATTTTTGTGTGAAAGCCAGCATGTGCGTGGAGTCACAGGCAGATTTGTGCGCCCTTTTTCGATAATAATTGAGATTCCAAAGACCTTTGGAGCTTGCGGCCAGCAGCTCCGGCACCCTGTGGGGATTGCTTGCACCTCTTTAGGGGCCTGGGGCGAAAAGGAAGAGGACGTGGTCTTCTTGGGTCTCTTCCGTCTGCAAATGAGGCGCAAAGAATAGGGTAGAAGAGGCCTTGTCTTGGGCCTCTGAGGCCTGGGTTCTGCCTTGGCCTGGAAGGGTGGGGCCAGTGGCCCACGGGCCTGCCGCTCCTTCCACAGCTCGTCTATGACGCCGGCGTGTCCTTCGTGGCCATCATGTTCACCTGGTCGGGCCTGGCCTGCCTCATCTTTCTGAACTGTGCCCTCAACTGGCCCAGGGAAGCCTTTCCTGCTCCTGAGGAAGTCAACTACACGTGAGTGGCTGTGTGGCGAGGGGGACTCCCCCATGGAGCGGGGGTTGGGTGGGGATCAGGGGTGGTAATACGATGGACAGAATATCAGCTTTGGCCTCTGCTTTCTCATCTGTACAATGGGCTTGATCCTCCCCACCCACAAGCATTTGAAGAGACGTGACTGACACATAACAGGCGGTCAAAACACCACCACTTGGAGGACAGGATCAGAGTAGGAGGGACCCCAGCAACAGTGGCATGTGTCATACAGTCCCAGGAGGGGGACACAAAGACTCAAATACCCCACCCTTTGTGGGACAGCCTGAATGCTGGCTTCTCCCCACCCACTATCAGTTCGGTGGGGGCGGGGGAGATGCCATGCCAGTCATAAAGCTGATATTTGAGCGTCCGCTGCAGGCCAGGCCCTGGCCGAGCAGTCCCGCCATCCTCAACAGTCCCGTGAGTGGCTTCTGTTATTACCTCCATTCACAACAAAGGCTCAGGGAACAGTGACTTTCCTAAAGTCCAACCACTGAAGGAGGTGGGTGAAATAAAGATCGGAGCCAGGCTCTCTTGCCGAAGTCCAGCTCTGGCAAGTCCAAGAGTCCCCGAAGGATGGACGGTCGGCGGAAGGAATGAGAGAGCCACGAGATGTAGTCTCATCACCACGCAGGCATCTCTGGCAATCCTGGCATCTCTGCTCTGCTGGTCTCAGTGTCTTTATTTAAAGGTAGTAAGTGACATTACAGCAATGAGTGAGTGACATCCCATCAGTAAGTATAGTTGGAACAACAATGTGTGTTTATCAGCAAAGCCAGCGATTTCCTCAAGCTTGGCAAGTTGTTTTGAAGTTAATTAGCATATGAATTTAAGGCAGGGGGAGAGAATGGGGTGTTACCTAGGCCTGTGCTAATTATCTAAACACAGGCCAGGAGTCATTCTGCCTATTCTTCCAACTACAATGGGGGAGGTGCAGCCCATTTGGCAAGGCAAAGACAGAATTTTCAATGCTTGTTCTTTGCTCGTGAATGAGTGAATTTACATATTAGGAGCCCAACGTTTACACAAGTCACACCAATATCCAGCCAGCTCATAACTGCTATCAATCTGTGCAACCCATCCCCAAGATGCAACTTTAAGATTACTTCTGGCCAGGCTACTCTCATTCAGAGGTAACCCATCAAAGCATCATGCTCCAGGTCCTTCCTTTTTATCTAAATGCCATAAAACAAAGAGCATTACATTCCTTGGGGCCAACGAGGGCGATTCAAGAAATCAAAGCCTGAAAGATTGATATTAGAAGGAGATGGTTTTGGGTGTCAATTTGGTGGCGGGAGCCTTGCAACATCCACCTTTTCACACAGGGAGAGTGTCAACCTGTGTGCCCAAGATGGCTCCCAGCATCTGCCCCTTTTCCGTATCATAGATGCAAAGTATGTAACTTAACGTTTATGTCATGAATATTGTGACTTAAGACTCTGCAAAAGACTGAGGTTAAGAAGAAGCAGGATACAAAGAACTACACCAACGTTGACCAGTAAGGAAAACAGCCCTTTAGAATTGAAAAAGTTATGCAGTCCATTTAAGAAGGACGCAGCCATCTGTGAAGGGGGAACAAAAATGGAGGATTCATTGATGGATTGATCTGTTGATGGAGAGACAGAATATTAATACTAGAGTTAGAATGATTCAAGATTCCAAGTAGGTGATTCTGGATTGATTCCACAGATTAAGAGTTGCGTTATGTTGGAGAGGGGTGACACGAATCCAGGTATATTCTCTATGGCAGCGAAGAGCCAAACGTATTTTTAAAGTATTTAACTCATTTCCAATAAAGAGCATGGCTTCCTCTAATGCAGTAACTTTTGTATCTAATTTTCTATCAATTATTTCTTGAGTGGCTAGTGCAAACGAAACATTCTTGGTCAATTAGTTGACATGTTGGGCAGTATACACCTCCCATGCCAGAGCAGTAGCAGAAGCGGCCACAGACCCTATAATAGCAATTAGCGTAGTTATACCCAAAATCAAGGCTCCAATAAACCTTTCGGGTTGCATGAGAGCATCATTGACCTCCTGGATGACTTGTAAACCATAAGCATCATACCAGGGAAGAGTTAGTTTAACAGGAAGCATTACATAAGCATTACATTAGTTTAACAATTATTATGGATTTTACATTAATGTTTGGAGATATACAATTTGTCAAAATACAAGCAAAACAGGTAACAGAATAACTTCCATTTGTAGTCAGGACAATATTAAGCGCACCCTGTGTGGTAGTGGAGATAAGAATTGCATCAGGTGCCTGTACACAAGTTTGAACGTTATAAGAAGTAAGTTTTGTTGGTCGGGTCAAAGTGACCAGGCGAGCAGTGGGGGTGGTGCTGACGTTCTGCGGGCTGCTGTTGTCCCACGGTGGCTGGGGTGGCTGGCAGATGGGCGGGGCTTGGTGATGGAGGCAGAGGATTCCACATAGGGCCAGACTAGGTGCTCCGGAACCCACGGCGGGGGAGTCAGCACTCTGTGGAAAAACACAAGCATACCCTAGACCCCAGGTTAATACCACATCCTCTTAAAGCTTTTGAAGGCAGCTGGTGTATAAGCAGGGACATTGTCAGTTTCGATTGCCCTGGGAATTCCCACGTAGGAAAAGCATAGAAAAATGTGCTGGATCACATCCTTAAAGGCCTCTCCTGTACGTGCGGAGGCAATAATAACACGAGAAAAGATATCCACGCACACATGCATATAGCAAAGTTTACCAAAAGATGGAACATGAGTAACATCCATCTGCCAAAGGTCATTGGGTCTGAGTCCCCATGGGTTAACTCCAGTAGGAGGACTAGGAAGATGAGGAGGGCAATGACCGCAGCCAAGGACGATGCCTCGAGCAGCCTCTGTAGCGATTTTAAATTGTAATCTAAGCGCAGAAGTATTTTGATGATGCAAGCCATGAGAGAGGCGAGCTTCTTCTATGGCTGAGGATGTCCCTGCCCCTGTTAGGAGATCTGCCTGTTGGTTTCCTTCCTGAAGTGGGCCAGGGAGAGCACTACGTGCGTATCCATTTGTGGCATACAATGGGTTAAGTTTAGTAAAATGGCTTTCGTGTATCTTAGTAAAAGCCCTTTATATATCATCTATCCTCTGGCCTCGGCATCCGTTTCCCTGCTAAACAGGAACAACAGAAATGTGGAGATTTTGGAGGCTGGCATCAAAGGTATAGCCATCACTTCCCAGCCTGTGGATCAAAGAAGGAGGAATTTTAATCCTAACCCTGTGTACTCCTAAAGTTCATGTCTTTTAACCTTAGTCCGTCCTGACCACACGTAAAATTTCTTTTTAAAGATTATCCTTCACAAACTTTCTACAACTTTTCTTTGCATTTAGATTTTGTCCCAAGCCATTTCTTTTCAAATAACCAGTCTTGTTTAGAACGAAATTACTTTCTTTTACCTTCAGCAAAAGTATATTTCCATTTCTTATGTCTTTCTTTTATATTTCCTACTTTCTTACATACAGAGTTGTTTTCCTTATTTCCATCAGTCTTAAGAACACTTTGCAGAATTTTAACTGCTAGAAACCTTAGTCTCCAGTGAAAACTAAGTAGTAACCAATTGTGAACTCTGTTATATCAGAATTTTAGATGGCAAACTTATGAATCCATTAAGCACAAAGCATGTTTTCCAACGGTTCCAAATATCCTTAGTTTTCTGCAACAGGTCCAAAGCACAAACCTACATCTAGTAATTAGTGCCTTGCTTCTTATCTCGTTAGATGAATTCAGTCTCAATTTCTCATGCAAGCCAAACTTTAATGTTTTAGGTTACCAAGGACTTTGAAAGCTATCTTAACATTTACTCATGAAAACTATGAGACAGATGAAATTAACCATCACTTTCAGACTTCCTTTTGTTAACAAATTGGAACAGAGAAAACATGAACTTTTTGACCTTCAGTAAACCTTAGTAGAATAAAGTTTTACATTTAATGCTGATAACTTTAAAGACAGATCCAACAAACTTGAATTCGTTTAAACACCAAATATGTTTTATTTACTATTTAAATCCTTGGAAGTTTATTAAAATCTTAGGAAGTTACTATAAAGCACATCCTAAAGAGGACCACAGATCATTACTAATCTTAAAGCTTTACTTAACCAAGGTAGCGATAAAAGATCCTAAAGGCCAATGTATAGCATCATATAGCTGTTAGCAAAACCTAGCTCCTTTAACATTGATAACTTTTCACTAAGCAATTAAAGACCTGAAAAAGATGAAACCTAAAGCTTTGGTTTTCCCCTTAGACAAAAGAGAAGAGAAAACCTTTGTTTACAGTGTCTTATCAAGAGCAGAACAGTCCAAGAAAACTTTGTGTTTTGAACAGAGCGAAAAGCAGAATTTCAACCTTATACCAGTGCGCTTTTAAAATCCCATTTATCTCAACCTTAGAAGAATGAAGTTTTAGGATTTAAAAGACATGTCTATCTTAATAATATTTTATCTGTGTCCCCTTAAATGTTTACCGTTGTTAATTTTTTCCTGTGGAGCCAGTGAGGAAATTTAAAGTTTAAGGAGGCATTTTTTTGCCTTACGACAGTGTGAGGAGGGGGGCGGAATGCTACCTGAAGCACTGAAGAGCCAGAGACCCAGGCCGCACCCCGGGCGGCAATAGAAACGGGAGGAGGGGGAAGGGAGGACTGCAGGGGTGCAGCGGGGCCGAGAGGCCTGAAGGCAGACTAACGCGCAGAGGGCAGAGAAAAGAGCTTCACACGGTCCTAAAGTCCGTCATCTCAGATAGATGAGCAGATCGCCAAATTTTATTTTCTTTTGCTCTGAATTCTTTGTTTTGTTTTTGTTTGTTTTCCACTAGTGGAATTAGGCAGTCTATGTCGGGCCAGAGAGGACAGAGAAGTTTCCCAAAACAAAAAGAATTTCGGCAGCTGCTTGGGACTATTCCTTAAAATCTCTATCCCGAGGTAGACTAGCCAGAGACAATGAGCTCCAATCATCATAGTTATTAATTCAGGGAATCAGTGAGAAGCCCTCACATAGTTAGAGTAACCAGAGTGTAGAAGGAGAAACAGTGAGAGAGAGAGAGAGTTGGCGCTTTGGTAGGGAGTGTCAGGGGTTGGGGAGAGAGCTAGACAGTTTTCCATGGGAGAGCGCTTAAAAAGTTCCTGGCAGAGAATTCTAGTAACGTTTTTACTTTATCACTTACTTTTTTTTTTATTTTTTTTAAATTTTTTAATGTTTATTTATTTTTGAGACAGAGAGGGACAGAGCATGAGTGGGGGAGGGGCAGAAGAGAGAGGGAGACACAGAATGTGAAGCAGGCTCCAGGCTCTAAGCCGTCAGCACAGAGCCCCATGCGGGGCTTGAACTCACAGAGCGCGAGATCATGACCCGAGCCGAAGTCAGACACCCAAATGACTGAGCCACCCAGGTGCCCCCAGAGTCTGAATTCTTAATGCTGCCTCGATGGCAACAGCCCAAGTGAAAAAGGACTCACCTACCCTTCTCTTATTGGGTGCTAAGCTGGGCCCTGGCCCAGGCTCTGAGTGACAGATGCAAGCCCTGCACTAGGGAGTTTGTCAGCGGGCATGTCAGCCAGTGTGAGGTAAAGGGGTGCTCGGCACCCCTCGGGCAGACTGGGATGGACCCCTGAGGCTGTTGGGGGTGGGGTCTGCATGGCTGGTTCTCATATGCCCTGGCCTGGCTGCTGGCAGAAAGAAGATCAAGCTCAGCGGGCTGGCCCTGGATCACAAGGTGACAGGTGACCGCTTCTACACCCATGTGACCATTGTGGGCCAGCGGCTGAGCCAGAAGGCCCCCAGCCTGGAGGAGGGGGCTGACGTCTTCATCTCATCCCAGGATGTTCGTGGCCCCTCAGAAAGCCCTCCTGAGAGTGAGTGTCTGGTCAAGGGGCCAGCCTTGGGTGACCGGTGGGGTGGGTCCTCATGCTTCTTAGCGAGCACTCATTCTCTCCCCTTGTGTGCTATACCCAACACCCCATGATGTCGATAGGCAAGGCTTGATCCCCAGTTACAGAATGAGGGGAAATCAGAGCTCAGAGAACGTTACAAGTTCAGGCTCCGGGGTACTCTGCTGGATTCCTGGGTGAAGGAGGGAGGGTGGAGCTTCCAGAATGGGGCAGGATCTCCAGGCTTGTGGGGCAGCTGGCTTCATCAGGGCTCCCTACAACCCCTGAGCCCCTCGCATCAGGTACAGCCAGGTTGAGCCAGCTGCGAGGTCCTCCAGCGCCCAGCTGGCTGGCTCCCCCTGCTGGCTGGGAGAGGAGCTGCAGTCACCAGCCGGAGCCACTTCCCAAAGTGTCAGCTCCCAGATGAGGGAGCGGCAGGTGCACCCGCCTTGGAGTTAGGAGATGGGGGTTTGAGTTTGGCTCGCCAGTTGCAGCCATGTGACTTGGGTAGATCACTTAACCCTGCTCTGGCTTTCCTTATCTCTGAAACTAGCAGTCACAATCCCCACTGAAGGGGGAAGTTAGCTGTGAGGCTTAAACGGAGCCATGGACATGGCAGCCCTGTAAATGGCACAAAGCTGTGCCATCGTGAGGGTGTGAACCCCCTGCTGAGCTTCCCGTGGCAGAGTGGTGGTGGCCGTGAGCTGAGTCCAGCTGACCTGCAGCTTCCAGCCCTGTGAGCTTAAGTCATTGGGCTCTGAGCCTCAATTTCCTCATCCGCAGAATGTGCTGAGGACAGGGTTGGTGTTCACTTTCAGTAAATGGGAGAGTGCAGTGTCAAGTGTGCAGCAATAGTCGGTGCTTAATAAACAGTAGCTAGGGTTATTACTACTACACCAAGGTATGCACCCAGAGAGCACCTGTCGAGATCAGTATAGTACTGGGGAAGAACTTGGAGGCCGGTGAGTCTGAACTCTCATTTCTGAAGGAACCAGTCCCTTGAGAGTGGCCGAGCCCCTTTAGAACTGCATCAGCTGGGATAATAGGAGGGAAATGGACGATCTGGGGCTCAGGGGCGCCCTCTGCTGTCTCTCCAGAGTCCGTCCCCTTCCGCCGGAGCCTCTGCTCCCCCATTTTCCTGTGGAGCCTCCTGACCATGGGCATGACCCAGCTGCGGGTCATCTTCTACATGGCCGCCATGAACAAGATGCTGGAGTTCCTCGTGACGGGCGGCCAGGAGCATGGTGAGGTGCTGCTGAGCCCACTGGGGGCTGGGGGCTCAGGAGGGTCACCCTGGAGGGCTCCTCTCACTCTGGCCTTTCCCCCCACCCCCCAACAGAGACGGACATCCTGAGAAAAGAGGCGGCAGAGACAGGTAGGGGGATAGAAGTTGGGACCTTGGCCCATACTCACCCCACCAGTGCCTGCTCGACAGGGAGCCTGGGCCATCCTTGTAACTCTGGGCATTTGAGGCACCTGAGAATCTGGGGGTCAGAGGGAGGCTATTCTGGCACTGCCTCTCCTATACCGGAAGTGGGTGACAGAGCCCACTGGGCTGCTGGCATCGCTCTTGTCAGCTCCTGACTCTGCTTCTCTTCCTGTCCTGCCCAGTTGGGTTCTACTCCTCCATCTTTGGGGCCATGCAGCTGTTGTGCCTTCTCACCTGCCCCCTCATCGGCTACATCATGGACTGGCGGATCAAGGACTGTGTGGACGCCCCCAGTGAGGGCACTGCCCGCGGTGACGCCAGGTGACCCGCACGGGAATGGTGACAGCTTTTCATCTTCCATGTGCTTTCACACCCAGCTTCTCACTTCCTTTTCCCAAGAGCCCTGGGAGAGCAGGAATGTCTCCCATTTTACAGATGAGGAAACTGAGGCTAAGGGGGGCATGGCTTGCTTGATCATAAGCAGAGATGATGTCAAGTGCTGACCGTGCACTAGTCACCTTGCAGTCTTACTGAGTCCTGCAACAGCTGAGGGAGGTACGTTATCCTCACTTCACAGACGAGGAAGCTGACCCACAGAAAGGTTAAGCAACTTACCCAAGATCACACAGCCCACAGTAGCATGTTCCAGAAGCTATGTTGGAAAGGGTATACTCAAAGCCTTCTTATGGCTAGAAAGAGAGAGAGTGGTGTATCAGACATTTATTTCAGTATTACAGAATCGCCCCAAAACTGGGCGTCTTGAATCGGCTAACATTTCTTGTCTCATATCGTTTCTGAGTCAGGAATCTGGGAATGACTTAGCTGGGCGGTTCTGGCTCAGACAGGGTCTGTCTGTCTGAGTCTGTTTGGGCTGGTATGGCGAAATACCACACACTGGGTGGTTTAAAAAACAATAGACATTTATTTATTACTGTTCTGGAGCCTGGAAGTCTCAGATCAGGGAGCCAGTGGTTGAGTGAGGACCCTCTTCTGGGCGGCTGTCTTCTCGCTGTGTCCTCACATGGCCTGAGGAATAGGGAGCTCCCTGGGGGGGAGGGCACCTTTATAAAGGCACGACTCCCACGATGCGGGCTCTCCCCTCGTGATATAATCGCCCTGCCAAGACCCCTACCTCCTCATACGGCCATGTTGGGCATTAGGATTTCAGCATGTGAATTTCGGGGGGACACAGTCATTCGGACCACCATGGGCTCTCATGAGGCTCCATCCAGCTGTCGGTGAGGGCTGCAGATGTCTGGGTTAGTGACTAGGGTCGCAGAATCCACTCCTGAGGTCACTCACGTGGCTCTTGGCAGGAGGTTTGGCCCCTCCCCGCCTGGGTCTGTCCCCAGGACTGCTCACCACTTCCCCCCAGCAAGGGGTCTAAGGGAGGGAGACCAAGACAGAAGCTTCCATGTCCCTCACAGCAAAATCTCACAAGTGATCTTCCATCGTTTCTGTCGTATTCTGTGGGTCGCCCAGAGTCACTGGTACAGTGTGGGACGGGACGAACAGGATGTGGGTAGCAGGAGGTGGGGCCCATTGAGGCCCATCTTGTTGGCTGGAGACCACAGTTGGGTCTTGAACTGGGGTCTTCTGACCGCTTGTGCTCTTTCTGTGTTAATCCAAATACTTCCTGTTTGTCCTGAGAGAGCGGGAGAGAAGGCGTTTAAGGAAAAATCCTGTGGCTTCCCTCGCCAGCCCCGGCACCCTGCCCAGTGCCCCTGATGGTGGGGTCATCTGTCTAGATTCGACGGGCACACTGCCCTCACCCCGGCCTGCTGGCCTCTCCCCTGGATTGGGCCAGAGAGGGGCCTGCTGGACAGCCTGGGGCCCAGCCGCTGTCCCCAGGGTGGCATCTGCTTTTGTCCAGGCTGAGGGGCAGAGACGCTTCTGTGGGGGCGTCCAGCCAGAGACGCTGTGAGACCTCCCGGTTCTCCACCTTCCTTCCCTTCCTCGATTCTCAGACTTCAGCGTGCGTGAGACGAGCCTGGGCTGTTCGTCAGAATGTAGCTTCCTGGGCCCAACTCCTGACATTCTGGGGTGGGAGCCTGGCATCTGCATTTAGAAGGTCGGGAAGCCACACTTCGAGACACACAGAGCTGGGGAAGCGGTTTGCTGCCTTTGTGGCCCCCGTGGTAGAGGCGCGGGAGAAGAGGGGAAGGCCAGGCGGGGAACCAGGCGGCTGCTGGGGATGTGGAGGCGGCAGCCAGTGACATCCCGCTCTCCTCAGGGACGGGGTCGCCACCAAGTTGGCCAGACCGCGCTACCGCAAGATCCAGAAGATCACCAACGCCATCAACGCCTTCACCCTGACCAACTTCCTGCTGGTGGGGTTTGGGGTCACCTGTCTCATCAACAGCTTACACCTCCAGGTACCCACCTGTGTCCTCCCCGTCTCCCCGCCGCTCCCAGGACCCCTCCAGAGGGCCGCTTCACCCCGTGCCTGCCTTCCAGGAAGCCTGGCTCTCCTCTGGGTCTGTCTTCCGGGTCCCTCCGGGAGGTGTTCCGAGGGTCGGGTGGTCAAGGGCTCAGCGTGGCTCCGTGTCGTCCACGGCCTCCCCATCCTGCCTCCGGCCTCCACGCCTGCTCTCACCCCTTCCCTCTGTCTTCTTGGTTTCAGTATGTGACCTTTATCCTGCACACCATGGTTCGAGGTTTCTTCCACTCAGCCTGTGGCAGCCTCTACGCTGCAGTGTGAGTCAGCCCTGTGCCCAGCTGCCTTCCCGAGCAGCACCCCTCCCCCCAATCAACCAGAAGAATCCCGGAGAGGAGTCGAAAGGGCCCCGCACACCCCTTCGCGCCCCTGTCTGCTGCCTCCCTGGAGTGCTGACATCTGGCGTTGGTGGGGAGCGAGGAGGCCGCCTGGTGGGCCGCCCTCTCCCAGCGTCTCTGGTGGTGGGGGCCCTGCCTCTTCAAAGGCAGCCTGCCGCCAGGGGGTCCCGTCCTGCCTTAGAGGAAGCCAGGATTCTTTTACGTTTACTTATTTTGAGAAAGAGAGAAAGAGAGAACGAATGAGCTGGGGAGGGGCAGAAAGAGAAGGAGACGGAAGATCCGAAACAGGCTCTGTGCCGACAGCACAGAGCCCGATGCAGGGCTCGACCTCAGGAACCGTGAGACCGTGACCTGAGCCGGAGTCGGGTGCTTAACCGACGGAGCCCGCCACGTGCCTTGGTCCTCTGTTTGCTCTCCTCTCTCTCCTCGTCAGCCCTGTAGAAATTTCCAGACCGCACCCTGCCTTATGACTCTCCGTATTTCCCTTTCCCCTCACCCTTCTGGTTTCCACCGCCAGTGCCACCAAGGGACGCCCCGGGGTGTGTGACGAGCAATGGCAGTGACAGAGTTGTCACCATTTTCAAGTGCTTCTTCAATGGCAGGTGCAGTGCAGGACACCTGATCAGTGTCAGCAGAGGGCGGCCCCGTCTCCATCACCTGCTCAAGCCAGAGCCTGGGAGTCAGCCTTGACTCTTCCCTTCCTCACCCTCCATGTCCAGCCCTCTGCGGTCCACCGACCCCAAATGGACCCTCTCCTTGTCTCCACTGCCGCCCCCCTGCCCTGGCTGAGTGCAGCAGTTCCCAGCAGGGCACCTGCATCGGCTCTCGCCTCCCTTGGTCTATTTAAGTTTATTTATTCATTTAGAGAGAGAGAGAGAGAGAGAGAGACTGCGAGCAGGGGCGGAGCGGACGGAGTGGGAGAGAATCCCAAACAGGCTCTGCACTGCGAGCGTGGGGCCTGATGTGGGGCTTGAACTGACAAACCACGAGATCCTGACCTGAGCCAAAACCAAGAGTCCGACACTTAACCCGCAGAGCCACCCAGGTGCCCTCTCCCTTGGTCTATTTTTAACACAGGGGCTGGAGACACCTGCTGGACCTAAGTCTTTTTCTGTCACTCTGTGGCTTCCTGCCTTGTCTTTGAGAAAAAAACCAGAGGCTTTGTTAAGGCTTAACAGGCACTACGAGCCCCGGGGACCTCTCTGCTCTCTCCTGGCCCCTTCCCCCTTCGGTCACTTCGCTGCAGCGTCTTCGTTCCTCAGAAACCCCAAGCCTGTTCCCTACTGAGGCGTTTGCATTTGCTGTGCCCTCTTCCTAGAGCAGTCTCCCTCCAGATATCCGCAAGGCCCATGGTTACCTCACCTTCTCCAGGTCTGTACCCAGTGTCCCCTAGTCACTGAAGCCTCAGCTGGCCATCCTGTCCACGGTGGCAGCCCCCTTGACGCCCCTCCCCTCTTTCTCCACCCTACGTCTCTCCTTGGCTCTTGTCATCAGCCAACAGTCTGTGCGTGTATCTTGCTTGTTGTCCGACTGACACCGGCCCCACCGCAAGCCACCTCTCCAAGGGTTCGGTTCAGTGCTGAAGGTGCACACGCCTTAGAGTGGTACCTGGCGCATGGGAGCTCAGTGAATACTGGTCAAAAGAATAAATGAACCTCCCAGTGAGGGAGGGGGTCTCAGAGAGATTGGATTACTTGCTATTATCACAGAGATAGTAGTTGTCAGAAGCCAGCTCAGTGGCCCTAAAGCCACAGCACACAGCTTTGAGGCCAGAGCACAGACAGCATGCAAAGAGGCTTTTTTTTAAAAATAACTAATTAAGGTTTACTTATTTATTTGGAGAGAGAGAGGAAGAGAGCACAAGTGGGGGAGGGACAGAGAGCAAGGGAGAGAGAGAATCCCAAGCAGGCTCCACACCGTCAGCGCAGAGCTGGATGTGGGGCTCGAACCCACGAACTGTGAGATAGGACCTGAACTGAAATCAAGAGTCAGATGCTTAACTCAGTGAGCCACCCAGGCGCCCTGCCCAGAGGCTCTTAAGTTCCAGCCGGCCTGCCTGGTGGGGGCGGGGCCTGGCACAGGGGGCGGGGCCGGAGAGGGCCGCGTGCCCGTCCTGATTGGCGTCCCTCTCTCCGCCAGGTTCCCGTCCAGCCACTTTGGGACGCTGACGGGCCTGCAGTCCCTCATCAGTGCCGTGTTCGCCCTGCTCCAGCAGCCGCTTTTCATGGCCATGGTGGGACCCTTGAAGGGAGAGCCCTTCTGGGTGAGAACTGGGGGGCGGCGCGGGGCGGGGGGTGGGGGGGTGGGGCTTGTCGGTGACCGAATCCCTCACTCCTATCTCAGACTGAAGGTCTCTAATGGGGGGGGGGGCGGTTCCCAGCCGGCCGCCTGTCACAACCCCTCACAGAACGTCCATTTCAGAAGGTAGCCCAGACTCCCTCAGTGTCTCCCGAGGGGACGCCGGCTAGGGCGGGCACCGGCCTCAGCCAGGGTCCTAACTGGGCTCTGAAACTCTACGAGGTCGTTGAACATTAAATGAGACGTTGGTGGAACAGTGACTGAACGCAGTAAGCGCCAGCTGTATTTACCATTGCGGCCCGTGACCTGAGCGAAAATGGCTGCCTTCTCGTCTCGGTTGAAGGTTAAACCGGAGGGTCCCTGAGGGCGATGAGGGGAAAGCCAGTCCCCGTGTGACTCTTCTCTTTCTCCTGGTCGTAAAGGTGAATCTGGGCCTCCTGCTCTTCTCCCTCCTGGGATTCCTGCTACCTTCCTACCTCTTCTACTACCGTGCCCGGCTCCGGAGGGAGTACGCCACCGACTGGGAGGGCCCGAAGAAGGTGCTTGGAAACTCCGAGGCGACCGCATAGACCTCTGCAGCCACGGGACCCGGATGACAGGCCGCCAAGGCCTGAGCTACCAAAGGGAACGCCTCATATGGCTTTTCTACCTGTAACATACGCACAGAGCTGGGCCGTGGATTTATAAATACCAAGAGAAGTTCTATTTTTGTAGGGACTTGCTAAAAGGAAAAAAAAAAAAAAGAACTAAAAAAAAAATTTCCCCCAAAGCAATAATGCTCCATTGACTGGAGACAGCCCTGTGCTAGAAGGATTGGGCCTTCTTTCTCCTCAGATTGGAGGAGCCCAGGATGTGGGGCTGCCTTTTCTCGGGGCCTTTCATCCTAGGGGCCCACCTCCTGCTGCTTCCCGGTGGCTTGTGGGATCAACCAACAGGCCACCCCTAGGGTTCTAGCTGTGCAGTGCCCAGAGCGCGTGCGTGTGTCCACACGCACGTGTACGTGTTTGTGTGCACGTGCATGTGTGTGTGTGTGTGTGTGTGTGTGTACACGAAACAACCTTCCCCTCCAAGGAAGGGGGCCTGAGGTGCTGGCTGTGTCCTGGATGGGGTGTTGGGGGGGGTAAGCCCCTGCCGGGGGCCGGAGCGTGGGTTCCCTCCCTGGTACTGCCTTTTGCAGGTCTTAGAGGAAATAAAAAGGGAAGTGAGAGATGGGCTGGTGTGTGCCTGTAACTTTGTTATGGGGGGTGTTTTCCCACACCCCTATCCGTCTTCCCCCCCCCCCGGGCTTGGCTGGGCACTAAGTTGGACAACCTGAAGTGCCAGCCTGT
Organism: Paguma larvata; assembly: GCA_030068075.1. Classification (NCBI taxonomy): domain Eukaryota; kingdom Metazoa; phylum Chordata; class Mammalia; order Carnivora; family Viverridae; genus Paguma; species Paguma larvata. The sequence continues at coordinate 100,136,738 of CM057831.1, read as the reverse complement.
CCACCTCTGGCTGTCTGGTTCACCTCCCTGTTCTTAACCAGGCCCTGCCCTTAGTGTCTGGAGGGACCCCACATCCCGCCCTCTGCTCCTGTTCCCCCCACTTCCCCTGGTTCGTGGTACATCAAGGAGGTTGCCTTTGTCTGTACAGGGGGATCAGGGCGGGATGCTTTAGAAATAATCCCTTAGGATGCTGGAGGTTTGTTGAAATTTACACTTTTTTATAGTCTCCTGTTTTTATCTTAAAACTTATGCAAATTTTGAGCTCCACTTTCTACTATATTTATACTTATTTTTAACATTGAAGTGAGGCTTTAAAGTGACATAGGTAAAGACGCCGTCTTTGAGAACGAGGGACCCTCCAGGAACTTATACTTTTTTTTATTCCAGGCTGACACCTCTTTGTGGCCCTGGGACCGCAGCCTTAGAGGCGACAGCAAGTCACAGAATGGGGGGGATGGTCCAGGGAGGGGCGCTGACATTTGTTGAGAATCTGCCTGTATTTCACAGGTTATCTCCTTTCATCCTAACTATAGCCCAAGAGGTTAGTGTCTTCATGCTGCTTTTGTATTTGTAGGTCGAGGAAAGCCCAGAGAGGTTAAAGCACAAGACCAAGGGCGCACAGTGGGTGGGTGATGGAGCTGAGCTAGAAACTTGGGCACTCTGACTGCTGAGTCCTAACCACAGGCTGCCAGCGCGGTCAGGGACAGAAAGGAGATCCCGAACTTCTCAGCCCAGCTCAGCTGTCCTCACAGGGCTGAGACTGACCTCAAAGGCCTTGTCCGTCTCCCCCACCCCTGCGGAGGGAGGGAGGCGGAACTTTGGAGAACCCTCAAATGTTATTGCTGAAGACAGTATTACAGATGAACTGCCTCTTTGTCCTAAATTCTCTTTAAAAGTTAATGGAACAGACGAATCCACCCATTTCAGAGATGAGAAAACATGTCCAGAGGGGTCTGGAGACTCGACAAAGTCACACGGCAGATCCCTTGCTGCTGTGAGCCCAGACTGGTTTCCAAGACAGTTCCCTTTTTGCAAAATACTAAACCAGAATTGGACGGCACCCACCAACGGGTTGGGGCGGGTTCCCGGAGGGTCTGCCTGGGTCTCGCTGTGCTCACCACCCTGGGCCTCGACTTTCCAAGAAGTCTGGTGGAGCTTATCAGCGAGCGATGGATCCCACCCGACCGGGGTGCGGGCTGGCAGAGGAAGCAAGGTCTGTGGGCCGGGGGCTGGGTGAGCCCAGCAGGCGGCGCTGCGGGGCTGCGTCTGGCATGGGATGGAGGGGTGGGAGGGGGCGGCGAGCCTGGAAGAGAACCCCCTCACACCCTTCCGCACCCACAGCCTCCCCACTGAGGTCCTTCCCGGGCCTCGACCCCCAGACTCCTACCCTGGCTCGCACTGCCCTCCTTTGAGATCTCATGCCTTCCCGACCCCCACCCTTCCAAGCGCCATCTGCACCCCCGCCGATGCCCAGACGGAAGGAGTGGGTCCCGACGTTGGCCGCTGCCCAGCTGGGGCTTCGGACGGGGTGGGCGTTGCCGGCAGAAATCCCGGCCTCCCGGGGGAGGGGTGGAGCGCTTGGGGAGGGGGCTGGGCAGGGGCGGAAGCGAGCTGGAGCCGTGTTTGTCGCGGCGCTGCCGAGTGGAACAGATGGCTGGGGAGGGGAGAGGGTACGTGGCGGGGGGGAGGAGGGGTGCGGGGGCCGGAGGATGAGGAACGAGGAATTTCGACGCCCCGAGTCTCCCAGGAGAAGCCCCCCTCCCCATCTCTTCCCAGAAAGAGGAGGGGGTGGCGCCGGCCTTTTTCCCGGGGAGCCTGGCCTCTGGCCTGCGGCGGCCCCCGGCTGCGCAGCCCGCCGCCCCAGGGCGCGCCCCTCATCCCTGCCCTCCCCCACCACCAGCGCGGGCCCGGCCGGCGGGGTCAAGGCCGCCGCGAGCCGCCCGGGACGCCAGGGTTAAGGGGGCCGCACTCCGAGGGGCGAGGGGGCGGCGGGAAGCCAGCTCCCGAGCTGGGAGCGAGTTCAGGGATCGTAAATAGCTGAGGGAAAACGTGTTAATTGGAACTTTATGGAGATGAGCTGGGACCGCGGGCTGGGGGGTGGAGGGAGGGAGAAGGTCAGCCGGGTGCGGGAGGAGGGCTCTGGCTGGGGCCTGATGGGTGAGGATCCTCACGACGTGTGGGTCGTGGCCTCCCGGGAGGGCCGCGGGTTCCTGCAGGCTTCCTGCCTGAGCCCCCACCCCAGAAACCGAGAAGACTCTTCCAGCGTGTCCGCACGCCACGTCCAGAGGTCCGGGGTCTCAAATCACCACGAGGGTGGGGGACACCTTGGAAGTATCTGTTTCCGCTTCTGGCCTTGGGTCTCATTCCTGCGGTGTCCCCACCCCCGTCGGCCTCCCTGTCACTCCTCGGTCCCTGGCAGCACCCTCTCCACGCTGGAGTGTTGTTGTCTGTTCTTTCCACCAAGTGTGCCTGAGGCGGGGTGGGGGGAATCTAACTTCTCTCCTTTTGCTTTCTTTCCCCTATCTGCCGCCCCTCCCCTGACCCCCGCTTTGAGATGTTTCTCAGCCCTTAGGATGCTTGGTAACACCCCCCAGCCCCAACGCCCCCCCTTGTTAAAATGCAATTCCAGGGTTCCCTGAGTAATCCGATTCAGCAGGTCTGGGGGGCTCATGAATCTGCATTTTAGCAACTTCCCACCTAAATCAGAGGAAAAGACCCTTATTTTTAGAAACACTGGCAGGGAATTGGTGGGCTGGAGAGACTGGGCCGGCTTCCTTCAACAGGCCCCCACTTCCAACCCTGTCTCCATGCTCCTGACCTCACCTCTGCTCAGAATGGCCATCTTGGCTTTTGGCGTGATTCCACCAGGTGTGGAGAAGGTGCCAGGAAGGAGGGAAGGAAGGAAGGAGGAAGAAAGAAATGAGGCTGCGCCTGGGTTTTCTCTCTCTGACTAGGGTCTCCCCTTCCTGTCTGCAGCCTGCTTCCCTCCCCTTCACCTCAGCTGGACCAGCTTCCTCTCTGACTCCACTGGCCTGGCCTCTCTTTCTCACTTCCTTTCCTTTTCTCCTCTTCATCTGAAGTTTCTAGAAGGTCAAAGGGTCTTAGGGGTGAGAGGCAGACCCCACCGGAGTCCCCACCTCCAAAAGAAAGGGGCAAGAGGCACCTCTGGTGTTGGCAGGAAACGGAGGAGGGAAGCTGGACTTGAGGAAAGATAATAATAACAGCAAATATGTAGGTCGCCTTTCGAGGGGGTTATTGTCCTTATTCCCACAACAACTCAATTTAAGCAGGTAGTATTGCCCCCCCGGTCACAAATGGAAAACAAAACATAAAAAAACACAACGACATTCAGAGAGGTTAAGTAACTTGCTGAAGGTCACACAGTAAGTGGAAGAATAACTAGGTCGTTCACCTTCCACTTCCCCAAAATCATTTCTCCAGAGGCCACTCACTGGTAGCCATTCCAGCCCTGTCCTCCCTGCCCCCCCCCCCGCCCCGGGGGCACCGGGGATGGGAAAGGGCATCATGTACAGAAATGAAAGGAGAGGCTCAGGTTTCAGAACACCTGACAGGTCTGGCTTGGAAGCATTAAAAATTCATGTAGAAACCCGACCCCAGCCGGACCTTGGGTCTGCCACCTGGCCTTGTGGCCTCTCAGAGCCTGGTGGGCAAATCTCCCTGCAGCAGTGTCCTGGAAGCCCCAAATCTTTGTATTTCAGAGGAGAGGGGTTCTCTCAGGGATCCGGGATCTAAAGTCAGGAGCCAGCAGTTCAGAAAGCAGGGCTGAGAACCCTTCCCCCTGCTCTGAGTGTAAGAACCTTAGAGGCTTAAGGGCTTATAAAGGCCATCATCTGGCGTCCTTCTCCTGTTCCTCTCTCCAGGCGGATGGATGCTCACGCTCAGTTTACGGGGACAGAGGCCTGGTTGTGATTCCCACGGAGGCCAGTGGGGGGCAGCCGTCCGCTTCCAGGGAGCCTGAGCCCGAGCCTCTCTACCGCAGCTTTGAAGGACAGTCAAAGAACACCCATTGATAAGGTCAGAGAGATGCAGACTGAACCCCGGGGAAGGGGTCTGGAGTCTGTAACCTGAGGAGAGGGGGAGAAGCTTCCTAGTTCGGAGGAGACTGAGGAACTTTTAGGTTTGTGGGTTTCAAGCGCATGATCCAACCATTCTAGCTTTTTTAGAGTGAGGATCTGGGGGGAGACCAGGAGAGAAAAGGCTAGAAAGGCAATTGATACCCGACTCCGAAGGATCTCTGATGCTCTGCTGAGGCATTTTATCTGTAACCTGTAGGCAGAAGGAGGCGTTGTAGGTTTCTGAGTGACCCAAGGATGTGATGCAAATTCTGGTCAGACAAATCTGGCCACCATGGGCAGGCTGGGTGGGAGGGAGAGAGAGACTGGATGTAGGAAAACCAGAGAGGAGGTTATTGCTATTTTCTTCTGTCTTCTAGGCATGAGGTAATGAGGAGATGGAGTGGGGAGGTGGTGGGGGGATGGAAAGGAAGGGATGGGTTGAGACAGAACTGGGTAAGTGAGCAGACACAGGACATTAGAGAGAGGAGTTAAGCACAGCCAGCCCTGGGGGCCTGGCAGACAGTGCAGAATGTGGGTCCAGGTGAATGAGCTTTGTTTCCCTCCGGGGTGGGGAGTCTTGGACAAATCCCTTACCCTCTCTGGGCCTCAGTTTCCCCATCAGAGCACTGGCGGTTGGACTGGATGGCCTTGAAAGCCCCTCCTGTTTCAGGGTGGGGGGTTCAAGGCTGTGACTCTGAGTCGTTTGGAGACGCCGGGGGTCTCTGTGCGGGGTCCTGTTTCGGCGGCCGTGCGGCTGTGCGTGCACGCCACTATTTGGGGTACATCTGCCCGTCTGGGGCCCGTGGGTGTCAGCCTCCCTGCACGTGCTCTGTAGCTCCGCGTTGTGCGAGCGTGGGTGTGCACGTGATGGGCGTCCGTGGGTCTGTCTGGGAGGGTGGGGGTGGGGGTGGGGGTGGTGGAAAGAGGCATTGCTGTCGGCTTCTTCCTGAGGCTCACACACTCCTCTTGCTTTCACTGTTCTGAAATAGCATCTGGACCGAAGGCCCATGAATATTTCACAACGATAATTCTGTGACCTGGACAGCCTGCTTCTGATTTCCCAGCACCCTCCCTCGCCCTGCCCAGCCCCCAGCAGCTCCTCCTCCATCGGAGCTCTTGGCCCCCCCTGGTCCCCCTCGCTAGCCTTCTCAGAGTCAGCCTGACACAGGCTCCTGGGAGACCCCCGACCCAGAGCTCCCCGGGTTCCTGACTAGCTGGCTGCTTTCACTATCTCCCCACGCCCCTATCTAAAGTCGGCCTGCCTCAGGCCTTCAGTGTCCACTCCTTCCTGTTCCTGCCTCCTCTCCTGGCCAGCCTTCTGACTTGCCCGGCCAGAGTCCCAGAATCTCAGCACCCCTCCTGAGTGCTGGCATCCAGGTCCCCTCTCTTGCTACTCCCACTCCCCAAGGTAGCTTCATAATCCTAAATGTAAACCATCCAACTTCTCCCCAGCTGCTCTGATGAGACACACTCCTAGCTTCCATCCCAAGTCCTTCTTAGTTGAGCTTTGTCCTTCCCCCCAACCTCCCCTTCACACACTGGAAAGATGGTGCTTCCGATCAGACCTCAAGCCAGCAGGGCCCCCCAACTTGGGACTCTTGTCCCTCTGGTCACCCTAGGACCTCAGTCTCTCTTCTAAACTGCTTGCAGAACTGCTTCTCTGACCTGGTCCATCTCACCTTGCAGGAGCTAAGGGAAAGAGAACATTGATCTTTAGGATTGTGATGTACAGCTGTGCAGGCTGTACACTGCACAAAGGCACTCAGCCAAGGGGGGCAGTGTGAGCTGAAATTCAGCCTTAGGCTCCACTTGCTAAGGTGTCTGCTGTGCTATGGGGCTTACTTAGTTCCCCTGAGAAAGAGGTGCCTTTTTCAGATTTGCCCAAAGCCATGTTAGGGCTGGCTGTAACTGTGGACGTATGTCTGTTATTTCTCTTTGCAGGGTGAGGTGGGAAATTCTCTTCCCTCCCGAAGGAACAGGGCCTGCGAGGGAGCTGTTAACCAGGCTGGAGGCCTTCCCCAGGATTAGCTCCTCAGGGGCCGGGCCACCCAGGGTCAGCTCTAGCTGCCTGTCCGGGACAAATGGAGAGGTGAGGTGAGGTGAGCACTTATTCTTGGCTGCCGCATTTCACCTGGCCTGCTTGGGGCTCCGCAAACACCCCTCCTCCTCAGTCTTGAACTTCTCATCTTCCGGGAGCAGCTAACGGGCTCCAGCCAGCAAGAAGCACTTCCATGGCATGGGATGGATCCCCTTTCTCTAACCCTCCTGGCTCTGAAATCCTGGAGGCTTTAAGCCCTCTTCCCGCTTCTGAGATCCTGAGCCAACAAATCTTACAGAAGAAGATAAAATAATAGAACTTTTTAATAAATTTTTTTTTCCCAAACAGCGTCTGTTGATCTTCACCACACGGGGGCCACGGTGGAGAGGAAAGTTCTCTCCGGGCACCCTAAAAAATGTCCCGGGTAGACTTCGGAGAAAAGTATTCCTCCAGTGTCGGGAGGTTGAGGGGGGGCTAGGATAAGCAGGGGCCTAGGGGTTAGCCTGGCCCCAACTGAGGCATCCCTCCAAAGGGCTCCTGGGTGGGGCTCCCTCCCGGGGAGCTTCCAAAGGCTCTGCTGGTGGAAGATGCTCTGCAGACGAAAGCCCCTCTCGAGTCCACGGTGGGCGCTGGGAGAAAGGGTCAGCGGCTGCCTGGGGTGCCCCACCCCAGCCTTGGGGTGGGAAAGAGTTAATGGCCAGAGTTGGGGAGAATTGGGCTGAGCCACCAGACACGTCCTGTCTTCCGGGGACCGCCCCGAGCCGACAGCCCAGGAGGCAGGGAGTGGCCAGGCCGGGTCCCCGGGGAAGAGAGGAGAAGGGAGGGGGACCGGAAGGCAGCAAGGCCGAGGGGGCGGGGCCGGGGCCGAGCCGCAGCTGGGCGGGGGAGGGGGAGGGGGAGGGGGAAGGCGGGGGACACAATGGCCTCTTCAGTCTCAGCACCGCAGTCAGAGGTGGTGGGGCGCCAGGAGCAGGAGGCAAAGCAGAGGGGTGGGCAGCCCGGCCGAGAGCGCGGGGCCGCGGGAGTCCGGGGGCGCCTGGCAGGCGGCGCCCGGGCACGTCTGCTCCCCCCGCTGGTCCTCGCCCCCGTAGCCCCCCCAGTAGTCGTCCTCCGTGGGCGCGTCCCCGCCCTGGCGCCCCCGCGGGTCTTCGGCGGGCAGGTCTCGGTAGAGGGTGGAGGGGTCGGCGGGGGGCGCCCCGGCCTCGGCCACGCCGTACAGGTGGTTGGACGAGCTGTTGCCGCGGGCGCGGCTGCCGGGCCGCGTGGGCGTCGCGGGCGGGCACGCCTGGAAGTCGGCGTCGCGGAGGGCGCGCAGGTCGCGGCCCTGGCGCTCCGGCGGGGTGGCGCAGGTCACGTCGGAGCTGGACACGCGCGCGCGCTGGAACCAGGCCCAGAGCGGCCGCGCGCGGCAGTCGCACGCCCAGGGGTTGGCGTTGAGCCGCAGGAACTCGAGCGCGGGCAGGTCGGCGAGCGCCTCGCCGGGCAGCGAGGCCAGGCTGTTGTTGAACAGGTAGAGGATGGTGAGGCGGCTGAGGCCGCGGAAGGCCGCGCGGTGCACGCCCTGCAGCCGGTTCCCGTGCAGCAGCAGCCGGTCCAGGCTGCCCAGGCCGCGGAACACGTGCTCCGTGAGCAGCCGCAGGCGGTTCCCGTGCAGGAAGAGGTGGCTCAGGTTGGCCAGGTCCGCGAACAGGTCATCCTGGGGGCGAGGTGGGGAGAGAAGAGAGCGGGCCTTAGAGGAGGGTGGAGAGCAGGGGGCGGGAGGGGGGGGGGAGGGGGAGCACTGCGGTGGAACCGAAAGGGTTTGACCTTTTGATTCAGAGTCGTGGGTTTGAATCCTGCCTCCCCTGACCCATTGAGAGGTTAATGTGGGGAAAGCAATATAGTCGAGCTCGGTAGTTCTTAAAACGTTAGTGCTTAATCTCCTGCAGATCCCTGCGTGCTGCCCCCCCGCCAGAGTTCCTGATTCAGCAGGTCTGGGGTGCGGCCGGAGGATCTGTTCCCAGGTGGTGCTGATGCTGCGGGTCAGAGGACCACACTCGGAGAACGAGAACCCCTGATTTGCTTAAGCATGCAGAGGGACAGCCAGACTTCTGACTTCAGATCCCAGATCCATCCGTACTGACCGCGCCTCTTGGGGCAGGTCTCAGTATCTCTGACTCAGTTTCTTCACCTGTAAGACGTGCAGATTAAATAAGCGGCATATACTACCTAAGTTCCTTAGAATAGGATGTCCACGGGGGTGGGCATCCTGTGGGTTGGCCATGACTGCCAGTCATCCCTCTAAGCCTGTTTCTGTATCTGTGAAATGGGGATGAGTGTACCTCCTCCTGGGTTTGTTCTGAGGATTAAAGAAGACAATCCACACAAAGAGCAGATGGGTGAACTGCCGGGCACGGTGCCTGGCACATTGGGATTCGGTCCAGTGAAGCCCACAGGCTCTGGAGTGAGAGCCCGGGGCTTCCGATCCAGCTTGCCCTCTTTCCAGCTGCGGTACGTTGGGCAAGTTCTTCAGCCTCGTCTAGCCTCGGTTTCCTCAGTATGCATAACCCAGGGAACAACCTGAGGGTTTGGTGAGATCATGCTGGAAGGATACAGTCAGTACCCAGTGGGCACACAGACCACCACCAATAAACGGTGGTTATTACGACAAGAGGATCTCAGTTACAATTAGGTCTATCCCTTTTCTTCTAACAGAGGAGCTTCCTGGGGCTCAAAAGTTCTGCTATTCTACTTGGCTGGGATATTAATGGGACCAAGCATCAGCTCCACCCCTCCCCGCCCCAGAGGCAGCAGAGGTGGGGAAGGAAACCTGCTGTCTGAAGCCCTGCATCGCTGGCCCCCTTAGAGGGGCTGCCCCACCTGCCTGCCTGGGGCTGGGGAGCCCCAGAATCAGGCCAAGTTAGTGCTGGAAGGATCTCGAACTGTGATTCAGAATTAATGGGGGTGGGGGGACAGGTTTAGGTATGCTCCACGGGGGAGGGTGGGTAGGAGGCAGGGGGCTGGATTCTGCATTTTATTGGGCTCACCAGCTTGGTGATGGTCAGCCAGACTTGGGAGTCAGTGCTTCGGGGGTCCGCTGGCCCAGCCACTTTTTAGAGACGAAAGCACGAAGACCCAGAGAGATGATGGGCTTGCCAGAGAGGGGCCCAGGACCCCAGCACTGAGATCTGTGCAGGACATCACTGTGGTCAGCGGGCCCAGAGAGTCTGGTTCCCAGTAATCAGAGCGTACACCGTGCTCTAGCCAGCTCACCCCTGGGTCCTGCTTCTGGGCTGTGGTTCCCACCCTGCCTGCCAGGGGGGATGATCCCGCCCATCCCACTCAGGAGCCCGGTCGCTGGCTCTCAGGTGGGGGGAGGGCCTTGACTCCCAGCCCACACCCACAGCCTCCACCTTCCTGTGCTCCCGCATTTGCTCGCCCCCTCCCATCTGCCTTCCGCCCTCTCCGCTACAGGAACTGAGCCTGCCAAGAACCCTCCTCTTGGCCACAGTGAGATCCGTCCCCTCAACCTTCTCAGCTGTCTCTGACACCAGTGTTCTCTGCCCCTTTGCTGCCACCACCTTGTGTGTCCAGCTCAGGTCTCCAGTGGGCTCTCTGCACACCCGTGGCCTCAGCCTGTCCCAGTTTGGCCTGGTGCCCTTCCTTGTCCTTCTCTTCCCGGCCCTCCAGGGAGTGGGCTCTGAAGCCCTTCCGCTCAGACACCTAGTTGGGTTTCTGATTTTTATGGAATGTCAGCAATAGTGGGACACACCCAGAGATAGCTGGTCAGGATCAACATGGGGCCGGGATAGAAGCAGAGGTAATCGGCACCTTGGGGACTTCCAGAGGTCAGGAAGGGAGCACCAAGGGTTCAGACACCCCAGAAATTCAGGCACCTTTGACCCACAGCCCCAACTCGGGGGCGACAGAATGCCTCAATTCCAACCTCTCCTTGCCCCCTTTTCCTTCTTGCAAAAGTCCTGGCCCTCCTCTTGCTGAGCCTCCATCTGGGGGTCCATACCCCTCCCCTCTGCCAAGCTGTTGCCAAATCCCACAGCCACTTCCTGGGCTGCAGCTCTCAAATCCCGCCTCCCCCTCCCTGTTCAAACGTTCTCTGTGCATTAATAAGCTCTTGACTTTCACAGCCCTCACCCTCACCCCCCACCCCCTCCTCCCTCTGGGCTGAGAGCGGCTGCTAAGGCCGTCTACATCCATCTCGGAAAACCACATTTCCCTCGCCTCCCCCCCAGGTCAGTTCACAGCTCTCTGCATCCATTTGGAATCTCACCGCAGCATCCCTTCCCCCCCGCCCCTCCCCCACAGCATCCTGTTCTTCACTTTGCCTCCTTCCACCCTCCCAGCTCCTCTCTGGCGCTAGTTGCTGGGCTGTGTGACCTTGGGCAGCTCCACAAACCTCTCTGGGCCTCGGGTTTTTTTTTTTTTTTTCTCATCTGTGTAACAAGGGAGTCGAGATGGTTGATCATTAAGATCCAACCTCATCTGATATTTATGAGTAAGTGAGTCCTAGAATGTACCTCATTCATTCAACAAAGCTGTATTGAGTGTCTACTCTGTGCCAGGCACCCCCACTCGCAGCGCTCACCAATCTGTGCCAGGTGTCCCCGCCATCGCCTGCGTCAGCACCGGCAAGCAGCTGATGTGCTGAGCCCTCGCTGGGTGCCGAGCTCTGTGCTGCCCGGTTCCCGTGTAGTGACTTCATCATCACAACCCCACGAGGCAGAAAATATTATTATGTCCCTTCCAGAGAACAGGAGGGCGGGACTCCCAGAAGGCAAGCCACTGGCCTGGGGTCCACCAGCTGTATATGGTGGGACGTGGACATGGACAGGGCCCTGCTGCCCTCTGGAGTCCGGCCGATGGAGGCCAGTTCTAGGCTGCACTCCTTAATAGCCGGGTGACCTTGGACTGGTGCCTGAACTTTGCTGAACTTTAAGAGCATCCTCGGCTGTTAAACGGGGGAAATGACGCTTACCCTGAGCTGGACATCGTGCTGAGCCCTTTGCAAGTAGCATGTGCTCTTAATTCTCACCACCAACCTTGGAGGCGCAGGTCATTTTCTCCACCTGACAAATGGGCCCATCGAGGCTCAGAGAGGTTAAGTAACTTGCCCAGAGCCACAGAGCAAATCAGACGTGGCCCCGGGCTTCCAATTCAGATCTGCCAGAGTGCAAAGACGGCTCTTACCTACCAGGCAGGCTGTAACGATTAAGGGAGAGGACTGGTGTCTCTATCATCTGGTTCTGCTCAAGTAGGAAATCTGCTCCAGGGCAGCAGAGACACTGTTTCTGTTCCCTGCCAGCATCCCTGCCATACAGCAGGTGCTCTGTAAATATCCACTGATGAATGAATCCCCCCGCCCCTCCCCCCCCAGTGCAGTGCCCGGCCCACAACAGACGGTCTGTGAGAAATCCACCCCACCCCACCTCCTCCTTCCTCTTCCTGAAAAGCTGCGGTCCTCTCGCCTCTCGCCACCTCCAAAGCTACCCTCTCTGGGCAGGCCATCTTGGGTCACGCCTGCACTCCGTGGGGCTCACCCCAGCCCGCGTGTCTCCTCACCTGCCTGTGACTTCTCCCAGCCTGGTTCTGCCAGGCAGTTCCCAGGCGGAGGCTGGCCCGCCCTTTCTCCTCTATGAAGGGCCAGGTTCGAAGACACTTCCTTCCCATAATGCCCAGTACCATTCACACCATGAGGTGCCGGACAAGTGTCTCCTGTTTCAGAAGACACCCCGCTCACCGTGTCCACTCAAGGGCCCCTTTGCCTGGACCTTTCCTGACCCCAGCCTCTGGCTGCCATTCGGGGCCTGAGAGTCAGAGGAGGGCCAGGCCATCATGACGTGGTTTATTCTGCACTGAACTCTGTGCTTTATATCTGCAAACGCATTTGCTTTGTAGAGCCATTCTTCGTGGAAGGTCTTATTTTTATTTTTCCCCTTTTAAAGATGAGGAAACGGAGGTTCAGAGGTGGGGGACACCTTGCCCAAAGTTCAGGAAGTCGGAAAATAGCAGGGCAGGGATTCAGACTCAGGCCCTCGGGCCCCGAATTCGTCATTCCGAACAGCTCATCTGTATTGCTAAGGAGGCCAGGGGCTCTTGTCGAACTCCTGGTTGTAACAGGATAATGTTGGTAACACCCGCAGTGAGTGTGGCTGGGGGCGAAGTTTTAAAGCTCACCAAATGTCCTACATAAATGTTAAGTACCATCACGACTGCCATTTTGGAGGTGAGGAAACGGAAGACCGAGAGGTTGAGTAATTTGTCCTAAGTCCTACAGGAGCCGGGATTTGAACCTCGGTCTGGCAGACCCCAAAGCAGGTGCTTTCTCAGGGGAGCCCACACCGAGGTACTTCCGGCGCCCAGACAGAGCCCGCTGGGGCAGTCTGAGTGGTGGGGGCTCCCGAGATCCCATCACACCACGCAGGCTCAAGTGCCACCCGCTCTTCCTGGTCGTGTGGCCTCGGGAACCTCCATTCCGTGTCCCTACTGCACCTCACTGTCCCCTGCTGCCAGGCTCTCGTGAGGCTCAACGTGATGGTGGGACACGCTAGCCCCCCCGCCCCCCCCCATCACATGGACTCTGTGCAGTGGTTTAAGAGACTTCACGTGTAGAGGCCTCACATCTACAAAGTCTCTGGGACCCTCAGCCTCGGCTCCTCATCTGTGAGGAAATAGCCTCCACTGGGGCTATAGAAGTGAGGTGAGGTGGCCGAATAGACTTCAGACACCCTGAGATTCGAGGCGAATTTAGGAAGGCAGGGAAAGGGAGGGAGTATTCGGGGACCCACTGGTGGCCTCGGGATAATCCATAAGTTGACCCAAATCTCCAGGAGTGGGTCCAAGATGGGCTGTTTCACCAAGACCAGCGTTAAATGAGGCTTGTTTCTCTTTTTAAAATAGTATTTTAACAAGCATTTATATAGTGCTTACCGTATGCCAAGCACTATTCTAAGTGCTTTACAAATTATTCATGCACTGAACGCTTATAAAATCCCTAGGAGATGGGGGCTGTTGCTGCCGTTTTACAGATGGAAAAACTGTGGTTTGGGAAGGTTGAAATTTGTCACACGCTTGGAAATGATACCAGAGTCGATGCCTGTATAGTCCTTAGCACGGTGCCGGACACACAGTGCGCCCACTCGGCGGTAGTGGATGCTACCGTCATCATTATTTTTGCAGTAATAATAGCCGTGACAAGGTTTTCCAGCATACTCTGCATGTTTCTTCTTGTCTGTCTCCCCCACTAGAATGCTCTCTCTGAAGGCAGGGAGCCGGGTCTGTTTTGTTCCCTGCCATCTTCTCAGCACCCAGCCCATAGTGGGCGCTCCATGCAGGCTCGTTAGGTTATTACTGCTATTGTCATTACCACTGTCAACGTCAACACTGACCTGATGGGCAAATCGGCACATTGGTGAGACCAGGCAGGCACCGACCCCGGGGTGGGGAGGAGCAAGAGCCTTCCAGGCTTTTGTAGGGAGAGGGGAGAATTTGGATGTCCTTGCCCCCTTTCAGCCAGAGGCTATGTAGCCAAGGGAGGAATTTCTTCCAGAGTGGTTTGGAGGGTGTGTGATTGCTTCCTGGGGAAATAGAACGGGAGGATCTGGCTGTCAAACAGTCAGCATAACAACAACAATAAACAATATTTAGATCAATGGCAATAACAATAAATAGCAATTACTGTTATTCCTTCCGTTTCCAGAGCATCCATTTTCCAGCTACTTAGCAGCTCTTTGCTGTTTTGTGCTCCTTCTTCCCTTGCACTGGGATGCCAGGTTTGGGGGACAGGAATCTTGAAAGGGTAGGACTTGCCCTCATCCCATTACCCAGTGAGCTGGAGAGTGGCAGAGCCTTCCATGGGGCATAACGGCAGGGGCTCTGCCCTCTTGCTGCTCCTCCCCGTGACGTGGGAGGGTGTGGGGGCAGGTGAGAATATCAGCCACAAAGTCCTTCGGGCTGGGTGCCCGGAGAAAGGCAGAGCCCCCCGAAGGCAAACAAGGGGGAAAGGAGGGATCACAGAAAGAGACACATACATACACCCAGACAGACATGGGGGAGTGTGTGGGGTGGGCGTGTGAAGGGAGACAGACAGAAGAGGCAGAAGAAGACAGATGGGGGAGGCAAGTTACTGAGAGGCAGAGAAGGACAGAAAAGGATAGACAGACAGACAGACGGGCAGAGGGAGACAGATAGGGGGGTTGGAGAGTTAGTGAGAGAGGCAGCAAGGGACCCAAACAGGCACAGACAGGAGGATAGAAGAGAGAAAATAAGAGACCTCCCCCCGCCCCCCACTGGAGAGAGAGTGACAGAAACTTCGAGAAGGGGCAGGGAAATAGAGATGCCTTGGCAAGAACGGCGTCCCCAGGGACACTGGGACAGAGGCGCGCCAGGGGCCCAGGAGAGGCTCTGCGCATGCGCGCGCGCCCCGGGCGGGGCCGGCTCACCTGTAGGTGGAGCAGGCTGTTCTCCTGGAGGTAGAGGTACTGCAGGCTGACCAGGCCGCGGAAGATGTTGCCGGGCAGGCTGCTGAGCTGGCAGCGGTACAGATGCAGCGACTGCAGCCGCTCCAGGCCCTGGAAGGTGTCGGGCTCCAGAGAGCGCAGGTGCCGGTTGTCGCCGAGGTCCAGCTCCTCCAGGGCCTGCAGGTGGCGGAAGGTGCCCGGGTAGATGGTGGAGAGGTTGTTGGAGAAGAGCCACAGGGTGAGCAGGTTGGGCCCGAAGGTGCCGGGCCGCAGCGTGCGGATGAGATTGTTCTGCAGGAAGAGTCGCTGCGTGCTGGGCGGCAGGGACAGCGGCACCGACGAGAAGTTGTTGGCCTGGCAGCTCACGGTGGGCGGGGACGAGTAGCAGGTGCACAGCATGGGGCAGCTGGGGGCCGCTGGGGGCAGGGCCAGGAGCATCAGCAGGAGGCCGGCCGAGGCGGGACCTGTGGGGGGCGGGAGGTGGGTCAGGGTGGGCTGTGGGCCGGCGGGGGGTGGGGGGGACACCTCCCCGCAGCGCTTCCCTGGGAGGGGTTCTGGGTGCATCCCCGGAGTCTCGAGAAGAAGCCCCGACCACTTCTGCTTTTTGAGGCTCTTGGTGTATTAAAAAATAAAAAAAAAAAAAAATGCCAAGAGGCCACTATAGAAAGCGAAGTTTGACGTTGTTTGATGAGCTGTGGTCTTTTCTCAACTGTTCCCACTGTGGTAGGTTTGGCCACGTGGACTGTCAGGGCTCCCCCACCTGGCTGTGGTGCGCCTGATAGTTCTTTGCTGCCAGGGGCAGTCCTATACGATGTCCTATTTCGGGCATTCCTCTACCCGCTAGATGCCAGTCACACCTGCCCCCTGGTTATGGTAACCGAAATGTCTCCAGACATTGCCAGATGTCCCTCGGGGAGCGAGTCGCCCCCATTGGAGATCGGCTGGAACTAAATCGAGAGCTTTGGTGAGTCTAAGGCCCCTGCACGGTGGCCCCCTCTGGCTGCCCTGGGGTCTGGCCCTGCCGAGCCCACTGGTGCCTGCAGCCCCCTCCCTCACCTCCCAGCAGCTTTCACCTTTCACCTAGGAAAACTCAGGGCCTCTTCAAGCTGGAATGGCCCTTAGGGACCAGGGGTCGGTGCGTTTCTAACTGGGGCCGGCAGCTGCCTGCAGCAGAATCAACCAGGTGGTCCTGGAAAGAATGCAGAAACTGAATTCCTGGGGGCCAGCCTGGGAATCTGCATTTTATACCACGCGCTGTTCTCATTCGAAGTCACTTAAAAATACATATATGTGGGGCATCTGGGTGGCTCAGTCAGTTAAGCGTCTGACTTCGGCTCAGGTCGATCTCATGGTTCATGGGTTTGAGCCCCGCGTCAGGCCCTGTGCTGACTACTCAGAGCCTGGAGCCTCCTTAGGATTCTGTGTCTCCCTCTCTCTCTGTTCCTCCCCCACTTGCACTCTCTCTCTCTTTCTCTCTCCTCTCAAAAATGAATAAAACATGAAAAAAATTAAAAAAACCATATATGTATATATATTTTCAAACAACTTGAATATTGGAAATAGTTCAGCCGTATGACACAGACGGAGAAGCAGGCCCAAGGGCCTGCGGCTGAAGAGTTAAGTCTAGGCCCCTGTATCCCTGTGCTGTAGTAGGGGGTGCAGGACCCCCTTGTCCAGCCCTGTCCCCTGGTCTTCTTGCCCTCACTGCGGCTGGTAAGCTTCTGGACCGGATCGAGCTTGACCTCTGCCCTTTACCATGACTTCCAGAGGACTCCTGGGGTTTTCTTCTGGCAAGCTGGCCTGGGGTGAAGGGGAGCCGACAGCCCACAACGCAGACAGGGATTCCCTGGGCACACATAGACTGAGAACCTTCTGCTTCAAGCAACGCATTAGGCCCATGAAAGCCGAGGAGAGCAAGATGGGTCCTTGGACCAGACCTGAGATCCTGGGGCTTTCTGGGCTTCAGAGACTCCCGGGCAGGGACTAGAGTGTGGCTTTAGGTGGTGCCTTGTGCTCCAGAGGTTGCTGTGGGGGGTGTGTGTGTGTGCGTGTGCATGCATATACACACGTGTGTGTGACTATAGGCAAGGGTGCGGGCTAGGTGCTCACTGCCTGCAGTGCTGCTGAGCCTGGTGTGTGCACACGGCACCAGACAGGTCCCAGTGTGGCCTGGGTGTCGTGGATGCTCCGCTGTGCCCCCTCCCCTGGGGGAACACACAGGTACAGGGGTGGGAGACCCCACGCCTGATGTGTGCGGTGTCGCACCGGGCCCCTCCCGGTGCTGTGCCGTGTGAGCGTGCGAGCGGGTGCCGGCTGCGCTCCGCGCGCGCGTGTGAGTGCGGCCCCGTGCGTGTGTAGGCTGGGTGTGATGTAATACTCAGTGACACAGCGGCTGCTGTTCCGTTCCTTCACACCACCTCCGCGCTTCTCGGCCCTTCTCACCCCTCCCCCGTGCGGCGTTTCACGATTACTTTCTCCTCCTGAGTTTTTCCGAGCCACGTGGGGTGGAGGGGCATGTCTCTCACCCCTCATCTGAACCCCACGTGGGGTGGGGGGGGAGGGAGCGCAACAGGGAACCCTGGGTGGGTTTCACGAGGACTGAGGCATGGGGCTTAGAACGGGAGATTTCAGAATTGGAAAGGTCCTCCAGGCTCATAGAGTTCCGGCTCTTATTCTGTGGAAGGGACACTGGGGCTTAGAGAGGGCAAGGAACTTGCCCAAGGTCACACAGCAAAGCGGTCCACTGGGCAAAGACCAAAAAGGATTCTCCTGATGCCTGGCCAGGACACTTCTCGTCTTAGCAGTCACCCTCTGAGCTTGCTTTCCTAAGGACTTGACACCAGAGGAAGTCAAATCCTTTTCTGATCCTTAATCCCACCCCTTATCCACAGGCTCACAAGAGAGTGTGAGCTCAGATGGCCACCAGCCCTCCAGAGGATTAAGGAGCTCTTCCCTCCGCCTCTCGGGCTGACCGGTACCCCAGGAGAGACAGAGGGAAGGATGTGCAATCTCGCAGCTCTCCAGAGTCAGGGGCCACCCCCTGACCCCAGCGTCCCCTCCAGCCTGGAGGGAGTGTGCAGGGGCTGACACAACTCCCTGGTTCCCTGTTTGCCCACATCAAGGTGCTCCTCTTTTCTTTCCCCACACCCCTCCCCCCTGCACCCAGATCTCCCCCCATCACGGCCCACTGCCCCAAGTTGGAGACGGTGTTCCCTGCAGGGTCTTTGAGGAGGGCCCCCCCCCCCAGAGCAGGGGGCCCCTCTGTGACAGCTGCTGCGTAACAGTGACTCTGTTGCCATTTCTGGCCCTCTCTGCCGTGCAAAGCAGCTGTAACCCAAGGAGCCTCATCCATAATTCAGGCTGCGGCTCTCACTGGAGGCAGGGAGGAGGGGAAGCTGGGGGGCTCTGGGTTTCTCTGCACCCCGCCCCCCCCCAGCCCTTGCTGGAGCGCTCCTGGGCAGAGGCAGTGGGGGCTGGCGAGCTACCTCTCTCCCTCCTCCGCCCTCAGTCTGGTGTGAGCCCTTTCCCTTCTCGCCACGGTCCCGTCCCCACCCCCTGCTTCCCACGGCTCCTCACCATCTCTCCTTCCCTCCAGGCCTTGTCTCCCTTCCCTCCCTGAGGACCACATGTCCACTTCCGGCTCCCATTTTGTGACTCCCTAGCAAAGGCCAGGGCAAGATACAGAGTGCCGGAGCTCGGAGGGGGGGTGGGGTACGTCCGTGGCCAGACCTCTTATTTCACAGGCAGTGCCACTGAGGGTTGGCGAGGGGAAGGGTCAGTTTCTGAGTGAGCAGCTCCCGCCCCCTGACATGAAGCTCTGACACTCTGCCTTCAATATCTTTTATGAAGTCTTCCTTTCACCCCTTACTACTTACAAGAGGCGGAGGAATGTGGTTGGTGACAGCCTCCCCCACCCTCTTGGCTCACCACGTCCTCTCTCTTGCCTCCTCTTCCTTTTTTTCTAAAGTCAGCAGGTGATGGCTAGAGCCACAGGGGAGTGCAGAGCAGGGATGGGCAGAAGCCATCTGTTATGAAGCACCTACTGTGCTCCGAGCACTGGATTTCTACAGAGAGGAATACAGTGTCTTCACGCATAGGGTGTAATGTAACGTAACCCCGTGGGGTCGATATTTTTGCCCCCCACTTGCGGACGAGGGGAGGGAGGCTCAGCCACCGGAAAATGAGTCGCCCCAGGTCATGCAGCTGGCACGAGGTGGAACCCGGATTGGACAAGCCCAAATCCGGAAGAGATTCTCTGACCTTTCTTTGGGAGACCCCGTGTCATCCACAGAACCACACCCGAGCGTGGCAGCCACTGCCCTTGAGGTAAAGGGAGACAGAAAATCGCACCCAGGTGCACAGGGCTGGGCCAGCCGTGATGCTGTTCAGGGCGAGAGCAAAGAGGGGACCCGGGCTCTCTGCGGATTTCCTCTTCCGGGCTCCAGCTTGTGGCTACTCTAAGGGACGGCCTGTTTTGGAGTCAAAAGGGAAGGACTAGTGTCCAGGAGATGGAGCTAGCATTGACCTGCTGAGGGGGCGGAGAGAGGCCGGTACATGGTATCGATCCCGGAAGGCTGAGGTGCCCAGAGCCAAAAAGTATCCATTCACCACGGGACCATTGTCAAGGACTCTGGGCTATCACCCTGGGGAACCAAGGCTCAGAAACAAGGTTCTCACCTCAGCGGCCACCTTTTGGTCCTGAGGCTCTGGCGAGAGAAGGAGCTTGAGGAAGAGGTGGATGGGCTCCAGATGGGCGGAAAGGGCAGGTGCTAAGGTGCTAACCTAGCGGGCAGAGTGGCCCCAGGAATAGATGCTCCCTGGAAGGGGCGTCCGGGGCTCTGGCTCCGCAGGAAGGGCCCAGGGTCCCAAAGGAACAGCAACGGTTCCACACCCAAAAGGCTGGGGAAGGGCTAGGGCCTGGCAGGCAGACGCTGAGGGTGGGTAGGGGCTGAGGAGGTGGGGGCGCAGAGCAGAATGGAGGTGGCAGTGGTGCCGGTGACGGTGACGCAGGGGCCTGGGGAAGCACTGATGCGGGTGACGGAGGTTTAGAGCTGCTGCAAACAGCTTCGCACTCTGCCAGAATGTGACACCCCAAAATAAGCAGCCACCGGAGTGGCAGGATCCGACGGTGGGGCTCAGAGATATAAATGGCAGCACGCAGCCAGCCAAGGTGCCCACCCTTGGAGGCTGCCACCCGACTCGAACGTCCTCACCCTTTCCCCCTCACAGCTGCCCCCAAGGCCCCGAGCTCAGAGCCCCCCCGGGTGGGCCCAACGACCACTCCCTGGGAGAAGGGACGTGCCAGGCAAGTGCTTTGGGAATGGAGGGCTTCCCACGTGGAAGTGGTTACCAGAAGCCTCTTTGTCTCATCCCTAGGCAGCCCCTTCTGATACCTCTCTCATCTTGTCTCCTTCCTCCTCTTCCTTCCTTCCCAGCCCCAGCCCCTCCACGTCAACCCCCAGCCCCTCTCCCATCTTTGGTTGGCTGTCCGAGGGCCCGGTGCACATCCTGGACCCTCTTCCCGCCTCCTGACACCCCGTCTCCATCCACCACCTCTCTCCGGTTTCTGGGTTTCCCATCTTCCCACTCCCCTTGCCTTCCCGGTCCCTAGGGTCC
Source organism: Paguma larvata (assembly GCA_030068075.1). Taxonomy (NCBI): domain Eukaryota; kingdom Metazoa; phylum Chordata; class Mammalia; order Carnivora; family Viverridae; genus Paguma; species Paguma larvata. The sequence continues at coordinate 100,116,555 of CM057831.1, read as the reverse complement.
CAGCCCACCTCCCTTTTTCCCATTATGCGCCCTCCCTTCCTGATTCTGGGTCCCTTTCCCTCGTCTTCTCTCCAGCCCTCTCTGAACCTGGTCTCCCTTCTCTTTCTCTCTTCCTCCGGCCTCACCTGGGTCCCACTTCCCTCCAGCCCTCCAGGTTTTCCCCCGTCTAACCTTTAATCCTCCTCCTCTCTCTCAGTCCCTCCCCTCAACCACTTTCTCCATCACCGACTGCCTCTTGCTCTCCCCCTCTCTCTGACCCCTTCCCCACCCCACCCCCAATCTCCGGTCCACACCCTAGTTTGTCACTCAGTCTGTGGAACTCCCCCCCTCCCCCTTCTAGCGCCCTCCATCTGTCTCACCAGGCAGGGTCTTTTGGATTGCCCTCCGAGCTTCCCATCCTCCCAGACAGCCCCCTACCCACACCCCCCGTCTTCCCAGGTGACTGGAAAGTGCTGAGGCACGGGGCACGAGGAGTTGCTGAGTCGGCGCTTCCCCAGCCGGCCAGAGTCCTCAGCGGCCCCCGGAGCAGGTGGAGCCCGGGCCGGGGCCGCCGGCCCCTGCGTCCCCCCTCGGTCACGAGCTACCCGCACCTCCCAGCAGGCTCCGAGCCGGGTGCGCTCCTCCAGCCGGCCACCCTGGGCGCGGGGGCGGGGCCCCCGGCTAAGCTCGCCCCCTTCCCCAGGCTCCTCCCCACCCCCACAACTGCCCCACCCTCGCGCCCGTGGGGAGGGGGCGCCCGGCTCCCCTCCCCGGGTTGCCCTCCGATGGCCCGCGGGCCGAGGTCCCTACCTTGCAGCAGGCGCCCGAGCCCGGGCAGCATCTTGTCTCGACGCTCGGGGGAGGGGGCGGCGGGGGGAGGGCGCTCCCACTCGCTCCCTGAGCCCGCCGGACGGACGGCGGGGACTCCGCGGGGCTCCGGGGGGGCCCGGGAGTCCCCGGGCTGTGTGGCCGGGCCTCGAGGCTCTACCCTGCGCCCCCCGGGTTGCGGGCCTCGGGAGGAGCCATCGGCCCCGACGGGACGGGGCGGGGCGCGACGGGGCTGGGAGGGCTGGAGCTGGCCGTCGACGCCCGGTGCCAGCGCCCCCCCAGCAGCGCGAGCCGCGCGCGAGTCCGTCAGTCCGTCGGTCCGTGCGCCCCGGCTGCTCGCCGAGGGAGAGTGGGGACAGCGAGGATGCACTTCCCAACCACCCCCACTCCTTCCCGCACTCGCTGGCTCCTCCCTCGCTTCCTAGCTGGCCGACTTAACCCTCTCCTGGCCACTAGGAGGCGGGCGCGTCTCTCCAGCCCCCTCCATCGCGGCCCCCTCCCCTCCTTGGAGAACCCGGAGGACCGGTTCGATCACTTCGAGGAGCCATGCTTCGAGAGAAACCCTTTCCTGGGCGCGGGGGGGGGGGGGAGGGCGGTGCAGTAGTGTGAGGGAAACCCGTGGACTTGTCCAGTACCCCCTCCCAACTTTCCTGGAGGAGATGGGCTTCTGGGTCACCTCCCATTCCTGCCACGTTCCCCCAGCGCCAAAGTCCAGGCCTCTACGGTTTCTCTCTCCTGGGAGCGCTCCTAGATTCCGCTTTCCCTTCCGTTCCCAGACCCCAGGTCCAGAGTGTGTGCGACTGTAACAAGAGGGTATGCAAGAGTTCGCGTGTGCAAGATGGAGTGCGTATGAGCGTGCACGCGCGCACAAGGACACTTGTGAAGGTGTGACTCTAGAGTGCTTGCGCGCGACCTTTTAAACGGGCCCGGGGAACGGGGCGGGGGGTGGGGGGCCCGTGAGTGTGCGGATGGGTGAGCCGCCGAGTGCCCGCCAGCGTGCGGGTCTGCACTGGTGGGACGCGAGAGGTGTGCGAGAGTTTGGCGCGAGTGAGCTTGGGATGGCTGGCAGGGGAATAGGGCCTGGGCGTGTGTGCCTCTAATGCATTTGCGAGCGGGCGCAAGTTTGGGTGCGCGTGCAAGTGTGTGCATTTTTATGCTTAAGTGTGATGTGACCTAAAGGGAGTAGCTCGTCTCTTGCGTGGGGAAGAGACCACGGATTTCACGCGAGCTTCTTCCTCGACAAGAGGGGTGCATTCTGATCTCGACGGAGTCCTTCGCGCCTCACGTGGCCGCGTTCGAGCCTCTGCCATCCGATCAGCGACCCAAGCGTCTCCTTACAAAGGCGGCGAGGACAATGACCCCGTCCGCGACCCAGCCCCGGGCGCCCAGCATCCGGCCCTCGGGAGCCGCCTGGCCCCGGACAGGCGCGGGGCGGGGGGGTCGGGGGGGGAAGGGGGAGAAGGCGCTGCGGAGACGGTGGCGTTGCGGCGCCCGCAGGGTAGGCGCCGCGGGAGCGCCGCGTGCCGCCCGGGCCGGGGCCATCTGCGCGCGGCCCCACCCGAGGACGCGCGGGAGCCCCGGGCGGCCGCTCCCGGGAGCACAGAAAAGAACTCCTCGCCCCGCTGCCTCCTCTCTGGCTCCTCCTCTCCTGTGTGTGCCAGAGTCCAACGCAGCCCCTGGCATACAGTCGGCGCTTTATAAATGCCGGTTTCTTTTCCCCATTCATTCCCTGCTCCACCCCTAGTCTCTCATTCTTCCCTGGCTCTCATTCGATTCTCTCAGTTTCTTCCCCCACCCTTATTCATATTTTGTAGTCTCTGCCTCTCTGTTCCACCCCTCCCCCCATGCCTTCCTCGCTCCCTCCTTTCTCTCTCCCTGTCATTTCCTAGCTTTATGCATCTGTCTCTGTCACTATCTTCTCTATCTCTCTCACCGTCTCTCCGTGTCTCTGTAGCCTCCCTTCTGTCCTATGGCTCTCTGCCTCTCTGCCTCTACATCTCTGTGTCTCTTGTCTCTTTCTCCGTGTCTGTCTCTCTCTTCCCACCCCCATTTCATAGGCCGGCTCCCTGCAGTCTTGCACCTGGACGCTCGAGCGCCCCCTGCCGGTTTATCGTCTGCCCTTCCTGGGCTCCCTCCTCCCCTAACGTCCTCTGCCGTGCCTCTCCGGTTCTGGAGAGGTAGGAGAGGGAAGGGGCGTCTCTGGGGCTCCAACCCCCCTCCCATCTCTAGAAGGCAGGAATAGGGCCCCAGCGTTTCCTGGGACCCACCCTGCCGAGGCCCCGCGCCTAGGAGGAGGGCCTGGAGGGGGCGGCGGGGAGGGAGTGTTGGGGGTAGCAGGGTGGGATTTGGCGTCCTTCCCCGGAATGAGCCGCGGCACAATCTGTCGCTGGGTTTGTTTGCCGAGCTGCCTCCGGAGCGCAGTGGGGCTGGCTCCCGGGGAGCGAAATATCACAAGATGCGGAGACAGACGCTGAGGGGTGGGTGGGCGGGCGGGCTGACTCAGGTGTGCTGTCATCGGCTCCCTGGGCCTGCGCTCTTCTGAGAGGGGTGGGAGGACCCCTGGCCCCCAACACAGGCCAGCACGCGAAGCTGGGAGGGGAGCCCCCATCCCGGGGTGAGATGCAATTGGAAGGGGGTGTTCCTCCCGATAATTGACTCCATGCCTCTCCTTCAGAGCTTGGGAGCCCCAGGGGACACCCTCAACTTGGGTGTGCCTCAGAGGGTCGCACACCCTTCTGCTCACATCCCATTGTACAGGAGTGCGGTTTCCTATAATTATCTGCTGACTCACTACTTTACCCCAATAGACTGCCAGCTTTTTGAGGGCAGGAAACTCCTCTCGTCCATCTTTGTGTCCCCAGCAAATGCACAATGAACCCTTTTGGATGGATGGATGGATGGATGGATGGTAGGTGGGCGGATGGCTGCCTTACAGGAAGTACCACGATGCCTTTGGTCTTCCCTGTAGGCGTCCTGACCCCTCGTTCCCCTCCCTGTCCACACCTGCATCTCCCCCGGCTCCCCCACCCCACAATCCCTCCTCCAATTCCAGTGGGAATTGGAAACCACTCTCCCTGCAGTGTGAAGACCAGTATTCTTTAGGTGACCCTAAGTATCTTACTCTGTTTTCTGGTACTTCAGTTTCCTCATCCGTTCAGTGGGAACATACTCATAAGGCTTCAGTACATCAACCACTCACGATATGAGAAAGCGCTTGGTAAAATGAAGTTCTGACCCGTGTTTGGGGTGGTAACAATTGTTGTTACTGTTTTGGTGGTGGTTCTTAAGGTCTTTGTCCCAGTACAATCAGGCACCATGTGCAAACATGAGTTTTGCTTCGACAGTTAGATGTTTTGACATCCAAGGGAGTAAGCTGATGACAAGATGCAACGGATGGCTGTGTCGTCATAGGAACATCTGGGTCCATCCCTGCCTGGCTGGACCCTTGGCCAGTCTCTGGGGGTACTGGGTTCTCAGGACTTGCCACAGAGCTGGCCTGCCCTCTGGTGGCTCCAGGTGGATCTGCAGCCCCAAGGGAAGCCAAGGATCTTTGGAAATGGGCTGATGGGATGGATGGATTTTCCCCAGAAGGGGGAGGGTCTCTCCTGTGGAAAACAGTGGGCTTCGGAAAGGAGGCCATGTACAGGAAACAAGATATTGGCACAAATTAGGCGAGTCTCGACTTCCTCTACGAGTGCCCACTTCCTAACAGCACGCCTCCTCTCCCTGTGACACCCGGGGCTCCTCTTTTCTCTGGAGGAGCCCATCTAGGGAGTCCACAGAACGTCCCTGACGCCTAATTTGGTGACTTCATCGTGTAGGACACTTGGCAGCGGCCGAGGTGGGGATGGCTCCGTGGTCAAGAGCAGGTCCCTGCCCTAGCTCTGCTGCTCCCTTAGCTCCATGACGTGGGGCAAGGTGTTCACCTGTTCCAAGCCCCAGTTTTCTCAGCCAGAAAATGGGAGGGGAGCAATACTAGTTCCCAATCCGTGGGGTTGTCTGAGGATTAAATGAGATAAAACGTGAAAGAACCTACCAGAGTACCTGACCCTGTGCTCCACAAACTCTAATGATACTACTATTAATTTTCTCTTTCAGCCTCATAGCAGCCTGCAGAAATAGGTGTTGCTGTCTAGCGGCAGAGAGCAGGGTGAGGACCTGAGGTCTCCAAAGTACTGAGAAGCACAGCTGGGTCTGGAAGTCGGTTTTGAGTTACGATCTTTTTTTTTTTTTTTTAAGTTTATTTATTTTTGAGAAGGGGGAAGGGGCGGAGAGAGGGAGACCGAGAATCCCAAGCAGGCTCCATGCCTGCTGCTGTCAGCGCAGAGACCGTCACGGGGCTCAGACCCACAAACTGTGAGATCATGACCTGAGCTGAAATCAAGAGTCGGACACTTAACCAACTGAGTCGCCCAGGCGCCCCTGAGTTCTAGCCTCACATGCGTGTGTCTGGCCTCCACATCTCTCCCTCCCCCTGGCATGGACTGGCAGTGCCTGGTGTGATGAACAAAAGCCAGGCCTGAGCTCCCAGTCCAGTTCTAGCCTGAAGCCAGCCTCCAAATGGCTGTGTATCCTGGGACAGACCTCTCTCCTCCCTGGGCGTCAGGCTCCGCATCGTTGAAAGGATCGGTTTAGAGCCGCGCCTTTGTGATATCCTCATTTCTCTCTCCGGAATCAGAAGCTACTGGAATGCAGCCTCCCGGCTAGATCCTTTACAATGCTGCCCCCGCCTTCCCACCTCTGGGGCTGTGATGAGAGACCCACGGGCAGGTCAGAACTTCTAGGGACTCTCTAAGAACCCTGAGCTTTTCAGTGACTGCATGCTGGGCCGGGGCCGGGCCTGCACTTTTCACCCAGAGCCCTCCCACAGCGAGTTCCAAGTCCTACTCTGCCCGCCTAGTGGGGACAGGGCTGCTTTCCAAAATAGGGAAGAAAACACAAACCGAAGTAGTTTAAAGGGCAAGGGTGTTAGAACATGTTTTCTCCTTCTCTGCTTGGTTTCTAGGGTCTACGTCCATTTATATTATTTATAACAGTTACCGGCATTTATTAACCGCTTCGTGTCACGAACTATGTGCATTGGCTCATTTAACTTTCAGAGCAGCTCTATGGGGGAGGGTCTATTAATATCCCATTTTTACAGATGAGATTCCTCAGAGAGGTAGTGTTACTCTTAGATCCTCCTTGTCCAGGGGCGCCTGGGTGGCTCAGTCAGTTAAGTGTCTGACTCTTGATCTTGGCTCAGGTCATGATATCATGGTTTGTGAGTTCAAGCCCCGTGTGGGGCTCTGCACTGACAGCTAAAGCCTGCTTGGGATTCTGTCTCTCCTTCTTTCCTGCCCCTCCCCTGTGCATGTGTGCTTGCTCTCGAAATAAATAAATAATAAATAAACTCCAAAACCAAAAGATCCTTCTTGCCCTGGGTCCCATGCTTTAGAGGCTTTTGTTTGGGTCCTCTTCCAGACAGCATCCCTCCATGGGGCATGAAGTCCCTGCAACCAAGGGGATGTGTCCTCTGGGAGCCTGTATTCCCCTTCTAGACCATACTGTGGGTATCCAGAATTCTGGGATCTTTTGCTCAAATGGCCCAAGTGTACTTCCAGGGCTGATGGGAGTGTCTTCTCCCACTGGGCAGCTGTTTGTGGGGAGTACCTGGAGTTTGGACATGTGGGTAGGCTATTCCTGTGTAGGATGTTCCTGAGGCCCCTTGTCTGGGATGGAGCTATGTTTGGGAAGATAAGAGTTTGTGTATAGAACTCCATGGAGTTAGATCATTCTAAGTTTCAACCTAGTTTTCCCATGTCAAGTTCTCTTAAAGAATGCAAAGGAACAATGCTGGTGTGGTTAAGAGGCTAGGGGTACTTGCGGGCAGGGGTTGCCTGGCATGGACTGATGGGGTGAGGAGAAGCCTCCCAGCCTAGGGCACCTACCCTTCCGTCTGCAGTGTTATGCCTCCGAATGTTAGCAGCGGCCATGTTGAGAGGTCATGTGACTTCATCAGAGCCGACATGTCTAGGAATTTGTGGAACCAGGCTCTGAATCCAGGTCTGTGTGAATCTTTCCTTGTTTCATGAAGCTCCATGCCAGTCTTAACCAAAAGTCAGCCTTTTGGCTCCCTGAAGGTCTGTTAGTTGGAAATTTGGGTCCCATTGTGTCTGCTGGAGTTCCCTTCCTTCTTGCTGAAGAGAGCCTCCCTTTCTTACTAGAGTGTGAGCTTGCCGAGCACGGGGTCCATGTTTTCTCTGACTTTATTTCATGCACTGGGCACAACCTTGGCTCGGAGGAGGCACTTGGCAAATAGCGCTGACCTCCTGGACCCATAGTCTAATAAATAATCGGGGCACAAGGTGCTGCTGGTCAGGCTAACGTCCGTCCAGCAGAGGGGGCAAGTCTGGGATGGAAAGTGGGCTTTGGGAAGTATTGGGAAGGCCTGCCTGGGGTGAGGGTGGGGGTATTAGATGAGTCGCCTTAGATTCTGTTAGGCTGGGAATCCACATTATGTGTTGAAAGACTCGATGATGCCCCTTCCCTGTTGCACCAATTCTCCAACCCCTCCCCTACCCCCAGGAGACCCCAGAGGAGGAAGGTGTGATGGAACCCCTTTCCTGGGTGATTCTCTGTGGGCAGTGCTTTTCCTCATTTCTGTAGTGAATGGACAGGACAGAATAATTCCTTTCCCCTTAAATTCTGTGGGCCGAAGCCACTGAATTTGCGAGAGAGGTGCATATGTGTGAAGGGAATTGTGGGAGACAGGGCAGAGAGCCACAAGTTCTAGTACAGGGACATGGACCCACGTGCCCATTCCCACCACCCCTGCACAGTTGAGGCTCCAGCTGTGGGGTCGAGCACAGGAGCCCACTGACAGGTTTCTCTGTCTCTCAGCCCACTTACCCCAGTTAATCTCAACGTTAATCCCCCAAAGTGTCGTTTTCATCTGATGACCTCCTGCTCAGAAGCCTGCCATGGCCAAATCTGGCCAGCAAATGATTAATATCTGTGAACTCTAAAGCTCTCAAATTAATAAGGAAAACCTTAAGACTTCAACAGATAAACAGGTGAAGGGTATGGACAACGATTTCACCCAAGAGGAGATGCAGAGAGTAAGCAAACACTTGGAAAATAGTTCAACCTGTTCGTGATCAAAGCGATGGAAATGAAGGCAGTCTCAGGATAGCGTTTCCCACTTATTAAATTAGCAGAATTCATAAACACCATCACCCAGTGCTGGCAACGTTGGATGAAGTCTGTGTTCCTACATTCTCTGGAAGCAGCATGCAAAACTCTGCAAAACAATCTAGTAAAATGTAACAAGAGCCTCAAAAATATTATTACCTTTGACCCATTATTCTCACTTCTGGGAACTGATCTTAAGAGCATAATTCAGTAGATGAAAAAAGGTCTGGCACGCCGTGGGCATTAGCCTTCCACATTTTTCCAGGCGGCGAGATGGTTAAGAAAACCAAGGCTCGTCCGGTCAATGCAATATTAGGCAGCCACCAACATGATAATTATAAAGAATATGCAGAAGCATGGAAAATGTTTATAACATCATGTTTGTTGAGAAAAGGCAGGATATGAAATTTGCATGAACACTGTGGCTGCAGTTATGAACAGTAAGGATTCATGTTGACAAAGTCTGGAAGAGAATATGCAAAAATGAAAATTGTTTAAGGTTGGGAGATGAGTGCTTTTCCTTTTGTTTAAGAATCTTCCTCGTTGGGGCAGATTAGTGGGTTAAGTATCCGATTCTTGGTTTAGGCTCAGGGCGTGATCTCAGTGGTTCCTGGGGTCAAGCCCTGAGTCGGGCTCTGAGCTGACAGTGTGGAGCCTGCATGGGATTCTCTCTCTCTCTCTCTCTCTCACTCTGCCCCTTCCCCTCTCCTCTGCCTCACATTCTCTCTCTCAACAATAAATAAATAAACGTTCAAAAAAAAGAATCTTCTTTGTTAATGTTGAAATATGAGTTTCAGGAGTGCCTGAGTGGCTCAGCCAGTTGAGCGTCAGACTTGGGCTCAGGTCATGATCTCACAGTTCGTGAATTCGAACCCCATGTCAGCTCTGTGCTGACAGCGGAGCCTGGAGCTTCGGATGCTGTATCTCCCTCTCTCTCTGCCCCTCCCTCACTCATGCTCTCTCTCTCAAAAATAAATATTAAAAAAAGAAATATTATTTTCACAACGGAATTAAGGCTATACAAACAAAACCACTACTACTATTGGTAATAAATTAAAGTCAAAACTCTTCAGCCTACACTCACCCTAATAATCACAGTGACTACATTTAGGGGTTTCCTACATTCCAGACAGTGAGGTTTCATTCAGACAGTGATTTCATTGAATCTGCATGACAACCCTGTGAGTAAAAACTAACATTATGCCCATTTTACAGATTAGGAATCTGAGATCCACACGCCCGTATGGTAAATAGCAGAGCTGGGCTTGATCTTCTGGCTGTCTGCTTCCAGAACTTGTGCTAAATTCCTTCACTGGCTTTGTGCGTCAGTGTTTAAAGAACTTCGGTCATTCATGCATCGCCATCCTGCTTTGGGGGATAACTGTGGCTCACGCATTACGTACTATGATTTACTGAATCTTTAAATTTAAATCAACTCACTTTTTAAACATTCGAACGCCTACTCTAGCATTATCCTAAGTAAGAGCCCCTTGGAATCATCTGTTCAATGCGTTGGTTATATTTTTCAGCGTACAATAAAAATTTTTAAAAAGAATTAATAATACAAAAATAATGACTGAAGATCATCTCGTACACACACCCCTCTTTAGGAAAAACTGAACTATCTCGTGCCCCAATCTAACTTGACTTCCCGTCCCATCTTACTTCCTCCACACCATCTGCCTTATCAGCTACCACCATTCCCAGGGCCGGAACTCGTCCTGGCCAGATCGCCTCTCTGGACTCCACCAGCCCCTCCCAGCCTGGGGTCCTGAGACCCACCCTGTGCCCCCTCCCTGCTCCGGTGCTCGTGCTTCTCCAGGGCTTGCCTAAGCCAGATCCAGATCAAAGCCATTAATGGACAAAGAGGACACTCAGATTCAGAAGGCTGCTGACTACATAAATTAATTCTCATTTATTAAGCTCTCCCTGTGTGCCAGGCACTATACTAGAAGCTTTATGTATACATGATGTCTGTTGGCTCTTTTTTTCCCCATCTTGGGATAAAGTACATCCATTAACCAAATTTTTAAAAAAATATATATCTTTAAGTTTATTTATTTTTGAGAGAGGAAAAAAACCCCACAAGTTGGGGAGGGGCAGAGAGAGAGGGGGACAGAGGATCCAAAGTGGGCTCTGCACTGACCGCAGAGAGCCCAATATGGGGCTCAAACTCATGAACCACGAGGTCATGACCTGACCTGAGGTCGGATGGTCAACCGACTGAGCCTGAGCCCCGCAGTTGCCCCAACCAATGCTTTTTCTCTTAATGTGATAAGGGATTTAACGTGAGCTTTGCCTGAGTAACAGATTCTTAAGGGTACAGTGCAGTATTATTATCCATGGGCACCGTGTTGTACGGCAAACCTCCAGAACTGATTCGCCTTGCATAATGGACACTTTATTACCGGCTCTTTATAATGACCCTGTGAAATGCATATGATTTTGAGTTTCTACTTTACATGTTGGGAAGCTGTGGTCCACGGGTTAAGACGTTTACTTGAGGCACGTAGCGGGTAAGTAATAGAACCCGGACTCAAGTCTTGTACTGTTTGACCCCAAAGTCCTTCCTCTTACCATTCTGGTCCTGGATCTTATTAACGACGAGGGTAAAACGACAGGCCGACGCTCCCTCCTCCAGGCCCTGCCAAGTGGGCCCATGAATTTCTCGTCTTTCCAGGGTGGGAGCAAGAGGCATTCATTCGTTATGGGAGGAGGTATTATTGGTCTGACCACCTTGGAAGACAATTTGACAGCAGCTATTACGTTGAGAAGGGATATGCTTGTTGGCCCCAAAATGGACTTTTTAGGAAATTATCCTTAAACTCCGTATCTACAGATACAAAGACATCTGTAGATTGATAGTCAGTGCAGCCTTGTTTGCGGCAGCGTCCGATGTAACAGACATAACCTAAATATCATCATGGGGGATTGGCTACATACATTTCAGTACATCCATATTTGATCATCAAAAAGCATGAAGGGCCACCTGGTTGGCTCAGTTGGTAGAACATGGGACTCTTCCTCTCAGGGTCGTTGAGTTCAAACCGTACGTTGGGCCTGGAGCCTACTTAAAAAAAGAAAAGACAAGAAAAAAAGAATGAAGGAAGTTTGTATGTTCTCATATGGAACAAAAGCAGAGATACTAAGTTTACAGCAAGGTGTAGAACAATGCGGTGGTATATTATCACTTGGGTCAAACCCAGCGGGATGAAATATACGTAATTATACACACACATACTGATGCGTGCACAGGCAATCTCCGGAAGGCCGTGAACAAAACAGGTAACAGAAGCAGGCCAGAATTTTGTCTTGGAAGGACTCTGCTTGAGGTGACAGGGAAGTGCTGGCTTTGCAGCCGAGTCTGTCCAGCCAGGGGACCGTCCTTGCGTCTCAGGGTCATGGGAGGGGGGTCTGTGGATGTGAGTAATAGACGTGTCCCCCGCTACCTGCCCACCGCAGCCACCTTGCCCCACATCTTGGCAGACTTACTTTTTACTACGTAACCTTTTGTGCTGTTTGTTTCTTAAAACCTGGGGCGTATATTACCTCTTTAATAATTTAAAGTTTAAAATTAAAAAAAGAGGAATTTCCTGCCTGAGGCGAGACCCACGTAAGAAATGAGAAATAGCCAGGCTGCAGGTGGAGGGGAGGCCAGCGTTGGTGGGCCCAGGCAGGAGACCCTGAGACGGCTGGACCCCTAGCCTCTTCCATAGCACGTGCAGGACCTCGGGGCCCTCTCTCCTCCCTCTCCTGTTACCTGTTACATGGCTTCAGAGGCAGTTTTTTGGTCAAGGTATATTTCAGGAGCCTCACTGAGCTCGAGTTTCTTCACTTCTGTAGGACCGTATCTCCTTGTTTCCAAGATGGGGATAATATATATTTCACAGGGTGCTCGTGAGAATCAAGGAGCCCATGCTGGGTGGTACACAGAGAGGGGACAGGACAGTGCGGAGACCCCTCCGTGACCTTGGCAAAACGGGAGAAGCTGCCTGGTGAGGGGGTCAAGGCAGCACACAGTGGGAGTAGAAGGAAGGGCCCTTATTTGTTCAGTTTTTGGAAAACTCAACCCAAATTTGCTAGCACATAACTCCTTACCCGTCTCCAGGAGAAAGCAGGCCTTCCCCAGTCATGGGATAAAAGTCTTCCCCTTCTTGTTGGGGTGTCTTAGGTCAATCCCCTCTAATCGTCATCTGGAAGGTAATATACTCTGATTGACTGAAGTCAGGATCCCCGGTCAGTCTCTGGCAAGGAGCGTGATACCACCTTAATGACCTTGGACTCATCAGGGCAGCCCAGCAGGTGAGATGGGACCCAGAGTCACATGACTGCTGAGCAGTGGGAGGAGGAAAGACATGTTTGGGGGACGGGCCAACCATAATGACCATGCTGGTCCCCTAGGTCCAGATGACAGTGACTTGGCTGGACATTAAACAAAGCTAAACAAAGACCGTCCATCCATTCACATGTCTATTCTTCTGTTCAGTAACCTCTCGAATGACTACTGGGGGCCAAGTATGGGGCCTGAGGCTGGAGATGTGGCGGTGACTGGTGGCCCTCTGCCAAGTCCTTGCTTCCTCCAAGGTTTTGCCTGTGCCCCTCCTTTTCAGTGAGCTCTCCCCACGTGATCTGGCACCCCATGCTCCACCTGTACCCCCACATCTGCTCTGCTCTTCCTTTCTCCCAAAGCACGCATAACCTGCCAACGTGCTATGTGAGTTATGTATTTACCAGGTTTATTGTTTATTGGCCGTCTCTCTTTACTAGAATGTACACTCCGCCAGAGCGGGGTGGTTGACTTTGTCTTCACTGATACCTCAGTAGCCCCCTGGCCCCCAGCAATTGCTCGATAAATACTTCTTGAACAACTAAAGCTGGCCACCCCCACTGTGTGCTGGTGTTTACGCACTTGAGGAGTAGGGGAGAACTCAGAGATCAGGTCAACCCAAACCCAAATGTGTCGTTACAAGCAAAGATAGATTCGATGAAAGAGTACCAGCCACAGTGCATGCATCCTGGGGCCCCGTGACCTTCAGGAAGTTGTATTTGAACCCTGCTCTGAAGGATGAGTAGGAGCTGGCTGGGGACCGGGCAGTACCGGGCAGGGCAGGGGGCTTCCTGCGGGAGCTGGGTGGCACAGAGGACCCCGTGAGGTGGAGCCAGGCCCCGGAGCCGAGTGGTCTGTTCAAAGTTTCAGATCCCTTTAGTAAATGGAGAGTGACAGGTCCTCTGGGTGATGGACAGACAGCCATGAGGTGCCAGAGCCCAGACAACCTGCCTGAGGGGTAAGACGCGGCTCTCTTTCTGCCCAGGCTGCCTTCTGGTCCTCCACACACTCCAGCCTCTCAGCACCAAAGCCATTCCCAGCCAGAGGCCCTCACTCAGTGCCAGTGCTCTTGGGCCCGCTGCCCGCCATGTTGATGATGGAGGGCCCAGGGTGGGGGATGGGGGGACAGTGCTATGCAGATTCAGAAGGAGGGTTTCCAAGTCTCCTTCAGTTCCCGGAAAAAGCTCAATGCAATTTCCTTCCTCTTTTTAGCTGAGGAGGGGGTTCAGAGGAGAAGGTGCTTGTTCATCGTCCTGCAGGGAGAGTGTGTCAGAGCTGGAGGGAGGCTTGTGGACTAGGGGCGGCGGCCATCACAGGCTTGGGCAGAGATCGCAGGGACATCTGACGCCCAGGCCTCAATCCCGTAGACTTGGTGGGGGCCAACCCCTCCCAGGTGCGCCGCTGAGTGGTTGTCCTGTCTCACACCCTGGGTTGCTTGCTCTCTTTCTGATGCTCGTGGCCCCTTCCCAGGGGGCAGCTCTCAGGGCTGAGAGACGAGCAGCTCTCTTACTGACACTGAGGCTCTTTAGTGAAAGTCCCAAGGCAGTTTTGTTCTTGCCATTTTCCTGGAGTCGTCTCTCTTGAGGAATCAGGACACGTGACTGAGGACTAGGTCCCCAAATTGTCCAGACTATGTGTCTTTCTCCAAAGCATTTGTTAAGCCAGTGCTCCCAGGACTGGTCCCTGGCGTCCCCAGTCTTGCCTCAAGGTCAGGTTCTGGCCTCCCTGGGCACTCTCTGCAGGCACGAGGCAGCCTCACTCCCAGGGCTCCGTTTGGATTGGCCTAGCTCCAGCTCTGGGCTCTTTGGGTCCCCAACCCAGGGAACTATAGATGCATAGCTGATTATATGCGTCACCCCCGAGCCCTGAGCCATCCAGAGCCTCCACGCACCCAATCCATCAGCATGACCAGGTATAAACCGAGCCATGCACAGAGCTCAGCAGGTATCAGTTCGTTTCCTGCTGCCCTTTCTGGATCAATCTGCCAGTCCTGCTTCTCAGAGCCCCATTGGTCAGCGTTCCTCCAATCCCATGACTTGCTTTGGACCCCTTTGTTTCCAGATCCAACTTGGGGCCTCTCCTTTGCATTGTTAATAAGGTTCATGGGGGGTGGGGTGGGCCAGGCCCATCAGCAAGTGGCAGGGGGGTGCAGGTCAGCTATAAGTAGCTCAAGTCACAGTGTAGCAGGCTGCTCTCTGGCTGCCCTGGCTGCCCTGGCTGCCTGGCTTTGGTAGATGGAAGGGAGGTTCAGCGGCTGACTTGTCACCTTGTGGCAGGGTGACAGTGCACAGGAGGGACACTCAGCCAGCATCTGCTCTTCCAGAAGCCTCAGGCCTCTGACTGCATAATGGAATCTGGGCATCTTTGTGCTGCCGCTGCCTCTCTCATCGCTCAGGTGCTGGGCTGGAGCCTAATTACCTAATTTGTCAATGGCGCCTCTTTGGCGTCACTTCCCCTGAGCCCAGAGACCTATCCGCTTTGCACTGGTGAGCAACTGGTAACATCTCCATGCCTGCCTCTGGGAAGTATTGACTTCTCACTGGGGACTCTGAAACCAAGTCCTTCCCAGAGGACTCTGCCTGCATCCCTTCCAGCTGGGGGATGGGGAAGGGTGCAGGTGTTCGGGAAAGCTTGGGGAATCTGGCTTTGTTGGGCCAAGGGTAGGGAACTGTGTAAATACTTGAGAGCGTTCTGTCTCTTTCCTTTCCTCCATCAGGAGGTAGCATCGCACAGCCCACGTGCACTGATGAAGGATGGAAACTGAGGCTCGAAGGGGATACAGGCACTTGAGTACACTGTGGGGTCACCTGCTCCACAGGTACAGCTGGGTTTCAAACAGGAGGAAAGGGAATTATCCTCATTGTGAGGTGCGCGGAAGCTCGGGCCACTTGGGTCCAGGACTCCCATGACCTTCGTGGGCTTCCCCAGGAGGCTGCCTCCCCGTCATGGAGCGAGGACCTCCTGTCCCTAAATGACTCAGCCTTTGAAGAGAGAGGCAGTTGTCCTGGGCCCGTTCCTGCCAGGAGAGGGCGGCTGAGCGGTGTCTGGGATGTGGGAAAGCGTGAAAACACCGAAGCTCCCATTCCTCGAAGTTCCTGGAGGAACGGTTCGTGAAACCTACTCGGCATCTTAAAACCGAGAGCCATCCAACTTTCAGAGACTGGTAACATACCTTTCTCAGGCTCTTTCTAGGAAGGAGGTTTGTCTGATTAAGTCCCACACCTGGGGTGGCTTTTTGAACAGGAATTGCATTTCCAAATCCCAGAGAAGGAAGATTAAAATTGGATGTTCTCTCTCCTTGAAACAAGGCTGGATTTAGAATTCAAAGATGACTGGCTATACGGAGTGGGGAGCAAACTGGAGAAGTGAGGCACCACAGGGCCGTTCTCCCCACGGGGTGTCTGAATGGCATCAGGACCCGCAGGTGTCTCTGGGGGCGGGGTCAGGAATCTGCATTCCAGTTAAAATGAAGGCGTATCGTACACACAGCGAAAGGCACATGCCTTAGGCGTATAGCCCAGTGCACTTTGACATACGGCTAGAACTGTATAGCTGTTACCAAATCAAGACAGAGAACACTTCCAGACACCCTGAAGGCTCTGTGGAGGGAGGGGAGGTAATTAACTCACCTCTCCTCAGCAGTGATCAGCCACTATGATTCTTGTCACTGCCAGTTGCTTTTGCTTGTCCTTGAACTTCACACTAGTAGAATTATACATCATATACACTTTTGTATCTGGTTTCTTCTGCTTCACAGCTCGTCAGTGAAATTAACCTATGTCGTGTGTACCAATAGTTTTGTTCCTTTCTTCGCAATGCAGTATTCCATTGTATGAATATAGGACAATTTGTTTAGCCATATTCCTATCAATGGGCATTTGAGCCGTTTCCAGTTTCTGGCTATTATGAATAAAGCTGCTATGAACATTCTTGCACATGTCTTTTGGGGAACATATGCACTCATTTCTCTTGGGTAAATATCTAGAGTGGAATTGCCTGATCGTAGGGTAGGTGTGGGGGCTACACAGGATTCTCTTCCTTATGTGTTTCTGGCTGGGGTGGGGCCACGAGGGGGATTCTTGAGGGGATTCGGAAAGTGGAAAGGAAGCAGCAGCCCTTCTGTAGCTCACACATGTTGTGGCTGATCTGCTGACACCCCTTGCTGAAGGGAACGAGCAGCTGGTTTCTTCTCCTAAGCCACGTGCGTCTGTGTGTAGCTGGTGGCAAAACACTGGCTTCTGCAAAATACCCACGTCGTCAGTGACAGACGCAGCAAAAACTGACACGGGCTTCTGGGATACAGAAACTCCTCCCTGGGGGTGGGGGGGGTCTGGTTAAAACTTACGGGGTCCAGCCTGTTCCTTGATCTCCCCCAGATCCGCCTTCTGTTCCTGGCCGTCTGACCTGTGGCATCGAAGCTCCAATTTTAGAAGCAAAGACAAGAGTTTTGC
Source organism: Paguma larvata (assembly GCA_030068075.1). Taxonomy (NCBI): domain Eukaryota; kingdom Metazoa; phylum Chordata; class Mammalia; order Carnivora; family Viverridae; genus Paguma; species Paguma larvata. The sequence continues at coordinate 100,099,797 of CM057831.1, read as the reverse complement.
AAGAGTGCTCCGCCAGCTCCCGCGGTGAGCGGGGCCAAATCCCCGAGAACCACACGAAGAGTGGTTCTCTTCCCTGGTTGACGCCGTAGTTGTTCTCTCGCTTCATTTGAAACTGCCAAACGCGTTTCCCAAGTGCCGGCGCCTACCTAAGTCCCTCCGGTTGTCCCGCGTCCTCACCAGAACTTGATAGTTTCAGCCTTTTCGATGTTACCCTTTCTGGTGGATGGGGAGTCTGCATTTCTAAACAAGCTCCTCTTGGGATTCTCCTGAAGGAGGAAGGATAAGAGACCGGTTTGGGGGAAACCCTTGGCACCTGAAGGAAGCCAGTTTGCTTCTGAATGGTCGCTTCATCACTTCCTGGCTGCGTGATCTTAGTTGACTTTTTAGCTCTCTGGGCTTCGGTTTTTCCATCTATAAAATGAATTATTAATCATCACTAACAAGTATTGAGTGCTTACCAGATGCCAGACACTGTTTCTAAGCCCTTTATGTGTACTAACTCATTGCACTCTCCCGACAAATGATGAGGTGGGTGCTATTATTATCTCCAATGCAGAGATGGGGAAACCGACTCTCTGGGGTTCAGACCCGGGCAGTCTGGCTTCCATGTTGTTTTGCCGTCTCCCATCCCTCCATCGCCAAGCAGCGTAGAGAGGCAACGGCCATGTGGAAGTCGAGGCTCTGCAAAGGGCAGCACAGTATTGATTCTTCCTCTTCCCTGGGTCTCAGTGGGAAATTCCCTCTCGGTTCTGTCAAGTATGCAGAAATAATCTAAACAAACGAGTTAACAAAAAGGCCGGGCACAGCCATGATACACGCAGCCAGAAAGGCAGGATCTTCCTGGGATCCAGAAAAACCCAGCACTATCCAGAGAAGAGGACACCCACATGGATCCCAGCCTTGGATTCCGACCCGTTGGCAGGTAGGAGGCTTTATAGGGGTGTGTCAGGCTTTACCTAAGTGTCAATCCATCAACTCCCTTCACTCTGACTTGTACTGAACAAAGAACCTTCTGGTATTGATTTCCTTTCCCCAAAGTCTATCCTTCCTGAAAGAGATTGTGCTGACCAGCCTACCTCAGGATTCCCGTCTGCTGGGTGGTTTCATTTCACGGTGTAAATTAATAAACTGCCTTCCAGGTTTATCAATCTGTCTCTTATGAGTTTGTTTAGTGTAGGTCGTTTCCCCAAACCTAATCACAACAGCTAAATCCCCAGGGAGACTCTGGGAAGGAAATACTACAAAGTAGTATGAGAGAGATGTCCAAAGAATGATATAAAAGGATATGCTTCGAGACCCAAGAGGATGGAGAGAGGACTTTTGTGTGGAGGAAGGGGGCATCCAGGAGGGCTTCCTGGAGGAGAATGAGATTGGCACAGAAAGAGGGACACTGTAGCATAAAAGTGTGGTTAAAAACATAGGCCCTGGGGCCTGCCAACCTGAGTGAAAAGTCTGTCTTTCCCACTTACTGGCCGTGTGATGTGGCCAAGTTACTTCATCTCTCTCGGCCTCAGATTCCTTATTTCTAAAGTGGACAAAACGATAGCAGCCACCTTCTGGGGTGGCTTTAAGGATGAAATGGTTTTATATATAACACACGTAGCTCTGAACACAATGCCTGCCCCACAAGCAACACTCGGTAAAAGGCTGTCCTCGCCGTTGCCAGTGTTAACACCCAAAATGATGTTTCCATTGAGGAGAATTCTAGGACGAGGGTCGAGGTTGGGGCCCGTTGTATCCCCAGAGGTGGTTTTGTCTCAGAGACAGCCGGAGCCTGTGTTTGCTTTAAGATTCGGAGGCCAGAAAGCTCTTGGGCTCCTTCCTTGAGAGCGGTCACAGCCCATCCTGCGGTGTCGTGGTCCGCGAAGGCAGCTGCCTGTACAATCTATAAGAACCCATCAGCCTCAAGAACATCCGTGGTTTCTGAGTGACTCTCAGGCCATTTCGGCTTCCAAGCAGAAACTCCCAAGGCATGCGCACCATCTAGGCCTTTTCTGCCCTCCGTGTGGGGAGGGGGAGGGGAAGGGGGAGGGGGAGGGGGAGGCAGCTCTGTACCCGAACAGCGATGATCCCAGCTTACCTTCAGGCCCTGCCTGGGGCCCACGTGGCAGCCGGGGGTGGGGGTGGCGAGGTGGGGGGGTGGGGGGGTGGGGAGGTGGAGGGGTGGGGCCCAGAGAGGGCTGAGCACTTGCTTCGTGGCTTTCCTAGAGGGAAAGATGCCCTAGATTGCCTGGCTTGGGGGCTCTGAACCCCAGGCCTCCTGCTTCCTTGTCCGGTGTTCTGCCCGCAGATCCCGATGGGCCTTCTCTGGTCTCCCCTGGAGTTTGATTCTAGCCACTGCAGGGAGGAAGGGTAGAGGGGGACAGGGAGGCACCCTGGAGGAGCACCGGGGCTCCCATCACACATGCGCTCTCCTGGCAAGTGGAGATCCCACTTCTCTCTGCCCCCCCCCCCCCGTGAATTTCTGATCATCTCGTACCTTATCCCTTTAGCCCCCAGAAAACGGTTCCAGTTTCTCTCTGCTTCTCCTTTCCTTCCCTCACAACAAAAGTATAGAATGTTCCATTGGCTCCAGCTCTTTCCTGTTCTTTTTACCTTGGGGGAGCTGGACATCTGGCAGATCCTGTTGCTTTCGTGAGCGTGCCTGCGCGTGTGCGGGGATGTTTGGGTGAGTAGGGCTGGGAGTCGCGGGCCCACCGCAGCGTGGAAGGCGATGCTTCTCCCTTCTTTCCATCCAGATGCCTTCTTCTTTTTTTTTTTTTTTAACATTTTAATTTATTATTGAGAGACAGAGAGAGGCAGAGCATGAGCAGGGGAGGGGCAGAGAGACAGGGAGGCCCAGAATCTGAAAGATGGTCCAGGCTCTGAGCTGTCAGCACAGAGCCCGACGCGGGGCTCGAACTCATAAACTGTGAGATCATGACCTGAGCCGAAGTCGGACGCTTAATCGACTGAGCCACCCAGGCGCCCCTCGGGATGCCTTCTGAACGAGGTTACACCCCCATTCCTATTACTGATAATTGATACTCATCGCAGCCCAATTCCAGAGCTCTTGCTCTGTCTAGTGCTTAGGGGAGCCCCCTCAGGGAGGCTGGGCGGGGTACCGGTTAAGGGCATGGGCTCTGATTTCTACCCCAGCCCTGCCACTTACTACTGATGTGAAGTTGGGGGAACGGCCTAATCCTTCGGGGCCTCAGTTGGCCCAGATAATGGATGCTAATCACAGCACCTATTCCCATAGGATCGTTGAGAGATTCAATAAGAGAATAAGTACAAGGGGCTGCGAATGGCGCCTCACAGGTGGTCAGTGCCCAGTGAGCATTGGGCACTAGTGATACTAATTCTTCTCAGGGGCGAGGCAGCCCCTGGTGTCAGCAGCATCCCCCGGCTGGGTCCTCAGCCTTGGAAGCTCAGAGGTTGTCAGTGCGCCCAGGGCACTCTGTTCTACTGAAGTCTATACCAAAGTCAAGTTACCAACACACGATTACTTCATGAGTGTGGAAATTAGAGCTGAGCAGAGCATCCAGAGACTTTCGGGGCTGAGTGCGGTGGGGCCCGGGGCTCCCGTTTCTATCCCAGGGACTGGCCCCGGAAGCTCCCTGTTCTCTGCGTGGTGGAGGGAGGCTGACCTGGTGGCAATGGCTTTCCGACTCCAGTGTCTACTGGGGATGAGCTGGCTGACCTGACAGGCTGGGGCAGGCAGCCCCCTCTCCCGGGTGCCTCTTGGGCGGCCGTTGGGATTCACCTTCGGTTTACAGAAAGGCCTTCCCAGAGCAAGGAGGACTCGTTTTCATTCAGGGCTAGGGGGTGGCTCCCCACCCTTATCAGAGCCGTTTTGAAGGCACAGGGAGACACCTGAAGGATCACCAGTAAGACTCCTTCCCTCCCTGTTTACTCAGGCTCACTGAATAGACTTCCTTCCTGCAGCTCAGAGTATAATCAGCCAAGCCCCTGCTTTGGACAAGCCCGGCCAAGAGGGGGAGGGCATCCGGATGACACTGTGGTGCACTTATCTGGATGCTACCTAGAGATCAGTTCTCTGGGGTAGGGCTTCTGGAACAAATGGCCAAGCTCACCCATTATACAGTGTTTTGTTTTTTTTTCTTTTCTCATTTATTTCTCTTTTAGGCTAGGAGCGCTTTGCAATCCGCCTCAAATATGATTTCATGATTTCCTCTTTGCTCTCCAGTAATTTAGATCATTTTTGTTAACAACAATAGCCGCTATTCATCAAGTTTTATTTATTATAAGTAATCTCTACACCCAATGTGGGGCTCAAACTCACGACCCTGAGATCAAGAGTTGTATGCTCTTCCAACAGAGCCAGCCAGATGCCCCTAGTTGCTATTTATTAACTAGGGTACGAATTGGGTGTTTTCCTTACATTATCTTTAATCCGTCCAATGACCTGACTCCAATTTCATACGCGAGGAAACTGAACTCAGAGGAATCCGTAAGATCAGTAAGTAACCCAACATCGGTGTACGGAATTTTGGTTTGTTTTGGTATTGCCTCAAGATGATTGGTATTTTCCCCTCGGTTGACATGAAAGAGAAAATGTTTGCTTGTCTTTTGACTTCCAAAACAAGCCCTTGAGAACTTGTTCAAGACCCCCAGCTGGGAAAACCAAATATTTTGATTTACAGGAGACCGGATCTTGAAAGGACAAAGAAGTTTGTGTTTTGTTTTGTTTGTCTGATCGGGTGTTATCAGAAAGCAAAACCCTTTAGATGAATGGCTCTCGGAGTATCTGCGTATCAAAACTTAGGAAGGGATGAGGGGCAGGAAAGAGTACGTACACCCTGACCGGAAAGTGATGACAGGGTGTGCATGGCGGGTCCTGGTTGAGGTTATTTGGAGGAGGTTTGAGGAAAGAGCTCAGCGCTACGGTGGGGGTAGTGTCAGGGGTGGGGGGTTGGGGGGTGAGGGGGTGGGGAGCCCTGCACGGGAAGGTGGCCAAGCTGAAGACCAGCCACTGCTGGTGCCCGAGCGTGGCTTGGCGCGGCTCATCCACACTGCCTTGTTTGCCAAACCATTCTTCCCTGACCTAAATCCAAACACCCCCTTGCGATAAAAACACCCATAGGGTGGACCCTGGATTTCCAGACACGATCACGGGAAGGAAAAGCGCCCCAGCACTGGTCCTTGCGTGGGAGGCAAGAGATCCAGTTAGTGCTTTCCTCTGCCCTCCAATGCAGTAATGGCCCACGGCTGGCGTCCCAGGGCCTGGAGTGACCCTCACCAGCTGGCTGACTGGAACTCTAGCCTCTGAGCCGTTTTGAGCAGTTAAGTAGTGTCACTGACTGGGAACCAGGGACATCAACTGCTGTAGGGGAACGGTGGGGGTCTGGAAGGAGGTAATGTCCGGGTGAGAGATGATGAGGACTGAGCAGGACAGCGGTCAAGGCTGGATAAGAGGGGTATTAAGGGGTAGGATCAATAGGACATGATTGATATGGGCCCAAGTTCAAATGCCTTCACTTAGCTGGCCGCTTCAGCTCTGAGCACTGCCACTACCGTGGCCAGTCTCTGCGCTAGCTGTTTCTTGAATGTTCTCCCTCCGTCAAGGCTCCATGGCTCTGGATGTGCTGGGCTGGCTTCTGCCTAGGTTTCGCTGTCTCTCTCCCTAACTGAAGAATGAGTTCCTTGAGGGAATCTCTTCTCTCTGAATCCCACCCCGGGCACAAAGCCTAGTGCACCACGTCTATTTGTTGAGTGAATCAATCAATAAAAATAGACGCAGGGTGAGGGGGAAGGAAGGAAGTGAAGAGCAAAGGAATCAAGACATCGGGCGCCCCGTCAGACTTTGTTATAATCAGTCCCTCTCCGATGTTACACATTAATCCTCATCGGAGCGAGGCAGCAAGTGATGGGAATAGCATCTGTCTCAGCTAGCTGCTGGAACTCGAACCAAATCAGGTGGGAACGGTTCAGAGAACATTCTAATACTCTGTCCCAACAATTTCAGTAAGTCTGTCTCGTGACTAGAGGCAGTGCCTCCTGCAGGCGTTGAGGCGGGTGTAGGGTGGGGACACCGGGAGCCCTACAGAGATGACAAGATAAGGTGGACAAAGCCTCGGCAACCTGTGCCAAGTCCGGAGCTCCAGGCCCGGATGGACAGACAGCCAGTGAGCTGGGCCTTTCGGACCTGCTCCTGCAGACTTACATTCTAAAATCTCTCTCTCTTCGCTTTGACTTTTTCTGTTCCTCCCTTGCTAATCCCACACTCACTGATCCCCCCAGGTCCTCAGGAGACCAAAATGTAAGCCAGAGCAGGAGTGAGGGCTTGAATTAATTTCCGTGTCTTTGTGTCTTGCAGTCAGATAGAAAAATCTGACATCTTAAAGGCCTGTTTGTCCCGGGATGCTAGATTTTCTTATGGTTCTTTCCATCAATGAATTTTTTAAGACGAGATTTGTTTTCTCCGATGTCCGAATATCCGACGTTAACACCGGGAGGGTTAAGAGCACAGGTTTGGGAGTCCGGCAGACGCTGCGACTTTGCAGGGCGACCCAACCTGGGTCAAATTCCTTTGAAGTCCCCACTTAAAGCTGTTTACGCATCTGGAAACTGGAGAACCCCATTGCCTACCCTACCTGCAAGGATTTCACAAACTCATCTCATATTTCTTTGGTGACAAATATTGTAATTCAGGTACTGCGGTCCTCACCTTATGGGTCGGGCAGCCACAGAGCTCCCCCGGTGCTGTGTAGGTGGTGAGTACCTGAGGACGGGACCTGGGTGAGTGCCCTGACCCATGCGGTCAGTCACTTTGGTGGACACACTTTCTTTATCCTTTGTGCTTTGGTAGAGATCTGGAAAATACTCTCTGGTCCTGGCGATCCACTCGTGGAATCTCTTATTTCTTTCTCGTCGGAAAGAAGTGCGTGCTTGGAATAGCTTGAGGCCCTGGCCTCAGGGGGAGTCCAGAAGGCTGGGCGTGGCAGTCCGAAGACTGCATGGAATACACAAAAAGCTCTCCCCCAAATATAGTTTTGACTTGGGAAACGGAGGCATAGGCCACGGAAGCTGTCAGCTCACTTGCTCTGGGCTGGAATGATAGCCCCACAGCTGGCTCAGCTGCCTTCCTCATGCTGATCACAAGCTCCAGTGGGCAATTATATATGTCTTTGATTAATAAAAAATGGAGCAATGAATGAATACTTAATCAATGCGGTCTGGCGAGTAAAATCTTTCAGAACCTGGGCTGGGGGTGAGGCAGGGAGTAATCAGAGGTCCTTGGGGGTGAAAAGGCAAGGGCTGGGATGGGGTTCTGGAAAACTATTCAGTTCGGGTCCTTGGCCCTCTGATTCTATGCTGGGGATTTGCTGGCAGCCCTGGGAGCCTGAGATCAGGACAGAGGTCTGAGCTGGTGGGCAAAAGGGCAAAAATGTGTTCTGTGCCCACCCAAGTGGGCAAGCTAAAGCACCTGGAATAGAGTGTGTGCGCGCGTCCGTGCGTCTGCAGGTAGCTGTCCGTCTCCTCCGTGTGCGCGTGGTGTGTGTGCGCTTTTCCGTGGGTCTGCCTGCCGCGAGCAACAGTTTTGAAACTAATTTGGTTAGGGGAGGGTGGACAGGCAAAGGGGCCAGAAGGGTGAGCGAGGATCAAGAGAGAGGAAAACACACCGCTGGGGCTGGAGGGAGATAACGGAGAGACGATCCAAGGGTCAAAAAGCGCGCGCGCGGGAGACACTGTGAGCAAGAGAGAAAGGAAGTGATAGCGGGGTGGGGGGTGTGGATCTCCCCAGACACCGCCCCCCGCTGGTCTGGGCCCTTCCGGACTGGAGCGTGGGGGAGAGGGCGGGGCCGGAGGGGCGGCGAGAGGCGCGAATCCAAAAGCCGAAGAGCGCGGAGTGTTTGGGGAGTCCCAGCGGGGTGGCCTGCCTGGTAAGGCGCTGGGGCCACGCGGCGGGGGGGTGGGGTGGGGGTGGGGGTGGGGCGGGGACCCTTGCGGTGCCTTCGCGGGGAGCTGGGGGGGGAAGGTGCAGATGCCGGAGGGGGTGCGGGTGCGCATGGGGCGCGGGTCCCCCAGGGCTCCCTTTAGGCAGAGGGTGACAAGAGGGTGACACGCGGCAGAGGGTGACACGCGGAGAGGCGGGAGGAGTCGTAGCCCAGGTCAGAGACGGTCCTGCCGGAGAGCGATATTTTAGGCTTTAGCCTGGCTCCTGTTGTGACTAACTGGCCCACGTGACCTGGGGCAAGTTGACAACATCCCTTGGACCCGTTATTCCCTTGTCAGTAAACTGAAGAAAACAAAACGCTAACTTTGCCAGGCTGTTTTGAGACTTCGTGAGGACATATATGAAGTGTCACCCCCCCCCCCCTCCGGAATTGCCGCTGTTACTATTTCTGTGGACGGTCTCCAGAGCTGGGCTCGGTTCCTGCTTCCCCGCTTGCTGCCAATGTGGAGTAGGGAGGCCTTTTGCTGCTGTTTCTAACAGCTGGCCTCTCCCCACCCCTCCCAGAACCCTTGGCCCACCTCTACCTTTCCCAGGCGCCCCCCTCCCCGAGCCAAGCAGCCTCTGCCTTTTTTTTTTTTACAGGATCCCGAGTTTGCCCGCTGGGGTTTTTTCGCCCAGGCCCAGAACAGCCGGAAGGAGAGCCTCCTTGACCAGAAGGGTTTGCCAGAGGAATTTTCCGAGTGCTGGAAGGCCAGCCCTTGAAGCTTCTGTGGTCAGCGCGGAGGCCCCCAGTGAAATTTGGGGACTGGCTTCAGCTCAGGCCATGCCAGGCCAGGGTCTGTGTCTTCGAGTGGCCACCCTGCTGACGGGGCTGCTGGAATGCCTTGGCTTTGCAGGCGTCCTCTTTGGCTGGACATCACTGGTGTACGTCTTCAAAGCGGAGAATTACTTTGTCGAGCTATGTGAATCGGATGGCCAGCCGATGGGCAACTTCACGCTGCAGACTGGTAAGGGGCGTCTCTGGGGAGGTAGACTCTGGTTCCCCGGCGGTCGGAAGGGGTAGGAGGGACCCCACCCTCTGCCCACACTGCCAGCCTTTCTGTGCTGAGCAGAAAGGAGTGTCAGCCTCCCCACAACTCCCTGACCTTGGTCTAGGAGGTACCCGGGGAGGCAAGCACCAGCCCCCGAGGGGTAATTCGGGGCTGTCACATTTCAGTGGCCTGAGAGCTCCCCTTTCTCTCCTCCAGGCTGCAAAGCCCAGGATGAGAGGTTCTCACTCATCTTCACCCTGGGGTCCTTCATGAACAACTTCATGACATTCCCTGCCGGCTACATCTTTGACCGGTTCAAGACCACCGTGGCTCGCCTCATAGCCGTGTAAGTGCCAAAGGCCCGGCCTGGGCAGACCTAGGCAAGAGGAAGTCTGCTGGCAGCGGCCTCGCTCGGAGGAGGACCCAGCCAGGGGAACTGGGCAGCCCTGCCCGGCCCCGTCCTGGCAGCCCAGGACGTGGACTCTGTGTGGATCCACCCTCCCCCCTGCACCCCTACTTCCCTTTCCCCTGCTCTGTTCTTCCTCCCTTCCATGTGAATGTGTATTCAGATTGAGCAGGAGCCCAGGCCCACTTCCGGTGAGGGCTGGCCTGCTGCCTGGGTCAAAATAACGGAACCTAAAATTGTCACGCTGCCTTCACCCCGGGGAGCCTTGTCGATATGTCCTACACAGTCTCACATCCAGGTCCCCCAGGCTTAATTGTCCTCCTCCTTACCATCTACCCGTCACCCTCCAGACACTTAGTAAACTCTCGTGGGTATTGCCGGTGGTGGGATTCCCCGATCCCCTGATTGGAGGGGAGACAGGGGGGGTTTCACGGAGGGCAAGGGACCTCACCTCACTCACACAGGGTGGCCCTGCAGCTGGCCGGCTTCAGCCGTAAGCAGTGGCCTGCTGAGGCCTCGATAGGACCCAGAGCAGGTGTCTCCTGGCATATGCCTGGGAAATGAGCCATTGGACAGAGGGACCGGAGGGCTGCCTGATAAAGCCAGTTCCTGCTCTTTAAGCCTTGGGCTATATAATGACTTTATCTCCATCTGTCTTGGTCTTCGGCTCCCTGTCTCCTTCCCACCCTTTCCTTTGTCCCCTCCCTCCTCTCTAGCCTTCAGATGTTCAGAAAAACTCTGTCCTTCCTGCGTTTTTCTTTTACTTTCACATAGAACACCTCGTTTCTGACACATCTGGTCACCAAATATGTGGGTTTTTTCCCCACACCGAGCAATTCTGTGACATCAGCTGGGTGTCCTACCATTGAAGTCAGCTCTGACACGATCCACCTGGAAAGAGTGTCAGATCCCGCAGGTTCAGGGCCGGGTCCCACAAGAGTGACCCCCCACATCACATGCCGATTGCAAGGAGTAGGTCCCTCAGGTTACTCCTGCTTTGGCCTGCAAATCGGAGTTCCCATGACTTTCTCCCTCTTGGACCGGATTATTTGCTAGAGCAGCTCACAGAACTCGGGGAAACGCTTGTGTTTTACCAGTTTATTAAAGGATCGGATAAAAGATACAGATGAAAGATACAGGTTCAGAAGCTCTCTGAGCTCCATCCTATTGGGATTTTATGGAGGTTTCTTCATATAGGCTTGATCAATTATTAACCATTTCCAGCCCCCCTCCCTTCTCTAGAGAAGTAGGGTTGGGGGAGGCTGAAAACTCCCAAACTTCCAATCGTGGCTTGGTCTTTCTGGTGACCAGTGCCCACTTAGGAGCTGTGCGGGAGCCTACTGGAGTCACCCGCTTGGAAGAAACAATACCCCTGGTGCTCGTATCATGGAGTTTACAAGGGTTTTTAGGAGCCCTGTGTCGGGGATCCAGGACAGAGACCGAATATGTATTTCTTAGGATAAACCACAATGTCACAGTGCACCCCTGGTCTTTGAACGTGGATCCCTTGTGGAAGAAACAATTGTAAAGGTCAAAAGCTACCGGCACATCCTCAGAAACACATTCAGTCATGAATAGCTATCCAGTCCCTCATCATAGCATCTGAAAATGTCTCCCGGGGCCACTTATGTCTACAGGCTTCCATTTGATCTCGTCAGGTTCCAAAGGCAGGCATGGGCTGAGCATTCTATACCTTTACCCTTCAGGCGTCTGGTATAATTGAGCTGAGGCAATATGCTCTCTCGCTCTGAGCCTCTTTCGAAGCATTCATGTAATAGTGGATTTCCTTTGTCACGGAGCTCGCTTATTCATCCCCTCATCCGCTTTCCCTTCCTCCATCCGTACAGTAAGACTTCCACCTTTGGAAGGGGTGTTCGGTTTGGCCACTGTGTTGATCTGGATTACAGGCAGAAACACCCGTCCAGCAGGTGCCTCCCCCTCAACCCACGCCCTTTCAGAAAGGGCGAGATTACACGTGAGATTCCCACCAGGCAATATGGCGGCATTCACTGTTAGTCCCGATTTTGGCGGATGGAGGGACAGCACATCCACCCCAACAGGCCCTTAGGAATTCTAACACAGTTTCTTGCTTAGGAATTATCCCTGCTTCCAGCCCTTGTAGTGGCAGCCCTGGACCCGTGACCTCTTTGTGAGGGAGGGAAAATTCCCCTAGCCATAGTGCTAGCTGGAGGAAACGTTCCCCACTCAGACACAGCATCCACCCCCCCTAAGACAGTCAGGTAAAAGAGAGACAGCCCCTTCACATAAAGCCTGTTCTGTCAACTTAGTGCGCCCCTCAAATGTCATCGTGATTTCCATAGGGCTTGTGCCCTGGATCGCCAGGTTGCCAGTGCCCTTCTACATGACCATATGGCCAGGCCATTGGGTCAGTAAGAATCCGATCGTAGGGGCCTTTTCCATTGTAGATTTCTTTCCTCTCTGCCAGGACAGCAGCATGGGGTTCATTCAGTCCCTGAGCTGATCTGTTTTTACCTTTTTGGATCAGAGTTGGGGGCCTTCCAAATAGGTTGTCCATTCATCTTGGAACACAGCCAAGTCGCTCTTTGTTGGTCAATCAAGGGTTCTACCGGGGGACGGTAGAATCCATCTGCTCCTCACACCGTTCCAGAGTCAGCCTTAGGGGAAAGAGGCTCCCCGTTCGTGGTGTCTCCTCCTTGCTTTCCCCAGGCAACTCGATCCTGTTTAACCATTGCTATTTTTAGTATGGAATTCTTCTGGGCCTTGCCGTTCCCGTTAGAGCCTTCCTCCGACATCATGCGAGACATTGTGGGCATTTCCTGTTTTAAGATCATTTGATGTACTTCAGTTATCTGCGTGGATTCAGTGAATGTCTGATAGCATGATAATAGATGCCCCTCAAACGGAAATTCTCTCGTCACAGATCCCAGTCATTGTCGCTGGGAGCTGACCACAGACTTTTGCCTAAGCCCCAGTTCAGGCTCCCCATAGGGTCGCGGCACAGAGAATTTGTCTTCCAGCAGTACTCCACCTTCTGTTCCACACCGTCCGCGCTCAGGCAGGCTCGCCGGCTCCCGTTTCACGTGCCCCGTTAACATGAAGGGCGGATTCACACCCCACCTGGTCTACAGGGCTAGATGGAGAACCGCTGCCTGGGTGCGCACAGCGGCCATCCCCACGATACGGTTCAGGTCAAGGAGAGGCAAGCACTTCTCACAAAGCCTGTTCACACGCACTGGGTCTCCTATAAACGTTTTTTCTTCCTTCAACCCTTGTCTTCCTACCGGAGCCTCCTTAGGACTTTGTCAGCAACTTCTTTCCCACATCAGGTAGGGGAAGGGTTCCCGGCCAGGCGGAATATCCACTCTCAGAAGACATCGGGTGAGACAGCCACAACTTCTTTACAGAAAGCTTGTTTAAACAGTCCAACTTTCATAACGTTTTATGCCCCTTAATGTTTATTTATTTTTGAGAGAGGGAGAGACGGAGTGCGAACAGGGGAGGGGCAGAGAGAGAGGGAGACATAGGATCCGAAGCAGGCTCCAGGCTCTGAGCCGTCGGCATAGAGCCCGACGTGGGACTGGAACCCACGAGCCATGAGATCATGACTTGAGCCAAAACTGGACGCTTAACTGACTGAGCCACCCAGGCACCTCTGTCTTCTGGCTTTTAACATTTTTGTAAATGGGGACAAGTAGAATGGACTTGTGTGCAGGCACTTTAATGCTGGGGACCAGCAGGGGTCCCTCGGGGCCCCCCAGCCTTAGGCAGTGTTGTATTAACACCTTTTTTTTTAACCTTACCAAATGTCCATTTCCTTTACTGTACATCTCTGTAACGCTCTGTAGATTTCCACCCACCAGGATGAACTCACGACTCTCCTCTGTTTCCTGTCTGTTCCACCCCCATCAGTATCGGCTTTCTTCACCTTATTCTGTAATAACTGTTAAAAAATGTCTACTCTTCTAAGACCAGTCTCTTGATCTTCCCCTCCACCTTTCCCCATTCTCTTATTAATTGACCTCATACATTTATTAGCATCTATAAGACCCAGGAGGGGGAGCTGCTCCAGCACATTTGATAAGCTTCCCAAACTGTTTCCTTGCCCTTTTGCAACAACAGGTTTTTATGGGGTGCCCACGTGAAAGGGGCCCCCTTCACCACAGCATTTACCTCTGACCTGGTCACAGGTCACCATCAAGCCACTCCCACACGCTTGCAAACAAAGAGTATCAGCGGCTCTGTCTGGAATGTTCCATTTGAAGGGGGACACAAGCTTACAGTGGCTCCTCTCCAGTCCACCCAGCTGGCTGTGCCCTCAGGAACAACCTCCTGTGTGTGTGGATTGTTCCATAGCAAGCTACTGGGTCCCGCATCAACCCAGACTTCCACTCGGCAGCATTCAGACCCCAGGACCCAGCCCCCGAGTTAGTCGCTGACCCAGCCCATTTCAGTGAAGGATTTCCAGGAAGCCGAGGATACGCGTCCACAAAATGTAGCAACTCCTTGGCACCATGCCACCCCTCCCCCCACCATCCAGGTTCGTGGATTTGCCCTCCTCCCCCACACACTACCATCTTGGGGACCAGAGGTCTTAGAGGAACTTTCTGTTGCTCCTGCATAATTTTTCCCTTGGGGGTGACTTCGAGGCTAATGGCCGAAGCTTAGACTGTCCAAAATCTGACCTTGGTTCGGCATGAAGATCTGACCCGGCGCTCTCCTTTAATTTGGTCTTTGCTATTACGGATCACAGTAACCAAGAGCTTGTACCTTTCAGCTTTTGCTTATGACTTTGCACTTTGGTGAACCCACGCCCCAGGAGCCGGATCCATTTCTGAATTTGGTTGGTAAATTTTCCTCTTAGTGACTGATTACACTGCAGCCACTGCTCCACACCGTGGTCACCACGGGGCCAGCTGGGAGCCACCCAGGAGCCAGGGGCTCTTAATCTCCCATGCTTTCCTTTCTCTTTCTGGAAGCACACGTTTCTTTGAGCCTGGGCCGCTCTAGCAACTCCCACTTCACTGACACCAACTGTATTGGGAAATCCTCCATATCTCCTTCTGCGTTCCTCTTTGACTTTCAACAGAACACTGCCCTTCTTTTTTTTTTTTTTTAATGTTTTTATTTATTTTTGAGAGTGAGAGAGACAGAGCATGAGCAGGGAAGGGGCAGAGAGAGAGAGACAGAGACACAAAATCCAAAGCAGGCTCCAGGCTCTGAGCTGTCAGCACAGAGCCGGACGTGGGGCTTGAACTCATGAACCGTGAGATCATGACCTGAGCCAAAGTTGGACGCTCAATCAACTGAGCTACCCAGGCTCCCCAGAACACTGCCTTTCTTCTTCTTCTTCTTCTTTTTATTTTAATAATTTATTGTCAAATTGGTTTCCATACAACACCCACTGCTCATCCCAACAAATGTCCTCCTCAATGCCCGTCACCCACTCTCCCCTCTCCTATACCCCTGTTCTTAGTATTTAAGGGTCTCTTATGTTTTGTCTCCCTCTCTCTCTGTGGCCCTTTTTCCCCCTCTTCCCCTCCCCCATGGTTTTCTGCTAAGTCTCTCAAAATCCACCTATGTGTGGAAACATATGGTATCTGTCTTTCTCTGACTGACTTATTTCACTTAGCGTATAATACCCTCCAGGTCCATCCACCTGCTACACATGGCCAGATTCATTCTTTCTCATTGCCATGTAGTATTCCATCGTATGTATATACCATATCTTCTCTATCCATTTGTCAGTTGATGGACACTTCGTCTCTTTCCATGATTTGGCTATTGCCGAAAGTGCTGCTATGAACATCGGGGTACACGTGCCCCTATGCATCAGCACTCCTGTATCTCTTGGGTAAACTCCAAGCAGCACAACACTGCCCTTCTGACATGTCCAGTCACCACGCGTGTGTGGGGTTTCCTCAAACCACGCAATTCTGTGACACCAGTTGGGTGTCCTGCAATGTAACTCAATTCTGACACCATCTATCTGGAGCCTCAGATCCTCTGGGTTAAGGGCTGGGTCCCATGAGATTGCCCCCCCAACTTCAGGTGCCGATCACAGGGGGTAGGTGCCCAGGTCACCCACAACTTTGGTCTGACTTGGCTACAAATCAGAGGTTCCCATGACTTCCTTTCCCTTGGACTGCATTATTGTCTAGAATAGCTCACAGACTCAAGGAAACATTTGCTTATGTTTACCAGTTTATTAAAGGACACAATAAAAGATACAGATAAACAGCCAGATGAACAAATATGTAGGGTGAGGTCCGGGACAGTCCTGAGCACAGGAACTTTTGTTCCGGTGGAGTCTGGGGCGTGACATCCCCTCAGCATGTGGTTGTATATACAAGCCCAGAAGTTCTCCTCACGTAGGCTTGATCAATTTTTAATCATTTCCAGCCCCTTTCCACTTTTTGCAGAAGCAGGAGAAGGGCTAAAAATTCCAAGTTTCTAATTCTGGCTTGGTCTTTCTGGTGACCAGCGTCCCACCAGGAGCCATCCAGAAGCTCACCCAGAGTCACCTGATTAGAACAAAGATGCTCTTCATACTCTTATCACTGAAGAATTTACAGGTGTTTTAGGAGCCCTGTGTCAGTCAGGCCCTGGGGACAAGGACCAAATGTATATTTCCTATGGTAAATCAGAACATCACACTTAGGCACGGCTTCTATTACCCCGTGCCTTCCCCCAAACTGCTAAGCGATCCCCATAGCCTTGGGATTGTGGTCCTGAAATCACAGTGCCCTAGAACTTCTAGAATAGTCCAATCATTTCCTTGTATAGAAAAGGCTCCAGAGGCCCAGAGAAGGGCAGTGCCTTCCCCAAGATCACACAGTAAGGAGGAATTAGAACTCAGAGGTTTGCTTTGTAGACCAGGCACTAATCCCTTTCTCCAAGGGACTGGCTCTTGGGACCCCAAGTGGGAGGACCTTGGCTCTATCTTGTCTGCCTTTCTCTTGACAGCATTTTCCATCTCCTGTTGTATATTTCAGATTTCTCTATACCAGTGCCACACTCATCATAGCCTTTGTCTCTGCAGGTGAGTGCTGTCAGATGGGTGGGAGGGACACAAGCTCTGGGGCACCTGGTAGATGGGAAGGTGATGGGCAGGAAACACTGACCCCCACCGTTATTCAGAGATCCACAGACTTTGGGCTTGAAAGAATCTTTGAGGGAGTGATTGGCAGTCTATGAAACCAGTTTGGTCTACTGAGAAACGCAAAAAATACGGACACTGGAGGGATTGCTTCAGAGAGAAGAATTTATTTGAAAGATTCCATCCTTCATCTTGTCTGCGTTCACGTGTTCTCTTTTTAAAACAAAACGATAGTAGGAAGGATGGTTCTTTTTGAAAATTTCCTTACGTAGTAGGGCAAAAGTCAACAACCCTGTCGTAGTCAAGAGTTTTCATTTCAAATTTTACTGGTTTATGAACATAGAAAATTCCCAAGGTCTGGGAATTTCAATCGGGTCATTCTCCTCTTTCCCCATTACATAGAGGAGAAAACTGAGGCTGGAGAGAGATGCCTTGTGCCTTGTAGGCGGAAATGCTCTCTCTTGGTGTCCCGGTTGTGCTGGCCAAGCACCATGCCTGGCACACCGGAAGTGCTCCAAGTGTAATGAACCAGGGAAACACAATCCATGGCCATTTCTTGCTTGGATGCCACAGCATCCCATAAGATAGGAAGAGCAAGGACAGTTATTCCTCTTTAATGGATACAGTGACTGAGTCACAGGTTCAGAATCCAGCTCAAAGTCATACAGTAAATTAGAGGCTGATCTTGGGGGCCGAATCGAGGCTTCTCTCCCCAGCAGTGTCAAACATAAATAGAGGGGCTGCTATGGCTTTAATGAGGGAAGGGAACCGTGGCTTTGAGTCTTACCTCTGCCCGTAGACATGCAGGCCTGCTACAGACAGAGGGCCACCTTCTGTGTGGAGGAGTGGCTCAGGAGACCTCTGCAGAGTCCCTTTGCGGGGACATTCGGGGGAGCCCTGGCCACTATCTTAAGATTCTCAAAGGATGCTAGAATGCTGGCCAGAATTGGGGTCCTGATCCCGGGATGGTTGGGAATTCGGAGCAGGTGGGAGCCAGAGTCGCACGATGACACCACCCGCACCTCTGTCTTTGATTGTCGCAGACTCGGCCTTCCTGCTCTTCCTGGCCATGCCCATGCTCACGGTCGGAGGGATCCTGTTCCTGATTACCAACCTGCAGGTGTGAGCCTGCCCTAATCCCAGGCACCTGGCGGGAGGTCGGGGAGGGTGGACGGAGGGAGAAGCACTTTTCTGCATCGGCCACCTCCGGTGGGGTTGGCTGGCTCAAGCCAGGGCAGTGGCTCCTGGTTTGGAGGTGGGTCTGGGTATAGTGAAGGGCTGGTACATGCTGGGTGCCCAGGAATTAGCTGCCTCACGGACGAATGAGTGATTCATGCGTTCTCTAGGTTGGGAACCTATTTGGTAAACACCGCTCAACCATCATCACCCTCTACAACGGAGCATTTGACTCTTCCTCGGCTGTCTTCCTTATCATTAAGGTAAAAAATACCCATTAGCGACATTTGTTGAGCACTGACATGTGCCAGACACTTGCCTTGTGAACTTTGCATGATTTCTTTCCTTTGACCCTCCTGCCGCCAGTAAGCATGACACTTGAACTTGAGCCCAGACCTGTCTGCTTCTAGAGCCTCACCTGGTAATGATTAAGCTCTTTCTACCTACCTAGGAGTTTTGGGGAGACGCTATGATGCGCCTGGGCTGGTGTTAGGCAGAGGCTGGGAGCCCTTTGGAGTGGGGTGTTTGCACCTGTGAGCTTCTGGTTTGGACAAGAAGGTGAGAAGGAGCTGGTGGGAGCAACAGGGGCAGACACAGAGGCCTCTCCAGCTCTCCTACAGGCCGATTTTGGGGACCAGGGGATCAGGGGATGGGCTGTTCCCAGTGCTATTAGCGGCTCACCCAACGGCTGTTCCACCTTCTTCATTACTAGGAATTCTATCTGGGCAGTGATGTGTCCAGCCCAGAGGACGAATCCTCATTGTTCTAAGCCAATCCTGGCAATCCCTTTCCCCCTTGGAAAGTGGTGGGTAGAGGTGGTCATATTATCCAGTCCTTGTTAGTGAGATGAAGGGTGTGTATCCTGGAAGAGGTTAGGGGACATTTCCGCTCCCTGACGGAAGGCGAGAGCGGAGCAGACAGAAAGTCCTCCTTGGCCATCCTTCCCATTTTTTCTCTTTGGATGTTGCGATGGCAGGATGTGATGGCTGGAGTTGTGGCGGCCCTGCTGTGATTATAAGTCAACCAGCTGGAGGGCACTATGGATGACCGAGTGGAGGGAATGAAAGAGTGTGCGTCCTTGATATCCGAAGCTGCCTAACCCGGGACTTCCTTCCAAGCTTTGTGTTAGACCAGAGGCAGCTGGCACAGCCCAAGGGGAAAGAGAAGAGGATCTCTGGGAGTCACTATCAGACATAAGACTAGCTTAGTCCCAGGAGCGCCTTGGCTTGGAGGGTCACCCAGAGACTGAGCCTCAGGGGCACTTACTCAAGCCTCTTTACCCCAGGTACAAGAGTCACTTTGCTGGTTCTCCCTCCTTCCTCTGGGTGCCTCCCTTTCTCTCTTCCCCCCTTAGAGCTGGAAGGAGAGAGAGAGAGAGAGTGACAGAGTAGGAGCTGAGTTCTTCGTTTAATCTGACCTTGCTCCCGCTTACTCTCACCCAGAGCAGTCCATTGCACCTCTCTGGACCTCACTTTCACCCCCTGTAAAGGAGGACGTTGGGCTGCATCAATGGTTTTCAAACTGGGTGTCAGGGAACACTGTGGGGTTCTCTTTGATATTATGTCGGTCACCAAGGAGAATGAGGGGGAGGATGACTGGGCTGCTTCCTGTGATATGTTTCGTAAGTTGAATTTTTGTGTAAAGTTTTGTTTGAGAGAAAGGACTTGGCTGCTATTAAATAAAATAAAAAGGCAGGAGGCTGGCAGGTCTCTGAGAAGCCACATTAGGAGACTCTACAAGGCCGTGGGGACAGGTGACAGGATGGCTTCCCTGCTGGTTGGGCCGTGGGGGGAGGGTGAGCCTGTGTGTGGGTCGGGTGTCTTTGATCAGGGTTCAGGAGGGAATGCAAGAGCCAGTTACAGCTTGGGGTTCCAGCCCCTGCTTCTTACGCTGACTTTTTTGTTTGGTAATACACATAACGTAAGGTTTACCATCTTTACCATTTTTAAGTATACGATTTAGTGGCATTAAGTTCATTCACACTGTTGTGCCACTGTGACCACCATCCATCTCCAGAATTCTTTTCAACTTTGTAAAACAGAAACTCTGTACTCATGAAACAAAGACTTCCTGTCCCCCCTCCTGCCCCAACCCCAGGCAACCACCCTTCTGTTTTCTGTTTCTATAAATTGAGCTGCTCTAGGTACCTCATGCACGTGGGATCATGCAGTATTTATCCTTTGTGCCTGGCTTATTTCACTTAGCATAGTGTTCTCAAGTGCATCCATGTTGTAACGTGTGTCCGAATTTCCTCCTTTTTAAGGGTGAATGATGTCCTGTTGCGTGTACATGCCACAGTTTGTTTACCCGCTTCTCTGCAGATGGTTTGCTTTGACCTTTTGGATGTTGTGAATAATATTGCCACGGACATGGGTGTTATGCTGACACTTCCCCTCCTCCTTCTGCAGCTCCTTTATGAACAAGGCATCAGCCTCAAGGCCTCCTTCATCTTCCTTTCCGTCTTCAGTGCCTGGCACGTTGGGCGTACTTTCCTCCTGATGCCCCGAGGGCACATCCCCTATCCGCTCCCCTCCAACTACAGCTACGGGTAAGGACTGTGATCTGGTGATTGCGGACCAGAACCCTTCACCTGGTCTGCGATGGGAAACCAGGGGTGAGACAGATGTGACCTCCTGTCATAGGACTGGGGGTGTATCAGCTAGCTGTTGCTGTGTAACAAACTACTCCAAAACTCAGTAACAGTAAACATTTCTTGTTTTTCATGAGTCCGTGGGTAGCTGGCTAGTTCTGCTGATCAGAGACGGACCTGGATGGTGTTGACAGGCTCGCTTATGCCTCTGGTCATCTGGCGGGCTGGCTGGGGGCTGGCTAGCGAAGATGGCCTCCCTCACATAGGGTGCGTTTGGCAGTCATTTGGGGTGACAAAGATGTCTGGGTCCCATGGCTCTCGTCCTCCATCAGGCTGGTTCCAGGGTTCCAAGAAACAGTGCCGACATGCACAAGGTTCCTTGGAATTGGCCCAACATCACTTCTGTTGCATTCCTTTGGAGGAAGCAGCTCACAAGGCCAGCCCTAATACAGGGGCTGGGGAAACAGAGCTGCAAAGTCCCATTGCAAAGGTTAGAGAACGGAGCAGGTGCAGAAATGTGACCATTTTTGCAGTCAGCACCACAGGTAGTGGAGGGGGGGCATTCACTGGTGCTCACTTACTATTTGCCACACCCCGCGTGCCCTCTGATTTCACTGTATGATAATCCTCTCAGATAAATATCCTAATCTCTGTTTCCCAAATGAGAAAAATGAGGCTCAGAAGGGCTAAGTCTGAGCCATGCTTCCATAGCTGGGAGGAGGCAGAACTGGGATTTGAACCCGGCCTTCACCTGCTTCGCCCACCCTTCCAGTGGTTCCCAAACTTTGCTGCATAACAGAATCACTAGAGATCTTTGAAAATACGGAAGCCTGGGGCGCCCGGGGGGCTCTGTCGGCTAAGCATCCAATGTTTGATTGCAGCTCAGGTCATGATCACAGCTGTGAGTTTGAGCCCCATGTTGGGTTCTGCTGTCAGCTGGGAGCCTGCTCCAGATCCTTTGTCTCCCTCCTTCTCTGCCCTTGCCCTGCTCATGCTCTCTCTCAAAAATAAATAAAAACTAAACATGTAAAAAAAAAAATACGGAAGCCTGGCTCCTGTGCCCAGACATTCTGATGTAACTGGTCTGGGCTGTGGCCAGTGCAGTGAAATCTGGGAGTCCCTGCAGCCTGACTCTCAGGCTCAGCTCTCAGTCCTTGGGTTGGGCTGGGGGCTTCTGTGTCCATAGCCTGTGCTCTGGGAGCGACACCAGAGAGGAAGAGAAAATGGCAGAGTCCAAAAAGCTGGAGCTGCAGTCCAAGGAGTTGGTTCCAGCCAAGGAAGGTGAGTCCTGCTGGTTCAGCCGTTTACCCTTCAGAACCCTGCGGCGACCCTGTGCTCCGCCTCCAGAGCTGACCCCGCCCCCTGACCCGGTGCTCCGCCTCCAGAGCTGCCCCCTGCCCCATGACCTGGTGCTCCGCCTCCAGAGCTGCCCCGGGGACTCAGAATCACGAAAGGTCCATCCAGGGGCACCTGGGTGGCTCAGTTGGCTAAGCATCTGACTTTTGCTCAGATCATGATCTCACCGTTCATTAATTAGAGCCCTGAATCAGGCCCTGTGCTGACAGCTCAGAGCCTGGAGCCTGCTTTGGATTCTGTGTCTCCCTCTCTCTCTCTCTCTCTGCCCCTCCCCCTGTTCTCTCTCAAAAATAAATACACATTAAAAAAATTTTTAAAAAAATGGAAAGGTCCCTCCGGAAGAGGATGTGTGGGATCTTCTCCACCCCACTCCACCTCCCTTTTAGAGGGTCAACGGCTGGGCACAGACCTCTGTATTTTCTCTTTCTGCCCCTCTTCTCTCTCCATCTCATTAGACTCCTCCCCAACCCCCAAGTCATTTGCCTTCCCCTCCTCCCACCTCTCGCTCCCTGAGTCTGCCTTGTTTTGTCCTGTTGCTTGTAGATGTCCCGCACCGCGCCCCCAACCTCTCTCATCCCCTTGCCGCCTCTTTTCCTTCCTCTGCTTTGGGACTTTGGTTACAAACATCCCAAACCACTGCTGGCAAGGTAGAAGCAAGAACAGGATTCTGGGAAAGCTCACAAAATTAAAGGAACGTGAACTTGCCAGGCTCCGGGAAGAAAAGAACCAGGTTACCTCTGGGGATCTCAGACTAAAATCACAGCCAGTCTGCCCCGCCAGGGAGAGCGATCGAATTGGTCAACCCTGGGTGAGGAACAGGACACCTCATTCCCAGCCCTGCCTGGACCACGAGGACTCAGGCAGGGGAAGATTTCCGGAATAGACGCGGGATCCTGGTACTGAGAGCGAGGGAAGGGGCATGGTGAGCGGCTGAGACAGAAGCTGTCTGCCCTTAACCCTCACCTCCTCTCCAACGAGCATTCTGTCCTCCTCGTCGTTCTCTTCCCCGACCTGGCTGAGAGAGTGTTGGTGCTAGAAGTGTCACTGAATCCAAGCTGGGAAAGACAGATGGGGTTTCAGCAAACTAAGGGGGACGTGGGTGGGTCATTCGCGGTGGTGGGGCCGCGATAACAAAGGTGGAGGGGTGGGGACGTGCTGCTTGCTGGCAGCTGAGAGAACATGCCAGATGCGGCCTGGGAGGCAGGAGCAGGTGAGCTTACTCCTTAGGCTGCCCTGTAAGGCCCCTACGCTCCTGCCCACCCCACTCCCCTACCTTCTTGTCGTTTCTGCCCACATCCTTCCTCCCCATTAGAGGTGCTCGGACCGGAGAAGCAGCAGGAGCCCCGCTCTTTCTGGAGCTATGTTCTCTCTCGGCGCTTCGCCTGGCACCTGGTGTGGCTGTCTGTGATACAGCTGTGGCACTACCTCTTCATCGGCACCCTTAACTCTCTGCTCACCAGCCTGGCCAAGAGTGACAGAGCGCTAGGTGTGTGGCAGGGCTCGGGGTGGGTGGGGGGGCGGCCCATCTGCGCCTCCCAGCTGGGGACTTGGAACCTCGAGGCGCGGGGTACTGAACTCAGTGGGGCTGCGTGGTCCGGAGGAAGGTCTGAGCAGGGGTGTGGGGAGGAGGGACGGGCAGGGCAAAGGCAGGCAGGGGAGAGGCCTCTCCCGTAAGGCAGTCCTGGAAGTTTCTTGCCAGCCACCCCCCCGTCTGCCCTCTGCAGTCAGCAGCTACACGAACGCCTTCGCCATCACCCAGTTCTTCGGAGTGCTGTGTGCCCCCTGGAACGGCTTGCTCATGGACCGGCTCAAGCAGAAGTACCAGGAGGAAGCGAAAAGCACAGGTGAGCCAGGAGGAGGAGGGATCTTCATGCACACCCAGAGCCGCCTTCTCTTTTGTTCTTAATCCTACTCGCATCCATTCACGCTCATCCATCCACTCGTCACTGAGTGTGAATTTTGTGCCTGCCGTAGTTCCAGATTGCCACCGTGGACGAGACGGGGATGCCCTTGCTCTCAGGCCGTTCTCCGGCTAGAGGACGGAGAAGGGCAGGCGGTCAGGCATTACCGTCCATGAAGTCAGCTCCCGGGGGCGATGGGGACGCAAGGGCACCAAGCCTATGCTGGGTGCAATGGGGACGATGTTGGGGAAGGCTTCCTGGAGGAAGTGGCTTCTAAGCTGAGGCCTGAAGGATGGGCAGGAAGTGAGGAGATGGAGAGGAGGGCCCTGGGAGAGTAGCTCCGGAATACACTGGGGGCAGGATGAAGGAGCTAGCAAAATAGTGGGGGATCTGCGGCATCCCAGAGGGGATTTCAGGCTGCCCAGGGGTGCAGAGAAGGTGCTAAAGGGGGAGAGGTAACAAGGGGCAGGCAGCGCCGTGCCAAGGAGCTTGGATGCGACCCTGGATGAGACCGGAGGAACAGGGGGCCGCTGAGGTACCCCCTTCCCCGGCCCTGTGCCTCCCACCCCGGCTGGAGCATTTTGAGACAGATCTCAGGCGTCAGGTCAAAACATCTGTAAATACTTCAGTTTGGGTCTCTAACAAATAAGGCCCTTTTTATTTAAACGTTACCGTCATGTCATTGTCACCTAAAACCAATAATTTCTTAATACCATTTAACACGCAGTCCCGTTCAAATTTCTCACATTGTCTCAAATACGCCTTTTTTACAGTGACTTGTTCAAATTAGTACGCACACAGGGTCTGCACTACGCATTTGGCTGATGCGGCTTACGTATCTTTACATTTGCATGTCCCCTCCCCTCCCCCCACCTTTTGTTTCTTCTTGGTGTTTATTTGTTGAAGAAACTGGGTCATTTGCTCTGTCAGATTTCCCCCAGATTGGTTTTGGCACCCTTTGGTATCATTTAAAGATGTTTCTTTGATTGGGTATTTCCTGTAAACAGGCAGATTGGAGGCTCGAGGAGATGCAGTTTAATATTTTTTTTGGCCAGCACGCTTGGGAGGTGGAGCCGCGGGCTTCCTCTGGTTCCGATCAGCCCCTGGTACTGGCTGTCCCTGTTCTTACGATGTTAGGATTGATCAGTGGGTCCAGACATCGCCACTCTGATGCTCCCATTACGGAGTTTCCCATCAGCCACCTGGCTAATGATTTTAGTAGTTACTGGTCATCACTGCCGGGATCCATTATTTTATTAGGATTGCAAAATGGAGATTTTCTATTTCTGTCTTTCCTCCTGCTTTTACTTGCTAGAGTTCTTCCAGAAAGAAAAGCTTTCCCTTATTGGTGGCTTTGCACCCTGAAACAAGTGCTTGGCTTTTCCTCTGTTTACCAGTTTCAGAGTAATGACTTGGTGCCCTAGCAACCTCCAGAGGAGAAGACCTGTCGCTTCTCCTTTATTTCATTCATTGCTTTATTTCTTAACGTCGTTTCTCTTTTTAAGTCTCATTTTAAATGTATTTGGCAGGGGCGCCTGGGTGGCTCAGTCGGTTAAGTGTCCGACTTCAGCTCAGGTCATGATCTCGCAGCTCATGAGTTCGAGCCCCGCATCGGGCTCTGTGTTGACAGTACGGAGCCTGCTTTGGATTCTGTGTCTCCCTCTCTCTGCCCCTCCCCTGCTCACCCTCTGTTTCTCTCCCTCTCTCAAGAACAATTGAACATTAAAAAGACCCCAATTTAAATATATTTGCTATGTTTCCATCCGTGTCCTTCACTATTCTTCTTGATGCTCAAATTGGTCCATCTTTAGCCATGGGGAACTTTTCCAGTTCAGAGTCTGTGTCCTTT
The DNA here is from genome assembly GCA_030068075.1 of Paguma larvata. NCBI lineage: Eukaryota > Metazoa > Chordata > Mammalia > Carnivora > Viverridae > Paguma > Paguma larvata. Next base: position 100,074,510 of record CM057831.1, on the reverse strand, counting down.
CACACAGTGCCGTTAGGTTTGAGAGTGTCTTATTCCCGAACACAGCGAGATGTTTGGATCCGTGTCACGGGGTATGTTTCCTGCCCCAGACCTGGAGCAGCCCTTTCCCCAAGTAGTCCTGGGTCCCTTTAAGGGAGAAGTAGTATTTAAAGACTGCAGTCTGGATGCCAGGGCTTCCAATTCTCCTGTGTTGTCTGTGCCTATAGGCCTTGGAGAGAGGCAACATACTTTAATCCAAAGTTTTTACTTTCTTGGGACACCTGGGTGGCTCAGTCGGTTAAGCGTCTGACTCTTGATTTCGGCTCAGGTCATGATTTCACTGTTTGTTAGATCGAGCCCCACAGCCGACTCTGTGCTGACAGCCCAGAGCCTGCTTGCGATTCTCCTCTGCTTGCACATTTGCACGCTCTCTCTGTCTCTCTCTCAAAATAAATAAGCATTAAAAAAACTAAAAAACCAAGTTTACTTTCTCGATTTCATACCCTGTCTCTTTTCTCTTCCTCTGCAAATTGTAGCTCCTAACAATGCTATATATGTATACCGTATGCACATATGCTATATGTTGTATACTGTATACATATACACATGTATAGTATTTAAAAAAATATTTTATACATAGTGCCTGGCTTCGCAATATCAATGCTATTAATAACAATACGATTGCTGAGTGCTGTTGCCCTTCCTTCCTTCCTACTTTCTTATCTGTAAGATATATCCCAAAGAGGTATACGGTCAAATTACTGTGTTTTAAGGGTCACTATCTCTATATGTTTGTTGGTTTCTGAGTTTTTGGGATTGCCTTATTTTCTTATTCTTTTAATTTAATTTTAATTAAAAATTTTTTTAACATTTAATTTATCATCGAGAGACAGAGAGAGGCAGAGCATGAGCAGGGGAGGGGCAGAGAGACAGGGAGACACAAAATCTGAAGCAGGCTCCAGACTCCGAGTTGTCAGCACAGAGTGCGACGCGGGGCTCGAACTCACAAACTGTGAGATCATGACCTGAGCCCAAGTCAGACGCTTAACCGACTGAGCCACCTGGGGGCCCCAATTTAATTTTAATTTTATTTTTTTAAGTTATTTATTTTGAGAGAGAGAGAGAGAGGGAGTGCAAGCAGGGGAGGGGCAGAGAGAGAGGGGGAGAGAGAATCCCAAGCAGGCTCCACACTGTCAGCACACAGACTGACATGGGACTTGAACTCACGCACTGCGAGATCATGACATGAGGTGAAATCAAGAGTTGGATGCTTAACCAACGAGCCACGCAGTCACGCCTAATTTTATTTTTAGCCATTTAATAGTCATTTAGTCATTTAATAGTCATTTAATAGTCATATAATAGTCGTATCGTCATTTAATAGATATTTTTTCAAACTGAAACACTATATTCAAAGAAGTTTTGTTTCCGTTTCTGTTCCCTGTACCCCCATTCATTCCCTCTTTCTTTAGGTAATTATTCTTATGGTTTTTTTTAAAGAAAATGCAGAAGATATATTTATATTTATATATATAGTCCACATTCTCTGAATTATTGTTGTGTAGTTGCAGGTGATTACAGAATATTGTAATGCACACACGTGTATATATTTTGCCTCGCCCGCTCTCGGATGAAGGCGCGCACTGCACGCCGCGGCCCCCAGCTGTCTCCCTCCGGAGGGTCCTCCATAGCGCAGCCTCCCCTGGCCCCTTCAGCGGCTGCCCGTCCGTCCTGTGGCCGTGGCATTGGTGTTGCCATCACCTGAGAGCTGCATGGAACTGTCTGGCTGTGGCCTGGAGGGGCCAGAGCGTGTGGCTCCTGGTAGGAGGCCACTGTCACAGTTCAGGCACCAGTTGGCAGTGACCCCCGACCCACGGACCAGGCGGAGTCGGTGGGGGTAGAGAGCAGTGAATGCATTTGAATGGCATCTGGGGGTGAATGACTAACACTCAAGGATGGATTGCAGTTGAGCACGTGGGAGGAAGAAGGTTCTGCCTGGATGTTCGGTGGTGGGGGGGGGATGGTGGCTCCTCTTCTTGCATCTTCGTGTCCCTTCCTGGTCCTCCACTGAGCTCGCCTCCACGCAGCCTCATGTTCCTTTGGACCAGGGTCCTCGGCCATGACGGTGGCCCTCCGCTCGGCGGTGCCTTCTCTGGCTCTGACGTCTCTGCTGTGCCTGGGTTTTGCCCTCTGTGCCTCGGTCCCCATCCTGCCCCTCCAGTATGTCACTTTCATCCTGCAAGTGATCAGCCGCTCCTTCCTCTACGGGGGAAATGCCGCCTTCCTCACCCTCGCGTAAGTGGGCTTGGGGTGCGTCACACCACGGGGGACACGCGGGTGCGAAGGGAAGCGTTCCGGAGGTGAGGATGGACCTGGGGCTGGTCCAGGGTCTGGGAGGAGGTGTAGAGGGTGGGGTAGAGGTAGAAGCTGGTGGGAGGAGTAGAACATTCACGAACTTGAGCCTTCATATCCTCTCTTCTCTGCCTTTCTTATCCACCTGGTGAACTCCTATTCACCCTCCAAGGCCAACTGTCCCAGAGTTAGAGAGAGAGTGTCTTCCTTCTTTGTGCCCTTGGCACTCTCTTCCTGCTTCCTTTGATAGCGCACGGGTCATCCAGCAAATAGTGATGTGTTCATGTATCTGTCTTTTCCTTGAGGCTTCTGCGGGCACAGCCTGTGTCTGCGTCCCTGCTGTCTCCCCGGGGCCCTGCACTATTCCTTCTCCATGTTCTGTGTTTGAGCAAAGGTGAGGGGGGGAGGGGCCGTGTGGGTGTGGGTGAGTGACACCAGGCCTAGGACCGGGGGCCTTGGGAGAAGCGGCCGGCACAGGCCCACCACGGCCAGGCCCCTCGTTGGAAGCAGGGTTCCTGGAGCTCACCGGACTGTTTGTCTCCCCAGCTTCCCTTCGGAGCACTTTGGGAAGCTGTTTGGGCTGGTGATGGCCTTGTCAGCCATTGTGTCTCTGCTCCAGTTTCCCATCTTCACCTTCATCAAAGGCCCCCTCCAGAACGACCCGCTCTACGTGAGTACGGTGGGGAGGGGCGTGGGCCCGGCCTTAGAGCAGCAAGGACATCCAGACTGGGGTGCCTCAGCGGGGCCCCAGCAGGGGGCGCCCCAGATCTGGCGGAGATGGTTCCTCCAGGACTATTTCTGCACGCGGCTGCATCCCTGGTCTTATTTCTCAAACTGGGCTATGCCCCGCAAGACTAACATGGCGGGGCTTCTGAGAGAGTCCGTATTATTAGAGATTTGGGGAGAAAATAGTCTGCCTCTGCGGAGAAACAAATAGACACATTCTGGAAGAGAACGTAAAATGCTCACAACAGTTCAGATGAAAAGCTAAGACTTTGAAGACATTTCCTGCTTGCGGTGGGTGCAGACCGACCCCGGCCTTGGCCCTGGGAGTACGACATGCACTGGTTCGCACAGTTCTTCCGAGGGGCAGGAGCTCTGTACCCTCACCCTTGTGCCCCCACCCCGGAGGGGCGTTCGTAGGCCCAGCCCTGCAATCCATCTCTCTGCAGATTGAAGGCATAGGTTCAGGGATTTGGGTTACGTGACTTATATATTCAGAAGCACATAGCTAAGGAGCAGAAGTCTTTTGACTTTGAATTTCGTATTCTGACCACCGCACAGCTCTGTTAGCCTCATTTAAAAAAGATTAGCAAAGTGTAGAAGAGAAGCTTAAGTCAATCATTGGGAGAAAAATTTAAAAAAGGGACTGAATTTCAGAACTGAGGAGAATGCCTTGTTTGTGGTGACAGGGGAGTCTGACTGTATGCGGAAGACATGTGTTCGAGCCACTGTCCCCAACTTCCCGTGTGACCTTGAGCAGGTTATTGAGTGCTTTCAAGACTTTGTTTCTTCATCTGTGAAATGGGCACAATATTCCTCTCCTACTCTGCTCCACTGGGCAGAGTGAAAAAGAGGTCTTGACCCCAGGTCACTGTAGTGTCTCAGGAGGAAGTCAAGGCTGTCCCTTTGTTGGTGGCAGCAGCTGCTGCTCAGAGTTCTGGACCTCACCTCCCCCCTCTCTCCCCGCCAGGTGAACGTGATACTGGTGCTGGCCACCATCTTGACGTTCGTCCACCCCTTCATGGTATACTGGGAGTGCCGGCGGGAACGGAAGTCCCCTTCAACTGCCTAGCTCCAAAGCTGTTGCTTTTCAGCCCTGAGGATGCTTTGCTAACCTTTCCCCGCCTTAGAAGACCCTGTGTCCAGGAACGCTCTGCCTGCCCAGGCGACTAGTATTAATTAGCCATTACATTTTTTTTAAAAAAAGAAAAGACGTCTCATGGCCAGCTGACACCTGGGTTAGCAAGAGAAGGGGTCTCAGTCGCCACACTGGTTGCTGTCATACGGACCCAGAGCAAAGGCCCAATGAAGTTCTTAGTTTCGGAGCAGGAAGCACATGACCTTGGGAGACACTAGGTCTAAGGGGAGGTGACGCGATGGGGGAGGAGGCGTGTCACCTGCTTGTGTGGACCTCTTTGGCTGTGAAGCCTGTGTGTGCCGAGCCCCTTGTGCCAGGTAAGCTTCCAGGGGAAGAGTGAGGTTGTGATGACCTTGGCTACAGGGCCCGGCATTTGGAGCGGGCTCCCTCTCTTATTTATGTTGGGCGTAATAGAAAACATTTCTCTGGGGAGTAATCTTATAGAAAAATAAAGTCTCTCTGCCTAAGGCAACTACTGGTGTGCTCTCAAGGCTTTGGGCTGCTGTGTGCGTGTGTACTCGTGTGTGTGTACACATGCATGTGTGCGCGTGTGCAATGTGTGTGCTCGTGCCTGCATGTGTGTGCGTGGATGCGTGGATGCTTTTATATGTGTGTGCACACCTGCATGTATGTGTGCATTCGTGTTTGTGCGTGTGTGCATGTGCGTTTGTGCGTGCGTGCATGCATGTGCATGCATGTGTTTGCGTGCATGCGCGCGTGTGCATGCATCTGTGTGGATGTGTGCGTATGCTTGTGCATGCATATGTGTGCGTGGATGTGTGTGCCTGTGTGCATGCACGCACATGTGTGTACTCATATGAGTATGCGTACATTCACCCGTGCGTGCATGTGCATGCATTTACATGTGTGCATGTGCGTGTGTGCATGTGGGTGTTTGTGCTTCGCCAGGGGGTGCTCCAGCCTGGGGGAGGGGCCGCGGGAGTGGACCAGAGGAATCTGGATGCAGCATCCCCCGTGAAGCAGCAGGACCCAGAGGTGGAACCTCAGAGCGGGGTCCGCTCACCCGGTCCTGGGCCATGGGCCTGATGCTTCCCTCCTTTGCCTCCTCTTCCTCCCCACCTTCCCCCGACCCTCCGCACCCCCAGCTGAGAGCCCTAGATGGAATCAGAAGGCACCCGTGAGTCTCAGTTCTGGCACTCGGCCGCTGGGCAGGTCCCGCAACCACTGTGAATCACCATTTCCTCACCTGCAAAGTGCAGTTAATCATTTCTATCCCTGGGAGCTGTTGTGAGAATTTAAAGTAATTGCTGCTAAAAAAAAAATCAAAATAAAAAATAAAGTAATTGCTGCTGCCTGGCACATGGCAGGAGTACAGGGGCGTTTTGTTCCTTTATTTACTCATGACCAGAAAGGAGAGGGGTAGCAAGGAGGGAGAAGGTGAGGGACTGGGAGGGAGAGAGGGCAGGTGGGTGGGATGGAGAACTTGGAACGCAGCTGTTTCGTTCCATCTAGCCAGCAGAGGCACTGGGAGAGGTGAGGGGGAGAGGGTGGCACGCAGACTGATTGATTGGTTCATTCATTCATTCAGCTACTGTTTACTGAGCTGCTACAGTGCTTCAGACACTGTCCTAGGGTCTGGGGACACGAAGATGCCCAAGAATCAGAAGGCAGCTCTTCTGTGAGCTGCAGGAGGTTAATTTCCACGGGGCTGGGAACCTGGGTCTGAAAACAGACATCAGAGTGCTAATGGAAGGCTGTTAGCTTGTTATCTGGCTCCAAACTTTCAATGGCTTCCTGCTGCTCACAGGACTCAGCTCAGACTCCGGCCTGGTATGCAGGCTCTCCCAGTGTCACCTCCCACCCTTAGGAGGACAGAACTCACCCCCGTGGACCAAGCTTCCTGGTCTCTGGGTCTGGGAGCCCATCAGCTCCTCCGCACGGGCTTGCCTCGTCTCTGCCAAGACAGTCTGCCTGGTCCCCTGGGGTCCTGCTCAAAATATCCTCTCCTCTGGGGATGCCTGGGTGGCTCAGTTGGTTGGGCGTCCGATTTTGGCTCAGGTCACGATCTCACGGCTCGTGAGTTCGAACCTTGCTTCCGACTCTGTGCTGACAGCTCGGAGCCTCCAGTCTCCTTCAGAGTCTGTGTCTCCTTCTCTCTCTGCTCCTCCCCTGCTCGCACTCTGTCTGTCTCTCTCTTTCAAAAATAAATATTAAAAAATATATTTAAAAATCATTTCCCTAAAAATCTTTCCTCAAGGTCTCTAGCAGCAATGAGTTCCCAGCACTCAGTACCCTTCCTGGTGATCAGCACCTGTCTCCTTGCATGAGAACCTCTCATCATCTGGGCAGTGACCTTCATGGGGTGGCTTCTGGATCTCACTTGGCTCGTTGACTCATGCGTGTTGGCCACCCAGTTAGGGCGAAGGAGAGGATTCTTTCTTTTTCTGGCCTCAGAGCCAACTGGAAGGCAAGCGCAGAGCACACGGGGGAGGGGGGACAGCATGATGCAATGGGAAAAGCATGGACTGGGGGGCTGGCCAACCCATTTTTGATTCTTGCTCTGTCACTAGTGGGACCTTGGATGGGCCACTTCACCCCTACATCTCAGTTTCTTTATCTGTATGATGGGAGAAATAGCCTGTCTCCCTGAACAAGTTGTAAGGATTAGAAATTAAGTCAAATACCTTGCATACAGCAGGTGCTCAATGATCACAGCTATCATTACCGCTAATATATTAAATTCAAATAGGATGCCTGGTGTCCATCACTGGTGAGTGGACACCTAAAATGTGGTATATGCAGGGCGCCTGGGTGGCTCAGTCAGTTAAGCTCAGACTTCGGCTCAGGTCATGATCTCGCGGTTCCTGAGTTCAAGCCCCGTGTCCGACTCTGTGCTGACAGCTTAGAGCTTGGAACCTGCTTTGGATTCTGTCTCTCTCTCTCTCTCTGCTCTCTCTCTCTTTCAAAAATAAATATTAAAATTTTTTTTAAATGTCGTCTATGCATACGATGGAATATTGCTTGTCAATAAAAAAGAATGAAGCCGATATACGCGGCAACCTTGTAAACGTTGTGCTAAATGAAAAAGCCAGTCGCAGGAGACCAAATAGAGAATGACTCCGTTCACATGTGAAATGTCCAAGAACAGGCAAATTCATAGAGGCAGAAAGTAGCTTGGTGATTGCCTAGGGCTGGGGCAAGAGTAGTGACTGGTAATGGCTAAGGGGTTTCTTTCTAGGGAGATGACAGCTTTCTAAAATTGATAGTGGTGGTGACTGTATTGTACAGCTCTGAATATACTAAAAGCCATCGAATTGTACACTTTGAAATGAGTGAATTACATGGTATGTGCATTATATCTCAATAGAGCTGTTATTTAAGAAAAAAAAAAAAGGTATCTGGATTGCCAGGAAGTGCAAAGAATACTTCTTTCCAGAGAGAGTACAGATGCTTTCTGGGGATGATGAGTAAGCTAAGAGAAGCAGCCCGTGGGCGCAGACTCGTGTTTCTATCGCGAGAGCCCCCTTCCCGCAATGTCTTCCTTACAAGGGACCAACTGCTCTTTCAGACCAAGTGAGCAGCTCAGGGGTTTCACAGATTTTGATTCTGCTCAGCAACAGGCTCCCAGTGCGATCTCTCTCTCTGGCCCCCAGCCTCCGGGGGGAGAGGCTGAGGTAAATCTGTTCTCAGCACGGGGTCATGGGGCCGTGTAAGGAACAGCCCACGGCACGAACCAGGAAGAGTGTGACCGTCTCAGTCTCCTTTCATCAGCCCCATCTAACAAACGAGGAACCAGGAGCATCAGGCTCTGGGTGGTGAGTCATGTCCCAGGCCACTCAGACGAGCACGTTGTGGAGTACCGGGTATTTAAATCCAGATCTGACTCCCAAGGTCATGTTCATTTCAGGCCTTGCCTTTTCTCTGCATTTGTTCTTAGGTAAGAAACATATGGTAGTCGTAAAACCGATCAGAGAACAAAGTGCTTGAGAAAGAGGTATCCTTGTTCATTGCAGCACTCAGAAATGGCCACGGTGAACATGTCGGCATGTTTTTTCTCTGGCATGTGACCGTGTGTGTGTGATCACTGAAATGGGCTCTTCTTCGTCATTAAATAGTTGTCCAAAACGTCAGCCCCTTCTTATGGCTGTGTCGCCCCTTAGTTATCCCCCACCCACCCTGTCCTAGGGTGTCCCCTCGAGCGCATCTTAGAACTCTCTTTCTGACCCCTCTGTGGCTCGAGCAGGGAGTCCCAGATGACAGTGAACCACGACAGCAGCCTAGGTCAGCAGATGGAGAGTGTAAGTAATAATAGAACCAAAAGAGCCACCTTGGGAGTTTCTAAGGAGTGATAGCGCATCCATTAATCATTGTTCCTTAACCTGGTGCCAACTGTTCCCTAGCTAAACGCGTTGGCTGCTGGTGGGCCCTCTTCTCTGAATTCGAAGCTTAGAGTGGTGACCCTATTCACAGCGCCTTTTCCTGCCAGCCCCCAGGGGAAAGATGATTCCCAAGTGCATTGGGCGTGACACCGGGAGACAGTCCTCCCTCTAACATCTGTGGGAGGACACTTGCATCTGGGTTTTGAGGCACGGGCTTCAGTCCTTGTTTGGTGATGAGGAGTTCCAAGGCGGGGGACACGTCTGGTCGCTCCTGGCCATGCTGCCGCCCGAGTCACACTGGCCACCAGGAGTCACCACAGGGCTGACTGCGCAGGGTGATTAAACCCAGGACCGAAGCTTTTAGTCACCCCAGCCCGTCTCCCTGGTTTAGATATTTTTCCTAACCCCAAACATCTGCTCCTGGGCCCCTCAGTGTTCTGTTTCCTGGGTCCAGGGTCCCTTCCAGGTCCCGAGTGGACTCATGTAGGAGACGTATGGGAAAGGCTCTGGGCCTCCAAGGCCGGGCACTGAACGGCCGTGTGACCTCAAAGAGGCCCTAAATCATGCAGACACTCAGTTCCTCACCTGTGGCGGAGACGATAAGTACTGGGGGGCTTGTGGGAAGGACTGGGGGGGGGACACGAGGAATAAATGGTAAAGGCAGCTTGGGCTCTGCTGTTTGGACTGTCCAAGACCAGCTTCCAGCTTTTTCCCACACCAGCTCTGGGACTTAGATTCATGAAGCCTTAGTTTCTTCATCTGTAAAATGGGGTACCAGTAGGAATACATCCTGGGGTTGTAAGGATTATGTGAGTTCGTGAATGCAAATCCCCCGGCATGCAGCAGGCTGCCCTGCTGACTACGGGGGCCGTCAGTAACACCCATGGCCACCGGTGGGGGTGGGGACTGGGGAGGGCAGAATGACGAATGTCCACAATTCATTCCCGGTGGGGTCCTCATGTCACTGCCTTGGTTCAGGATGGAAAACACCCAGCAAGCATCTGCCCAGGCTCGCTTCTGCCTAACAAAGCGACACCGATTCTCTTGTATTGTGTAGAATGGGAACCCTTCAAAGACAAAACGATGACATTCTAATTACCTTAAATCTTAAGTCAAAGTCAATGAAAAATATCAATCTTTATGTTCAATTTTTGTGCTAGTCTTTGTTTCTCCAGCACTCCGTACGGAGGACCCGGGAGCACAGAAATGTCAACCACCAGGGGCGGGACTTGGGGTCAAGGGAGTGCCCAGACAGACAGCTCCTTCCCACCTGCTCTCAGGCTGGGCGCCCCTGAACCAGTCACAGCCGCACAGCTCCTGTGTCCTCCCCGGAAACAGGAGTCTGGTGCCCACCCCAGAGAGCGGCGAGGACAAATGAGGCTCCACATGACAGTCCTTGGCCTCGGCACACAGTAGGTCTTCCTCGACAGCAGCTATTAATTTTTTAAAGTGTTTATTTATTTTTGGGAGAGTGCAAGTGGGGCAGATTCAGAGAGAGGGGGGACAAAGGATCCATAACAGGTTCTGCGCTGACAGCCGAGAGCCTAATGCGGGGGCTCGAACCCACGAACCATGAGACCGTGACCTGAGCTGTCGGATGCTCAACCGACTAACTCATCCGGGCAGCAGCTATTAATTGTTATTATAAATGCAAAGTCATGTTAAAAGCCAAGTACACTATTTAAAAGTGAAACAGTTTAATTTCCCTTGTTTGGAACAAGTCCCATCCGACCATAGTTATCTCCATAGTTAACTAGAGCTCTTAACTCAGCTCTGCCTTCCTTCCACTCCAGACTATGACCTAGGACAGGGCTTCATAGGACCAGGCGCCTGGCCCGCACAGAGCTGGTCACAGCCGCAGTGTAACATATGGATTAAAAAAAATTAATGTGTGTCTTCCATGGTCTAGGAACTCCATGTGGGCAGTGACCGTATCTTGTAGGACTTACTGTATCTCCAGGGCTTTGCACTCTACCTGGCATGGGATGGAGGCTCCAGAAATACTGGATATATATGAGAGAGTTGAGCAAAAGAGACGGACAGACAGGGAGAGAGAGACAAAGAGAGGCAGATACAGAGAGACAGGGAGAGTCAGACAGATAGAAACATACATACAGAGAGAGGCAGAAAGACACACAAACAGAGACACACACACACACACACAGACACACACACACACATGGGGAGAACAAGAAGAAAGGAAGGAAGGATGGAAAGAGCAGTTTCAATCTTCCACCACTTTGAGATTCTATCCCCGTTCACAGGGTAGCTTGAGCCAGGAGGCCTTGGAGAAAGAAGGTTGTGGTATTTCTGGCACTGTCATATTGGGGGAGGGAAGGAGAGTTGATGTACAGGAAGTGGCTGCTGGGGTGGTGTGTGCAGCCAGTCTGGTGCTGGGACCAGCAAACCTGAAAGCCTACAACACACACCAGTGACCACGGCCAGCCTGTCTTTCCCGTTCAGTGTCCACCTGCATCTGCCGGGTGGGCGCTCTGGACACAAATCTCCTTCCCTTGCTGTCTGGGAAGGCACCCGCCTCCCCCCCAGCACTTCCCACCAACTGAACTTCCCATCGTGATCTCTATCTTGGTTCTGAGCTCCCAGGTGGGGACAGCGAAGTGATTGCTCGGGGCTCCAGGTGCTCCAGACTTGGCCCGTCTTGGTGGGCTGTGACACATCTGTCCCTTGCAGTGATGTGTACATTAAAGATGCTGAGGAATCTCTCCTCGTGGATGGTGGGAGACTTAGTTCTTTTTCAAGTGCCATCATTTGCTGTTACCTGAAATTTGGACCATGACTTCACCTTTCCAAGACTTGCTCTCTCTATTCCTAAGATGGGGATACTATTCAGGATTGTTGTTTGTTGGGGACCTAGCAGGTGCCAGGCACTTCCTGGATTCTTCCATAGCCATCTTCCGGGTAGGTGTCCTGAAACCCCGTGAAGGTGACATCTCTAACTTAACTCACAGATGAGCAAACAGAGACCGGGGGATGAGGAGCCCCTGAGGTGGGCCGGGGTCTTTTTGGTTCCAGGGAGCACATTTCCTGCTTCTCATTTCATCGCCTGCCCCACGTACAAATTTATAAGGTTGCTGTGCATGCCATACATATTGGGGAACAAGTGGGGGAGTGCTTTGTGCTAGCTATTGACCGCAGTGGGGAGTAAGAGTGCAGGCTCTGGGTTCAAATCCTCATTTTGATGCTTATCTGACAAGTACTTATTCTGAGCTTCAGTTTTTTTGTCTGTAATTTATGCATGACAGTGGTACCTGCCTCATGGGGTCATTCAGAAGATTACATGACAGGGAGCATGTAGCACACATGCGTAGCCCATGGAACGTGTTTTCCAACTTAGCTGGTGTTGTTGTTGTTACTGTTATTAGAATTCTTGCCTACAGTCTCAGGTCAGGGAGCCTGTGCCCAGCTCAGTCTGTGGATGGAGATCTTAAGCAAGAATTGCTTTCCATCATGTATTCACTTCACCAGTAAACATGAATAGAGCCCTCAGTATGTGTCCAGGACTATGCAGGTATCACAGGTGAATGTCCCTTGATCTGATGGGGAAACAAAATGAGATGAGATGAGATGGGGCGGGGATAGAGAGAGATGAGCCCGTATTAGACATCTTTCTACTTTTCCCTTGGAGAATCAGGGCAAGCTTCCTAGAGGAGCCAATCCTTGGTTGAAAAGTAGACAAAGAAGAGGGTTACCACAGTGGTTAGAAAGAAAAGGGCATTCTTGGATGCAAAAGCATGAGGCTAGAGAGATCATGTGTGACAGGGGAACAGAAATTTGGGAGCCATTGAAACGACCCAAATGGAAGATGGCCAGCAGTTGACTGGGAAAGCAGCAGAGGCATGGCTCTGGAGGTTGACGAGTTGTTCAAGAAAGAGATGGCCCCAGGGTCCTGGTGTGGGGATCTGGGTGCAAGGGAGTGATTCTTCCTGAGAAAGTGATCACAAGGAGAGGAGCAGGTCTGTGTGTGTGTGTGTGTGTGTGTGTGTGTGTGTGTGTGTGTGTGTGTGTGGTTGGGGCTATAGAGACAGCTTGTAACCCACCTGGAGTGTGTCTGTGTCTTCTCACTGTCTGGCTAAGAGTAGGGCATGCTTACATAAAAAGATATGAGAGAGAGAGAGAGAGAGAGAGAGGGAATGTGTGTGTGTGTGTGCAGGGGTGAATTTAGCCTGGCACGTGTTGAATTCGCAATGCTTGTGGGACATTCAAGTTGGGGACTTATTAGGTGGCCGTATTTGTGAGTCTGCAGTGGCGGCCAGACCTTGTGAGGAGCAGGGCTGGGGCTGGAGTGATCGGTCCATATTTGGTAGCTTGAGACAGGGATGTAGATGAGATAATCCATGGTAGGTGTGCAGAGTTAGGAAAAAAGGTACCAGGAAGCCAGGTGATTGCCAATATTGAACTTTCTGGAAAAGGGAGAGGAGCCCACTAGAGCAGGGATGATTACAAACATTGCTAAGACAGTTTTTAAGAAGGAGGAAGCGAAGGGGTGTCATGTGCAGAGGTCAAGTTGGCTAAGAACTGAAGAAGGCCTGCAAGGTTGGCAGTTGGGTAGGGGGTTTGGTAAGAGTAGTTTCTGTGGAGCAATGTGTGGGGAGAAGCCAGATTACTGTGGTGTGAGGAGTAAGAGGGGGTTGAGGAGCCAGCCACCTATTCTACGCTGCTCATTGGAGGAGCTTGGCTTTGGGGCAAAGTAGAGAAGCCCCTCATGATTTGACTTAACCTCTAGGAAACACCGAACCATTCATACCCTGGCTCAGATTCCAGCAGCACCATGCCACGGTTTGGCCTCTAGAAGTGCCTCCCACTTCTCCTCTGCCTCTCGTCTCCTGCCTGTCAGTCCTTTAAAGCCCATTTAAAGCAACATCTCCTCAAGGAAGTCCTCTCTGCCAGCCCTCTGATAGTGCTGACAATTTGTATTTTCCAGTTTATGTAAGTTCTGTCCTTCCAAATGTCCACTCAAGGCAGTGCCTTGTTTTACTGACTGACTAATAAGTTCATTCTCTTTGTCCTGCTGTCTTAGCTATATCAAGCCAGAGACTACTTCTGAGTATTTTAGGTGAATGAGTGAATGAACGAATGAATGAATGAATGTTGCAGAACACAGAGCCTAGCTCACGATTGTGTCCATGGCAGGTAGAGCTCAGAACATTAATGGATTTATACCTTGACCTACACTCAGCTGGACTTTCTCCAGGTGCAGAGTTCAAGTTGATTAATTAACTCAACATATAATTGGAAAGCTCCTTCTATGATCTGGGTAGAGTTCTAGGCAGTAAATGAGAAAGACAAAGTCCCTGTTCTCAAGGAACTTACTTCCTACTAGGAGAGACAGACCATAAACAAGAAACCAATAAATAAGGAAGATGTATGATTTTGGTAAATTCTCAGATGGAAATAAACGGAACAATGTGAAACAAAATAACTTGATATCAGAGTGCAAAGGGAGATTTCTTTATTTTTAATTTTTTAAATGTTTATTTACTTATTTTTTTGAGAGAGAGTGCAAGCAGCGGAGGGAGACACAGAATCCAAAGCAGGCTCCAGGCTTCGAGCTACCAGCACAGAGCCCGATGCAGAGCTTGAACCCACGAACTGTGAGATCATGACCTGAGCCGAAGTCAGATGCTTAACTGACTGAGCCACCCAGGAGGAGATTTCTTTAAAAAGAGTTCTTAAAAGCCTTCTCTGAGGAGGTGATCTTTGAGCCAAGACCTGATAGAAGGAGCCAGCATAAATGCTTTAGGTTGGTCAATGGAGCTAAAACCAGTATGACAAGTGTCACTCATACCAGTGAGGTCGGACAAGTAGACAATAGCCAGACTACCACTTGCAGACAGTGGGAGCGAGTTTGGATTAGTTGTGAGTGCAGAAGGAAGACACTGAACGAGGAGCATGGGACGACAGGCTCTGATGTACATCATCAAACATGGTGGCCTGGGCTGGAGACGTGGCAGCAGACACGGAGAGAAGTAGATGGACTGGGGAGATTGTGAAGGCGGCAAGTGGGGCGGGGGAGGCACAGACTGTGGAGGCTTAATATTGCTAACTCTGCTGTAAGTACACAGCGTCTGGGAGGGGAGGCTCCTGGAGGGGACCGGGGGTAATCTCACGGTGGGAACAGAAAGAACAATGGACCCGGGAATGAGGACATCTGAGTCCAGTCTGGGGCACTTTCCGTGGCTGAGACATGGAGACTGGACTGGGTCATCTCCAAGGTCACTTTCAGCTCTAGCATTCTTGGTCAATGTCAATCACTGGGGCATCCAAACAGGGAAGTGTCAGAGCAGTTGCTGTTGAGGCCGATTTCACAGTGCAACGGCCAGGGGCACTATCTCCCGGTTGCTCAGCCCTGGGATGATATTAGTCCTTTCGCCACCTTTTATCTGCCCCACAGGGATGTTGGCCAAGCCCAGTTATCAAGCAGTTGGTCAGCCCCAGAGGTCTATCTCCTGGGGGACACACTCCTGTGAGGGCAGACCTCAAGACTAGAAGGGACTTCCCAGCCTGTTATGGTCTGAGGGGTGGGGTGGCGGGAACCTCTGACCTCTCTCTTTCTCTGTCCATATTTCCTGATCTGCTGCCCCAGGATTCTTTTCCAGGAGGTCCTGAAGACTGTTCCTTTGGAACACTCCCCTGTGCCAATCCCCTACCACCCATTGCACCAATGATAAACTTCACCCTGGGAAGGAATGGGTCTTGATGCTCTTTAATATCTTCTTAGTCTTCTGTGCTGCATGACAAATTGACACGAATTTAGCACCATGTGTAGCTTATGATGCAGGGAGGGAATGTGCTGGTCTGAAGGCCCTAAGTGGGCCCCGTGTGAGTACAGGTCAACCTATGTTATGTCATTGGCACCAGATGTAGACATCAGTCTCTTGAGAGTTTGATTAATGTGGGTCAGTCCCCAAGACCTTGATCACTTCTAGGTCTCTTAACACGAGAAACTGTCATTTATTGAGCAGTAACTAAATGCCAGTTCCTGTGCTGAATGCTGCAACAGGGAGTCAAAACCAGGCCATAGAATGGGTGTGGGGAGGCCCCAGTTGCTGCTGCTACTGTGATTCAGACCCTGTGGCCAGCAGTGTCGGGCCTGAACCCTGGATCCCTCTTCTTGCACTGTGGACACTGCGGCCCCAGGAACTGGATCTTGTCATCCCACTGCCAGGGAGAGGTCTTCTTGGTCCCCCACTTCTTGGTCCCTAGCTCCAGATTCAAAGTCTTGACTGAATACTCCCATTTGAGAAAGCCTAGTCATATACCTTAGCTGCAGGAGAGGCTGGGAATCTATTTGGCACTTTCTTTTCAAGAATGAGAGTTCTGCCCCCTACCAAGATCCACAGGAGGTGGGATTCCGAAAACCAGAATGCAGTGAGGGGGCTGGGCAGCTCACAGCATGTCCTCCACACACACATTATCTCATTTGTTCCTTTTGATTACCCAAGGAGGAATGTATAATTATCCCCACTTTATAAACAATGATAATGGTCCAGGGTCACACAGGTATGAAGTGGTAGCCCTAGATTCAAACTTGGACTATGTGACTCCCTAACCCACATTCTTGGCTCCTGTTCAAATGCTCCATTGGATGTTGACAAAACAGAATTTCTAGGGTCTTTAAGCTGTGGATTTCAGACCCTGGATTGTGTGGCCTAAAGGAGAGACTTCCCTCGGGGTTGGGATCCCTGAGCACCCACAGACCTCCAAGAAATGGCTCTATCCTCTCGTTGTCTGGCTGTGATAGTTTTGTCAAACATGCAAAGTGGCCCTGCAGGGGGGCCTGGGGGTGGAGGTGAGCTGCATTCTGTTCCTTTTCCAGGCTGGTTTGGAGTCATTTCTTTGATTCCTGCGTTCTGTCTCCTTAAGTCAGTGGATGCCGGGGAAGGTTATCTCTGTTCCTTGACTCAAGGCGCGATGTACTCCTCCTTGTTTTCTCCACCCCTTTCCAACGTGTATGCTGTTTTATTTTCAAGTTCATTTGTTTATTTTGAGGTGGGGGGAGAAAGAGGGAGACAGTGGGAGAGAAAGGGAGACGGAGAATCCCAAACAGGCTCTGCGCTGTCAGTACAGTCCAATGCGGGGCTCAAACTCAGGAACCATGAGATCATGACCTGAGCCAAAATCAAGAGTCCTGTGGTTATGCCAAGGATACCCCAAAACCACACCTTTGCTCATGCCTGGAAGGCCCTGTTCCCTTTCCTTCTGTTCACCACCTATCCGTCCAGAGAGCAGTCAGCTCCTTGTTTTCGTGAAGACTTTCATTTTTACACATGGTCAAGCAAGACACAACCTTGTAAAAGCGTTCTTGCTTATAGGTTCTTTTATTTCCAAAGGATAGTCTCCAAAGAGTGAAATTGATCGAGTGATATGTACACCTTTAATCTTAATAGATATTGACATATTTACTTCCAAAATGTCTGTGGCAGTTCACATTCCCACTAGTGAAGCAGAGAGCTGTGTATTTTAGAAACGCTTCCTGGGAGAGTCTGAAGTACAGCCCAGGAGAAGAACCGCTGGTTCAGAGCAGTCACAGAATGGCCCTGAAAGGGTGTCAAGAGAGAGTCTGGGGGCAATGACTGGGTTCCCCAGGAAAGTGAGGAAACTTTTTTTTAATTTTTATTTTTGAGAGAGAGAGAGAGAGAGAGAGAGAGAGAGAGAGAGAGAGAGCAAGCAGGAGAGGGACAGAAAGAGAGGGGGATAGAGGATTCAAAGCAGGCTCTGTGCTGACAGCAGAGAGCCTGACGTGGGGCTCAAACTCACCAACTGAAGTCGGATACTCAACCCACTGAGCCACTCGTGCACCCTGAGAAAATGGCTTTTACCAGCTCTCCCATTTCTGTCAGGTTGGGGCAAATCCTCCTTTCTCTGGGGAACTTCCTCCAAGACCCTACTATAAAGCATTGTTGCAGGATGGAGCAGAGGAGAATCTGAGCTTTGTGAATTCCTCAGGACCCAGGAAGACTTCTGGGCAGGTAAGTGCTTTCCCGGTCATGGTGGAGCAGATTTCAGGTAAATGTTCACTCTCTGGGGAGGTGTCTGGCCCAGGCCGAGAGGTTCTGGAGGGCTAGCTGGGACCGTGCGTGGCTTTCAGAGATCAGCAAAGGCGAGACCTCTCATCCCTCTCATTCATACTCCTGAGGCATGTGAAGGCTCTCCTTGGTCGGGGGAATCAGAGCCCGGAGGACATGGGCATGTGTGTGGTTTTCAGAGCTTTGAGGAGAGGCCCCATTGTCTAAGTGCTGTGCATTCCTAGGAAGGCCAACAATCATTGATTCTTGGTTCTCTCTCATTTCACAGACTCTGAGGGGCCCATTAAGTATAAGCCAATACTAGTAATATTCCCTTCTTCACATGCAGCCCCACAGGAAAGCCAGCCTCAGTTGCCTGTCATGGTCTTCACTTCTATTCAGAAAGGGCCCCGGCTTCCTGGAGCCCCAGGGACTTATTGTCATGCTTCTCTTCTCCACCACACTCCATAGGGCGTGTGTGTGTGTGTGTGTGAGAGAGAGACAAACTGTTCTTCATTGCAGAACAAAGCCACGATGAAACTCCCCTGCTTCTGGCTCTTGTACCTGGGTCAGCATCAACTCTCCATCGAAGTAAGTCTCCTTGGCCTTCAGTCTTTCTTTACATTGCTCCTTTCTATAGTAGATGGTGTCAGGGTCACATAGCCACCCCCTTCCTCAGCTCACACCTACACAGAGGAGCAGAGGCTATAAGCCAGGAGTTGAAAGGACTCCTTAGGACACCTGCATCGGCAGTCTTTGTTCCACTGTGACCTTCTCAATTTTGTTCTTTCTACATAATACCAGTGGTGAATATCATAATAGCTTCCTTCTACTCTGATCTCACTGAATGTGTCATGCTAAGCATTTTTATGTATTATATCCTTTATTTTTTCTAAAGTTTTTTTATATATTTTGAGAGAGAGAGAGAGAGAGAGAGAGAGAGAGAGAGAGAGAGGAGAGAGAGAGAACGAGCAGGGGAGGGGAAGAGAGAGAATTGCAGGCAGGCTTCACGCTGTCAGCACAGAGCCCAACGTGGGGCTCAACTCACCAAGTGTGAGATGATACCTAAGCTGAAACCAAGAGTTAGATACTTAGCCAGCTGAGCCACCCACATGCCCCTGCATTATCTCCTTTAAACGTCAGAGCATTCCCACGAGGTACATGGTATTGCGTACCAATATCACAATCGAGAAAATAAAGCTAGTAGGTGATGGAACCGACCCAAACCCACAACTGCCTGATCTACGTCCTCACTCTTACACCATGACCTCTTATGGGAGGTTGAGTTCTCCTGTTGATTTGGTTCTAGGTACCTCTCTTTTCAGGACGGAACCTTTGGATGCCTGGGAGGGGCAGGGGTGGCGAGATGAACGCTGTCCATGGTGCTAGGAAGGAGCAGGGCACTTGCCATTTCTCCCTGCCAGGGACGATAATGCCTAACTCTGAGAGCTTCTTAGAGGTGAGACCGTATATAGGTTCGGGGAGATAACAGAAAATGAGGCAAAGGAGGCCCCTATGGGGGGAGCTGACACTGCTGGAGGAAGAGGAGGAGTGCTCTGGAGGTGAAGATGCCCCTGAGGACAAGGGGCTGTAGAATTGGTCTCTGCCCTGGATGAGGAGGACAGGGCTTTCAGCATCCTAAAGAAGAGGATAGAGTGAAACTGGAGGGGATTCATGGATGCAAGACCTGCCCCCAATTCCGGCTGGTAAGGAAGGCCATGAAATTTAATCAGGCTCAGGTGAGTGGCCTGGGGCTGAGACTGAGGCCTGGAGTGGGGTGGGGATGGATGTCTCCAGCCTCTGCATCATTAGTTATTTTCCTCAATGAAGACCATGGGGATGTCATCAGGAGCTGGGGCCTTCAGAGGTGACGGGGTGAAAGGTGAGGGTCATGTGGAAATAGAAACTGCATTTGGATCTCCAACCTTCAAATGGCTGTGGAGGCGAGCATGGAGGCAAGGAAGATGAATTTTGGAGATTTAGAGACCCAAGACTAAGGTGACATGAATTCTTTTGAGGAGAGCACTCCATTCTTCCTCTTTTATCCTGACCTGCAGTCAATTTGCTGAAGGTGCCACCAGGGCTACCTTGCCTCCATCCACAGCTTCCGCTTCAATGACCAGATCCAGTGCTCAGTCAGCGGGCTAAACCAGAGCCAGGTCTGGATTGGAGGCAAGGTGATAGGCAGGGTAAGTGGGGTCCCAGCTCTAAATGGGGTGCACTCCTGACCCCAGGCAGTGCTCACAATGCCTAGGATCTGTCTCTGCTTTCCCCCTGATCCGCTAAAGAACTGAGGACAGATAGACGAC
This sequence comes from Paguma larvata, assembly GCA_030068075.1. Classification (NCBI taxonomy): domain Eukaryota; kingdom Metazoa; phylum Chordata; class Mammalia; order Carnivora; family Viverridae; genus Paguma; species Paguma larvata. The sequence continues at coordinate 100,054,643 of CM057831.1, read as the reverse complement.
TTGGGTGGGACATCGAGAGGCTACGTAAGTACTGGGAGGAGCCGAAAATTGACAGCAAGGAGGTTTGGGGCCACGGTCTCCTCAGCCACTGTCTGCATGTAGGACTTGGGTGAGACTGTGAGCCTGGATCCTCATCTTTAGGACAGGCTTGCAGCTCCTGCTTTCCTCTTGTTAGGGACAGAAGGCTGAGCGTATCACTGTGATGCAGAGAATGTGATGATGATGATCACTGAAGATCAGCATTTCAGGTGACCAGGACAGTGTCCATCATGGCCAGCGATCAAGGGCCAATGCCTGGTGGGACACTTCGAGCTCTGCCTATCTGCTTTCTCTTTGCCTCCCACCCACTTCTCCTCCTGCCTCCTCTAGTGTTGCTACAAGAGCTTTCGCTGGCAGTTGCTGGAACTTTACATACTGGGCTCTGGGCCTGTGGTGGGGGATGTGTGTTCATGTGTACCTGAGGTACACAGGAAGAGACTGGGGTGCTGGGGGAGTAGGAGGGGTTCCCGGAGGAGGTGCTGGGAGGGGCCTGCTGGGGTTTGAGACTCTGTGTCTATGGAGGCATGGAGTGGAGAGGAAGAAAGGCCTGTCTGGGGCTGAATCAGGGGGCACTAGAGGCTGAAGGCTTCTTTCTATCCTGTTATCACAGGAGGCCATTGGTGTAGGTCTCATTGCTGCAGGTGGCTCCCCTTCATCTGCTCCTACTGAGCTGGCCCCATCCAGGAGTCCAGAGCACTACTCCCATAGCTGTCTCCCATCCCTGCCTGCTGCCTCTGCTTCCAGATCCCAGAAAGAACATTGTTTTCCTGAAACGGATTATTTCCCTCTGATCATTGATCTTGTCTGCTTAGCCCCACCTAAGAACTTTCAGGCCTACAATGACTGCCCTTCCCCACTCCACTGTCTCTCCTAAAACAAGCCAGAAGTGGTCACTTTCAAGGAGGCCGGAATATAGACTGGGGTCTGTGGAGTCTCCCTGGAGACAGAAGAATGGGCTCCAGTAGCTCCTTTCACATGACACCCAATTACTGGCCCCAGGGGAGCAGGTGCCAACAGGCCCCCTGTCTCTACAACCATTCCTGATGGACTCTCCATGTCCTGTACCTGCATTCCCATGCCAAAGAGGGTGGTTGCCTAATGGGCCTGGAAATTAACGTGTCCCTGGGAACAGTCTGTAACTCATAGAGCGGGAGTATGAGTATCCTTGTCCCTTGCCCTTCAATTGGACTACTTCTAAGGCACATACTGGTCACTGTTTCCCAGGGTTTTCCAATAGGATTAACTTCCACTTATCCACTGGGGCAGCTGGCTTTGTCGCACACATGTTATTAACTGCCTTCTCTTGTCCATCTGAATTCTCTCTTCCTTACAAATGTCCTTGCACCACCCAAAGAAGCTACATGCACTCATATCCTGTCTCAGAGCATGTTTCCAGGGAAACCCAATACAAGACAGCATGCTATATGTACAACTCTATATATGACCTGGGAATACAAGACACAGCCTCCTCCCATTCTAGAACAATGATTGTTTATAATAACAATACAACAACGTCTACTAATTGTTGCTACCTATTGCACACTCACAATGTACCCCTTGCTGTGGCAAACACCTTACAAAGATCACCTTGTGTGATCAGTAATCATCACCCCATTTTACAAAACCAGGCTCAGAGAAGTTATGGCCCTATTCAAAGACTTGCCCAAGGCAGACCATCTCAATGCGACCAATGTTGTGCCTAGGCTGTCTGCTCCACAGCATGTTCTTTCAACCCTTAGGGTCCTGTGGCTGCTTCCAGGACGTGGTCCTATAGGAATGGAGCACAGTGGAGAGGCATGACACACTCCCTTACCTTTGGGTTCATCTTGAGGCCATAGAACTCCAGCCCAGCTGGACAGGAGGGAGTATCTATCAGAGGTGGGGAAAGAAGGGGTTCCAAGTCTTGCTCCACCAAGGAGGTGAACACAAAGTAAGGAGTCAATGCCCTGAGGCCCATTTCTTCCTGTACACTTCAAACACTCAGAATTACAGATGGTTCCAGAGTCTTAGAGGTGAATCAAGAGCTTTGATTTTTTGAGAGTGGCCCAGATTGGTGAAGCCACATGCTTAAGGTCGCACAGTTAGTTGAGAAACATAGAAATCAAACTGAGGTCCGTTGTAGCTGCCGTTCTATGACAGTCTGCTGAATTCAAAGATGGTGGATCTCTGGAACGCTATTCTGGGTTCAACCTTGGGCTGGGTACTGGGGAGGATACTACTGAAGAAGAACTTTCACTCCTTTCCCTCACAGATTATATTCTGCTGTGGGAAGGCACGGTTTCTCCCTTTATTCCCATATGAATAATAAAGAGTAACACTATTTCCCATTTTTTAACCATTTACTACCTACCAGGCTCAATGCTAACTGGTAAGTGGACTTTGTCTTATTCTACATAACTCTGTTGGAACCTTGTGTCATGACAGTAGTGGGCCTCCAGCCCATGGCAGTCCTCTTGGGGGATTAATGTCAAGATGGAGCCATGAAAGAGGCATTTGGATTCCTGGTAACTTTCTTGTCTTGATCTGGGCTGGTTCTGAGGATGCATTCACTGTAAAAGTCCCCTGAGCTGTCCACCCCACAGCACACTTTATAGGATGCATGCTCTATGTCCACATGAAACATTTTTTAAAAAGCAAAATTAATGAAAAAAGAGGACTTACACCCCCAAATGTGGGTTTGTGTGTCATTTTTCATCTCCTACAGGATGTTAACTAAGTTCTGTGAAGCTAACTTGCATCTTTACAGAAGAATCCCTGGACTTCCTTACACTGTGCTAAGCACAGAGCAGGAGTTCAACCAACACTCAGTGCTTATTTGTTGATTAGGGTCACATTTCTAGTCCTGGTCTCCTGATGGGGCCACCTTCCAACCCCATGTGCCACCACTATTCTGGGAGCTTTAGTAGAGCTGGTCTCATTAGGTGTAGGGTCGTGTCATGAGCCTCTGCTTATGGATGAGTGGTCACAGCCACAGACAGGCTGACACAACTCATGATTCCATGACACATCACACTACACTGCCCCTCAAGATAGAGAGACTCACTCTCTGTGCAGTGGGAGCTGGGCTGAATCCTGAGACAGGAGGCAGAGTTTGAAAGCCCTATGAATATAAATGCAAACAGCAAGCCAGAACATTGGAGTCTCAGGGATGCTGAGCACGTTGGCCAGTCTGCCTGCGGCTAACACAGTTGAGCATATCAAAGAAAGCAAGGTTGTGGGAGTCAGACAGACGAAGGTCACACATGCCACTTCTTTTTTTTTTCCATTGTGAAACTATTTCTTTTTTTTATTAATAATTTATTGTCAAATTGGTTTCCATACAACACTCAATGCTCGTCCCAACTAGTGCCCTCCTCTGTGCCCGTCACCCACTCTCCCTTCTCCCCACCCCTCAGTTTGTTCTTAGTCTTTAAGAGTCTCTTATGTTTTGTCTCCCTCCCTCTCTGTGTCTTTTTTTCTTTCCCCTCTTCCCCTCCTCCATGGTTTTCTGCTAAGTCTCTCAAAATCCACCTATGCGTGGAAACATATGGTAACTGTGTTTCTTTGACTGACTTATTTCACTTAACATAATACCCTCCAGTTCCATCCATGTTGCTATGTATGGCCAAATTTCATTCTTCCTCATTGCTGCGTAGTATTCCATTGCATATATATATATATATATATACCACAATTTCTTTATCCATTCACCAGTTGATGTACACAGTCTCTTTCCATGATTTGGCTATTGTCGAAAGTGCTGCTATGAACATTGGGATACACGTGCGCCTATGCATCAGCACTCCTGTGTGTCTTGGGTAGATTCCTAGCAGTGCTATTTCTGGGTCATAGAGTAGTTTTATTTGCATTTTTTTGAGGAACTTCCACACTGTTTTCCAGAGCGGCCACACTAGTTTGCCTTCCCACCAATGGTGTAGGAGGGTGCCTGCTTCTCCACATCCCCGCCAGCATCTATAGTTTCCTGATTTATTCATTTTAGCCACTCTAACCGGTGTGAGGTGGTATCTCAGTGTGGTTGTGATTTGTATTTACCTTATGATGAGTGACATTGAGCATCATTTCATGTGTCTGTTGGCCATCTGGATATCATCTTTGGAGAAGTGTCTATTCATATCTTCCGCCCATTTCTTCACTGGATTATTAGTTTTTTGAGTGTGGAGTTTGGTAAGTTCTTTATAGATTTTAGATACTAGTCCTTTAAACAATATGTCATTTGCAATTATCCATTCCCATTCCATTGGTTGTCTTTAGTTTTGTTGGTTGTTTCCTTTGCCGTGCAGTAGCTTTTTATCTTGATGAGGTCCCAATAGTTCATTTTTGCTTTAAATTCCCTCGCCTTTGGAGATGTGTCGCGTAGGAAATTGCTGCGGCTCAGGTCAAAAAGGTTTTTTCCTGCTTTCTCCTCTAGGATTTTGATGGTTTTCTGTCTCACATTCAGGTCCCTCATCCATTTTGAGTTTATTTTTGTGAGTGGTGAAAGAAAGTGGTCTAGTTTCATTCTTCTGCATGTTGCTGTCCAGTTCTCCCAGCACCATTTGTTAAAGAGGCTGTCTTTTTTCCTTTGGATACTCTCTCCTGCTTTGTCAAAGATTAGTTGGCCATATGCTTGTGGGTCCATTTCTGGGTTCTCTATTTTATTCCATTGGTCTATGTGTCTGTTTTTGTGCCAATACCATACTGTCTTAATTATTACCGCTTTGTAGTAGAGGTTAAAGTCTGGGATTGTGATGCCTCCCACTTTGGTTTTCTTCTTCAATATTACTTTGGCTATTCGGGGTATTTTGTGGTTCCATACAAATTTTAGGATTGTTTGCTGTAGCTTTGAGAAGAATGCTGGTGCAATTTTGATTGGGATTGCATTGAATGTGTAGATTGCTTTGGGTAGTATTGACATTTTAACAATATTTATTCTTCCAATCCATGAGAATGGGATGTTTTTCCATTTCCTAGTGTCTTTCTCAATTTCCTTCATAAGTTTTTTATAGTTTTCAGCGTAGAGATCTTTTACATCCTTCGTTAGGTTTATTACTAGATATTTTATGGTTTTTGGTGCAATCGTGAATGGGATTCACTTCTTTATTTCTCTTTCTATTGCTTCATTGTTGGTGTAAAGGAATGTAACTGATTTCTGTACATTGATTTTGTATCTTGCAACTTTGCCGAATTCGTGGATCAGTTCTAGTAGGCTTTTGGTGGGTTCTCTTGGGTTTTCCAAGTAAAGTATCATGTCATCTGCGAAAAGTGAAAGTTTGACTTCATCCTTGCCTATCCTGATGCCTTTTATTTTGCTTTGTTATCTGATTGCTGATGCTAGGACCTCCAACATTTAATTATGTTAAATAACAGTGGTGATAGTGGACATCCCTGTAGTGTTCCTGATCTCAGGGGGAAGACTCTCAGTTTTTCCCCATTGAGGATGATATTAGCTGTGGGATTTTCATAAATGGCTTTTACGATGCCTAAATATGTTCCTTCTTTCCCGACTTTCTCGAGAGTTTTTATTAGGAAAGGATGCTGTATTTTGCCAAATGATTTCTCTGCATCTATTGACAGGATCCTATGGTTCTTATCTTTTCTTTTGTTAATGTTATGTATCACACTGATTGATTTGCAAATATTGAACCAGCCCTATAACCCAGGGATGAATCCTATTTGATCATGGTGAATAATTCTTTTTATGTGCTGTTGGATTCGATTTGTTAATATATTGTTAAGAATTTTTGCATCCATATTCATCAAGGATATTGGCCTGTAGTTCTCTTTTTTTACTGGGTCTCTATCTGGTTTGGGAATCAAAGTGATACTGGCTTCATAGAATGAGTCCAGGGGTTTTCCTTCCATCTCAATTTTTTTGGAACAGCTTGAAGAGGATAGGAATTAACTCTGTTTTAAATGTCTGGTAAAATTCCTCAGGGAAGCCATCTGGTCCAGGGCTTTTATTTGTTGGGGGATTTTTGATAACTGATTCAATTTCTTCACTAGTTATGGATCTGTTCAAGTTTTCTATTTCTTCCTGTTTGAGTTTTGGTAGTGTGTGGCTGTTTAGGAATTTGTCCATTTTTTCCAGGTTGTCCAATTTGATGGCATATAGTTTTTCATAGTATTCTCTGACAATCACAATAGTGATTGGTTGTAATCACTCCCTTTTTGTTTGTGATTTTTATCTGTTTGGGTTCTCTCTCTTTTCTTTTTGAGAAGCCTGGCTAGAGGTTTATCAATTTTGTTTATTTTTTCAGAAACCAGTTCTTGGTTTCATTGATCTGTTCCACTACATTTTCTGTTTCCATATGATTAATTTCTGCTCTGATCTTTGTTATTTCTCTCTTTCTGCTGGGTTTGGGTTGTCTTAGCTGTTCTGCTTTTAGTTCCTTTAGGCGTGCTGTTAGAATTTGTGTTAGTGATTTTTCTTGTTTCTTGAGATAAGCCTGATTGCAATATATTTCCCTCTCAGGACTGCCTTTGCCACATTCCAAAGCATTTGGATTGTTGTATTTTCATTTTCATTTGTTTCCATGTATTTTTAAATTTTTTCTCTTATTGCTTGGTTGACCCATTCATCTTTTAATAGGTTGTTCTTTAGCCTCCATGTTTTTTGTTTGTTTTTTTTTCAGACTTTTTCCTGTGGTTGATTTCAAGTTTCAAAGCATTGTGGTCTGAAAGTGTGCATGGTATGATCTCAAGTTTTTATATTTATTCAGAGCTTCCCTGTGCCCCAAAATATGGTCTATCTTGGAAAACGTACCATCTGCATTTGAGAAGAATGTAAATTCCTTTGCTTCTGGATGAAGGGCCCTGAAGATGTCAGTCAGGCCCATCTGTTCCAATGTGTCATTCAGGGTCATTGTTTCTATGGTGATTCTCTGTTTCATGGATCTATCCAGTGCTGTGAGTGGGGTATCAAGGTCCCCTGCAATTAGCACATTTTTATCAATAAGATTGCTTACATTTGTAATTAGTTGCTTTACAAATTTGGGTGCCCCAGAATTCGGCACATAGATATTTATAATTTTTAGCTCTTCTTGCTGGATAGTCCCTGTGATTATTATATAATGCCCTTCTTCATCTCTTATTACATCTTTTACTTTAAAGTCTAGTTTGTCTGATATACGTGTGGTGTCTCCAGCTTTCTTCTGACTTCCCGTAGCATGGTAGATAGTTCTCCATCCCCTCACTTTCAATCTGAAGGTGTCCTCAGGTCTAAAATGGGTTTCTGAAAGACAGCATATAGATGGGTCTTGTTTTTTAATCCCATTCTGTTACCCTGTGTCTTTTAATTGGAGCATTTAGTCCGTTTACATTCAGCATTAATATAGAAAAATATGGGTTTAGAGTCACTGTGTTATCTGGAGGTTTCATGCTTGTAAGGATATCTCTGGTACTCTGTGTTCCTTGTTACCTTTCCTTCATAGAGTCCCCCTCAGCATCTCTTGTAAGACTGGTTTATTTATGATGTATTCCTTCAGTTTTTGTTTGTTTGGGAAGATCTTTATCTCTCCATCCATTCTGAATGACAGGCTGGCCAGATTAAGGATTCTTGGCTGCATATCCATCCTGTTCATCACATTGAAGATTTCCTGCCATTCCTTTCTGGCTGGCCAAGTTTCCATAGATAAGTCTTCCACTACCCTAATGTATCTACCTTTGTATGTCAAGGCCCATTTATCCCTAGCTGCTTTCAGAATTCTCTCTTTTTCTTTGTATTTTCCCAGCTTCACTATGATGTATTGTGCTGAGGGTCTATTCAGGCTGCGTCTGAGGAGAGTTCTCTGTGCCTCTTGGATTTCAATGCCCATTTCCTTCTTCATGTTGGGGAAGTTCTCAGCGATGATTTGTTCAAGTACCCCTTCGACTCCTTTCTCTCTCTCTTCTTCCTCTGGAATTCCTATAATATGGATAGTATTCCATTTGATTACATTGCTCAGCTCTCGAATTCTTTCCTGTTCCTGAATCAGTTTCTCTCTCTTTTTATCTGCTTCCTCTTTTTCCATAATTTTATCTTCTAATTCACCTATTCTCTCTTCTTCCTCTTCAATCCACGCTGTGGCTGCCTCCAGTTTGTTTTGCACCTCATTTAAAGCATTTTTTAACTCCTCCTGACCATTTTTTAGGACCTTGATCCCTGCCTTGAGGGCCCACCTGCTTTCTTCTATGCTTTTTTCAAGCCCAGAGAGTATTTTTATGTTTATCATTCTATATTCTTGTTCTGTTAAGTTGCTTATGTCTGTTTTCATCAGTTCTTGTGCTGTCACTATTTCCTGTACATTCTTTTGAGGGGAGTACTTCCATTTTGTCATTTTGACTAGGTGTGTATTGGTTTATTTCCTAGGTCTCCCTGGAAAGGAAAAGGGACAGACCGACAAACAGGAAACACAAACTCACAAACGTACTGACCAATAATACAGGCAAACAAATCACAACATAAAAAAGAATAACGAATGACACTCTGGAGACATGTGACCTGGCATACCAGCTACACATTAAGGATAGGGTGTGCGCTTTGCTGATGGCAGAGCATACATAGAGTACTGATGGGTGTGGGGAGAAGAAGAAATTGAACTTTGACCAGGTAGAGAGATTAGAAGACTTGATACAGAAAGAGAGAAATCAGGTTAAGGAAGGATGCAAGGAAAGAGAAATGAAATTAGAGGTTACCCAGATGCACTATGTGGCCTGATTATTCCAGAGAGAGAGATAGAAAAGTAAAGAGGGAAGTGTAGAAAATGCATTGAGAGAGTGGGTTAAATGTCTGTTTAAGCAAGCCAAACCCCCTCGGTAACTGGTTTAGAGGAGGGGAGAGATAGGAAGGAGAAGAGGGAGAATATATCTAAAACAGAAGAATTGACCTGAAATTAATCCAGGCAATGCAGCAGTATTTGTGTCTCCACGCTATCACTCCTGCAGAAAGGCGTCTCTCAAATGAAGAGGGGCGTGGCCTGGTGTAGGCGTGTCCTGTCTCCATTGCTAGTGGATGGTGTCCTAGGGTTTGGCTTTGTGGGAATGTGCAACCACAATGGCGCCCCCCTCCAGTCCCCTCGTCACAGACCTGAGTCTCAAATCACCCCTCTGTTTCCATCCTCAACTCTCCCCAGATTGCAGGCGCAATGCGATTTGCAGGGTGGTGGTGCACCCCATGCTCATCTGAGTTCGTTTAACTCGCTCCAACCGCTGTGCCCGATTTCCCTTATGTAAATTGTGTCTCTGACTCAGCACCAGCGCGACCACAATAGCGTCCCCCAAGCCTCTTCTTCATGGACCCGGAGTCTGAAATCACCTCTCTGTTTCCATCTTCACCCTGCCCGGGTTGCAGGCACAGTGTGATCTGCTGGGTGGTTGCGTGCCCCTTGTCTATCGAAATTTTCTTAGTTTGCTCTGACCACTATGCCTGGTTTCTCCTACATAAATTGTGGCACAGACTCAGCAAGGAGGCAGTGATGGCTCAGCGCCTCTCCATGTCGCGGGCTGGGTCAGCATCACTGCTCTGGAGCAAAGGGAGCTCCACCAGCTCGGCAGTTAGCAACGGACCTTCTCTCCAAAAGCCGCGCCATTAGGGACTAGATGATAAGCTCCCTCTCTGCCTCTGGTCTGAAGTACTTTCCCCACTGCTATTTTCTTCCCCTTGCCTTTCCTCAGAAGGGGCCCACTCCCTGCCACTTTGCACCTCCGCAGCTCGCTTTCTTTCTCCCAGATTGCATTCACTCCATCTCCCAGGATTTTCTGGATTTCCCATTCTCTTCCCCATAGCCTCCAACTCCTCTTCCTGCAGATCTCTGGGATTGAGAGTCCCTCAGTTTCAGTCCTTCTTAGTTTGAAAGACAGGAGAGCACCGGGTCCACTACTCCTCCGCCACGTTGGCCCACTTCTAAATAGTTGTGTGAACTTGGGCGAGTCATTTAACCTCTATGAGCTCGTGCAATAGATATGTAGACTAGAGAAGACAATACCTAATTTACACAATGATCGTAAAAATTAATTAAGTAGGATCATATATATAAAAGACTTAATGAAACATAGTCTTTGTTCAAAAATGTTGTTTCTGGTTTTAAATCAGACAAGCTTCACCTTGGTCAGTGAGGAGGTCTTTGAGGTCAATGGAATGTCTTTGCCCAGTGTTTGTGTGCAAAGAAAATAGGGTCAACAGGAGAGGGGTAAGTTGTAGAGAAGGGAGGTCAGTGGGAGGAGGTGGAAGGAAGGCAGCTTGGGAGTGGTTAAGAGGCTGGAAGGCCTGGGTTTAGGCTTGTCTCTGACTTGTGGTGTCTTAAGTTCTCTGAGAAGGCATTTCCTCACATTTCAAATGGATGTTCAAATGAAGTTACACCTGGAAAGCTTATCATGGTGCTAACTCATGGGACTAGCCAACTCTACTGGTCATCCCAAACACAAATGAAATGGTACCCCTGGACTGAGCCCCAGGAGGAGCAAGAAAAATGGAGAGGGGGTCTAGCCCTCCCAGTAGGGAAGCCTCAAGCTCAAAATCTGGAGCCTGAGTTTCTAGGAGCCTGGAATTGGCCCATCCCCTAGCCTCCGTCTGGAATAGAAGCTGAGAGTCAGGTCCGTTGGGCTGGGGAGATAAAGGCCAAGACCGTTACTCTGCAATTAGGTGCAGAAATGAGCTTTCAGATACTTCTCCATTTGCAGGTGCCCTGAGAGAGTGGAGGAGGAGAAGGACCCAGGCCTCCTCACCTTCTGGGCTACCTGTCCCTGGTGTTTTGAGTACTGGAAGGCTGGGATGGAATCCAAGAAACAAATATGCACTGCCTGGGGAGGATGTCACGGAGTTGAGACACCCACCCTGACAAGGCTTCTAGCTGTTGGCAGTGATAACCTGCTAAGTCAGGACTCAGCACTTGCTGGCCTTTACCTGAGTTGCACTAAATTTGGCTGGAGCTGGATTGATCACAATTTTGATATTTTGTTCATCATGGATTCTTATGCATTCATTTGGATGTTTAAGAAAGATTCTATTAAAATATTGTTTCTCTTGGCTACTGAATTCTTTAGTGCCCTCTTAAAGCCCACAACTGAGGCAAGTGCCTTGCTCACTTCCCCTAGTCTAGCCCCTAGTGGTGATAGAGAGCTGTTGGGAGACAGAGAGAGGAGGTGGAAGGAGGGTGGCCCAGAGTGTCTGAATGACTGTGTGTGAAGCTTTCCATTCCAACTGCTGCCCCCTTTCTGGAAGATGAGCCTTGAGATTGGATGACATGGCTTGTTCTAGATTGATGAACCTTGACTGAGGCATGTTAGCTCCCCCACAGGATATCTGGGAATGTGGGGAGACATATTTGATCATCATGACTGGGGAAGGTGCTACTGGCACCAGGTAGGTAGAAGCCAGGGATGCATGGGATGGACCCCTACAACAGAGATTTGACTCCATATAGTAATAGAGCAAAGTTTGAGAATCTTGATGTAGATCCACAGCATAAAAGAATGAGCATAAATTTTTCACATATTAAAGATGGAAAAAGAGAGAGGGGGGAGAGAAAGTAAGAAAGAAAAGGAGAGAGGCAGAGACAGAAAGAGACAAAGGCAAAGGCAGGGAGACAGAGGTGGAGAGACAGAGAGAGAAAGAGAAGGAGTTTGATTGAAAAAGAGTCAGAAATCCCAGTTCTCCTGTTACCTGTGCAAACTTGACAAATTACTTGTGATAAAGTAACTTTTTTGTGTGTGAAAAAATCTCATTTTTCACATCTGTGAAGTAAAGATAAGCATACATAAAGTGAAGGTGAGAATTCATGGATGTGTTGCATTTAAGGAACCTGGTCTAAACAAGTGCTCACGAGGGCAGAGGCTCCCTTCGCCAACTATGGCCTCCCTACATGCTCTCTCAGCCTCCTGGAATTCCCTACCTCATTAGCTGGGATACTAACCAGAGGAAGGCTGCTACTAGGGTTAAGTGGTAATGTTCAGACAGGGCCACTTTAGGGCCTGGACAACAGTCCTCTGGAGTCTTTTGAAACAAATTGGTGTATTTGGGTGCCCACATATGGAGCAGGCCCTGGGAGGTAGGTCCTTGGAGTCCCAGAAGCCAGCAGGGCTCAAGAGTTAGAGGACTGTGCAAAACTCACCAGTCTTATCAGCTTCACTGCTCCCCACCTACCTGAAGCAATCATCCTGGCCTCTTCTTACTTCCCCAGATGCCCAGTATAAGACCTGCCTCTGGGACTCAGCGGCTAGGAGAGTGGAGGCCTCAGACTCCTGGAGGTGAGTACTTGACCCAATAGGACATGTACATCAGAAGCCTGTCCTCAGGCCCCCATCCTTTCCTCTCATTCCCTAGCATGAATGAAAGTGGCCCTGACTCTGAGCAGGCCTGTTCCTGCAGGGGCAAGGGTCTGAGCTAAAGGCTGTTCCAGGGAAGCAGGTGCTTCCAGAAAAAAGGAACTTTTGCAGTTGAGCTGACACCGGTGTCCTTTTCTAATTCTCTAGGTCAGGGTCTGTTCCCTGGGAGGGTGGCGGGGAGAGGGAAGGAGTGTTCTAGTTTGTCCCTTAATTAGCCGGTTCAACGAGCATTTCATCTCTGCTACGTGCCTGGAGCTGTGCAGACACAAAAGACAACCACAAGCAAGGACGTTGGAGTCGTGTCCCCATCCCAAACCTGAGCGGACATGAAAGGCCCACTGCTCCTGCCTCTTCTCCTACTGGGGACAGTTGCTGCTTTCCATCTGGGTAAGCTTCTCCTTCATTTATCACCCATCTTTCTCTTTTCTCCTCTTTCTTGTACCCTTTTTGGCCTCATGGCGCAAGGGCCACAGCCTCCCTCTCCAGCTTATCCAGCCCATCTCTGATTAGACATCTCCTTGACTTAAAACCCACCCACTTGTTATGTATAGGGCTTCTAACAGATGCCTCCACCCACCCGCACAATACACACCTCGATGGCAGCCATTAGTTAGGATCTCATCCATTTGTGCCCATCACCCAAATGTTCTCTCCTCACCCAACACCAAGGAGATCCATGATTGGCTCAGATGGCTCTAGGAAGGCTCAAGAGGAGCCTTTGGAGTTGTCCATGGTCCTGACAGAAAGAAGCCCCAGTGCTGATAGCAGGTTACCTCTCCTTCCCAGAGAATTCTGCCCGCAGTCTGGACAGCCATGAGACACAAGTGGGCCTGAGTCAGAGTCTGGAAGGTTCAGGGGAGCAGGGAGGAGACTCGGCTTTGACTGATGAGGTGATTCAGTCAGAGGGAGAGGAGGCCAATTCTTCTGGCTGTGAGGTCACATCTGAGGATGAGGAGGCCATGGATTCCAACCTAGCTGGCCCAGACGACGACTTTCAGTGTCCAAAGGAAGAAGACACAATTCCACTTCCGAGCTATCCTGGGTGCAAGAACTGCAGGTTCCTGCTGATACAGCAGACCAATAATTTTCAATGTGCTCAGGTAAGTGGCAGGCAGGCTACTGTGGAGGACAGAGGTGGGGGTGGGGGAAGAGACTCAATTCGACCTTCTGTTCCCTTTTAGATGAGTGGTTCTCAAAGCCCAGGCGTGTCAGAATCTCTTTGAGGTCTAGTGAAAAACATACTGGGTTAGCAGTTCTGAGTTGGGGCTTGAGAGTTTGCATTTATAACAAATTCCCAGGTCATGATGGCATTGCTGATCTGGGCACCACACTCTGGGAACCACTGATCTGGACGGAAGGCCTGGTAGTAGATATACCTGTGTTCAAGACTGGCTCTATCTCTCATTGGCCGTGTTACTGGGCAAGTCACTCCACCTTTGGGAGCTTGGGAACCTTCATTTGTAAAATGGAGATACACAGTCCCACCCTGTTGGGCTTGTGGTGGGGATTAAATGCGAAAATAGATGGGAAGTATTTGGAATAGTCCCTGGGTCACTAAAACTCTCCACAAATGGTAGCTATGACTGTTCTGATTATTATCAGTTGTTGCAAAAATTTCGTGACCACACAGGAGGGAGCAAAAGATGGGATTGAGAGGCCTGGATAGGTCTCTGATTTCTGACCTGAAAAGAGATGAGAGTCTCTCTCCTGGAGACCCAAAGGCTTGAGAAACACAAGCGAATTCTCTACCCTATGTTTTCTTCTTTCTGCAGAATATCTGCCGTGGCTGCTACCGAGGCAACCTTATCTCCATACATGACTACAACTTAAATTATCAAATCATGTGCTTAGCCAGAAGGTTCAACATATACTGGGTCTGGATTGGAGGCTTCCTGCAGAACCTGGTAAGTGGGGCACCAACTCCTGGGGACAGAAACTTCTCCCTGATTGCCTCAAAGGAGCCTATGCTGGCATCCAGCGTCTCCTCAGCAGCTGAGATGACCTTCAGGCAGAAGGCAGTGATGTGAGAACCAATGATGGGGGCATCTGATCTCACCTCCATCCTCTGTGACTGCAGGCTTACAGCTTGAAATCTGCCCAGTGGACCTATATACACCAAAGAACTTGGCAGCTTTGGAAATCAGGGTTCCTTCCTCCCTCTGTGTTTTCACCTTCCCCCAGAGCTGGCTGGTGAATAGTTACCATCACATCACTGGACTCAGGAGCCAAGCTCCATGCTTGGATTAGTCACTTACAGGCTGAGTGACTTCCTTGGGGCCTCGGTTTTCTTATCTCTAGAATGGGGTCCTTCTTCTTTGAGTGTGGGTCTGAGATTGTGGATAAAGAAGTGCCATTATGTTTGCTGCTCAAGTGTGGTCTGTGGACCAGCAGTGTCAGCAAACCAGGTAGCTTGTGAGAAATGCCTAATCTTGGTCCCCACTCCAGACCTACTGAATCAGAACTTGCACTTTAAGATATCCAGGAGATTAGTATGCACAGTCAAGCTGACAAAACTGCTCTGTGTGATGGTTGGGAGTCCTGGTTGTTCTCACATTGTCATTGCCTGCCAACCTTCAAGGATGGGTCTCTAAGGTATCTGGCCCCTAGCTGGGTGGGTAGGGAGAGGAGAAAGGAATAGTCAGCAAGCATTTCCTGGGGCCCCTACATCTGTTTCTCTTGACCTCTGTATCTCACCTAGTCTATCACTTCTTTAGTGCACCCAGAGCTATCGATGGACCGATGGGAGCTGCTGGAATTATCAATACTGGGCAGGAGGGCAGCCTGGGTGTGGGCAAGGCTACTGTGTGACCATGAGCACCACAGGTGAGGGGAACTGGGACCACGGGAAGGGGAAGGGGTGGAGAGACTCCTACATACTGTCCCTTTGAGTTACCTCAACATATATCTTCCTAAATCACAGCTTCTCCTAGTTGGAGAACATGTCTTCTGTGAGAAGGGCTGAAATGTAGGGATTCCTCAGAGCAGAACCAGGGCTGCGGTGCCCTGTATGGGAGCTGGATCGTGGCTTTCCATCCTCACTGACAGAGCTAGGTTCAGGGTTTGGGGACTGCTATCTGTTCTCTGATAGGAGGAGTGACTGATGTGACAGATGAGGGTAGCAGATGTGAATGTAATGTATGGTTGAGGGACCAAGGAAAGATGTGGGATTAGGGCTGGGTGACAGATAATTTGCCAGCTTGGAACAGCATGAGTGCCAGATGTGAGGGAGGTATTACCATGGCTGAGACCGTGTGTGCTGAAGTACAATGGTAGCCATCTGCATCCAGCTCTGCCACTTGCTGGCAGAGACCCAAGCAAGTTCTTACCCCCACCGAGCCTCAGGTTCCCAATCTGTGAAATGAGGATGATGGTAACACCACCTGCTGGAGTCACTGTGAAGATTACAGGGGATCGCCCATGGGAGGCACTTAGCAGCACACTCCGGGCCCCTCCCCAAGGAAGAGGATGAATGTTAGCTGTAGGGCAGCATGGGGAACACAGGGACAGATCACAACCATGATGAGAACCTGGATCTGGACCCATATGAGGTGCCCGAGGAGGGGAGGAGGGCCACACTCTGCAGCGGCAGCAGCTGACATGACTGTGCTCTCCACTGCTAGATGGACGCTGGTGGCGGGCTTCTTGCGCAGTTAGTCTGCCCTTTATCTGCTCCTACTGATCCTGTGTCTCCTGGAGTCCCTGCCTCGGAGCCCCCTCCCTTCGCACACCCTCGTCCGCCACTGCGCCCTGGCTCTGTCCCCCAGCCTCTTCTGGCCATAAAATCACTTCGCACAACACTTCCCGAATTTGTCTCCTTCATGCCCAGGTTGGAGGGCTCTGGGTGGGGGCAGCCAGCAAAACTGGGCTCTTGTGGGAGTGGGGGGAAGTGCTGAGGGGCGGGGCCACGACTGGGCTGCTGGCTGGGTTCCCCAACACCTTCCTCTGCAGCGGGGCTTGGATTTCACCCGCTCCCCCAAGCACTGGGGGTGGCCTCATCTGTACGGTGGGCGACTGTCCCTACTGCTCCGTTTGGATCCAGTATGGGGTGCCGGGTGGGGTGGGTCGTGGCAAGAGGCCATTAAAAGTGGGATAGTGAGGCAGAGAGCATAGTGGATAGTGTTCAGTGTTTCCTCTTCCCAAGGACCCAGGAGGGCTGTTTCCCAGTACTCCTTGTGGTGAAGTTGGGGTCTTTGGCATGCTACTGTGTCTGGCCAGGATGGTGTGGTTGGAAGTGTCATAAGCCTCTTCCAGGCCTGTTCTTTCAATGGTCCCTGAGGGAGTCCCCCTTCCCTGGCCCCCTTGACCTGGACGTCCATGTGTCTGGGCGCACCCACCAAGTGGAGGGAGGCACTCTGACCTACTGTGTTATATTAAATAGTGAGGTTATGAGGTGCTGCCTAGACCCTAGTTTAGCCTACCACAGAGAGAGAAGAAGGCACCAACAGATTTCCTGGTTTTTCTCAGCTGTGGCATGGAAGTCAAGCCTGCAGACCCTGGAGTCCTAAAGCTCGAGGTTCGAGGCCTGGCTCTGCCAGTCCAGTCATTCATCTCACTAAGCCTTAGCCCCCTTCTGTACAATGTGGGTTGCAGTAGAGGACATGGGTTGCCCACTGGGCCCATTGCTCAATTAGTGTCTATGCTGAGTCATTAAACACGCAAGGGACCTGCTAGGAGTGAGCTTGGGTACAGTTCAAACATCCGTGGATCCCAGATTTCTTTCTCCATCCGATAAGATTAGTAACCAGCCACAGAGAACCCACCAGGGTTGGCGTGTGGCTGTGATGGTGACTGTGCAGAGCTCGACACGACGCAGCAGAGCCCATCCCCATCCATCATCACTAAATACAGCAGCCTTCCATCTGGCACAAAGTGCCATGACTTATCACAGCGAGGCTCTCCCGTCAGGCTCACCTCCCGACTTTACACGCTTGCGGGCAGGCCCAGGAGTGACTGCTGCACCGAGGATAGGGAGGACAAGGTTGCTTCAGGCCCTCCTTGACCCTTGCTGGGGCTGCCTGTGGGTCTCCAGGTTCCAGAAGCTGCCTCCACTGCTGTCTCTGCTGGTCAGATCTCCAGACACTGCCTGATGCTGGAAGGCACTGCTGGGGAGGTGTTATCCCACCAGCCTGATGATGAGGTGTGGGGGTGATGGGCCTCGAGCCATGGATCTGACCCCTTGTCCCCTGGCAGTGAATGGGGGAATCACTGGAGTCAGTGAGGGCTTTGCAAGTGCCCACTGCTCCCACACGGTCCCTCCCGAGTGACTCCCAAAGCTGCCCCCTCCCCGTCTCCCTGCACCTTCTTTATTGGGGCAAGCCCTCCTTCTCCATGAAAGTTTGCTGCAGTTGAGACCACACAGTCATGCCTACTGTCCAGCTTTTCCAGACATGGTTTCAGGTGGAGGTGATGAAACTGATACTCATGGCCTCCCCTTCTATTACCTAATTCAGTATTGTTTTAAAAAGATACCCCAAGTTGTATATCCTTCAGGCTTCATTAAGATCTAAATCTGCCCCAGAACTCTGCCACACGGAGGATTCTCGAGTCTCTGTGGAGGTGCAGGTGAGCCCAGAGTGGAAAGAACTAACAGGGAAACTAATATCTACCTCATAGGATTATTCTATGGGTTAAGTGAGATAATGTGTGACACAGGCTGGCTCTTAGTAAGTCATTGTGGCCCTCGTTATTATTATTCTCTCAACTCTTGGGAAGGAGGACAGCTCAGTGCTACCTCCCTGGAGGTCCAGGGAAGTTGACAGGGGCAAGTTAAGGGGTCACTTGGAGAGTGAGGTCCTAGCAAGGAGTACTACCTGTCTGCCAGACCACTGGGCGGCCCAGACACATGGGTCCAGTGCAACGTCATGGGGTGACAGAAGAAATGAAGGCCCCTCCCCTCTCCATCCCCTCTCTCCTCCCAGGTGGGTGGCCTCTTGGGAGGCCTGCAGTCCAACGGTGAGCATATGGGTCCCTGGTAAGAGGCCCTAGTGGCCAATGGAGTAGGCCCTCGTATCTGTAGACTGTTTCCCCTCCATGGTCTGGTCACAGGGGTACACTGTGTTGGCTGAGGCAGTGACTTTCAGAGTCATTTCGTCCACCTGCAGGGGGAAGGGCTGGTATTATCATGCTCTAACTACAAAGAAGACCTCCTATGGAGACCTCACTCAGCAGACACAGTCTTTGGGTCTCATAGACTTCTTATCTAGGAGCTCAAGCAAGTCTGTGTGATCCCAAGAGTCTTTCCATGCTCCCCAAGGGCAGATAGAAACCTGAGTTGACCAGAAACGGAGAGGGGGCAATGAGTAGATGGGGTTATCGACAGTGATGACACACAAAGTCTCCAAGGTTTTCCACAGATCCCATTTTGGACGAATCCCTCTCTTCTGGACTCCCAATTTGCATTGACGCCCAGTGAGCTCCCTTTAAGAAGTCCCCAAAAGGGGGAGCAACTGAGAGTCCAAAGGTCTAGGCCCACTCCCTGCCCTGTCCCTCCACCCTTCCTGGACCAACCCCAGCCCTCCCACCCCAGCTCATCTCCTCAAACTTCTTGGCTTTGTACTGGTCGGCCCCCTTGAGGAAGTTCAGCAGAATGATGTCACAGAGGACAGTCCCCTGGAGGAAGAGGAAGGGCGGACTCAGTGGGGCTGCTGCCCTGAATGGGAGGAGCAGGGTGGCAGGATGTAGCCTTAGGCAGGAATGTCCTCAGGCAGACAGCAGGCCAGGGGCTGGGGGGAGTCCTCCAAAGACACCTGACTGATGTTTCCACTTGGAAAAATGTCCAGGGACTTGGCAGAATGTCTTCATCACCCATGTCTCCAGCTCCTGGCAGTGACCCCAGATCAAAATGCAGGGAGAGGACTTGACGGGAGAAGCAGAGGGTGAGCGGGTAGGAGTCCCTGGGAGCAGGGCTCTGTTCCTTAGGTCTGTGGACCCCTGGAGTCTCCTCCCTCACCTTCATGGTGGGAAGCAGGAACTCTGTACCAGGTTTGTACCTCCTGCACATGGGGAGGTAATGAGCTCTCCATGACTGGAGATGTTCACTCTGGATGGACCCAGCAGGAGGTGGGGGTGGGTGGGTGGAGGCTGAAGCATCTGACAAGAGGCGGGGCTTTACCTTCTAGGCAGCACCAGGGCTTCCCTGGGCCACCCTACCCACCCAGCACCCCCAGCTGAAACTCCGCCTTGTCCAGCTCCTGTCTGAGCCTGGAGGGGCTAAACTCACCACTCCCACTGAGGTGAAGGCGGCCACAGAGCTGATGATGGTGGGAATGATGTTGAACTTGCCGGCCTGCATGCACAAAGATCAAGGCGAGTGGGCAGAGGGTTGGGCCTGAGGTCCTGAGGCCTGAGACCGAACGTGAACTCCTAGCAGAGAGAGCCCACAAGGTGGAGGGTTCTTGGTGGACCAGCAGCCTCAGCCCTTCACGGCACTGGTAAGAGACTAGAGATGTAACTGGCTGAGGCTCTCAGAGCTGGTCGGTGGCAGGACTTTGCCCACCCCACCCCCCGCATCCCCGCCAGAGGAGGCTCATCAGGGCCCATTCTGGTCTGGGTTTCCTCTCCTGTGCCCCGCTGTGTGCCCAGCCCAAGGACTCACATTCCCATACACCAGCATGTCAAAGCAGACGCCAGAAGCCTTCAGGAGTGTGTGGTACTCTCTGTCGTTCTCCAGCTTGTAGTACTTGGCAAACCTGGAGGCCAGAGGTGGAAGGAGGATTGCACTGTGGGGTCCTGCCAGAACCTTCAGGGTCCCCTAGGGCTTCCTATCTGCGCTTACTGAGCAACTCTTATCGATGGTTTGCAGGACACCTGCCACCGTCCTCCCTGTGAGCTTAGCTGGCCCTCTGCACAGACATCGTCTTGGGGGCTTGTTACAAAGGCAGATTCCCAGTCCTCCCCTGAACCCTTGGAATCAGCATCTCTGTGGGTGGGGCCCAGGACTCTGCCTTTTAAAATAATATCCAGAAATGATTCTGATGTGTATGAAATTCAGAAATGGGCTGTGCTCCCAGAGTCTTCAGTTTTATTTGTTTGGGTATCCTAGGGCCCAGCTCACTGCAGATGCTCCCCTCCTGGTAGGCTTCTCAGCCTCCTTGGGTTCAAAGCCTGGCTCTGCCACTTACAAACTCTGCAACCTAGGGCCAGATACTTAACATCTCTGAGACTCAAGTTTCTCATTTATTATTGGGAATAATACAGAAGTCCTGCTTCACAAGGTTGCTGTGAGAATTGAATGGAACCACACACACCAGGGGTCTACGAAAGTGCCTGGAACACAGTATGCATGCAGGAGATGTTCGCCGATGTTGGCTGTTATTATTGGTGAAGAAATACGTTCGCATTTATAGCGAGGTGTTAAAAAGCACGTTCAGACACATTGTGTCCTACCCTCGTCACAGACCTGCTGGGTAGGGATGCGATTGCTCTGTTTTCCAAGTGAGTCTCTTGGAAAGTGTCTTGTCCAGAGTCACCTAGTTGGCTGAGACTCAAGGCTAGATTTTGCCCAAGTTCAAGACTGTATCCTCTACACCTTCTCTGCCCAGGCTGCTGGGTGCCAAAAACCTTGTGGGGACAGATAAGAATGATCACCTTCAAAATGGGGGCCCTGAGCACCTCACTGTGAAGATGCCCAGGGAGTTGACAGGACTGCCTACGGCTTCACAGTCAGTAAGCACTTGAGCTGCATTTGTTTAAAGCCAGTGGATCCTCCCTGTCCCCCTCCCCAGGGTTCTGCCCATTGTAGGCAAAACCCTAGTGTCAGCAAAGTGTAATCTCTTAAGGCACAGCATTAAATGGGCTCCTGATGTCAGTATTCCAGGAACCTGAAGAGAGTTAAGTGAGATGATGGAGTGAAGGAGCTTAGAAAACGCCATATGTGTGTGGGCCTGACATGGGTCTTATTTGGTGCAGGTTGCATCTTTGTCAGTGTTGTTTTCTTTCTTTCTCTCTCTCCCTTCCTTCCTTCCTACCTTCCTTCCTTCCTTCCTTCCTTCCTTCCTTCCTTCCTTCCTTCCTTCTTCCTTCCTTTTTCCCTTCCTTCCTTCCTTCCTTCCATCTGTCTTTATTTCCTTCTTTCTTTTTCCTTTCCTTTTAATCTAAAAACTTCTTTCTTTCTTTTCTTTCTTTCTTTCTTTCTTCCTGTTTAAGTTTTTATGTCTTTATTTTTGAGAGAGAGAGAGAGAGAGAGAGAGAGAGAGAGAGAGGAGAGAGAGCATGAGTGAGAAAGGGGCAGAGAAGGAGGAGAACACAGAGTCCAAAGCAGGCTCCAGGCTTTGAGCTGTCAGCATGCGCCTGACGTGGGCCTCAAACCGACAAACCATGAGATCATGACCTGAGACCAAGCTGGACGCCCAACCCTTTCACCCGGGCACCCGTCTTCTTCAGTGTTTCTGATCCCCAAAGATTTGAGGCCTCTCCCAGCAGAAAGAGGAGTCTGAGAAACTCCTTCCTCAAAGGGGTTCCCCCACTGATAGGCTGGCCCTCCCAAGGCTATTTGCATTTGAATCTGTCAAACCTGGAGGGTAAAATGCTCAGCCCAAGTGAGGAGAGAAGAGAGGGATCACAGGCTTAGGAACAAGATCATTTTGGGGAAGAGTCTTCTAAACTTAAATATGTCAGCCACTGTCTGCTTTGGCTGTGGGGAATTTGGAGTTAGGCAGAAACAGGTCCAAACCCTGTCTGCACCGCATGCTGGCAGTATGGCCTTTTATATGATTCTGCCCTAAGGGTTTCACTGTTTTCAAAACTCGTTCTTAATACCATGACCTCTTATGGTGGGTGGGTTGTCTTTGTGTTGATTTGGGTCCAGGCACCTGTCTTTCCAGGACTGAATCCTTGTATGCCTGGGGAGAGGCGGACGTTATCCATGGTGCTGGGAGGAGCAGGGGCAGATGTGAAGAAGAGCACTTGGACTTTCTCCCTGCCAGGGACTGTAACGTCTAACTCAGAGAGTTTCTTGGAGGTGAGACTGGTCTAGGTTTGGGGGTTACCAGAAAATGAGGCATAGGAGGTCTGTACGGAGGAGTTGACACTGCTGGAGGAACAGGAGGGGTGCTCTGGAGGTGAAGATGCCTCTGAAGATGAGGGGGCAGAGGAGTCGGCCTCTGTCCTGGTTGAAGTGGTCAATGGATTTCAGTGCCCTAAAGAAGAGGAGAGAGTGAAACTGTAGCCATTTCAGGATGCAAGACCTGCCCCTACTCTGGCTGTTAAAGGAGACCAGGAAATTTAATCAAGCTCAGGTAAGCTGCCTGGGGATGAGAATGAGGCAAGGAGTGTGGGTGGGGATGGATGTCTTAAGCCTCTGCATCATTAGTTATTTTCATCAGTGAAGACCCTTGGGATGTCAGCAGCGGCTGGGCCTTCAGAGGTGACGGGGTGAGAGGTGAGGGTGTTGTGGAAACAGAAACTTTTGATCTCCAAAGTTCAAATTGCTGTTGAGACGACATGGAGGTGAGGAAGATGAATTTTAGAGATTTAGAGACTCAAGATTAAGGTGACATGAATTCCTCTTTTATCCTGCCCTGCATTCAATTTCCCAGAGGTGCTACCAGGGCAACGTTGCCTCCAGCTTCAATGACCAGATCCAGTGTTCAGTCAGCGGGCTCAACCAAAGCCGGGTCTGGATCAGAGGCAGGGTCCTAGGCAAGGTAAGCTGGGTTCCAGCTCTAAGTGGGGTGCACTCCTGTCCCCAGTCAGAGCTCACAATGCCTCAGATCTGTCTGTGCCTTCCCTCTGCTCATCCAAAGAACTGAGGACAGATAGACGACATGGGTGGGACACTGATAAGGGTGCCTAGGTACTGAGAGGAGCCAAGAAATGACAGCAAGGAGGTTTGGGGCCACGGTATGTTCAGCCACTGTCTGCATGTAGGACTTGGGAGAGCTGTAAGCCTGGTTCCTCATCTCTACGACGGGCTTGCAGTTCCTCCTTTCCTCTCATTAGGGACAGAAGGCTGAGCGTATCACTGCGATGCATAGAATGTGATGATGATGATCACTGAGGATCAGCATTTCAGGTGACCCGGACAGTGCCTATCATGGCCCAGCGATCAAAGGCAAATGCCTGGTGGGACAGTTCGAGCTCTGCCTATCTGCTTTCTCTTTCCCTCCCACCCACTGCTTCTTCTCCTGCCTCCTCTAGGATTGCTACAAAAGCTTTTACTGGGTTGACAGGCAGTTGCTAGAACTTTACATACTGGGCTGTGGGCCTGTGGTGGGGGACGTGTGTTCATGTGTACCTGAGATGCACAGGGAGAGACTGAACCTGGGGGAGTAGGAAGGACTCTTGGAGGAGGTGCTGGGAGGGGCCTGCTGGGGCTTGAGACTCTGTCTATGGAGGCGTGGAGTGGAGGGATAGAAAGGCCTGTCTGGGGCTGAATCAGGGGGCACTAGAGGCTGAAGACCTCTTTCTATGCTGTTATCACAGGAGTCATTAGTGTAGGTCTCATTACTGCAGGTGCCTCCCCTTCATCTGCTCCTACTGAGCTGGCCCCAGCCAGAGTTCAGAGCACTGCTCCCATAGCTGTTTCCCATCCCTGCCTCCTGCCCCTGCTTCCAGATCCCAGAAAGAGCATTGTTTTCCTGAAACAGACTTTTCCCCTCTGATCATTGATCCTGTCTGCTTAGCCCCACCTAAGAACTTTCAGGCCTACAATGACTGCCCCTCCCCACTCCACCGTCTCCCCTAAAACAAGCCAGAAGCGATCACTTTCAGGGAGACTGGAGTAAGGGTTGGGGTCCGTGGAGTCTCCCTGGAGACAGAAGAATGGGCTCTGGTAGCTCCTTTCACACCACACCCAATTACTGGCCCAGGAGGAGCAGGTGCCATCAGGAACCCCCTGCCTCTTCAACCATTTCTGGTGGACTCTCCATGTCCTGTCCCACATTTCCATACCAAAGCGGGTGGTTGCCTAATGGGCCTGGAAATTAACGTGTCCCTGGGAACAGTCTGTAACTCATAGAGCAGGAGTTTCAGTGTCCTCGTCCCTTGCCCTTCAATTGGACTACTTCTAAGGCATGTATTGGTCACTGATTCCCAGGGTTTTCCAATAGGAATAACTTCCAGCTATCCACTGGGGCAGATGGCTTTGTCACACACATGTTATGAGCTACCTTCTCTTGTCCATCTGATTCTCTCTTCCCTACAAATGTCCTTGCACCACCCAAAGAAGCTACATGCACTCAGATCTTGTCTCAGGGCATGTTCCCAGGGAAATCCAATATAAGACAGCATGCTATATGTTCAACTCTATACAAGACCTGGGAATACAAGAGACAGCCTCCTCCCATTCTGGAACAATGATTGTTTATAATAACATCACAACAATGTCTACTAATTGTTGCTGCCTATTGCACATTCACAATGTACCCCTTGCTGTGAAAAAACCTTACAAAGATGACGTTGTGTGATCAGTAATTATTACCCCATTTTACAAAACCAGGCTCAGAGAAGTTATGGCCCTATTCAAAGACTTGCCCAAGGCAGACCATCTCAATGCGACCAATGTTGTGCCTAGGCTGTCTGCTCCACAGCATGTTCTTTCAGCCCTTAGGACCCTGTGGCTGCTTCCAGGACGTGGTCATAGAGGAATGGAGCACAGTGGAGAGGCAGGACACACTCCCTTACCTTTGGGTTCATCTTGAGGCCATAGAACTCCAGCCCAGCTGGACAGGAGGGAATGTCAATCAGAGGTGGGGAAAGAAGGGGTTCCAAGGCCTTGCTCCACCAAGGAGGTGAACACAAAGTAAGGAGTCAATGCCCTGAGGCCTATTTCTTCCTGTACACTTCAAACACTCAGAATTACAGATGGTTCCAGAGTCTTAGAGGTGAATCAAGAGCTTTGAGTTTTTGATTGTGGCCCAGATTGGGGAAGCCATGTGCTCAAGTTCGAACAGTTAGTTGAAAACATAGAAATCAAACTGAGGTCCATTGTAGCTGCCGTTCTATGACAGTCTGCTGAATTCAAAGATGGTGGAACTCTGGAACACTATTCTGGGTTCAACCTTGGGCTGGGTACTGGGGAGGATGCTACTGAAAAAGAACTTTCACTCCTTTCCCTCACAGATTATATTCTGCCGTGGGAAGGCACGGTTTCCCCCTTTATTTCCATATGAATAATAAAGAGTAACACTATTTCCCATTTATTCAACGTTTACTAGGTACTAGGTTCGATGCTAACTGGTAAGTGGACTTTGTCTTAACCTCACAACTCCTTTGGAATCTTGTGTTGTGGCAGAAGAGTGCCCTCCAGCCCCTTGGAGATCCTTTTGGAGGATTAATGTCAAGAGGGAGCCGTGAAGGAGGCATTTGGGTTCCTGGTAACATTCTTGTCTTGATCTGGGCTGGTTCTGAGGGTGCATTCACTGTAAAAGTCCCCTGAGCTGTCCACCCCACAGTACACTTCATAGGATGCATGCTCTATGTCCACATGAAACATTTTTTAAAAAGCAAAATTAATGAAAAATGAGGACTTACACCCCCAAATGTGGGTTTGTGTGTCATTTTTCATCTCCTACAGGATGTTAACTAAGTTCTGTGAAGCTAACTTGCATCTTTACAGCAGAATCCCTGGACTTCCTTACACTGTGCAAAGCACAGAGCAGGAGCGTAACCAACACTCAGTGCTTATTTGTTGATTAGGATCACATTTCTAGTCCTGGTTTCCTGACAAGGGCCACCTCCCAGCCCCATGTGCCAACCACTATTCTGGGAGCTTTAGTAGAGCTGGTCTCATTAGGTGGAGGATCCTGTCATGAACCTCCGCTTATGGATGAGGGGACAGAGCCACAGAGAATCTGACGTTAACTCATGATTCCATGACACGTCACACTACACTGCCCCTCAAGATAGAGAGACCCACTCTCTGTGCAATGTGGAGCTGGGCTGAATACTGAGACAGGAGGCAGAGTTTGAAAGCCCTATGAATATAAATGCAAACAGCAAGCCAGAGCGTTGGGGTGTCAGGGGTGCTGAGCACGTTGACCACACTGTCTGGGGCTAACAGAGTTGGGCATTTCAAGAGCGAGGCTGTGGGAGTCAGACAGAGGAGTATCACACATACCTCTTCTTAATAGTTTTGTGAACTCGGATGAGTCATTTAAACTCTCTGAGCTTGTGCAATAGATATGTAGACTGAAGAAGGCAATACCTAATTTGCAGGATGATTGTAAAAATTAATTAAGTAGGATCATAGATATAAAATCCTGAATGAAACATAGTCTGTTCAAAAATATTAATTACAGTGTTAAATCAGACAAGCTTCATCTTAATTGGTGAGAAGGTCATTGAGGTCAATGGAATGTCTTTGCCCAGGGTTTGTGTGCAAAGAAAATAAGGTCAACAGGGAGAGGGGCAAGTTGTAGAGAAGGGAAGTCAGTGAGAGGAGGTGGAAGGAAGGCAGCATGGTGGTGGCTAAGAGGCTGGAAGGCCTGGGTTTAGGTCTGTCTCTGACTTGTGGTGTCTTAAGTTCTCTGAGAAGGCATTTCCTTCATGTTTCAAACGGATGTTCAAATGAAATGACACCTGGAAAGCTTATCATGGTGCTACCTCATGGGACTAGCCGACTCTACAGGTCATCCCAAACACAAATGAAATGGTATCCCTGGCCTGGGCCGTAGGAGGAGCAAGAAAAATGGAGAGGGGATCTAGCCCTTCCAGTAGGGAGGTCTCAAGCTCAAATCTGGAGGCCAGGTCTTTGGAGGCCTGGAATTGGCCCATCCCCCAGCCTCCAAGTCTGGAAGTGAAGTTGAGAGTTAACCGTTGGCCTGGGGTGATAATGGCCAAGACCGTTACTCTGCAACTGGGTGAAGAAATGAGCTTTCAGATACTTCTCCATTTGCAGGTGCCCTGAGGGAGTGGAGAAGCAGAAGGACAAAGGCCTCTTCACCTTCTGGGCTACCTGTCCCTGGTACTTTGAGTACTGGAAGGCTGGGATGGAATCCAAGAAACAAATATGCGCTGCCTGGGGAGGATGTCACGGAGTTGAGACACCCACCCTGACAAGGCTTCTAGCTCTTGGCAGTGATAACCTGCTAAGTCAGGACTCAGCACTTGCTGGCCTTTCCCTGCGTTGCACTAAATTTGGTTGGAGCTGGATTGATCACAATTTTGATATTTTGTTCATCATGGATTCTTATGCATTCATTTGGATGTTTAAGAAAGATTCTATTAAAATATAGTTTCTCTTGGCTACTGAATTCGTTAGTGCCCTCTTAAAGCCCACAACTGAGGCAAGTGCCTTGCTCACTTCCCCTAGTCTAGCCCCTAGTGGTGATAGAGAGCTGGTGGGAGACGGGGAGTCGGGGTGGGAAGGAAGGTGGCCCAGAGTGTCTGAATGACTGTGTGAAGCTTTCCATTCCAACTGCTGCCCCCTTTCTGGAAGATGAGCCTTGAAATTGGATGACTTGGCATGTTCTAGATGGATGAACCTCGACTGGGGCATGTTAGCTCCCCACAGGACATCTGGG
Organism: Paguma larvata; assembly: GCA_030068075.1. Taxonomy (NCBI): domain Eukaryota; kingdom Metazoa; phylum Chordata; class Mammalia; order Carnivora; family Viverridae; genus Paguma; species Paguma larvata. The sequence continues at coordinate 100,026,864 of CM057831.1, read as the reverse complement.
AATGTGGGGAGACATGTTTGATCATCATGACTGGGGAAGGTGCTACTGGCATCTAGTAGGTAGAAGCCAGGGATGCTGTTAAGCTGACTACAACGCATGGGACAGACCCCTACAACAGAGATTTGACTCCATATAGTAATAGAGCAAAGGTTGAGAACCTTTAATGTAGATCCATAGCATAAAAAATGAGCATAAATTTTTCACATATTAAAGATGGAAAGAGAGAGAGAAAGAGGATAAGAGAAAGCAAGAAAGAAAAGGCGAGAGACAGAGACAGAAAGAGACAAAGGCAGAGACAGGGAGACAGAGGTGGAGAGACAGAGAGAGAAAGAGAAGGGGTTTGATTCAAAAAGAGTCAGAAATCCCAGTTCTCCTGTTACCTGTGCAAATTTGACAAATTACTTGTGAAAAAGTAACTTTTTTGTGTGTGAAAAAATCTCATTTTTCATATCTATGAAGTAAAGATAAGCATACATAAGGTGAAGGTGAGAATTCAAGGATGCATTGCATTTAAGGAACCTGGTCTAGACAAGTGCTCACGAGGGCAGAGGCTCCCTTCGCCAACTATGGCCTCCCAACATGCTCTCCCAGACTCCTGGAATTCCGTACCTCATTAGCTGGGATACTAACCAGAGGAAGGCTGCTACTAGTGTTAAGGGGTAATGTTCAGACAGGGCCACTTTAGGGGCAGTAATAATGCCTGGATAGCAGTCCTCTGGGCTTTTTTGGAACACATCGGGGTATTTGGGTGCCCACATATAAACCAGGCCCTGGGAGGTAGGTCTCTGGAGTCCCAGCAGGCAGCAGGGCTCAATGGTGAGAGCACTGTGCAACACTTAAAAGTCTTATCAGCTCCACTGCTCCCCACCCCATCTGAAGCAATCATCCTGGCCTCTTCCTACTTCCCCAGATGCCCAGTATAAGAGCTGTCTCTGGGACCCAGCAGCTAGGCGAGTGGAGGCCTCAGACTCCTGGAGGTGAGTACTTGACCCATAATGGCATGCACATCAGAAGCCTGTCCTCAGGCCCCCATCCTCTCCCCACATTCCCCAGCATAAATGAAAGTGGCCCTGACTCTGAGCAGGCCTGTTCCTGCAGGGGCAAGGGTCTGAGCTAAGGCTGTTCCAGGGACGCAGTGATGGTGCTTCTAGGAAAAGGAACTTTTGCAGTTGAGCTGACAGCCATGTCCTTTTCTTAATTCTCCAGCTCAGGGTCTCTTCCCCGGGAGGGTAGCAGGGAGAGGGAAGGAGTGTTCTAGTTTGTCTCATAATTAGCCGGTTCAACGATCATTTCATCTCTGCTACGTGCCTGGAGCTGTGCAGACACAAAAGACAACCACAAGCAAGGAAGTTGGAGTCGTGTCCCCATCCCAAACCTGAGCGGACATGAAAGGCCCACTGCTCCTGCCTCTTCTCCTACTGGGGACCGTTGCTGCTTTCCATCTGGGTAAGCCTCTCATTCCTGTATCACCCATCTTTCTCTTTTCTCCGCTTTCTTGTACCCTTTTTGGCCTCATGGGGCAAGGGCCACAACCTCCCCCTCCAGCTTATCCAGCTCATCTCTGATTAGACATCTCCTTGACTTAAAACCCACCCACTTCTGAAGATATAGGACTTCTAACAGATGCCCCCACCCACCCGAACAATACACATCTCGGTGGCAGCCATTAGTTAGGATCTCATCCATTTGTGCCAATCACCCAAATGTTCTCTCCGCAACCAACATCAAGGAGATCCAAGATTGGCTCAGATGGCTCTAGGAAGGCTCAAGTGTGGCCTTTGGAGTTGTCCATGGTCCTGAAAGAAGGGGGCCCCAGTGCTGATAGCAGGTTACCTCTCCTTCCCAGAGAATTCTGCCCGCAGTCTGGACAGCCATGAGACACAAGTGGGCCTGAGTCAGAGTCTGGAAGGTTCAGGGGAGCAGGGAGGAGACTCGGCTCTGACTGATGAGGTGATTCAGTCAGAGGGAGAGGAGGCCATCGCTTCTGGCTGTGATGTCACATCTGAGGATGAGGAGGCCATGGATTCCAACCTAGCTGGCCCATGTGACGACTTTCAGTGCCCAAAGGAAGAAGACACAATTCCAATTCCAAGCTACCCTGGGTGCAAGACCAGCAGGTTCCTCCTGGTACGGCAGACCAGTGATTTTCAACATGCTCAGGTAAGTGGCAGGCAGGCTACTGTAGAGGACAGAGGTGGGGGTGGGGGAGGAGACTCAATTCAACCTTCTGTTCTCTTTTAGGTGAGTGGTTGTCAAAGCCCAGGCATGTCAGAATCTCTTCGATGTCTAGTGAAAAACATACTGGGTTAGCAGTTCTGAGTTGGGGCTTGAGAGTTTGCATTTATAACAAATTCCCAGGTCATGATGGCATTGCTGGCCTGGGGACCAATTTCTGGGAACCACTGATCGGGACGGAAGGCATTGGTAGTAGATATACCTGCGTTCAAGCTTGGCTCTGACTCTGATTGGCTGTGTTACTGGGCAAGTCACTCCACCTCTGGGAGCTTGGGAAACTTCATTTGTAAAATGAGATGCACAGTACCACCCCGTTGGGGTTGCGGTTGGGATTAAATGAGAAAATAGATGGGAAGTAATTGGAATAGTCCCTGGGTCACTAAAACTCTCCACAAATGGTAGCTATGACTATTCTGAGTATTATTAGTTGTTGCAAAAAATTCCTGGCCACAGAATAGGGAGCAAAAGATGGGATTGAGAGGGCTGGATAGGTCTCTGATATCTGACATGAAAAGGGATGAGAGGCCCTTTCCCGGGTATCCAAAGACTGGAGAAATTCCAGCGAATTCTCTACCCTATGTTTTCTTCTTTCTGCAGAGTACATGCCGTAGGTGCTACCGAGGCAACCTTATCTCCATACATGACTACAACATAAATAATCAAATCATGTGCTTTGCCAGAAGATTAGGCATAAGCTCGATCTGGATTGGAGGCACTATCCAGAACTGGGTAAGTGGGGCACCAACTCCTGGGGACAGGAACTTCTTGATTGCCTCAAAGGAGCCTATGCTGGCATCCAGCATATCCTCAGCAGCTGAGATGACCTTCAGGCAGAAGGCAGTGATGTGAGAACCAATGATGGGGGAATCTGGTCTCAATTCCATTCTCTGTGACTGCAGGCTTATAGCTTGAAAACTTTCCCAATGGACATATATACACCAAGGAACTTGGCAACTTTGGAAATCAGGGTTCCTCCCTCCCTCTGTGTTCTCACCTTCCCTCAGAGCTGGCTTATGAACAGTTACCGTCACATCACTGGACTCAGGAGCCAGACTCCATGCTCAGATTAGTCACTTACTGGCTGAATGACTTCCTTGGGGCCTCAGTTTTCTTATCTCTAGAATGGGGTCCTTCTTCTCTGAGTGTGGGTATGGGATTGTGGATAAAGAAGTGCCATTATGTTTGCTGCTCAAGTGTGGTCTTGGACCAGTAGTGTCAGCAAACCAGGTAGCTTGTGAGAAATGCCCAATCTTGGTCCCCACCCCAGTCCTCTTGAATCAGAACTTGCACTTTAAGAAGATTTCCAGGAGATTTGTATGCACAGTCAAACTTGACAAAACTGCTCTATGTGATAGTTGGAGTCCTGGTTGTCTCTCACTGTCATTGCCTGCCAACCCTCAAGGATGGGTGTCTAGGGTATCTGGCTCCTAGCTGGGTCAGCAGGGAGAGGAGAAAGGAACAGTCAGCAAGATTTCCTGGGGCCCCTGGATCTGTCTCTCTGGACCTCTGTATGTTACCAAGTCTATCACTTCTTTAGCTCATATTCAAGAAGTATCAATGGACCGATGGGAGCCGCTGGAATTTTCAATATTGGGCCCGAGGGCAGCCTGGGTGTGGGAAAGGCCACTGTGTGACCATGAGGACCACAGGTGAGGGGGACTGGGACCACGGGAAGGGGAAGGGGTGGAGAGACTCCTATATACTATCCCTGTGAGTTACCTCAACATACCTCCCCAAATTCACACCTTCTCCTAGTTGGAGAATATGTCTTCTGTGAGGAGGGCTGAAATGCTGGGATTCCTCAGAGCAGAACCAGGGCTGGGGTGCCCTGTATGGGAGCTGGATGGAGGCTTTCCATCCCCACTGACAGAGCTGGGTTCAGGGCTTGGGGACTGCTATCCGTTCTTGATAGGAGGAGTGACTGATGTGACAGATGAGAGTAGCAGATGTGAATGTAAGGTATGCTTTTGGGACCAAGGAAAGATGTAGGACTTAGGGCTGGTGACAGATAATTTGCCAGCTTGGAACAGCACGGGTGCCAGATGTGAGGGAGCTAGCACTATGGCTGAGACCATATGTGCTGGAGTACGATGGTAGCCATCTGCATCCAGCTCTGCCACTTGCAGGCTGAGACCCAGGCAAGCTCTTACCCCCACCCAGCCTCAGTTTCCTGATCTGTGAAATGGGGATGATGATAACACCACCTGATGGAGTCACTGTGAAGATTACAGGGGATCGCCCATGGGAGGCACTTAGGGGCACACTCCAGGCCTCTCCCCCGGGAATAGGATAAATGTTAGCTGGTAGGGCGATGTGGGGAACACAGGGACAGATCACAACCACTTGTGGGAACCTGGATCTGGACCCATATGAGGTGCCTGAGGAGGGGAGGAGGGCCACACACCGCAGCGGCAGCAGCTAACATGACTGTGCTCTCTATTGCTAGATGGACACTGGTGGCGGACTTCTTGCCCAATTAGTCTGCCCTTTGTCTGCTCCTACTGATCTGGTGTCACCTGGAGTGTCTGCCTCGAGGCTCCTCCCTTCGCACTCTCTGATCTGCCCCTTCACCCGGCTCTGTCCCCCAGCCTCTTCTGGCCATAAAATCAGACTTGCATAGCATTTCTGGACTCTGTCTGCTTCTTGACCAGGCTGGAGGGCTCTGGGTGTGCGCAGCCAGAAAAACTGGGCACTGGTGGGACTGGGGGGGGGGAGTGCTGAGAGGCAGGGCCACGACTGGGCTGCTGGCTGGGTTCCCCACCACCTTCCTCTGCAGAGGGGTTCAGATTTCACCTGCTTCCTCCGGCACTGTCAGTTGTCCCCATTGGCGCGGTGGGAGTCTCTCACTCCATCTCTGTTTGGATCCAGTATGGGGTGCAGAGTGGGGTGGGTCGTGGCGGCTTTCCAACGTGGAAGCCATGTGTCCCATTGAAGGATTGAGGTGCATATGGGGTGTGGTAGAGTCCACCTGGGTAACCACGTGAGAGGGAGGAAGGCTCACCTAGGCAGTCTGCTTTTCTAGGACTGGGGCTTCCTGGCCTCTGATACTGGTCCCATTTTCTACTCTCCCAGCCACCTGCATGTGAGTTCGAAGTCCCCAACTTCTAAGATGTGTTCCCCTCTGTAGTCCCAGGTGTGTCCCCCCCACTGCAATTACTTCTCCCCTCCCCCATTCCCAGCGTACCTCTGCAGATGGAACACATTCTTAGGTGGGAGATGCCTTCCACCAGAGGGTCTTGGGGACAAAAGTTACAGCATCTGGTGGTACTGGGGTTCCTCTCCTGATTGCACAGCCCCAGTTGCTTTCCCTCCACTCACTCTCTCAGCCTGGGGAACACTTAGAGAGACTGTGTTGTGTCTCCAGGCATGATGTTGGGCTCCAGGAAGGATCTGGGGTTGAGAAGCAGGAAGCTTTAACTGGGACTGGGTATTCAGAGGGCAGAGAGTCCAGGGTTGTTGGAGGGGTGTGGTGGAGAGAGAGAAAGGGAGAAAAGGAGAGAAAAGAAAAGGAGAAGAAGAGAGAGAGAGAGAGAGAGAGAGAGAGAGATTGAGGCAGATAGATAGATTGATGATAGATAGATAGATAGATAGATAGAAAGAAAGAAAGGTAGATAGATAGATAGATAGATGATACTATATGCTTTTTGGGGTAGAGCTCTACATGGGGTGCAGGGAGAATGTACACGTAGTTTTCTAAGTGCACAGGTACATGTGTCTGTGTTTCAAGGCGTGTATATGAGTCCACTTTTTATATCTGTTTATCTGTGTCTATAGGAATCTTTATTTGCCAATATACAGAAGTCTGTATGAGTCGGTGTATATGTGTGTACATTTTAAACATGACTGTATATTTATGGTATGCCTGGATGTCTGTGTCTATCTGTATAGCTTTGGACCTTCACATGCCTGAATTGTGTGTGCATGTGTGTGTGCATACCTGGGCGTCCTTGACCCATATGTTTGTGAGCGTGTATATTTGTGCATGTCTGCCCTACCCGTGTACAAGTCTACATGTGTGTGTGTCCCTGTGTATCTGCTTAGGCACGAGATGGGACGCAGAGCTTCAGGAACACAAAGCACAAGATTCTCAGATGTGTTTTGTCTCTGAAGGTGCTGGAGTTAATGGAAAAGGACAGGAATGGAGAAGCACAGGAGAGTGAAAAAGCAGGAGGTGGGTTCCTGAATATCGGCAGGTCTCTGGCAACAGGATAATGAGCCTGGGCATTGTGATGGCAGGCGCCAAGGCTGGGCTTAGGGCCTACCTGTGGCCCTCTCCTCTGGAGAGGGGTTCATGCATCTGCCTTGGAAGGACATCAGGTCAGGAAGCTCCTAACCACAGCATGTCGGTCTTCCCAAGGGCAGAGAAAGGGGGCTGCCTGGGGTCCAGACCCCCTCCCAAATCCCTTCCTTGCACACTTCAGCAGGCTAATTCTTGATGCGCTGCTTCACAATAGTTGAGTCTGGCTGTGGGTGGCAGGAAGAATGATCCTCAAGGGAAGCTTTGCATAGGGTGCTGGAGGTCCGCTCTTTTGGCTGAATGGCAAGCTCCCTCTCATCAGCCTCCACTTTTGTCCTTGATGGGGAATGAGCTGTAGCCAATGCCAACTGCACAACATCTTGCCAGGCAGTACAAGAGATAGAGGAGATAGAGCAGGGGAATGGAGAGGAGTTCAGATGCTTCCAGACTGAAGCTTGCTTGAGGCAGAATTGGGTAGATAAGATATCCCTCAAATGTCCAACACTTTCAGTTATTGGGCCTTAACTTCAACCATTTTCTATTCATATCTTTGGATGTTTAAGGCCTTTCAGGCTTGAATAGCCCTTGATTCAAGAGCAAATACTCTTGGGAGAAGAATCTCCTGAGAGTGTTTTCTATTAATACATCTGGGACCTTGATGGATTACTTGTGGAAAATAAAGTTTTGTGAGAAGGACACGGAAGGAAAGGAGGTGTGTAACTGTTGGTGGCCTTGGCTGGGGGGGTGGAGACGAGAGGCCATTAAAAGTGGGATAATGAGGCAGAGAGTGTTGTGTTCAGTGTTTTCTCTTCCTGAGGACCCAGGAAGGCTGTTTCCCAGTACGCATTGCGGTGAAGTTGGGGTCTTTGGCATGCTACTGTGTCTGGCTGGACGGTGTGGTTGGAAGTGCCATGAGCCTCTTCCAGGCCTGTCCTTTCGATGGTCCGTGAGCCTCCAGTTCCTCCTTCCCTGGTCCCCTTGACCTGGGTGGCCATGTGTCTGGGCACAGTCACCAGGCGGAGGTAGGGGGCGCTCTGACCTACTGTGTTATATTAAATCGTGAGGTTATGAGGTGCCGCCTAGACCTCTACTTTGGCCTATCACAGAGAGAGAGAAGGCGCCAACAGATCTCCTGGGTTTTCTCAGCTGTGGCACGCAAGTCAAGCCTGCAGACCCTGGAGTCCTAAAGTTCGGGGTTCGAGGCCTGGCTCTGCCAGTCCAGTCCTTCACCTCACTAAGCCTCAGCCCCCTTCTGTACAATGAGGGTTGCAGTAGACGACGTGAGTCGCGCCCTGGACCCATTGCTCAGTTAGCATCTATGCCGAGTCATTAAACACGCAAGGGACCTGCTAGGAGTGAGTTTGGCTCCAGTTCAAACTTCCATGGATCCCAGATTCCTTTTTCCATCTGATAGGATTAGTAATCAGCTGTGGCGATCCCTCTAGGGTTGGCATGTGGCTGTGATGGCGACAGTGCCGAGCTCACCATGATGTAGCAGAGCCCAGCCCCAGCCATCATCACTACAGAGAGCAGTTGTCAACCTGGCACACAGAAGCCGTGACTTAGTGCGGCATGGCTCGCCCGTCAGGCTCACCCTCGAGAGTTCACACGCTTTTGGGCAGGCCCAGAGCGACAGCTGCGCCGAGGAAAGATAGGCAAAGTTGCTTCAGGCCCTCCTGTGACCCCTGCTGGGGCTGCCTGTGGGTGTCCTGGCTCCAGAGGCTGCCTCCACTGCTGTCTCTGCTGGTCAGATCCTCAGACATTGCCTGATGCCCGAGGGCACCCCCGGGGAGGTGTTATCCCACCAGCCTGATGATGATGTGTGGGGGTAATGGGCCTCGAGCCGAGGACCTGACCCCTTGTCCCCTGGCGGGGGACCGGAGAAGCACTGGAGTCAGTGAGGGGTTTGCAAGTGACCACTGCTCCCACACTGGTCCCTCCCAAGTGACTCCCAGAGCTGCCCCCTCCCTGTCTCCCCGCACCTTCTCGATAGGGGCAAGCCCTCCTACTCCAGGAAAGTTTGCTGCAGTTGAGACCACACAGTCATGCATACTCTCCAGCTTTTCCAGATGTGGTTTTGCTGGGAGGTAATGAAACTGATACTGCATGACCCCCACATTTCTATTACTTAATTTAGTATATTTTTAAAAGATACCCCAAAATGTATATTCTTCAGGCTTCCTTAAGACCTAAATCTGTCCCAGAACTCTGCCACGGGGAGGATTCCCGGGCCTCTCAGTGGAGGTGGAGGTGAGCCCAGAGTGGGACTAACTAACGGGGAAAATAATATCTACCTCATAGGATTATTCTATGGGTTAAGTGAGATAATGTGTGACACAGACTGGTACTTAGTAGTGTCTCGTGGCCACTCATTATTATTCTCTCCACTCTTGGGAAGGAGCACAGCTCGGTGCTACTTTCTTGGGGATCCAGAGAAGCAGACAGGGGCAAGAGAAGGGGTCGAGTGGAGAGTGAGTTCGTAGCAGGGAGTACTACCTGTCTGCCAAAGCACTGGTTGGCCCAGACACCTGGGTCCAGTGTGGCGTCATGGGGCGAGCAGAAGAAGTGAAGGCCCCTCTCCACTCCCTCCCCCCCTTTCCAAGGTGGGTGCCCTATTGGGAGGTCTGGAGCCCAAGGGTGAGCATATGGGGTCTTGGAAAGAGGCCCTAGTGGCCGATGGAGTAGGTCCCCAAATCTGTGGACTGCTTCTCCTTGGTGGTCTGGTCGCTGGAGTACACTGTGTTGGCTGAGGCTGTGACTTTCAGCGTCACCTCATCTACCTGCAGGGGGAAGGGCTGGTATAATCGTGCTCTAACTACATGGTTGGTCCTTCTATGGGGACCCCACTTGGTAGACACAGTATTTGGGGGGGCATAGCCTTCTTCTCAAGGAGTTTGGACAAGTCTGTGTTGTCCCAAGATTCTTTCCATGCACCCCAGGGCAGATAGAAACCTAGGTTAACCAGAAACGGAGAGGGAGCAATGTATAGATGGGGATTCGACAGGGCTGACGCACGAAGCCTCCAAGGTTCTCCACAGATCCCATTCTTGGACAATTCCTCTCTTCTGGACTCCAATTTGCATTGAGGCCCAGTGAGCTCCCTTTAAGAAGTCCCCAAAAGGGGGAGGAACTGAGAGTTCTCAGGTTTAGGCCCACTCCCTGCACTGTCCCTCCACCCTTCCTGCACCAACCCTGCCCCCCGTCCCCAGCTCACCTCCTCAAACACTTTGGCTTTGTACTGGTCGGCCCCCTTGAGGAAGTTCAGCAGAATGATGTCACAGAGGACAGTTCCCTGGAGGAAGAGGAAGGGCAGATTCGGTGGGGCTGACCTGGGATGGAAGGAGCAGGGTGGCAGGACATAGCCTTGGGCAGGAATGTCCTCAGGCAGACAGCAGGCCAGGGGCTGGGGGGAATCCTTAAAAGACACCTGACTGAATTTTCCACTTGGAAAAATGTCCAGGGACTTGGCAGAATGTCTTCATCACCCACGTCTCCAGTTCCTGGCAGTGACCCCAGACCAAAACGCAGGGAGAGGACTTGATGGGAGAAGCAGAGGGTGAGGGGGTAGGAGTGCCTGGGAGCAGGACTCTGTTCCTTAGGTCTGTGGACCCCTGGAGTCTCCTCCCTCACCTTTATGGTGGGGAGCAGAAACTCTGTATCAGTTTTGTACCTCCTGCACATGGGGAGGTAATGAGCTCTCCATGACTGGACTTGTTCACTCTGGATAGACCCAGCAGTAGGTGGGGGGTGCGTGGAGACTGAAGCATTTGGCATGAGGTTGGGCTTTACCCTCTAGGCAGCACCAGGGCTTCCCTGGGCCACCCTACTCACCCAGCCACCCCCAGCTGAAACCCCACCTTGACTGGCTCCTGTCTGAGCCTGGAGGGACTAAACTCACCACTCCCACAGAGGTGAAGGCGGCCACAGAGCTGATGATGGTGGGGATGATGTTGAACTTGCCGGCCTGCATGCACAAAGATCAAGGCGAGTGGGCTGAGGGATGGGCACGGGGTCCTGAGGCCTGAGACCGAACGTGAACTCCCAGCAGAGAGAGCCCACCCTGAGGGTCTTGGTGGACCAGCAGCCCCAGGCCTTCACGGTACAGGTAACAAACTAGAGATGTAACTGGCTGAGGCTCTCAGAGCTGGTCAGTGGCAGGACCTTGTCCCCCCGCCCCTGCCAGAGGAGACTCATCAGGGCCCATTCTGGTCTGGGTTTCTTCCCTTGAGCCCACTATGTGCCCAGTCCAAGGACTCACATTCCTGTACACCAGCACGTCAAAGAGGATGCCCTCCCAAGGCTATTTGCATTTGAATCTGTCAAACCTGGAGAGTAAAATTTCAGCCCAAGTGAGGAGACAACAGAGGGATCACAGATTTGGGAACAAGATCATTTTGGGGAAGAGCCATGTAAACTTAAATATGTTAACCACTGGCTGCTTTGGCTGTGGGGAATTTGGAGTTAGGCAGAAACAGGTCCAAACCCTGTCTGCACCGCATGCTGGCAGTGTGGCCTTTTATGTGACTCTGCCCTAAGGGTTTCACTGTTTTCAATCCTCGTTCTTTATACCATGACCTCTTATGGGAGGGTGGGTTGTCTTTGTGTTGATTTGGGTCCAGGCACCTGTCTTTCCAGTACTGAATCCTCAGATGCCTGGGTCGAAATGGGCGTTGTCCATGGTGCTGAGAAGGAGCAGGGGTAGATGTGAAGAAGGGCACTTGGCCCTTTTTCCTGGCCGGGACTGTAAGCAGAGAGCTGCTTGGAGGTGAGACTGTGCCTAGGTTTGGGGGGTCACCAGAAAAAGAGGCATAGAAGGCCTCTACTGAGGAGTTGACGCTGCTGGAGGAACAGGAGGGGTGATCTGGAGGTGAAGATGCCCCTGAGGACGAGAGGGCTGTAGAGTTGGCCTCTGTCCTGGATGAAGTGGACAATGGATTTCAGTGCCCTAAAGAAGAAGACAGAGTGAAACTGGAGGGCATTTTAGGATGCAAGACCTGCCCCCACTCTGGCTGGTAAGGGAGACCAGGAAATTTATTCAAGGTCAGTTAAGCTGCTTGGGGCTGAGACTGAGGCATGGAGTGGGGGTGGGGATGAATGTCTCAAGCCTCTGCATTAGTTATTTAGTTAAATTCATTAGTTATTTTCCTCAGTGAAGACTCTGAGGTTGTCAGCAGCGGCTGGGCCTTCAGAGGTGACGGGGTGAGAGGTGAGGGTGTTGTGGAAACAGAAACTTTTGATCTCCAATGTTCAAATTGCTGTTGAGATGAGCATGGAGGTGAGGAAGATGCATTTTGGAGATTTATAGACTCAAGATTAAGGTGACTAGAAATCCTTTGGGGGGCACGCCATTCTTCCTCTTTTATCCTGCCCTGCATTCAATTTCCCAGAGGTGCTACCAGGGCAACGTTGCCTCCAGCTTCAATGACCAGATCCAGTGTTCAGTCAGTGGGCTTAACCAGAGCCGGGTCTGGATCAGAGGCAGGGTCCTAGGCAAGGTAAGCTGGGTTCCAGCTCTAAGTGGGGTGCACTCCTGTCCCCAGTCAGAGCTCACAATGCCTCAGATCTGTCTGTGCCTTCCCTCTGCTCATCCAAAGAACTGAGGACAGATAGACGACTTGGGTGTGAAACCAAAGAGGCTGCCTAGCTATGGGAGGAGCCAAGAAATGACAACAAGAGGTTTGGGGCAATGGTCTGTTCAGCCACTGTCTGCATATAGAACTAGGGTGAGTCTGTGAGCCAGGTTCCACATCTCTAGGGCAGGTTTACAGCTCCTCCTTTCCTCTCATTAGGGACAGAAGGCTGAGCGTATCACTGCGATGCATAGAATGTGATGATGATGATCACTGAGGATCAGAATTTCGGGTGACAAGGACAGTGCCTATCATGGCCCGGCGATCAAAGGCAAATGCCTCATGGGGCAGTTTGAGCTCTGCCTATCTGCTTTCTCTTTCCCTCCCAAGCACTCTTCTTCTCCTGCCTCCTCTAGGGTTGCTACAAAAGCGTTCACTGGGTTGACAGGCACTTGCTGGAACTTTACATACTGGGTTGTGGGCCTGTGGTGGGGGATGTGTGTTCATGTGTACCTGAGGTGCCAGGGAGAGTTTGAGGTCGTGGGGGATTAGGAGGGGCTCTCTGAGGAGGTGTTGGGAGGGGTCCTGCTGGGGCTTGAGACTCTGTGTCCATGGAGTCGTGGAGTGGAGGGGAAGAAAGGCCTGTCTGGGGCTTAATCAGGGGGTACTAGAGACTGAAGACCTCTTTCTGTCCTGTTATCACAGGAGGCCATTGGTGTAGGTCTCATTGCTGCAGGTGCCTCCCCTTCTGCTCCTTTTGACCTGGCCCCAGCCAGGAGTACAGAGCACCACCCCCATAGCTGTCTCCCATCCCTGCCTGCTGCCTCTGCTTCCAGATCCCAGAAAGAACATTGTTTTTCTGAAACGGACTTTTTCCCTCTGATCATTGATCCTGTCTGCTTAGCCCCACCTAAGAACTTTCAGGCCTACAATGACCACCCCTCCCCACTCCACCGTCTCTCCTAAAACAAGCCAGAAGTGATCACTTTCAGGGAGACTGGAGTAAGGGTTGGGGTCCGTGGAGTCTCCCTGGAGACAGAAGAATGGCCTCCGGTAGCTTCTTTCACATGACACTCAATTATTGGCCCAGGAAGAGCAGGTGCCATCAGGACCCCCCTGTCTCCTCAAACATTCCCAATGGACTCTCCATGTCCTGTACCTGCATTCCCATGCCAAAGAGGGTGGTTGCTTTAATGGGCCTGGAAATTAACGTGTCCCTGGGAACAGTCTGTAACTCATAGAGCAGGAGTTTGAGTGTTCTCGTTCCTTGCCCTTCAATCGGACTAATTCTTTTTTTTTTTTTAATGTTTATTTATTTTTGAGAGAGAGAGAGAGAGAGAGAGAGAGACAGACAGACAGACAGACAGACAGAAAATGAGCACGGGAGTGGCACAGACAGAGAGGGAGACACAGAATCTGAAACAGACTCCAGGATCTGAGCTGTCAGCACAGAGCCCGATGCGGAGCTTGAACTCGGGAATGGTGAGATCATGACCTGAGCCGAAGTCGGACTCTTAACCGACTGAGCCACCCAGGCACCCCAATTTGGACTAATTCTAAGGCATGTTCTAAGGTCACTGTTTCCCAGGGTTTTCCAATAGGATTAACTTCCAGTTATCCACTGGGGCAGCTGGCTTTGTCGCACACATGTTATTAACTGCCTTCTCTTGTCCATCTGAATTCTCTCTTCCCTACAAATGTCCTTGCGCCTCCAAAGAAGCTACGTGCACTCAGATCTTGTCTCAGGACATGTTCCCAGGGAGACCCAATATGAGCATGCTATATGTCCAACTCTATACAAGACCTGGGAGTATAAGACACAGCTTCCTCCCATTCTGCAACATACGATTGTTTATAATAACAGCACAACAATGTCTACTAATTGTTGCTGCCTATTGCACACTCACAATATACCCCTTGCTGTGGCAAACACCTTACAAAGATCACCTTGTGTGATCAGTAATTATTACCCCATTTTACAAAACCAGGCTCAGAGAAGTTATGGCCCTATTCAAAGACTTGCCCAAGGCAGACCATCTCAATGCGACCAATGTTGTGCCTAGGCTGTCTGCTCCACAGCATGTTCTTTCAACCCTTAGGGTCCTGTGGCTGCTTCCAGGACGTGGTCATATAGGAATGGAGCACAGTGGAGAGGCAGGACACACTCCTTACCTTTGGGTTCATCTTGAGGCCATAGAACTCCAACCCAGCTGGACAGGAGGGAGTATCTATCAGAGGTGGGGAAAGAAGGGGTTCCAAGGCCTTGCTCCACCAAGGAGGTGAACACAAAGTAAGGAGTCAATGCCCCAAGGCCTATTTCTCCCTCTACACCTCAAACACTCAGAATTACAGATGGTTCCAGAGTCTTAGAGGTGAATCAAGAGCTTTGATTTTTTGAGAGTGGCCCAGATTGGTGAAGCCACATGCTTAAGGTCGCACAGTTAGTTGAGAAACATAGAAATCAAACTGAGGTCCGTTGTAGCTGCCGTTCTATGACAGTCTGCTGAATTCAAAGATGGTGGATCTCTGGAACGCTATTCTGGGTTCAACCTTGGGCTGGGTACTGGGGAGGATGCTACTGAAAAAGAACTTTCACTCCTTTCCCTCACAGATTATATTCTGCCGTGGGAAGGCACGTTTTCCCTTTATTCTGATATGAATAATAAAGAGTAACACTATTTCCCATTTATTAAATGTATACTAGGTACCAGGTTCAATGCTAACTAATAAGTGGCCTTTGTCTTATTCCTCACAACTCCTTTGGAATCTTGTGTCGTGGCAGAAGAGTGCCCTCCAGCCCCTTGGAGATCCTTTTGGAGGATTAATGTCAAGAGGGAGCCATGAAAGAGGCATTTGGATTCCTGGCAACATCTTGTCTTGATCTGGGCTGGTTCTGAGGGTGCATTCACTGTAAAAGTCCCCTGAGCTGTCCACCCCACAGTACACTTCATAGGATGCATGCTCTATGTCCACATGAAACATTTTTTAAAAAGCAAAATTAATGAAAAATGAGGACTTACACCCCCAAATGTGGGTTTGTGTGTCATTTTTCATCTCCTACAGGATGTTAACTAAGTTCTGTGAAGCTAACTTGCATCTTTACAGCAGAATCCCTGGACTTCCTTACACTGTGCTAAGCACAGAGCAGGAGCGTAACCAACACTCAGTGCTTATTTGTTGATTAGGGTCACATTTCTAGTCCTGGTTTCCTGACAAGGGCCACCTCCCAGCCCCATGTGCCAACCACTATTCTGGGAGCTTTAGTAGAGCTGGTCTCATTAGGTGGAGGATCCTGTCATGAACCTCCACTTATGGATGAGGGGACAGAGCCACAGAGAGGCTGACACAACTCATGATTCCATGACACGTCACACTACACTGCCCCTCAAGATAGAGAGACCCACTCTCTGTGCAATGTGGGGTGGGGCTGAATCCTGAGACAAGAGGCAGAGTTTGAAAGCCTTACGAATATAAATGCAAACAACGAGCAGGAGCATTGTGGTCTGACGAATGCTGAGCACGTTGGCCAGACTATATGGTGCTAACACAGTTGGGCATATCAAAGAAAGTAAGGCTGTGGGAGTTAGACAGACGAGTGTCACACATGCCACTTCTTAATAGTTGTGTGAACTTGGGCAAGCCATTTAACCTCTTTGAGCTCGTGCAATAGATATATGGACTGGAGAAGGCAGTACCTAATTTGCACGATGATTGTAAAAATTAATTAAGTAGGATGATAGATATAAAATCCTGAATGAAACATATCTTTGTTCAAAAATATTAATTACAGTGTTATATCAGACAAGCTTCACCTTGGTCAGTGAGGAGGTCTTTGTGGTCAATGGAATATCTTTACCCAGGGATTGTGTGCAAAGAAAATAAGGTCAACAGGGAGAGGGGCAAGTGGTAGAAAAGGGAAGTCAGTGAGAGGAGGTGGAAGGAAGGCAGCATGGAGGTGACTAAGAGGCTGGAAGGCCTGGGTTTAGGCCTGTCTCTGATATCCGATACTTAAACACTCTGAGAAGCCATTTCCTCACGTTTCAAACGAATGTTCAAATGAAATGACACCTGGAAAACTTATCATGGTGCTACCTCATGGGACTAGCCAACTCTAATGGTCATGCCAAACACAAATGAAATGGTATCCCTGGCCTGGGCTGTGGTAGGAACAAGAAACATGGAGAGAGGGTCTAGGTCTTCCACTAGGGAGGTCTCAAGCTCAAAATCTGGAGCCCAGGTTTTTGGGGGCCTGGAACTGGCCCATCCCCCAGCCTCCAAGTCTGGAAGTGAAGCTGAGAGCCAGGTCCGTTGGGCTGGGGAGATAATGGCCAAGACCGTTACCCTGCAATGGGGTGCAGAAATGAGCTTTCAGATACTTCTCCTTTTGTAGGTGCCCTGAGAGAGTGGAGGAGGAGAAGGACAAAGGCCTCTTCACCTTTTGGCCTCCTGTCCCTGGTGCTATGAGACCTAGAAAGCTGGGATGGAATCCAAGAAACGAATATGCACTGCTTGGGGAGGATGTCACAGAGTTGAGACCCCTACCCTGACAAGTCTTCTAGCTCTTGGTAGTGATAGCCTGCCAAGTCAAGACTCAGCACTTGCTGGCCTTTCCCTATGTTGTACTGAATTTGGCCGGAGCTGGATTGATCACAATTTTGATATTTTGTTCATCATGGATTCTTATGCATTCATTTGGATGCTTAAGAAAGATTCTATTAAAATACTGTTTCTCTTGGCTACTGAATTCTTTAGTGCCCTCTTAAAGCCCACAACTGAGGCAAGAGCCTTGTTCACTTTCCCTGGTCTAGCCCCTAGTGGTGATAGAGAGCTGGTGGGAGACGGGGAGGGGGGGGGGAAGGAGGGTGGCCCAGAGTGTCTGAATGACTGTGTGTGAGGCTTTATATTACAACTGCTGCCCCTTTGCTGGAAGATGAGCCTTGAGATTGGATGACATGGCATGTTCTAGACCAATGAACCTCGACTGGGGCATGTTAGCTCCCCACAGGACATCTGGGAATGTGGGGAGACATATTTGATCATCATGACTGGGGAAGGTGCTACTGGTATCTAGTAGGTAGAAGCCAGGGATGCTGTTAAACTGACTACAATGCATGGACCAGACCCTCACAGTGGAGATTTGGCTCCATATAGTAATAGAGCAAAGGTTGAGAATCTTGATGTAGATCCACAGCATAAAAGAATGAGAATATATTTTTCACACATTAACAATGGAGATAGAGAAAGAGCTGGAAAGAAAGTAAGAAAGAGAAGGAGAGAGACAGAGACAGAAGAGACAAAGGCAGAGACAGAGAGACGGGGTGGAGAGACAGAGGGAGAATGAGAAGGGGTTTGAATCAAAAAGAGTCAGAAATCCAAGTTTTTCTGTTACCTGTACAACCTTGAGAAGTTTCCTGTGAAAAAGTAATTTTTTGTGTGTGAAAAAATCTCATTTTTCACCCTCTGTAGTAATGATAAGCATATATAAGGTGAAGGGGAGAATTCACGTATGTGATGCACTTAAAGTCCCTGGTCTAGATAAGTGCTCTCGAGGGGAGAGGCTCCTTGGCCAACTGACTCCTCCCTACATGCTCTCCCAGCTTCCTGGGAACCAGTGGAAGGCAGCTCCTGGGGTTAAGGGGCAATGTTCAGACAGGGCCCCTTTAGGGGCAGTAATAATGCCTGGGCAGCAGTCTGTTATGATCTTTTGGAACCCATCGGGGTACCTGGGTGCCCACATATGGATTAGACCCTGGGAGGTGGGTCCCTGGAGTCCCAGCATGCAGCAGGGCTCAATGGTGAGAGGACTGTGCAAGACTCAACAGTCTTATCAGCTCCACTGCTCCTCACCCCACCTGAAGCAATCATCCTGACCTCTTACCACTTCCCCAGATGCCCAGTATAAGAGCTGCCTCTGAGACCCAGTGGCTAGGAGCACTGAGAGTGGAGGCCTCAGACTCCTGGAGGTGAGTACTTGACCCATAATGGCATGAGCCTTGGAAGCCTGCCCTCAGGCCCCCATCCTCTCCCCTCATTCTTTAGCATAAATGAAAGTGGCCCTGACTCTGAGCAGGCCTGTTTCTGCAGGGGCAAGTGTCTGAGCTAAGGCTGTTCCAGGGACGCAGTGATGGTGCTTCTAGGAAAAGGAACTTTTGCAGTTGAGCTGACAGCCATGTCCTTTTCTCAATTCTCCAGCTCAGGGTCTGTTCCCCGGGAGGGTAGCGGGGAGAGGGAAGGAGTGTTCTAGTTTGTCCCTTAATGAGCCGGTTCAACAAGCATTTCAGCTCAGCTACGTGCCTGGAGTTGTGCAGACACAAAAGACACCCACAAGCAAGGACGTTGGAGTCGTGTCCCCATCCCAAACCTGAGTGGACATGAAAGGCCCACTTCTCCTACCTCTTCTCCTGCTGGGGACAGTTGCTGCTTTCTATCTGGGTAAGCCTCTCATTCCTGTCTCACCCATCTTTCTCTTTTCTCCTCTTTCCTGTACCCTTTGGCCTCATGGGGCAAACCTCCCTCTTCAGCTTATCCAGCTCATCTCTGATTAGATATTTCCATGACTTAAAACTCACCCACCTGTGAAGATATAGGGCTTTTCACAGGTACCTCCACCACCCGCACAATACATACCTCGGTGGCAGCCATTAGTTAGGATCTCATCCATTTGCGCCCATCACCCAAATGTTCTCTCCTCACCCAACATCAAGGAGATCCAGGATTGGCTCAGATGGCTCTAGGAAGGCTCAAGTGTGGCCTTTGGAGTTGTCCATGGTCCTGAAAGAAGGGGGCCCCAGTGCTGATAGCAGGTTACCTCTCCTTCCCAGAGAATTCTGCCCGCAGTCTGGACAGCCATGAGACACAAGTGGGCCTGAGTCAGAGTCTGGAAGGTTCAGGGGAGCAGGGAGGAGACTCGGCTCTGACTGATGAGGTGATTCAGTCAGAGGGAGAGGAGGCCATCGCTTCTGGCTGTGATGTCACATCTGAGGATGAGGAGGCCATGGATTCCAACCTAGCTGGCCCAGACGACGACTTTCAGTGTCCAAAGGAAGAAGACACAATTCCACTTCCGAGCTATCCTGGGTGCAAGACCTGCAACTTTCGGCTGATAAGGCAGGCCAAGCAATTTCAACATGCTCAAGTAAGTGACAGGGAAACTACTGAGGAGGACTGGGAGCAGAAGAAACTCAATTCAACCTTCTGTTGCCTTTTAGATGAGTGGTTCTCAAAGCATAGGCATGTCAGAATCTTCTAGAGGTCTTGTGAAAACACATTTCTGGTTTAGCATTTCTGAGGTGGGGCTTGAGATTTGCATTTATAGCAAATTCCCAGGCAATGATGGCATTGCTGGTCTGGGGACCACTTTCTGGGAACCACTGTTCTGGAGAGAAGGCGTTTGTAGTAGATATAACTGTGTTCAAGCCTGGCTCTATCTCTCATTGGCTGTGTTACTGGACAAGTCACTCCACCTTTGGGAACTTGGGAACCTTCATTTGTAAAATGGAGATACACAGTATCACCCCGTTGGGGTTGGTGGGGATTAAATGAGAAAATAGATGGGAAGTGTCTGTAATAGTCCCTGGATCACTAAAACTTTCCACAAATGGTTGCTATGACTATTCTGAATGTTATTAGTTGTGCAAAAAGTTCCTGACCACAGAAAAGGGAGCAAAATATGGGATCGAGAGGGCCGGATAGGTCTCTGATTTCTGACCTGAAAAGGTATAAGAGGCTCTTTCCTGGAGACCCAAAGACTTGAGAAACACAAGGGAATTCTCTATCCTACGTTTTCTTTTTTCTTCAGAGTACATGCCGTAAGTGCTACCAAGGCAATCTTGTCTCCATACACAATGGCAAGTTTAATTATCGCATCCTGGTCTTAGTCAGAGGGGTCAACATAGAGTGGGTCTGGATTGGAGGCACGATGAAGAGCTGGGTAAGTAGGACCAACTCCTGGGTACAGGAACTTCTTTATGATTGCCTCGAAGGAGCCTCTGCTGGCATCCAGCATCTCCTCAGCAGCTGAGATGACCTTCAGGCAGAAGGCAGTGATATGAGAACCAACGATGGGGGCATCTGATCTCACCTCCATTCTCTGTGACTGCATGTTTATAGTTTGTAATTTTCCTCAGTGGACAAACATACACTAAGGAACTTGGCAGCTTTGGAAGTCAGGGTTCCTCCCTCCTTCTGTGTTCTCACCTTCCCCCAGAGCTGGCTGTTGAACAGTTACCATCACATCACTGGACTCAGGAGCCAGGCTTCATGCTCGGATTTGTCACTTACAGGCTGAATGACTTCCTCGGGGCCTCAGTTTCCTTATCTCTAGAATGCGGTCCTTCTTCTCTGAGTGTGGGTCTGGGATTGTGGATAAAGAAGTGCCATTATGTTTGCCGCTCCAGTGTGGTCTGTGGACCAGTAGTGTCAGCAAACCAGGTAGCTTGTGAGAAATGCCCAATTTTGGTCCCCACCCCAGACCTCCTGAATCAGAACTTGCACTTTAAGAAGATTTCCAGGAGATCTGTATGCACAGTCAAGCTTGACAAGACTGCTCTGTGTGATGGTTGGGAGTCCTGGTTATCTCTCACTGTCATTGCCTGCCAACCCTCAAGGATGGGTGTCTAGGGTAACTGGCTCCTAGTGGGGTCAGCAAGGAGAGGAGAAAGGAATACTCAGCAAGCATTTCCTGGGGCCCCTGGATCTGTCTCTGGACCTCTGTATCTTATCGAGTCTATCACTTCTTTAGCTCATATTCAAGAGCTATCAATGGACCGATGGGAGCCGCTGGAATTTTCAATACTGGGCAGGAGGGCAGCCTGTGCATGGGTATGGCCACTGTGTGACCCTGAACGGCAAAGGTGAGAGGAACTGGGACCACAGAAAGGGAAGAGGTGGAGAGACTCCTACATACTGTCGCTGTGAATTACCTCAACATATCTCCTTAAACTCAACCTTCTCCTAGTTGGAGAACATGTCTTCTGTGAGGAGGGCTGAAATGCAGAGACTCCTCAGAGCAGAACCAGGGCTGGGGTGTCCTGTATGGGAGCTGAATGGAGGCTTTCCATCCTCACCGACAGAACTAGGCTCAGGGCTTGGGGACTGCTATCTATTTTCTGATAGA
The DNA here is from genome assembly GCA_030068075.1 of Paguma larvata. Taxonomy (NCBI): domain Eukaryota; kingdom Metazoa; phylum Chordata; class Mammalia; order Carnivora; family Viverridae; genus Paguma; species Paguma larvata. The sequence continues at coordinate 100,005,707 of CM057831.1, read as the reverse complement.
AGGAGTGACTGATGTGACAGATGAGAGTAGCAGATGTGAATGTAAGGTATGGTTGAGGGACCAAGGAAAGATGTGGGATTAGGGCTGGGTGACCGATAATTCACCAGCTTGGAACAGCACGGGTACCAGATGTGAGGGAACTAGCAGCATGGCTGAGATCATATGTGCCGGAGTACGATAGTAGCCATCCACATCCAGCTCTGCCACTTGCTGGCTGAGACCCAGGCAAGCTCTTACCTGCACTGAGCCTCAGTTTCCTGATCTGTGAAATGGGGATGATGTTAACACCACCTGCTGGAGTCACTGTGATGCTTACAGGGGGTCGCCCATGGGAGGCACTTAGCAGCACACTCCCATCCCCTTTTCCTGGAAAGAGGATAAATGTTAGCTGGCAGGGCAATGTGGGGATCACAGGGACAGATCACAACCACGGTGGGAACCTGGATCCAGACCCGTATGAGGTGCCTGAGGAGGGGAGTGGGGTGACATGCCGCAGCGGCAGCAGCTGACATGACTGTGCTCTCCACTGCTAGGTGGACGTTGGTGGCGAACTTCATGCCTAAGGCGTCTGCCCTTTGTTTGCTCCTACTGATCTTGTGTTGCCTGGAGCCCCTGCCTGAGAGCCCCCTCCCTTCACACTCCCTGGTCCTCCCCTGTATCCGGCTCTGTCCCCCAGCGTCTTCTGGCAATAAACTCAGACTTCACATAGCATTTCCTGACTCTGTTTCCTTCCTGCCCAGGCTGGAGGGCTCTTGGTGGGCTCAGCGAGCAAACTCCAGCGCTGGTGGGGTTGGGAGGGGAGGGCCGAGGGGCAATGCCACAACTGTGCTGCTATCTGGGCTCCCCACCACCTTCGTCTGCAGTGAGGCTCAGTTTCCACCAGCTTCCCCAGGCACTGCAGGTTGGCCTCATTGGTGCGGTGGGTGACTGTCCCCCCTGCTCCGTTTGGATCAAGTATGGGGTGCAGGGTGGGGTGGGTCGTGGCGGCTTTCCAACATGGAAGCCATGTGTCTCACTGAAGGATTGAGGTGCATATGGGGTGTGGTGAGAGTCCACCTGGGAAATCACGTGAGAGGGAGGTAGGATCGCCTAGGCAGCCTGCTCCTCTAGACCTGGGACTTCCTGGCCTCTGATACTGGCCCCATTTTCTACTCTCCCAGCCACCTGCATGTGAGTTCAAAGTCCCCAACTTCTGAGATGTGTTCCCCTCTGTATTCCCAGGTGTGTCCCCCCACCCCATTTTTTTCTCCCCTCCTCCATTCCCAGCTTACCTCTGCAGATGGAACACATTCTTAGGTGGGAGCTGCCTTCCACCAGGTGGGCCTTGGGGGCTAAAGTTACAGCATCTGGTGGCAGCGGGGTTCCCATCCTATTTCACAGCCCCAGTTGCTTTCTCTCCACTCACTTTCTCAATCTGGGGAACATCTAGAGAGAATGTGTCGTGTCTCCAGGCATGATGCTGGGCTCCAGGAAGGATCTGGGGTTGAGAAGCAGGAAGCTTTAACTGGGACTGGGTATTCAGAGGGCAGAGACCCCGGGGTTGTTGGAGTGGAGGGGTGGAGAGAGAAACACACACAGAAAGAGATGGACAAATGGAGAGAAACGAGAGAAAGGAGAGGGAGGGGGAGAGAGATTGAGGCAGATAGATAGATAGATAGATAGATAGATAGATAGATAGATAGATAATACCCTTATATGCTTTTTGGGGTAGAGCTCTACATGGGGTGCAAGGAGAATGTACACGTAGTTTTGTAAGTGCACAGGTATATGTGTGTGTGTTTCTAGGCGTGTATCCGAGTCATCTTTTATATCTGTTTTTCTGTGTCTACATGAATCTATATTTGCCAATATGCAGAAGTCTGTATGAGTCGGTGTATATGTGTGTGTGCAGTGTGTGTATAGTTTAAAAGTGTCTGTATATTTATGGCTATGCCTGGATGTCTGTGTCTATCTGTATAGCTTTGGACCTTCACATGCCTGAATTGTGTGTGCATGTGTGTGTGCGTACCTGGGCGTCCTTGACCCATATGTTTGTGAGCGTGTATATTTGTGCATGTCTGCCCTACCTGTGTACAAGTCTACATGTGTGTGTGTCCCTGTGTATCTGCTTAGGCACGAGATGGGACGCAGAGCTTCAGGAACACAAAGCACAAGATTCTCAGATGTGTTTTGTTCCTGAAGGTTCTGGGGTTAATGGAAAAGGACAGGAATGGAGAAGCACAGGAGCAGTGAAAACGCAGGAGATGAGTCCCCTGAATATCGGCAGGTCTCTGGCAATAGGATAATGAGCCTGGGCATTGCGATGACAGTCACCAAGGCTGGGCCCAGGGTCTACCTGTGGCCCTCTCCTCTGGAGAGGGGTTCATGCATCTGCCTTGGAAGGACATCAGGTCAGGAAGCTCCTAACCACAGCATGTCAGTCTTCCCAAGGGCAGAGAAAGGAGGCTGCCTGGAGGCCAGCCCCCCACCCAAATCCCTTCCTTGCACACTTCAGCAAGCTAAGTCTTGATGCTCTGCTTCTCAAACAACAGTGGAGTCTGGCTGTGGGTGGTGGGAAGGATGGTCCACAAGGGAAGCTTTGCATAGGGTGCTGGAGGTCCGCTCTTTTGGCTGAATGGCAAGCTCCCTCTCATCAGCCTCCACTTCTCTCCTTGATGGGGAATGAGCTGTAGCCAATGCCAACTGCACAACATCTTGCCAGGCAGTACAAGAGATAGAGGAGATAGAGGAGGGGAATGGACAGGAGTCAGATGCTTCCAGACCAAAGCTTGCTTGAGGCAGAGTGGGGTAGATAATATATCCCACGAATGTCCAACCCTGTCAGTTATTGGGCCTTAACTTCAACCATTTTCTATTCATATCTTTGGATGTTTAAGGACTTTCAGGCTTGAATAGCCCTTGATTGGAAAGCAAATACTATTGGGAGATGAACCTCCTGAGAGTGTTATCTATTAATACGCCTGGGACATTGATGAGGAGCTTGTGGAAAATAAAGTTTTGTGAGAAGGACACGGAAGGGAAGGATGTGTGTAACTCTCAGTGACCATGGCTAGGGTCGGGGGAGAGGTCATTAAAAGTGGGATAATGAGGCAGAGAGCGTTGTGTTCAGTGTTTCCTCTTCCCGAGGACCCAGGAAGGCTGTTTCCCAGTACACATTGTGGTGAAGTTGGGGTCTTTGGCATGCTACTATGTCTGTCCAGGGTGGTGTGGTTGGAAGTGTCATGAGCCTCTTCCAGGCCTGTCCTTTCGATGGTCCATGAGCCCCGAGTTCCCCCTTCCCTGGGCACCTTGACCTGGAACCATGTGTCTCGGCGCACCCACCAAGTGGAGGGAGGTGGTGTTCTGACCTACTGTGTTATATTAAATCGTGAGGTCATGAGGTGCCGCCTAGACCCCTAGTTTAGTCTACCACAGAGAGAGAAGAAGGCGCCAACAGATTTCCTGGGTTTTCTCAGCTGTGGCACGGAAGTCAAGCCTGCAGACCCTGGAGTCCTAAAGTTCAGGGTTCGAGGCCTGGCTCTGCCAGTCCAGCCCTTCACCTCACTAAGCCTCAGCCCCCCTTCTGTACAATCAGGGTTGCAGTAGAGGACATGGGTTGCGCACTGGGCCCATTGCTCAGTTAGCATCTATGCCGAGTCATTAAACACGCAAGGGACCTGCTAGGAGTGAGCTTGGGTCCAGTACAAACTTCCACGGATCCAAGATTTCTTTCTCCATCTGATAGTATTAGTAACCAGCCCCAAAGAACCCGCCAGGGTTGGCGTGTGGCTGTGATGGTGACTGTGCAGAGATCGCCACGATGTAGCAGAGCCCATCCCCATCCATCATCACTAAATACAGCAGCCTTCCATCTGGCACACAGCTCCGAGACTTATCGCGGCGAGGCTCACCCATCAGGCTCACCCTCCTGACTTTACAACACTTGAGGGCAGGCCCAGGAGGGACTGCTGCACCAAGGAAAGGGAGGACAAGGTTGCTTCAGGCCCTCCTTGACCCTTGCTGGGGCTGCCTGTGGGTCTCCAGGTTCCAGAAGCCACCTCCACTGCTGTCTCTGCTGGTCAGATCTCCAGACACTGCTTGATGCTGGAGGGCACCCCTGGGGAGGTGTTATCCCACCAGCCTGATGATGAGGTGTGGGGGTGATGGGCCTTGAGCCACAGATCTGACCACTTGTCCCCTGGCAGGGGATGGGGGAATCACTGGAGTCAGTGAGGGCTTTGCAAGTGCCCACTGCTCCCACACGGTCCCTCCTGAGTGACTCCCAAAGCTGCCCTTTCCCCGTCTCCCTGCACCTTCTTTATTGGGGCAAGCCCTCCTTCTCCAGGAAAGTTTGCTGCAGTTGAGACCACACAGTCATGCCTACTGTCCAGCTTTTCCAGACATGGTTTCAGGTGGAGGTGATGAAACTGATACTCATGGCCTCCCCTTCTATTACCTAATTTAGTATTATTTTAAAAAGATACCCCAAAAGACACAGAGAGTGAGGGAGATAAAACATAAGAGACTCTCAAAGACTAAGAACAAACTGAGGGTGAGGGGGGTGAGGGAGGGGGGAGAGGGGGTGATGGGCATTAAAAAGGGCACATGTTGGGATGACCACTGGGTGTTATATGTAAACCAATTTGAAAATAAACTATTATAAAATAAAAAAAAAGATACCCCAAGTTGTATATCCTTCAGGCTTCATTAAGATCTAAATCTGCCCCAGAACTCTGCCACACGGAGGTTTCCCGAGTCTCTGTGGAGGCACAGGTGAGCGCAGAGTGGAAAGAACTAACAGGGAAACTAATATCTACCTCATAGGATTATTCTATGGGTTAAGTGAGATAATGTGTGACACAGGCTGGCGCTTAGTAAGTCCTTGTGGCCCTTGTTATTATTATTCTCTCTACTCTTGGGAAGGAGGACAGCTCAGTGCTACCTCCCTGGAGGTCCAGAGAAGCTGACATGGGCAAGTTAAGGGGTCACTTGGAGAGTGAGGTCCCAGCAGGGAGTACTACCTGTCTGCCAGACCACTGGGCGACCCAGACACATGGGTCCAGTGCAAAGTCATGGGGTGACAGCAGAAATGAAGGCTCTTCCCCTCTCCATCCCCTCTCTCCCCCCAGGTGGGTGTCCTTTTAGGAGACCTGCAGCCCAAGGGTGAGCATATGGGTCCCTGGTAAGAGGCCCTAGTGGCCGATAGAGTAGGCCCTCATATGTGTAGACTGTTTCCCCTCCATGGTCTGGTCACAGGGGTATACTGTGTTGGCTGAGGCGGTGACCTTCAGAGTCGTTTCATCCACCTGCAGGGGGAAGGGCTGGTATTATCATGCTCTAACTACAAAGAAGGCCTCCTATGGGGACCTCACTCAGCAGACACAGTCTTTGGTTCTCATAGGCTTCTTATCAAGGAGCTCAAGCAAGTCTGTGTGATCCCAAGAGTCTTTCCATGCACCCTAAGGGCAGATAGAAACCTGAGTTGACCAGAAACGGAGAGGGGCAATGAGTAGATGGGGGTGTCGACAGTGATGACATACAAAGCCTCCAAGGTTCTCCACAAATCCCATTTTGGATGAATCCCTCTCTTCCGGACTCCCAATTTGCATTGAGGCCCAGTGAGCTCCCTTTAAGAAGTCCCCAAAAGGGGGAGCAACTGAGAGTCCGAAGGTCTAGGCCCACTCCCTGCCCTGTCCCTCCACCCTTCCTGGACCAACCCCAGCCCTCCCACCCCAGCTCACCTCCTCAAACTTCTTGGCTTTGTACTGGTCGGCCCCCTTGAGGAAGTTCAGCAGAATGATGTCACAGAGGACAGTCCCCTGGAGGAAGAGGAAGTGTGGACTCAGTGGGGCTGCTGCCCTGGGATGGGAGGAGCAGGGTGGCAGGATGTAGCCTTAGGCAGGAATGTCCTCAGGCAGACAGCAGGCCAGGGGCTGGGGGGAGTCCTCCAAAGAGACCTGACTAATGTTGGAAAAATGTCCAGGGACTTGGCAGAATGTCTTTATCACCCATGTCTCCAGTTCCTGGCAGTGACACCAGACCAAAATGCAGGGAGAGGACTTGATGGGAGAAGCAGAGGGTGAGCGGGTAGGAGTCCCTGGGAGCAGGGCTCTGTTCCTTAGGTCTGTGGACCCCTGGAGTCTCCTCCCTCACCTTCATGGTGGGGAGCAGAAACTCTGTACCAGGTTTGTACCTCCTGCACATGGGGAGGTAATGAGCTCTCCATGACTGGAGATGTTCACTCTGGATGGACCCAGCAGGGAGGTGGGGGGATGGAGACTGAAGCATCTGGCAAGAGGTCGGGTTTTACCTTCTAGGCAACAGCAGAGCTTCCCTGGGCCACCCCACCCACCCAGCACCCCCAACTGAAACCCCGCCTTGACTGGCTCCTGTCTGAGCCTGGAGGGGCTAAACTCACCACTCCCACTGAGGTGAAGGCGGCCACAGAGCTGATGATGGTGGGGATGATGTTGAACTTGCCGGCCTGCATGCACAAAGATCAAGGCGAGTGGGCAGAGGGTTGGGCACGAGGTCCTGAGGCCTGAGACCGAACGTGAACTCCCAGCAGAGAGAGCCCACAGGGTGGAGGGTTCTTGGTGGACCAGCAGCCCCAGGCCTTCACGGCACAGTTAAGAGACTAGAGATGTAACTGGCTGAGGCTCTCAGAGCTGGTCAGTGGCAGGACCTTGCCCCCCCCCCGCCCCGTCCCTGCCAGAGGAGGCTCGTCAGGGCCCATTCTGGTCTGGGTTTCCTCCCCTGTGCCCCGCTGTGTGCCCAGCCCAAGGACTCACATTCCCATACACCAGCACGTCAAAGCAGATGCCAAAAGCCTTCAGGAGTGTGCGGTACTCACTGCCGTTCTCCAGCTTGTAGTACTTGGCAAACCTGGAGGCCAGAGGTGGAAGGAGGATTGCACTGTGGGATCCTGCTTGAACTTCAGGGTCCCCTAGGGCTTCCTATCTGTGCTTACTGAGCGACTCTTGTCGATGGTTTGCTGGACACCTGCCACCATCCTCCCTGTGAGCTTAGCTGTCACTCTACAGAGACATCGTCTTGGGGGCTTGTTACAAAGGCAGATTCCCAGTCCTCCCCTGAACCCTTGGAATCAGCATCTCTGTGGGTGGGGCCCAGGACTCTGCCTTTTAAAATAATATCCAGAAATGATTCTGATGTGTATGAAAGTCCGAGTTGGCCTGTGCTCCCAGCATCTTCAGTTTTATTTGTTTGGGTATCCTAGGGCCCAGCTCACTGCAGATGCTCCCCTCCCGGTAGGCTTCTCAGCCTCCTTGGGTTCAAAGCCTGGCTCTGCCACTTACAAATTGTGCAACCTAGGGCCAGATACTTACCATCTCTGAGACTCAAGTTTCTCATTTATTATTGGGAATAATACAGAAGTCCTGCTTCACAAGGGTGCTGTGAGAATTGAATGGAACCACACATACCAGGGTCTACAAAAGTGCCACCCGGAACACAGTATGCACGCAGGAGATGTTCGCCGATGGTGGCTGTTATTACTGGTGAAGAAATACGTTCGCATTTATAGCGAGGTGTTAAAAAGCATGTTCAGACACCTTGTTTCCTCCTACCCTCATCACAGACCTGCTGGGTAGGGATGCGACTGCTCGGTTTTTCAGGAGAGGCTCTGAGGGAGTGAAGTGCCTTGTCCAGGGTCACCTAGTTGGCTGAGACTCAAGACTAGATTTGCCCAAGTTCAAGACTATATCCTCTACACCTTCTCTGCCCAGGCTGCTGGGTGCCAAGAATCTTGCCGGGACAGATAGAAAAGAGCACCTTCAAAATGGGGACCCTGAGCACCTCACTGTGAAGATACCCAGGGAGTTGACAGGACTGCCTACGGATTCACAGTGAGTAAACACTTGAACCACATTTGTTTAAAGCCAGTGGATCCTCCCTGTTCCCCTCCCCCAGGGCTCTGCGCATTGTAGGCAAAACCCTAGTGTCAGCAAAGTGTAATCTCACAGTTGTAAAATAGGCTCCTGATGCCAGTATCCTAGGAACACGGTGAGAATTAAGTGAGATGATGGAGTGAAGGAGCTCAGAAAACCCCGTATGTGTGTGAGCTTGACATGGGTCTTATTTGGTGCAGGCTGCATCCTTGTCAGTGTTGTTTTTTTTTTCCTTCCTTCCTTCCTTCCTTCCTTCTTTCCTTCCTTCCTTCCTTCCTTCCTTTCTTTCTTCCTTTCTTTCTTCCTTCCTTTTTTTCTTTCTTTCTTTCTCTTTCTTTCTTTCCTTCTTTACGTTTAATTTTTTATGTCTTTATTTTTGAGAGAGAGAGAGCGAGAGACAGAGACAGAGAGAGCATAAGTGAGGAAGGAGCAGTGAGGAAGGAGGACAAAGAATTCAAAGCACACTCCAACTCCGAGCTGTCATCACAGGCCCAATGTGGGGCTCAAACTCACAAACCATGAGATCATGACTTGAGTCCAAGTCGGACGCCCAACCGACTAAACCACGCGGGCACTCATCTTCTTCAGTGTTTCTGATACCCTCAGATTCCCAGGCCTCTCCCTGCAGAAAGAGGAATCTGAGAAACTCCTTCTTCAAAAGTTTCCCCAAATGATAGGCTGGCCCTCCCAAGAATATTTGCACTTGAATCTGTCAAACCTGGAGAGTAAAATGTTCTGCCCAAGTAAGGAGACAACAGAGCAATCACAGGCTTGGGAATAAGATCATTTTGGGGAAGAGTCATCTAAACTTAAATATGTCAGCCACTGTCTGCTTTGGCTGTGGGGAATTTGGAGTTAGGCAGAAACAGGTCAAAACCCTGTCTGCACCGCGTGCTGGCAGTGTGGCCTTTTATGTGACCTTGCCCTAAAGTTTCACTGTTTTCAAAACTGGTTCTTAATACCATGACCTTTATGGTGGGTGGGTTGTCTTTGTGTTGATTTGGGTCCAGGTACCTATCTTTCCAGGAATGAATCCTTGGACATCTGGGGAGAGGCGGATGTTATCCATGGTGCTGGCACTCGGCCTTTCTCCCTGCCAGGGACTGTAATGTCTAACTCAGAGAGCTTCTTGGAGGTGAGATCGTGCCTAGGTTTGGGGGGTCACCAGAAAATGAGGCATAGGAGGCCTGTACGGAAGAGTTGACACTGCTGGAGGAACAGGACGGGGTGCTCTGGAGGTGAAGATGCCCCTGATGATGAGGGGGCAGAGGAGATGGCCTCTGCCCTGGATGAGGTGGACAATGGCTTCAGTGCCCTAAAGAAGAGGAGAGAGTGAAACTGAAGGCATTTCAGGATGCAAGTGGACTGCCCCACTTCTGGCTGTTAAGGGAGACCAGGAAATTTAATCAAGCTCAGGTGAGCTGCCTGGGGCTGAGAATGAGGCATGGAGTGGGTGTGGGGATGAATGTCTCAAGCCTCTGCATCAGTAGTTATTTTCCTCATTGAAGACCCTTGGGATGTCTGAGGGGCTGGCTCTTTCAATGGTGACCGGGTGAGAGGTGAGGGTCATGTGGAAACAGAAACTTTTTGATCTCCAACCTTCACATGGCTGTGGAGGCGAGCATGGAGGTGAGGAAGATGAATTTTGGAGATTTAGAGACTCAAGATTAAGGTGACATGAATTCCTTTGAGGGGGGTGCTCCATTTTTCCTCTTGTATCCTACCCTGAATTCAATTTGCCGGAGGTGCTACCAGGGCAACGTTGCCTCCAGCTTCAATGACCAGATCCAGTGCTCAGTCAGCGGGCTCAACCAGAGCCGGGTCTGGATCAGAGGCAGGGTCCTAGGCAAGGTAAGCTGGGTCCCAGCTCTATGTGGGTTGCACTCCTGACCCCGGCAAATGCTCACAATGCCTCAGATCTGTCTATGCCTTCCCTCTGCTCATCCAAAGAACTGAGGACAGATAGACAACTTGGGTGGGACATCGAGGAGGCTGCCTAGGTACTGTAAGGAGCCAAGAATTGACAGCAAGGAGGTTTGGGGCAATGGTCTGCTCAGCCACTTTCTGCATGTAGGACTTGGGTAGACTGTGAGCCTGGTTCCCCATCTCTGGGAGAAAGTTGCAGCTCCTGCTTTCCTCTCGATAGGAGCAGAAGGCTGAGCGTATCACTGCGATGCATAGAATGTGATGATGATGATCACTGAGGATCAGCATTTCAGGTGACCAGGACAGTGTCCATCATGGCCCAACGATCAAGGGCCAATGCCTGGTGGGACACCTCGAGCTCTGCCTATCTGCTTTCTCTTTGCCTCCCATGCACTCTTCATCTCCTGCCTCCTCTAGTGTTGCTACAAAAGCTTTCATTGGGTTGACGGGCAGTTGCTGGAACTTTACATACTGGGCTGTGGGCCTGTGGTGGGGGATGTGTGTTCATGTGTACCTGAGGTGCACAGGGAGAGACTGGGGTGCTGGGGTAGTAGGAGGAGGTGCTGGGAGGTGCCTACTGGGGCTTAGGAATCTGTGTCCATGAAGGCATGGAGTGGAGTGAAAGAAAGGCCTGTCTGGGGCTGAATCAGGGGGCACTAGAGGCTGAAGGCCTCTTTCTGTCCTGTTATCACAGTAGGCCATTGGAGTAGGTCTCATTGCTGCAAGTGCCTCCCCTTCATCTGCTCCTACTGAGCTGGCCCCAGCCACGAGTCTAGAGCACAGCTCCCATAGCTGTCTCCCATCCCTGCCTGCTGCCTCTGCTTCCAGATCCCAGAAAGATCATTGTTTTCCTAAAACGACTTTTTCCCTCTGATCATTGATCCTCTCTGCTTAGCCCTACCTAATAACTTTCAGGCCCACAATGACCACCCCTCCCCACTCCACTGTCTCTCCTAAAATAAGCCAGAAGTGATCATTTTCTGGGAGGCTGGAGTATGGGCTGGGGTCTGTGGAGTCTCCCTGGAGACAGAAGAATGGGCTCCAGTAGCTCCTTTCACATGACACCCAATAACTGGCCCTGGCAGAACAGGTGCCAACAGGACCCCCCTGTCTCCTCAACCGTTCCTGATGGGCTCTCTATGTCCTGTACCTGCATTCCCATGCCAAAGAGGGTGGTTGCCTTAATGGGCCTGGAAATAAACTTGTCCCCGGGAACAGTCTGTGACTCATTGAGCTGGAGTATGAGTGTCCTCATCCATTGCCCTTCAATTGGACTAATTCTAAGGCATGTATTGGTCACTGATTCCCAGGGTTTTCCAATAGGAATAACTTTCAGTTATCCACTGGGGCAACTGGCTTTATCGCACACATGTTATGAACTACCTTCTCTTGTCCATCTGAATTCTCTCTTCCCTACAAATGTCCTTGCACCTCCAAAGAAGCTACGTGCACTCAGATCTTGTCTCAGGGCATGTTCCCAGGGAGACCCAATATAAGACAGCATGCTATATGTCCAACTCTATATAAGACCTGGGAATACAAGACATAGCCTCCTCCCATTCTGGAACAATGGTTGTTTATAATAACAGCACAACAATGTCTACAATTGTTGCTGCCTATTGCACACTCACAATGTACCCCTTGCTGTGGCAAATACCTTACAAAGATCACCTTGTGTGATCAGTAATTATTACCCCATTTTACAAAACCAGGCTCAGAGAAGTTATGGCCCTATTCAAAGACTCGCCCAAGGCAGACCATCTCAATGCGACCAATGTTGTGCCTAGGCTGTCTGCTCCACAGCATGTTCTTTCAGCCCTTAGGACCCTGTGGCTGCTTCCAGGACGTGGTCATATAGGAATGGAGCACAGTGGAGAGGCAGGACACACTCCCTTACCTTTGGGTTCATCTTGAGACCATAGAACTCCAGCCCAGCTGGACAGGAGGGAATGTCAATCAGAGGTGGGGAAAGAAGGAATTCCAAGTCCTTTCTCCACCAAGGAGGTGAACACAAAGTAAGGAGTCAATGCCCTGAGGCCCATTTCTTCCTGGACACCTCAAACACTTAGAATTACAGATGGTTCCAGAGTCTTAGTGGTGAATCAAGACCTTTGATTTTTTGAGAGTGGCCCAGATTGGGGAAGCCACGTGCTCAAGTTTGCACAGTTAGTTGAAACATAGAAAGCAAAATGAGGTCTATTGTAGCTGCCGTTCTATGACAGTCTGCTGAATTCAAAGATGGTCGACCTCTGGAATGCAATTATGGGTTCAGCTTTGCGCTGGGTGCTCGGGAGGATGTTACTGAAGAACTTTCACTCTTTGCACTCACAAAGACTATATTCTGCTGTGGGAAGGCACGGTTTCCCTTTATTCCCATATGAATAATAAAGAGTAACACTATTTCCCATTTATTAAACGTTTACTAGGTACTAGGCTCAATGCCAACTGGTAGTGGACCTTTTCTTATTCCTCATGACTCTGTTGGAACCTTGTGTCATGGCAGAAGAGTGCCCACCAGCCCATGGCAGTCCTCTTAGGGGGTTAATGTCAAGAGGGAGCCGTGAAGGAGGCATTTGGGTTTCTGGTAACATTCTTGTCTTGATCTGGGCTGGTTCTGAGGGTGCATTCACTGTAAAAGTCCCCTGAGCTGTCCACCCCACAGTACACTTCATAGGATGCATGCTCTATGTCCACATGAAACATTTTTTAAAAAGCAAAATTAATGAAAAATGAGGACTTACACCCCCAAATGTGGGTTTGTGTGTCATTTTTCATCTCCTACAGGATGTTAACTAAGTTCTGTGAAGCTAACTTGCATCTTTACAGCAGAATCCCTGGACTTCCTTACACTGTGCAAAGCACAGAGCAAGAGCGCAACCAACTCTCAGTGCTTACTTGTTGATTAGGGTCACATTTCTAGTCCTGGTTTCCTGACAAGGGCCACCTCCCAGCCCCATGTGCCAATCACTATTCTGGGAGCTTTAGTAGAGCTGGTCTCATTAGATGGAGGATCCTGTCATGAACCTCCGCTTATGGATGAGGAGAGAGAACCACAGAGAATCTGACGTTAACTCATGATTCCATGACACGTCACACTACACTGCCCCTCAAGATAGAGAGACCCACTCTCTGTGCAATGTGGGGTGGGGCTGAATCCTGAGACAGGAGGCAGAGTTTGAAAGCCCTATGAATATAAATGCAAACAGCAAGCCAGAGCGTTGGGGTCTCAGGGATGCTGAGCACGTTGACCACACTGTCTGGGGCCTAACACAGTTGGGCATTTCAAGAGCGAGGCTGTGGGAGTCAGACAGAGGAGTATCACACATACCTCTTCTTAATAGTTTTGTGAACTCGGATGAGTCATTTAACCTCTCTGAGCTTGTGCAATAGATATGTAGACTGAAGAAGGCAATACCTAATTTGCAGGATGATTGTAAAAATTAATTAAGTAGGATCATAGATATAAAAGCCTTAATGAAACATAGTCTTTGTTCAAAAATATTATTTCCAGTGTTAAATCAGACAAGCTTCACCTTGGTCAGTGAGAAGGTCTTTGAGGTCAATGCAATGTCTTTATCCAGGGTTTGTGTGCAAAGAAAATAGGGTCAACAGGGAGAGAGGCGAGTTGTAGAGAAGGGAGGTCAGTGGGAGGAGGTGGAAGAAGACAGCATGGGGGTGGTTAAGAGGCTGGAAGGCCTGGGTTTAGGCCTGTCTCTGACTTGCGGTGTCTTAAGCTCTCTGAGAAGCCATTTCCTCATGTTTCAAACAGATGTTCAACTGAAATGACACCTGGAATGCTTATTATGATGCTACCTCATGGGACTAGCCAACTCTACTGGTCATCCCAAACACAAATGAAATGGTATCCCTGGCATGAGCCCTAGGAGGAGCAAGAAAAATGGAGAGGGGGTCTAGGCCTTCCACTAGGGAGGTCTCAAGCTCAAAATCTGGAGCCCAGGTTTTTGGGGGTCTGTAATTGGCCCATCCCCCAGCCTCCAAATCAGGAAGTGAAGCTGAGAGCCAGGTCCGTTGGGCTGGGGAGATAATGGCCAAGACCGTTACCCTGCAACTGGGTGCAGAAATGAGCTTTCAGATACTTCTCCTATTGTAGGTTCCCTGAGAGAGTGGAGGAGGAGAAGGATCCAGGCCTCATCACCTTCTGGGCTACCTGTCCCTGGTGCTTTGAGTACTAGAAGGCTGGGATGGAATCCAAGAAACGAAAATGCACTGCCTGGCGAGGATGTGGCGGAGTTGAGACCCCCACCCTGACAAAGTTTCTAGCTCTCGACAGTGATAACCTGCTAAGTCAGGACTCAGCACTTGCTGGCCTTTCCCTGTGTTGCACTGAATTTGGCTGGAGCTGGATTGATCACAATTTTGATATTTTGTTCATAATGGATTCTTATGCATTCATTTGGATGCTTAAGAAAGATTCTATTAAAATATTGTTTCTCTTGGCTACTGAATTCGTTAGTGCCCTCTTAAAGCCCACAACTGAGGCAAGTGCCTTGTTCACTTTCCCTGGTCTAGCCCCAGTGGTGATAGAGAGCTGGTGTGAGATGGGGAGTGGGGATGGGGAGGTGGTGGTGTCTGAATGACTGTGTGAAGCTTTCCATTCCAACTGCTGCCCCGTTGCTGGAAGATGAGCCTTGAGATTGGATGACATGGCATGTTCTAGACCAATGAACCTCGACTGAGGCATATTAGCTCCCCACAGGACATCTGGGAATGACATGTTTGATCATCATGACTGGGGAAGGTGCTACTGGCATCTAGTAGGTAGAAGCCAGGGATGCTGTCAACTGACTACAATGCATGGACCAGACACCCACAGTGGAGATTTGGCTCCATATAGTAATAGAGCAAAGGTTGAGAACCTTGATGAAGATCCACAGCATAAAAGAATGAGCATGAGTTTTTCACACTTTAAGGTTGAAAGATAGAGAGAAAGAGGGGGAGAGAAAGGAAGAAAGTGAAGGAAAGGGACATAGACAAAAGAGACAAATGTAGAGACAAAGAGACAGAGATGGAGAGACAGAGAGAGACAGAGAAGAGTTTTGTGTCAAAAAGTTACAAATCCCAGTTCTTCTGTTACCTGTGCAAACTTGACAAGTTACTTTGTCTCTCTGAATCTCATTTTTCATTTCTGTGTAGTAACAATAAGCCTATATATAAGGTGAAAGTGAGAATTCACGGGTGTGATGTACTTAAAGTACCTCGTCTAGATAAGTGCTCTCTAGTGCAGAGGCTCCTTGGCCAACTGACTCCTCCCTACATGCTCTCACAGCTTCCTGGGAACCAGAGGAAGGCTGCTCCTGAGGTTAAGGGGCAATGTTCAGACAGGGCCACTTAAGGGGCGTTAATAATGCCTGGGTAGCAGTCAGCAGGAGTCTTTTGGAACCCATTGGGGTATCTGGGTGCCCACATATGGATCCGTCCCTGGGAGGTAGGTCCTTGTAGTCCCAGCAGATCTCAAGGGTGAGACAACTGTGCAAGACTCAACTGTCTTATCAGTTCCACTGCTGCCCACCCCACCTGAAGCAATCATCCTGGCCTCTTCTGACTTCCCCAGATGCCCAGTATAAAAGCTGCATCTGAGACCCAGTGGCTAGGAGCACTGAGAGTGGAGGCCTCAGACTCCTGGAGGTGAGTACTTGACCCATAACGGCATGCGCCTTGGAAGCATGTCCTCTGGCCCCATCCTCTCCCCTCATTCCCCAGCATGAATGAAAGTGGCCCTGACTCTGAGCAGGCCTGTTCCTGCAGGGGCAAGGGTCTGAGCTAAGGCTGTTCCAGGGACACAGTGATGGTGCTTCTAGGAAAAGGAACTTTTGCAGTTGAGCTGATACCCATGTCCTTTTCTCAATTCTCCAGCTCAGGGTCCGTTCCCTGGGAGGTGGCAGGGAGAGGGAAGGAGTGTTCTAGTTTGCCCATTAGTCAGCCGGTTAAACAAGCTTTTCATCTCTGCTATGTGCCTGGAGCTGTGAAGACCCAATAGACACCCACAAGGAAGGACGTTGGAGTCGTGTCCCCATCCCAGACCTGAGTGGACATGAAAGGCCCACTGCTCCTGCCCCTTCTCCTGCTGGGGACAGTTGCTGCTTTCCATCTGGGTAAGCTTCTCCTTCCTGTCTCACCCATCTTTCTCTTTTCTCCTCTTTCTTGTACCCTTTTTGGCCTCAAGGGGCAAAGGCCACAGCCACCCTCTCCAGTTTACCCAGTCTGTCTCTGATTAGACATCTCCTTGACTTAAAACCCACCCACCTGTGAAGATATAGGGCTTTTCACAGGTGCCTCCACCCACCCGCACAATACACACCTCGGTGGCAGTCATTAGTTAGGATCTCATCCATTTGTGCCCATCACCCAAATGTTCTCTCCTCACCCAACACCAAGGAGATCCAGGATTGGCTCAGATGGCTCTAGGAAGGCTCAAGTGGGGCCTTTGGAGTTGTCCATGGTCCTGAAAGAAGGGAGCCCCAGTGCTGATAGCAGGTTACCTCTCCTTCCCAGAGAATTCTACCCGCAGTCTGGACAGCCATGAGACAGAAATGGGCCTGAGTCAGAGTCTGGAAGGTTCAGGACTGCAGGGAGGAGACTCGGCTCTGACTGATGAGGTGATTCAGTCAGAGGGAGAGGAGACCATCGCTTCTGACTGTGAGGTCACATCTGAGGATGAGGAGGCCATGGATTCCAACCTAGCTGGCCCAGACGACGACTTTCAGTGTCCAAAGGAAGAAGACACAATTCCACTTCCGAGCTATCCTGGGTGCAAGACCTGCAACTTACTGCTGGTACGGCGGGCCCGGCGATTTAGACGTGCTCAGGTAAGTGGCAGGGAGGCTACTGTGGAGGACTGGGGGCAGAAGAGACTCAATTCGACCTTCTGTTCCCTTTTAGATGAGTGGTTCCCAAAGCCTAGGCATGTCAGAATCTTCTAGTCTTCTTATGAAAACACATTTCTGGTTTAGCATTTCTGAGGTGGGGCTTGAGAATTTGCATTTATAACACATTCCCAGGTAATGATGGCCTTGCTGGTCTGGGGACCACACTTTGGGAACCACCGATCGGGATGGAAGGCGTTGGTAGTAGATATACCCGCATTCAAGCCTGGCTCTGTCTCTCATTGGCTGTGTTACTGGGCAAGTCACTCCACCTTTGGGAGCTTGGGAACCTTCATTTGTATAATGGAGATACACAGTCCCACCCTGGTGGGGTTGGTGGGGATTAAATGAGAAAATAGTTGGGAAGTTTCTGGAGTAGTCCCTGGCACACTAAACTTCTCCATAAGTGGTAGCTATGACTATTCTGAATGTTATTAGTTGTGCAAAAAGTTCCTGACCACCCAAAGGGGAGCAAAATATGGGATCGAGAGGGCTGGATATGTCTCTGATTTCTGACCTGAAAAGGGATGAGAGGCTCTCTCCTGGAGACCCAAATACTGGAGAAACAGGAGCAAATTCTCTACCATACGTTTTCTTCTTTTTGCAGAGAATCTGCTGTAAGTGCTACCGAGGCAACCTTGTCTCCATACACAGCTCCAACTTAAATTATCGCATCCTGTGCTCAGTGAGAAGGTTCAACATAGCTCAGGTCTGGATTGGAGGCAGGATCAAGAACTGGGTAAGTGGGGCACTGTTGGGAGCCCTCCCTGCGTGGGAAAGGTTGAAGCAAAGCTCCCGCCAGCTAAACTGGCGCCTAATCTTACCTCCTTCTAAATAATCTTTCAGGCCAGGATTTCTTGAATTGCTCTCGTTGGCCTAAGGGATATAATGCTCTTTGGTTTTATGGCATATGGAAAAGGGGACCTGGAGTGCGATGTCTTGATGGATAAAATCTGAATGAGAGTAACCTGGCCAGAAGTAACCTCAAGGTTGCCTCTTGGGGATAGGTTACACAAATTGATCATATAGAATAGCAGTTATGAGTTGGCTAGAAATTACTAGACATTAGGCCCCAAGGCTCCTTGAACCAAACTAGATTTTCCCTGCAGGTATAGTATTGTGTTAATCATCCCCTCGGCCCCACCATAAAACCTCAAGGCATATCTCCGTAAAGCTTCTCTCAGTATTAACAGAAGATGGCAAAGATTGTAAAGAGACTTAGGACCGTCCCCGAAGGTTAGCCTAGCCCAAAAGTTAGAAGCACTGTTTATAGATAAGGTACAAACTAAAGTAGCTACACATATCTTCATTGATCAGCAGCAAATATTGAGCACCTCCCTGAGGTTAACATTTCACAAATCCTTTTGTAACTCTCATCCCCATGCTCCCTTATAATAAAAAGGCAATAACAAAATACTCTTACAAAAGCTACCATAAACCTATAGATGACTACATAGGTCTTGTGACAACAATGTATGTTGTAAAGAATGCCTTGTCACTGATGTAATGTCACTAGCTACCTTTAAAAATAAAGACATTGAGACCAGCAAAGCAGAGATGCCAGAATTGCCAGATCTGCCTGCTTGGTCATCAGACTCCATCTCTCTCATGGCTCTCTCACTTCATTTTGCCTGACCATCCGTCCTTCGTGGACCCCTAGATTTGTCGGAACAAGGACCCCGGCAGGGCACCAACTCCTGGGGACAGGAACTTCTCCCTGATTGCCTCAAAGGAGCCTATGCTGGCATCCAGCGTCTCCTCAGCAGCTGAGATGACCTTCAGGCAGAAGGCAGTGATGCGAGAACCAATGATGGGGGCATCTGATCTCACCTCCATCCTCTGTGACTGCAGGCTTATAGCTTGAAATCTTCCCCAGTGGACATATATACACCAAGGAACTTGGCAGCTTTGGAAATCAGGGTTTCTCCCTCCCTCTGTGTTCTCACCTTCCCTCAGAGCTGGCTGTTGAACAGTTACCATCACATCACTGGACTAAGGAGCCAGGCTCCATGCTCAGATTAGTCACTAACTGGCTGAATGACTTCCTTGGGGCCTCAGTTTCCTTATCTCTAGAATGCGGTCCTTCTTCTCTGAGTGTGGGTCTGGGATTGTGGATAAAGAAGTGCCATTATGTTTGCTGCTCAAGTATGGTTTGTGGACCAGTAGTGTCAGCAAACCAGGTAGCTTGTGAGAAATGCCCAATCTTGGGCCCTACCCCAGTCCTCCTGAATCAGAACTTGCACTTTAAGAAGATTTCCAGGAGATCTGTATGCACAGTCAAGCTTGACAAGACTGCTCTGTGTGATGGTTGGGAATCCTGGTTGCTCTTGCATTGTCATTGCCTGCCAACCCTCAAGGATGGGTCTCTACGGTGTCTGGCTCCTAGCTGAGTCGGCAACGAGAGGAGAAAGGAATAGTTAGTGAGCATTTCCTGGGGCCCCTGGATCTGTCTCTCTGGACCCCTGTATCTTACCGAGTCTATCACTTCTTTAGCGCAAGACCCGGAGCTATCGATGGACCGATGGGAGCTGCTGGAATTTTCAATACTGGGCCAGAGGGCAGCCTGCACATGGACACGGCCACTGTGTGACCCTGTGCACCAGAGGTTAGGGGGACTGGGACCACGGGAAGGAGAAGAGGTAGAGAGACTCCTACATACTGTCCCTTTGAGTTACCTCAACATACCTCCCTAAACTCATAGCTTCTCCTAGTTGGAGAACATGTCTTCTGTGAGGAGGGCTGAAATGCTGGGATTCCTCAGAGCAGAACCAGGGGCTGGGGTGCCCTGTATGGGAGCTGGATGGAGGCTTTCCATCCCCACTGACAGAGCTAGGCTCAGGGCTTGGGGACTGCTATCCATTCTCTGATAGGAGGAGTGACTGATGTGACAGATGAGGGTAGCAGATGTGAATGTAAGGTATGGTTGAGGGACCAAGGAAAGATGTGGGATCAGGGCTGGGTGACAGACAATTTGCCAGCTTGGAACCGCACGGGTGCCAGATGTGAGGGAGCTAGCACTATGGCTGAGACCATATGTGCTGGAGTACGATGGTAGCCATCTGCATCCAGCTCTGCCACTTGCAGACTGAGACCCAGGCAAGTTCTTACCCCCACCGAGCCTCAGTTTCCTGATCTGTGAAGTAGGGATGATGGTAACCCCACCTGCTGGAGTCATTGTGAAAATTACAGGGATTGCCCATGGGAGGCACTTAGCAGCACACCCTGGGCCCCTCCCCTGGGGAAGAAGATAAACGTTAGCTGGTAGGGCAGCATGGGGAACACAGGGACAGATCACAACCACGGTGAGAGCCTGGATCTGGACCCATATGAGGTGACTAAGGAGGGGACGAGGGCCACACGCTGCAGTGGCAGCAGCTGACATGACTGTGCTCTCCACTGCTAGGTGGACAGTGGCGACGGATTCGTTGCAGAAGGCATCTGCCATTTGTCTGCTCCTTCTGATCTGGTGTCGCCTGGAGCCCCTGTCTCGGAGACCCCTCCCTTAGCATCCCCTGGTCCGCCCCTGTGCCCGGCTCTGTCCCTCAGCCTCTTCTGGCCATAAACTAAGACTTCTCACCGGATTTCTTGAGTCTGTCTCCTTCATGCCCAGGCTGGAGGGGTCTGGGTGGACACAGCCAGCAAAATTGGGCGCTCGTGGGGCTGGGTGATAGGACTGATGTGCGGAGCCACGACTGGGCTGCTGGCTGGGCTCCCCACCTCCGTCCTCTGCAGTGGGGCTCGGATTCCACCAGCTTCCCTAGGCATTGTCGGTTGTCCTCATTGGCGTGGTGGGAGTCTGTCCCTCCTGCTCTGTTTGGATCCATATGGGGTGCAGAGTGGGGTGGGTCATGGTGGCTTTCCAAAGTGGAAGCCATGTGGCCCACTGAAGGGTTGAGGTGCATATGGGGTGTGGTGAGAGTCCACCTGGGTAACCGTATGAGAAAGAGGAAGGCTCGCCCAGGCAGCCTGCTCCTCTAGACCTGGGGCTTCCTGTCCTCTGATACTGGCCCCATTTTCTACTCTCCCAGCCACCTGTGTGTGAGTTCAAAGTACCCAACTTCTGAGATGTGTTCCCCTCTGTAGTCCCAGGTGTGTCCCCTCCACCCCAATTCTTTCATCCTTCCCCCATTCCCAGCTTACCTCTGCAGAGGGAACACATTCTTAGGAGGGAGCTGCCTTCCACCAGGAGGGCCTTGGGGGCAAAAGTTACAGCATCAGGTGGCAGCAGGGTTCCCTCCTGATTGCACAGCCCCAGTTACTTTCCCTCCCATCACTTTTTCATCCTGGGGAACACCTAGAGAGAACTGTTGTGTCCCAGGCATGATGCTGGGCTCCAGGAAGGATCTGGGGTTGAGAAGAAGGAATCTGGAACTGGGACTGGGTATTAAGAGGGCAGAGAGCCCAGGGTTGTTGGAGGGGTGGGGTGGAGAGAGAGACACACACAGAGAAAGAGGGAGAAAATAGAGAAAGGAGAGGGAGAGGGAGAGACATTAGGCAGATAGATAGATAGATAGATAGATAGATAGATAGATAGATAGATACCTTTACATGCTTCCTGGGGTAGAGCTCTACATGGGGTGCAGGGAGAATGTAAAGGTATTTTTGCAAGTGCACAGGTACATGTGTGTGTGTTTCTAGGTGTGTACAAGATCCATCTTTTATATCTGTGTTTATCTGTGTCTACGTAAATCTACATTTGTATATATGCAGAGGTCTGTATGAGTCGGTGTATATATGTGTGTGCAGTGTGTGTATATTTTAAACGTGTCTGTATATTTACGGATATGCCTGGATGTCTGTGTCTATCTGTATAGCTTTGGACCCTTACACACCTGAATCTGTGTGTGCATGTGTGTGTGCGTACCTGGGCATCCTCGACCCATATGTTTGTGAGTGTGTATATTTGTGCATGTCTGCCCTACCCGTGTACAAGTCTACGTGTGTGTCCCTGTGTATCTACTTAGGCATGAGATGGGACGCAGAGCTTCAGGAACACAAAGCACAAGATTCTCAGATGTGTTTTGTCTCTGAAGGTGCTGGGGTTAATGGAAAAGGACAGGAATGGAGAAGCACAGGAGAGTGAAAAAGCAGGAAGTGGGTTCCTGAATATCGGCAGGTCTCTGGCAACAGGATAATGAGCCTGGGCATTGTGATGGCAGTCACCAAGTCTGGGCCCAGGGCCTACCTGTGGCCTTCTCCTCTGGAGATGGGTTCATGCATCTGCCTTGGAAGGACATCAGGTCAGAAACCACACCTAACCACACCTAACCACAGCATGTCAGTCTTCCCAAAGGCAGAGAAAGGGGGCTTCTTGGGTGTGAGACCCCAACCCAAATCTCTTCCTTGCATACTTCAGCAAGCTAAGTCTTGATGCTCTGCTTCTCAAACAACAGTGGAGTCTGGCTGTGGGTGGCGGGAAGGATGGTCCACAAGGGAAGCTTTGCATAGGGAGCTCGGGGTCTGCTCTTTTGGCTGAATGGCAAGCTCCCTCTCATCAGCCTCCACTTCTGTCCTTGATGGGGAATGAACTGTAGCCAATGCCAACTGCACAACATCTTGCCAGGCAGTACAAGAGATAGAGGAGGGGAATGGACAGGAGTCAGATGCTTCCAGACCAAAGCTTGCTTGAGGCAGAATGGGTTAGATAATATATCCCACAAATGTCTAACAGTATGTTATTGGGCCTTAACTTCAACCATTTTCTATTCATATCTTTGGATGTTTAAGGACTTTCAGGCTTGAATAGCCCTTGATTGGAAAGCAAATACACTGGGAGAAGAACCTGCTTAGAGTGTTATCTATTAATACGCCTGGGACATTGATGAGGAGCTTGTGGAAAATAAAGTTTTGTGAGAAGGACACGGAAGGAAAGGATGTGTGTAACTGTCAGTGGCCTTGGCTGGGGGGGTGGAGACGAGACGCCATTAAAAGTGGGATAATGAGGCAGAGAGCGTTGTGTTCAGTGTTTTCTCTTCCCGAGGACCCAGGAAGGTTGTTTCCTAGTACTCCTTGTGGTGAAGTTGGGGTCTTTGGCATGCTACTGTGTCTGGCCAGGGCGGTGTGGTTGGAAAGCCAGGAGCCTCTTCCAGGCCTGTCCTTTCGATGGTCCGTGAGCCCCGAGTTCCCCCTTCCCTGGCCCCCATCCTTGACCTGGATGTCCATGTGTCTGGGTGCACCCACCAAGTGGAGGGAGGGGGCGCTCTGACCTACTGTGTTATATTAAATCGTGAGGTTATGAGGTGCCGGCTAGACCCTAGTTTAACCTACCACAGAGAGAGAAGAAGGCGCCAACAGATTTCCTGGGTTTTCTCAGCTGTGGCACGGAAGTCAAGCCTGCAGACCCTGGAGTCCTAAAGCTTGGGGTTCGAGGCCTGGCTCTGCCAGTCTAGTCCTTCACGTCACTAGGCCTCAGCCCCCTTCTGTACAATGAGGGTTGCAGTAGAGGACATGGGTTGCGCACTGGGCCCATTGCTCAGTTAGCATCTATGCCGAGTCATTAAACACGCAAGGGACCTGCTAGGAGTGAGCTTGGGTCCAGTACAAACTTCCACGGATCCCAGATTTCTTTCTCCATCCGATAGGATTAGTAACCAGGCGCAGAGAACCCTCCAGGGTTGGTGTGTGGCTGTGATGGCGACTGTGTCGAGCTTGCCACGATGCAGCAGAGCCCATCCCCACCTGTCATCACTAAAGACAGCAGCCGTCATCTGGCACACAGAAGCTGTGACTTATCACCAGGTGGCTTGCCCATCAGACTCACCCTCGCGACTTCACACACTTGCGGGCAGGCCCAGGAGAAACTGCCGCACCAAGGAAAGGGAGGACGAGGTTGCTACAGGCCCTCCTGTGACCCCGGCTGAGGCTGCCTGTGGGTGTCCTGGGTCCAGAAGTTGCCTCCACCGCTGTCTCTGCTGGTCAGATCTCCAGACACTGCCTGATGCCCGAGGGTCCCCCCGGGGAAGTGTATCCTACTAGCCTGATGATGTGTGGGGGTGATGGGCCTGGAGCAACGGAATCTGACCCCTTGTCCCCTGGCGGGGGACGGGGGAATCAACTTGAGTCAGTGAGGGCTTTGCAAGTGCCCACTGCTCCCACACTGGTCCCTCCCGAATGACTCTCAAAGCTGCTCCCCTCCCCGTCTCCCCGCACCTTCTCTATAGGGGCAAACCCTCTGTCCCCAGGCAAACTCACTGTAGCTGAGACCACACAGTCATGCTTACGCTCCAGCTTTTCCTGAGGTGGTTTTACTGGGAGCTAATGAACCCGATACTTTGGGGCCTCCCTTCTGTTACCTAATTTAGTATTATTTTTAAAGGATACCACAAATTGTATATCCTTCAGGCTTCCTTAAGACCTAAATCTGCCCCAGAACCCTGCCCTGGGTAGATTCCTGGGCCTCTCACCAGAAGTGAGCCCAGAGTGCGGAGGGGGTGTCAGGCTGATGGAGTGTAGGGGTACCAGATGCTCCCCCAGAGGCCTCTGTCTCCTTGTGCCAGCACCAGGACTGCTGGGTTCTCTCTTGGCCCCTAACTGCGTGACACAAGTCATTACCCCTATCTGGCCTCAGTTTGCTCATCTGTAACCAGGAGAGTAGGACGAGAGGGTTTCTGGCACTAGAAGACTGACCACTGATTAGGGCCGTGTGGGGGGGCAGCTCCCCGGGCATGGGCCTCGCTGCAGCCTGCTCACTGGTGTTGTGAAGGAACGCCTCCCAGCTAGAAAAGGGCCCCGGCATCTGGGAATCACGCCCCAGCCTAGGGGGGGCCCAGTTCCACTCGTGGAGTGAGGGCCCCGATGCGTGTGAGTATGTGGCGATCCCACAGAGAGAGAACAGAATGGCCCTCTCCTGGTTGGGGACAGAGCAAAGGAAAACCTCACTGACAGTCACGCTTCCTGTTTCCCTCTGAACTGGGGATCCGCTGGAGTCAGAGGAAGAGACCCCCACATCAGTATCTAATTGATCTCCCCTGAAATGGGTCCTGAGTTCCTGGTGAAAGCATGTGTAAGCATTGACTTACTCTTTATTAAGCTAAACCCGACCTTGGTCACTGTGGGGAAGGCTGAAGCAGCAGGGGGCAGATGGCCCAGGGGAGTTTTCACTTCTCTTGTGGGGTGTGGGTGATGGGGTTAGATCAGGGTTTCAATCCCAGCTCTCATGCTTCCTGGCTGTGTGGCCTTGGGGAAACGACCCAGTGTTTCTGAGCCTTAGTTTATCGTCAAAACAGGGAAACTAATATCTACCTCACAGGATTATTCTACGGGTTAAAAGAGATAATGAGTGTGACACTGGCTGGCACTTAGTAGTGCCTTGTGGCCACTCGTTATTACTATTATTCTCTCTACTCTTGGGAAAGGGGACAGGATAGCAGACAGGGGCAAGGCAAGAGGTCAGGTGGAGAGCGAAGTCCTAGCAGGGAGTACTACCTGTCTGCCAGAACACTGGGCGGCCCAGACACATGGGTCTAATGTGGTGTCATGGGGTGGGCAGCAGAAATGAAGGCCCCTCCCCTTTCCCTCTCCCCTTGCCCAGGTGGGTGCCCTCTTGGGAGGCCTGGAGCCCAAGGGTGAGCATATGGGGATTTGGAAAGAGGCCCTAGTGGCCGATGGAGTAGGCCCCCGAATCTGTGGACTGCTTCTCCTCGGTGGTCTGGTCACAGGGGTACACTGTGTTGGCCGAGGCGGTGACCTTCAGCGTCAACTCGTCCACCTGCAGGGGGAAGGGCTGGTGTTATTGTGCTCTAACTACATGGTTGGTCCTCCTATGGGGACCTCACTTGGCAGACACAGTCATTTGGGCTCATGGCCTTTTATCAAGCTTTTCGAGCAAGTCTGTGTGATCCCAAGAGTCTTTCCATGCACCCCAAGGGCAGATAGAAACCTGAGTTGACCAGAAACAAAGAGGAGGCAATGAGTAGATGGGGAAGTTGACAGTGATGACACAGATCCTCCAAGGTTCTCCACAGAGCCATTTCTTGGCCAAATCCCTCTATTCTGGACTCCCAATTTGCATTAGGCCCAGTGAGCTCCCTTTAAGAAGTCCCCAAAAAGGGGAGCAACTGAGAGTCCTCAGGTTTAGGCCCACTCCCTGCCCTGTCCCTCCACCCTTCCTGGACCAACCCCAGCCCTCCCACACCAGCTCACCTCCTCAAACTTCTTGGCTTTGTACTGGTCGGCCCCCTTGAGGAAGTTCAGCAGGATGATGTCACAGAGGACAGTCCCCTGGAGGAAGAGGAAGGGCGGACTCAGTGGGGCTGCTGCCCTGGGATGGGAGGAGCAGGGTGGCAGGATGTAGCCTTGGGCAGGAATGTCCTCAGGCAGACAGCAGGCCAGGGGCTGGGAGGAATCCTCCAAAGACACCTGACTGATGTTGGAAAAATGTCCAGGGACTTGGCAGAATGTCTTCATCACCCATGTCTCCAGTTCCTGGCAGTGACACCAGACCAAAATGCAGGGAGAGGACTTGATGGGAGAAGCAGAGGGTGAGCGGGTAGGAGTCCCTGGGAGCAGGGCTCTGTTCCTTAGGTCTGTGGACCCCTGGAGTCTCCTCCCTCACCTTCATGGTGGGGAGCAGGAACTCTGTACCAGGTTTGTACCTCCTGCACATGGGGAGGTAGTGAGCTCTCCATGACTGGAGTTGTTCACTCTGGATGGACCCAGCAGGAGGTGGGGGGGTGGGTGGAGGCTGAAGCATCTGGCAAGAGGTCAGGCTTTACCTTCTAGGCAGCAGCAGGGCTTCCCTGGGCCACCCCACCCACCCAGCACCCCCAGCTGAAACCCCGCCTTGACCTGCTCCTGTCTGAGCCTGGAGGGGCTAAACTCACCACTCCCACTGAGGTGAAGGCGGCCACAGAGCTGATGATGGTGGGGATGATGTTGAACTTGCCGGCCTGCATGCACAAAGATCAAGGCGAGTGGGCAGAGGGTTGGGCACGGGGTCCTGAGGCCTGAGACCGAATGTGAACTCCCAGCAGAGAGAGCCCACAGGGTGGAGGGTTCTTGGTGGACCAGCAGCCCCAGGCCTTCGCGGTTCAGGTAAAAGACTAGCGATGGGACTGGCTGAGGCTCTCAGAGTTGGTCGGTGGCAGGATCTTGCCCACACCTCCCCCCCCGTTCCTGCCAGAGGAGGCTCGTCCGGGCCCATTCTGGTCTGGGTTTCCTCCCCTGTGCCCCGCTGTGTGCCCAGCCCAAGGACTCACATTCCCGTACACCAGCACGTCAAAGCGGATGCCAAAAGCCTTCAGGAGTGTGCGGTACTCACTGCCGTTCTCCAGCTTGTAGTACTTGGCAAACCTGGAGGCCAGAGGTGGAAGGAGGATCGCACTGTGGGGTCCTGCCTGAACATTCAGGGTCCTGTAGGGCCTCCCATCTGTGCTTACTGAGCGACCTTTATCGATGGTTTGCTGGACACCTGCCACCATCCTCCCTTTGAGATTAGCTGGCCCTCTGCACAGACATCGTCTTGGGGGCTTGTTACAAAGGCAGATTCCCAGTCCTCCCCTGAACGCTTGGAATCAGCATCTCTGTGGGTGGGGCCTAGGACTCTGCCTTTTAAAATAATATCCCGAAATGATTCTGATGCGTATGAAAGTCCGAACTGGGCTGTGCTCCCAGCATCTTCAGTTTTATTTGTTTGGGTATCCCAGGGCCCAGCTCACTGCAGATGCTCCCCTCCCGGTAGGCTTCTCAGCCTCCTTGGGTTCAAAGCCTGGCTCTGCCAATTACAAACTGTGTAACCTAGGACCAGATACTTAACATCTCTGAGACTCAAGTTTCTCATTTATTATTGGGGATAATACAGAAGTCCTGCTTCACAAGGTTGCTGTGAGAATTGAATGGAACCACACACACCAGGGGTCTACAAAAGTGCCTGGAACACAGTATGCACGCAGGAGATGTTTGCCGATATTGGCTGTTATTATTGGTTAAGAAATACGTTTGCATTTATCGAGCAGTTTTAAAAAGCCCTTTCAAACACCTTGTGTCCTCCTACCCTCATCACAGACCTGCCGGGTAGGGATGCGACTGTTTGGTTTTTCAAGTGAACCTTTGAGGGAGTGAAGTGACTTGTCCAGGGTCACCTAGTTGGCTGAGACTCAAGACTAGATTTGCCCAAGTTCAAGACTATATCCTCTACACCTTCTCTGCCCAGGCTGCTGGGTGCCAAGAACCATGTGGGGACAGGAAAAAAAGCTCACCTTCAAAATGGGGGCCCTGAGCACCTCACTGTGAAGATGCCCAGGGAGTTGACAGGACCACCTGCGGCTTCACAGTCAGTAAGCACACGTGAACTGCATTTGGTTAAAGCCAGTGGATCCTCCCTGTCCCCCTCCCCCAGGGCTCTGCCCATTGTAGGCAAAACCCTAGTGTCAGCAAAGTGTAATCTCTTAAGGCATGCAGTAAAATGGGCTCCTGATGCCAGTATCCCAGGAACCTGGTGAGAGTTAAGTGAGATGATGGAGTGAAGGAGCTCAGAAAACCCCGTATGTGTGTGGGCTTGACAGGGGTCTCATTTGGTGCAGGCTGCATCCTTGTCAGTGTTCCTTCCTTCCTTCCTTCCTTCCTTCCTTCCTTCCTTCCTTCCTTCCTTCCTTCCTTCTCTCCTTCCTTCCATCATTCTTTCCTTCCTTCCTTTTTTTTTCTTTTTGAAAAAAAATTTTAATGTTTTTGTTTTATTGTTGAGAGAGAGAGAGAGAGGCAGAGCATGAGCAAGGAAGGTTAGAGAGGGAGGGAGACACGGAATCCGAAGCAGGCTCCAGGCTCTGAGCTGTCAGCACAAAACCCAACATGGGGCTTGAATCCACGAACAGTGAGGTCATGACCTGAGCCCAAGTAGGATGCCCTACTGACCGAGCCACCCAGGCGCCCCTCCCCCTCAGTGTTTCGGATCCCCACAGATTCCCTGGCCTCTCCCAGCAGAAAGAGGAGTCTGGGAAACTCCTTCCTCACAGGGGTTCCCCAACTGATGGGCTGGCCCTCCCACGGCTATTTGCATTTGAATCTGTCCAGCCTGTAGAGTAAAATGCTCAGCCCAAGTGAGGAGAAAACAGAGGGATCACAGGCTTGGGAACAAGATCATTTTGGGGAAGAGTCTTCTAAAGTTAAATACGGTCAGCCACTGTCTGCTCTGGCTGTGGGGGATTTTGGAGGTAGGCAGAAACAGGTCCAAACCCTGGCTGTGCCCCATGCTGGCAGTGTGGACTTTTATGTGGCCCAGTCCTCATGTTTCACGTTCCTTGTCTATGAAAAGGGGGTGCTCGTGTCCCCCTTGCACATATGTTAGTGAGAGGGGCAAACACTGAGACCTGCCCTTTGGGACAGGTCGTGACAGTTGTCATGATCTCTGGGTTGGACACTGCTGTTGTTCTCTGCCCTTCTCTGCAGGGCCTGGGAGTCTGGTCTGTGGAGACTGCCTCCGCCAAGCTCCCTATCCTCTGATTCCAGGCGGGTGCAGCCGTGGGAGGCGCCCACAGGCCATCAGAGGAAGAAGCGGTGAACTAGGTCAAGAAGTCTGGGCCCCAAGGTTCCTGTGTCTACCTGTGTCTGGGCACTGCCAACGTTGTGTGTGTGTGTGTGTGTGTGTTTGTCCCGACATGGTGCACCTGTTGCCCCAGGCTGCAAAGTAAGGCTGAAAGCTAGTCAGTGAGGGGAACTTCCCCGGGGAGCCTGACCTGGGCAGGTGTGTCCTGTGGACTTTGCAGTGAAAAGGGGAGGCAGAGGAGGCAGGATGATCTTCCTGAGACTGAGACCCAGAGTAGGAATGGGAGTGGTCCCAGGAAGGAGGCTGAAAGGAGCCCAAAGACCTAACCCTAAGAAGTAAAGTCTTGGAGAACTGGGAGAGAGGGGAGGGGCTGGCCCACTTCAAAGATACTGTAAGATACGGTGTGGGTGGTGGCAGAGGGCTTCGCAGACCAGACAGACTGGAGTGGGTCAGGCGGCACCGGCAGGAGGGAGGATGCAAGAATAGACCCCAGAAAGGAAGTCACTCTTATGATGATGAGGAGGTCCAAGAATACAGTTCTCAAAGGAGGCCTCTCAGGAGATTTTAAAGAAGTTCAGAAAAGAAGCATCTGGAATGGACAGAAGGCTCCAGGAAGTCCTCGCTATGGCTTTCAGGTTGGCCTGAGAAAAAGTGTGGACCATCTCCTTCTCCACACCTGCTGTTTACTGAATACCAGAAAATATGCAAATTTCTTAATACAAGTTCTCTCAGGCAGTTCAACTCAGGAAGAAGGCGTGCGGACTCATTTTATAGATGGGGAGACGGAGCAGAAGGTGACCTGCCTGAGCCGGGATTCCAATCTCTGCCCTTAATCCTGAGTGCTGCCTCTGGGATCTAGGTGGCCAGTAAGGACGGAAGCAGACCTGGGGCCGGCTCTCAAAGCCCGTCTGCATTCTGTTTGCTGCTCATGTCCCTGGAGAACTCAGGCGCCTGATGTCCGCGGGGACTGGCCCGGGTCGGGGGTGGGGTCACAGGTGTTTGGGGCAGGGCCAAGGCTGGGACTGTGCTCCCAAAGTCCGTGTTCCTGGCCTGAGGCTACAGCCATGAAAAATGCTCTCACTTCGCCTGGGAGAACAAAAAGTCAGCATCCTGGGCACTGCGTTCAAAGCGAGGGCTGGCTAAATTTATCTTGGGAAGGAATGTGAAGGAACAGGGAGAAAAACCAAAGCGGACTTGGTTTATCTCCAGCACCTGCCTTCCAAGAGGCAATAAGTATGATAAGATCATTATCTCACCAACCGCCCACCCTCGGAGGCGGGTTGGCAGGGACTGGTTCTCTTCCTGGGTGGGAGGGAGGAAGCACAGTGCTCAGAGAGGGAGGGCCCAGGCTACAGGCAGGGAAGGGCCCAGGAGTCCTGACTTCTGGTCTCCAGTGTGGCTGGCGAGGGTCACGGAATCTGGCCCACCCCCGTGGCCCCAGGGTCCGGGGCGCCTTCTCTCTCGGCACATGGCTGGACCGTACGGCCCACTCTCTTGCATCGAGCTAAGGTGGGGCCCTCGACTACTTCTTGCCGATGGGATGTCAATGGAAGGGAGGTTTGCCAAACGTGGGCTGGGGTGTTTTGGAACAGCGTACCTTGTTTATCCTCTCTTTCCTCATCGCCGGCCACCGGGGAGCTAGGGGCGAACCCAGGCCCTGGGGGAGACTGATTCAAGAGGTGACAGGAGCCCAGCTCCCTGAATGACTGTGCCGACCCAGGGTGAACTGTGCCCATGAGCAGTAAACAAACATTTGTGTGAAGCCTCCGAGCCGAAGGGGTGTTTGTTACGGCGGTTAGCGATATTTACCCTGACTGTTACAAACACCCATAATTTTCCAGCCGAGAGACCTGGGGTTCAGGGAGGAGAGAGAAGTTACCTACCGAAGAATGAAGAGTGAGTGAAAATTGGGGAGTTTTGGGGGCGCCTGGGTGGCTCAGTCGGTTAAGCATCTGACTTAGGTCATGATCCTACGGTTGGTGCCTTCGAGCCCTGCCTGGGGCTCTCTGCTCTCAGGGCAGAGCCTGCTTCAGATCCTGTCTCCCTCTTCCTGTCCCCTCGAAATAAATAAACACTAAAAAAAATTGGAGAGTTTTCCAAGAGTAGCCAGGGAGAAAGGGCAAATCCCAATGACGCCACATTCCGAGGATCATTCCCTCTGAGAGTCTTGGAGGTCTGGCCGCGGTTCAGTTGTCATGGACTAATTTTTCCACTTTGGCCAGGTGGAAACCTCTCTGAACTTTCTTCCTCCACTGAGCGGTAAGAATAGAAAGAGCCACGGATGGAAGAGAAGTGCCTAAAGCTCGTCCCTTTCCTTTCTTATCCTAGGATCACGATAAATGAAATAATATCTACCTTTACCTTAACGACCACACTCTGCGGCCTCCTGGAGAGAGTCCTGTCAGCGCTGAGAACAGCCGGCATACACTGAGTGCCTCCCACGTGCCCAGCGCTGCACCAAGCGCACGACACTTGTTAGCGCAGTGGATACTCAGCCCCGTGGGATTGTGCACGTGCCCTTCCCATTTCACAGACGAGGAACCAGGATCACCCAGGCTAAGGGATTTGCATAAGGTCCCCAGACCAACGGTCAGTGAGTGAACCTGGGATTCAAACTCAGGCAGTCCGGCGCCAGCACCCACACTCGTGGCCAGCATTCTAGACTGTTCTTTTCGTTGCCTGACTTCTGTTAGATCCTGGCCAATGTCTTTCGGTTCTCCAGCTGGGGCTGCGTTGGGAAGGTGGGTCTCGACCCAGAGCCAACGACCCAGAGTCATTGGCTGGGGGTAGAACTGGAAGCGCATGCCGGCCACGCGGTGTTGGGAGAGGGGACCCCGGCTTCCTTGTCTGTAAAGGGGATGGGCTGAGCTACACCATGCCCGGCCCTGATTTCTCCCAAATCTTCTGATTCCTACCACTCTAGCTTTGCTTTTCTTGGCTGGGAAATGTGGTTGGCGAGAGCGACACCACCAACCACCAACACCTAGCCCAGCCCGGTTCACCTTCCTCGTCTACTGGCAGAACCCCCCCTCAGTGCCACGTACAACAAGCCTCAGCCACGCCACACTGCCTGCCTTCCTGTACTTCCCGAACATACCTCATAGACGCGACTTCTTTCCTCTGTCCGTGCTGTACCCCTGTCCTCCCCTTCCCAGCTCGCAGACTCCTATTCTTCCACTAGGGCCCAGCAGACAGTTAGAGCGCACCTGCCCTATGCCAGGCACTGTGCCAGGCACTGCTGATACCTTGGCCAGCTCTGCTCTCGTCAGGGGAAGAGAAACACTAACAGCCACACCCTCCCGTGAGTCGCTGAAGTCTGACATCAGGGCCAAAAAGGAGAGAGCACCATTCAAAGAGCTCATTGAGTGAGGACAGCTGAGCCAGGCTGGAGCGTCGAGGAAGGTTTCCTGTGAAGTGACACTGCAGCTGAGGCCTGGAAGGAGAGGCGAGAGACAAGCAGGCCAGAGGCGGGGGCAGCTGTCCCGGCTGAGGGAACCGCCAGCCCTCTCACGGGGAAGGACACGGTGTCTCTGAAGAAGCCGCAGGAGCTCGGTGGCCTGGAGGACAGGGACGGGTGGGAGTGGCCGGGCGCGTGCATGTACCTCTTCCCAATTTCATACTCGGCCACCTCCAGCTTGTAGCTTCAAGTGGATGAGGGAGGAGTATTCACACCGCAGAGCCTGGCAAGCACGAGGAATCAGGGCTTTCCTGTTTCCTTCTTCTCCAGAGCTGGCTTATCAGCGTGGGGCAGAGGCTACAAGGGCCCCGGGAGCTACCTGTCTTGTCTTAGCCAGGCCCAGGCCTCTGCCTCAATACCAGACCGTAGTTGACAGTTTGGACTCGGAGCCCGACCTCACTCGCTGCCGTTGCCCCAGGGCCTGCCAAGCGTAGCAGGGAGCTGGGTGAACTCGATGGTTCCGGAGATTCCTGACCTCACAGACTGAGTTTAGCAACGTGGCCTCCGGTTTCCTCCTCTCACTCCGCCTCTCCGAACGCTCCCATTCCTCAGGTGGAGCTGCTAGAAGGTGGCGGCATCAGGCTGTTTCTCTCCCGGAGAGCAAACATTTATACGTGGCAGGTGGCCAGGTGGGAGAGTAGGCGCTGGTGGTGGGAACCAGCCCCCCGGGGAGGAGAAGCGGGGAAAAGAGTGGAGCCGTCGTGCGTGCCGAGCGCTTAGTCCTGCGGAAGCACTGGGCCGGAGGCTTCTGCACTTGCTGCGTCCCTGACACCTCGCAGCCGCTCGGCACTCTCGCTCTTGGTGGAGGGGCTTTGAAACGACGCCCTCCTGGGCTGGCATCGAGGCTCCCAATTAGCCCCCATCGGCTGAGGTAGAGTCCTTCGCCTCGGCGCATCTCAGTCTCCCCAGATGTGAAACGGAGGTGCCGGCAGGAGCTGCGGGCTTGTTACAGCGGCTTCTGTGAGCTGCGGGGTGTGAAGCACAGAGCTTTCAGCGAAGGCCATCCCGTGATCATCCGGCTGGAGGGAAGTACAGTTGCGCTGTTCCCGCCCCTAGGCCTGCCGGGGTCACCGCTGGGATCTGAGCT
The DNA here is from genome assembly GCA_030068075.1 of Paguma larvata. Lineage (NCBI taxonomy): Eukaryota > Metazoa > Chordata > Mammalia > Carnivora > Viverridae > Paguma > Paguma larvata. Next base: position 99,971,989 of record CM057831.1, on the reverse strand, counting down.
CCAATGCCCACCCTTGCCGTTCTCCGGGGCCAGGGGCCAGAAAGGAGACTTCATGGCAGCCTCGGGGCAGGGCAAGGACTTGATAAGTTGGTGCCTTGTGAAAAGAGCTGGCAGGGAGAGACAGCACGGCTGGGGCAGCGATGACGCCAGCACCTGCGAGGGGAGAATGGAGCTGGGCGCCTGTGGCCACTAAGCCCCGAAGGGGTAGGGAACTGGGGGGTGGCTGGGCAGGGCTGGAGCTGTGAGGGTCGGGAGTGTGTGTGTGTGTGCGTGTGTGTGCATGTACATGATCCCTCATGTCACGAGAGGCAATAGATAAAGAACAAGTAAGTACAAACATCAATTACTGTAATAAATCATTTGTCAGATGTGCTTCTGCTGGGCAGGGTGGAAACCACGTTCCGATGTGACAGGTCTATAAATAATGGTGCCGCTTCAGCAGCCCGACTTTCCAGAGCCTCTCTCTCCCCAGACACTCGCACGCACTGATTCAGGCTTTTAGAGCCTCTGGGGGCCTTATCACCTTTAAACAGCCCATTTCACAGAAGAAGAAACTGAGGCGCACGGAGGGGCTGAGACTTGCTGACGATCACACTGAGCATCTGCAGGGGGGCCTGCGGGCCTCCTGTCCCCACCGCCTGGGCTCTCTCTGCTTCACCTCTGCTTCATCTTAATTATTCTTGGCTTGCTCCAGCACAGAAGATGCTTCGTATAAACATTTCATTATTTGGGTTCACGTTTGTATCATTTCCGCTTGATCATAGGAGCTGGTCTCGTTCATGTTTGTATCAGCCGCGAAGCCTGATATAATCTGGGATTGGAAGAGATCTTCAGAGCCCTCCCCTTGTTAGCTGGCCGCCGCCGCCCGCGGCCGGGACCCCCCCACACACCCGGACAGAGGAAACTCGTTGCCTCCAGAAGCAACCCAGTTTCAGCCTCGGGTGGCTCGGCTCTTAGAAACACTTCTCCACGCTGGGCTGACATTTGCACCAGTCGGCAGTCAATAACTGTCTGCTGAATGGAGAAGGGTTTTGTCACAATGTACAAATCCCTGGGAAGCTCTCAGACATCTGTTTAGAAACGATCCCATAGAGCGATGGAGATTCCTTCCCAAAGCAGGGACACGTAACTGTTACAGCCGCAGGAAAAATAGCAACAAACTTGCGGGATCGGGTTGGATTGTAAGGGAAAACTTGGGCCCGGAATGTGAGCTTCCAAGCGACGGAAGTGGTGTTCCCAGCAAAGCTTTTGCCTGGTGAGAAGCAGTTTTGCCAGCTGAAATACACTTTTACAGTTGATTTTATACTGATAGGAAAATATTTCCTGGCAGACGCACTGCATGGGGGCGGGGCAACATCCTTTGAGGAGGCTGGGACGCCTTCCCTTAGCGCAGACCCCGAGCCGTACTTACTTACTCATATGCTCGGAGCCTGATCAGCTTCAGGGGCAAACATTTAAACAAAGATTTGCCATTGATCTTTTTGCGTATTACTATTAATTCATCTTTGATGAGGCAGGGTAAGACCAATGGACATACAGTCGGAAGATGTACTTGATAGCCAGGTCACCAGCTGCCTGTTCCTGGGAGTCACCTGTTTTTTTGGCTTCAGTTTCCTCATCTGTAAAATGGGGGCAACCATATGGTCCTACCAGGATACTTGTAGTTACCAGCCCAGACTCTGGAGGCTGTCAGATTTGAAATCCAGTTCAGCACTATTTGCCGTGTGGCCTTGGGGAGATAAGGAAACCTTCGCGCATTCGGTTTCCAGGTATAAAATTCTTCACAGTCGATGAGATAATCCACAAAGAGCACTTGCTAAGTCCCTGGCTCACTGGGTAAGTGCTCGGTGAGGGTTTGCCATTATACTCTGCAGTAAAGTTGCTTGTTCTGAGGATGGGCTGTGAAAATTATAAAAGGCTGTAAAAATTCAGGATCGCTCTAATGGCCTCTCTCCCACTTCAACCTGAACAAAGCGAAGAGGAAAATGGATCACAGAGAATTCAAGCGAAATACACCCCCGTCGAAGCGGCCTTCGAGTGTCTCTGTGGAGACGACGGAAATGGCTGCTTTTAACACATGGCTTTTGGAAAGAGAAGAATCCAGATTGCAGAGAGAACGATCGAAGCCAAGGGCACACTTGCGATTCCGTCTCTGTCGTTTGGCCTCGGATCTTGCTGATCCGCACGTTTCAGCGTGGAAACAGAGCAGGCGCCAGGTCTCGGAGCTTCGGGAGAGCTGCCGTGGGTACGTTTCCAGCACGAAGCCATCGCTAGAAACACCTACCGAGTGAGGAACATCGCGCAGCCGAACAAGTGTTTTTCGTCCCAGACACCAAGAGAGGAAATCCAAAGCCGCCTTGCCTTTTGGTAGCAAAGCTGTCTTAGCAGCGCTCAGAGGAGAAATACGAATCAGACGCTGAGGAACGCACTGTTTTGCTGCTCTCCCGTCATCGTGGCCATCGCTGCTGGGTGTCTCTCTTCCGGTTGCTTCTTTTTTTTGCAAACGATTTGAAGGTGGAAGGTGTGCTAGAAGCAGCGGCTGCAGATCGGGTCCCTGGGTCTGGGCCCCGATGCACCTCTTAATTGAGCTGTGTGGTCCGGGGCAAGTGTCTACTGTGGGGGCGTGGGCGTGAGCTGTGAATCCTGGCAAAATAGGCGTGAAGAGGCTTTGCAAACTTAGCTCTAGGGGTTCGTCTTCGGAGGTCTGGGGATGGGCTTTTAAAGATCTTCAAAGTCCTGGAATTTCTCCACACAGAAATGCAGAGAAAAAGCACCGGTGGCAAGATCACGGACTACCCAGGTCGTTAGCTTCCTGTAAGGGGAGCAAAACTGGAGGAGGAAGGGGAGGAGTGTCCACGTGTCACTTGGACGTATCACTCTGAGGACGTATTTATATCTTATTTGTAGAAATAAGTTTTTTTGGGTTTGTTTTTTAAAGAAAATGCCTGTCTACGAACACGTGCCTCTTATGGGGCATTTGGTCCCTGGGTTCGTCGGGGCCATGTGAGGGTTAGCGACCTCGCTATGTTAATGAAGGACACCCCTGACCCACGCTCCTGCCTTCGCCACCCTGCCTGGGACCTCTTCAGCCTGTGGTCTGGCTTCTGGCTTCCGGTGGAGCCTGGCGGGGTGACGCCAGGTGGCCGCAGGTGCCAGTCACTGCTTCCTGACCTGGGCAGTCACCGACGTCCTGTTACCGGCCCCCGGCTCTGCGCTCTCCTTTGTGGCTTTCCTACGCCCTGCCCACACCTTTGAAACAGTCCCTTTATTAAACTCTCCTCAAATTACCCAGTTTGCGTGTGCCATCTGTTTCCTGCTGGGACCCTGACTGCTACAGTATTTTTAATCCGCCTTTGTACCATCTCTGCCCATAGACTCATGCGCACTCGCGTGCATTCACTGACAGCGTCACGCACACACACTCACGGGCACACGCACGCCCAGGCACACGGCGCTCACACACACTCACCCGCAGACACACACTCACCCCCTGACAAACACACCCACTCACTCGAAACCTTACACGATACTCACATTCGCACACGACACTGCCTGCCTGCTCCCAGCACTTTGGCAGGGGGGTTGGTGTGCAGCATTCTGGGTAAAATCTTGCTCTGGAGGCACCGCCGAGGGGGCATCCCCTGGGATGCAGGAACCTGGCCCTTGTCTACACACCCTGCCACTGGGGCGCCTGCCACCTGCACACCACTGCACTGGTGACTCTCGTCAGTTCTTATTTTTGGAAATACTGTACTTCGTCCACTACGAATCCGGACGGGTCCACCAACGGCACGCTCTCAACGTACTAGGGAAGAGGCTCCATAAAAAAACCACATTAAAGAGTTTCCTGAGAGTTTGGCCATACAGAATAGATAGAGGAGTAAAAATAAAATCGTCCCACCAAGTTTCAAGTAGGGATAGACAGTAACCTCAGGAGGTCACACAAACAAAGATTAATTTAGATAGACGGCACCATGTACTTCGGGTGGGAGTCGAAGGGAGACACATTCTGGCTCCATACAAGGTCACCTTTCCAATAATTGGAGCTGTCAGTGAGGGACACGCCATCCTGTGAGGCGGCCCCACGTCTGGGGCCGTGTTACAGCGAGACTGATTGTGGAGTTGGGACAAATGACCTCGAAGGCTCCTTAAGGTGCTCCTGTGACCTTGGGCAAGTAAGTCACTTCCCTTCTGAAGTTTCCACTTCCTCATCGGTGAAAAGGCCACCTCAGTCTAGGGGTCTCCCAGGGTCCTCACTGGCTATAAATTCTCTAAATCTCTGATCCCGCAGGCGAAGAGTTGCAAGAAGGAGGGGGAGGGCCTTTGGAAAGGAGCTGCAGAAGTAATTAGTGATGGAAATGCGAATCTCTAGCTGCCTCTCGTCTGAGTTTGCAGATTAAAACAAGGCTGACTCTTGGCTGAATGATTCCTTTCCCTCCAGAGCGCACGGCAACAGTGAGACGTTAAAAAAAAATCTGGCCTCTGTTAGAGAGGGAGCGGCAGATAAATTTGTTTAGGGGACAAGAAGCGGGACCCTGAATTGTGCCTCCGGCAGTCCCTAGTCCTTTCAGCCTCTGGACCTCAGATTCGTTGTTTACGTGAGGATGGAACCGTCAAGCACGCAGGCACGTGTGTCAGAGGATTAACAAAGACGAGTGTCCCTAGCGTTCCTGGAGGCATGGAAATCATCCAAGAAAATAGGGTTGCGTCCAGGCTCCCACACTTCCTGGTCGTGTGACCTTGGCACACTTATTTCAGTCTGCAAGCCTTTCTTTTCTCATCTGTCAGGTGGGGATACCGTGGCACCTACTTCACAGAGCAGGTAAGGAACAGTGTGCCGAACAACGTAACACGCTTAGGAACGGGGAGCTTGGTGGGGTTCTTAGTGTTCCGGTGTCAGAGACCCAAGTGTGGCCTGCGCCGGACTGGGCTGGGACCCTTACTCTCTTATCAGAAGGGTGGTCTGTGGCCTCTTTCAGTGTGGGTGCTTGCTTACCCTAGCCTTGGGGTCCCAGTGGTGCCAGTAGCTTGAAGGGAACAGGAGGGCAGTGGGGGGGCACCTGGGGGAGGGGCTTGGGGGATCTTGGGCAGAGCCCTCTGTCTGTCACAGCCCCCAGAAATTCCTCCATGCCAGAGCTATCCTTCAGGCCCCTTGGAAACTCTTCTACCGAGCAGCTTTGACCCTTCATACTCTGGCCTAGAGGCCTCTGGTGAGGGAGTTAGTTATCTGGGGTCCGCACCTCTCCCCCAGCTCCCCATAGCCCCTGTAGGGGTTAGGCTCACAGAGCCCTCAGGGATCCTCGGATCTGTCTGCCCAAACGCAATCTAAGCTGATTCAGGACCAGGTCCACCTCGTGTCCTGCCGTGCTGGGCGGGAAGGGGTGCGGGTGGAGGGGCGGCCAGAGCACGATGAACCAGAGATCCAGATCTCCACACCATTCCTCCTCGAAGTGGAACAGACTGTTCTAAAACTGGGGGGCTCGGGAGTCGGGGGCTTCGTAATACAGGTACTCGTCATCAGCTCATCTGACAAGTAAGTTATTAGGAAAACTGAAGAATTCCCACCGGCCAGGGGGAAGTCCGGAAGACGAAAACTTTGCATTTTAGATCCTGAGAATTTTATTAATTATGTTGCTATTTTAAGCAGCCATACAAATATCCTTTGTATTGATTTCTGTGTGATGTACCCACTGAATAAATATGCCAATTTCTGCCAAGGAGCCGAACAGTATTTTTAACCTACTTTAAAATATGTGTTGTTTCCTATGGGTTTTTTAAAGTTTGGAGTTGATTATGAAAGCACTTTCAATTTTAAAAAATTCTTCTTTCCAAAGAATATACATATATATTTTAAACGATTAAATATAAAGGGTAATGGGATGTAGTTTTAGGTGTAGTTTTAAACTACAAATAAAGGTTAAAAAAAAGGTGAAATGATTACTTTTTCGCTTACGTACGCCGTTATATTGGGAAACACCACTAGAACAAAGAAAGTTCGAGGAACCATTCTTTGAACGTATATTCTGAAACATATTCTTACGTGTACGCTCTTTCCTCATCACTGCCTGTTCAACCTGTTTAGTGTGTGACACTGGTGTATGCAATCGGGGCCCTACCAGAGGCTGCAGGATCTTCAAAAGTTAAGGGAGAAACAAAACAGAGAGCTGAAGCTTTTCACACCTTGGTTACGAGGATCCTGAAGATAATGGTACCATGGCCATTTCACAGACGGGGAAATCAGGGTGGGAGACGGTCAAGGGTTTGGTCAGGGGCTTTCAGTCGTTTCCAAATAGTTAATCCTGGGTTCTTCTCTTTCCCTTTCTTCAAAATGGGGGTGATGGTGGTGGTGGTGGTGGTGGGTGTGGGGTAGAGATTCTTATGTCTCAAGGACATTGGGAATAGGAACTACATGGTATTTAAAGACCGGTTTGAGCTCTTGGTTGGAAAGGCAAGAAAGAACCAATGGCCACTGTGGTTGGTATTTGTGACTGAGAGGGAGATGCACAGAATAGAAATACCATCTTTCCATCTGGTCACCTGATGCCACTATCGCCCTAGCTTTGTGGATTGAGAAACCCAGGCGCTGCCGGGGTGTTCCTGCGGCATCACAGCCTCAGAGCCGGAGCTCAGAAGGGCTCAGAATCACAGAACACTCCGGGAGACCTTGGTCATGCAGTCTAAGTGTTGACCTGGCCGCTCCATCGCCTGGAGGTGGCACTTAGAAAGCCTACCCTAATGTTGAACTGAAGCCCGATTGGGGGGTGGGGGGGCAGGGGGCTCTTTCCTCCCCATCTGCATGGCTGCTGGGGGCAGAACTCCAGAACAGCCCCTGCCCCCTCCTCCCGATGACCCAGGAGCCCCGGGATTACCTGAAGTTGTAGCCTGGGGAGACGCTGCTCTTCTCGGAAACGCCGTCGAGCCGGGTGAAGGAGTATTTGGGGATGCACTGGTCCCAGGCCCTGTCCAGGTCACACACCCAGCCGATCTTAATGCCGAGGACTCCGCCCTGTGGAAGGGGGCCGGGTGTGAGGAGGAAGGGCTGCCTCCTCGGCCTGGAGGGAGGCGGTCGTGACAGACGGGCACGTGATTCTTCCCATTCTCCGCGTGGAGGGAGAGTGATTTGCCGCGTGTGGCTTAGTAAGCAAAGTGCTGCACTCAGGGGCGAGGACCTCTGAGCCCACAAATCCCGCTTCCGTCCTCCGTCCCTTAGCAACAGAAAGGATCCCCGTGGGCTTTTTCAGAGCTCCAAGGCGGAGCGTGAAGGCGAGGACGGCAGACTGAAGCTTGGCGGGAAGGGTAAGGGAGGCAAGGGCCCCCCGGGACAGGGGTGGGAGACCCCGTGGAGGCCCGAAGCCAGTTGCAAACCTGGCCTGCTTCCACCAGGTGGCGCTGCCCGGCCGCAGGTCCTTGTCCCCAGTATCTCCACCCTCCGCCTTCTCCGCTAGGTGCTCACCGTGCTGGCCAGTTTGGCAAAATCCTGCCCTGCAAACTTGACCACATCCCCCACCCGCAAGATGGGGCAGAAGGGGGCCTTGTCAGGGTGGAAGCGGCACGTCTTCATGTCGGCGGCTGTCAGGTTGGGAAGGAGGTTTCCCCTGGGAAGGAGGAGAGGTGAGAAGCAAGGGCCAGGGTTCACTCGAAGACAGGCATGCACAGCCTCCTCAGAGACCCTCCAGGCCCAGGCAGGAGGGGCGGGGACCTGACATCTTGGACACTTAGGGGTCCACCTCTGTTCCTACATCTTCCCTGCAAGTCCTATCCCTGGTCTCTGTATCTGAGTTGAGTATGCCTGTGCCTAACATCCTCCAGCACCCAGGAGGCAGGAGTCACACCTGATTTCTCTCGGCACCTCCGTGGGGCCTGGCATTGTGCTTCGCACATGCCCAGTGCCTGCCGAGGACTTGCCGAGTGGAGGAGTCGGTGAACTCCTAAGGAACTGGTGGAAACGGACACCCCACTTGGGCTTGATGTGGGAGGAAAGAAGTGGGAACGGGCCCCTCAGGCCCTGATGGTTGGCGGGATCCGGGTGCCAGGCCCAGGTCGACCTTGGCCCTCACCTGCCTGAAGCAGAGCTCCCATTTGGGTTCTGAGCCCCGAGGCCGGAGACTGGCACAGAGACTGGGCCCAGAGCCCTCCTAGTCCTTGCCAGTCAAGGCCAGCTGGGAAATGGGGAATAGGAGCCCAGGGAGCAGGGGAGACACCCTGGGGAGAACTGTGGCCAATGGGCTTCTCTATCTGGCTGAAAGTGAGGCGGGGGTGTGGTGGGGGGTGCACTGTTTCCCGACTTAGGGAGGGAGTTAGGACTCACTTCTCAAAGTTGAAGAGGGGGAAACGGATGCTGTTCTTGATGAAAATAGTGAAGTTCTCGGCTTCCATCATGACAGGCCTGTGGGTGAGAACAAGGGGGCCTTATCTTCTTGGGAAGAGGAAGGGGAAACAAGGGGCTTTTGTCCCAGGGACCACCTTTCCTGCTGGATGTTTCCCACTGGGCACCCGGTCATGGCCTCCCTGGGGATGAGGGCCAGAGGGAGAGGAGGGTGGCAGGTGAGGCGGGGGGGGGGGGGGGGGGCGGAGGGGGTAGGTGCCATCTTGAGACCACTTCCTGGCCCAGGACTGGACACCACTGGGGGGCGCCCGCGACTCCCTCCGCAGGCCCAGAGATGCAGAGCTCCCCGCATCGGGAAAGGAGAGCTGGGGTGGGTCCTCACATTTCCACCGTGTCCACCTCGGTGGGGCACCAGCCCTGGATCTCACAGGTCCGGAGCACAGAGCTGTAGTTCACACAGCGACCGGTGAGGATGCCTGTGGGGGGGGGTGCGGGGGGTACGAGTGCTGGGGAACTTTGCCACTCCTTCACTCCCATCCCACCTTTCATCAGGGAACCCCTCTTCCAGGGGCCCCGCAGGGGGAGGGGAGAAACAGGGAGGTCAAGGGAGGCAGACCCTGGCACAGGAGCCCTGCCGAGCTCTCTCCCTCCTCCTGAGCCCTAGACCAAGCCAGAGGGAGACGAGTCTCCTTGCTCCCCTGGTCACAGTGTGCTCTTCCTTGCCTGCGAGGCTTTGCTGCGGCTGTTCCTTCTGTCTAGAATGTTCTCCTCAAAACCCTTCTATCCTGCCAACCCCTCCCCATCCTTTAGGGCCCATCTAAAATGTCATCGCCTCTAGGAAGCCATTTGGGGCCACCTACCTGGAGCCAATCCCTCTCCCTTCCCCAGCTCCCACTGTTCCTCATTGACAGCGCTTGCTCCCTCATGGCACAGCTGTCCGTCACCACCATCCCTGGGCTGCGGATGGCTCTGGGGGCGGCCCCCACTCGCTCTGGCTCACGTGAGCATCTATAAATGCTGGCAGAGTTACATGGAACAGGCCAGTTCCCACGCTCTCTCCTAGGGCGGGCTGTCCCCCATGGGGGATGAGCTGCCCTCCAGGGTCCCACTAACACTCTGGGGGTGTGGGGGGGGCTGCAGGGAGAAGGGCTGCACTCACCCCCACCCGGGAAGCGCTCAGGCCCGCACTGGCTGTCTGATACACAGCGGTACTTCTCCTCGCTCTGTGGGGAGACAGGTGGGTGTAGGACCCTGCGCTGGGCTTGGATGAGCCCCTCGGCTCCCCATGCTTCCCCATCATGGGGGCCTTTGGGAGGCGGAGGTCCCCGGACACAGCTCCAAGGCTGGGACTCAGACCTCTGCTCACACCCACGCCCCTCCCTGCTGCCGCTCCCCACCCGCAACCGTTTTCTTCCTTGACCTGCTTCACCCAACCTCCCCCTCCCCCTCTCACCTCCGGGCAGAATCCTTGCATCTGGTTTTCAGTAACTATCATCTTGGTGATGATGACAAAGACAGAGGTGCCCTTGGTAGGAGAAGGGAGAGAAAAAAAAATGCACCAGTGCCAATCCAGAAGCTGGGTGTTACTGCTGTGCCCACTCTACAGATGAGGAAACTGAGACTTGGGGTAAGAGACTCAGCTAAGGTCGCAGGGCTAATAAAGGGCGCAGGTGGGTCCGAGTCAGGCCTAACCACCCACCTGGCCTCTCTCTTTTTTTTTTTTTTAATTTTTTTCACATTTATTTATTTTTGAGACAGAGACAGAGCGTGAGCAGGGAAGGGCAGAGAGAGAGGGAGACACAGAATCCGAAGCTGGCTCCAGGCTCTGAGCTGTCAGCACAGAGCCCGACGCGGGGCTCGAACTCACAGACCGCGAGATCATGACCTGAGCCGAAGTCAGCTGCTTTACCGACTGAGCCCCCCAGGAGCCCCCTACCTGGCCTCTCTTGCTCCCTCTGTGTGTTTCGTTGATCACAGGACGAGTGTGGCAGAGCCCGAGGGGGACCCTGCTTCCCTGGTGCCTAGTGCTGCACTCTGGGGGGCAGGCCCAAGCACCCCACCCCCACACCTGCACCGCCCAGCTGCCAGGGAAGGGCTTCTCTGATCACTGATGCCACGAGCCCTGGTTTGGGGATCCTGTCAGCACTCTCAGCGTCCTGGGGGCAGGGGGATTGTACCTGGGGTGGGGTCACATAATCAGACACGTCCATGACTCTGTTGGCATAGCGTCCAAAGCCCTTGACCTTGGTTACGACGGAGGATTCAATGGCTGTGTCCCGCACCTGATAAGCCTTCTCGTGCAAGAACACCCACCTGGGCAGGAGAGCAGAGAGAGCAAGAGAAGAGGGTCTAGGCCGGTCAGACAGAGGCCAGGAGAGGCGTTCCTCCCCAGTGTTAGACTGCACAGGGCCTGGCAGAGGCAAGGCCTGTGCGGGAGGGGAGGGACCTCACCCTGTGTTGGCTCAGAGTAGTGTTTTTCCATCTTCCCATTTACTGCTTCAGGACCATTTTTAGACATTTCCCCCCCAGCCCCCCATCACGAAATGTTAATACTATAGATATGAGCTTGTGTACAGTACGTATATTTGTGTTTTATACATAAAAATCTCAAGGACAGATTTTTCACCCCCTTGAGGGCAACATCGCCCCCTGGAGGGCGACATCGTCCCTTTGCCAACGCATCATCATTCCCGCTGACTCCGAGGCCACCTCTTTTTGGTAGGCAACTGGAACGAGAAGGGGCAGAGGATCCTATATCTCTGACCCTGGGCATCCCAGGTTTTGCTCATGAGTTATCCTAAGTGTCGGCACATAGTAGGTGTTCAGGAAACAAGTCAGTGAAGGCATTTGGGATCTGGGCACTTGGCAGGGTCTCCACCTGTGCAAGCACCAGGTGAGAAGGCCAGAGGAGGAAGGGAGGGCAGCTCATTACCCAGCAGGTAAAAGGAGTTGGGTTAGCAGGCAGAGGCCGCTGATCTTATTCCTTGGACTGTGCTGCCACCCAGTGGAAGTTTACCTGTACTGCCTTCTTCCTGCTGCTTCAAGCCGTTACCTGGGCCAGGATCGGGGAGGGCTCCCTTTTTTCCACCCCCACCTCTCTTCCCAGACTCCTGGACTCTCACTGCCTCCCCCAGCAGTGAGAAGGGCCTACAGACAACTCTTCCCTCTGCATTTCTGTGAGGTGCCTGCCCTTCTCATGAGGGCCCTCAAGGCACAAGCCACTCTTGGCCTTAATAGCACACTCCCAGCCTGTAGCCAGTCCTATTAGTTCTGGACAGCATACGGGGAGGCAGATGCTGTCACTGTACCCATTATACAGATGAGGAAAGGTCATCACATGCATTTGGAAAGTGCTGCACACTCTTAGTTTTGGAGAAACACTGGTGACATCTTGAGGAATCCAGGAGTACATTTTGGGAAATGTCGGATTAGGGTCACTTTCTGTGTGCTAACCAAGGAAGGTACAAGTTGGAGTGGCCCCAGATGAGGATGAGGGGAAGGGAGGAACTGGAGGCCGGGTAGTGTGGAGAGCACAGACCTGGCGAGGTGTCAGGCTGGGAAGCTGACCTGAGGACTTTATAAGGAGGGAGTTAGGATTTCAAGCCCAGGAGCTTTCCAACCCCAGAAAGTTGTCCAAGAATGGGCTGCTATAGGAGGTGGTGAGCTCCGTGTGCCTCAGAAGATGCAAGGAGATGCTCTCAGTTGTCGGGGGTATTGGGTTGGATGACCCCTGGAGTCCCCATAGAGGGGAACAGCTCCGGGGTCATGCTGGGGGTCACAGTCACTACTGGCCCCTACCCATCCTGTTTATGTGAACACAGGCTGACATTTGCAAGAGACTCTTTGTTCGGTTTTCAATGAGGGGGCTAAGAGTTATCCCCATAACGGGGCTTCCCTCATGGGTTTGAATTCCAAATGCTTTTCCTGAGTGGGACAGAAGGGGTGGAGTCAGAGCCAGCGCTGGCGGGTGGCTCCTAACCTGTCACCTGTGTTATCTCGTTGCCGCTTAATAGCCGGCAACATCCTGACTGATGCAGCATTAGGAGCTGTTCACCTGCTTGCGCTGGGCTCGAATGAATGCCCCGCCTGTATGGACATCTGTGGTGCTGTGTGCTTTACTTTCTCTGTCTTTTTTTGGAAAGGGAGGGGTTTCATCAAGGTCTCATAAGGAAGTATGGCTGACATACAAATTTCATCACCACCTTATGTCCAAATGAGTATTATCAGCTCACGGCTGGGGGCCCTGCCCAGTGGAGGGAGTGAGGCCAAGGGCCCAGGTCTCCCTGCTTCCAGCTGAGCACACCACTATCCCGAGTAGAAGCCACAGTCACGATATGCTCTCTGGAACCTCAGTGTGTCTGGCCACGGAATGGACACATCTCTGAGTGGTGACCTAATGACACGGTTTCCGAAGACCCCCTTGCCCTGTCCATAAAGTCCAGGAACATCCACAGATGAGAAGAAGCGGGGTTCAGATCATTATCACCTAACCAATACAGCCCCCTAAGCGCTCTATGTGGTAAAGATTCACTGAGTCCTTACCACAACCCAGTGAGACATCTTTGTTATTATTACTATTTTTTATGCTTATTTATTTTTGAGAGAGAGAATGAGTTGGGGAGGGGCCAAGAGAGAAGGGGACAGAGGATCAGAAGCGGGCTCCACGCTGACAGCAGAGAGCCCAATATGGGGCTCGAACTCACGAACTGTGAGATTATGACCTGAGCTGTAGTCAGAAGCCCAACCGACTGAGCTACCCAGGTGCCCGTTGCGTTACACGTAAGGAAACGGAGGCAAAGAGTGGTGTGCTGACCTGCCAAGCTGATAGGCGGGTTCCAAGTGGGAAAGACCGCTCAGAGCCACCTCACACCTCACACCCTGAATGGCTGGTCTCGGTGCTACTGGCTCCCGGTCACTAAGGGAACATCTCTAGGCTTGGGAAAGTCTCAGGAGGAAGGGCCCCCAGGGCTTGGAAGAATAATTAACCAATCTCTTTCCTCCTCCTTCTCCTCTAAGGCTCCTTCTTGTGCCCGGTGGGTAGGAGACTCCACATCAGACTTCTCTCTCTGAGTTAAATAATAAGTGGAAGAATTTCAGTGGCCCCTTGGGGCCCAAGGACGTCATCGGGGCAGCTCAAAGTAAGGGGATGCTTCATTTCCAGAACAGAGGGATTGAGTGTGTCTCCAGAGGCCAGGCTGAGGAGATAGGGCCTTCAATTCTTGGCATTTACTCTGCTACTCTGACTTATTTTTTTCTTGTGTTCCTGGTTTATTATTTATAGAGCGGAAAGCGGGTGTCAGCTCCTTGGCAGGTAGGATGTGCGGGAAGGAGGCCAGAGCAGCGTCCCGGCACCCTTCTGTCCACCCCGAGGAGTCAGGGAGGAGGCCGGAGAATGGGCCTGGGGTGTGTGCGCTGTGTGTGTCAGGAGGAGAGGAGTCTCTAAGGAAGGTGTGAGCCGGATGGGGGCAGGGGGAGGTGTGCTGGGGAGCCTGTGAGATGATAATAGTTGCCGTGTGTTACTGACTCTCCCATTTAAGGCAGGGCACTTGACAAGGTAGCTCGCCTTGCCATAGCTCCTTGGGGTAGGCATTCCTAAACCCATTTTCCAGATACGAGGACTGAGACTTAGAGACATAAGGTGACCCGTCCAAGCCCCACTCATAGTTGGTGTCAGCGAGGCTCCTATTCAGAGGCTCCTCCCTCCACAGCCTCCCCATCATGGGGTGTGGAGAGGGGAGAGGGAGGCCAGAGGGAAAACCTGTCCTCTCTCTGCACCTCCAAAAGCTCTTCCCACCATACTTGTCACCTAGTGTCCCACAGAGTGCCTAGGGTACCTCCGGATGAGAGGTGGCGGGCCAAGAAAGTGGGATTTCAGGCCCTTCTCTTTAAACTAGAGCAACTCCCCTTTTAACTGTTGTATGTATTGAGCTTCTTTATAAGATTCAAACTGAAGCTGGATATTATGAACCAAATGGGGTAGCTGTGCAAATAGTGAGTCTATGGATTGGGCCGCGCAGGGGGAGGAAGGGATGAGGAGAGAAGGGCTGTGAGGGGTCCGAGGCACCATCAGCCACCGCAGGTCCTTCTGATGATGGAGCACCGAAGGGCGGGGAGTGCCAGTCCACCAGTTGGCAGGAAGGCACTTCCTTCAAGGAGGCCCCGCAAACCAGCCACGGAACAGCCAGCACTTCTGTAAACTCAGGCCCGAAGGATTTCCTATTTCCTCCTCAGCTCCCCAGAGGATCCCAAAAAGAGACTGGCTCTTAGGAAGTCCCACCCCACAGAGGAGACGGGAGATTGCCACCTGGACCCGGGAAGGCCGTGTGAGAAACCCCAGGAAAGTCCTGGCCTCTCGGCGCACCCGGCTGCATAAATGGGATGAAGTGGTGTCAACCCCAGAGAAGCAGCCGAGGCTGAAGCAGGGGTGAGAGCATGCGTGGAGACGATTAGCTGGTGTGTTCCTGTGGATGCATAAGAGAAACAGTTGGCTCACGTTACATGTGTCCTAGGAAGGTTGTGCATCTGGTCTACCTCGCGGGGCTAATGTGGAAGATTCAGGTGTTAGATGTTACTAACACAGCATGAAAAATCCTTTCAAATTCTACTGTGTCCGAGCCATCATCATCTCTCTCCATTTGACTGCACCACCCTCAACGGATCATCCTGCGTCCATTCCTGCCCACTCCAACCCCTTGGCTATTAGTCAGAGTGATCTTCCCAATTCAGATCTCATTTGTCTTCTCTCTCTCTCTCTCTCTCTCTCTCTCTCTCTCTCACACACACACACACACACACACACAGTTCCCATCCATTGTCCTTCTATACGAATGAAAGCTCTGAGGGTGTCTGAGTTCTGGCTGGGTCTGTGATCCCACCCCTATCTCACACTGCACTCGCCTTTGCTCCCTCTGCCTCAGCCATAGAGACCTTTTCTTCTCCCCATCTTCCAGGCTCTTTCCTTTTGCAGAGCTGGGTCTCTTGCCTTGAACTCTCTTTCATCCTTTTTTTCCCCCTCCCCCAGGTTGCTCTTACTTGTCCTTCAGATCTTGGCTTGGGCAACATATCTCCGGAAAACCTTCTCTTGGCTTCCAGACCAGGTCAAACACCTCCATGCTAGCCGCTCTCTCAGCACTGTGTACCTCTTCTTCAAATCTTGAGCCTCGGTTGAGATTTTACATTTGTTTGTGGAGATTGTTTGATTAATGTCCATCTCTTGCATCGTAAGCTTGATGAGGGTGAGGGCCCTGTCTGCTTTAGCCCACCTTTCTATCCTTGGAACACAATGCCTGGCATGAAGAAATGCTCAATAAATTTCTGCTGAATTAGTGACAATGGATCATGAAGTTCTGACGGTGCACGGGCTCACGTGCACAGATATGGGGCTCAGGCCAGGGGGCTGGGCTGCAGACTGCACGAATGTAACTGGAAAGAGCTGCTCCGTGGGGAGCTGTCAGGCAGGGAGATGGATGGGGTTGGATATCAAGACGCCAAAGAGCCTCTCATGCTTATTCCTGCAGGCTGGGCTCCAGCATTGAGGACTGGAGCATCGGATTGTATCACGATGAGGAAGAGACAGGCGCAGGGGGAGAGCGGAGCAGAGCAGACTGGCCCAGGAGCCGCTGTCTCCCCTCCATCAACCTTCCGCCTGGAGCCAACAGAGCCAGGAATGTGCTGAGGCAGCTTTGGGATTCACCTGACCGCCATACCGTCTCGTGGCTATAAACGGTCCATTGTATATACGTGTGGACATAGAACAGTTAAGAATCAACTTCCGGCCAGCCTCTGGAGATGCGGACACGGAACATTTGCAAACACTGTATCTCACGAAACCTCGAAGTTGGAAGTAAACATCAACACTGCTTAGCCCACCCCAGAGCTTGCATCCCTGCCCTAACACCCCCGAGAGGAGCACTGGATGCCCAGCCTTGTCCACGACAGCCACATAAGTGAAGCCTACTGGCTCCCATGACGCACGCAAAGTCCACATCCCTTAATCCACATCTGCCCACTTTTCTGAGCACATGCTCACACGCTGCTCTGGCCTTTCCGGCAAGGAGGCCCACGCACACACCGCTCCAGCTCGCACGCACACCGGATGTCTCCTTTCCCTTGCTCGAATTCACTTGTGACAGGTGCCAGTGGCTAGCTGTCTCTCACATGCAGAGCCATTGTCTCAAGGAACAGCGTGAGATTAGAGACTGGCACGCCGGGACAGAAAACTCTAGAGGTTTCTGCTGTCATTTCTGGTGCCCCATCAGTGTGTGCAAATGACCACAAGAAAGACAGAACCTGCGTTTTCTTTTCCCCCAGCCATTGTCTGTTTCACGGCCCTTTGTGTATATACGTGTGTATGCGTGGGGGGGGTGGGGGGGTGCATGCCTTTAAAAGTGGGCACTGGGAGGGGGTGTTCAGACCGCCAGCTGTTAAGCAGCCTCCAGGATGGGTTATATGGCACAAAGTCAGGAGGCGGCAGAGAACGGACGCTCTCTGACAAAGGGGGGTGTTTCTGGATTCATGAGGAGGGCTCTGTGTCACGTTCGAACGGTCACCTTTCCCCTGAGTGACTCTTCCCTTGAGTGTTTCTTGTGCTTGTGTCTCTCCCCCTCACCGAGGAGCAGACCCCCTGCTTTGTCCTACCCTCTAAGAGCAAGGGCTTCTCCCCTTGCCCCATTTTTTTCACCATCTCCCCAAAGCCAGGGGGGAAATCCCCCATTCCAAAGTGGTTCAGTTCTCGCCTTCCCACCCCACCAACGACCTGATCAAACCAGCACTGTCTCCCTCATTTCAGTGCCTTCCCTTCCCCTTTCTTGTGCTCCCTCGTCGTTTTGAGACCCCAAAGCACTGGTTGAGGAGAACAGGAAGATGTGGGGGGGGGCGCGGTCTGTTCTCTGGTGGGGGCAGGATAGAAGGGAGAAGCGAGACGGTCACCTGGGACTTCTCCTGGTGGAGGGCGTGGTACGCGGGAAAGAACTCACTCCTTGGAGTACATGCCTCGAAACCACCTTCTGATTCCTGAGGATTTACCGGGGAAGAGAACTCATCTGGGGACCAGATCCTTGATGGGGGTGGCCGAGTCCAGTCCCTGGGACACGGCTCCATAGAAGAGACTGCTTCCTCCAAGAGAGAAGCACCGGGCGCTGGACAGCAACACCGAGAGGACACCAGGCAGCCCTCCCCTGCCAGGACCCGAAGGGCCACAGGACTCACCCCACGAAGTAGGAGATGATCAAAAGCTGGACTGCCCGGTTGATGACCCCAATGGTCCAGCTCTTCACAACCACCGACTTGGTGGTCTCGTAGGTGAAGAAATCTGACACGCAGTTCATGCTGAGAGAGCACTCAGGGGCCACTGAGAAGGGACCCAATGGTGGCCTCAGGAGGGAGAGGTCCTCAGGACAGGGAGACAGAGATCAAAGCCTGGAGGGGACAGCTTGGAGGGGCTTGAGCAATGGGTGGGGAGCCTGTTCCTTTAAGTCAGGCAACCCTAGCTCAGTGCCCGGGCTCTCTCTGCTCTTGATACTCTGGGCTGCCAAGAGTCCAAGGCCAGGGCGGGGGGGGGACCCTCTTTTTGTTCGTCTCCACCCCACTCCCCTGTGATGTCACGGCAGGGGTGGGGTCTCCAATCCCAGGCTCCTGATTGCCTGGGATGCAGCTGGCTAGGGCCCTCTGGGACTCATGTTTTATCTGCACTCTGTCTATCGTTTCTGTTCGTTCTCTTATGCTGCATCTTCATTCCAGCTCCCCAGCTGCTTCAGGCTCTCCTTAAAGCCCCTCAAAGCGTCCCATCCCCCAGGCATCCAGCAGCTTTTCCTGGGCTGAGTGCCCCCTTCATTCGTGAGTGTCTTCCTAAAGCCACTCAATTTTGCAGCCATCTAGTCCTTTCTTGAGTTGCCCCCATAGCATGGGCCGGAGGGGAAGGGTCTCTTGAATATTTCTCTTGATCTTCTGGGAGGAGTGCGTAAAGAGTTACATAGTTCACGTTTCTAACTCAAGCTGGCAGTGGCCGGCACTCTACCTGCACCATGGCATTATCACTTTGGGTGTTTTGTTTTTCTTTGTTTTCCTTACTTTACTTACCTGAACCTTTTGTTTGAGATTATGCTCCTGGAACACTGGGGGTTGTTTCTATCTTGTTTGCTAGTCTCCTCAAATCCTAGAATTGAGTTGGAGCTCCATATACATTTACTGAATGTAAGTCGCTATATAGTGCTGGAATTGCCATTATTCAGAGGTTAAAGTCATGAATTCAGAAGCAACAGTACATTCATTCCTGCTGTCTCTTATCCCAGGATTGAGCTAGCAAGCCGGTGTAACTAAGACTATCAGGGAAGTCTTGAATTTCAATATTCTGTCCTAATGTCTTCAGGAACGACACAGATTATCAATTATCCTGGATGTAGAGTCATCGGGATTATGACAAAAGGGAACTGGACAGGGGTAAGGAGATTTGGGACCCTGGGCAAATCCTCTTTGGGCCTCAGCGTTCCCATCTGGAAAGGGAAGTCTCTCCCAGGAGGCTAGGCCTTCTCTGATTTTGCCAGATGCACCCTGTGACTACATTGGTTGGGGGTGGGAGGGAAGGCGTGCGAAATCCCACGCTGCTGGGATTCCGAATCAGCGTTGACTCTCAGGTGACTCTGACACCAGCACTTGAACTTGATACTGCCATGTGCCAGCCTCTTCCAGGCGACCCATATACTGCGGTTTTGGGTATGAAATTTTTGGGTGCGGGCAGTGAACTCATTTCAGAGCATCCAGTCCCAGGCGTCAGAGGAGAGCGGTACAGTCACCGTGACACCGACACCCAGGAGCCGGGCGGGTCACTTCTCTCCGCAACTCGAAATATTTTTCTTCTTGTACCCAAAGACTCCTTTCTACTCCACAGAAACCGCTCCTGAGCAGGACAGAGGGACAGACGCTATCTGTGGGAAGTCTAACAAGATAAAACTACGCACTTTCCCTCCAGGACCTAGTTCTCCACCGGAGAGGTGCAATTTTTAAATAAAGAGCCCTGAGCGCTCCCATCTTTCTGTCAGGTTCCACGCCGCGCTGCTTTCTCGCGGCTCCGCTTGTCTCAGGTCCTCCAGAACGGTGGACGCTCTATACGATCCTCTCGTAGGCGGGCCGGACTCATGTCTCTCTAGCCAGCTCGTCCTCTCTATGGTTCGTGCACGGCTTCCGGTGGCGGGACGCGGGGCCGCGCACGCGGGAAAAGCTTCCCCAGCGTCCCCCCCCAAATCCCCCTTGT
The DNA here is from genome assembly GCA_030068075.1 of Paguma larvata. Lineage (NCBI taxonomy): Eukaryota > Metazoa > Chordata > Mammalia > Carnivora > Viverridae > Paguma > Paguma larvata. Next base: position 99,952,415 of record CM057831.1, on the reverse strand, counting down.
CCCCGCCCCCCCTCCCGCGTCCCCCAGCGCGCCCACCGCCTGCACCTGGGCCGTAGCGAGGCTGCATCTTGAGAAGGTGGGTGGTCTTCGGCCCCGTGTCCCCGGAGGGCGCGGGCCCTGCTCCCCGGCGGGACGCTCAAGATGGACCGTTCCCTGTTCGAATCCACGGGCAGCGGGCGAATCCATTTTAGGGGGAAGGGGAGCCGTGGGTCCCGGGCCGCGGCGCGGTGGGAGAGCTAGGAGGAAACCTCGCGCTCGGAGCTGGGTCCGGGCGCGGACGAGGTGCAGGCTCAGGGTTCTGCTGCTCGTTGCCATGGCTCCCGGTGGAGCGCCCGGAGCGGGTTGTGGTCCGGGTGTGAGCGCTTCTCCAGGCCCGGTTCTCCAGCCCCTGCTGGGCCTGACTCCTTGAGAAGTCTGCAGGGCCTGCCTGTAGGTTCCCAGGCAGAGCAGATCCTGAGACATCCCAGCCTCAGCCAGGGGTTGCCACCTGACTCCATCCATGGGTCGAGTGAGGTGTTGCCTTTGATGTTTCTGCATCTCCCTCTTGAATTCAGATTCCCAGCCTGCTGAGTATCTGCACACTTAGCCAGGAGTTGGGGCCCAGCTCCCAGTGGAGGCCACCAGGGGCTCAGTATGGCGGAAACACTGGAGTTCAACGACATCTATCAGGAGGTGAAAGGCTCCATGGTAAGAAGAGCTTGGGTTTTTAATTCAGGCCAACAGAGGGAAGGGCAGTAGACTTTTTGTCCATTAGCAAGAGCTTGCTTTGCTGACGTTGCTACTTTGGAAAAAGAGTCCGAGTATAAGTGTAGTTGATGTTTTGCCAACAAAAAGCGATGTGTGTAAATCTTCCTCCACTTCCAGTGGCCTTATGTCCCCCCGGACCCACCGAAAATTGAAAATACCCTCGAAGTCAAAAATACATTTAATACATGTAACCTGATGAACATCATAGGTTAGTCTAATCCACTCTACACAGGGTTTCAGAATGTTTACATCGGTGGACAGTTGGGCAGAATCATCAAACACAGAGCCTACTTTATAATAAAGTTTGAACACCCCATGTGATTTATTAAATACTGTCATGAAAGTGAAACAGAATGGGTAGAGAACGGTTGGTCGTACGTGGCTTGGTTGTGGACACTGGTGACCATGGGGCTGACTGGGGAGCTATGGCTCCCTGCCACTGCCCAGCATCACAAGAGATGTGTGCCGTGTGTCGCTCACTTGGGAGAAGATAACAAATTCAGAATTCAAATACCGGTTTGTGTTGAATGTGTATCATTTTCACATCGTCGTCAAGTTGAAAAATTGTCAAGTGGAGCCGTCATGATAAAAAACTGTCCGTATAGGAGTTACAGGATCTGAGCCTGAAAGGGACCGTTGGTGCTGCTCAGTCCCGAGTGCTGAGACTGAGGACCCGCAAGGGTTTGGGATGCCAGGCTTTGGTGTTAGCGTCCAGATTTCCTGGTTACTTATCTCTTCTTTCTGACTCTCGCCCCCGCAGCTGTTTGTCACGCATCTGTATCTGGCCAGCCCAGTGTAGGTGCTGGGTGGGACTCTCTGCGCCTGGTACTTCTGTGTACTGTACTCTTCCATTTGGGCCTGTTTTTCCAACAGAACGACGGTCGGCTGAGGTTGAGCCGCCAGGGTATCATCTTCAAGAATAGTAAGACGGGCAAAGTGGACAACATCCAGGCTGGGGAGTTGACGGAAGGCATCTGGCGTCGTGTGGCCCTGGGCCACGGACTTAAACTGCTTACAAAGAACGGCCATGTCTACAAGTATGACGGCTTCCGAGAATCGGTGAGATGTCCTGTGGCCATAAACCCCTTTTTTCTGTGCCATCTTGTTTATTTTTAATCTTCTAGAAAGAGTTGGGGCTCATTCTAGGCCATTAAGCAGTGTTCAGCTTTGGGCGTCTTGTGCTTTGACTCCAGAAGCTTTTCTACAGTTGTAACTCTTTGGTGGTTTCTGCTCATTGCCCGTATCCAGATTCAGCGTCTTAGTGCTTGAGTTTGAGTTTTGTTTTTCGGTTTTGAACTGCTTGTGTCAAAGACTTTACTCCGTTTTTTACTTTTTTTTCGCTAAAGGAACACTTATACAAAGTCAGAGGGCACACTGTGAGGCCTATAACCAGAAATGTCATTTGCATACTTTCCTTCTCCCCTCATCTGAGATCCAGTCCTCAGCAAGAACTTCTTTCAACAGCCTGGGTGTCTGATAGAAAGGACGCTGAGGCAGTTTCTCACAGATAATTCCAGAATGTTTAAGTTTGTGTTAAGGCCACTGGGGTTCACAGGGATTGCTGTCTCCCCTCTGCCCACAGGAGTTTGAGAAACTCTCAGATTTCTTCAAAACTCACTATCGCCTGGAGCTCATGGAAAAGGACCTCTGTGTGAAGGGCTGGAACTGGGGAACCGTGAAGTTTGGTGGTGAGTCCTGGGAAGACTAAGGTTCGGAGGAGAAGGTCAGATGAAGGATTTCAGCTTTACCTTGTCGTGCTGTTTTTCTACCTCGATTCCTGGTTTCCTGTCAGTTTGTAATCATATGTTAAAAAGATTTTTTTTTAACATTTGTTTCTTTTGAGAGAGAGAGACAGAGTGTACCAGCAGGGGAGGGGCAGAGACAGAGGCAGAGAGAGAAAGATCCCAAGCAGACTCCACGCTGCCAGCACAGAGCCCGACTCAGGGCTCAAAGTCATGAACTGCGAGATCGTGACCTGAGCCAAATTCAAGAGCCGGACGCTTAACCGGCTGAGCCACCCAGGCGCCCCTATAATTCATCATACATTTATCAAGGACCAACGGTGTATGAGGCACTGGGCCTGGTCTTGGGGGTACAGTGTGAACAAAACAGTCCAGTGTCCCACCATCAGATCAACAGTCTGGTGGGAAGGTTGTTTCTGCAGACCTGAGGGAAGGAGCCAGTGGTTGATAAGCCCTTCCCCCTCAGGGCAGCTGCTTTCCTTTGACATCGGCGACCAGCCGGTCTTCGAGATCCCTCTCAGCAACGTGTCCCAGTGTACCACCGGCAAGAACGAGGTGACACTGGAGTTCCACCAGAACGATGATGCAGAGGTGTCTCTCATGGAGGTGCGCTTCTATGTGCCTCCCACCCAGGAGGATGGCGTGGACCCTGTAGAGGTGAGGCCTCCCCCGGTCGCCTCGGGAGCAGATGGCGCCGAGCAGGCCCCGGCTGGCCTGGGAGCAGGTCCCTGCTGCCTGACTCCCGGTGCGTACTTTGCAGGCCTTCGCCCAGAACGTGCTCTCTAAGGCGGATGTGATCCAGGCCACGGGAGACGCCATCTGCATCTTCCGGGAGCTGCAGTGTCTGACTCCCCGGGGCCGCTACGACATTCGGATCTACCCCACCTTTCTGCACCTGCACGGCAAGACCTTCGACTACAAGATCCCCTATACGACGGTGCTGCGTCTCTTTCTGCTGCCCCACAAGGACCAGCGCCAGATGTTCTTCGTGGTAAGCGGAAGCCCCGGGGGGCGGATCGGCCTGGTTTCCGCCCGGGTCTTTAGTAGATGGATCTTGCCGGTGTTTGGTTCGTCTGCAGTTCTTGTGGGACACCGGTTGGTGCTAAACCTTGTCGGCCCTTCCTCACCAGATCAGCCTAGATCCCCCCATCAAGCAGGGCCAAACCCGTTACCACTTCCTGATCCTCCTCTTCTCCAAGGATGAGGACATCTCCTTGACTCTCAACATGAACGAGTGAGTGTGTCCCGGAACCCGCGTCCTGCCGCTGTCCGGGCAGGAGACCGGCGTGCCGTTAGACGGGGGCAGTGCTTGTGACCTCGCCTTCCTCTGTTTGCAGGGAAGAGGTGGAGAAGCGCTTTGAGGGGCGGCTCACTAAGAACATGTCGGGATCCCTGTACGAGATGGTCAGCCGGGTCATGAAAGCACTGGTCAACCGCAAGATTACAGTCCCAGGCAACTTCCAAGGGTGAGAGTGCCGGTCTGTCCGGCCTGCCTGGGGGCGCGCCGTGTTGGGAATGTAATCTCTTAGAGGTCGTTGGGTCTGGCTGTGATGGGCGTCAGCTGTCTCTTTAGGGGTCAGCTTATGAGGTTTCCTCACTCGAGGGCCTGAGGACGCTCGTGTTGCTACTGAGAGAGGTGCCTTTGGCTCTGTGCCACCTGCTGCTGAGGTAGGCGCTGACTGGGCTCCCCGCATCCTCCGCCAGGCACTCAGGGGCCCAGTGCATCACCTGCTCCTACAAGGCGAGCTCGGGACTGCTCTACCCCCTGGAGCGGGGCTTCATTTACGTCCACAAGCCCCCCGTGCACATCCGCTTCGATGAGATCTCCTTTGTCAACTTCGCCCGTGGCACCACCACCACTCGCTCCTTTGACTTTGAAATTGAGACCAAGCAGGGCACCCAGTACACCTTCAGTAGCATCGAGAGGTGAGGAGAGCTTCCGCCAGCCACTTCCTGGGCTTTCTGGTCCCGACACACCCTCTGCTGGGCAGCCTGGCATGGCCAGGTGCCCTCTCTGGGCCTGTGACTCTTCCCCAACTTTTCAAGCCTTGAGCAGAATTTTTCTTTTCTGTCCCTGGGATTTGGTCCTCCTTGGAGTGCTAAGCCTTTGAAAGCCTGTCCATCGCTTTCTTTCTGTACTTAAATTGTTTCCCATATTATGTGTCCAGTACTGGCCCTTTTTCTCCACTACCCCCGTGATGGAAATGCTATCTCTCCCTTTCCCGGAATGAGCTTTGTGCCCGAGAAAACAGCAGCTAATGTTTATTGAGTGCTCACTGTGGGCTGAGTGTCTTACAACATCTTCACGCTGAGTCTTCGTAACAACCCTGTGAAGTACGAAATTCAGACAAGTCAGAAGATGAAAACGTCCCTTTCCCTGACGTTTTCCCCCTGCTCTGGGCATATCTGGTGAATAGGTACACACCCCTCCCCACTTTTTCTTTCCCAGATGCTTGAGACTACAGGTTCTTTTGAAGAGTAGTGTCTAACTCTCCCTTACTGCCATCCCCAGAGGTCTGCGAGCTGTTAGGTTGGGCAGTGTGCCTGCCGACTCCAGACCCCACAGTCCACCTGGGCCATGGGTGTCAGACGAGCTCCATGCCCCACAGTCCGCCTGGCTGACGGGCGTCGGACCAGCTCCAGGCCCCACGGTCCCCCCTGGCTGAGAGTGTTGGAGCAGCATGCGGTGCACCCCCTGCGTCGGCCCCTCTGTCTAGTAACGCGGTGCCTCTCCCCTCACAGGGAGGAGTATGGGAAGCTGTTTGATTTTGTCAACGCAAAAAAACTCAACATCAAGAACCGAGGATTAAAAGAGGTACCTGTGCGTGTGGAAAGGACAGCCCTCTTCTCCTGTCGGGGGTGGGCAGGGACGGATTCTCCCGGCTTCTTCTTCACTCTCTCTTTTCTTCTTACCCTTATAGAAAAAAGAGGTGCGTGTGACCCTCCCCCCTCCTGGTGCAGGTTTCCTCAGCATGACCTTAGAGCAGCCTCTGCAGCCCCTCAGGAGCCCCCAGCGGGGCCGGGAGCGGGAGGGGCTGGGACTAACCCAGTTGGCAGGCGGTCCTCGGGCATCGGCCCTGCATGTTGGCTGTGTGTGGACAGTCCAGCCCCAGGGTCTTCTGGGAGCTGGTCTTACTCACAGGCATGGGGGTATGCTTTTGAGTGTGCAGGGCTTCTGGCACCAGGGCGAGCCGGCCCTCACGCCCCTCTCCCCCTGGCCAGGGCATGAACCCGAGCTACGATGAGTATGCCGACTCCGATGAGGACCAGCATGATGCCTACTTGGAGCGGATGAAGGAGGAGGGCAAGATCCGGGAAGAGAATGCCAACGACAGCAGCGATGACTCGGGAGAAGAGACCGGTGGGCTAGCCTGGGCAGTGCTGGGGCTCGGGGGTGGTCGGACTCTTGCCCTGGGGCCAGAGCCGGGTGTCTGGGTAAGGGGTGGGGTCTCTGTTTGGGGCAATGCTGATGCATCCCGTGTTGCTCTTCAGATGAGTCATTCAACCCAGGCGAAGAGGAGGAAGACGTGGCAGAGGAGTGAGTTTTGGTTGCATTCACAGGGGCGAAGTGGAGGCCTGTAAGCTTGAGGGACCAAAAGATACCTGGACATTTCTGCTGTCCTAGCATTAGCTACTGACCCAGGGTGGAAACGTGACATCCAACGAGGTAATACGTGGAAATGCTTTCAGAATCGTCCAGGGCTTTACAAGTGCAAGGCACGTCGTAAAACCAAAAAAGCCGTGGGGAGGAAATGGGACTAGGAGCCAGTGCTTGCCCACTCAGTAGCTGGGGGTCTTGGGGTAGCTTGTTGAATCTCCGTGTTCTCGCCTATAGTCACCCCACGCTGTATTGATCAAGACTCTTGATTGCCAGTGTCAGAAATGTGACTCAAACTGACTTTAGCATAAAGGGGAGTTTTATAAGTTTTTGTAATTGGAGAGTCCAGGGATATAATTGGCTTCAGACACCTGGATCCAGAGGCTCAGAAGTTGTGGGGAATCAGTTTTATTTATTTTCTTACTTTTAGATAGGTTTGCCCTGTGCAGTGCCACATGACACTCAGAAGCTCTAGGCAGGCTTCGTCCTATTGCTATAACACCCAGAAGTGCCTCTTCTCAGGGCAGCAGTCAACAGCGTGGGTCCCGCCCCTCTCTGAGTTACTAGGCTGGGCTCTGCGGTGCTAGAAGCAGGCATGTCCCACCTCAAAGCCCGGGGTGGGAGTGCGCCCCTCCTGAATGGGGGCAAGGTGGTTCCCACAGAAAATTGGAACTATCTTTGTGGAGAAGAATTGAGAATGAACGTCGGGCAGCCAAAAAAAAAAGCCGATAGATGTGTGCGTGTGTGTATATATACATGTAGCGTATGTACATAGGAGTCTGAGTTCTGCTTGCCCCATTAACTGATGAAGGTTAGTGTGCAGGTGCTTGCAAAAACAGCTTGAAAATTGTTCGGCACCTTACAGGTGTGAGGTGGGTCCGTCCATCTCCTGAGCAGTTCCCTGCGTGTTTTTTTGTTTTTTTTTTGTTTTAATTTTTTTTAACGTTTATTTATTTTTGAGAGACGTAGAGAGAGAGTATGAGCAGGGGAAGGGCAGAGAGAGGGAGACACCGAATGTGAAGCAGGCTCCAGGCTCTGAGGCGTCAGCACAGAGCCCGACACGGGGCTCGAACTCACAGACGGTGAGATCGTGACCTGAGCCGAAGTCGGCTGCTCAACCAACTGAGCCACCCAGGTGCCCCTTCCCTGCGTGTTTTAAAGGATTTAATTATAAAGTTAGTTTTCCTGTTTCTTTTTTCTTTCCTCTTTTCTTTTCTTTTTTCTCTTCTCTTCTCTTCTCATCTTCTCATCTTCTCTCCTCTTCTCCTTTCTTTTTCTTTTCTTCGTTTCTTAGTAATCTCTATACCCAGTGTGGGACTTGAACTCACAACCCTGAGATCAAGAATCATATGCTCTCCCGACTGAGCCCACCAGGTGGCCCTAGATTTTATTCTATTTACTTAAAAATATTTTTCCCTTTTCTATAATAATTGTCCCTTCCTCAGAAAAGACTCTAGGGTGGATTAAGACCAGTAGCTCAGAGGAGGTAGTGAAGAGGCCTTGGGGCATGTTCTGGGCAAGATGAGACCAAATGCCCCCAAGAGTATGGGGTGGAGGAGGTCGCAGGTTAGGCCTTGACCAAAGAAAGCAGCTGAGCCTTTGTTATTTTGTGTCTCAGTGGCTGACCGATGCCATGCTGGGTGTGAAGAGGCAGGGCTCAGTGTGGGGAGGGGACCCAAAGCCGCCTCAGTGGAGAGAAAGAAGCAGGGTGGAGACTGATGGTGGAGGCTGTCCTGTGGTCCTGCCTCCCCTTTTCTGGGCAGGTAGCTTTAGACTCATTGCCCTCCTGTCCTCAGGCGGTGGGGTGCTGTCCTCACTCCTGGGTCTGAGCCCCGATCTCCTTGGCAGATTTGACAGCAACGCCTCTGCTAGCTCCTCCAGTAATGAGGGTGACAGTGACCGGGATGAGAAGAAACGGAAGCAGCTTAAAAAAGCCAAGATGGCCAAGGACCGCAAGAGCCGCAAGAAGCCTGTGGAGGTGCACGCTTGGGGTGGGAGGGAGTTGGGGAAGCTGTTCCCTTTGCCTTCTGTACACCACCAGTGGGGCCTGCCACGTAGGCTCGGGGCTGCTTTTTGCGGCCAATGAATATGGCCTTGAGGAGTATCTTCTTGGGAAGTTTTCTCTCTGGCCTTCGAGATAATTCGCTTCTGGGAGATCTGAATTAGGAGACGGGCTGCTTCTCTCCCAGCAGCCCGAGGCAGGAGGCCCCTGGTGAGCTAGGCACTTGATACAGGGGTGAGGAAAACGGTTACTGCCATTGGGAGCCCGCAGTTTAGCTTTCTGCCTATTTAGTCCTTTCCCAGTTTTTTCCTCCAAGGTGTTCTCAGTAATTTCTTTCAGAGAAAACGGGGGTTTCTATGAGAAATAGATGACTGAAGGCATTTGGATTCTCCTGTAGGTGAAGAAGGGCAAAGACCCCAATGCCCCCAAGAGGCCAATGTCTGCCTACATGCTGTGGCTCAACGCCAGCCGGGAGAAGATCAAGTCAGACCATCCCGGCATCAGTATCACAGATCTTTCCAAGAAGGCAGGCGAGATCTGGAAGGGAATGTCCAAAGAGAAGAAAGAGGTGAGTGGTAGCAGAGAGGGAAGGGGCAGGGGTGGGCCTTTGATGGAACTTTTCTGTTAGATTTTGCCTGCGTCAGGAAACAGGCCTCATTCTCTCTCTTTTTTTTTTTTTTCCGTGTGTGTGTGTGTGTGTGTGTGTGAGAGACAGGAATGGGATCGCAAGGCTGAGGATGCCAGGAGAGACTATGAAAAAGCCATGAAAGAATATGAAGGGGGCCGGGGTGAGTCTTCTAAGAGGTGAGTGTTGGGAACAAAATGGCCCAGTAAGTGCTTTCTCGGCATCTGTTTTTGCAGGCCTAGGTTGAGAATCGGGGTGTTGAAGATAATAGATACGCTCCGACTGCAGTAGGGCGGTGCTTCTCCAGGCCGGGAAGGCGGCTGCCCAAGCATGGGCACTATGCTAGGGCGTCGCTGCAGTCACAGCATAAAGGGGGCCTTTTTCATAGAGGGTCAGTTTTATTCGGAGGTATGGGGGAATTAACAAAAAATTATGATGGAACATCATTCACATGGCCTTTTAGAGACAAAGCAAGAGAGGCCAGGTAAGCTCCGTGAGTGCGACGGCTTCGGGCCACGGCCTGTGATTATTCTGGTTATTCACTTAGGTGCGCTCCCTCGGGGCTCTTGGGGCTGACCTGGCTGGCCGTTTGCGTTCATATTGAGGCAGCACTGCGGCCTGCGAGTGAGAAAAGTCCTGTTAAGGTTAGGGGCGGATTGGCTTTGGTGGGTGAACCTGAAGGCCCAGACCCTTCTCCCTCTTGCTGCTCTAGGGACAAGTCAAAGAAGAAGAAGAAAGTAAAGGTGAAGATGGAAAAGAAATCAACGCCCTCGAGGGGTTCATCATCCAAGTCGTCGTCAAGGCAGCTGAGTGAGAGCTTCAAGAGCAAAGAGTTTGTGTCCAGTGATGAGAGCTCTTCCGGAGAGAACAAGAGCAAAAAGAAGAGAAGGCGGAGCGAGGTGAGGCAGGAGTTGGGGATGAGGGGCCCCTGAGGGGTGGCTGGCTGGGGGCCAGGGGCTGTGGTAGGTCTGGGAGAGGAATGAGGTGGAAAAGAGGAGCGCAGATTGGAGGTTCTGAAGGCCAGTGCTGCAGTTCAGGGAGAGGGAATTAGGGCTCCTTCGTCACCTAAAAGTGGCTCCCTGGGAGGACAACCAGGACTCCACCTTTCTCCTTAAAAGACCTTTGATTTTCAGGACTCTGAAGAGGAGGAGCTGGCCAGTACGCCCCCCAGCTCAGAAGACTCGGCATCCGGATCCGATGAGTAGAGCAGGGGGAAATTCTCTCTCCTGGGGGTTGCCCCCTCACACCTGCAGTCTCCCCACTCATGTTTTGGTACCAGTTTCTCATATGAAATGTAGTGCTTGGATTTTGTGCCATCTGGACAAGCTCTCCTGGTGGAAGACACACTTCAGCTGGGGCAGCAGGGGAGGCGTTTTCCCTCGACTGCTTCCCGAGGATGGCTCTTTATAATTTGGGGAGAGACTGGGTGAGGGGCAGGGCAGTGCAGGGTGAAACACTTGGCCTGCTCTCCCCACCTTAGGGATGTAGCTGCTGCTTCTCCTGTTCAAGTTGCTGCAGCAGAGGTCATGTGAGATCAGGCCCGTAGCTCCTCTAAGACTGGGGTCTATTTCTATTTTTATTTTGTATTTCTGGTCTGTGAAAAATCAGCATTTAATAAAGGGAACTGACTTTGGCAACCATGTCCTTACGCCTTCTCTCTAGCCCTGTCGTACTGTGCCCATTGTTTTTGGTGGTGTTTACCATACTGTCGTTACTGGGCAGGGCCCTGCTGGCCAGCTGGGAAGCAAGCCTCCAGGTACATCCTGTTCTGTTCCCGGTTGGACACGCATTGGTTTTCACTCTCTTCTGCCGGTATGGGCCACCTGAGAGTCTAGAAATGAGAGCTGATCTGATTAGGAAGTCACTCTCACAGTTCTACTCCATTAGCCAAGCTGAGAGTAGGCAGCTTCTGGCTCCGTCCTCAGTCACCTAGGAGTCAAGGGTCTTCCACAGCTTTAGATAATGGAATCAGGAGTGACTGGCCTTCTTGCGGGGGGAGGGGGGGTGCGGAATGGAAACCTGAGACTGGAGAGTTGTGGACGACGAGCGGCGCGCGCGCGCGCGTGTGTGTGTGTGTGTGTGTGTGTGTGTGTTGGGCGGGGTGTGGGTAGAGGTGCAGGAAAGCTGTGCAGTTGTGTGTGAAGCTTTTGTTCTTATGGGAGGCAAGAGGTATACCAGGTTTTGAGGTTGAGAAGAAATTCTATCCGCGAAGGGGGCAAATCGGTAGATAAATGAAGACCCGCTAGGAAAATAGTGCTTCCAGTCGTTCTCACCGCGGCTCTACGTCTGAACTGATACACGTGGAGGGGCCACGTTGCGTACGTTCTCAGGTGTTTGCCACAGGAAGCCTCTCCAGTCCGCCAACGGTTCCCTTCTGTCTCACCGTGACTCTATGGTGCTGCAATCAGTGCCGGCCGCCGGGCCCGGTGGTTCGTCCCCAGGCAGCCTCTCTAGGCAGTCGTCTCGGTGGCCATTTTGCCTGAGTGTTCCTAGCCGCCTAATTGCGTCAGTTTCGCCGGGGTCTCAGGCTGGGGCAGGCCCCTTATTAGCAAGACTCATAAATAATTGAGTACCCGGGCTGCGCCTATTTGCATGTGACCCGGTGCTTTCAGCCCAAGCTTCCCGCTCCCTGTTTCCACCGGCTCATGGATATTCATGAGGCACTCTGGGGGCGTGGTCCTGGGCGGAGTTAGGGGCGGGGCCTCGCCAGGCTCGCTCTGGCTTGGTCCCTCGGTGACGGCGGCGGCGGCGGCGGCGGCGGCGGCGGGGACTGGCGTTAGGAACTGGCGTCGGGGTGCGGAGCCTGAGCCGAGAGGAGCCAGATCCCGGGGGAGCGCGTGAGTGCGCGGGGGCGGGCAGGAGGGCGAAGGAGGGGGCGGGGTCCGGGACGGGGGCGGGGGAGAGGCATGGAAGGAGTGGGCGCTTTCCTGCCGGGACCTCGGGTTTGAGGTGGAGAGGGGGGTCATCAGGAAAGTTTGCAGAGGCTGGGGGCGCAGGGGAAGCGGGGTTAGCGGCGGAGCTGGCGCGTGTGAGCGGGGGCGGAGGGTGCAAGGTCTGGAGCTCGTGCTGCCGGAGCTAGAAGAAAGGGGGGAGGGGGCGAGGGCTTGAGGCGGGGCCGAGGGCGGGCGGAGCTGCTGGAGGGACCCCCGCCTCCCCCTCCCCGGGCCTGCACTCGCCCCCTCCCCCGGCTCCTTCGGCACGCCCCCAGCCACCCCATTCCGCCTCCACCCGGTCCGCGTCCCCAGTCTCTCGTCTGTTCGCCGGCTGCTTCATATCCAGCGCACAGGTTCTCCGCTTCTGCCGCCGCCGCCCCCTCCTCCTCTTCCTTCTTCTCCTCCCCCTCCTCCTCCTCCACCCTCTTCTCTCCGGCTGCTGGCGTCCCCTCTGTGTCCAGAGCTCCCCACTGGGCCCCTCCAGACGGCCCCTCGCCCCGGGCTGTTCCGTCTTCCCGTTGGCCCTCCCTCCTCCAGCAGTTTACGTGCTGTCCCTGTCGACCTCTCTGGCCCGAATCCGGCCAGAGATCCCAGGGTCTTTAGAGGCGACCCCGCTTGCGCCAATGGCTGTCTGGGCCTCTGTCACCCGGCTGGAGCTGCCCAGCCTCTCTCTGTAGCCCCTTCGGCGGCCTTTGCGCCCGGGGGTCAGCTAGTCTTCCTCTGACTGCTGGGGTCCGGAGTGCTCAGTGCCGTTGTGATTCTTCAGCTTTTGGCTATGGTCTTGGTCACTTGGGTTTCCTGGCTGGAGCCTCTGAGCTTCTGTGGCCCTCGCTTTTGGGGAAGCCGAGGGCCCTACTTCATTGCTGCAGACCCTCCTACTGTAGGGGTGCCCATCAGGCCCCCAGGTAAAAGGGTTTTACATTTCTTGTCCAATTTGCCCCCTGTTTCTAACCACCCACACCATGTCCCTTGTAATAGTGTTCAAGGACAAGGAAACAATCTTGTGTTTTTTCAATTTTTCTTTCCTTGCCATGTGCCCCTCCCCCATGCACACTGGGGCTGGCTCTGCACAGTTCTCATCCACCCTCGGTGTGCAGCCCTCCCTTGCAGTTGGCTGACCAAGGATGGACGGTCCTGGGTCCTTCCTGTTCTCTCCTATCTTAGAAACGAGCTGGGGGCTGGGGCAGGGTGGAATGTGAGATGGGTGAGGGGTGCAAAGGCTGGGCCCCAGAAGTCCCTTAGGATCTGGCACTGCCTTCCCAGGCCAGCTGGAGTGGGTGCTGGTGGGAGAGTGTTGGGTTGTCCTGAGGACTGTGTGCACACCAGATGATAGGAAACCTCCTTCCTTGGGAATGAGAGGGGCAGGGCTCTGGAGCCTGGTGGTGCTGGTGGTAGTGGGGGGGGGGGGTCTTGTGGGTGGGATGGTGCTCCAGGAATCCGAGTGGGAACTCAGGAGGTAGTGGAGTCCTTAGCTCATTGGTGATACAGAATGGAATCACACTAATAGTGGCCAACCTTTATTGGATACTTTTTACGGGTTGGGCATTGTGCTAAGTTTGCACGTACCATCTCACACAGGCCTCCCACCTGTCTGGTTAACTTTGGTTTTTACAGAGGGAAACAGGCTTAGAGAAGTAAGCAGTGTGCCTAAGGTCACACAGCCGGAGAGTGGTAGACCCACTGGTGGCTGAATCCTGGCATATCCGACCCCAGAGCTCCTGCTACAGGCTTAGAGGAGGGGCATCATATGGTCTCTGCCATAGGGTTGTGTCGCTTGGTTTAAACATTCTTCTTCTGTCCCCTTCAGTACCCCTCAGGCCAGCCCTGGGCTGGGGAGCGATGCCCAATGTCCCCATTTCATCTGCTCTGGCTATCCCACCCTGACTGCCCAGAGGGGGAATCCCAGGGAGTTTTTCCCCCAAGCCACCCCACCCCCCGGATGTTCTCAAGTCCTGTCCCATTCTCCCAGCCCAGGCCTGGGCCGGCTCCTCCTTCCTCTTGGCGAGGCTCTGGAAATCCAGTGGGAGGCCATTGCTATGGTAACAGGACTAGGCCCTGGCTTTACCTCATCAAATTCCGAGCTGAAGCCAAAGCGATTGAGAAATTAAAGAAAAAAAAATGTATTCCAGATGTTTACTTTTTATTCCTTATTTTTCCGTGTTTGGATGAGACAGCTCGGAGGGAGGCGGGCAGGGAGGGAGGCCGGCCGGCGTGGGGCAGGGATGTGGAAGGAGGAGGGGAAAGAGGGGGGAGAGGGAACCACTCCCAGCTGCAGTGGGAGGGGTGGGGGGAGGAGGGTGAGCGGGAAGGGGGAGGCAGGCGGTGGGGCGGAGCCCCAGGTTGGGGAGGAGCGGGTTTTTCCCGTCTCCCATGAGGTGATTCACGGAGAGACCTCAGACTTCGCGGCCCTCTTGCTCTGCCCCTGAGTAGATACTGCAGGCAGGGCTGCCCGACCCAAGGGGTGCCTTGGGAACGGTAAGCGGGGTGTCTTGGAGAGCTTGCCCGAGGGAGCAGTGGGTGGGGCCCCGAAGCTCCAGGACTTTAGGCTTAGGAGACTGGAGTTTAGAGAGTGCTCTGGGAAGAGTGGAGGATACAGCTGCTGGGAACCTCCCTTGACCTCCACCAACCCCCTCTGAAGTTCCCGCTTCCGGTCCCACACTCTGCCTCTGCTAGAAGTCGGAGGCTTCCCTCAGCCAAGCCTGCTGCCAGCACCTAGCCCCTTTGCCTTCTCAGTCCCTTCCTCTCTTTTCCTGGGCCACCCGGCTCACTCCCCTTTGCTCCCCAATTCTCCTGCAGGTTCAGCCGCATGTGATGAAAGTGTCCGCTCTCAGGGAAGGCACAGCCATGGCTTCCCCACCGCCCCGGGAGATGGAGGAGGAGCTGGTATCTGCTGGCTCGGAGCCAGGTACCTGTGGGTGCTGGGTGGAGCAGGGTGGCCCGGAGGAGGGTGGGGGCGGGCACGGCAGCTGAACCCCTGCTCTGTCTGGGAGGGGGTGGGGGAGTGAGAGCGGGAGGCACGCCGAGGATATGCAGGATGCCCGAGGATATGCAGGATGCGTTTGGAAGGTTGTCCGCGCCTGTGGAGCCCTTTCAGAACTGTTTGAGAACCTAGGTCCCCAGCAGATGAGAGCAGACTGACCTTCGAGGTGTGATGCAGATTAAACCATGTGTTCTGCAGAGGAGGAAACTGAGGCCTAGAGGAGAAATGGCGTGCACCTCGGGGGGGTTTGAACCCCGGCCTCCTGGCTCTGTGTCTAGACTCCTTTCTTGGGCTGAGCCCAACGAGTGGGTGATACAGGATTCTATTAGAAGGGCCGGGGCCATGAGTAATTCCCAGTCTTTTATTTGGCAGTGGAATGCCTTATGTAGAAGGTAGGTTTCTGGTCTTGTTTTTTTCCTGTAGCAGATTTACTTCTGTTTGGCTTAGGTCAATAGTAAGTTTGCATTCCCGATACACACCGGAAGACAGTGGGAAGGTGGCCTGGGCGTGCACTCTGGTGGGGGGGGGGGAGTTGGGAGCTGGAGTGGGGAAGCTGAGCTAAGTTTACTATGGGTGGCGGAGCAGTACAGTGTCCTGTAAGAGGAAAGGACCGGAGAAATTACAAGGAGAAATTACATGCCAGCTGGGCCCTTAAGTAGCTTTAGCTTGT
Source organism: Paguma larvata (assembly GCA_030068075.1). Lineage (NCBI taxonomy): Eukaryota > Metazoa > Chordata > Mammalia > Carnivora > Viverridae > Paguma > Paguma larvata. The sequence goes on along the minus strand of CM057831.1, from coordinate 99,937,118 downwards.
AAGGGAGATTGAGTAATGTTTTTGACATTTGGAGATGGGAGAAGATGCTTCTGAGATGTGTCTGGAAAATCAAGGAAGGCTTCATGGAAGAGGTGACATTTGTCTTGTACCTAGAAGGATGTGACCTTTCTGAGTTTGTATAGGGTGGGAGCTGAAGTTCTGCTTCCTGGTTCTTCTGACAGACCCCCCCAACCAACCCTTTCCTTTTGGTAGGTGACCCTCGGGCCAAACCCCCTGTCAAGCCCAAACCTCGGGCCCTGCCTGCCAAGCCAGCCCTGCCTGCCAAGCCCAGCCTGCTGGTGCCTGTTGGGCCTCGGCCCCCCCGGGGTCCCCTGGCTGAGCTGCCTTCTGCCCGGAAGATGAACATGCTTGCAGGACCCCAGCCCTACGGTGGCAGCAAGCGTCCCCTTCCCTTTGCACCCAGGCCTACGCCTGAGGCCTCTACTGGAGGAGAAGCCCCTCGAGAGACTGGGAAAGAGGAGGCCGGGAAAGAAGAGATGCCACCTTTGACACCCCCAGCTCGATGTGCCGCCCCAGGAGGCGTGCGGAAGGCCCCTGCCCCCTTCCGCCCGGCCTCAGAGCGCTTTGCAGCCACCACGGTGGAAGAGATCCTGGCCAAGATGGAGCAGCCTCGGAAGGAGGTCCCTGCCAGCCCTGATCGCCTCTGGGGTTCCCGCCTCACCTTCAACCATGATGGCAGCTCAAGATACGGCCCCAGGACATACGGCGTGGCCACCGGTCCCAGGGAGGAGGACAGCGGGACCCTCTCCAGGGGATGGTCCCAGGAGGGGCCAGCAAAGTCTCCCAGAGAGAGCCAGGAAGAGCGCCGCAAGAGCCCTGAGGAGAGGTGAGGGGTGGGAGGCAGCCTGGAGGACAAGGGCGTGGCCTTATCTGGGACTGTGCCCTTCACGGTTAGGTTGGTTTGGGATTAGTGCGCTCTGAGTGCAGGCCGTCCCTGGTCTAAGTCTCAAAACACTCCCCTCGAAGACGGTGTCAGCGTTACCCTGTTCTTTCACGCAGCTGACGAACGTCGGTGGTGGGATTCAAACGTGCTGCGTGCAAGTTTATTTTTAGGTTTATCCTGAGAGTTGAGTTTGCCTCATGCAATCGACAGCCGTGCTGTTCAGTGAAGAGAATATTAGACCTGTTTTAGAGATACAGAAACTGAGGTTCTAAATGACTTCGCATGGTTCCTCAGCAAATAAGAGACAGAGCTGGGATTTGAATTCAGGTCTCTTTGATTCCAAAGCGTGTCCTCTTTAGTGCTAGCTCCTACTGAGGGTGGGGCAGCGTGTAGGTGCTGGGGGTGTGTGTGTGTGTGTGTGTGTGTGTGTGTGTGTGTGTGTGGGTTGGGGGCCAGGGGCCGGGGGGCGGGGGGAGCAGCACGGATAGGATCAGCAGGGTGCAGTTGGCTTACGAGGAGGAGTCTGAAAGAACAGCCATGACACGAGCACAGCTCGATGCCGGGCCGGCCAGTGTCTGCCCAGAGGGCACTGCCAGATTGGAGACTGTGGCACATGCTACACTTCTCTGGGGTTGGTGCCAGTGTAAAGGAAGGCTGGGCAGGAGGTGCCTCTGGGAGTGGTGGGCACAGGCTCCCCCCCTCCTTCTGCCGCTGTGAAGGGCAGGGCTCCTGTGGTTGCCCCTTGCCCTACCCTGCCCCCCAGCCTTGCCCTGCTCTCACCTGAACGCGCCTGGAGGGCAGGGGCCCTAGTTCATCCTTCTTTGTCCCAGGCCTCCAGGAGTCACACCCTGCCCATGCGGTCTGCTCTCAGACTTCCTCCCCTTCCTTGCTCTAAGCAGAACTTAAGAGGAGCAACTTCAACTTTGGAAAATCACTCTTCCCCCTCATCCTCCCCCTGCAATCCTTCAGGAAGTATTGGCAGGGTAGCCGGGACCAGCTGCACTCTCCCTGGCTGGAGGAGACGTTAACCCCTTATGGGCTAGGGGAAGGAGGCGTTAGCTTTTGGGGAACCGCTGAGGGGTCTGGGCCTGCAGGGTGCTTCTCCTAGGGGCGTGGGGGGCATTTAACCCTCAATGTGCAGGTACGGAATGGGCGCTGTCTCCCGGGGCGCTTTCTGTATGGAAACTGCACTGTTTCCCTGTCCTCTGTGATTCTAGGCGGGGCTCAGTAGTAGATGCCTGGGGGGTTTGACTTTGGGGGCTATTAAAGTCACTTAGGCAGACTCTCCATCCCCTTGTTCATCAGTGGCAGGCTGCTCCATTCTCTGCATCCATTTCCTGTCTTGTTCCCTCACAGGAATGCCCCCTCGGACCTGGCCTTCAACGGGGACCTGGCTCAGCCAGCCAGCGTGGACCCACCTGCCGATGTGAGTTAGCCTCCTGTTACGAATCAGAATCATAGTTATTTCAGAGCTGGAGGGGTCATCGGAGATCATTTGTGTCACCTCCTTGTAGTTCAGATGGGGAAACAGGCCTGTGGAGGAGGTGGCTTGCCCCAGGTCTGGCCCCAAGACTCTAATTTCTTGACTCTCAGGCCATTGTTTTCAGTCCCCGAGGTGGTTAAGTGTGGTTCAGGCTGTGAGACTACTCGTTATAAGCAGTAATTATAATATTTATAACAACCAGCCCTGATCAGGTATCCACGGTGTGTTGGGCACGTCCTAGGAATGGTGACTAACTTAGTCCTTAAGAGAACTCTGGCTCCTGGGCCCTCCTGGGCCCATGTGAGGTGTGAGGATGCCAGGGCTCACAAAGGTTCGGCACCCAGGGGCTGAAGCAGGATCTGAGGTGCTTGATTCCAGTGTTCTCCCTGGCTGGGCTGCCTTCTTGGGGTTCAGATGCGGGCAGTGGGACCCTCTCTAGGGGATGGTCCCAGGAGGGGCCAGCCAAGTCTCCCAGCGAGTGCCAGGAAGAGCGCAGCAAGACCCCTGAGGAGAGGTGAGGGGTGGGGGGCAGTTTGGAGGACCAGGGGGTCAGAAGAAGGTGTTCGTGTTTCCTCCCTACTGCTCCCCACAGTGTGCTCAGAGGATGGCCAGCCTCCTTTCCTAAGTAACTGACACCCCTTCTTGCTCATAGAGTTCTAGCCAAGGGCTGTCCCCTCTCCCCCACGATGAAAACTTGACCACATTCCCTCATCCATCCAGCAAATACTTACTGAGCACTTACCATGAGTCGGGTGCCGGGGACACCGCAGAGAACACAGTGCATAGCATCCTGCCCTCAGGGAGCTCACCTAGTGCAGGGAGGCAGACACAAGCACAGGCATCCCTTGAACCCGCAGACTGCAGTGTGTCAGACAGGCAAGGGAGTCCTGTCCAGGTAGAGAGTTCTGGGCTGAAGGTAATGGGAGAGGCCTTGCTGCGAAGGTGAGGGCGTGAGCTGCATGGGCGTTTGGGGAATGGCACTCTGGGCCGAGGGAACCAAGTACAAGAGACTTAGTGTCTTCCCGGCTAGGCAGCCAGGATCCCTGGATCGCAGCAGCTAGAGAGGAGGGGTTGCGAGCTGGTGAGGTCTGATGGCCGATGGGTCGGGTGATGGTTTGGATTGCATGGAGCCTCACAGGCCACTGGAAGGACTTGGGCTTGAGTGGGAGGAAGAAGCCATTGAGGGGTTTGGAGGAGAGCAGCGACATGGTGTTGGCTTGGTTGTGAAGGGTCATCTTGGTGGCAGGGCGCCAAGAGCGGCAGCGGGGACCAGTTGGGGCATAATCCGGGTGGGAGATGATGGTGGCTGGACCCTGGAGGTCGACTCTGGATAGGGTTTAAAGGTGAGGCGGGCAGGGTTTGCAGGTAGATGGATCGGAGAGCGAACCGGTGCAGAGTAACAGATGACTGCAGGGCTTTTGGCCTGCGCAGTGGAAGGGTGAGTTACCATTCACTGAGATGGGCACTTGAAAGGGCGAAGCAGGATCAGGGGGTATGAGGAGTTTGCTTCTAGATTTGCTGAGTTTGAGATGCCTCTTAGACACACAGTGGAAATGCTGAGGGGACAGCTGGATAGTTGTCAGCCTACAATGTGGTGGTTAAGACAGGCAGGTCACCAGAGGAGCCAGGGAGGTACAGGAGGGCACGGAGCCCAGGCCCCACGCGTAGCAGGGGAGACCCAGAGGAGATTGGGGAGGTTGGAGTCCTAGAGGCCACACAGAGCTAGCAGCCAGCTTTGGGGCTGGAGGAGGGCATGACCCACGGTCAGATGCTGATGGCAGGTGAGCCCTGGGAATGGGAGTCGGCTACAGGGAGGTCATTGGTGACCTTGACAGTAGCATTAGCTGGCTGGGTGATAGGAGAAGCCTGTCTGGAGGCGGTTCAGGAGAGAACAGAACGAGAGGAACTCCACGGATAGATAGCGAATATAGGCGATGCGTTCAACTGGGAAGTAAGCTTTAGAGAGAGGTGAGGTCAAGAGTGGTTTTTATTTGTTTTTTTTTTTTTTTTTTTAAGATAGAAGACACAAGGGCAATTTGTGTGCTGATGGAAATGAGCTAGTAGAGAAGGAAAAATCAATAATGCAGGAGAGAGAGAGAGAGCTCCGAGCGAGGACCGGTCACAAGCACAGGCGGGGAGCTCTGTTTTTGGGCTCACAGGCAGGCGGTGGAGTGTGAGGGCTGGTGACTGAGGGGGGCTGGGGGGGGCGGCAGGCAGCATTGGGGTTTGAGAACACCAGACGCAGAAGCGTCGCCTGGGAATGTGGGCGTGCGAGGCGAAGTGTTGGGAGGCGGCCGGGTGCTCGAGGCCCGTTTGAGGTCCTGGAGGTTTGAGAGCTGGTCAGGTGGTGGTGAGATCGGGCATCCTGCTGGTTTCCCCGTCCTCCACGCCCAGCCGCAGGCACGGCTGCAGGGAGGCGGGGAGCTGGATGGAGACATTGCACGGAAGTTGGTGGGGGACTTGTAGAAAGAAGTGACTTGACCACCACCGAGAAGTGAGAGCAGGAGGGGAACAGGGACCGTGAGAAGGAGGAGGGTGAGTGGACTCTGCTTCCTGGAGGCAGAGGCGTTGAAGGATCAGTGAGGTGGAAAGAGGTCGTGGGACGCATAGGAGGTGGGAGTGGGGAGCGGACTCCCGGAGTGGAGGTTATAGAGGGGCTGCAGTTACCAGTGAGGACAGGGGGTGGAGCATGACCTGGGAGAGGCGGCTCACAAAGTGATGGTGCAAGAAGAGGGGAAGGAACGGAGAACTAGGGTGCTGCAGGGCTCTGGAGGGGCTCCGACAGGAGGGGTTGTGGGTGGTATAGTTTAGGGCGTGCGGTTGAACACTGGAGTTTTGTGGAGAGGAGGGAGGATGGGGGCCAAGGAAGGGGCCTTGAAAAGCAAGCAAGGACCTTCTCTCTCCCAGGCTGAGTGGGCGATGATGCGGGAGAAACCGCCCTGTTGGAGAAGGTGGCAGGGGGAGCGTGACCCCTGGGGAGGGCAAAGGTCAAAAGGAGCAAGGCATCCTTCATTGTCTGGGGACAGGCCAAGTGTTGCAGTGGAATGCCAGGATGCCAGGCGCTTGGTACCCACCCCTGCTCCTTCCTCCTCCCCCAGACCCCTGTCCCATAGCATTTATTTTCTCTGTAAGGCCTATCCCGAGAGGCCCTCTGCACAGACTTATTTAATCCTCACCTAAGTTTGAGATGGATGTTGTCGCCATCAGCCCCAGTGTACAGATGGGAAAGCAGAGGCTCAGAGATACCAAGTGACCACCATACGGGAGGGCATACGGCTTATAGGACGCAGTGCTGATGACTCCAAGCCATGGGCTTTCATGTCCCTTGTGCCTTTTGCCCGGATCCCGAGGCAGGGCCTGCCTGCTTCCTCGGGTGGCGCTGGGACATGTGGATACACAGAACGGGGTGGGGAGTGCCACACCTCCCGCTAGCTGCTCCTGTGGGTGGTCCGGCTCCGCACTGGGCTTAGCGACCTGCTCTGAGGCGAAACCCCGCCTGCACTGGTGGATTCCCCGTTTTCCTCCTCCGTTGGTCAAGCCGGGGTTCTTGACCCATGCACCGCAGACTCTTCTGTGCTTAGGTGAGCTCTGGGGGGGTGGGAGGGAGGGTGTGAGCAAGGCCATGTGCATTTTCTGGGGAGAGGGCCTGGGCTGGGGTCTGCGAACACTAAGAAGTGTAAGATGCCCCAAAATGATTCTCGGGGCTTCTGTTAGCTGCCCTGAGAGGCCCTCCTTCTGAGTTTTGTCTCTTCCTCTGGTCTGTGGCGTTGAGACTGTGAGGAAGCAGCTGACCTGGGGTCTATGTGGGAGGGAGTAATGGCTCTGGACTTTTATCTTGCAGGTCTCCAAGCCCTGGGGCCCCTCGAATCCAGGCTCCGCCTCAGAGAACGGAGGCTCCGCTGGCTCAAGCCTCCCCACCGAAGTCTCAGGCCTAGACCCTGGGTCTCCCCGACTTCACTCACCTGCTGAGGGGTCTCCCAGACATCACTCACCTGATGAGAGCTCTCCCAACCACTCTCAACTTCCAGAAGCCCAGAGTCCTGCAGTTTCTGGGCCCTCTCCCTGCCCCCCTGTGTCCCCAGCAGCCCCAACTGTAGCCCTGCCCAATGAGGGTCAGAGCTCTGGCTGCCCCCCAAGCTTAGGGCTCCCTGCCGTGGAAGCCCCAGAGGCCCCAGCGCCTGGCAGCCCGGCCCTTGAGAAGGTTTCAGGGCCCCACAGCCTGGAGCAGCCCCCGGCTACCTCTGCCCAGCCCCTGGCCATGGGGGGCGAGTTGCCAGATCTTTCTCGGACGTTTCCCTCTGGGGACGTGGTGGCCAAGGGTGACGTAGATCTCCGTCCCGTCAGCCTGGCTCAGCGCCGGTTTTCTGAGGGGGTGCTCCAGCCACCTGGCCAAGACCAGGAGAAGCTGGGGGGCTCCCTGGCTGCCCTGCCCCAAACCCAGGGGAGCCAGTCTGCCTTGGATCGTCCCTTTGGGAGTGGGACAGAGTCCAACTGGAGCTTGTCACAGTCCTTTGAATGGACCTTCCCCACTCGGCCTTCGGGTCTGGGGGTGTGGCGGCTGGACTCCCCACCGCCCTCCCCCATCACTGAAGCCACTGAGGCCGCTGAGGCTGCTGAGGCTGGTGACTGGGCTGCACCCAGCAGAGAGAAAGGAGGGGCCCAGCAAGGGCGAGGGGCCCAGTCTGCTCCAGAGGGGCCAGGAATTCCTGATTCTTGGGTGCAGGTGGAGGATCCAGGCATCTCCCCAGCCCAGAAGGGTGATGGGGAGAGTCAACCTCAGTCCCCAGTTGTTCCCCTCAAACCCTCATCCACACCAGGGGACCCACCTGAAGCGGCCTTGCTGCAGGCAGAGGAGAGATATGAGGAGCAGGAGCGCGTGGCTGGACAGGAGTCGCTGCTCCCTCTGGCCCCCAGGGAGGCTGCTCTGCCCATCCTGGAGCCGGTCCTGGGGCAGCAGCAGCCAGCAGCCCCCAACCAGCCCTGTGTCCTCTTTGCTGACACCCCTGACCCCCAGCAGGCATTGCCTGCTGAGGAGGAAGCCGTGACCTTGGCCCAGGCTGAGGCCACCCAACCTAGGACAGAAGCTCAAGATCCCTGCAGTGTGTCCCCTGAGCCTGCAGGCCCTGAGAGCAGCTCCCGCTGGCTAGATGACCTCCTGGCCTCGCCACCACCTAGTGCTGGCAGTGCAAGGCGGGGAGCCGGATCCGAGCTGAAGGACGCACAGACCCCAAGTGCCTGCTCTGAGGTGAAGGCGGGGACACAGCGAGGGTGGGGGCCTTAGGGGATGGAAGCCAGGGCTTTGGTGTCAAGCGCTTGGGATGCAGCCATGAGCAAGGCACCTGCGATTGTGCTCCTCGTGGCTGGGCAGCCTGGCAGAGCTGACAGAACAGAGGGTATGGGATTGGGTCTTCGGCCTTAGGGTGAGTTCATCTCCAAGTCCAGCTTCCGCCAGCTGAGTCAACCTTCAGAAACCTTTCGCCATAAGAACGTTTGCCTCTTAGGGTGGTACTGCAAGGGAGATGAGATACGGAAAGTGCTGAGTGCAATGGTTGACGTGTACTGAGCGTTCAGTGCCTCTTACAAACGGTATCGTGCAAGGCAGTGTAGTGCAGCTGTTTAAACTTGGGCTCTGGAACCAGACTGCTGTTGGCCCAGATATGACCTTGAGCAAGTTACTTTTCTGTGCCTTGGTTTCTGCGTCTGTAAAATGGGGGTAACAATGATGCACTCTCCTTCGCAGTGTGATGGCACAGATTAAATAAGTTGTAATACCTGTAAAGTACCTAGAATAGTACCTGGCTCTTCAAGAGTGTTTACTGAGTGTTGGCTTTATGACCGTTGTTACCCTTGAGCTCAAGACTTGCCTTGCAGATAGGAAGCCCGGGGCCCAGAGGAGGCAGAACCTTGTGCAAGGTTACCCAGCACGTCGGTGGCCCGGCCTTAATCAGAGCTCTGGCCAGTGGCCCGGCCTTAATCAGAGCTCTGGCCGGTGGCCTTTCTCCTACCAGGCTGCCTCTGAATTTAAAGGCTGGGGTCCAGGTGGCTTTTGAAATGTGTTTTTCAAGGCCAGCCTGGGCTGGTAGGGGCGGGGCTAGAAGGAAGGAGGAGGTAAGGGGTGGAGGGGTGGAGGAGGAGGAGCAGGAAGGAGTTAAGACTGTGCTGCCTCCTGGTAGGTGTGTCTGTCCCTGGCGCTGGGTGACTCAACTGGCTTCTGGGCGGGGCTGCCAGAGCTGCAGCTGCCGTGGAGGGAACCGGGCCAGGGCAAGCTGGAGCCAGAGTCGTTGGACAGGTCCGGGCGAGGGGAGCGGCCCAGCCCCGTCCCTGCACTCAGCTCGGCCGCACCCAGCAGCCCAGGGCGGGCTGGGGGCAGGGGCCATGGCCCGGCTCGGGGACCGGGAACCCAGCATGTCTGTCTTGGAGAGGCTCTTAGCCAACGCGGCGCTGCGGGATGAGGCGGGCCGGCTCCGCAGCCCTGAGCCCAGGGCCGACCCGCCTGAAGGCGTGAGTCAGGGGGTATGGGGTGGGGGGGGGCGGTGCAGGGGGCCCTGGGCTGGCTCTCTCGCCTGTGCCAGTGCCTGTCCCTCCTGTCTCCTCCCGGGACAAGGCGAGGGCTATGAGGTCTTCCTGGGAGGGGCCAGGCAGAAGGGTGCTTTCCTTAGGGAAGAAGCGCTGGGAACTTACAGGGACGAGTAGGGCCAGGGGCAGGGTTGGACTCTCCACTGGGAAAGGAGGTTGTGGAGGGGCTTTGAGTCTTGACCACTCTTTGTGGAAACTGCACTCACTCCTTCCACATCCCTGTAAAGACCGCTCTGCCGGGTAGCCTTTCTCTTGGCGCCTAGCCAAGTGTTACCCAAGGGCCTGTAAACATGACCATGGGATCACTGATTGAGTGTCCATATTGAGTGCCTCTTGTATGCCAGCCACTGTGCTGAGATTCGGCTTAAAATGATCTTACTTAATTCTCCCAAACCACCCCAGGCACTAGGAATGCTTCCTATTTAAGAGTGAGGACCCTGAGGCCCAGAGTGGTTAAGTGATTCACTCAAGGTCACACAGCTGGGATCTAAATCCAGGGTTTCTGTTGGTAAAGTGGGGCTCTCAGGACTAGGCAGTGCTGGTTCTCATTCTGGACTCCCACTCCGATTGACTCTAAGCATTATTTCTTTGTGTCTCTCTCTTTTTCTGATTCCTAGGGACTCCTTGGCTGGGCCCAGAAAGATCTGCAGAGTGAATTTGGAATTACGGCAGACCCCTCTCCCAGCAGTTTTAGTCCTTCCAGCTGGTCTCAAGACACTTCTCAGGACTATGGCCTGGGTGGTGCAGGCCCTAGAGGGGACGCAGGCCTTGGAGAGGGGGACTGGACCAGCAAGCGTGGGCAAGGAGCTGGGGAAGGGGGCTCCAGGGAGTGGGCCAGCAGGTGTGGCATCGGCCAGGAGGAGATCGAGGCTGCCAGCCAGGATGCGAGTGGCATGTCTGCCCCAGGGGGGCTCGCAGCCCAGGACTGGGTGATCAGAAAGCCAGCCCAGCTTGGCACTCAGCAGAGCCAGGAGGCAGATGTTCAGGACTGGGAGTTCAGGAAGAGAGATTCCCAGGGCACCTACTCCAGCCGGGACGCGGAACTCCAAGACCAGGAGTTTGGGAAGAGAGATTCGCTAGGTACTTACAGCAGTCGGGATGTAAGCCTTCAGGACTGGGAATTTGGGAAGAGAGATTCACTGGGTGCTTACGCCAGCCGGGATGTAGATGAGCAGAGCCAGAAATTGGGGAAGAAGGACCACCTGGCAGACAGGCAGGACCAGGAGTTTGGGAAGAGAGATTCTTCACTCAGCACCTACGGCACCCGGGACGCAGAGCAGCCGGATCAGGATTTCGGAAAGAGTGCCTGGATGATGGGCTATAGTGGCAGCGGCAGCTCCACGGCCCCCGGCCCCCAGGACAGAGGCTTCGGAATGAGAGCCCTGAGCGCTGGCTTCACCCCTGAGGAAGCCCAACAGCAGGATGAGGAATTTGAGAAGAAGGTTCCGAGTGGCAGAGACAGCCCGGGCCAGACGAGCAGGGATGCAAGCCCGCCTGAGGAGAGAGAATCGGGGGGCCTGTTCAGCCCCAGCACCCCACAGTCCCAGGACGGACCACTGGGACAGAGAGACCGGAGCAGTTGGCATGGTGGCGGTACTGGCCAGGACGCCGGAGGGCTGCAGGGGATGCAGCAGGCAGGGGACCAGAGCGCGGGCGATGCTGGCCGGGAAGACAGGGAGGTGGGCCTGCGAAGCTGGGCGGGCGACTTCAGCCTTGGTGTCGTACCCCAGCCGGAGGCTACCTTCAGCCCGGGGCAGCGAGATTGGCGAAGCGACTTCTGCGTGGAGGCTGCCGAGAGGGGCCATCAGTTTGGCATCATCGGTGATGATCGGGCGGGTGGTGCTGGCCTGAGCCCGTCCGGCCACATGGCAGGTGGCCCCTTCGTGCCTCCAGAGAAGACCCCGACCAGGCCCGTGGACTGGACCGACCAGCTGGGCCTCAGGAACTTGGAGGTGTCCAGCTGCGTGGCTTCTGGGGGCCCGAGTGAGGCCAGGGAGGAAGCTGTGGGACACATGGGCTGGTCAGGTGAGCTGGGCCTGAGAGACGTGGACCTGGCTGGCCGTTTGGAGGCCGGGGGGTCTGAGGAGCCCAGGGGCATTGGGGTCGGGGAGAAGAAGGACTGGGCCTCCGATGTCGGCGTGAGGAGCAGGGATCTGGCTGGCGTCGGGGACACGGGGGGCCCCAGCCAGGCCAGAGAGAGCGGCGTGGGGCAAACCGACTGGTCAGGTGTAGAGGCTGAAGAGTTCCTTAAATCCAGGGAGCATGGGGTGGGACAGGCAGACTGGACACCAGACCTTGGGCTGAGGAGCATGGCCCCAGGGGCAGGCTGCAGCCCCAGAGAGCTCGGGGCGGGCCAGGTAGACTGGGGCAGCAGTCTGGGCCTGAAGAATTTGGAGGTGCCATGTGACCTAGAGTCTGGAGGTTCTCGGGACTCACGGGGGTGTGGAGTGGGCCAGATGGACTGGACCCAGGACTTGGGACTCCGGGACGCAGAGCTGTCAGGGGCCCCGAGCGAAGCCAGGGAGCATGGGGTAGGAGAGGTCAGCCAGTGTCCGGAGCTGGGGCTGAGGGACCATGGTGTCTCGTCCCCGGGCCTGGAGGCCAGAGAGCCGGGACCTGGTGGGACCAGTGGGCCAGGGACCCAAGGTGAAGACCACTCCCCACCTTCCCTGGAGAGCTGCCCTGAAGAACCCGGGATGGAGACGGGAGAGACCCCTGGCCTCGGAACCAGGTAAGGGAGCCCTAGCCTTGTGTGGGAGGGAAGATGGAGCAGCTGTATGAAAGCCTGCAACCTTTTTGGAGGAGGGAAGAAACCGCTTTCTCTGAGGACTTTTAGGGTTTGGAAAATGGAGATGGTTTGGACGGTGAATTTTTAATTTTTTAAGAATTGAAGTATGATGCACAGGTGAGGTTTTTTGTTTGTTTGTTTTTTGTTTTTGATGAAGATTGTGATGTCTGAGGTGGTGTTCCTTTGCTCCTCATGCTTCAGGCTTCCTCGGTGACTTCGTAATACCACTGTCCTGGAGGATGGTGTGTGCCCTGTCTTTCGGTACCATGGTTGTGCACAGCACCTGTTCCCCAGGCCTCTTGGCCCAAAGCTGCGGGTCTTCCCAGGCCGGGGAACGTGGATGCTTTCGTGGGTGTTGGAGGGAGGATTCTATGTGTCCCCGTGGCCTGGACCACTGCAGGGCAGGACTGGAGTGGACAGTGGCATTTGTTGTTTCTGCAGAGATTAGGTGCTTCTTGCCTGCCCTGTCTTAAGGCCCAAAAGAGCAGACAGTTTAAGAACCCGGAAGTCATAGGGACCTGGCTCCTGACCCCATGATCTTGGCCTCCGTGCTGGAGTTACTGAAAGGGAGCTTTCCAGGGGAACAGGCTGGTCGTTGTTGGCAAACCAGCCGCAGTCCGTCTTAGGGATTTTATGTTCTGAAACCAGCGGAGGTGATTTCATCCCTAGAAAGTGTACCAAAATGCCATCACGTCTGTTTCCTTAACGTTTCTGTTTATTGAGATTTGGTTTTATTCTCTGGACTGAGTAGAATGTTCTACTTTTTTGAAGAAGCCGGAACTTCTCACTGGGCAGTCGGGTGGGGGCTGTGTTGTAAGCGGAAGGGGCTGATGGTAGTGGCAGGAGGCCGGGAGGAACCAGGAAGGGTCTAGAGGGGAAGTGTGGGATGTGGATGGGTTGGGAGAGGCACTGCAGCTAAGGAGAAGGGAGAGGGGGAGAGAGAGAGAGAGAGGTGGGCAGAGCACAGGGAGGTGATGAAGGCGGCAGGGAAGAGGTGGGTGCCCAGGACGGGGAGTGCAGAGGCTCCTGGGATCCAGGTCGAGTTCCGGGACGGCTCTGAGCCTCACTTTCGAAGGTTAGCCTCCGGGAGCCTTACCATTCCTAGCGCCCTGTGCTCGCGCCCCGGTTCTCTTCCCGGGACTCCACTCTGCAGGGTTTAGTGCTCAACTGGACGTCTACGTCATTGCCCTTCACAGCTGCCCGAAGACGTGGAAAGGGATTTTTATTACCTCCAACTGGTGTGACCTGCTTACGGTCACACGGCAGTGCTTCCTTCTGATTCCCACATGGTAAATGCTGCCAGGCGTGGTCACGTTCAAGACTCGCAGATTCCGAGGAGCAGGACCCACAGCCCTCCACTTTTCCCCTCCGATTGGATGTCTCTTGAGAAGGGGAAAGCAGGAATATCTGGGTTGGGGAAGAGGAAGGTAGGAGCAGAGGAGGAAGGGGGTCCTTGGCACTCAGCCGGCCGAGCTTTTGTCAATATCACACCTTTAAGACGCTCTGGTTTTCTGTCCGTGTCGTAAGTTTGGGGAATGCTGTGCACTCTGGCCACGTAGGAGACCTCGAGTGTTTGTGTATGGGCATATGGTAGCCGTAAGGAAACCCGTTTGCCTTTCTCCAGTGCAAGGTTTCCCAAGCTTATTTGACTGACATCCAAGGAGCTAGCGTTCTGGGCATCCGACTCAGGGAAATTCTCCACCCTGGAAAATTGCTCTCGGAAGGCAATTTTAGAGGCTCCCCTGGGAAGCCCTTGAGGATAGCTCCGAGTAGTCTGGGTTTGGCGCCATCTGCCAGGTTAGGGTCCTGATTCTGCCACTGCCTCTGTGACCTCGGCACGTACGTTCCTTCTCTTTCTTGTCTGGACGTTGGGAGTCCTTTACGCACAGACTCAGGGTTGAGAGTTGCAGACACGTGTAAAGTGATAGAAACCTGCCTGACACGTGGGTGAACACTGGAAAAAAAAAATTGCTTGCTACTTGTAATTGTATCTGGTTTGCAAATTTGGATTGCAAATTTGAGCTGTCCATAAAGTGAGGCCCTTGGGAACATTTGTGTCATCGTCGCTGTACCTCCAATGGCAGGTGGTCATTGGCTGGAATGCTGACCAGCACAGCTGTAACAAGACCAGCATGGGGGTGAGAGGTCATGGGGAGAGCCCAGGCCCCTCCTCTGTGTCTAGGACCACCTTTTCCTGATGACAGTGGCTCTCTCCAGTCCCCGAGAGCTCATGCACTGCCCTCTCCTCTCTGGCCTCCCGGTCATCTCCTGTCCCTCCCCGGGGCCCCAGGGGTACAGAGACCTCTTAGTCATTTTGGGGTCTTCATAGAATCTGAGATGATCCTCAGAGGTCATTGAGGCCAGCCCCCTCATTTCATGGGTGGGGAAACTGAGGCCCAGGGAGGCAGCGTACATGTACGAGGTTCACAGCTGGGATTATGGGCTCCCTCGTGTTCCCTTGGACCCCAGCCTTGTCGTCCTCTCTCTGGGCACTTTTCCTGTCTCTCGGCAGTCCAGGCCAGCTGCTGCCCATTTAGACACATCATTCCAGTTCCAGGCCTAAGCCTCCCTCATTTGGGGTCTCAGAGCCTTGAATACTGGAAAGCTGATTTTTTTTTAAAAAACATATTTATTTTTATTTTATGAATTTTTAAAATATTTTGTTTATTTTTGAGGGGGGAAGAAGGGCAGAGAGAGAGAGACACAGAATCTGAAGCAGGCTCCAGGCTCTGAGCTGTCAGCACAGAGTCCGATGCGGGGCTGGGCCCCATGAACCTGAGCTGAAGTCAGACTCTTAACCCACTGAGCCACCCGGGTGCCCCCTGGGAAGCTGATTTGGTGCACAGCTACCACATGCCATCCCCTGGGCTTGCACCTGGAGCAGCGGTGGGGGGTGGGGTTGGACAGAGTCCTGACCCTCAGGAGACCCTAAGTCCAGATGGGGTGAGGGGTATAGATGGAGCAAAATGAGGTAAGTCCTCAAGCCAGGAGCCTGTGTTGAGGGTGATGATTATCATAAAAATTTGTCAAAATTGAGCACACATTTCCAACATATTGCCAGCAGACCCAGGGAAGTATAGCTACATTTTTTTTTTTTTAAGTTTATTTATTTTGAGAGAGAGGGAGAGAGAGAAAGAGAGTAGGAGCAGGGGAGGGGCAGAGGGAGAGGGAGAGAATCCCAAGCAGGCTCTGCGTTGTTAGGGCAGAGCCCAACTCAGGGCTCGAATTCATGAACCGAGAGATCACCACCTGAGCCAAGATCAAGAGTTGGATGCTTAACAGACTCAGCCACCCAGGCGCCCCTGCAGAGCTACTTTTAATACCCCATTTTGCAGATGAAGAAGCTGAGGCTCAGAGCAGACAGGTTCCCGCAGGGGTAGTAGGGAACAAGCGGCGGCGCTCAGCACGGGCTCCTGACCCTCCTTCTCTCCTGCTTCCCTGCCGGGGAGGAGCTAAGGTTACAGGTGCTCTGGGTGCTCAGAGGCAGGAAAGCTTCTCCTGAGATGGGGGTTTGCACGGGCCAGCAGGGAATGCACCCCGCCTTCCCCCGTGCTCTTCCCACCCTCCCCTCCTCGCAGCCGCCCCCAGATCCCACTGAGCGCCCCCCACCCCCGCCCTCTGCCCGCAGGGCTTAGAGCCAGGTCTTGTTCTGGATGTGGATCTTTCCATCCACCCATCCGCTGTTCCACATCCCCTTAACTCAGGGCCTGCCCTCAGCCTTGTGTTGCCCTCACCCCGGGGAGAGGCTCTGGGCAGGGCCTCCTCAGGCTGGGCGGGGTGCCGTCACTGCCCCCTCCCTTCCAGCCTCCCCAATTTGAAGCTGCAGGGTGAGCTGGCTTTGGCCCCCATCCAGGGCTGCCCCATTCTGCCACTCCGCCTCCTTCCTCCCTCCCTCTCCCCCCTCCCCAGACTGCTTTAATTTCCATCTGTCAGCAGCTTGTGGAAGGACAGACTGACACATGTTCTCTCCTGCCCTCCCCCCTTCCGGCTACTGACTCACCTGCCCCCCTCCCCTCTCCTCCCCTTCGGGAAGTCTCCCGAGGCCTGACTTCCAGGCACTGCCCCTGCCAGCCTTTCCCACGCCCACCCCTGCCCTGCTCTGTGTGCATGCGTGGTGTCAGTGTGTGTGTGTATGTGTGTATTGGGGTGTGGCTTTGCCGTGCCTATGGAGGCTGGGTCCTAGATGTGCCTCGAGGGAGGGGCGTTGTGTGTGTGGGTGTGTCCGTATTTCAGGGGGTGGCAGCTGGCCCGCACACCAGCTCCTTGTGAGTTAGTGAGTGTGTGTGCTGTGCCCATGTGTTGGTGTTGTGTTTTGAAGGAGCGGCAGGCAGAAGATGCACAAGCCGTATTGAGGGGCAAGGTGACCCAGCCTCTCAATCACTGGGCAAACATTTGCTTTGTCCTGCTCCTCCTGGCCAGGCCCTGGCCCAGGTGCTGGGGGCACGAGGGCCCAAGGGGCTCGTCTTGCCCTTGAGTTGGTCACAGACCTGGTGGGAACCTGCGGGGGGCTCACAGGGTTGAGGAGGGGTCAAGGCTGGGGGAGGGGAGCTTCAGAAGAGGAATCGAACTGCAGGGAGACTGAGTGGAGGGACAGTGGAGGAGCTTTCCAGGCAGGGGAGCGGCTCGTCCACACACACAGCGATCTAGGAAGGCCCAGCGTGTTCTGGGAGTCCCTGGCTGTTCCCTGAGACTGGGGCACAGGAAGGGAGGAAGTGGGGGCTGAGGGCTAAAGAGGTTGCACCGCCAGAACAGCCAGTGCCTGGCTCATCCCAAGGAAAGTGACCGTCCAAGCAGGTGCCCCTAACCCCTAAGGAGGGGCACGTAGACAGCATCAAGAGTAGCTGTGGCAGCAGTAACGATAGCTGTCCTGGATAGGGTGCACGCTGGGTGCCAGGCACTGCGCTTTGTGCTTTGGTTCCCATTTCACACCCCAGCGACTGTAGAGTTAGAGGACTCTGAGACTTTTGTACGTGGAGGGACTCATCTAAAGCCTCAGTGGGCGCCTGGGTGGCCCAGTTGGACTTTGGCTCATGAACTTGTGTTCGTGGGGGTGAGCCCTGCATCGGGCTCTGTGCTGACAGCTCAGAACTTGGAGCCTGCTTCGGATTCTGTCTCCCTCTCTCTCTTTCTGCCCCTCCCCTGCGCATGCTCTGTCTCTCTCTGACTCGCAAAAAAATAAAATGTTAAAAAAAAAAAAAAAAAAGCCTCAGTAAGTGGCGGACCTGGAATTTGAACCTGCCATGCTGCCCAGCCTGTCCCCTCTGTGCTGTGCTGTATGAGACTCTGACCGCGTCCTTCTGGAAGGAGGCTGGGAAAGCATGGAAAGGAGGGAGAGAGAGAGGTTGGGGAAGGGGGCGCAGGTACTGTGAAGTAGGCTTCGGGGGAGAGAGGTGTGGCCTCATGGGTGACCTTGTCCTCTGGTCCATCTCCTGGCAGGTGCCCAGCCCGCTCCCCGCCCTCTGGCTCCCAGGGCCTGCTGGAGGAGATGCTGGCTGCCAGCAGCTCCAGGGCGGCAGCCCGTAGGGAGTCGGCAGCCTCGGGCCTCAGGGGCCCGTCAGAGGAGGAAGGAGCCGCAGCAGGTGCAGACCAAGAGGAGCCCCTGGAGCCTGGCAGGGACCCTCTGCCCTCCTGGAGGCCGCAGCCTGATGGTGAAGCCAGCCAGACAGAAGAGGTGGACGGCACCTGGAGCCCTTCAGGGGTCGGGCAGGGCGAGCAGGGCCCGACACGGCCCCCTCGGCGGCCCCCTCAAGGCCCTCCCCCCCGTTCTCCCAGTCAGGACTTCTCCTTCATTGAGGTCAGTGCAGGCTGAGCCCAGGCCAGTGGTTGGGCTGTTGGGGGGCATGTGGGTGTCACAGGCAGAGCCTCGTCCCCGGGGCTTCCCTGAGCTGTGCGGAGCCCTGAGCCCTGTCACTGTCAGCCTGGGAGGCAGGAAGAGGGCAGCAGGTGAGTCCTATGAACGGGTGCTCTAGGCTGCCAGAGGGACCAGCTCATAGCCAGCTGCTGGTGAGGTGTCTTGTGGGATGGGGCAGGGCCATGGGACGGCGGTGCCAGTGGTGTTGCCCTTGTCCCAAGCAGGACACCGAGGTCCTTGACAGCGCCATGTACCGGAGCCGTGCCAACCTGGGGCGCAAGCGTGGGCACCGGGCCCCGGCCATCCGGCCTGGGGGCACCCTGGGCCTGTCAGAGGCCGCAGACTCAGATGCACGCCTGTTCCAGGACTCCACGGGTAGGCCCGTGTGTCGTTGGGTGACGCCTGTGTCACCATCTGGGGGCTGTGCGAGGGAGGGGTGCTGTGGGCTTGCTGTCTGTGCTGAGTCCCCACTCTGGGCTCTTGCAGAGCCACGAGCTTCTCGGGTGCCATCTTCAGATGAGGAGGTGGTGGAGGAGCCTCAGAACCGCCGGACACGGATGTCCTTGGGCACCAAGGGGCTCAAAGTCAACCTCTTTCCTGGCCTGAGTCCATCAGCCCTGAAGGTACCATCTGATCATTCAGCCAGCACGTCCAGCCAGCTAGCACATCCAGCCTGTCTTCTGTCCATTTCTCCTTCCTTCCATCCATCCGTCTGTCCATCCGTCCATCCTTCCATCCTTCTATCCACCCATCCATGCATCCATCCATCCATCCACCCACCCATCCATCCGTCCACCCGTCCACCTGTCCATCCATCCATCCATCCATCCATCCATCCCCTGTCCCCTTCTTCCCATTCCTCCTGCCATCTTGCTGTTCCTGCTGGCCCCTGTGCCATGGGCCAAGTGTAATGGAAGGAAGAACAAGGCATTCGTGTCCCAGAACGTCATGGGGTTTGGGAGACGCAAGCCTTGGCTCTGATTAGCTCTGGTGAAGGGAGAGGGAGAGGGAGAGGTGGTGCTGGGAAGGTACAGATAAGGGGCTGGGCCTGTTCTGAGACAGAGGATTTATTTCAGGCAGCCACGTGGTGCAGGATGGGAGGGTATAATGGGGAAGGCCTCAGGTAAGTATCTGATCTGAGCTTTGAGGCATGCGTAGGAGCTGGCTCTGGAGGGTGGGGCGATGGGGCGGTGTTCCAGGCAGAGGGAACAGAATGAGCAAAGGCACAGAGGTGGGAAGTCTCCACTGGCTTTGTCCAGACCACTTAGTCTGAATTGAGTTTAGCAGTATCTTCTCGAGGACCTACTCTGTGCAAGGCATGGCTCCGCTCTTGAAAGCTTGTCTTTAAGCGATTTCTCATCCATTTGGGTAAAAGCACTGCAGAGAGTTCCGTGCCTGATTCTGGGGACTGCGCACTCTTGGGAGGAGGCCTTGCCCTCCACAAACCCCCTGCTTGTTCCTCTGATGTCTCACTGCGTTCGGGCTCACCACAGGCCAAGCTGCGCCCCCGGAACCGCTCGGCTGAGGAGGGGGAGCCTGTGGAGAGCAAGCCAAGCCAGAAGGAGTCTGCGGTGCAGCGTTCCAAGTCCTGCAAGGTCCCAGGGCTGGGGAAGCCCCTTACGTTACCTCCCAAGCCAGAGAAATCCTCAGGGTAGGTGACGTCGCCTGGCCTCACTGGGTTGGCCTCAAAACGGAAACCCCGCTTTATGGATGAGGAGAGCTGAGGCTCCAGGAGGGGTTGACAAGCCCTAAATTAATTGTGTTGAGTTGGCACTAGAGTTCCGGCTCCTGGAGAGGCCTCAGCCCGCCTCTTGCGGAGGACCGCTCGGCCTGCCGTGCCTCGCTTTGCTCACCTTTCCTGAGGTTTGTCTTGTGACCTTTGCCCTGTACATCTAGGTCAGAAGGATCATCGCCCAACTGGTTACAAGCCCTGAAGCTGAAGAAGAAGAAGGTCTGAGAAGTCCTCCAGGTGACTCCTGGGCTCGGGGCCTGTCTGGGACTTGGGGGTGAGTAGGGCTTGCCCTGGATGGCTCAGGAGGCCCCATACTTCCTAGGGCTTTCTCTGTGAGGCTGGCGGCAGGCCAGTGGAGCCAAGCTCAAGGACCTGGTGGGCTTCTTGACTTTCCCTAGATTTTGCCCATAGAGCAAGGTGTTGTCTGGCCTGGGATGGACTGGGAGGAGGGCGTCCATCCTGCCTTCCTCCCTGGGCCCAAGGACGGTCCCCCCTGCCCCCAGTGGCTGGCCTGAGTGGGGTCAGCCAGCCCTTCTGGCCTGGGATGCCTGGGGTCACTCACCAGGCTTAAAGTCCTCTGCTGGGACCCTCCTCACAGCTGGGAGAGGCAGGATGGATGCAGGGAGAGGAAGCCGAGGCTGAAGCGGCCCCTCTGCCTGCCGTTCGTTTTCCTCCCACTCTGATCTCTTCCCTCCCCTCCCCCTCGCAGGTCCTTCCCATCTGGCAGTCTCAGGCAGTGCCCATTCCTGTGGGGTCCCCGGCGAGATGACTGGAACCCCACCATGCCCCAGGCTGCAGCCTCTGTCCCCTTCCACCTCTGAGGAGCGTCTGGGGAGGCACATTTATGCACTTTGTATCCCCTTCCCGACTCACCCACGCCCCCCACCCCCTTCCCTCCTGACCAGATTCAGGCATTAGTGGTTGAAGGTTTTGGTCCCCCCACACCCCCTCGCTCTCTTCACTCCTCCCTCTCTGCTTCCTCCTCCAGCCTCCCTTGGGTTTTCTTTTGATACCAATTTATAGCATTTTTTATAAAAGCCTTTGATTTTTGTAATGGGCGGAGCCCTGCCCCCGCCCCGCCCCAGGTCTCCCTCCGTCCTGCCAGGTGCCCCACAGAGACCAATAACATTTTGCCACTTGAAACAATAAAGTTTTTTGGGAATTGGTGCTGCCCAGGTTGTGGTGTGTGTTTATGATGCCCTGTCCCCCATCCAAGGCCATGGTTGGGAGGTGCTGGTCCTGGTCCTGCACTGGGAGCTCACCGTGAGACTGGACGCTTGCTTTCCTTGACTCATAGGCTCAGCGTCCCCGAGGAAGGCAGATTGCTTACAGTGGGCTGACTGCTGATTCAGGCAACCCCCAAATCTCAATAACTCAACACACGAAGGGTTTTTTTCCATTCATGGCATAGTCCAGGGTGGGCTGGTGGTCGGGAAGCTCTGCCTCGTAGTCATTTAGAGCCCAGGCTTCTTCACACTGGGGCTCAGCTATCTGCAGGGGCCTCGGAGTCCCCTGAGGCACACAGTAGAGCAGGGGCACACAGTGGAGTGGGAAACCCTCCCACAGGACCACAGGACTATGGCCAGAATTCAGCTCACAGCCTCCGCTAACTGCAGGGGATACTGGGAAGTGTAGTTTAGCTGTGTGGCCAGAGAGGACTGCATAGTGGTGAAGATTCAGCCTTCTTGCCTGGGCTGTGACTTCTGTGATCCCTTTCAGCCCATGCGTACGGGCATGCCCACCGGGCCCTGGCCACTGGCACCCTACTGTTCCTGGGCCTAGTTCTCTGACACCCTAGGTTCCCCAGGCTTGCCAGCCTCTTTCTCTGCGGCTTGGTGAGAGGAGAGGTTTGCCTTGATGGGTCCTGGACTGAGTCACTAAGGTCAGAGCTACACCTGAATTTAGAAATCATCCCATTCACCTTAGTTATTTTATTTTATTTTAAGGGGGATGGGGGCTGTTGACCTAATTTGAGAATTTGATCAAAGCTGTGGACTCCCTAGAAGAATGCACATATACACGGTTTCACACACCAGCCCGGAATTCCCATCGTAGACGCCCCCCCAGAGCAGTGGTTCTTAACCTTCACTGTGCATTGCAATCTCCTTGGGGCGCTTATTAAAACGCACACTCCTGGGCCCACCTCCAGGCTGCCAATCCAGCAGTTGTGCCCCGGAATCTGCATTTTGAGAAGCCCCCTGAAGTGGATGAAAAAGGCAGGGAGCCTCAAGTTGGTGCCCAGCTGCACCCCTGGGTGGGCCTGTACCGGACAACCCCCGTGCCAGCCCTCCTGGGGACCCGCAGAGCCGAGCTGGCATGAGCTTTGTCCTGTTCTCTCCCATTCTCTTTTCCCTGTAGGAGTAGGACTGGCAGGAGCCCAAGCCAAACACTTAAGACTCATTAGTGGGACAAATGGAGCCTGGGCTGTCCCAGTGCCCAGCTCTGCTGGGAGGGAGAAGAGATGGGCCCGCTCCCAGGGAAGCCAAGCCAGATCTGGTGTGTGGGTGCGGGTGTCCCACACTCTCCCTCTGTCTGGGGAACGGTTCAGGGCCTTTGTTGGGAGTCCAGGAGAGAGGGCAGCCCACACAAGCTTTGACTATAAAGGCAGGTGTCTGACAAATACAACCGGGGCAGTAACATTCTTGTCATGCTGCCATTTCTCGGACTGTGCTGGGGTTCTTTGGGAGTGGCCTGGTCGGGGGGCGGGGGCAGGTCTTTGAACCTGGGTTTGGATTTTGGAAACAGCTGAAAGTCACTGGGAATACTTTGAGCAATCAAGAGAGCTGATCAGTTTTGGTCAAAGGTGGCTCTGAAGGCGTTTTCTGAAGAGTTGAACAACCTCTGAAAGAGTTACTAGAATCCGCGTGCAGCCTTTCAGGCTGAAGGCAACAGCTCAGTGTGTTTACAAAGGAATCAAACTGTTTTCAACCCTTTCCCTACATATTAGAAAGCTGAGCTGTCCCTTCTCAGAGGATCTTGTCTCAATCCCATTACAGTAAGAAAGGTCTCAACACCGTCTCTCCCCTATTCCTTGATTCCAAGAGCCCATCCGGTTGGATGGATGAAATTGGATACCAGATGACAGAGGCAGCCTTTGGGAACTGAACAGGAGCCGAGCCCAGGGAGGCGTCCCACATTTCCCTATGATCCAGGAGCTGGAATTGGCATTCGGGAGGGGGCTGAGCCTGAGAACAAGCTGGCCTTTGCCCCTGGTGCCCTGGGATCTGGGTGGCAGTGATGGGTATTGGGAGGTGGTCTTCTGAAGGGTTGCTGCCCACTTAGCTCTTCCTCCTTCCAAATGTGGTCCAGCCCTCTGCCGTGGTCACTGCCTCTCCTGAGAGGGTTGGAGACAGGCCAGTTCTGATGGAACAGTAACTCCCTGGCCGATGGCTCAGAGCAGGCTGAGGCTGGCGGACAGGATTTCCTGGGGGCTGATGTGACCAGAAGCCTAGGCTCACCTGGGACAAGCCCTTCGGCCTCTGCAGCCGCCGCTCTGGCTCCCTCCCTTCCTCTGCCAGCAAGTGCTGATTGATCACAGACAGGAAAAGTGCTGGCAGGTTTCAGAGGCACGCCACCCTGCCCTGGGGAGAGCGCCAGGCCCTCGCGGCTAGAGCCTCCTGGGCGCAGG
Organism: Paguma larvata; assembly: GCA_030068075.1. Classification (NCBI taxonomy): domain Eukaryota; kingdom Metazoa; phylum Chordata; class Mammalia; order Carnivora; family Viverridae; genus Paguma; species Paguma larvata. The sequence goes on along the minus strand of CM057831.1, from coordinate 99,914,156 downwards.
GTGATAAAGTGAGTTTTAATCGCTGCCCAAGAAACGGCTCTAATTATACTTTTATTTATATAGCACTCTGTCTCCAAAGGGCCAAACACCCGTTCATTCATTTTTATTTATTTATTTTAAATTTTTATTTTATTTTTTAATTTTTAAGAACTTGTCAGTGAACTTTTTACTTTAGAGTAGTTTTAGTTTTACAGAAAAGTTATAGAGATAGTACAGGGAGTTCCCTATACCCCCACACCCAGCTTCTTCTAACAGTAATATTCTTACAGTCTATGGTGCATTCATCACAAAGACTGAATCGATATTGATACATTATTATTATTTATTAACTAATTAAAGTGTGTCTATTTTCATACACTGTGCCAGGTCTTCAGAGACCACTTTCATTTTGGGAAGTCATGCCCTTCATTTCTGGGAAATTTCGTTGAATTATTGATAATATCTTCCCTTTTATTTTCTCTCTTTTCTCTTTATGGAATACTCCTATTTGGATATTAGACTTTCTGGATGGACTCCGTACTTTATTCAGATTTTCTTAGTTTTTGTCTAGTACTCTTCTTTCTTTTATTTATTATCATTATTATTAATGTTTATTTTTGAGAGAGAGAGACAGAGCATGAACAGGGGGAGGGGCAGAGAGAGGGAGACACAGAATCCAAAGCAGGCTCCAGGCTCTGAGCTGTCAGCACAGAGCCCGATGCGAGGCTGGAACTCACAAGCCAGGAGATCATGACCTGAGCTGAAGTCAGATGCTTAACCAACTGAGCCACCCATATGCCCCTCTTTTCTTTTCTTTTCTTTTCTTTTTCCTTTTCTTTTCTTTTTTCTTTTCCTTTCTTTTCTTTTTTAAAAGAGAGTCCTCTATCTTTTTTTTAAGTTTATTTGCTGTGAGAGAGAGAGCGAGAGAGCAGAGGAGGAGCAGAGAGAGAGGGGGAGAGAATCCCAAGCAGGTGCAGAGCCCAGCACGGCCTTGAACCCACACACTGTGAGATCCTGACCTGAGCCGTAATCAAGAGTCAGACACTTAACAGACTGAGCCACTCAGGTGCTCCTGCCTAATCCTCTTCTTTCTGCTCCAGGACTGCATCAAGATACCACACTGCAGTGAGTTGCTAGGTCTCCATACGCTCCTTCAGCGGTAGCAGTTTCTCAGACTCTCCTTCTTTTTGAGGACTTCGGCCATTTTGAAGAATATTGGTTAGCTGCCCTGTAGAATGCCAGTCAGGATGTGTGTGATGTTTTTCTCATGATTAGACTGAGGCTACGGTCTTTTGAGAAGCCTACAGAGGTACAGTGCCATTCCCATCACATCGCCAAGAACACGTGCATATTATCGACACGATGTTGCTGTTGATGTTAACCTTGATCACCTGGTAGTGGTCGTTGGCTTTCTCCCATATAAAGTTACTCTTTTTTTTTTTTTCTATGAGCAGCCCACTTCATGGATATACTTTGGATTATAATTCAACATATTTTATTGTGCAAATTATCCTAGCTTTGGCCATTGGGAGATCTTTTAGTCAGCCCTTTTTAATGTTTTTAAATGTTTATTTATTTTGAGAGAGAGAGAGAGGGAGAAAGAGTGCAAGCAGGGGAAGGACAGAAGGAAAGGAAGAGAGAGAGAATCCCAAGCGGGCTCTATGCCATCTGCACAGAGCCTGCGGCAGGGCTCGATCTCATGAACCGTGAGATCATGACCTGAGCTGAAATCAAGAGTTGGATGCTTAGCTGACTGAGCCACCCAGGCGCCCTGGCCCCTGTATCTCTTTGATGTGCACCCATCATCATGTTATTTTTGAGTACTTCCTTACTTTTTGGTACTACAAAATGCTTCAGGCTCCTCCTGTGTATTTCCTACTCCAGTTAAAGAATCAATTATTCTTTAAGTAGTCAGTTCTTTGTATTGGTGAAGGTTATTAGAAACCGAGGTCTGGGCGCTAGCTGTGCTAGTTACGGGGATGTCGTTGCTTCTAGGCCCAGGATAGTGCATTTTTTTTTCTTTTCAAAATTTTATTTAAATCCTAGTTAGTTAACATTCAGTGCAATATTGGTTTCAGGAGTAGAATTCAGTGATTCATCACTTAAAACATGCAGTGCTCATCATAACAAGTGCCCACCACCCATCTAGCCCATTCCCCGCCCACCTCCCTCCATCAACTCTCAATTTGTTCGTTAAGTGTCTCTTATGGTTTGTTTCCAGCCCCCCCCCTTTTCCTCCTCTCCCACATGTTCATCTGTTTTTTTTCTTAAATTCCACATATGAGTGAAATCATATGGTATTTGTCTTTCTCTGACTGACTTATTTTGTGTAGCATAATACACTCTAGCTCCATCCATGTCATTGCAAATGGCAAGATTTTATTTATTTTTTATTTTTTTAATGTTTATTTATTTTTGAGAGAGAGACAAGCAGAGGCAGAGAGAGAGAGAGAGAGAGACGCAGAGTCCGAAGCAGGCTCCAGGCTCCGAGCTGTCAGCACAGAGCCCGACGCGGGGCATGAACACGCAAACCGTGAGATCATGACCCTGAGCCAAAGTCAGATACTCAACCGACTGAGCCACCCAGGCTCCCCGTATTCTTTTCGATAGCTGAGTAATATTCCTGTGTGTGTGTGTGTGTGTGTGTGTGTGTGTACACACCACATCTTCTTTATGCATCAGTTGATGGACATTTGGTTTCTTTCCATAGTTTGGCTGTTGTTGATAGTGCTGCTATAAACATCAGTGTACATGTACCCCTGTGAATCTCTCTTTTTGTATCCTTTCGGTAAATACCTAGTAGTACAATTGCTGAATCATAGGGTAGTTCTATTTTTAACTTTTTGAGGAGGCTTCATACTGTTTTCCAGAGTGGCTGCACCAGTTTGCATTCCCACCAGCAGTGCAAGAGGTTTCCTCATTCATTTTTTTTAAATGTTTATTTATTTTTGAAAGAGAGAGTGTGTGCAAGCTGGGGAGCAGCAGGGAGAGGGAGACAGAGGATCTGAAGCAGGCTCCATGCTATCAGTGCAGAGCCCGACGTGGGGCTCGAACTCATGAACTGTGAGATCATGACCTGAGCCAAAGTCGGACACTCAACCGACTGAGCCACCCAAGGTGTCCCCCATTCGTTTTTTTTTTTTTATTTATTTTTTTTAATATTTACTTTTGAGAGACATAGAGACAGAGTATGAGCAGGGGAAGGGCACAGAAAGAGGGAGACACAGAATCTGAAGCAGGCTCCAGGCTCTGAGCCGTCAGCACAGAGCCCGACGCGGGGCTTGAACTCACAGACGGTGAGATCATGACCTGAGCCGAAGTCGGCCGCTTAACCGACTGAGCCACCCAGGCGCCCCCCCATTCGTTTTTTTTAAAAGCAAAGTTTATTGAATCTTCTTCTGATGGAAAAAGCAAAACATTCATGGTAGACCACCTAGAAAACACCCGTAACGTCACCACCCAGATATACCGCTACCATTTTTTAAAAGAATACTCTTTATTTTAGAATAGATTTTGATTTTCAGACAGGTTGCAAAAATAGTACAGAGAGTTCCTCTAAATCCACTCCCAGTTTACCCTAATTTAATAGTTTGCATTTGTATGGTACATTTGTTACAAATAATGCAAGCAATATTATGCGTCATTATTTATTAAAGCCCACACTTTATTCACATTCCTTTGTTTTTGCCTAATGTCCCCTTTTCTGTTCCAGTTTCCCATCGAGGACACTATATTACATTTAGTTGTCGTGTCTCCTTAGACTTCTCTAGACTGTCAGTTTCTCAGATTTTTCCTTGTCTTTGTGACCTTGACAGTGTCACGGAGTCCCAGTCTGGTATTTTGTAGCATGTCCTTCATCTTGAGAGGGTTTTCTGATGTTTTGCCTGTCGTTCGACAGGGATCTGGGGAGCTAGAAGTAAAGTGCGATTCCCATCCTATTGAAGACACGCGCTCTCATTACGACCTGTCGTCTGTTCATTTTAGCCTTGTCTGTTGGCCGAGGCAGTGTTTGTCTCTGCTGTAAAGTTACTGAATCCCCTTTCCATCCTGTTCTCTTTGGAAGGAAGACCCTAGCTCTAGCATTTTCACAGATGTCCTTCCAGTCTTAACCTTTCCCCTCACCCACAAATGGAAAGCAAAATCTCAATGGGCACTTGTAAATCCCTGACCCCTCTCAGTCTCGCCAGAAGCTGGGATCTGGGTTCTAGCCTTGACACTTTCATTTTCATAAGTTCGGGAGAGCTTAGCATGTAGGCACATATTACCATTTTACATGTGTCTGTGCCTTAGTTTCATCAATGAAAACCAAACTGTTGACTACTTCCTCTGTGCCAGTCCCGGTGCTAAGTGCGTGGCTTTATTAATCCGCAGGCAGATGATGTTACTGCCTTCGTGTTATGGAGGAGAAAACACTGATGTGTGGAAGGGAAGCAGGCTGCCCAGGGTCACACCGCTTGCAAGTGGCAGAGCTGGAATTCAGACCTTGGTCTGTGATCTCAGAGCTCAGCACTAAACCGTGCTTACCTGGACTGGCTACGGGCAGCCACAGAGAAGGGAGGTTCAGAGGGCAGGCTCAGGAGTTTCGATCATGGCCCTCGCGTGTACTAGCTGTGTGGCCTTGGCTAAGTCTCTTCGTCCCTCAGTTTTCTTATCTGTTCAGTGGAGACAGTAATATCTTCCAGATGGGACTGTTGTGAGGCTTAGATTACTTCAAAAAAAAAAAAAAAAATGCTTGGCCCAGGGTAGGCAGTCAGTGAGGGCTGCTATTATTATTACTATGGTATTTTTTTCATTTGCCCATTCATCCACCCACCCATCCATCCATCCATCCATCCGTCCGTCCGTCCATCCATCCATCCAACCATTTACCCATCCATTCATCCATCCATCCCGGAAAAGCCCTGCCTGCTCTGGGCCCCAGTTTCTCATCTACAGTGGGTGTTGAACTACTATGGACCTGGTAAAAAAAAAACAAAAACATAGGGTCACAAAGAAAACTAATTATACTGAAATAAAGCTATCGAAATATTAAACAAATTTGTGATATATGTGTTTATTTAGTAACACATAAAATAAGATGTACTACAGTTTTGAGGTAGTAATATTAATAGTGTTCTGAGAATTCTGCAGTGACTAATGAGCTATGAAAAAACTTGTCATCGTTCTTAGTGACAAATTAGGTACTCTGCATTCTACTGTGGTTTGATGTCTGTGTTCGCGATAGGAAAAAATGCTAAATTTCAATTATAGATGTGTGAACATTTTCCCCCTCAATCCAAGTTCGCAGATGGCTGAATTGTTAACACAGACCCCAGATTAAGAACTGAGTTGGAGGATGCCTGGGGTTCCGGCCAGCTCTCACGAGTGAGAGTGTGAGCCCCAAGGGTCCTGTGGGTGGGGAGAGGGAGTCCTGTGCTCCAAGGATGTTGGTCCCAGGACGGACATGCCACAAGGTCTTTCAAGCCTCAGCCTGGCTTTCCCGAATTACTCTGTTCTAGATGTTTCAGAGACTCTGGCTGGCAGCAACCCGTGGAGCCTTTGCCCTCATCGATCAGTGGCTGCTGCAGATCTGTTGACCCAGCCCTTTGTGTTTGAGAGGCAATCCGCCTTTCTCTTGTTAACCCCTGCTAGTCTGGCCTCAAACAGGATGCCTTCCGTGCTCCCCGGGCTCAGCACTAGGTCTGGACAGCTGTCAGGAGAAGGGTGGCACCCCGCGGATGAAGGGCACCCACAAAAAGCCAGCAGCTGTTCTGGGTCCTCTCATCTAAAGGTTTGGCTCACTGACTCAGCTGGCAGCAAAGGAGCTAGACTTCAAGCCCCGGGCCTGTCTGGACTTCAAACGCTATGTTCTCTTCAGAGTACCAGAAGTCTCTATCCCTGCTTCACCACACAGGTGGGTTTGGGGTCTTTTCCACCCCAAGATCCATACATAACCATCCCCATCCCCCATCTCGTCTCTCTCTCCCTCTCCTCCCTCTCTCTTCTCTCTTCTCTTTCTCTCTCTAACACACACACTCACCTCTTCAGATTCACATACAGGTTAGGGCTGGTCTCACCCAGAATGAGAAGGAACCCCAGACTCAAGTGTTGGGGTGCTGGGAAAGTGGGAACAGACTTCCCTTCCTGAAAGTCTGCAAGTTTCAGCCCCTGGCAGCTTGTACCGTCATCACTAACGACCCATATTTGGGGGTTAGGCATTGCCTCCCCCCACCCCCCAGGCTTTTGTCTTATAATCTCCAAGGAAGAGCTAGTTCTTCTGACCTTAAAGCCTTTCTTAGGGTTTGTGCAGGGTGCAGGGCAGAGGCCTTGAAGGGGAGGCCGTGGGGTCTGACGGCTGGAGACCCTGCCAGAGCTGTGCTAAGGCATTCAGCAAGCTCCTTGATTCAGTTCAATCCAACAGACATTGTAGGGAGCCATCTGTTGTTCACACTGGGCGTGTGGAGATGAGTCAGGTACAGCCCCTGTCTCGGGGTAAAAGTCTGGCAAAGGAAATGACTACAGAGGAGAACCCAAAATATGGGGTCAGAGAGATTATAATAATGATGACATAGGCGCAGAGCTAGGCTGGGCAGAGCAGTGCTGACATGGGGGCTCTTGAAGGGAAACGCGCTGACCAGGGAGTGAGGTCTGGAAGGTGGAGTTTGCCAGAGGTGGGAGGAAGATGGAAGGAACGGGCACCCCAGGCAGAGCTGGCGGGTGGCGGGGGGGGGGCCTGCTTGGGCAAAGGCCGGTGTGCCTATGTGACAGTCTGCTGATGGGCACTGTCTTGGTCTGCTCAGACTGCCATTACAACACACTGCAGGCTGGGTGGCTTAAACTGCAACTTCTCACTGTTCTGGAGGCTGAGGTCTGAGATCAAGGCGCTGGCAGGTTGGTTTCCTCTGAGGCCTCTCTCCTTGGCTTGCACGTGGCCGCCATCTCCTGGTGTCTGCACGTGATCTTTCCTTTGTGAGAGTCTGTGTGTCCTAAGCTCTTCTGGTAAAGACAGCAGCCTCACTAGATGGAGGCCCACCGTATGGCCTCATTTTATCTTAATGACCTCTTTAAAGACCCTATCTCCAAATACGGGTATTTGGATTTGAGGTCTTGAGGTTAGGACTTGGACATACGAATTTTGGAGAAGAACACAATTCAGCTGGTAACAGAAGCTGGCCGTGCAACCTGGAGAAATGGGCCTGGGTGGGAGAGGAGGCAGGGGTGGGCGGAGTCAGATCGGGAAAGGCCTGGGCCGTCAGGGTTGGGCTGCGCATGTCAGGGTTGGGCTTCACAAGTCAGAACTTGAAGACGCCTGCACTTGATCTGGCCTCGGGAGGCCAGTTGGAAAGCGAAAGCATCTCCTCTTCCTGCCCCCTAAAGCACTGGAAATTCTGGGATTGGTAGATGGCACAGGACTACTTCCCTCATGCTAGTCACCGGGGCCACGCCCCAAGGAGGGCCTTGGCGGGGGCTCTCTGCCCCGCCCTGTGGGAGCCCCGTCCCCGTCCCCCGTCCCCGTCCCCGTCCCCCGTCCCCGTCCCGCGTCCTGCTGGGTGGGTCCCAGCATTGTGAGTAGTAAACCTTCCTGCTTTCCAGAAACTCCCATGTGGGTGGGAGTGGTTGTACAAAGACCACACTAATCCGAGTCTAACGGGCCACTGAGAGCTCAGCACTGCCTCTCCCCCACCGCCGGGAAGGGAGGAAGCAGAGTTCTGCTATCTGGGCTTTCTCCGAGGTGGTGTGGCCGCCTCTGGGCTGGGCGTCCAGGAAGTCTGTGGTCCTACCTACGATGCCTCTCCGGGTGCACAAGCAAGCCCCCCTCTTCTGCTTTCTGCTTTCCTCCTGCATAAAATGATGGGGAGTAAACTCCCTTAGCGTCTGGCCCTTCCAGCACTGACTTTGGGAGCCTGAAACTGAGAAGGAAGAGGGGCAGAAGGGCTGGAGTTGGAGATGGAACAGACTGGCCCCTGGGGAGAGCCTCCTGGCTCCCCCCACCAGCCAGGATGGGGAGGCCTGGGAGTCTACTTTTCTGGCTGGAGCACGGTGGAAAGCAGGAGCTCCTGCTGGATAATTCTTTTCAAAATCTTATATTGACCTAGTGTGTCTGACGCATGAATTCTAAGTGTCCAGCTTGATGGGTTTTTAGATAGGAATACGTTTGGGTAACCGCCAGTCAGATCAAGATAATGGAACATACCAGAGCTCAGAAGCCTCGCTTCCTTGTATTCCTTTGCTCCCCAATCCCAGACAACCGTTATTCTGATCCTCAATTAGTTTTGTCCTTGACTGTCACACACATAGAATCACACGGTGTGCACTTATTTAAAAAAATGTTAAATTGAAGTATGACAGAATATATCAGTTTCAAGGGTACAACATAGTGATTCAACAATTACATACATTATGCAATGCTCCCATGATAACTGTACTTCCACCTGTCACCATACAAGGGAATTACAATATTATAAACTATATTTCTTACGCTGTATTTTTCATGCCTGTGACTTACTGATTTTATAACTGGAACTTTGTACCTCTTAACCCTTCCCCCTTCACCTTTTTCACCCACTTCGCTCCCCTCTGGTAACCACCAATTTGTTCTCAATATTTATGAGTCTGTTTCTATTTTGTTGTTGTTTTGTTCATTTGTTCTTTCAGAGTCCACCTACAGGTGAAATCATATGGTATTTGTCTTTCTCTGTTGGATTTTTGTCACTTAGTATAATACCCTGTAGATCCATCCATGTTGTGAATGGCAAGGTTTCATTCTTTTTTTCTGAGAGTGGGTAGTATTCCATTCTACACATATACACCACATCTTCTTTTTTAAAAGAAAGTTTCACACCCATCATGGGGCTTGAACTCACGACCCTGAGATCAAAGTCACATGCTCTACTTATTTAGCCAGCCAGTTGTCCCTACACCACATCTTTATCCATTCAACTGTGAACGGACACTTGGGTTGCTTCCATACCTTGGTTATTGTAAATAATGCTGCTATAAATATAGGGGGTATGTGTATCTTTTCAAATTAGTGTTCTTGTTTTCTTCAGATAAATACCCAGAAGTGGAATTACTGATCATATGGTAATTCTATTTTTAATTTTATTTTTTGAGGCATCTCCATGCTGTTTGCCAGAGTGGCTGCACCAGTTTGCATTCCTACTAACAGTGTAAGAGGGTTCCATTTATTACACAGCCTTGCCAACACTTGTTGTTTCTTGTCTTTTTCATACTAGCCACTCTGACTGGGGTGAGGTGGTATCTCATTGTGGTTGTGATTTGCATTTCCCTATGATGAGTGATGTTGCTCATCTTTTCATGTGTTGGTCATCTGGATGTCTTCTTTGGAGAAATGTCTTTTCAGGTCCCGGTATGCAGTCTTTTGTGTCTGGCTTCTTTTGCTCACTGTTAACAGCTGTGAGGTTCTTGGTTCTTTCCTTCGGGAAGCAGGGAAGATCCTTCTCAGAGACTCTGTTCCATATATGCCCCTGAGCTTGCCTCTTCTGTAAAACATGACTCCCAAATTCCTTGACATTTCCTCCCATCAGGACATCCGTGCCCTTTAATCTGGGTGGGCTTGTGGCTGTATTGATCAATAGAGCATGTGAGGAGGATACTTCGGACTTCCTAGGCTGAGACACAAATGGTGGTGTAGCTTCTACTTCCTGTGCTGGAGCACTGGGGCTTGAGGCATTGGGCTACCTCAGAAGACTGCTCCCTACCCTGAGACCGCCATGTTCTAAGGAAGCCAAGTCATGTCGGGAGGCCACGTAGGCACTCTGTTGTCAGTCCATCCTGAGTCTACCCAGGCAGGGCGCCTGACATGCGAGAGAATGGAGCCTAGAAGATTTCAGCCTCCAGCTGTCCAATCATGCTTCGCCTCCAGATCTACCCAGTTGAAGCCCCAGACATGACGGAACAGAGACAAGTCATCCCTCTGGTCACCTCTCCACTCTGTGCCCTGTCCAAATCCCTGACCCATGGAATGCAGGTGCATAATAAAATGGCTGTTGCAAGTTGCTAAGTTCGGGGATCATTTGTTTCCCCGATAATTACTAGAACATGGGGTGAGAAGTGCCTGGACCTGGGAAGGCAGAGTCAAGCCTTCTCACTGATTGGAAAATGGCAAGAGAATCTGCTTTCCTGAGCCCGCCACTGCTCCCCGGCCCTGCCGTGACCTCATCCTTGCTCCTTTCTTCAGACCTGTTCTGATCTGTTTTAGGCCAGTTGTCAACTAATTCTCTGCCTCCCCATCCCCCAAAGGCAAAAGGCATCTTCCGTAAGGGTGTGATTCCTCCCACACACCTTTGCCTCCCTATCAGAGCCTCCTAAAGAGGGAAGCACACTCACTATCTGCAAGTACAGACAGTCTCTGGTATGTGCAAGGAAAATGTATAGCCCGGCCCCCAGCACACTCCAGAGATGTTCATAGCAAAACACTGTCATTCACAGTCTCTGCAACAGACGGTGTTGGGGAAACTGGACAGCTACGTGCAAAAGAATGAAACTGGACCTCTTTCTTACACCATACACAAAATGATGACAGACCTAAACTGGAGTGAGACCTGAAACCATAAAAACCCTAGAAGACAGCACAGGCAGTCATTTCTCTGACATCAGCCATGGCAATATTTTCCTAGATATGTCTGCTGAGGCAAGGGAAACAAAAGCCAAAATATTTTGATATTGAGACATCAAAATAAAGGGTTTCTGCACAGTGAAGGAAACAATCAACAAAACTAAAAGGCAACCTATAGAATGGGAGAAGGTATTTGCAAATGACATATCTGATAAAAGGTTAGTATCCAAAATATATAAAGAACTGATACAACTCAGCACCCTATAAACAAATAATCCAGTCGAAAAATAGGCAGAAGACATTAACACACATTTCCCCAAAGAAGACGTCCAGATGGCCAACAGATGCATGAAGAGACGCTCAATGTTATTCATCATCAAGGAAATGCAGATCACAACCACAGTGACACCCCACCTCACGCCTGTCAGCATGGCTAAAAGAAAAAACACAAGAAACAACAAACGTTGGCGAGGATGTGGAGAAAAAGGAACCCTCAGGCATAGTTGGTGGGAATGCAAACTGGTGCAGCCACTGTGGAAAACAGTGTGGAGGTTTCTCAAAAAGTTAAAAATAGAACTACCCTACGATCCAGCAATTGCACTACTGGGTATTTGCCCAAAGAATACAAAAATACTAATTCAAAGGGATACTTGCAGTCCTATGTGTATTACAGCATTATTTGCAGTAGTCAAATTATGGAAGCGGCCCAAGTGCCCACTAACAGATGAATGGATAAAGATCTGGTATGTGTCTATGTGGAAAATGGAATATTACTCAGCCATAAAAAAGAATGAAATCTTGCCATTGGCAATGACATGGTTGGAGCTAAAGAGTACAATGCTAAGGGAAATAAGTCAGAGAAAGACAAGTACCGTGTGATTTCACTCATATGTGAAATTTAAGAATTAAAACAAATGAGCAAAGGGAAAAAAAGGGAGAGAGAAAGACAAATCAAGGAACTGGCTTCTTTTGCTCAGCATAATCTTTTCAAAGTTCGTCCATGTTGTAGTATATGCCAGTGCTCCATTCCTTTTTACTGTCAAATAATACTCTTTGTATGGTTATACTACATTTTGTAAGATAGCCACTTGGACTGCCTTCATCTTTTGGTTGTTATCAATAATGCTTATATTAACATGTGTGTATGTTTTTGTGTGGACACCGGTTTCATTTCTGCTGTGTTTATGTCAAAGAGTGGAATTGTTGAGTCGTAGGTTAACTCCATGTTTAACGTTTTGGGAAACTTCCAGATTGTTTTCTGGGCAGTTGCACCCTTTTCCAGCGGTGTTGTAAGGGTTTTGATTTCTCCACAGGCTCACCAACACTATCTTCTTGATTCTAGCCATCCTAGCAGGTTTCAAATGGTCTATCTTTGCAGTTTTCCTTGGCATTTCCCCGATGGGTAATGATGTTCAACATCTTTTTTTTTTTTTTTTTTTTGAGAGAGAGAGAGACAGAGAGACAGAGACAGAGGCAGAGAGGGAGGGAGAGAGAGAATCCCCAGTAGCTTCTGCATCGTCAGCTTAAAGCCAAATGCAGGACTTAATCTCATGGTTTGTGACCTGAGCCAAGATCAAGAGTCAACACTTTTTACTGACCGAGGCACCCCACGTTAAACATCTTTTTATTTGCACAATGGTCTTCTGAATATCCTCTTTGGAGGAATATCTCTTTAGACCCTTTTCTGGTTTGTCTTTTATTATCGAGTTGTCAGAGTTCTTTATATATTCTTGATTCAATTCCCTTCTCATGGTTTACTTTTAAGAATCTTTAGGAAAGGTCATTTCTTAGCGTCCCTGTTCCTGTGTTTCCTGGCTGCAGAATTGCATCAGAAACAAAACGTTAGCTCACCCACAAGGCAGAGCAGAAAACCCTTGGAAGTAACAGCTCACAGGCATTCCTGGTGCTGGTGGAAACAGACAGGATCATCCTGATTCCCTTTACGCTCATTTCTTGTTTCTGGAGCTCCGCCTCAGTCCGCGGGTCTCTGAGGGCACAGCATGGAGGGATGGGTCAGAATCTCCTGCAGGACTTTTGCAACACTTACAGTCTCCTGGCTCCCTGAGAGTCAGATGTGCTTTCCTCTCCCCTCCACCCCCACTTTCTTTTCAAGAACCACAGTCCTGAAAGGGACGCTTGGATAGTGGTAGCCCTGGCATGGCATGAAATGGCCCCTGGGTGGCAGCAAAACTGAGATGAAGACCCAGGGGTTGGCGGCGAGGGCCAGTGCTGATCCCCAGACAAAGAACACGGCACGGAGTTTCCTCAAAAAAGTTAAAAAGAGAGTGACTATATGATTCGGCAATCGCACATCTGGGCATGTAACCAAAGGGACGGACACCAGGATCTCAAAGAGATATCTGAACCCCTGTGCTCACTGCAGCCTTAGTCATAATAGCCAAGACATGCAAGCAACTTAAATGTCCACTCTGGACGAATGGATAAAGAAAATATGTTATACATGTACGGTGGAAGGAGATCCTACCATTGGCAACAACAGGGATCAACCTGGAGGAATTATGCTAAGTGAGTAAGTTAGACACAGAAGGACAATACTACATAATATCCTTTAAGAGAGGAATCCGAAGTAGTCAGACTCACAGAAGTGGAGAGTGGAATGGTGTGTGCCAGGGGCTGGGGGGAGGGAAAAATGAGGAAGTGTTCATTAAGGGGTACAGAGTTTAGATTATACGAGATTAGTAAGTACTAGAGGTCTACTGTATGGCAAAGTGCCTCTAGTTAGCAGTACTCTATTGTATCCTTAAAAACTTGCTAAGAGGGTAGATCTTGTGTGAAGTGTCCTCATTACACAGACGCGCACACAAAATGAGGGCAGGGGAAAGCTTTTGGAGGTGATGGATGTGTCTATGGCTTACACAGGTTGGAGTGATGGTCTCATGGGTATATACTTCTCTCCAAACTCATCACATTGTATACATGGAATATATACAGCATTTTGTATGCCAATCATTCTTTTTTTTAAATTTTTTTTAAAAATTTTTTAAAATTTATTTTTGAGAGCAGGAGAGACCAAACATGAGCAGGGGAGTGGCAGAGAGAGAGGGAGACACAGAATCCGAAGGAGGCTCAAGGCTCTGAGCTGTCAGCACAGAGCCTGACGCGGGGCTTGAACTCACAGACTGTGAGATCATGACCTGAGCCAAAGTTGGACACTTAGCCGACTGAGCCACCCAGGCGCCCCGTATGCCAATCATTCTTAAATAAAGAGTGTCTTGTTTTTGTTTTTGTTTTTAAAGGAGTGTTCTCTTTTTGTAAGAAGCTACATGTGAAGCTGGGTTAGGGGGTCAGATTGTTCTCTGGCTGAAGCCAAGAGTGGAATGTAGTGACACACGATCATGCCCCAGGGAGGAAGGAAAGGATACTGGCATCGTTTCGTCTCCAAGAAGGATGCCAGCATCATTCGATGTTTATTAAGCTCTAATGTTGGGTGAGGCATTGTGCTGTGCATTCGATATTCTTTATTTCATTAAATCTCCACCACAACCTTATGGGTTGGGTACAGTTCATCCTCATTTTCCAGGCGAGGACAGTGAGCCCCGAGCTAGCAGGTGGCGGAGCTGGGATTCACGCCCAGGCCGTCTGCCTCCAGCACCTGTACTTCTCCATGCCCGGAGCACCTGAGCTCTTGAGTCCAAATCCTGTTGATGTTCATTTCCATGTGGTCAATTTCCTTGGAAATTTGCATGGGAGGCAGCTGAGCTGCAGCAGAAAGAGCCCTGAGCGTGGGCTCAGAAAGCTGGCAGTGAGAAGAACTCTAGCACGCACGGGCTTTGTGTGACTTGGGCCCATTACATCATCTTTTCTCTGTGTTTCCTTGCCAGACAATGGAGATAATATACCCGCGTCACAGGGTTATTGTGAAGGTCAAACGAGATTTTGGCTGTGAGTATGATTTGTAAACTCTAAAGCTTGGAAAGTCAGGGATTGTTATTCTTATTTCATTGTTCCCTTGATTCAGGTCAAATCCTGCAATTAACAGCCCCAAACCTAGATAAGAAGAGTTCCGAGTCTTAGCCAAGTTCAGTGGTGGCTGATTTCTTCAGGGCAATATTCAAGACAATAGAAATATAGCACCGCCCGCCCCAGAGCTGGAGCCTGGAGTTGGTGGTACTTGGTCAGTCCCCAAATCCTACCCACTCGTCCCCACTTCCCAGGCACCAGCCTGGATCTTGGCCCTTTTGCCTTCACCCCCACTCCCATCTGACTGCTGGCTATCTTTACCTTTTGTTTGCCCCTTGGCAGGAGCTGTGTGATCAATTTGTGGCGGAGACAGGCTGTGTTCACTGAATGTCCACATACTCTTAAGAGGTTGGGGTCAGTGAAATGTAGGCAGAAATGACATGTGGTGTTTTTCATTTGTTTGTTTGTTTGTTTGTTTTTTCCTAGGCAGAGACGGTTAAGAGCCCATGTTCCCCTTTTGGTCTCCTGTCCCCTGTTGGAGGCCATCTATAAAGTAGAGAGAGGCCACTCAACCCGTATGACATGAACGAGAAATGAATCCTTGTTGTAATAAAGCCACTGTAATAAATTGTAATAAAGCCCAATTAATTTGGGGGTTAATTGTAGCCTACAGTGCCCCCACCAACGTATTTCCTGCTATGGATACACAAAGAGGAGGAGGGGGGGACCCTATTCTGGCAAAGCAGCATGAGTAAAGATGTACCCTGTACTGGAGAAGGAGTGGTGTGGGTGGAGCTGAGGTTCCTAACGTAGCAGTTAGGGTCACACCCTTCAAGTTCTGGCTCTGCCTTTGACTGGCTGTGTGCTTTGGGCAAATTACTACGGAGGCTCAGTTTTCTTAACTGTAAGTTGCAGATGGTAACAGCACCCAGACCAGCGTGGGGCTGCTGTGCAGATTGAATGAGCGCTTAGCCCAGTGCCTAAATTAGGGCAAGTGCCTGATAAAAATTAGCTGTGGTAAATCTCAGTCACTGTAATGCCAAAGGAGCAGTGGGAAACTGACTGGTGGGCAAAGAAAAGTGCTTTTTCTGTTCTTCCAGTAACTTGGAGCTGAAGATGGCGGAAAGCAGGAGACAAGGACACAGGGAACCCTGCGGGCACCTGGAACTGATTCATCACCCTGCATTCCATCCCTGCAACAAGCTAAAAACAAAAAACAAAAAACAATCATTCTCTGAATCTGTGAGGGAGTGTCTAACCAACAGCACAATAGACCCTGAAACGCTGGGGTTATTGGAGAAACCCCTTTCCAGTCCCGCTGCCTCCTTTTTCGTTAGAAAAAATATCAAAGTTAGGAAGGGAGCCAAGGCCAGTGACATCTTGGTAGGAAGGGCAGCGACGGAAACGACATCCAGGCTAAGAGCTGGGCGCCGGCTCCCTGCTGTGTTGGAGAGGCTTGATTCGGAGGGCGGTGCAGTCCCTGTCCCTGGGGAGTCCTGGTCCAGGGGGTCTCTGGCTCACAGTCCACGGGTCTGGGCCCGTGTGAGAAGAGCAGGATGGTGGGAAGCCAGGCGGGGCTTTACTGAAGTTCAGTCTCGGAGCCACAGGGAGTGGGAATAGCTACCGCGAGTCTGCAGTGGTATTTCCGGCAGCCTCATGGGAGCACAGGTGAACTGAGCTGTACTGTGAAGGCTGGTCACAGTGAACACGGTGGGTCTTGTCTGTCCAGCGTCCATTTTCCTGTCTCCTAGTTACTGAGTCAGCTCTACATCTGCGGGTTCAGCAGAGCCGCCTCCCTGTCCAGCTCCAGGGCGGGGCAGGTCGTCTAGGGCTCACCACCCTCTCAATATTAATTCTTCCGGGCTGCTGCGATTGGTTCAGGGTGGGCCCTGTCACCAAACTGGCCCAGTGGGATTCCATTTGTGAGCTTTCATTTGAACTCTTGAGGACCAGAATCTCTCTTTTCCCTGGATTCACCGTGGGGGAGGATATGGGCCTGGACCTTTTGGAAGCGGCTAAGTCCAGGGAGAATGCCCGCCTGAGGTGAATATAGCAAAGCAAAGTGCTGAGGAAACTGATGCCATCGTGTGGGAGCCCCTGGATCCGGTCATGCCTGAAGGCCGCTTGAACTTTCCAGTTATTTGAGAGTCCTGATTGTTACACTGCTTCTCCAAAAAGCATCTTTGGCTGTCTGAACCCTGTCAGATGTTGGGGGGGCGTGGATCGTACCCACAGGATGCATTTCCGTTCTCTACTTTTGCTCTCAGTTCACAGTGGATTGCTTACTCCGAACTGGGATAGAAACATGAATGGGACGTGGGCCTTATCTCCGAAGAGTCGAAGTGGAGAGAGGGTGATGAGTCTAACTAGAATGGTTCAGCGTAAGATGCAAGGAGATAAAAAAAAACAAAAAACAAAACCTGTCGTGGAAACTAAGAGGAGAAAGGAAACCCGACTCCCAGCTGGAAAGGCGTGTTAAGTAAAGCTGTTGAGAGGAGGTAATATTCATTCTGTTCAACAGGTGTTTATTGGGTATCTGCTGTGTGCCGTGTACTCTGAAAGACACTGGGAGTGTAGGGGTGTGGTGCCTGACCACAAGGAGATGACAGTTTGGTGAGAGCAGGGGTGGGGGGGGCACGCGGCTTCTCAGAACTACCTGTGGGTACCAGGCAGGATCATGGTGCTGTCAGGACAAATAACCAAGGAACTAGACTTGGCTTTGGGGTGTAGGGGAGGCTTCTCCGAAGAGGATGGAGGAGCGGGTATTAAGGGGGGATGAGTGGTGGGGGGAGGCATCCTTGGCTGAAGGGAAGAGCATCTGTGGAGGTCTGTGGTGGGAGAGGGGCGAGGCCACCAACCAAACACGACAGATTATTGGTCTGTTCGACTGAGAACTTAAGACTCATGATTCTTAACTCCAAGGGCTTTCTCATGCCAGCAGTTTTTGTTTTTATTTTTTTAATTTTTTTAACGTCTATTTATTTGTGAGAGAGAGAGAGAGACAGAGACAGAGCACGAGTGGGGGAGGGGCAGAGAGAGAGGGAGATGCAGAACTCGAAGCGGCTCCAGGCTCTGAGCTGTCAGCACAGAGCCCGACGCGGGGCTCCAACTCACAAACCACAAGATCATGACCTGAGCTGAAGTTGGACGCTTAACCGACTGAGCCGCCCAGGCGCCCCATCATGCCAGATGGTTTTTAAATCACTTTTCTTATCTGTGACATGGGATAGCAACACCCACTTTGCAGGCTTGTTGGGGGGGGCTCACTGAGGAGAAGTGACGAAGGGCCCGCAGAGAGCAGGCCGTCACCCAACAGGGACGATTACCACCAGCGTCCTCCTCCTGCTCAGGCCTGACCAGGTCACCCCTGGAGAGCTTGGCTTAGGCTGTCTTTGGGTTCCCAGAGTTTTTGCTTTCCTTCTGGGGGACCTCTCTCCCCGTTCACCAGCTCCCTGCAGCTCTGCCCCCAGACCCTGCTCCCAGGGTCCTCTCCAGGGGCCGGGAAACGGGTCAGGCAGGGTGTGTTATAGGCTGAACTGTGTCCCCTCGCTCCCAGATCCATATGGCCCCGGACCTCTGAATGTGAGGAGACGGGGTCTTGAAAGAGATAATTAAGTTAAAAGGAGGTCCTTAGGGTGGGCTCTAACCCAGTACCCCTGTTCTCATAAGCAGGAGGGATTTGGACACAGACACGGACAGACAGGTACGAACACACAAGCCAAGAGCAAAGGCCCCACAAAGAGCCAAGCCAGCTGACGCCTTGATTTCCCCGACTCCCAGCCTTCATTCAAAGCTGAGAGAATAAATGTCCGTTGTTCGGGCCTGCCTCCGGTCCACCGTGTTTGTCACAGCCACCTGAGCAGACCGAGACAAAGGCCTAGTGAGAGGCCCAGAAAGGCAAACGGGCCCACAGGTCACAGCTTCACTTCCTGTTTCCCACCCGCAGCCCCCTGAGGCTGGGAGAGGAGCCTGCACGCTCCTCCCCTTGGACACAGTGATAGAGAGAGCAGGAGAGAGAGAGACAGAGGCCTCACGAACAAAAGGGCCCTGTTCTCCCACTGCGTTCCCCTGTGCTGGGGCGTGGGTCAGTGAGGTGAGACATCGCTCGAACTAGGCTGGAGTCAGAGTCCTGGGTTCTCATGTTCTGACTCCGCCACTTCCTGGCTGTGTGACTTTGGGAAAGCTACTGACCCTCTCTGTGCTTCACCTCTCTCATCGCTGAAATGGGAATAATAAGTATATCTACTCCGCTGGGTTGTTGTTAAGATTACATGAATATTTAGCGCAGTGCCAGACACAGAGTAAGGGCTACAGAGCTTTCGAATTACTCCCTTCTTTGAACCTCACTCTTAAAATGAGAGGAACATTCCTGGCCTCTTGAGATTAGGCTACGGCTGAAACGGGACACTCCAAGATGTACCAGGATGTCGGACACTAAGGAATCCACAAATGTTAGTTGTTGAATTATTCACTTAGTTCAAGTCTGGCTCTGCCACCCGTTGGAGAAGTCACGTCACGTCTGGGTCTCGATTTGCCTCTCTACAAAATGGCTCAGCTGGACTCATGTCCCTGCCTGCCTCATACTCATGGTGAAATGCAAATAAAGGAGCAGTCGTGAAATCGCTTTGTAAGACCGAAGCCTCATACCAACATAACAAGAGCCAGTGTTTGGGTCTTTACCATTATTTGGCATTCTTCTAGGTGTCTTATGTATGTTTCTCATTTCGTCTTTGCAACAAGTCTGTGAGCTTGGCCGTATAATTCCCCATTTAATAGATGGGAAAACCGAGGAGAAGGAGAGTAAGTCATTTGCCTAAGACTACCCGTAAGCTGTAATGCTGGGGTTTGCCTCTGTGCGTCACACATGGGTGCTCACACCCTTAACGACAGGCCAGTGCTGTCCAGCAGAACTTTCTGCGGTGACGGAGTCCCGTAGCTGCCTGTCTGATACACATAGCCCCAGAACCCTTACGTGTGGCTAGTCTGACAGAGGAACTGAATTTGTAATGGAATTAACTTTTACCTAATCAAAATGAGAATTCAGAGAGCTACATGGGGCTCTTGGCTCTCATTTTAGACGACACAGCACTAGGTCCACTGCTTCCTGACTGAGGCGCTAAGGCTACATTTCAGCTGGCGTGCAGGCGAGTAACCGCGATTCTCCAAACCTTCTCTGCTACTGAGCCCCCGCACCGCTCCTGGCTTGAACCCAGGCTTCAAGCCAGTCCTGGCTTTTCCCTGCTGGTCCTATAGAGAACCGCTGCCCTTTCCTGAGAAAAGGTCAGGGGATTTTTCTGTTGCAGAGTCCAGATCTCCTGATACCCTGGTGGGTGGTGGCAGGGAAGGCGGAACACCCTTCCTGGCTCCCCATAACCTCTTACCCTTCCGGGCCCTGAGCCCTGCTGCCCAGCAAGAGAGACGGAGAGAGAAGCTGGAGGCGGAAGCTGAGCCCAAGCTCCCGCATTTCCTCTCTGAGCTGGAAGCCCAGCTGGCTGGCACTCAAGGCTTAATTAGCTGAAATAACTGAATAATAATCTTTAAAACGATAGCGGTAAAACCCCGGCCGTGCTGCTTCTGATCATTCAGCGGCCCGGCGTGAGCATCCTGTTGCCAGCTTGGATGCTGTGCCAAGTTGGCCAAACCGAGCGAGATGACTCCAGTGCGCTCTGTTGAGGCTCTCTCTGCCTCTGTGTGATGGGAGAGATGAGGTTCAAGGTCTTTGGGGGGCCTGGTTCTGCATCTGCAGGACTGAGACTGGACCCACTGAGCAGGACGGTTGCGAGGAGTCAGCAAGAGGCTTTGCAAACCGGAAATTACTCCCAAGGAACTAGAGTGGACAGGCTGCATGGACGTCACCGACGAGGGGACACCAGTATCTGCTGCTGAGTGACCTCGGGCATGGCACTTCATGTCTGTAAGCTGTTTCCTTCTCTGGAGGGTGGAGAACACCCACCTCTGAAGGGCATCTGGGAGGACCGAATGAGCATGTGTGCCAGCAGTGCTTGGCCCCAGTGCCCGGTACACAGCAGGCGCTCAGCAAATAGTGCTTTCCTGTTTTTGGTTTTTCTCTCGTCTTTCTGCTGGATCTTTGGAGACGTTCCTAGTTTGGGATGAGAGGGAAGGACTTGGTTGGGAGGTTGGAAGGAGCCGATGTTCCCGAAACAGCTGTCTCCCCTGATACCTACCAGCACTCTTCTGAGTGGTGTAGAGTTTAGGGGTGCTGGGGCCTTTGAGGTTTAGGACGAGGGCAGAAGAGGCAGCGAGCAAGCCTCTTTCGAGGACCCGCCATGCATGCTCTTCCCTGGAACCCAAGTGAAGGAAAGGCCTCCAAAGCCGACAGGTTACTTTCCATAGAACTATCAGTTCGGACGATAGGAAATAACCATTTTTCTAGGTCACAAGTTGGCTGACTGTAAGCAAGACTTGCGAAATATATAAGGCCACTTCCTGTGACTTCAGTTAATTAAGTCTGCATTAGGCAATGTGCTGTTTCTATGCACCTATTTAAGGACCCGTGGGGGGAAAAAAGTATAAATGTTTTAATAATGAGATTTAAATAGCCCTTCAAAGCACAACGGGAGAGAGGCCGTCAGGCAGGATATAACTGATTGCCGAGTAATTTATAAGGAAATGATTAGTGCAGAATTTGAGAAGAGGGAGAGGCTGCTCCCCAGTAAATGGGGGTGACGAGCAGGTCAAGCAGAAGGGGGGGGTTTCAGTTGTGTCTAGAAGGATGGTTAGCAGTTTCACTAGGTAGAGAGGGGTCAGAACAATGCTTCTGGCAGAGACATACAGCATGACCAAGGTCTGGGGACTCAGAATCACCGGGGCAGGGAGACCAGGCTTGGTAAACATTTCTGCATCTAACACAGTCCCCGTGACAGAGTGGGTACCAGTATATATGGGAGAACAGAATGAATGAAGGAGCAGATGGAATGTGTGTGAAGACGAATGAACAGGTCCCTCATTTGGTGGTCCTGAGAGATAAAGCGGTGATGTTTGGTGGTGGGGCTTTCCGGACACAGATGGAAGAGTTTGGATATCACTCAGAGGAGACAGGAGTTCCCTACTGCGAATTCAGCAAATATATATTATGTGTCCAGGGGTTCTAGAAGTGAAAGAGAAGCCTAGAAGATCTCCTATGTTGCTGATTTTAAATCGACGTGGTCGTGGAAAACGGAGGCCACCCCGATTAGTCGGAATAGGTTAGGTTATGTTGCAGTCACAAACAGCCCTGGATTCCAGGGGCTTGAAGCAACGAAGGTCTGTCTGTGGATCATGCTGCGGTCCCACCCCAGCTCGGCTGTAGCATGACCTCATGGAACCTTCACCCCAGAATCTGGCTGACAGGGCAGCCTATATCTGAGGCATTACTGCCCCTGTAACAGAGGAAAATAAATCCTGGTAAACCACGTGCTGGGCTCACAGCTTCTGCTTAGAAGTGACACATTTCCTGGCTAAGGCAAATCACACGGCCAAGCCAGATGTCAGCGGGGCGGGGCAGCATAACTCCCCCTTCCCAGTAAATTCATTTGAACAATAAAACTACCGCAGTGTCTTACTGAAATTCTGTGTGAAGTAAGACGAAGCAGACGGGGGAGATAGATGGTAGGGAGAGAGATGATCTGGGGGAGACATTCTTGGGTTAATCTAGGTCTGAGCTTTGTAATCCCGCACCCACCCCCAGCTGTACAGAAACCACTTTTTCTTGTGTAGCCATTCTTAGCCACGTTCTGAATAGTTCTCTATAGGGTGGGACAGGTTACCTAATGTGTGGGACCCAGCGCCAAATGAAAACGTGGAGCCCCTTGTTTGAAAATGATTAAGAATTTCAAGACCGTGACGGCAAAGCAGAGAACCACGCGTGGAGAATTTTTAAGTGTAGGCACTGTGCAGCTGTACGAGTTGCGCACTTGTGAAGCTGGCCTTGCTTACAAGTGTCCTCTGGTTCCATCAAGTCCAGGCTGGCTTGAGCTTCCCTCTCTTCTGCCTTTCACTCAGCCTTTCTCTTCTCTTTTGTGCAAGGTCGTCCATTTCTCATGGGCCTGACGACCTTTTCCCTCCCACTCCCCATAAATGTTTATGCTTGAGAAGCCCTCCATGAATTGCTTGCAGGATCAAAGGGAGACGCAGGAAACGGGAGAGCCAGGGGCAAGAATGTGAGGTGACATCAGGGCTATGGCATTCCCGGCAGCCTTCGCCCTCACTCTCCACTGCAACCGTTTCATACCTTCTCCGTTCCCTTCAAACCTCCGACCTGCTCCCCTCGGTTCTTCCTGTTTGTCCATCCGATGAGAAGAGGCATCTTCTCAAACCCAGGTCTTCAGACCCAGACCTGCCAGCACCCGTATGGATCCCACCCCCCTCCCCCCCGGGGGAGACAGAGCTGCAGTCCTGCTGGGGAAAGTGGGTCCTCCCTCCTCTGCTTAGGATCCCTCCCTTGCCTACACTGTCATTTATCCCTTTCTGCCTTCATCTCTTTTACTCCTTTCAAGAGGATCCTTTCTATTGGCTTCTGTTTTTTAAATAACAGCTCTATTGAGATATAGTCCCACTCCATACATACAATTCACCTGTGTAAGTGTGCAGTTTAATGGTTCTGAATGTACCCAGAGTTATGCCATCATCGCTACAGTGTTAGAACATAATATATATTTATGTCTTTAAATGTTTATATTTATTTTGAGAAGTCTTTAAATGTTTATTTATTTATTCTGAGAGGGAGTTAGAGAGCATGTGTGCCTGAGTGGGGAGAGGGGCAGAGAGCAAGGAGAGAGAGAGAATCCCTAGCAGGCTCTGTGCTGACAGCACAGAGCCCAATGTGGGGCTCAATCCCATGAACTGTGAGATGATGACCTGGGCCAAAATCAAGAGTCGGTCACTCAATGGGCTGAGCCACTGAGGCGCTTCCAATTTTAGAACATATTTAAGACTCTCCAACCAACTCTCCCCGCTCAACAACTGTGCCCCTTCCCACCTCCCCTCCCAGCCCTAGGCAATCACTAATACACTTTCTGTCTCTATAGATTTTCCTATTCTAGATGTTTAAAATAAGTGGAATCGTACAATGTTTGATTGTTACTTTTTTCACTTAATATCATGCTTTCAAGAACCATCCAGATTGTAGCATATATCCGTACTTCATTCTTTTTTATTTCCAAATAATATTCTTTTTGTGGCCACACTACGTTTTACTTGATGGGCGTTTGTGTCGTTTCTACTTTTTGGCTATTGTGAATAATGTTTATACGAATATTTGTGTGCATGTGTTGTGTATGGACACGTCTTCATTTCGGTTGGGTACATATCTAGGAGTGGAATTGCCTGGTTATACGGTAATCCTATGTTTAACCTTTTGAGGAACTGCCAGACTGTTTCCCAAAGCGGCCGCGCCATTTTACATTCCCACCAGCAGTGTGTGAGTTTTCCGATTTCTCCACATCCTCAACAACACTTGTTACCGGCTTTTTTATTATAGCCCTCCTTGTGGGTGTGAAGCGATAGCTCGCTGTGATTTTGCTTTGCATTTTCCTGTTGGCTAATGACGTCCATCATCTTTTCGAAAAACATGCTTATTGGCCGTTTGTATATCTTCTTTGGAAAAATGTCCATTAAGATCCTTTGCCAATTTTTAATTGACTTGTCTTTTTATTATTTAGTTATAATCTTTATATATTCGAGATAAAAGTCCCTTATCAGATACAGGGTTGGAAACATTTTCTCCTGTTCTATGGGTTGTATTCTTACCTTTTTGATGGTGTTCTTTGCAGCACAGTTTAAAATTTTAATGAAGTCCAAGTTATTTGTTTCCGCTTGTGGTTCTTGGTGTTGTACTCAAGAAACTATTGCTTAATCCAAGGTCATGAAGATTTATGCCTCTGTTTTCTTTGAGCAGTTTCATAGTTTAAGCTCTTACATTTAAGTTTTGGTCCACTGTGAGTTAATTTTTCTCTAAGGTGTGAGGTAGCAATTCAACATCATTCCTTTGCATGTGGATATTCGGTTGTCCTTGCATTTGTCGAAAACATTTTTCTTTCCCCATTGAATTGTCTTGGCACTTTTGCCAAAAATCAATTGACCATATATGAGGGTTTATTTTTGTAGACTCTATTTTAATCCACTGATATGTATGTCTATTCTGTCTTTATGTTACTACCATGCAGTCTTTATTACTGCGGTTTTGTAGTAAGCTTTGAAATCAAGAAGTTTGAGTTGTTCGACTTTGTTCTTTTTTTTTTTTTTTAAAGATTATTTTAACAATTCTGGAATCTCCATAAGAATTTCAGAATCATCTTTCCAATTACTGAAAGAAGCCAACTGGAATTTTGGTTAGGATTGTATTGAATCTGTAGATCAGTTTGTAGACTAGTGCCATCTTAACATAGGAAGTCTTCCAATTCATGAACATGGGATGCTTTTCCACTATCTAGATATTCTTTAATTTCTTTCACCAATATTTTATCATTTTCAGAGTGTAAGTTTTGTGTGTCTTCGTTAAATTTTTCCCCCAAGTGTTTATTCCTTTCGATGCTATTGTGAATGGTTTTCCTAATTTTATTTTCAGACTGTTAATTGCTAGCATTTGGAAAATACAATTGATTTTTGTCTATTGATGTTGTATCCCAGAGTCTTGCTGAAGTCTTTTGTTAGGTTTAATAGTTTTAAAATGGATTGCTTAGGATTTTTTTTTTTTTTTAAATTTTTTTTAACGTTTATTTATTTTTGAGAGACATAGAGATAGAGCATGAGCAGGGGAAGGGCAGAGAGAGAGGGAGACACAGAATCCGAAGCAGGCTCCAGGCTCTGATGAGCCATCAGCACAGAGCCCGATGTGGGGCTCGAACTCACAGACTGTGAGATCGTGACCTGAGCCGAAGTCGGCCGCTTAACCGACTGAGCCACCCAGGCGCCCCAGGATTTTTTAAATAAAAGATCATGCCATGTGCGAACAAGGTATTCTACCTTTCCAATATAGGTGTTTGTTATTTCATTTTCTTTCTTTTAAAATTTCATTTTCTTGACTAATTGCTCTGTCTAGAGCCTACAGGGTAATTTGGAGTAGAAATGGCAAAACTGGACATCTTTGTCATGTCCCTGATTTTAGGCGGAAAACATTCAGTCTTACCATTAAATATGATGTTAACTGTGGATTTTCTGCAGATTTTTTTCAGGTTAAGGAAGTTCCCTTATATTGCTAGTTTTTGAAATGTTTTGATCATGCCGAGGTGTTGAATTTTGTCTGATGGTCTCTCTGCCTATAGTGAAAATGATTGTGTAGCTTTGCTTCTTCACTCTATTGAAATAGTGCATTACATTAATTGAGGTTAAACTGGCCTTGCATTCCTGGGATAAATCCCATTTTTTCATGGCTTAATGTATGTGTGTTGTTGTGTTTTGTTTGCTATTTCTTTTGGGAGGATCTTGATGTCCATATTTGAAAGAGATGCTGGCTTGTAGTTTTCTTTTCTTGTAACGTTTTTGTCTGGTTTTGGTATCAGAGTAAGAATGACCTCATAGAGTCAGGACTGTCTTTCTTCTTTTTTTTTCTTTTTTAATTTCTATGAAGAATTGGTGTTACTGTTTTTCTTTTGGTGCTTTTCCCTTTTATCCCTCTACTTCTGGCTTTCAACATTTTTACTATAATGTGTCTGGGTATAGAACTCCCTGCATTTATCTAACCTGGAGTTTGTTGAGATTCTCGGAGGGTTTTCATCAAATTTGGGAAGTTTTCAGGCATTATTTCTTGCATTTTTTTCTCCTTTATCGCCTCTTCTAGCAATTCTATTATGGATATTAAAAATTTTTTAATATTTATTTATTTTTGAGGAAGAGAGGGACAGAGTACGAGTAGGGGAGGGGCAGAGAGAGAGGGAGACAGAATCTGAAGCAGGCTCCAGGCTCTGAGCTGTCAACACAGAGCCTGATGTAGGCCTCGAACCCATGAACCATGAGATCATGACCTGTGCCAAAATCAGAAGCTCAACCGACTGAGCCACCCAGTACCCCCTATTATGCATATTTTAATGTACTTACTGGTGTCTCACATTTCTCTGAGGTTCTGTTCATTTACTTCCTTCTTTTTTCTCTCTGTTCTTTGGATTACATAGTCTCTGTCAATCTTCTTTAAGTTTATAGATTCTTTCTTCTGTAAGTTCAAATCCACTGTTGAGTCCCTCTAGTGAATTTTTCATATCAGCTATTGTATTTTTAAAATTTTTAAATGTTTATTTATTTTTGAGTGAGAGAGAGACAGAGTGTGATCAAGGGAGGAGTAGAGAGAAAAGGAGACACAGAATCTGAAGTAGGCTCCAGACTCTGAGCTGTCGGGACAGAGCCTGATGCGGGGCTCAAACTCACGAACCATGGGATCATGACCTGAGCCAAATTCAGACACTTAACTGACTGAGCCACCCAGGCACCCCAACAGCTATGGGACTTTTTAACCTCAGATTTTCTATTCAGTCTTTTAAAAAAAAATGTATATATATGTATATATAATCTTTATCACTTTATTGATAGTCTCTTTCTGATGGAACATTGCCATCGTGTCTCTTTTACTTCTTCGAGCATGATTGCTTTTACTTCCTTGAACATATTTATAAAGGCTTGCTTTGGAGTCTGTCACATCTGACGTCTGGGTTATCTCACAGATGGTTTCTATTGTTGCTTCTTTCCCTTCCACCATTGCATGGACTACACTTTTTAGTTTTTTTTGCATGTCTTGTAATTTTTTCTTGAAATATGCACATCCTAGGCAATATACTGTAGAAACTCTGGAGACTGATACACTGTCTCCCTCCATGGTTTGTTTCTGTTGTCGCTCATGGGTTTGTTTAGTGACTTGGTTGAACTATTTTAGAAAATTATATTTCCCCCTTAATATGAAGCCTCTTATGCTGCTCTTCACAAAGTATATATAGCTTTGGGCATGCACATAGTCGCCCTAGGATGACTAGTCTTAGCAGGACACTCTTGATGGTCTCTTTCTCTGATAGCTCTATTAAACTGCTTACCTCTGTTATTATCACATCCACTCTTAGCCTCCACTCATTTTCCTCTGATTGCTCTATTGTTGCTGACAATGCCCTGGGGCATACATTGCTCTCCAGTCTGATCCAATTAGATTTGGGCACCTTTGCAGAGGGAGATTTAAAGGCAAGTCTTTGAGGTTCCTTCTGACCCAGGAGGGCCCTTCTTGGCTGTCTCTTACCCTGATTCTTTCTGGGAAACTAGTTGGCCTATGGTTTAGCTTGTTGCTTTAATGGATCTACTAGCTTCTTCTTAATTACTTATCACCAAAATCCTCATTGTTTTTGTGAGCACTCTTAGGCTTGAAATTCCCCACATTCCATTTCAAATAAATTCAATCTCTCTGGGATGAACTTTGGAGCTCTCCATTTATATTAACTGCTTCTCCTCCTGGGAAAAATCTTTGAACCATTTCTTCAGAGATGAGGGCTGGGACAGTGTTACTTCTTTAGGAATGACAACAAGCAGAGTTCTGAGTGATGATGGTAGCCTGTAGTCTTCTCCTTGAATGGAACCTCCACCCTACAACTAAACTGGGGTGAGGGCAATCAGGGCCCCCATATTCTTAGTCTCCTGTGCCTGGGGTTAAGCCCCTGATCTGTGAATGAGGGCTAAGTGGAGGGATTGAGCCCCTGGTAGTTTGGTCACCTTTGCCAGGAGGTTAGCCTATGCACCTTGGAGTCTGGGGAAGTGAGAAATGCTAGTGGTCTGCCTTTACCAATGAAATACTCCATCCCTTGACTGGGAGCTTAGGGGAGAGGGAGGCCCATTTTATTCGGACAACCTGCTTAGATTGGAGCTTCCGTTGTCTTGTTGAGATGAAGAGTGGGGGAGGGAGGCTCAAGTTTCACAGACTCTCACTGTACCTACTGAGATTTAGTTCATAAATAAGTGTTTCTTCGTGTGCTGTACTCCCTTATGACAATTTCCAGAGACTTTAAGTGGTTGGGTTTAATCATTTTCACCAGTGATGGTTCTTTCCTGGGGAGTGGGTCTGTGGCACTCCTCCCCCTGCCATCCCCAGAAGCCCCCACTGGCTTCCACAGAAGCTTGTCTTTGCCATTAAAAAAGTTCTGTCCTTGGGGCGCCTGGTGGCTCAGTCGGTTAAGAGTCCGACTTCAGCTCGGGTCATGATCTCGCGGTCTGTGAGTTCGAGCCCTGAATCAGGCTCTGTGCTGATGTCTCAGAGCCTGGAACCTGCTTCGGATTCTGTGTCTCCCTCTCTCTCTGCCCTTCCCCTGCTCACGCTCTGTCTCTATGTCTCTCAAAAATAAATAAACATTAAAAAAAAAAAAGTTCTGTCCTGCTCTAAGTACTGTTCTATTTCTTTTTGGTTTCGCTGTCAAAGTTCTAGTAAAAGTTCTATATTTCCTCCTTCCCAGGCTTCTCCTCAATCAGTCCAAGCAGATTTTTCCAGGCCCATGGGTCCTGAGCGACCTGCTTACATCCCGAGGTCAGTGGTGCCTCCACATCTTGATGCCCATCAAGTACTTGTCTCGCCTCTTATTTGATCTGCCAGGAGCATCCCAACATTGCTGACTAGTCCCTCCTTATCTTCTCCTGGGTCCTGTGACTTGGCACCCTCCTGGATTGCCCGCCTGGATTGACTGCTTGCTCTTGGCCTTTTTTACAGGCTTGGTCTCCGTTGCCACCTGTTAAAGGAAAAGAGATCCTCCAGGCTCTGGCACAGGTTCTGTCTTAATTACCAATTGCTCAGAAGCAAATTGCCCCCAAACCTCACAGCTTAGAATAACAAACATTTATTATCCCATGGTTTCTCTGGGTCAGGAATCTGGCTGTGGCTTAACTAGGTGTCTCTGGAGTAAAGTCTCCCAAAGTTGCAATTAAGGTGTTGACCAGGGCTGAATACTTATCTGAAAGCTCGACCAGGACTGTAGAATCTGCTTTCAATCTGCCCCATACGGTTATTGGCAGGATTCATTGTTTCACAGGATGTAGGGTTAAGGGCCTCAGTCCCTCACTGGCTGTTGGCCAGAGGCCTCCTTCAGGTCCTTGTCATGTGGATCTATCCATAGGGAAGCTTACAATGTGGTGGCTGACTTCCCTCAGAGCAAATGATTGAGAAAGAGGGCTTCCAAGATGGAAGCCAGACTTTTTGTGACTTAATTTGGAAGTGACGTGCCATCCCTTTTAACAAATTCTATTGTTTAGAAGTGAGTCGTTAGGTCCAGCCCACATTCCAGGGAGTTGCACAAGGGCATAAATATAGAAGGTGGGGATGACTGGGGCCATCTTAGACGCTCCCTCCCACAGGCTCCCTTCTCTTCTCACTCTCTACCCTCTTCCTAGACCACCTCAGACACATTTAGGCATTAATTACCAGCCACACAGAAGAGGAGGATGATTCATAAGCTTTCAGGCTGAGCCTTCCTTCTGACTTCTAGGCTCACATCTCAATCACCATTGCTCTTGGATGGCTCAAAGGCTGCTCAAATACAAAGCATCCAGAACTGGACTCACGGGTTTTCCCTAAACCTGGTCTTTTCCCACGATTTCCTACATGTTAGTTATGGTACAGGGAGGCCATGAGCCAAAGACAGAGGTGCGGCTCAGCTCTCCTCCACCAGGTGTCTAGCTGTTCTCCCATTCCTCCACGCGTGGTCTTCATCCACACGGCCAAAGTTGGGTCACTAGCCCTATGCTCCTGTTCCAGGAAGTGAAGAGGAAGCAATGTCCTCTCTGAAGGTTGTGACCCAGGTAAAGTGCACATCACTTCTACCCATGCCCTGTGGACAGTTAGGGAGTAAGGTATAGTGAGCGAGGTTGGACATGCCAGTCTCTAGTCACATAGCCGTGTATAGAAGGGTCATCTTATTGTCTGGACTGGGTTCCCTTCAGGACAGAAGCTGAGGCGGGAGGCTTGTATGCTCTTATTTTATTAAATAAGAGAAGGGAATCAACTCACACGGAATAGGAGTGACAAGGGGAGGTGGGAGAGAGACGATGAGCATGCACATTCTGACTTGGCTGGTCTGTAGGACTCCTACCCTAAATTGTCTAAACTGTGTCTGAGGACCAGCCCTCTAGGAAAGAATTCAGGAAGAGTTTCTCCACTGGCTTCTGTTTTCCATTGGTTAACAGTTTGTCTCCCAGGGTGAAGCCTCACTCGCTCTTCTGAGTTTGTATGCAGGGACGTGGGCCCTGGCAGTATCAACAGGGAAGCCGCAGAGTGAGGTCCTGTAGGCAGGGCACGGGCCGGCCTGCTCGGGCTCTTCAGAGCCCTTGCAGAGCCGGGACAAGGGCAGGGGAGTCTGAGAAGATCTGAAGTGGCCCGTGAGAGGACTGCAGTATAATCACTCAACAGAGAAGGAGAGAATGGATCCTGGGGTTCACTTACCACTTTCTGCCATACCCTGTTTCCATGAATGACATCCCATTCATTTCGTTCCAGCAAGTGAGAAGCTTAAGGGACACCCCGATGTCTCCCCTTCCCTTATCCCCATATCCAATCCAAAATATCTCTGAAATCTCTTCACTTCTTTCCATTTCGACCGCCACATTCTTAATCAAAGCTTCTATGTCTCCTGTGGGAACAAATGTCTCCTAAACGAACTCTTGTCCTTCTTCCTTCTCCACACTAGTCAAGAGTGGCTCTTCTGTAACACCAAGTGGATCTTGTCACTCTGCCCTGCTAATTAAAACCCTTTTACAGTTCTCCATTGCTGGGGGATAAAGGCAAACTCTTCAAGGTGGTCCGCGAAGCCCCATGTGGCCCGGCCCTTAGCCTCCTCTTGTGACTCATTCTCCACTGTCTGCACCTTGCCGGGGTCCAGTTCCGGTGAATCTAGGGGTCCCCGAAGGATGGACGGTCCCGGCGAAAGGAAATGAGAGAGCCACGAGAGAGATGTAGTCTGATGACCAAGCAGGCAGCCCTGGCCATTTTGGCGTCTTCGCCCTGCTGGTCTCAGTGTCTTTATTTAAAAGGTAGCGAGTGACATAACATCAATGAGTGACATTCCATAGTTTGATCTCTTTAACAACAATCCGTTTTTACCACCAAGGTGGCAACTTCCTTAATCCTGTATGTTGGTTTTAGGATAATTAACATATAAATTTAGGGTGGGGGGAGAGAACAGGGTGTTTCCTTAAGGCCTTAATGTTAATTATCTGTAAACAGGAGAAATCAGGGTGTTGCTTTGAGGGCTATACTTTTTTTTTTTTTTTTTAATGTTTATTTATTTTTGAGAGAGAAACAGAGAGCGATCAGAGGAGGGGCAGGGAGAGAGGGAGACACAGAGTCAGAAACAGGCTCTAGGGGCTCTGAGCTGTCAGCACAGAGCCCAACATGGGGCTCGAACTCACGTGAGATCATGACCGGAGCTGAAGTCAGAAGCTTAACCAACTGAGCCACCCAGGCCCCCCTAAGGGCTATACTTTTAAGGTTATTTCTGGCCAGGCTATTCTCATTCAGATATAAATCCATCAAAGCCTCGTGCTCCAGGTCCTTCCCCTTTATCTAAATGCTATTAAACAAAAGAACATTACATTCCTTGAGGCCAAGGAGAGTAGCTCAGGAAATCCAAGCCCGCCATTTTGGCTAGCGGGAGCTTTGCTTCAACCACTTTTCTACACAGGGAAGGGTCTCAACCTGTGAGCCCAAAACGGCTCCCAACAGCACCTGCTTACTTTCAGCCTCCCAAGCTCTAGGCTGCCTCAGGACCTTTGCACATGCACTGCCCAATGTTTGCTGTAATGGTTCATCATCCTTTTCTTCTACCAGCCTTCTCATCTTGAAGCTTTCAGCACAGTGCTCATTTTCTCAGGGGAATATTTCTTGTTTTTCCTGACTAGGTCAAACCTCTACTATGTATGTATTCAGTCCTGGATTTGTCAATAGGCAGACTAAGTATCTATTTTGTATTTCAGGCATTAATGAAACAGAGTCATTCCTAATTTTTTTAGCACGCTGTTTGATTTTTCAAAAATAAAATAGCATCAAAGAAATCATCATGGGAAAGGCAAGACATTTTGGGGATTTCATTACCCTTGTCTTTTTAATTCTTTGTTTGTTTTTTTAAATTTTATATTGATTTTGGAGGAGTCTGTTCAGTACTTAGAACTTCTAAGAGTCAGACTCTAAAACTCTGGCTGTGGCTATAACTCATTCCTTGCTTTCCACTGCTGGAGCTTAGCTTTTTTTTTTTTTTTTTTTAATGTCATTAGTTAGCAGATGTCGGTCTTACCTGCTAGTCTCTGTTTTTCCAGGGTAGAGGCCCACATAGTATTTGGGCTCATCACCAAGCTTAGCACAGGTGCCCCAGAGGGGAGAAATGTAACACTCATTCATTCAGTGAGGGAGTCACAGGAGCCTGGAGCGACCACTAATTGGCTCTTTCCCCCTCCTCTCTGTGCCCAAGTTCTCCTGTCTTATCAGAACATTTGCTGCCTGAGACACAGGAAAATATTTCCGGAAAGAGGAGGAGGAAAAGAGAAAAAGCACACACACAGGAGAAAAAGAAAAAAAAAAAAAAAGATTAGTTAAATCTCTTATGTAGCCTTCAGGGCCCCAGGGTTAGATCACAATAGCTTGGAGGGGTTACAAATGAAGCCTCTTTCTGTATTCACACTTCTCACTGGGGCCCACTCGACTGTGGGCCCACCAGTACAAAGTTCATTGAGATGCAAGGTTCAGAAAAGAAGTTCTCAGTCTTTTTTCCCTATATGTATCACAGTTTATTCACTTATTTTTTTAAAAAAATTTATGAATGTAATTTATTGTCAAATTGGCTTACACACAACACCCAGTGCTCATCCCAACAAGTGCCCTCCTCAATACCCATCACCCATTTTCCCCTCTCCCTCATCCCCTCATCCACCCTCAGTTTGTTCTCTGTATTTAAGAGTCTCTTGTGGTTTGCCTCCCTTCCTCTGTGTTTGTAACTAATTTCCTCCCTCTCCTTCCCCATGGCCTTCTGTTAAGTTTCTCAAGATCCACATATAAGAAATTCTCAGTAAGTCTTAAATGACTGAGGAGGTGAGCATAGTGGAGGCTGTGATTGTTGTTGTGCACGGGACCACGAGGTGGCGCTAGGTGCCCAGCAATGAGATTCTTGCCTCCAGGGAATAGAAGACCAACTTTTTTTTTTTGATCAGTTGTCAGTTTATTTTAAAAAGTTTCCTTAGTCTTTTTCTAGTCCATAATTTTCTTTAATAAAGGAGTTACATTTTCCCCTTTTATGTGTCTTTACAGAGTGACATGCTTGAGGAAGTGTGATGAATACACTGAGGATGATTCAATGTCTCTAGTTTTCGCCCAAAGTGAAAATGACAAGAACACTCTTTTCCTACATGAGTGTCATAATGTGATATTGGATAATATCAGCACAATGTAACCACATTTCAGGAGATAACATGTAGCTCAAAACACTGTGCCGGGTGTAGGGACCTAGTGCTCGATTTTTCAGATTAGGCACCCCGGCTAGATTCTAAGATCTGTTCAGTCTCAGAATCGTCAGCTGTTTGGACTGTGGGTAAGTCCCCTGTGCTAAGGATTCTTAGCACAGCCCCACAGCTGGAAGATTCTGGGCTTGGCGATTCCACATGCCGTGGGAGCCCAGAGGGAGAGGTCTGGCTTACCTGAGCCCCCTAGGGACGCAGCCTTCGGGACCTCTGCCCCCAAGGCAGGGCCCAGAAGCCGGT
This sequence comes from Paguma larvata, assembly GCA_030068075.1. Taxonomy (NCBI): domain Eukaryota; kingdom Metazoa; phylum Chordata; class Mammalia; order Carnivora; family Viverridae; genus Paguma; species Paguma larvata. The sequence continues at coordinate 99,880,009 of CM057831.1, read as the reverse complement.
GCTGGGAATCAGGCTCCCGGGAGGTCAAGGCTGAGTACCAGCTCATCCCCACCAGATGTCAGCATCTCCCAGGTCAGAAGAACAGCAGATACCGGCCTGGCCAAGATGTGCCTTGGGAGGCAGCTGTGCGCTCTCATCTGGTAGTGACACCAGTGTCCAGTGCCTAGTTCCATCTCCCCAACCACCCCTGGTCCTTGGGCAGTCACAAGAGTGACAGATGCTACAGTACCTGTCTTATGCCTTCTTGGCAAAGGCAGATTGCCGTTGGATACTTGTGGTACCTGTGGAGCCCTGGGGCTGATGGGTAACCCCATCAGCCCAGCTCTGTGGCATACAGAGACAGCGCCTCTCTAAGCTCACACCAAGCTGGTGACTGTCCCACTGGCTGCCATCAAAGCATTGGGCAGGTAGAGCAGTTCCCTTTCATACCTCAAGAAGCTGACATAGTGTCATTTAAAAAGAATGAGGAAAAAAAAAAAAAAAAAGAGGACTTCACAGATTGTCCAAAATCATGAACTATATACCCTGGTGTTAAGACCACAGTCCTGGAAGTCAGCCATCCCAGGGTCTGAATCCTCCTTCCAATACTTAGAAATCGAGGGGCTAAGACAAATTAATGTCTTTGTGCCTCAATTTCTGCATTTGTAAACTGGGAGTGACTATCATTATTCCTATTCATCTTAACTGGCTCTCCAGGCCCCATAGGGTAATTACGTGGATTAAATAAGGAAACGATAATAAGCAATGTTTGCTGGACAGTTGCTCTTGGCCAGTTGGCCAGGCACAGACTTAGTCTTTTTGTCTAGTATCTCCTAATTCTGACAATGCGATATGTTATCACCTCATTTTATAGTTAACATAACCAAGGCTTGGAGGGATACGGGAGCAGAGCTAGGATTGGACGCCAGGCATTTGGCCCTCAGTGTTTACTCTCGGAATCATCGCAAAGCATGTTGGTCTTGCAAATTATCCTTTTGCTGGCATGGCCTGTGAATTCCTGCAGGCCGTGGATGGCAGCCGTAGGGGGCTTTTTCTTCACTTACCCTCATGGTGCAGACTGTTTACACCCTGGCTAGGCCTGCAGTGTGTGCGGGAGAGCCTCGGGGGTCCCTGTCGGTGAAGCACTGGTGCCTTCTGCTTGCGTCCAGAAGCCAGGCCGTGCATTGGGAGAGGATATCTGGGCTGAAGAGCTGACAGCCTTCTCAAGTCAAAGTCAGGGGTTCGAATCTCCTCTCTCTTACTTGTAAGCCAAGTGCTCCGGAGCCAAGGATATAACTTTCCAAACCTTGGCTTACCGATCTGTAAAATGGGAATCATAACGAAAATTCTCTTATGAATTTCTAACGAGAAAGTAAAAACACCTTTTATGAAAATTGCATCAGGGAAGGCATTTAAAGGTGCCTACGCAGCGCCTGACAACTGTATCTATCAGGATGCGATGCGCTTTAACCTCTTATCGAAGTCGTGTTCATTTGGAACCCTAGCTTAGGAAGAAGAGAAATAGGGAGAAGCCACCCAGGGGCCCCCCGAGCGAACATCTTAAAGCTTACGGATGATCCTTTAGCTCAGTGTTGTCCAGTAGGAATATAATGGGGACTGCATATGCAATTAAACACTTTCTTTTTTTTTTTTTACGTTTATTTATTTTTGAGACATAGAGACAGAGCGTGAGCAGGAGGAGAGCAGAGAGAGAGGGAGACACAGTATCCGAAGCAGGTTCCAGGCTCTGAGCTGTCAGCACAGAGTCCGATGCGGGGCTTGAACTCACAGACCGTGAGATCATGACCTGAGCCGAAGTTGGCCACTTAACCGACTGAGCCACCCAGGCGCCCCCAATTAAACATTTTCTAATAGCCACATTAGTAAACTAAAAAAACCAAAGCAGGTAAAATTCATTTTAATAATATATTTTATTTACCCCAATATATTCAAAATATTATCATTTGGACGTGTAATCAACATAAAACATTACTAATGCGGTGTCTTACGTCTTGTCTTTGTACTGAGCCTTTGCCACCTGGCACGTATTTTATACCTGTGGCTCTTCTCCACTCTCCCTGACCACGTTTCAAGTGTCCGGTAGCACCTGTGCTGAGTGGATAACGCACCGGACAACGCAGGTCTAGCTTTTCTGTGTCGCTTTAATGGCAACGAAATGGTGGTTGGCTTTCCCAGCCATATCTAACGTTAGCCCCAAGACATTTTAAGCTCTTCATTTTGCATCTCTGCACTTTTGCCACATCTTTCGGCCTGCGTGACATCCCCCCCCGCCCCCCGCCGTTGGGTACTTTACCTCTTGTGGAATCCCCACACCAACCCCCATAAGGCAGATACTCTAATGACTCCCATTTTACAGATGAGAAAACTGAGGCTCGAAATGATTAGGCTCCTTTGCTCGTGGCAACGTGACGTAGGAGCAGCACAGTGTGCTCTGGGCCACCCTGCTCCACGGGAGATAACACTGTTGGATGAGCAGCTCTGCCCTCTTCTAGGGGCAGGAGTGAGCGTCCGGTCAACAGAGGAATTCAAGAGGCCCCTGGATAGCCCTGAGACTGGGGGGCCTTACGGGAGATTTCCACCCCGGATTGGAGCAGGAGGCGATTTGATGATCTCTTTGCAGTTGTGAGGGTCCAGAAAGTCTTTCTGTTTCCGGGGCGGCCGGGACGGGGGCCGTTGTCTGCAGTGCCTGCTCTGGCCCCGGGGTGGAGAGCTCGATTTCCTCCTTTGGCGGTGTGCACAGCGGGCCTTCCCCAAGCCCCAGGACCCTCGTCTGGCCTGTGCGATGCTGGCGTTGGTCTTCTCCCCTGGCGGGCCGGGCCCCACATCCTGCTATTGTCAGAGCTGATACAGTGCCTCATTAATTTAGACTCACTGTAAATATTTTTGGAAACGCCCTGTTGCTCTCCTGAAGACTGGTAGGGCTGGGCGTGAGCGGGGCCAGGGTCCCGTCCGCCTCTTCCTGACCTCCTTCCGGCCTCTGCTCTGTTTCCTGTCCTAGCTGCCTTCTGCCCAAGCCCTCCTGTCAGGCTAACAAAGGCGAGTGAGCTCCAAGGAGAAAAGGCTTCCTCTGGACTTGATCTTTAGGACTGGGAGGGGTAGGCGGGGTGGCACAGGGGACAGTGGGCTTGACCCGGTGGGGACACCTGGATGAATTCTCTTTTCCCCCCTGGGCCTCCCTTTCCTCGTCAGTAAAGTCAAGCGTGTGGAATGGGTTACTGGCTGCACAGGCCACTTGGCTGGCTCTCCGTCCTCGCCCACCAGTGAGTCGTCGTTTTGGAAGGATTCTGTTTATCTAATCCGCTCTGTTTATTAAATAATAATTAATTCATATTCTCAGTTCTTATTCATCAAAGCCATCCTGAGCGCCAGGGAGTAAGCAGAGCCACCATGTCGAGTTGTGAAAATTCGAGCCCGAAAGGCCGCTTCTTGACCTTTGGAGAGGGTTGTCTCATTAAGGGGTGGGGGCGGTGCCATCTCCAAAAGGCCTCATGTAATGCCGATGCTGTCTCCGCGGGCCCTCCTTGCCTCCTGCCCTCTTCCTGTCTTCTAGGGCTTCAGCTTGGGTGGGAGGGGGCCAATGGCCTAGATGAATTTTAGGAGTCTTTCCTATGCCGAGTCACAGGAACCTTGCTCCCCATCTAGGTGGTCTCAAAGAAAGCCCTGACTGCTCCTGAGGTTGTGACATTCTAGTCCCATTGGCTGCAGAGAAACGGTCCCCACGCACTTACTAGAGGCCCACTATGTACAGGGACGTATGCTAAGGAATGGGGGTGGGTAATGTCAAGGAAGGGGTGAGGGGGTGGGGGAGGAAATCGGGAAAGACCTTCAGACCCTGGTTACTCACAGCCTGACAACACCCCATGAGGTGGGGGCCGTGGCAGGAAGAACGGATTCTGATCTGATTTTGCCCGTCGTCAACCCTGAGACAGTGTTATTTGGAACCCTAGCTTAGGAAGCTAAGGGTGCCTCCCTCTTCTGACTTCTTTAGCAAGAAATCCGCTTTTCCAGCCACCTCTGTGAGCCACTGCCACAGTTCCCAGAATCACCAGCCGGTTCGCTGTCCTCATCTACAGATAGGGAAACTGAGGCTCAGAGAGGGAAGAGCTTGTCCAGGGTCCCGCAGCCAATCAGACATTCAGATTTTAGCTAGAACGTCAGCCACTCCAACGAGGCCCCCTTCCGGTGGTCCACCCTCTAAAACTGCCCCCTTCCCATTTGTCATTACCCAGCCGAGCTTTCTCTGCTCCTCTTATCACTATCTCGGTTCATTGATCGATCGCTGGTTCAGCTCTTTCGTCTCTTCTCCACGTCGAGAATGCACGTGCAGGAGGTGAGGAGCACACTCTGAACGGTTCACACAATTCAGTGTGTGCCCTGGGCCTGGAGTCGAGTCTGGCCCATAGTAGCTGCTCAATGAATATTTGCTGAGGGAATGAATTGGTAGCCAAGATGGGACTGGAATTTATGTTTCCTGGCTCTTGGGCCAGTTGGTTTTCCTGCATTCGCTGTCCCTAGAGCCCAGGGTATCTTAGGTGTTTGGAGTATGCCTGGGAGTTTGAAGTAGCACCAAATGGCCAGGGGGAGAAGGGGCTGCTGAGGAGAGGGGGTGGGGGATTTGCTTTAATTGTCAGAAGCAGCTGGCCATTTGGTTTTGGTCAGATAAGCTGCTAAGGCAGGGGTTGTGTGTGTGTGTGTGTGTGTGTGTGTGTGAGTGTGTGCAGGCCTGGGATGGGGAAGGGGGTGTTGTGTGGCTGAAGAAATGGGAGAGGAATCCCAGAGTGGGTCGGGCAGCGCTGTTTCATCCCCATCCCCTGTCCTCCTCCCCTCCCCCTCAGATAACACCACCAGCTGTTCAGGACACAGCTGTGCTTTCTCTTGGGAAGGGGAGAAAAGGGCCTGGTCGCCCCGGGTAAGTTCAAAGCAGACTTGTGAAGAGAGGGGGCTCTGGCAGGGCTGGGGGAGGAGGTGAGAAGTCAGCAAGTGGGAGAGAAAGACAGCTTCCACTTTGATGTCCTCCACCCAGAGCCTGGGGCAAGGTCTGGGCAGGTCCCTGCAGACAGCGGAATCTGGGCTTTCTCCCTCACCGCAAGCCCTTAGAGAGATCCAATTAACCACCCTTTCCTGTCCCTCGAGGGCGAGGCTTATCCAGTCCCAGCCCCAGGTACACACGGCGCATGAAAGCACGCACGCACCCAGTGCGCACTCGTGCTCCATGAGCAAGCCCCGTCTGCTCACAAGCGGCCCCGCAGCGCACACAAACCCTTCCCATTTGTGCACACAGCCACTCACAGTCATGGGCGTGGGGCCAAGCCAGTCTCTCTTGATTTCTAGGCCAAGAACAAACTCGGGGCTTTGAATGCTGACTCCAGAGGGCCCCCAGCAGTCTGGGCTCTCCTCAAAGGGACCCACAGCTGGCCTGGGGCGCTGTCCTGCCTGGAGCCGGTCATGCCAAGCCCCTCACAATACCCTGAAGAAATGTCTCCAGGAGAGAGCGGAGTCCCCCAGGAAACTAGTCCGCCTCTCCAGGGCAGGCCAGCCCCTGGGGACACTGGCCAACCGCCCTGCCCTCCTTGCCGGTTTGCCAGATGGCTCAGGGCAGAAAATCCTGTATCAATTTAGCCACAAGGTGCCCTTGTTAATGCAATAGAACAGCCCCCGGCGTGAAGACCTAGTCTTTCCCATCCTTTTCCTGAGTACATTCCTACCGCTTTAATTCAGCAGGCACTGACTTGAGGTGGGAGTGGGAGGGAGGAGTGGGGGGGGTACCAAAATGAAAACAGGTGTCTGCCCAGGTGAGGAACTCCTTCTGAGCTCTGTGGGGCACATAAGGTCGGGACTTCAGCTACTGGTCCTATTTACTAAACTTTCATCTCTGTGTTGCCCGGACAGGGACCTTAGGTGTCAGTATGGGTGAGGAGCGGGAGGCTAGCTCGATTCTCCTCATTTCAGGCTGTCGTTGCTGTGGGCACACAGGCCACCTGGTTCTAGCTGGAGGTCAGATCTTATCTGGACTTCACCCACCCTGGTCCCCCTATCGGTGGCCCCCTTCCAGTCTTGGCTCCCAGTTATCTCCCATTTAAAAAAAATTTTTTTTTTAATGTTTATTTATTTTGAGACAGAGAGAGACAGAGCACGAGTGGGGGAGGGGCAGAGAGAGAGGGAGACACAGAATCCCAAGCAGGCTCCAGGGTCTGAGCTGTCAGCACAGAGCCCGACGCGGGGCTCGAACCCGCGGACCTCGAGATCATGACCTGCGCTGAAGTCAGACGCTCAACCGACTGAGCCACCCAGGGGCCCCTATCTCCCATTTTGACTAGCCTGGTTCCTCTGGTGAGATTAACCGCTTCTTACCCCCTCAGAAGTACAGAACCTGGAGACCAAAGCCCTAAAGAGATGAACCCACGTCCCCTCCCACGGAGTCTCTTTCTGGCTCAGGATCCAAATGGGAACAGCTGTGGGGAGAGACATGATTTGGGGACCCTCTGAGCTCACTTCTATGTTCTTAGCTACAAAGGGCCCAGGTGCCTGTGTCTCCCTGGGAGAACCGGAGAAGATCTGGATTACCTGGAGGTCTTGAACTTGGCCTTTATCTTGGCATGTTCTGAGCAGCTGTTTTTATTCATAACAGGTGCTGCCAATTGTGACCTGACCTGAGCCAAACTGGTTCCCATGCATCTCTAACGTCCCTTTCGATAGGTCAAGGTTGGGGTAGTCTGTCTGATGTGGTTTTCACCCACGCTTACTGTCAGATGAATGAAAGCCATTTGGCCACCTGCACAGACTTCTATTAGACAAACATGTCAAGGCAAGCAGGCCATAAACAGTTCCTACTCTGTGTACTATGAGGTCAACCTAACTTCCACTCTGGGTCCTATTGGGCATCCTGACCGCCATTTTGTAGACCGCCAAGATTCCGGACCCTGGGTCCTGTTAGCTTTCCTGCTGGCCTCAGGCGACCAGGAATCCTTTTTGGGAATGGCTGGCTATGGGGCAGTTTCTGGATCAAGCTATGGTGCCAACCCCATTGCCCGGCCTGGGTTCACATAACCTATTCAACCAGGGGAACTGGGGAGTGGAGACAGAGTATCTCTAAAGTATTTGAGTCCATCTTTTAAAAATTTCGCTCGAGGGCTTATTTCATTTTTATATTTTTAAGCTTATTTATTTACTTTGAAAGAAAGAGAGAGGGAGAGTGCATGTGTGAGTAGGGGTGGTATGGAGAGAGAGAGAGGAGAGAGAGAAAGAATTCCAAGCAAGCTCTGTACTGTCAGCACAGAGCTGGACTCGGGGCTTGATCTCATGAACCCTGAGATCATGACCTGAGCCGAGATCAGGAGTTGGATGCTTAATGGGCTGAGTCACCCAGGCGCCCCTTTGAGAGCTTGTTTTAAAGTAAATCACAGAGATCCTGGCATTATGCCAGATTTCCACAATGCTTCGCAGATGACAAACCTCCAATTCAAAAATGATTGGTGTTTTCTTTTTCTTTTCTTTCTTTGTTTTAGGGGGAGGAGAACCTGGAGATTTTAGCCCATGGGCTCAAGCCTTGGTTCAAATTCTGGTTCTGACATTTCCTAGCCGAGTGACCTTGGCCAAGTTACTTCACTTCCCTGTGGCTCAGTTTCCTGATCTGTAAATGGAGATTAATGAGAGTGCCTACTTCCTAATGTCTTCGTGTTGATTGAAAGAGATAGTAAACACATATAAAAGGTATAACATGTTTAGAAGGGCTCCTGGCAGGGAGGAGGGGCTGGATCTGGAGAAATACCACTGGTTTACCATACAAGACTCGGGATCTTTCTTGTCCTGCTCTCTTGCCTCCTCCCCTGGGTTTCCCGTTGCACCCTGAGACTTTGGCCATGTTTGCTGTCATTTCTCTGTCTTTGCATTTTATGTTTCTTGCTCCTGGCCCACCCTCCCTGTCGCTCTCCACCTTGTATTTTTGGCAAGCTCCTATTCAAAGAGCATGGAGTGGGAGTGGCCGAGGACATGCTTTGCTTGTCGTGACCTTTGCTTTTTTTTAAGTGTTTCTTTATTTTTGAGAGAGAGAGAGCACACGTGCATGGGAGAGCAGCAGAGAGAGGGAAAAAGAGAATCCCAAGCAGACTCTGTGCTGACAGCACAGAACCTGACATGGAGCTCGAACCCACAAATGGTGAGATCATGACCTGAGCCAAAATCAAGAGTCAGTCACTTAACCGACTGAGCCACCCCAGTGACACACCCTATGCTTTTTTTTTAATTTTTAAAAAATGTTTATTTATTTTTGAGAGACAGAGAGACAGAGCATGAGTAGGGGAAGGGCACAGAGAGAGGCAGACACAGAATCTGAAGCAGGCTCCAGGCTCTGAGCCGTCAGCACAGAGCCTGAGAAGGGGCTTGAATTCACAGACTGTGAGATCATGACCTGAGCCGAAGTCGGCCGCTCCACTGACTGAGCCACCCAGGAGCCCCTGTTTGTTTGTTTTCTTAAAAATGGGATGAATTTCCCAAATTTGCAAATCTGGAAATTTCTCATAAAATCAGGAATTTCAAATTATGGAGAGAAATCGGAAGGCTTGGTAATGTTGGGTCCCATGTTTTTGCACGGCAACCAGAGGCTGAAGCTTCGGAGGGCTCCTCTTGCTGGGGTGTGCTTGCTCTGGTTTGCCAGACGCTCTCATACCCTAATGTTCCACCCTGGCTTTTTGCCTATGTATGTACATTCTTAACTGGGTCCTTGTGGGTATTTGAGTTTGGGGCCCCTGCTTTAAGACGGCTGCAGGTTTTCTGACCAACCTCCCTTGAGACAAGCGATTCTCGTTACGCAAGCTCTTTGTTTTGGATGAGGCCGAGACTTATCTCCTGATTTTGTCCCGTTTTATCCCTGCCCAATCTTGGATGGACTCCTCCACTCTCGGGGGGTACAGTTTTAAATCGTGTCTTGTGCATCCTTCTCTCTTTCCTGCCCAGAGGTCCTGGACAGGCGAGCAGACGGGGCAAAGTGAGTTTGTATGGGACTGTGCCCACAGCACCCCCTCAGTGACCACCCCTTTCTCTGCCTCCCCCTCTGGCTGCATGGTGTAACGGAGACCTGGTCCCCAAAGGGCAGGAAGAACCTGAACACCGAGGCGTACCTAGGTTCTTAGCGCATGTGGACTGTTCTTTTCCCTCACTCACGAGTTCATCCGTTGGACGTTGCTTCTCTCAACAATCATTTAGTGATCACCTACTACATGGCAGGAGCTGCAGGTGCTTGGAGAAAAGAAAAGCAAACAGCTGAACTGTAATAAAATTCGTCCTGTGACTTTGAGTAAGACATTTGCCTTGTTAGGCCTCAGTTTCCCCACAGACTTAATGACTTGATTTAACGACTTTTGTCTAAGGTTTCTTCCTTCCGGGACTTTGTCCTCCACCCTCTCAAGTTACCTATGCCATCTGCAAATGGCAGTCTGCTAACAGATTATGAATTCTAGAGAAGTCCCCTTAACTGTGTCTGTAAACCACAAAAGTTCCCAGAGGGAGGGTCAAAGTGGAGGTGTGAAGGAGGGTGACCGTGGAGTGAAGTCTGGTCTGAGCGGGGGCTGGGAGGGCAAGAGGGGAGGGTGCAGGCCAGACCTGCCTGTAGGGAGGGCTTGCCAGATGCTCAGAGCATCCTGCGAAATCTCACACCCTCCTTGCCCCCCCCCCTCCTGGCTCCAGCTCAGGTTGCATAATTTGTCCCATTTAGAGTGGAGGGGAGGGGGCAAGAGTGGGAAGGTGCGGAGGGTTGGGGAGGGGGTGCTCCAAAGGCCAGAGGAAACCAGGGACGGAGGAGGCTGGGGAGAAGGTGGGTGGTAGCCAGAGGGTGGAGGCGGGGCCTGGAGGAGAGCAGGCTGCAAACTCCAGATAATACTCTGCCCCAGACAGCAGGGCTCAATTTGGTCCACTTGCCTGGGGACAAGAAAGAGAGAGAAAAAAAAAAGTGGGCTGTAACTTAAAGATCTTAAGACTCCCAAGTGAGAGGTTGGTCTGGAGGTGGGTGGGAGGAGGGAGTGACCAGACAAGGAGGAGACAGAGACTCAGGAGGGCGCAAGGAAGTGTCTTAGCTGAGGCTGGGGCAAGGCAGGAGAGGGTGGAGGGAAGTCTGCAGAAGCACGCATCCTCCAGAACCTGGAGGCAGCTTCTCCCGCCTGCCGGGAAGGGCTCTGGACACCCTCAGCCTTTCTCGCCTGCCCTCTGAGGCTCAAGCCAGAAGCGCAGGGCATTTGCTGAGTTGGTGACGCGGCCACGGAGCTGCTGATACCTGCGGGACCCCCTGCCCCGTCGTCTCTCCACCGCCTAGCATGGAGGAGGCTGGCGATTTTGACAACTACTACGGGGCAGACAACCAGTCTGAGTGCGAGTACACAGACTGGAAGTCCTCGGGGGCCCTCATCCCCGCCATCTACTTGCTGGTCTTCCTCCTGGGCACCACGGGCAACGGCCTGGTGCTCTGGACCGTGTTTCGCAGCAGCCGCGAGAAGAGACGCTCCGCGGATATCTTCATCGCCAGCCTGGCCGTGGCCGACCTGACTTTCGTGGTGACCCTGCCGCTGTGGGCCACCTACACGTACCGGGACTACGACTGGCCCTTCGGCACCTTTGCTTGTAAGCTCAGCAGCTATCTCATCTTTGTCAACATGTACGCCAGCGTCTTCTGCCTCACCGGGCTCAGCTTCGACCGCTACCTGGCCATCGTGAGGCCGGTGGCCAACGCTCGGCTGAGGCTGCGGGTCAGCGGCGCTGTGGCCACGGCGGTCCTGTGGGTGCTGGCTGCCCTCCTGGCCATGCCGGTCATGCTGTTCCGCTCCACTGGGGACCTGGAGAACACCACCAAGGTACAGTGCTACATGGACTACTCCATGGTGGCCACCTCCAGCTCTGAGTGGGCCTGGGAGGTGGGCCTGGGGGTCTCGTCCACCGCCGTGGGCTTCGTGGTGCCTTTCACCATCATGCTGACCTGCTACTTCTTCATCGCCCAAACCATCGCCGGCCACTTCCGCAAGGAGCGCATCGAGGGCCTGCGGAAGCGACGCCGGCTGCTCAGCATCATCGTGGTGCTGGTGGTGACCTTCGCCCTCTGCTGGATGCCCTACCACCTGGTGAAGACGCTCTACATGCTGGGCAACCTGCTGCACTGGCCCTGCGACTTCGACCTCTTCCTCATGAACGTCTTCCCCTACTGCACCTGCATCAGCTACGTCAACAGCTGCCTCAACCCCTTTCTCTACGCCTTCTTCGACCCCCGCTTCCGCCAGGCCTGCACCTCCATGCTCTGCTGGGGCCAGAGCAGGTGCGGGGCCTGCCTCGCACAGCAGCAGCGGGGAGAAGTCGGCCAGCTACTCCTCCGGGCACAGCCAGGGGCCCGGCCCCAACTCGGGGAAGGGCGGGGAGCAGCTGCACGAGAAGTCCATCCCCTACAGCCAAGAGACCCTTGTGGTGGACTAGGACTGGGGTGGGAGGGGAGCCCGGTGCCCCCTGCCCTCCCCCGGCCTTTGCCCTTGCTCTCTGAAAGTCAGGTAGCATGATAGCACCTTCTCCCGTGCACTTGACCCTCTCCCCCGCTCCCTGCCTCCCTGCCCTCTCTTGTCTGTTCTTCTTCCTTGAATCTCGTTCGGATGCTTGTAGTTTAGTGGAAGGAAATAGACTCCCGCTCAGCCAGTCGGTATCTGTGAGATGGACCTCGCGCGAGTCTCTTGACCTCTCCGAGCCTCAGTTTCCCCATTTGGGAAGTCATGCTGGCTCAGTTGATGTGTGTTGCCCCCACCCCTTTTCTTGGATCTCCAGCTTTTTTTTTCCTCCCTCCTTTCTTCCTAGTTTTCTCTCCCCCGTCCCTGTCCCTGCTTCCCCTCTCTCTGCACTTACCATTCTGAATCCTCACCTGCTGGCTCCAGCCGCCTCTCTCACCGCACACCCCCTCTCTCCTTTCCTCCTTCTTCCCCTTTTTACCTCCTGATTCTGCAGGGCTCCTAAGGGTTAAGAATCCCGAAGCTTGCACACAGGGCCCCTGCTCCAGCTCTGTCTGGTTCCCTGAGAGAGTGCAGGAGGGGTGGGCGCAGGAGGGACCAGGGCTGGAAGGCTGGTGTCAGCAAAGAGTTAACTCCAAGCTTTGCAGCTGGGAGCTCCAGAACTTTCCACCAAACTGGATCAGTTCATTGTAATTTCAGCCACTAAGGCTCCCAGAAGGATGCCTCCCTTCCTGCACCCCCCTCCCCAAGGCCAACGAGATCTGCTTTTTACAGATTTCCTTGGACCCTCTCGTTCAGCCTCTCCGTGGCCATCGGAAGGCTTCCATATTTGATGAAGGGACAGTTCCTTGTTTCGTTATATGAGTGGGGGAGGGGGTTGGGAAGGGAACATGGAGGAAGAAGGGGGTCTGTATTTAGTCTATATGCTGCTTGGCTTCCCTCTCTGATTCTCAGCCCTCCAGCCTCCTTCAGAACTGTGAGCTGCAGGTCTTATCCCTGTCTCCCCACCTCACCCTGTCATCCCCAGGCAGGAGGCTTTTCTTGAGCACTGGTGCTGCTTGGTGCCAAGTGTGTGTGTGTGTGTGTGTGTGTGTGTGTGTGTGTACATGGATGAAGTTACTTGTCACTTGGGTGAACTACCCCCCTACTCTCTATCACGTCTCCACTCTTCACACAATATCCTTGGGGGAAGAGGGACATACTGAGGCAATATAGAATAAAAATGAGTCCACCCCCCACTGGATTTGGGGGCTCTGACGGCTGGTCCGTGCTTTAAGGGAGAAGTCTATGTTACTGCTGGGACCCCTCTGGGGAGATCTGTCCCCAGGACAGTGGTGCCCAAGGCCTAGGGAAACCCAGTGGGCTTGGTCCCATCCTTCCTAGTTCCAGGAGGTGCTAAAGAGCTTCCCATGGTCCCTTCTCCACACCTCCCCACCTGCTTTGTCTTTATCCTTTTCCCAGGGTCTGTGGCCCTCTCCCTAAGGAGGCTGCCTTTTGCCTGGGGTGAAAAGAACTGGTTGGGTTTTTTCTCACCTCACCATCTGGATGGGATCCCTTGGCCTCCCCTGCTGGGCTGGGGGGGCTGGAGCAGCCACGGCAGGGCTGAGGGCTTGGCTTCATGCCACCAGACATGGTGCACGAAGGACAAAATTGATGGTGGGGCCTTTGTGGGCTAGGGACAGGGGTGTGTATATTCCAGCTTTTGTTCTTAGAGGATTCCGGATGGGATGTGAAGGACAGATTTGCGCCATGGAGGCAGGAAGAGCCCAGCTTGGTGTAAATGGAGTGCTTGACCGTCCCTGGGATGGCGCCAGGTCTGGGAGCAGACGGAGGAGGAGAAAGGAAGAGATTCCTCTCAGCTTAGTCTCTCCCTCACAGGCCAGAATCTTCCCTTCTCAGCCCAGTGCAGTCCTCAAGGCATGCTGTCAAGGCTGGAGGAAGCTTCTAGAAGGGAAGCTTCTGAGGCCCTCCTCGGTGACCCCAGAGACCTTTTGCCTGGAACTCATCAGTGGCCCTGGACAGAGGCTGGAGGCTACCCCATCCCCTACCATCCCCTTCTTCTTCGGAACGTCTCTGCTTCTTCCTGTTAGTCACTGAGGTTCATTAAATAAATCTGTTTTGTGTAACTCCTGTGTCCAGAGCTTTTTCTCACACAAGTGTCTTGGGATGAGGAAAGGCTCCCAGTCTGCAAAGTTTCCAGTGGCAGATGGTGTGGGCATGGCTGAGGGGGCACAGGAGGAAAGTAGGAGCTAACGGGAGTCAGGTGGGAAACTGGAAAGGGAGGCGGGAGGCGGGAAGAGCAGAGAGAAATACATGCCAGGGCAGGGCAAGATTTGGGGGTGAGACTAGGAGAGAGCCCAGGAAATGAAGCAGCTCAGTTTTTGTGCTCTGAAAAGCTGTGGAGCCAATGGGCACATACTTTGGAGTCCACGCATTCATTCATTCATTCATTCATTCATTCATTCATTCATTCATTCATTCATTCATTGTCCGTGAGCATCCATTCAGTTTAGATCAGAAGTTCGGATGCCTGGTGTCCCGATGTCTCTCCAGACAGTCTCTCCAGATGTTTGCAAATACCCTTTCCTGAGCTGCACCCCCGACCTACAGAATTAGAATTTCTGGACTGCCCCTCAGAGGCTCACAACTGCTAAAATCTCCTCAGACGATTTCTGGGGGAGGCCAGGTTTGGGGATGCCCCCAGCCACCCAGATCCTCTGGGCAAATTAAGGTGGACACAAAAGGGCAAAGAGGCAGAGGTGGATGGTCACTGATTTGGGGAGGAAGAGTCTGAAATGATCTTTGGGGAGGGGGGAATACTCAGTCCAAAGGAGTTCATCATCTTCCACGAAGATTTCAGGCACTAACAGTGTCTACAGATGACACAAAGGTGGTCACCGTACCAGGATGGATGGTAATGAGAGAGCCCACGTCTACTGGGATTTACCACTGTGTGTGCGAAGCTCTTCCAAATATTATCTCATTTAATCTGAGCCGGGCATTTTTTTTTTTTACCTCATTTGGCTGATAAGGAAGCCAGAGAGATTCAGACAGATTAGTCAGGTACCTTGACCAAGGTTGCACAACCAGTACATGGAAGAATGAGGCCGGGAACAGTTGAACTTGTCCCCTCCCAAAGGCCATGCTCTCAGTCGGTCTTTCTCACGAAGTACAAGCGAGGCAGGCCCAGGTGGGCGGAATAAAAGTGAGGCCTCATCTGTAAGGCGCTGGCCCACGAGGAGAGTGCTCACCCCACAGGGACTGGTCAGGGTGGGGAGGTGAGAGGAGGGGTGGGGGAGGTGTCAGAGAGAAACGGAGACACTGAGAGACAGAGACAGAGCTGGGAAGAGAGAAACAAAGAGGGTGAGGAGGGGGGTGCCTGGGTGGCTTGGTTGGTTGAGCCTCCGCCTTTGGCTCAGGTCATGATCTCAAGGTATGACTCGGTTTGTGAGTTTGAGCCCCACATGGTGATCTCTGCTGTCAGTGCAGGGCCCGCTTAGGATCTTCAGCACCCCCCTCTCTGCCCCTCCCCTGTTCTCTCTCTCTCTCTCAAAAATAAACATAAACAAAGAGGGGGGGAACCTGGGTGGCTCTGTTGGTTAAGGGTCCTTAACTGATCTTGGCTCAGGTCATGAGCTCACGGTTTGGTAGTTCAAGTCCCACATCAGGCTCTGGGCTGTCAGGGGCTAGGATTCTGTAGCCCCTCCCTCATCGCTTTTTCTCTCTCTCTCTCTCAAAATAAATAAATAAACTTAAAAAATTGTTTAAAAAATGAAAAAAGGTGGGTGAGGAGGGAGAGGGTTGTGTCGGGAAGGAGGAGGGAGCTGGAGGACCCGGTGACGCTTGTTTTCAGCCTTTGGAAGCACCCCAGGGAAAAGCTGCAAGAATTTACAACTGCAACAAACTATTCAAGCTATTTTTTTTTAACAGATGGTGTAAAAAACCAAAAACCAAAGAAAAAAAACAGAAACATCTCACCAACTCTCCAGGGAAATTTGAGGTAAGTTATCCAAAAAATTGTAAGATTGTAGAGCAGTTAATAATTCGTTGACCCACACTTCTTCCTTTCTTCACTGACTCACTCACTCATCTGGTTATTTATCCAGTCCTTATTTACCACTTCAGTGCCAAGCCGTGTGGTGGGCACAGGATCAAATGGTGAACAGGACCCGGTGGGCTCTGGGCAGGTGGAGGCAGTGAGAGGGGTGATTATAATCAGCAAGCCTAAGGAGGGAGCATACAAGGTGTTCTGAGCGCTTAATGGAGACAGTGGAAGGGGTCTAGGCAGGGTGCCAGGACAGACTTTAGAGACAGTGCCTTCCTTGCGAGGGCTGCTCTGGAAGGGAGGAGAATGAGCAGTTGGTGGGGAAATTTTCCATGTAGAGGAATTACCCAGAGAGGAGACAGAGCGCAGCCCCTCCAAGAACTGGAAAGCAGCTCATCCATTCACCCATGCTTTCTGCTACCCATACCAGCTCTGGGAGGGAAGCCAGACAGAGGTACAGAGGAAAACTTGCCCAGGTCTCAGTGCGTGGATGACAGCAGATTGGGGCCGGGGAACACAGCACAGCGCAGGTCTTTAGACAACCTGGGGACCAGGGAATTTTTTAGGGAGTGACTTCCTGTTTCCCCCAGCCTGGGCATGAACTGTTTTCCCTTGAAGACATCTGCCACCAGGGTCTTAGCTTAGACAGAGGATGGGAGCCCTGGTCCTCTCACGCTGCGCTTGTTGGAGAGAAAGATGCTAAAAGGGGCTGATGGATCCCTTGGGAAGACCACCCCCGGAAGCCAGGATGACACAGCATGACAGGAGATGGACGTGATGTCTGCCTTTCTCAGCTGGTACCACTCTGAGCTCTGGGAAATTGGAAGCTTGCAGGGCCTGAAGCAGCAGGTGCAGCTCTTGTGAATTATATCCCCAATGCTTACACAGCCGCTATGAGCTATGTTGGAGATGATTACAAAGGGGACTTAAAATGAAGTTGGGAATAAAGGAGATTCAGAGACCTTGGGCAGACTAGTTTTAGTTAGACTGTGAGAGTTTCAAGCAATGTTCATTGATGTATTCATTCCACAAACTTTCGTTTAGTGCCAACTATGTTCCTCCTGTCTCAGAAGGTGGGGATACTGAGATGAACCTGACACCATCCCTGCCTTCATGGAGAGATGGAGAGCCTCAAGGTCCCATTGAAAAGATGGCGAAACTAAGGTCTTTGGAGGGAGAGGGATTTATACACAGTCAGACTGTAGGAATATGGCAGAGACGGGACTAGAACAGACGTTTCCTGCTGCCAGGAAAGAGCGGCCGTGTGAATTTTGGGGGAAAACATTCAGTTTTTGGCCCCAGGTTTAGAAAAGAGAGAAGGTCTTTTTTTTTTTTTTTTGAGAATATGAAGAGCACGTGAAGAGGGTCAGAGCAACTGGGCAGGGGATGGGCACAAAGTTGCTTGAAGATGATTATCCATATTTTTGTTCCTACATCTTTTGTTTGAAACTTACAGAAAAAATTCTGATTTAATAAAGAGAGTTCTCATCTATTCCACATCTAATGTCCTTTATAATTAACATCTTACATTAACATGACCCATTCGTCTCCATTAATGACCCAATATTGGCACATAACTATTAACTAAGTCCATATTGTATTCAGACTTATTCTTTTTTACCCAGTGTCCTTTTCTCTTCCAAGATCCCATCCAGGATACCTCATTATATTAAGCCATCATGTTTCCTGAAGCTCCTCTTGGCTGTGATGGTTTCTCAGACTTTGTTTTTGATCACCCTGGCAGTTTTGAGGAATACTGGTCCGATATTTTCTCCATGTGCTTTTTAAACAAATAAATTTTTATTTCCATATACCAGACACATGCTAGATGATAAAGATAGAGCAACAAATAATGTACAAGGGATCCCTGCTCTGTTGGAGTTTAACAGTGAATAATAAATAGCATCATTGCAGGGGACACTCAGGATGCTGCAGAGGCACACGTCTGCCTTCTGTTGTTCACCGGAGTGATCATAGGCAGGTCTGATGCCCTGGCTGAAGTCGTAGGTCCATCTCCAGGTCTTTAAATGTCTGGCATTGTCTCTCACCTCCAAAGCCACTCTAGGACTCACTTTCTTGCCTGAATAACTACAAATCTGGTGCCATGAGACATAGTTGTGTTTAATGGACATGTTGCCTCATGTTGTTTCATACTTTATCATTTAGCCATGTGGCACACCTCTTTCTACACAAGGCTGCCTCCTGGGTGGACAGAAGATAACCAGAAATTGATTCCCCAAACTTGCTTGAACTACCCTAGTTGGTCAGCACGCTGTTTTCCCTCCATTTTGTGTCCTCCCCGCAGCACTGGGATTTGGCCTCACTATAATAGCTCTGTGTGCTGGTCTGTCTCCTCTTGCTATATGGGCAGCTGCTCTAAGGAAGGGTCTATATTTACACATCATTGTATGCCCAGTGCCTGGAATGTGGCAGGTGCTTAAAGGGTATTTGTTTAAGCGACTGAACAAATGGATAAAGAAAGGGCAGGTGGAAAGGGGAGAAAAACTGATTTTTGTTTAATAGGTTGATTGCTTTTAAAAGAACTCAGAAAGATGAAGTAAAGGCTAGTGCTTGAAGAGATTGACTGGGATTGATGAGCACTAAGATTCCTAACCACTGACTCAGTAAACCACATAGCATGGTCCTCTTAGAGCTGTTGCTTGGGACCCACAGAGCCAAAACCCAGGACTAGTTGGACCATGTGCCAGGGACACTTCTAATCATTTTATAACTAGGACCCCTCAAGCTATAGCACCGTAAGACTTTGTTCAGTCAGTGTTTGTGCTGGAAACTGTGTCTTCAAGTCTCTTTGGTTGGATGATGTTGTGCAAGGCTGGTTGGCTTCCTGGGGAAGTTATCAGTGAGCCAAGTGGAGCCGGCACTGAGTCAAACAGTTTCTGGGAATCTATGCCTGGACATCCCTGTTCATGGAGGAAGGACTCATAATGCTGGGGATGTACCAGTTGAATGAACAATCAAATCTTGGACTTCCCCCCCACCCCACTATAAAAATACTCAGGGAAAACTTCTCTTCCGGTCCCTGAGAAAATCTGGGCCAGATTTAAGGGCATTG
This sequence comes from Paguma larvata, assembly GCA_030068075.1. NCBI lineage: Eukaryota > Metazoa > Chordata > Mammalia > Carnivora > Viverridae > Paguma > Paguma larvata. The sequence goes on along the minus strand of CM057831.1, from coordinate 99,861,423 downwards.
AAGAAGATTTGGCAAATTTTCTTCTGGATCTGGAATATGTCCATAAGTTCAAGAAGTTTTCCTGTATGATGGGGATTAAATGGCCTCTGGTGACAAGAGTGACCCCAGGCTTCAATCTAGGTGGGCTGGGTCTGGTGTCTTTGGCAGAGAAATGACTTTGGTATCAGGGACAATAGTGACCCAGAGTTTGGCAACTGTCATTCCAAGATTCCAGAATTGAAGAGCATGGGTATAACCCTTGCCCTTTGGAAAAAGGATACACCAATATGGTGGTTAGTTGGTTTCCGGAATGAGATCTGGAAGCCCTTGAGTATCCTTGGAATCCAGCTGGTTGCAAGCTCTGTATTGGGGGTGCTGTTAGGCTGTCAGTCCCCTGGAAGGTGGTGGTTACTTGATGTACTACTAGTAAGCTATTTTTATGTTTGGGAAAAGCAACGCAGCAATTACCAAAGGAGTGACTAAAGATAGATGTTGTAGGCTGGAGAAGGAAATGGTTTCCACTCTCATTGTGTCAGGAGACCAGGCATCCCAAACTGCTGGCATGGAAGTCACAGCATAATTGAGCTGGAAAAGAGTGTTCCTACCTTCCTGCTTCACTAGTGTAAGAAGTGAGGCCTTCCTAATGTCATTGCTAAGTGGTGGCTGAGTTGGTTGACTTAGTTCTCTTGATTCCCAGACCTGCTTACTTTTCTTGTCACCAAGTTGTCTCCTTTCTATTTTGTGATGGCTTTGGAAGGGATACTTATCAGAGTAGACAGACAATCTAATGTAGCACTGACATGTCCAACGTGTGTGAGTGATGACTTAACTTGTTCTCTTCAAAACCATGGTTGTGTCTCTACTGTCCATTCCGTTCAGAGCACAGTTAGACAGGTAAAGTTCGAATCCCAATTCTTCTCTTTTTTCTGTTATCAAGACCAGTGCTTCTTAAACTTTAGTGTGCAGAAGAATCATGGGGTGGCGGTGTTATTAAAATACAGATTCTAGGGGTGCATGAGTGGCTCAGTTGCATAAGCCTCTAACTCTTGATTTCAGCTCAGGTCATGATCTCATGGTTTGTGGGATTGAGCCCCAATTTGAGCACCGTGCTTGTGGGGTGGAGCCTCCTTGGGATGCTCTCTCTCCCTCTCTCTCTGTCCCTTGCCTGCTCTCTCTCAAAGTAAGTTAAAACAAAACAAAAAACCCAAACAGATTCTGATTCAGTAATTTAGGATGTGTTCCAAGAAATTTGTTTCTGAAAGACCTCTGGCAATGGTGGATGCTCTTGGTCCAAGGAATAAACTCAGAGGAGCAAAGATCTGGGGCACAGTACTCATCAATAGATTGTTTTCTTAACTGTAAAATGGGATGATAAAAGTAGTTATCCCATAGGACTATTTTGATGGTTCCATGAGGTACTTTCTACAAGGGTCTTGCATGGTCTCTGGCACATAAGAGGCAATCAATATGAATTTAACCCATTCAGGTTACTATAACAAAAATATCATAAACTTGATGGGCTATAAGCAACCTATATTTATTTATGGAGGCTGGAGAGTCCCATATCTTAGCCCTGGTTGAAACCACTTCCTCATTGACAGCCATCTTCTCACTGTGGAAGTGTAGCTGAACATGGTGGAAGGGCAAGGGAGCTCTCTGGGGTCTCTTTATAAGGGCACTAATCTCATTTATGAAGGTTCCACCCTCACGACTAATCACTTCCCAAATGCCTCACCTCCAAACACCATCATATTGGGAGTTAGATTTCAACATGTGAATTTTGAGGGGAAACATTCAGTCTGTGGCAGATAGGTTTTAGTTTTCTTCCATTTTCCATTTTCACCTTTCTTATTACAAAACCAAGTGACTTGATGATCTTTCCACTACAGAAGGTTTAGAGGATCTTTGCACTGTAAAAGAGAGTCTAAGGAGGAGGGGGCGTTCAACTTCAAGACTGTGGTTATCGGTAATTCTTCTTCTTGTATTTAAAATATTTTTATCTTGGTGGTAACAACAAAGTAAAACTACAGACTTTTGACAGAAGTTTGCATATAAAATTAATCTGGTCAGAAGTTTGCTGGAAAAGAAAGATTAAAAATAATATACAGCATATATATGTTTGCATTCAAAATTCACAATCTCGATAGTCTTTTATGTCTATGTGAGCCCCAGCTTCTCTGTCTGGGAGTGTAAAATTACATAATTCCACACCAGTGGTCCAGGGACACTGTTGTGTTGTCAGTGCTGTTCCTTGGAGAGCCATCCCCTGTGTCCCAGGCCTGAACATCAGCTTCCCCCACCTGTAACTTGAGGAGCCTGAATGAGATCAAGGCAGCCATCTCCTTCCCATTATAGCGGATGGTCTTTCTTGCTTGATTATGGCCCTAGCCAGCACTCTGGACATTTGAAGCAGCAAATGTAGTTTTGAATTATCATCTTTAAGAATTGACATTCAAGGACTTAAGAATTGCTAATGCGATATCTCAGATATTAGAACTGAAGTTGGGCCTTGAAGGATGACTAAGATTTTGGCAACTCGAATGGGGAATGGGATTGGTAGGAAGATATCCAGACTGACAGGACAGTGTGAGCAGAGGCAAGAGGGCAGGGAAGAGGGCATGAGACATTTGAGGAACATGTCTAGCCAGTTTGTGTAGGGCATACATATGAGGGAGTGTGAAAGTCATTCATTCATTCAACAAATATTTACTTAACACTTACTGTATGCCAGCCACTCCTAAGCACTGGGATTACAGTAGAGGATGAGATAGGTGTGGTCCTTTGTCTTGGCAAGTTATCATTTTTGTGGGGGAAGATAGACAATAAACAGGTGCATAAGGAAATATATTAAATGGTGGATTACAAAAAAATGCCATGAAGGAAATAACATTTCAAATAGAAAATGATGTTGAAGACAATTTCAGACAGGGTTCTCAGGGAAAGCCTTGGAAAGTGACCTTTTCAGTTGACACCTGACAGATGAGAGTGAGCCCACCATGCCAAGGGCTGTTTGAGAGAGTTCTGGATGTGGGAAATAGCAAATGAAGAGACTCTGAATTAGGAAAGATATCAGTGGGTTCTCAGAACCATTGTCAGGGCCCCTGGAGGTCTAGTGGACAGGGAGTCAGGGAGAGGGTGGCATGAGACAGTGTTAGAGAGACAGACAGGGACCAACTCATGTAGTGTTTTGAAGGCTATGGTGAAGAGTATGACTTTATTCTAAGTGCAATGAGAAACCATCAGAAATACGACATGATCTAATTTGCATAAAATTACCTTTCAGTCTGCCTCATAGAGAATGAATTAAAGGGGGGCAAGAGGAGAAACAGAGAGGCTAGTTAAGAGACCACGTTCATAGGCCAAGATGAGAGATGTTGGTGGGTTGCATGAAGGTGGGGTCCACCAAGACTGAGAAGGGAGACATGTTTGAGCCATATTTTGGATGGAGGATGAATAGGACTTCTGATGGCCTGGATGTGGATGAGTGGATGGGAAGGGGATAGAGAGAGAGAGAAAGAGGGAGAAGGAAAGGGAGGGAGGGGGAGAGAGAGAGAGAGAGAGAGAGAGAGAGAGAGAGAGAGTTATCTTAGGTTTCTGGCCTCAGTAACTTGGAAGAGGGTGGTGCCAGTTACTGAAGTAGAGAAGGTTGGAGAAAGAATAGTTTAGCGTTTAGTGTGTGTGTGTGTGTGTGTGTGTGTGTGTGTGTGTGTGTGAGTGAGAGAGAGAGAGAGAGAGAGAGAAAGAGGGAGAGAGAGAGTCAAGATTTCTGTTTTCATCATGTCATACCTGAGATGTTCATAAGATATCCAAGTGAAGATGTCAATAAGGCAGTTTGACATGCAAATCCGGAGCTCTGAGGAGATGTCGGGATGGTAATAAGATCTGAGCATGGTACCAATGGAGAGAAGAAGAAATCTTCTCTCAATGAAGAGAGCTGCTGAGAGGTCAGATGGGGGGAGACCAGAACATTGTCCTCTGGATTTGGTGACATGGAGGCCAATGGAGACATGGACCGGTCACAGTGGGTTGTGTTGGTATAAGACAGAGAGTTGAAGAGAGGATGGGGGGGCATTGGAGAATGCTAACAGAAACCACACTTTCCAAAAGCTTTGTTGGGAAGGGGAGCAGAGAAGTGGACAGTAGCTAGAGGAAGAGGTGGGACGAAGAGAAAGCATCTAAATAATCAGGGCTGCAGGGCCATGTTTGTGTGCTGGCAATGACCTGAGGGAAACCACCGCTATGAGTGAGAGCAAGAGTAAACCATGAAGAGGGTGGTTCTTCCACAGAGAGTAGGTGAAGGGAAGAGAAAAGCTTTCAAGAAGATCAGAGAGGGTGTGAGCTCGAACACATAGAAAGGACCAGCCTGATAAGAAGAAAGAACATTCTTTAGGCACATTAGGAAAGAATCAAGAAGCAGGTAAGTTGCTGGATTTTGGTGGTGGGAAGGTGAGGAATCCTGGTTTGTGACCTCATTTTTCAGTGAATTGTAAATTAAGACCATCGGCTGTGCATGAGGTAGGGAAGGTGTATAAAGTTTTGAGGGCATAGGGACAACTGGGCGGCTCAGGTGATTGTGTGTTTCACTTTGGCTCAGGTCATGGTCTCGCAGTTCATGTGTTTGAGCCCTACATTGGGCTAATTGCTTTTGGTGTGTCACCTGCTTCCATTCCTCTGTCCCCCCACTCTGTCCCTCCCCTACTTGTCCTCTGTCTCTGTCTCTCTCTCCTTCTCAGAAATAAATAAACATTAAAAAATAACAAAATAAAGTTTTGGGGGCATAAAATATTATCTTGGGCAATAAAAAAATCAAAATTCCCAGGGAAGCGTGCATCTATGATTCTTCCCTTTGAGATTTGGGTCCAAGAATTTAAAGCAAAATTCCTTAGCCAGGCTGTGTGTTTTTCCCTGGCAGCATTTCGCTGCTGTGGTTTTAGGCAAAGAGAACATACTCAAGCAGGTGTTGGAGTTTTGCAAGGTGATTGTGCCAGAGGAGAGAGACGTAAGGGTGTCTGGGTTGTTTGCAAGAGAGTGGTTATAAAGAGGGACAATGGCATTTAATTTATGTAAGAAAGGAAGCAAAGAGGGGAGGCAATTTGTCAACTGGTGGACCGTGGAATCAATGGGTTGGTGGTCCGGATACCCGGACAAGAAATGTGGGAGGGGGGCACCTGGATGGCTCAGTCAGTTAAGTGTCCACCTCTGGATTTTGGCTCAGGTCATGATCTCATGGTTTGTGAGATCGGGCTCTGTGCTGTCAAGGTTGCCAGGGAAAATTGTACAGCTGAAGTCCGTGGTGAAGGAAGGGTGATGACCAAGGAGGAGGAGGGCACAAATATGAAAGGAAAGTAGAGCCATAGCTAGCCTATATGATGCTTTTGTGAAAATTAGGGGAAAAATTCTGCCTCCAGGGGAAGCAGCCCTGCCTTGGGACTCACTACTTGGGGAGTGTAGACTGGATTTTCTTACTCCTCAGGCATCCTTGGCCAGGACATACCTTACTTGTACAATCTGTAAAATCATGCCCTGCCCGCCTGGATGAATAGCATAGGCATGAGAGGAATCAGCTCTTTGCAGGAGAAATGTCCTGACAGAGGCAATAGAGAGCAAAGGTCAACCTCTCATTTTGCAGACAGGGAAACAAGGGCCAGAGAAGGGAAATAACTCAAACACACAGGAGGCTGGTGGCAGAATTGGAGCAAAACTCTGTTTTCCTGACTCCCAGCACTATCTGCCACACCCTACAATTGAAGTGATGTTTTAGCAAACACTCCAAATTGCAAATTCAAAAACATGTTGTCCCTCAAAGTCGCTTCTGTGGGAGGTGACAGACTTCTTTCTAGTGATGCTGCCATTGTTCCAACCATTTCTGGAAACTCCGTCAGAGAAACAATCTTCGGAGCCAGCTTCTGAGTCACAATGACAGCCCACTGCACTGTAGGGTCTTATTTAATACAAGAGCTGGACCTTTTCCTTTTCTGGTGATGGGTCTGAGACCTTAAGATGCAGCCTGGAAACATGGCCTCTTTTCACTTTATTTCAATACATATTTATTGTGTACTCAGTATGTTCCAGGCCCATGAGATCCCCATCTAAGTGTGTGTGTTGGGAAGGGGTGTCAGATACTGCTGTGATGTATGTTCAGTCTAAACAGGTTTTGTTTTGCAAGGCTGGCATACGTGGGGTTTGCATGCTTCTGGCACCTTAGATGCAAACAACAGAACCTCCTCTAGCTATTTATGCAGAAAATGAATTTAATTGAGAAGATGTGTTAGGTGGTTTGCATAATCTCTGGAGAACTAAGCTTCAGGATGGAGCCTTCCCTGAATTATTTGGTTCTGAGGGGGAGCACACACTGCTTGCACCATGAAGCTCTGTATGGGACGGCACAGCATTTCCACCACCGCTGACTCCCTGACCTCTCTGCTTACCTGCCTGTTCCATGCAACTCCTGGGTCCCTAGGTTGTTCTCCAAAGCAAATTATCTCTCCCATATGCAGGATTGGTGGAGCCCAGGCCACCTGCTGACAGAAGTTGCAAAGGAGGCGGGGGAGGGTTGGGGGGTGGAGTGAGGGGTGGACTCAGCCTCCACCTTGGGAGGCGGAGCTCAGATTATAAGATCCTCAGACATAGGGAGTTTGTGGAAAAGAACAGTGAGTGTTGCAGATGTGACAAAGGTTGCCTATTAGGCTGTAGGCTTTCTTGGGCCATTATGCTTAGAATTTGGCCCATCTCCACAGGGAGTGATCACCAGCTCAGAGATCACAGTATAGTTAGACTTTGCGTGCTAAAATTTAGAATTCTCTTCAGTAGTTAGAAATAGGGAGAGTGGGTGACGGGCACAGAGGAGGCCACTTGTTGGGATGAGCGCTAGGCGTTATATGGAAATCAGTTTGATAATAAATTATTAAAAAAAAAAAAAAGAGAAATAGAAAGTTGCTTCTCCAAGCCCTGCAAATGGGTGGTTATCAAGATCAAATCCTCCTGCCAGCAAACCTGTGTTCATGGAGACAGCCAAGAGAGTCCACCTGGAAATGCTGTTCCTCGGTGATCCAGAATTCCTTCTCGTTATTCTCTATAATAAGCAAAAGGAAGACCCAGCGGCTCCCTGTTTTTCCCATGCTGCTCCCTGTTTTTCCCTTCTTTCCCATGCTGCGAAAGATGCATCTGGCAAGCATCTATGGAGGGCTTACTAAGTGTCAGGTACTAGGGCTGGGCCTGGGCTGAGGAGGCTAGGACTTATTCAGAGATAAGTAAGATATAAACTGTTTAACAGGAAACACAGTCTAGTGTTGGAGACAGATAGGCTTATGCTTAACTGTGTGTCAACAGGGTATGGGGAGTAGGAGAAAGGGGTCTTGGGGTCTTTCTATCTTGGGGCTATGTCTTGGGCCTTGTAAACTCATTTAACCATCTGCAAAATGGCGATAATTACTTAGCTCATGTGGTTGCTTGAAAGAGTAAGCAGTATAAAGTGTGTGGAATACCCAGTGCTTGGGACATAGTAGACACTCCTCAAGTATGCTTCTCCCAATGCCTCCAGACCCTCTTTTCCTCCTTTCGGTAGGAAGTGTGGTGTGATGGGGTCATAGAGAAGGTAGGGATAATTCTTGATAGATTTGGGCTGGGCTCCTAATGATGACAAGGTTCTTTAGGCAGAGGGCGAGGAAGATGCTTTGGGCCCTGGAAGTGGCATGATCAAAGCCATGGATGCTGTGTTTGGGGAATGGTGGACTGAACATCTGGTTGGAGGTGTGTGAGTGGGAGAGCAGACCAACTGGAGGGATGTTAGGGGCTCTGTGAGTCATGCTGGGGGTCTGGATGTTCTCCTGTAAACCCGGGTGGTCAGTGAAGGGCTTTAAGACAGAGGACCATTCCCAGAAGGCCAGAGCAGCTGCTCTTTGGTTGGTGAAAATCTCTTTATTTACCCTTGCCTTGTACATTGGGAGTTCTCCACATCTCTGTTTTAAGATAAGGATGGAGGAAGTGGACTGTTTTTGGCCCCCATTCAGCCTGGGGATATGTACGGTTGGATGTCTTGGAGAGCATCTAAGCACCATGACTACTTCAAATAAGAAGCATAATACTGCAATTTGTTGAACATCTACACTCTCAATGCAATGTTGAGTGTTTTGCAGCACTAATCCCACATCCTTTAAATAACTTTGTAAAGGCAGATACAGTCATTTCTGTTTTGCAGAAGGGGAAACTGAAGCTCAGAAACGTTAGGCAATTTGCTTAATGTCACGTAGGGTTTGAACCCTGTAGGGTTCAAAGCCATGTTTGTCCAGCTGTAAAATCTGTGGTGGTTTCAAAAAAAATCTAGTGGATCCTGAGTGCCACTAGATTATTTCTTATTGGCATGAAAACTTGTGACATGAAACTGTGTCTGTACACGTCTGCATATCATTATCTCTCTATTTGTATCCATACTCATATCTATTTCTCATCTCTCTCTCTACCTATCTATCTAACGAAATGCTGGGAATTTACCTAGTATCTCAAATTCTATTGCCTTCTATTCCCCAAATCTCTGGGAATTCAGGTACACTCTGTTTTCTGGATGGGGAAGCTGAAATGTGGTTAACTGTTGCCATCAAAGATGTCCTAGAGTGAGGGTGTCCTGCCCACCACCTCAGCCATGGGCAGCCCCAGAACTGGTTCCACCAGAAGGAAGTTTGGGGAGCAACTTACAGGGTGTGGCAGATTCCCTAGACTTTGGTCCCTCCCCGCAGATCCTGCCAATCTCTTGGCAATGCCGGAAATCCTTTTATTCAGTCATTTGTGTGTGGTGAAATGGATACACCTCACAGAGACCTGCGTTCAAATATCAGCTCTGTCCTCACCGGCTACTAAGGGCGTTGGGCGAGTTATGAATGCCCTGAGCCTCAGGTGTCTAGGTATTGGCCTTGGGGGATGGTTACTGTACCTACTTATAGGCTCTCGGGAGGATAAAACAAGATTCCTGTAAAATTCTGGGCACACACATGTTTATCTGGCGTCTTCTTTAAATTTTTCTTGCTGAGGTGGAAGTGTATTAAGTCACATTTGATGGTCATTTTGAATAATTATCCCCAGCCTCATCTTTGAAAAGACAGAATGGAATTTGATTGTAAGGCTGGTTGGCCATGGCAGGGAAGAGTAGAAGAAGAGAAGAAAGAACAAAGAATGGGCATAAGCAGAGTTCAGCACCTTTATAATTTATTCAGGATCCAAGCCAGATATGCCAAAGAAGGCGAAGACAGTAGCAGATGGGCCTGGTGAGCCCCTTTGATGCAGACTGTGTCCGTAAAAGGTTGGATGAAATCTTCATCAAGCCATAAGTATGTTTTGGGCTCCAAACACAACTTTTCCTTAAAGGGCAAAATGCTCTTAAGTGGGGAGGTGACTTTATTTGGGTTTCCCTGGGGTGGGCAGCAGTTCACAGAAGACTCCTGGCAGGAAGCAGCCTTGGTGGCTCCTGGCCAGGCCGGTGGAGACCTCTGACCTTCCCCCTGGTCCTCAGGAACTTCTGCTTCCCCAGGAGGAGGGAGGTGGCAGGGAGGAGGGGAAGGCACAGGGAGGAGCATTTGGGAAAAAGGAGATTTCAAGAAAAAATTTGGCTGTTAGGGAACCAAGGCGAGTGGGATGACCCCGACTGACTGTTAGCCTTAAGGGGCTCTTTGGTGCTTTTGGTTGCTGTTGTGTGTTTCCCTTGCTTGCTTGTGACCCTTAGTTCTTGAGCACATCTTGAAGTCACTGAGTGATGAAGGATCACTGGTCTCTTCTCTCCATTTTGCTTTAGGTAATGAAGGTCCAGAAAGGGGAAACGAGTTCCCAGAGCCAGCTGGATTCTGCACCAGCGTTTCCCTGCTCTACTGTGCTATTTTGTGATCTAATTATTCTAGAATTGGGTGGGTTGACAATAGTAATAGCGGCAGCTAAAGTTCATTGAGCACTTTTTGAGGTAGGCATTGCCTGACATGGAAGAGTATTTGATAAGATTTATCTCATTTCATTCCTGGAGGTGGAGGTGCTATTGTGACCAGTTCCATTTTCCAGATAAAGAAACTGAGTTTCAGAAGATTGGGATAGCCTGCCAAATGTGAAGTGATAGCTGGCAAAGGATAGCTGGGATTTAAGTCTGGGTGGATGGGATCCAGGGCTGAGATTTTCTCCACCATGATATGCTGCTGCTGATTGACAGCTACTGTGTTTTACTCATCCCTTTGTCTTCTGCAAGTCTTGGTATGTAGAGGTCAGATTGTTCAGTAAATTATTTTTATACAAGTGATAATGACATTTTTTCCTCATTTTACATTTCTGCTGGGTCTTGGTGCAGAGACTACACATTAGGTACCCAAGACTGATTAGCTCAAAATTAATTTTCATGAGTAAGAAGATACTGCTTTACAGAGACAAGGCATTAATGGGCACATATGAGCTCTGTTGTCTCCTTGAGATAAAAAAATAAGGCAAGAAGAGTGCTTAGCTAATGTTATTTCACATTTATCCAGCACGGTGAAGAGAAGTAACATTAATTGAACACACTGTGCTGAGCCCTTTAGCATGTGTTATGTCAACATCATTGGGACAGTCTTGGGGGAGGGTGCTCTATTGTTATTTACAGATGAAATTTAGAGTTACACTAACTTTCCTAGGGCAACACTAACAATTCAAGAGTCAAGTTAGGGACCTAGAAGAGTCAGAACCCTAAGTCCACTGTACCAAGTTGCCCTCCAGGTGTCAAAAAATCATTTAAATGGAAGAAGGACAAGACTGACATTCCATTCTGCCTTCTCAGGTGAGACCTGGGCAGAGGAAGGGGAGGAGGGTCATTTATTTTTCCTCTTAAGAGTGGGGAACTAATCCAAGCTAGAGGTGGGGAATGAACTCAGCAGTGACTTTGGATGGGCCCAACAAATGGCATGAATCAAGGATCTTGGGCCAATGGGCCAATGGGTATGAACACCAACCACTCCCTTGTACTCAGAAATATTTGGACTCCGAAGCAGACTGTGCTGAATGAGAACTAATTCCTAGGTTACCTCATTTACCAAAAAATTAAGCTGAAACAACCAAATTGTCCACCAGACTTATGGACTGCCTTGTAGAGGCTGACGAGAACAGTCTGAGCTCTTGTTATCTATTCATCTTGTTACCTCTTGTTACCTATTTGAATATTGCTAACACTTGGGAACCCCTCCCCAATGTGAGTTCACGCCCTAGGATCTGGATCTCCAAGCTGGGACCCCTCAAAATGGGAAATGAAATGTTTCTCTTTTGTGCTCATTTATCACTTCCCCACTGTTCTTTGTCCTTTTGGGCAGGATTGATGGCTTTTGCTGGGGTGGCACGGGAAAGCCTGAGGACCTGTAGAGTCTGATGTCACAGGCCTTTAAAACACCAAGAAGCAAGTTTCCAGTCTGTGAGCCGTAAGGCCAGGAGGCTTGAGGGTCTTGGCGGGGGTGCTGGGGGATCCTGAGAGTGTGGCAGCAGTTCCAGAAGGTCACCAGAGGGTTTTTACAGGCTAGGAATAAACAGTGTTATTCACTTATTGGGGGTGTGTTTTCTTAGTGGACTGAGCCCAGCTGTACTGGTGAAGGTGGGGCTGGTGAGCATGTGTTTGTGTGTGTGAGTATTTAAGAGTCTGTATGTGTGTGTTTGTGTGACTGTATGTATTATGTATGTGTGTGATCGTATTTGTGTATGTATGTGTGTCTGAGCATAGGTATTGTATACGTGTGTATGTGTATGAGTGTGTAGTGTGAGTGTGTGAGTGTGTGTGTTCCTTTAGCGATGCTAGGCTGGGTTTGGACTTAATCCAGGAAAGCCTCTTTGAAGTGGAAAGCAGAAAGCAAGCTCAGTCCCTCCTTCCTCCCAGACTAGAGCTTGCGTGGCTGCATGGTGGTAAAGGCATTTACAGGCTATTTTCTCACCTTCACACCATCTCCTCTGTCCCAAATGGTGGCACAAACAGTATTTTTGTGAGGGACCCCTGGCTGCTAGGTCTCTCTGGTTTCCATGGAAACCATGGAGCCCACTTGAAGGCGGTTAGAGGGAGGAGGGGCTGAGCAGGGTGGGAGGCTCCCTCTCCAGACAAAGGGGTGGGACAAAGGCTGAGGGAGGGGAAGCAGGGGTGTCACTAAGGACGATTTATTTTCCTTGTCTTATGGTTTTCCAAATTGCTCACAGGATAATGGAGGAGAAGGATGAAAGGGACTGTGAGCTGTGTCCAGGGGCCTGAGCAAGAAGCCAAGACTGGGACAAAGGCCCTGGAAGAAGAGCCCTCTCCCCACCCCACTGCCTTTGAGATAAACCCTGAATTCTCTGGACCGACATTCAAGGCTTTCAGTATCTAGCTCCACCAGAACTGTCCACTTTCCTTGATTTCCTCCCTGAGAGTCCCTCAGAACAAGTGTTGGCCTTGCTACTGTAAATATCTCCAGGGCAGCGACCTTGTCTTATTTTTTGGTGCATCTCCAGTGCTTGGCCCTGTGGCTGAGTTGTGCTTACTCAGTGCTTACTCCAGAACTGGGAACCTTTTATCTGACAGAGCTCCCTGCCTGGAAAACCCTCATTCTTCCCCATTTCCAGGCAAGGTCTAGCCCTTCCTTTGTGTCCAGCTCAAGCCTGCCCTCTCTGTGAAGTGTTCCCAGCCCCAATTCACAATCAAGGTCTTCAAAACAAACATGAGGCAATATAAATATCTGGTTTCTCTGAACACTTGCATCCATGCTTAATTCTAGCCTGTTCTCTTTTTAAAATTCAAGCTGTTTCCCTCCCGCAGGAAAGGACATGGAATCTGGAGGACAATAATACTAATCAATCATTCAGTTCCTATATTGAGTGATTTGCACGCACAGTATCATTTGAAGTAAAAACCAATCTGAGTCTTGGTTCTTTGTCTACTATTTGTGAATGTGAGCAGTTTCCTCAGCTGAAATACAGGAATTTTAGTTATTTATTTATTTTGAGAGAGAGAGTGAGCAGGTGGGGGGCAGAAAGAGAGGCAGAGAGAGAGAATCCCAAGTAGGCCCCGTGCTGTCAGTGCAGAGCCTGATTCGGAGCTTGATCTCACCTACCGTGAGATCTTGACCTGAGCCGAAATCTAGAGTCTGACACTAAACCAACTGAGCCACCCAGACACGCCTGGAATACAGGAATTATAAATAACAATTTCCATGTTCTCTTCAGAGGGTTATTTTGAGGCTCCTAAGAGTTCTTAGTAAGGACAGTGCTTTGAAACCTGTCAGATACCCTGGTGTTGTGTGTTAAGACTGTTTCAGGTTCTGAATGCAGGGAGGGCGTCTTACTGATTTTATGCTGAAGTCCTGTCCCACTCCATGTACAAGTGCTCATTCCAAAACACATAGCAAATATTTGTTGAGTTAACTAAAGATTTGCAGAGAGGGCACCTGGGTGGCTCAGTGGGTTAAGCGTCCGACTCTTGATTTCGGCTCAGGTCATGATCTCATGGGTTCATAGTTCAAGCCCCGCATCAGGCTCTGTGATGACAGTGCGGAGATGGCTTGGGATTCTCTCTCTTTCTTTCTCTTTCTGGCCTTTCCCTGCTTGCACGCTCTCTCTTTCTCAAAATAAATAAATAGACATTAAGAAAAAAAGCTTTGCAAAGATAATAGCCCTGGGAAGATTGACTGGGTCCAGGTGGAAATCCCATAGTGTGGCCCACTGGGGCTTGGGGTTTGTTAGGGTTTTGGGGGGGCATTTTCTTAGGGTACAAAACCTAGATTTTAAAAATACTTGGTTACCTGCTGCCACTTGCATTTACAAATCATCATCTGGCTTTGTTTTTCCAACGACCTTGTGAAGTGGATGTTATTGTTTCCATTTTAAGGGTGAAGAGACATGGCCAGACCCAGCACTTCCTCCAGGAAAGGTCTATATTACCTCCCTGACCCTAGACTCAGGTCTTGAGGTCGCATAGCCCTAATGGAGCTGGAGTAAGATGACCCTCTTGAAAGACCCGCTGAATATTCTCTGGGGAGAGAAAAACAATAGGTGTGGTGACTGTCAGAAAACATTTGGTTGGAAATCACAGCTTGTCATTCAGGAGTGAGCTCACACCAGGGAGAAGAAACCCAATAGAACTTCCTGTGTTGTTGCCCTGGTGGTCTAGTCCCTGCCTCTCCTGCTTGTATATCCACTCAACTCACAAACATCTATCATGGTAGGGCAGGGGGCGAGGTGACATGGAGGGGCAGGGAGTCTGAAGGGGGATGGGAAAGTCAACTGGTGATCACCCGCAGCAGCTGGCCTCCCCTGCCCCCTGCCCCCCTGGGGGCCTCAAGCTTCCCAGGGGCAGTGGTGAGTCTGATTAAGAACCGTTTGTCAGGACGTGCCCACCAGCTGCCGGCTGACCTCAGAGGCTGTTTAATGTCCAACAACACAATGTCAGTCACAACCTTTGCCCTGTCGGCACCATTGGAGGATGGAGCTTATTCCAAAAAGGAAAACATCTTTAAAATAGAAGCTAGCCTCCTCATCCCACCCCCTGGCTTTTCCTGCAACTTCAAGGCTCTCTTTGGAAGCCTGGAGGTGGCTGTTTTCCTTCTGCAGTTAAGCCAAGAAAGGGGCCAGGTGGGGGATTTACCAAATGGAACAGACCAGTAGGACCAATGATTGTTTTGGATCCCGTGAAAACATTTTGATTTCCAAGGAAATGTCTCAGAGAGGCCCTCCACCCCTTTTACAAAGTGGGGAAGACCCTTCTTATTTTCATTCCCCAGTCCCTGCCTCTTGCCCAGAGGGGACAGTGTGCACTTGCAGGGCTAGAACGGCATGCTGCAGTAAGGTAGTCAGTAGCCACCTGTGGTTATTTGAATTTAAATTTATATTATTTGAAATTAAGTAAAATTAATATTTCAGTTCTTCAGCTGCACTAGCCATGTTTCACATTCGTCACAGCCACACACTGCTAGTATCTATCAGATTGGACAGGGCAGATATAGGACATTTCCATCATTGCAGAATGTTCTTATGGACAGCACTGGCCTAGGGCTGGCTGCCTATTGGAGTCCCCTGGGAGCTTATAAAAAGTTCTGATTTGTGGTTGGGGCACAACCTAAGACTCAAAGTGAATAGGTATGGGATGGGATTTGGCATTGGGACTTTTCAAATATTCCTTAAGTGATTCTAATGTGTGGTCAGCAGTGGCTCACTGAGTACTAGACCTAACTCATTATAAAGATCGTGTGGAATTTTTTTTGTTTTTTTAAATACAGATTCCCAGGAAACATCCCTAAGTATTCTGATTCAGCAGGTCTGGGGCAGGCCTCAGGAATCTGTGTTTTTATTAAGCATGTCAAGTAATTCTTATGGTCAAGCGGACTTGCAAAAAAATGGATGTGACAGGAAGGATGCCACTCACCAGGCACCTGTTAGGTTGGGCCATTAGGCCACACAGTCTAGCAAGATGGGCTTTATCTGTACCCATATCACAAGGAAGAAGGATGAAAATTCAGGGAAAGTGAAGGCCTTTCCCAAAGTCACTAGTTAGTAAGTGGTGGCACTGGCCCTTAGATGTGGTCTGAGTGTTAAAGAAAGCCGGCTCTACCTGCTTTGGATTCTGTGTCTCCCTCTCTCTCTGCCCCTCCCCCACTTATGCTCTGTCTCTCTCTGTCTCAAAAATAAAAAATTAAAAAAAAAAAAAAGAAAGCCGGCTCTAGAGTCATTTTGGGGCTTAAGTGCCACTAAAATGTCTGACCTTGGACGAGTCACTAAACCTCTCAAAGTTAATTTCCTTCTTTGTAAACTGGGAATCATAACAGTGTGTACTTCCTAGGGATGTGGTTAAATGAGATAATGCAGGTAAAGGACCTTGTACTGTACCCTAGGCATTCAGATTAGTGTCTGAGAGACTTGTCTTTAGTGGTAAAAGGGAATGCCATTCTAGGCAGGGCTGTACTTTTCATGGGTCTTTATTCTAAGAGCATCTTTTATGTTTCTCTCATGATCTCCTTGTACCTCCCTGTCTGTCTCTGTTGTGTTCCATGGTAGGCAGGTATTAGTTCTGTTTCTCACACTGTGGCTCTAGCTGCTAGGTGTTAGAGTCAAGAAAGCTGGTGGCCCTGGCTGCCTCCTTGCCCCACGTGGGCTCCGCTGTGCTGCAGGACTGCAAGTACAACTTCCGCGGAATAATCAAAACAGTAATAAGAACAATAACAATGATTTGTAATCAAGTAGCAGCTACCATTTACTGAGAGCTTCAACTCCAGGCAATGGGCTAAGTGCTTTATATGTCAATGTGTTACATCCTTTCTGCAAACCTGTGAGGCAGGTATTATTGCTCTCTTTCTTCATACCAAGAAAGAGCGGTATAGAGTCTCTAAAGCACTCATCTGTGGTTACATAAGTAGTAACTAGCAGAACTGAGATTTGAGCCCAGGTTCAGCCCCAAAGCTGTTACTCTAAGTTGTCAACCAAACAGAAAAAAGGAAACACAATCAAAACAGAATTTTGTGTTTCACTATGTAAGGCACCTTCACGCACATGGAATCATGTGTATCCTGTGTGTACCCTGTGTGGTGGGAGTGGTTGTCATAATATCATAATTCCCAGATGAGGAAAATGAGGCTTCTGGAAGGTATGAAGTACAGGGATCACCCAGTTATTGATGGTAAGACACAGAAGGAGCCATGGCTTTCGGCTGCCACACTCCTGCTCTTTCCAATACGGTATCACTCAAGAGAAATTATACTTGTTATTATTCCCTGTCTGTAATCACCCTTATCCTTCTTCTGCCTCGTCCATGAGCGATGAGGAGCCCTTCTCCTCCAGGGGTGGAAGTGCTTGGATTTGGGCAAGGCCTGAGAAAACACAAGATGGGAGCTATCTTGTTATCCTCCTTAGTTCCAGCTCTTTCCCAGGGATGAAGGAAGATCCTGTGACCTCTAGATTCCCTGTAAGGAAATGCTGGCTCCTGAGAAGACCTTTCCCCCTTCCTTCACTGAGTTCTTCACTTAGAACAAAAACTATCTCATGTGCTAGTTAGGCAGCAAGGGGATGGAGCCTTAGGATGTGTGCTGGAGTCAGGCAGATGTGAATTTGAATCGCTGCTCTGTTTTCTTCTTATTGTGTGACCTTGAGCACATCATTTAACCTCTCTGAGCCCCAGCTCAGTCTACTGTAAAGCTGAGAATAGCGTCTATTTTATATCATTGTTGGAAGGACTGAATTAGACAAAGGCCATCAATGCCTAGCACTACCTGACACAAGGGCATCCCAATGGCAACCATCACCATCTGTGACCACGGTGACTGGCCAGGCAAGCAGAGGGATAGGCAGCTGCCACGCTCCACCTGGAGTTGCCCCTAGGCCCCTTTCTCTCGGTGTTGATGTGGACAGAGGAAAGGGGAGGGGGTTGGTCCTGGAGAAAGGACAGAGGCCCTTTAATGAGCTCAGGAAAGCCCATCTCCTGACAATAACAGCCCAGAACTCTGCAATAACATCCTGCCAGAAGAGCAGCGACAGGATATGTGCTGGGGGTGGAAGCGTGTGGCTGCCCCACTGCCCGCTCGCCTGCCCGCCTGTCCCTGAGTCCTGAAGAGGCTCAGGAAGTAGCAGCCAGGGATCAGAGGGAGATGAAGACTTCCCCCTCCACATGCATCCTGGACTGATACAGAGACAGGAATATCAGCTGTCTTGGACAGAGACTCCTCTTGGCCTCTCTCTGATCTGCTTCCACCCCATTGCTGTCCCTGCTTTAGCTGGAGCTGTCCTCTGGGTCCATGCTCAGGGGCCTCCCACAGTTACACTGAGTCTAGGAGCAAGACCAATAAAGGAGAGTGGTCTCCACCTACCAATCAAAGCACTCCTATCTGTTGAAGGCCTTCTTGGTGCTGAGGACAGAGCTTGTCTGTGGAAATGCAGAAATGAGAGACACCGTCTTAGCCCCTGGGGAGTTTACAGTTGGGTGGGGTACAGAGATGATGAGAAAATACAGTGAGCTGAATGAAGTTCCCAACGTTCAGGGAGCTTGGGGGGTGGGAGAGCATGGTGGCCAGCTCCGTGGTGGAGGAAAATGGGCATGTAGCTGAAGGACGGACAGGAGTTGGCCAGGTGAAGAGGTGTGAATGTTGCTGAGGAGGGTTGAGTTGGGACTACAGCTCTGGGTACCAGGGTCTTGTGGCTGGAGAGAAGACCAGGGCCAACGGCTTTGTGAGCTGGTCACACCAAGAAGGGTGAGCTTTATCTAAAGGGTAGTGGGAAACCATGGAAACCTTTTAAGCATGGACATGATGCAATCAGATTTGCGGTTTGAATCTTAACATGTTCCCTCCCATCAGGGAGCAAAGCTTCACAGGGACCCTCTCTGCTCTCAAGCCTGGAGGAGATTCAAGAAAACTGCTTGTCAGAGCCAGGGTCCTGTGAAGTAGAGGACAAAGACCTGCTGGGACACAGTGGGGCAGGCACAGAGCCTGGCTCTGTCGTTGTTCATTCACACAGTGACCTAGGCAAGCCACTTTCACCCTCTTGATCCCATTTCCTAGGTATAGACATAGAAGAAAGGCGGAACTAGGTGAATCCAAAAGGCCTTTTCAGATAATATATTCCATGATCCAAACCTAAAATAAGTTTCCCTGCCCTCAGGAAGCTTACAGTCTGGGGATGCTTGTAGATGTCGACTGATTCTTAGGAAGCATCTGATCAGGAATAGGGGAGTGGAGGGAGAAACAAAAATCTCTGTCCTGGAAACTGGATGTCATGCATGCAGAGAAGGGAGGGATTGCCACAGTGTGCTCACTGCCTGGAACTGAGGTTGGATTTTCCATTACTCTGAGTCCTGAGTGGGGTCAGCCTCTCCAGCTGGTGGGCAGGGGATACAACAGGATGCCATGGCTCTCCACATGAGAGAGTCTAGGGGTCTTGCTTTCAGAACGCTCCCATCCCGAATCTTTGGAGGCCCTGGTTCCTAAAATCCATCCCTATGGAGCCAGGGAGGCAAAAGATAAAGATGGGAAATTGAAGTAGGTGACCTGGCTTGTATTCCTGGCTCTGGTAATGAGTGACATGTTGTGAGACCTCGCGGACATGTCACTCTTCCTCCCAAGTTCTTAGTGTCTTCATCTATGCAATGACAAGGTTCTTCCAAGAGTTGGCTGTGTTCTGGACACTGGTGCTGGTGATCAAAGATGAAAATGTTCCTTCCCTCAGGCAGCCTTCAGAAACACATACTTCCAGTGTAATATACTGAATACAAAGCTAAAGGGATGCCTGGGGTGTAGAGGCTCAGACATAGGGCCCTTAGTCCAGTGGGGAGGTGTAGGAAGGCTTCCCGGAGGAGGAGGCTGCATTCCCATTTGAATGGTCAGTGCCAGGCAGTTGGTGGAAGGAGGTGGGGGAGGGGAGTACTTTAGTACAAGGAGTCTATCTAGTCATCTTGCCTTTGGCAGCAGAACTCCAGCTCCCCCTCTCCCCCACCTCCCCTGAGATTGACTGATGCTCTGGAGCCTTCCCTCTGTCTGCCTCCTGGCTGGGAGGGCAGCCAGCACTCAAGGTCTCTGCAGTGGACTTCTAAGCACCCTCTGCTGGGATGAACTCTGAGCATAGCCCACAGTCGACTTGAAGTCACAAGCTTGCCTTGGGCAAAGTTTTCCAGCTGTCAGCATGATGTCTCCTCAGGAGCCTCAAAGACTTAGATCAGAGCCAGCATAGCCTTGGTCTCTGCCAGGGTTTGCTGGAAGAGATTCCATCCTCTGCCCAGGGGCTTCCTAAGGGCAGAACACCCGCTCCATCCATCTATCTTGGGAATATTTATTGAGTGTAAATCAATCACAGGGTGAGAGAAAACAAACAACCTCATCAATGAACACGCGCTGGGAATCGGTAGGAGAGCTACGGAGGAGAGGGTGTGGCTCCCAGGAGAATCCAGTAGGCATTCTGAACTTGCCTGCATGATCCTGGAGGGCTCCTGTGTGGGGGCTAGCGGGGAGGGGGCAGAGCTTGAGGCGGGCTCTAAGGGAGGAGAAGAAACTCCATAGTGGGAGAATAGAGTGAGAAAGGGAAAGGAAGCAGACTGGCATTCTAGGCAAAGGAAGAGCATGAACAAAGGCTCGGGGGTTGGGAGCCTTGTTCATCAGGGAGGTAAAAGGCCAGGTGGCTTGTGCAGAAGGAGTGTGGTGATGTGAGAAGATGCCTAGGGGTTGGTACAGCTATCTCTGTGGGTCCTGCAGGCTGCACTGGGGCTTTTGTTCTTTACCCTAAAAGCAATGGAGGTGTGGGGGGTAAGATCCACATCAGCAGAGGGCTAATAGGATCAGATTTGTGTTTTGAAAAGAAACATCACTCTGGATGCCTCAGAGAATGGATGAGGAGGAGGCACTGAATGTTGCTGGACCAGCTGGGAGGCTATTGCACTGGTCTGGGTGGGAGACGAGGGTAGCCTGAACCAGCGGTGCCACTGGTGGCGCTGAGGGGTGTCAGTTCCAGAAGTGTGAGATTGGTATCTTCTGGTTTCTGAAATGTCAGAGCTGTGGAGCACTGCGAGGTCATCTAGTCTACCTCCTCATCTGATGACTTAAGGCAACTGGAACTCAGATGGGGAAGATTTGCCCATGCCAGCACAACAGAGCCAGCACCAGAAACACACCCTGTGTTCCTCCTGTACTCTTACAGTAGAATTGTAGAAATAGTTGAGCAGGAAGAAGCTTTAGAAATCAACTAGTCTAATTCTTACATTTTATAGATAAAGAAACTGAGGCCCCAAAGTGTTAGGTCTTTAGGGGCCAAGGGCCACCCAGGGAGTTAATGAATTAATCAATGGAACGGTCTATGTATATATAAACATGACTCTGTTGACCTCTAGATAGTGGGACATGTGTTTGTTCAGGAGGGAGATAACTTGGCAGAAGTCCCTCCGAATGCTTTCCCAAGCCTCCTTGCGCCCGCTGGCTCCTCTCTCAGCGGGACTGGGGTTAGGGAGTCCAGATGTCTGGGGCCATGAAGCCAGCTGGATTTTCCCATCTCCTGGGTTCCCAATGTTTGGACTCAATAGGTTCAGCAGCCATGCTGGTGGCAGGGAGGGAAAGCCAAGCTGTTCTCTCAGTGAGTTTCCCAGCATCAGAGTTTAGGGAGAGGGTTAATTTCCTTGGGTGCCTTGGAGGTGGCCCCTCCAGTCTGGGCAGAGCCCTGAGGCTAAAGCCAGAATTGCAAGGTCGCCACCTTGTGCCTAACTCCAGGGACCTGGCTTTTTAGAATGGAGTGTTGTGACAGGGTTGGACAGATGTTATCAAACATTGTGTGGCTTCCAGATGTAAGAGATCATTTGGAAGATGAGTTACTGTGGAAGCCAAAATGTTGAAATTTTAATTTTTTGGGGAAGAAAAAACAGGCCAAATATTTGGAATTGGGATTGCATTAAGAAATTCCAGAACTTAATTTTTTGGCAGCTGAATAGTTTAGTGTCAGTGAGACCTGGCTTGGTCCCTAAGGAATCCTTGGGGCCCTAGAAGGACTCAGCCCCAGTTCTTGCAGCTGCCCCCTCAAGCCCTTAGGAATATTCAGGCAATGGGGACAAGGGCACCAGCTTTTGTAGAGGTTCAGGTGCCCGGGAAGACGGTGGCATGTGGAAAAGCATGGAGTCTTTGGAATCATATCACACTGGGGGTGAGAGTGGGGGACACAATTGTGTTCTGCCTTCACTAGGACCACCTGTATGACATCGGTACTCATCTCTCTGGACCTCAGTTTCCTGTTTTGCTACGTGGCGGTAAGGATACTTATTTCATGGTGCTGTTGTAGGAAATGAGGTAGCTGATGAAAAGCGCTTAACATAGTGTCTAGCACTGAAAAAGCATTCAGCTTATACTGCTCTTTCAAAAAAAAATTTTAATGTTTCTTTATTTTTGAGAGGGAGAGAGAGACAGAGCTTGAGTGGGGGAGGGGCAGAGAGAGAGGAAGACACAGAATCTGAAGCAGGCTCCAGGCTCCCAGCTGCCAGCACAGAGCCTGACATGGCGCTTGAACCCAGGGACTGTGATTATCATGACCCGAGTCGAAGTTGGATTCTTAACCGACTGAGCCCCCCAGGTGCCCCCCAGCTTACGTTGTTCTTATTTGTCACTCTGGGACCCTGAAATCAACCAAGATGGAGTCAGACCAATTCAGAAGAACAGAACCTTCCTCTTCAATTCTGGCCACTCCTAGTTGTCTCTTGGGGTTCACTGCCATGGCAACGGGTCGGTGGAGCGGTGAGGAAGGCAACAGGGACAGCTAAGCAGCCAGAATGCTGCCTGGCCTGCTGGCGCCACGTCCAGTGAGGGCAGCAGCCTGATTAATGGCTGCCTGATCCACTGGCCTCATGTCAGGCCACCCTGGCGGAGGATTCTCGCCCAGGGAGGGGCAGAACCTCACTTTGTGGGGTGTGCCAGGTCCCAGTCAGTGGGCATGGTGCCGCAGAGTCTTAGAACTGCTGAAGCAGAATATTAGAGCTGAAAGGGACCCTGGAGATGAGTTATTTCAGTCTCCTTTCTTTATGGCCGAATACAGAGCAAATGGGCAATGAATGTCTACAGTGTTACCCACACAGTATGAAGCTTTTTCCCTATAGGTTATTTTCTACAACAATGCAGTACCATAGGTACAATTAGCTCCACTGGGGAGGTGGAAAACACGGATGTGATATCTTTCATTCACATCACATAGCTAGGATTTGCACCCAAGACTTCTCTGATTTCAGGTCCCATGTTCTTTCTACATGTCATATTTCTTATTGTCTGGCTTCTGGGAACTTGTCTGTCTTAGCCCTCTCTTGTATTTCCAGTGCCTCAGATAGTGCTTCATACATAGTAGGAGTTCAGTAAAAAATTGTTGAATTACCTTGAATGATCTTGGTGCCAGTTTTGTAGGTATGATTCTAAAAACAGTTCAGGAAAGTGTGTGTGCCTATGGGACCACTATCAGACCCTACAATGGGAAAGGCACTAAAGATGAAAGTCCTTGCTTGGCATCCCAGTGCCCCTCACCAGGCTGTTCTCCTGCAAGTTCGTCACTGGATTCCACGCTGAGCATGTACTTTCCATCCCCTCTGTGCCTTCTCTTCCACTTTTCTCTATTGGGAATACCCTCATTTCCATCTTTACTTGATGAGCCTGTACCCATCGTTCAGATGTTCTCTTCTCCATGAAGTTTTACTCGGTCCCCTTCAGGGATCTCTTGCTGCTCTAAATTTTTGTACTACTTGTGAGTCTCCTGTGTACACTCTGATTGCATTCTTCTTTGCCCAATCGGTCTTCTTGTGAGTGCATCATTCCTTTTCTATGAGACTGTAAACTCTTAGTGGGCCCTGACTTTGTTGTTTCTTGGCATCATCTGGCGAATCTAGCTCATTGGTACACAGCAGTTGTAATGAATGTGGACTTGAATGCAGTTGACTTGATGTAGAGCTCCCCTGCCTACCCATCCTGGGTCCCTTGTTACCCTGATACTCTGTGTTGAGCTGGATTCATCAGGGGTTGGGCTAGAACCAGACAAGGCTGAAGGTGGGCCTCTGATGCCTCCTTTCCCTCAAGTGTGGGCTGAAAGCAGCCCCTCTCCAGGGACCTCTCTGACCTCGGCTGACCTTCACTAGGTCTGTTTTCTCATTCTCTTGGATCGGTCTGAGAAAAACAGGAAGAATCATTAAGAGACAGTGCCTTCCGAGCCAGCAAAATTATCGCTGATTCTTTTTACAGACACCAAAAGCTTTGTGTATTGTGACAAAAGAGCGGGCTTTTCCTGCAGGCCTTGGGGAGAAGACTCTACTAACCTCCTGGATCCACCCCAGGCTCCACTCCCATCCCCCTTTGCTTCTCTTCCTCTTCCTTCTACACTTAGGATCACTAGTGTTTTCCATACTTAAAACACGCAGAGTCAGAGGACTCTCAGTTGTGTCCAGAGTCTTTCCCTGAGAGATCACCTCACTCCTTGCCATTCAAAGTGTGGTCCATGGACTGGTGATGCTGGAGGCTTGTTAGAAATGCAATTTCCAGGCCCTTTCAAGCCTACTGCAATAGAATCTGCACCTTAACAAGATCCCCAGGGAATTGTTAGGCACATTAAAGATTGAGACGTGCTGCTCTAACCCACTTTTATTTACTTATTTTTAATTTTTTAAACAAGAGGTGGCATCTGAACTCTGGAGAGGGAAATGGACATGTGAGTTAGTAGCAAGATTAATTTGGTTTTACAGACATTTGTTGAAAAGCTGCTGTGTACACCCTGTGATAGGCTCTGTGGACAAAAGGTAAAGCAGGATCCTGGTCTCTTTGGTCTTCTTGTTATTCTTTTATGTACCTGACATCGCCTTCCCCACACCAGGACCTCAGCAAGTGTTTGTTGAATTCCAGCCTGGGGTTGCTGCTTCTTCACTGCAGCTGCTTTCTATAATTACCAGCCTCCTGGAGTAACTTGTAGCACTTTCAGACAGAAATAAATAAGTTCTTCAAGGAGGAATTCAGAGAGTGGGCCGTATCCTTCATTTTACCAGCTCTAGAGAGTAGGAGCCCAAGAGTCCAACAATGAGATAGAGTGCCTGTACTCCAGAAATCCATATATCACAGATGACATAAGGGGAGCATCATACTGGAACAAGGAGTGATTTCAAATTGGTGAAACATCTTTGATGAAGCAATACAGGATAAATAACAGGTCCAAATATCAGTGCTTGGCTCCACTTCACTGAAGTGAAGATCTCTTGAGATCTGATCTCTGTTGGAATGTCTAGTTCTTCCTTTATGGGCTTTATCTCTTTTTTTGTAATGTTTATTTCTGAGAGAGAGAGAGAGAGAGAGAGAGAGAGAGAGAGCGAGCGAGTGAGAGAGCAAGCAGGGGAGAGGCAGAAAGAGGTGGAGGGAGACACAGAATCTGAAGCAGGCTCCAGGCTCTGAGCTGTCAGCACAGAGCTGAATACAGGGCTAGAACTCACCGACCACCAACCACTGTGAGATCCTGACCTGAGCTGAAGTCGGTCGCCCAACTGACTGAGCCACCCAGGTGCCCCAGGGCTTTATACTTGATTTAACATTTGCTTAAAGTAATCATTAGAAACTGCCTTTATTTGTAAGGCAGACATTGCACCTTTCTTATCTGTTCATCACAATAGTGACTACAGCTGGTTCTCACTGTAATTCACAGGCTCAGGACCTACATCTGCGCTTCCTTTGGCTGTGACATTACTTCTGGGAGCTCAATATTCTTCCGCTAAATTGGAGTGGAATGGGGTTTTAAAATTTTTGCATGGAAGGAGACACATAACACTTTTCTTCTGAGCTGTAGAAGACTATTCCTTTGGGGAAAAACATGCTGCCATGATACATTTCTCAATGACATTTTACAGTAGTAGGTTGGGATGTCAAGATGTTTTCAGACCTATACGAGTCAGTTATACTCTTCTCTTTATTAATTTCTGTTGGCCTTGTCAAACTCTGTTAAATAGATCATTACAGTATGGTGTACTAGCATTGCCTAAAGCAAAGGAAAGTGATACAAGTTTCCAGTGGTGTTATCCTTGGAGATGTTGGAAACTAAGACTGAAGATTTCATGTATTCCTTGCATTGGCCAAATTAATCACATCTAGAATAATTATAATATTTTTAATATTAAAAAATAGCAGTGGCTAATCTTTTGTCAATTTCTTACAAGATGCCAGGCATGATTATAAGCTCATTAATAGGGATTAGATCATTAAATCATGACTACAGTGCTCTGGGACAGGTGGCATCCCTATTATACAGAGAACGGAATGAGTCAGTGAAATACTGAGTAACTTATTCAGCTGGTAAGTAGCAACAGCACACGGATACTGTTGAGCTTGGGTGGTTAGATCTGGGAGCATGGGCTGCTACCCTCTGTATAGTTTGCTTTTGGGGAAGAAGGGCCACTCTGGGTTTTAGGCTCATGTTGCTGACATAGTTTTGCCCTCTGTAGATCTTTTCCTCATAGGGTAGTGTTTCAGTTGTGGTGCTTCGTAACAAATAGCCCTAAACAAAGAGGCTTAAAATGATAAATTAGTCATGTTAAAAAAGAAACTGGCATATCGGACATTTTAAAAGGTTATTTGAGCAAAAGTCAATTTGAATAGGGCAGTGCCAAATTGGAAGGAGTTAGGAGAAGGTGCAGAGGCAAAGTAAAAAGAGTTATTTGAGTGACCATAGCTTCAGTGGTTGCCTTATTTGGGAAAGAGTAGCTGGGTATTTGCAATTGGTTGTCCTTAGGTTTTCATTTTATAACCTTGATTAATTATGGGCTTTAGGATTTGGTTTGCTCTTGCAGGTGACTAAGGCATTAAAGCCACCTCAATCTGATGGCTTCTTGTTTAATTAATTAAAGAGTGGTCACCCTTGAAGTTTAGCTGGACAGTTCTTTTGCTGTTTCTGCTTGGGGCTGTGCTCAGAGAGTGTCTGGGATTGGAATGTTCAAGACAGATTTACTAAAATGTCTGGTGCCTGGAGGGATTGGCTAGAAAGCTGGGCTCAGCTGGCACACAGGAATGCCTGAGTCTCTTTTCTCTCCATGTGGTGTCTCCATGTGGATTTTTCCTCTGTCTCCACGGATCAGACTTAATCCACGGAAGCTCAGGGCTCCCAAGAGCACACAAGCAGAAGTTGTCAGGTCCTTTTAAGGATTAGGTCTGGAACAGGCACAGCATCTGCTACCTTCTGCTACCTTCCCTTGGTTAAATTGAATCACAGAGTCAGCCCAGATTCAGCATGGGAAAGGACCACTCAAGGGTGTGAATACTGGAGGCACGACTCACTGAGTTCCACGTTCGGAGACTAGCTGTCACAGTTGGCCACTGTGATCTATCTGGTATATGACAGTGGTTTAGCACACTGGGCTGGGAGGGCAGGTGTGGATTAACAGTTTGACTTTGTCAATTTTCAGCTGTGTGATTTAGATAAGTTACTCGAACATCTCTCAGCTTCTAGTTCTTTCTTCATAAAAGAGGGAAGCTAGCAGTAGTCATTCTCGCAAATTGAATAGCACTCTGTGCCAGGCATTGCTATAAGCCTTTTACATACATGAACTCATTTAACCCTTCCAGAGGCCCTATGATGTGGCTACCATTGTCCCTTCAAATGAACAGAGAAATTTGGACACAAAGAGATGATGTCACCTGCCCAAGGTCACATGGCTATCAAGTGGCAGCACTGGGATTGGAATTTAGGCAGTGTGCCTCCCTAGTCCATGTTCTTTATTTTGCTCTCCATTTTTCAGTAGAAACTCTCTCCCGGTGAGACATCAAAGTGATGTTGTAGGTAATGTGCTCCGTGCATGTGCAGTACGGTGTAAATGCACAAAAGTCAGCATTATGTGGTTATAAATGTTCACGGTATTAGCATCACCGTGAGAAGCCCAGCTCATCACCATTTCATTCCTTGGCTAAGACAAGTACAAGCTGTTTGTTCTCATTTTTCCTTATGATTCTATGCAATATTCCCATTTCAAACATATCTGGGCGCATCTCAAATATAATTTGTTTTTTGGATTTGCTTCTTTGTCTATAGCTGAGGGAGTCTTATATTTTCCTTCTAGGAAATCACTCTAGATGGATGCTTTGCTTCTAGCACATCGCTGTGGATGCAAATTTATCTGTACTCTGAAAATGCTGATTATTTAGGCTTGAACTTAGTCTCTGAAGCTCCATTGCTCTGTTTAACATCCACTGGGACTCTGGGAGCATCAGAGAGTACTTAAACCAACGCTGCATTTTCAGATTTATTTTTTTTTTACCCTCTCTCTGGGCTCTTAGGTTTGGGCTGTTTCCTGACATTATGAATCTGTTTATATATCTGCTTCCTCCCTCCTCCTTGCAACTTACTCATCAGGGTTTTCTGACTTACTGGTTGTTGGCTATTGATATTTTTTTTTTCATAGAATTAAGACAGCCTCTCTGCTACTTGGGTCTTGCTGAGCATAGCTATAGCTGAAGTAAAAAAAAAAAAAAAAGATAAGTTGTTCTTGATTCCTCTTTTGTTCTCTCTCCTCATATCCAATACATCATCAAGTCCCACTGGCTCTGCCTCTAAAGTCTGTCCTTAGCTTATCTCCTTGTCTATCACCAACACTGGTATCCCTTAGAATATCTTTCAACCAGGCCCACTTAGGAGGCCCCTCCCTGGTTCCTAGCTTATGTTCTTTCCCAACTGTTGAACATTACCCAGATAACATCTAGAATGGCCTTTGAAAATGTAATCAAAACATGTTATTCCCTTGCTTAAAACTCTCCAGTGTTCGCAATGGCATTTATATTAAATACGAAGTCTGACCAGGGTTCATGAGGACCTATTTGATCTGGACCTACCTTTTCAGCCTCATCCCCCAACCCTCTTCCTGCTTTCTTTACAGCACTTGTCACTATCTGGAATTATTTATTTTTTTGTTTACCATTGGATCTACCTCCCCACCCCCACCCCCTTATAGAAAGTAGGCACCAAGGGGCAGGGACTTTTTCTTGTTCATAATCATATACCCAGCACGTGAAGCATGTGCCTAGCACATGGAGGTGTGTGATCAATATTTTTGAATGAATGAAGGGCTAAACTGCTCTTTTATGTGGGAATCTAACTCTTGACCAGCTAAGAGTCCTATATCAAGTACTTCCATAGCTTGGGCTTTCATTTACATATACAGGGAGCTCTTTTGAATACTGGCTCAGCTATAGGAATAGAACTTATGAGAAGATATTTGCAAATGACATGTCGGACAAACAGTTAGTATCTAAAATCTATATAAAGAACTTATTAAACTCAACACCCAAAAAATAAATAATCCAGTGAGGGAATGGGCAGAAGACATGAATAGACACTTTTCCAAAGAAGACATATAGACAGCTAACAGACACGTGAAAAGATGCTCAACTTCACTCATCATCAGAGAAATATAAATCAAAACCACAATTAAATACCACCTCTCACCTGTCAGAATGGCTAAAATTAACAACTCAGGAAACAACAGATATTGGCAAGGATGCAGAGAAAGAGGATCTCTTTTCCACTGCTGGTGGGAATGCAAACTGGTGAAGCTACTCTGGAAAACAGTATGGAGTTCCTCAAAAAACTAAAAATAGAACTATCCTGTGACCCACCAATTGTACTACTAGGTATTTATTTAAAGGATACAAAAATGCTGCTTCAAAGGGGCACATGCACCCCAATGTTTGTAGCAACACTATCAACGATAGTCAAATTATGGAAAGATCCCAAATGTCCATTGACTGACTAATGGATAAAGATGTGGCATATGTATATAATGGAATACTACTCGGTGATTAAAAAGAATGAAATCTTGATATTTGCAACAACGTGGATAGAACTAGAGGGTATTATGCTAAGTGAAATAAGTCGGTCAGGAAAAGACAAATATCATGATTTCATTCATATGTGGAATTTAAGAAACACAACAGATGAACATAGGGGAAGTGAAGGAAAAATAAGATAAAAACATATAGGGAGGCAAAGCATAAGAGACTCTTCAATACAGAAAACAAACTGAGAGTTGCTGGAGGGAAGGTGAGTGGGGGGATGGGTTAGAGGAGTGATGGGCATTAAGGAAGGTACTTGTTGGGATGAGCTTGGGGTGTTATATGTAACAGATGAATCACTGGGTTCTACTCCTGAAACCAGTAGCACACTGTATGCTAACTCACTTGAATTTAAATAAGTAAGTTAAAAGAAAAAAGAAAAGGATCCTCCATTTTGTAAAAATCAGCCACGTTGTATATTTTCTAGAATTCTATGCTGTGCAATCCCAAAGGATTTTGTGAGCTAAGTGTAAAGCAGGAAGGAACACATTGGATAATATTCTTTCTTTTTACAACACTTTTGTAGTGGCTTCTTATTTTATTTTATTTCTTAACAAGATTATTTATTTTGAAAAAGATA
The DNA here is from genome assembly GCA_030068075.1 of Paguma larvata. Lineage (NCBI taxonomy): Eukaryota > Metazoa > Chordata > Mammalia > Carnivora > Viverridae > Paguma > Paguma larvata. The sequence continues at coordinate 99,831,585 of CM057831.1, read as the reverse complement.
GAGAGAGCACAAGCAGGGGAGGGGCAGGGGGAGGAGAAAAAGAGAGAATCCCAAGCAGCCTTCATGTTGTCATAGAGACTGATGTGGGACTCAAACTCACAAGCTGTGAGATGAAGACCTGAGCCAAAATTGAGTTGGATACTTGACCAACTGAGCCACCCAGGTGCCCCTTATAGTGGCTTTTTAAATCTATGATTTCTGTCCTCCATGGTGAGTGGGCCAGGGGTAATGGCCAGTAACACAAAGAGGATAGCCTCTTAACCACTATCCATGGCAGTAGCTCTTTCCCATCACCCCTGTTATCCCTCCAATGGAGAGCCTGTCCAGCAGAGATTTCTGGTAGACATTCTGAACTCTGAATCCATAGGCCAGCTCTTTAACTTGGTTGTATTTTTTTCTCAATTTCCTTACCTCTCATCGCAACGACCATTTCCTTTTTTTTTTTTTTTTAAATTTAAATGTTTCTTTCTTTCTTTTTTTTTTTTTTGAGAGTGAGAGACAGAACACGAGTGGGGGAGGAGCTGAGAGAGAGGGAGACACAGAATTTGAAGCAGGCTCCAGGCCCGAGCTGCCAGCGTAGAGTCTGACGCGGGGCTTAAACTCATAAACCATGAGATCATGACCTGGAGGCGAGGTCGGATGCTCAACCGATCGAGCTGCCCAGGCGCCCCCACAATGATCATTTCAATGGAGAGACTCCTTACCGTTATGAGTTCATGTTGCATTATGTTCTGTGTGCTTCAAACACTTTTGGTTTCAGCCCAAATTAATCCAAGTCAGGTCTATAAGGTTTTAAATAACTTTAAAGCAGTTTGTAAGTTGAAATGAAAAGGAAGGGAAAGAATAAAAAATTTGGAGCAATAAAAAATTGGAAAGGCTAACTATTTCTAGACTTAAAAGATAAGAGATTAAATTGGAAAAGCTGACTGTTTCTAGACCTATGTAATAAGACATCAAACTGAAAAAGGCTTTGAGCAAAAAGGCCCACTAAAATTTTTCAGTTTAAGTAACTTGGCCAAGGAGAAACAATTAAGAACATGAATGTTTTTAACTATTGTTTCAGATAATTGCAAGGTTGCCATTAAAAGAGAAGTCACCACGGAACAGGAAGAGAAAGCAAGGAGTCATGATGGGCTTGAAAATACCTTTTAGGAAACAAATTTGTGTGTGTACTGAAACCTGGAACTTAGTAGAAGCAAATAGAAAAAAAGTGTACCAATGTAAGAGGTAAATTGCTAAGAAACTATGAACCTGGATTCAAAAATTTGACCATTGAGACCTAAACCAATGGGAGGCTGGTTGAAGAAGATGGGCAAACCCCAAAGAGTGCATGCTTCTGAGTACCCACTTTAGATATGGGCATGGCAGATAATGGAAAAGGGAGACTCTCCAAGGGAGAAGAGTTAGAAGCTACAGACAATGGCTGACAAAGGAGTTCTTAGCAGGAAGCAGAACCAGCTTGCCAGCAGATCAAAGCAACTTGATCTGAGGCCTTCATAATGCTCTCCCACCAGGATTTCAGAACTGCTATGGAATGTGACTGCTGTGAGTTTTTGTTTCCCACGTTCCAAATGAAGGCTTTAGTTTGCCATTAAGCTGTCCTTGGGCCACCATTGTATATTGGGTAGGTGTAAGTAGGTGGGAGGTAACTTTCCTTTTTAGTTTATGGACACCAGACCACAAGGAGGCTCAGTGGAGAGTTCCACACCATTGTTGATCCTGAGCTTTGAGATGGATGTGTCAACAGGGTAAGATATGTGTGGGAAGAAGACAGAATGACAGGTATTTTTGGTGACAGGCAGAGCAGATGGTGTTAGAGACTGGTGGGGTTTATCTAACTCTGTTTCCTTTGATTCTTGGTACCTACTAGTGTACTCCTTTGAAGTTAAATGGAGCCATGGGACTGAGTTCAGGCCAGTGAAATATGGGTGGAATTATGTTCAATACTTCCAGCTTAAGCCCTCCAAAATCTTCTTTAAGATCCACCCCACTGCAGAGGATATAGTGGAAGGCTCTGTGGCCTCAGGGATACTGGAGCTACTAGAAGGAGAGAATAACCCATGTGGGGCAGAACCTTTGATATGCATTACGATGTGAGATGAGCAAGAAAAAAGGCTTCATTAAATTAAATAATCCAGAAAACAAACCTTTCTTCTGTTGAGGTTTTGAGATCACCCATTATCACAAGTAGCATTGACTAATGCAGTAATCAAAGACATATGCAATGAAAAATACAAGATATGTTTTGGTGTTATGTATTACCCTCCAATTTTCTTTCACCAGATAATTATAGAGGACCTCTTTGGCTAGAGCTCACGCCTGATTGAGACTGGATTTTCTCTATGTCTTATGGTGTTCTTATCCCCTGAAGTCAGTTAGTCCCCAGGTATTACTGAATGCTTAAACCTGGGTCTACTACTTACTAGGTGTGTGATCTTAGACATGTATTAGCATGTCTGAGCCTAGGTTCCTTTATCTGTAAATAGGTATAATAATAGTACATATCTTGGGTTGTTGTAAGAATTAAGTGAATCAATCTATGTATAGTTATCAGCACAGCATCTGACACATAGCACATACTCAATAAATTTATTTTATCATTATTGTTGACATCATAAATTGCTAGGCATATGCTTGGCACTAGGGACAGCACTGAAGAAATATACAAGGTCTGGACTTCTGTGAGATATATGCTTATTTCATGACCTTTATGTTTGATTTTGTACTTGTTCAGTGTAGTCTCTATTAAGTACTTAATTTTAAGAGAAAGGTTTTGCATTTCTCCAACCTACTTTGGAAAACATTGCTTATGGCTGGGCATGTTCTTTCACTCTCTGAGTGTTCTGAGTCAGTATCTTGTTCCTGTTAGTGGCTTTACTCTCTGAATGCAGTATTTGTCCATACCCTGTGGCAGTTGGAGTGGGAGGCATACAGAAAGGTTCTTTCCCTATTGGTGGAAGGAATCACTTCCTGCTTAGAGCCATTTCCTGCTTGGATCCACTTCCTGCTCAGATCTACTTCCTGCTTGGATCAACTTCCTGCTCAGAGCCACTTCCTTTTTAGACTATTAAGTAAAAAATGACTGCCATTGTATTTATAGAAGTACACTTTACTCCTCTTTTCTGTTCCGTTTCCCAGGATACACTATCCAACCATCTCATTTCCAATGGTGTGTAGGTAACATTTGCAAGATCCAAGAGATTGAGAATCCTTTCCCTTCTCTATTATCCTATGAGAACAAAGACTGAACCTATACCAGTGATGTCATCATTCAGCCCCTATACCATGCATTTAAATGCCTGGTTTACCTGTATGCCTGAGCTAGGGTCTTTATGGCCACACAACTGGTGTGGGCCATCTCCCTGGCACATGCTCCTTAGTGATGCTAATTAGGTAGGCACACCCACTTGCCTTGGCATGTTTTATAGTTGACCCAAGCTGCAAACAGCAACATGTATAAGACATATGCTCTCCTCTTTGTGTAATTTCAGGCACCAAAATATGCCTACACATAGGGGTGTATGCATACAGACACACGCGTATTCTTTTTTGCCTGGTAGAAATATGCTTCTGTGATGTTCCTTCTACTCCCACACATGCCCCTCTATGGTTGGCATATCTCCTAATTATTCCCATCTACTCCCTCCCCATAGACCTTTTGTGTGTATATTTTGGCACACATTCTCTTGATTCTGCCTAGTTCTTCTTTCTCTCCTTTTCTTTCCCTGCCTCCCTCCCTCTCCCTCCTCTTCACAACTCCTTAGAAAATTTGTTAAACTATACACTCTTTATTATTAATGCGCATTTATGAAAAATTCTTCACAGTTACAAAAGTGCATGGTTATAAAATCATCTCCATACAAAGGTTGGCATCTTCCCCTTCCCCGCCCCTCCCTAACCCTCCCACCCCCAGACATCAGCATTCCACAGGACAGTGCTTAGAAAAACTGAGAGCTCAGTGGATCCAGAGCTCTCTACCCAATGCTGTGGCAAACATGGCGGTGATTTACACAAGACCTTGCAACTTGCCTCCTTCACTTCCCTTTTGCCTCCTTCTGAGGTGGGTAGAGCAGACAAATTTCTCTAGCTTTGGGAAAATTTTCTTCTCAGGAATGAGCAAAGATGTCTCCTTATACTCTTCTAGAGCTGAAAACGATGTCAGCAATATCAACAAGGACATCTACAAGGAAAATGGAGGTTGTAGGTCTTTCCTGATGGTGAAGAGAAAAGCCTCTCTTGGTTTGTTCAAATTCCATATACCATCTTCCTTGAGAGGAGCTAGAAAATTCTATAGCAACTCTGGGGACCTATTTCTGCACGATTCTCTGGTAATCCCTAAAGGAATGGAGAAACAGATGAGAGATTGTCTGAGGGTGACCAGAAGCAACTGGTCCAGAGTGGTGTGGTGCAGATTGGGGTCTTTTCTAAAAAACAATTTTCTTGGTCCAGACTTTGACCGTTGCAGCCCTGTTGGTTAGCTAAACTTTGATATCCTTAGGCCCAGCATGAAGGAAGCCTCTGTGGTAAGGACAAATCTCTGAGGGATAGAGAACAAAGGGAAGCAGTCTGACTGTTGCTGGGCTGCCTCAGTCACATATTTTTCTCTTTTTATATTTTTCTGAGCAGCTATACCTAACCCAGCCCCAATGGGATTCCATATTAGTGCATCAAGTTATTCAATAAACAGATGGCTGCGTAATCTCAGGGAACCGAACTCAAGTTCCAGAGAAGTTGGTTCCATGTCAGTAGATACCCAACATATATGGAACCTTATGAACAGACACATGGACTCAAAGATACCCCAACATTTACATGTTAATTAGTCTGGAAAAAACTTATTCAAGACTTGTAGGGATACCATCATGGTTTCTTGGTCCAGAAGGGTTGTGTGAACATTTCCAACTAGAGCAGTTAGATTACCTCCAGAGAAGTGTGCCCCTAGAAGCTTGCTTCTGATAGCCTGTGCAAGATATTGGTGGGAGAAATGGAATTCCTTGGCAGTAGGGGAGTTTTATCATTGTGCTTTAGTTAACTGGGGACCTTCTAGTAGCTGGAGAAGAATCCGTTCTTTAAAAGCCATGTATCCTATTCCGAAAGATGTGCCATTGACGGGGACCAAATAGTCTCATTAGAAAGGACATTTGAATTCAAGGGGCATTTGGCATCTTGTTTGGTTCTAGTTCTATGCAAAAAAGGTACATATCTTAAAATATATTAACTATATTTCAGCAGATAAGAGTCTATAGGAGATTGTAATAGATGTATATGGTGTTCCTCTATGGGAGGCTTAACTATTTGTGTCAGGACTATTATTTCTAAAAGTTTCACCCCAAATACTTTAGGCTGTTAGTTTGACTAGTGAAGAGTAGCCCCAGTCCATCTGTCCCTGGGCATAGTGGAAGAAGAGAGCAGGCACAGTTCTGCTCCAGATGTCACAGGAGTGGGGCTCTTGCTCAGATGCTGTAAGTGGGATACAAGGGACACAAGGGTCAAGTACCCCAGGTCCATCAAAGTTTCTGGGTGCTCTTTTGGTTGACTATCTCAAGGAAGCATGAGTAAGGGAAGACTCCTAGGAAGATGACATGTTATTTTTCTTTATTCCTTTCCTAAGAGGATAGAATGATGCAAAATTGTTGGAGCTGGGGGCAAGGTAGAAAGCCCCTGTTTTAATCTTCATCCTGGGCAGCCTTACCAACATGTTGGACTGTTCCTTAATGTCTTCCTCTGTCCTGCTGAGGTTCTCACCCCATGTCTCCTGCACCCATTGATCTCTTGCAACACAACACAGCAGGGTTTGAGTAGGAGGGGTTAGCATAGCTTCCTCTCTTGTTTCCCAAAGAACTTCTTTTTTGCATGATTTCCACCAAGGTCACCAGTTCTAATGTGTTATTGGCACACTGCAAAGGCAGATGACTCCTATTCAGGTGCTATTTGTGCTGCTCCTATGTTTCAGAGGCTGCGATTTGCTCTACCGTGAGCACATCTAAATCTGTGCAGAAGCTGCATTTTACTGCCTTTTATTTAGCTGATATACTGACCGATCATGACTGCTGAATCCAAAGGCCCTACTACCCAGTCATCTGGGCATTCTCTTTCCCAAGCACCTGGGAAAGCTGGAGAGAGGACCGAGTAGGACTTGAGTCCCAACTTTACTGCTTTGGTAAGTCACATCTGCTCTTGAGTCTCTATTTTCCAGTCTGTATAATAGGAGTAATGATGTTTGGTTTGCCTCTCACATAGGGTTTTGAAAAGTCAAGAATGATGCCACAGCATTTTAGGAGCTGTCCAGTGCTGAACAAATACAGGGAAGAAGCTGACGAAGCTGATGGCAAAGATAGAGATGACGGCAACAATGAAGATAATAGTGCTTCACACATCAAGTTACTTGATTTTTGACAGACTGATTAGACACAGTTTCCCTGAATAGAGCTGCCTATCACCTTCCTTCTAGAGTTTACCCAGATAACTTTGGGCAAGATACGCATCTCCCTACACTTAATTCATCTGTAAAATGGGAATAATAAAAACCACCATGCAGTGTTGCTGGGAGAATTGAAATAAATAAGTCAATAAATTTAAAAGTGCCCAGAAGAGTGCCTGGACCTTGTTGAGAGCACTTATTCATCAGCACTACTTGAATTTGAACTTATATAACTTCAGAGGGATCTATGATGTTCCCTAGCTTGGATTAGGCTAGAAAGAACACAGATTTTATTTTGCTTGTTAAGCAACATGTGACTTTGGACTCTCTATGAACCTTTATTTCCTCATCTGTACAATGAGAACAACAATGCTTACCTCAAAATATTGTTGTATGCATTAAAATGAATTGTCTGTGGAGAGAGCTTATCACAGTGCCTGACACTGGCAAGTGCTTGGTAATTAATAGCTCTCATACCCTGATGCTTAAATGGGTGAATTGCTTGGAAGAAAGAGCAAATCCTCCTATGGTCACAACTGATCTATTCCTTCAGTCCTGGCTACCCTCATGCTACAGTGCACTTTCTTGATGAGATCCTTTGGTGTGAGCACCGTGGCAAGAACAGTCACAAGATTAGGACTTCCAGGGTGGCAGGACTCTTGCTCCCCATTGCTGGATCTCTAGCTTCCCTATTCTGAAGCCAAAGCTCAAGTGAGAGGCAGGAGGCAGGGGTAGGAGAAAAGACACTGAAAGTGTCCACCCTCAGTTTGGTACCTGGGACCTCACTGGCAGGCTGCATTTGGTGGACATAGTTTGGGAGGCAGGCAACAGGAGGTGGTCTCACCTGGTAGCTGCTGGCAAGAGGCCTAGGGGGCTAGTATGGGAGTGTTATCTCCTTCTGGAGGCAGTGTTGGGCAACTGCAGGAGCTGAAAGATTGGGTGTCAGAGGGAAGTTTTAGTCCTGTGCCGCATCCACTCTATACACTTAAATCACAAGGATTGGTTACTGTTCTCAACACACCATGCATATTTTGGCCTCCGTCATTTGCTCATGTCCATCTTTCTTTGTCTACTTGATGAAGTGGACATTTTTTGATGATTTTGTTCACAAATTGTCTCCATTCTTGTAATTCTTTCAGACTTTTCTAGGCACAGTTGATGACCCCTCCTCTGTGGGTTGGGCACAACGTGCTCAGAGTGTTGAAAAATTGTCTTAAAGGGAATTGATTTTGAATCTCTCTTCTATTAGAGGTAAGAGCCTAGGGGTCATGGACTAGGTTAGGGTCATCTAACATTTCACGTTCTGGCACAGTGTCTGGCCCACAGTCGAACCTCACACAAAGGTAGTTTCCTGACCTTGCTTGGGTCATGAAGTGGCCAGGTCACCATGGAGCCAGAGTGAGCAGGGTCTAGTGGTCAGCAGCAATCATGGCCAGCAGCATGAAGAGTCGCCAGGCACTGACATCAAATCTCTTCCTCTTCACTGGCCTTGCTCCAACGATGGCAGCAGTTGGCTGTGATGCCCAGGAGGAAGTTGGTGACCACGGAAGCAATGGAGACCACAAATCCCACAAATGCAATGAAGAGGTAATCGTCCAGGGTCAGGGTCAGGTGGCAGGCCTTGAAGCTCTCCTCAGTGAGGGAGAAGAGTGGGGCACCCTCGACTTCAGGGGGTCCCCGGCACTCAGCCAGTTGAGAATCTGCAACACAGAACCCAGGAAATGTGAGGAGCCAGAGAAGAGTGAGTGGAATGGAGAGTCCCCCACCCCTCCTAAGAGAAGTTGAGTCTTTTATTGAGTTTCTATGTGTCAAACATTTTACTTACCTTCTTTACTCTCCTCAACAACCCTTGAATCAAATATTTTATTCCTGTTTTTATAGTTGTGGAGATTGCTGTTCATAGAGTTTAGTAACTTGCCTCAAGTCCAATAGTCACTACTGATGGTAGATCTGGGGCTTTCTTGTGACATTTTCATCTCTTACAGTGGCTTCCTAACTAGTTTCTGCGATTCTGCCTTTAAATCATCTCAATGCAGTTGGCTTAGTATCTTTCACACCTGAATTTCTGTCATGTACTCTGTGCTTGAATCCCTCCCCTGACTTCTTACCTTTTCATGGAATGAAAGGTAAGGTCCTCACTGTGGGCTACGAGGACTCTTCTTCCCTCTGCTTCTTGTTCACTCTGCTCCATCCACACACACTTTTTGATCATTCTTCCATCACCCCGAGCATGTCCCTTTTCAGGGTGGAGAGTGCGTGCCTTTGCATTTGTCCTGTGTGAGAGTGTTGCTGCTTTGAATCTCAGCACAGTTCAGTCCCTCATTCCTTTGGGATTTTGCTCAAATATCACCTTACTAATGAGTCTTTCATTTATGATTCTATATAACTCCACACCACCTCTCTCTGGGCATTCTCTGTCTCCCTACTCTGCTTTTTTCTCCATTGTATTTATTATGTCTCGTTGTTTCTTTATTATCTGTCTTCTCCCCCTTGAATACAAGTTCTTCCCACAGTGTCCCTAGTCATTGAACAGTGTCCTGTCTGTGTAAGTGCTCAATGAAACTTTGTTAAGTGAATGTATGGATGAATGACTCTGTTCAACTTGAAAGCATTGGGTTTTTCTACTATCCCATATGGCTTTTCCAGGGATGTAGAGTATAGGGTTATGAGTATGGGCTCTGGAGATACTGGTCTGGGTTCAAATCTCCTCTCTACTCCACACTAGTTGTGTGGTTGTGGGTGAGTTACTTAACTCCTCTGTGTCTTGCTTTCTTCATCTGTAAAATGATGATAATAATAGTATCTATAACATAGGATTGTAGGGAGGACTCAGGGAGTTAACATATATAAATAATATATTATTTATATTATAATAAATAATAATAATTATTAATAATTATTATATTTATTAATTATTATAATTATTATTATTATGGTGGATAATAAGCACTATGTTAGCATGTGCTTTTGTTATTATCCAAGGCTGGTCTCCCTGGACAGGTCAGTGAGGGTCATATTCTATAGATAGTCTCCTGTAGGAGAGGCTTCTCCTACAGTGGGATTACTTTTCTCTGCATCATTGATGGTCCCGCCTCACCCTTCCAGGGTCACTTGTAGAAACACATGGTGGTTGTCAATGGTTTCATTTTACTCTGCCTTGGAGGTAAGAGTGACGTGCAGATGGCAGCTCTGCCCTGCAGTGCCAGGCACCGGCTTTCCAGCAGGCAACCATTCCTTTGCTCATCGTATAAGCATTAATCAAGCGCTCACCTTTGGGCAAGTCTTTTTTTTTTTTTTTTTGCCTTTCTGGCTCTTGTGCTCTCCCTCCATAAGAAGGGAATAATTTAACTTAAATTGTCTAAGAAAGTCAATATGCAGAAGTTTTCTAAATTAGGTGGTGCATAAATGCTATTTATTCATCCTGTAGTTTTTGAGACCAAAGAATAAGATGATGGATTTGGATTGACCCTTTTGAGAAATGGATGAACATCATTCTCCTTAAAAATGAGGAGTCAGTTTGGGGGAGAAGATGCAGTCTGCAGTCCAGGTGGAGGGGTCTCTGCAGGCTCTATGCACAGCACTCCAGACCCTGCTCAGGACAAGATGGGATCTGGAGTTGACCATCAAGGGCTCTCCTCTCAGAAACGGAAGATACAGAATGCCAAAGCCTATTGTGTGCATGACTGGGGTGGTGGGAAGACAATGTGAAGTCAGGGAATGTGGGGAAACTGGGGGCAATTGGCATGGACCCAGCAGAGGAGGCCCTGAGGATAGCTAGCAGAATCCCGGGGGAGTTCAGGATGGGACTCTGAGGGCTGATGAAGCCCTCTGGTAATTCAAGGGGCCGGTTTTGAGTATATCCCAAGGGCACCCTTCTGTCCTTCTCTGTTGGGATTTGTCCAAAGACCATGGATAATAGTAGGAGAAGAAAAAGAAGACAAAGGGAAGATGACTGCCTGGTCCTGCCTATGCTGGCAAGCTCTCTGTGCCCAAGAGGAAATATCCTGGAGGATGTGATGTAGTGAAGAGCTTGTTCTGCGGAGAGTAGGGAATCTAGGTTTCTAGCTGTGGCCAATGGACAGTTAATTTCCCTCTCTGGGGCTTGGGTCCCTCATCCGCACTGTCATGAGGCTACCCGGATGGGATCTTGGACCCCTCTTCTGCTCCCCGGGAGGCTGTGCTTCTTCTGAAGGGCAGCAGGGGTCTCAGAGATCACAGGAGGTGGAAGGTGAGTGAGTATGGTGGAAGATGTCTCCAGGGTGCCCTTTCTGTCCTTAGGATACAGGACAGAGGTGACTGCTTGCAACCTGCAAGGGGAGAGCAGGAGGGGAGATGGCTCTAGGCAGCCTCCTCCTCATGCCCTCTAGCATTGCCCCATCTCCATCCCCAGCTATTTTGGTCCTGGAGAACTGCTTCCCACAACTGTAGAAACAGTGGAATCGTGACCCACACCCCTCCCCCAAACTATTTTGGTCCTGGGCTCCCCACTCAGTCTTCCTCTCCCTCCTACCTTATTCAGCAACACTCCTTTGGAGCACATGCTGAGGCAGGCTCTGGGAAAGCCCCCTGAGATGGTGCCCACAGCTATTTCCTGTAATTCTACTGTAGGGAGCTGGTGCCAAGGCTCAGTGCTGCCACACAAGAGAGCCAGAGACTGGGGGCCACAGCTGAGCACTACCTGCCTCCAGGTGAGGCCAGGGCCCATCAAACCTCTGTGATTCCAGCTCCATTGGTCCCCAGTGCACCCCCATTAGGGATCGATTGGTTAAGTTGCCATATCCATTTCTCTTCTCAGCTCCCCACCCCATGCCCAAACCTTGCAGAGCTCTGCTAAGGCCCTCTGGCCAGCCCAGAACTCAGGCCCTGGCTTTTCCTGTTAGCTTTGGACCTGACTTTTCAGGATATAGCCAGAAGGAAGCCGGACTGCCAGAGTTCAAATGCTGACCCCAACACTTAGCAGCTGTGTGGCTTTGGGCTAGTTACTGAACCTCTCTGCGCCTCAGCTTCCTTCTCTATAGAACAGTGCGTGTAGGGGTCTCATCATGGTTATTATGAGGAAGAGATGAGCTAAATATGAAATATGTTTAGGATAAAGCATAATAGTAAGTCCTGGCAGGTAGTAAGTACTAAAATAAAGACTGTTTGCCCGTTTCTATTTCTTTGAGTTTTCCCAGCACTTTGAATACTTTAAAAAAGCAGCCCGGTAGAGTAGAACAGGGCTTAGAAGTCAAATAAACTTGAGATTGACCCATGACGCTGCTACTTTCTACATGAGTGACCCTGGGCAAGTCTTTTCATTGTTCCTGATCTCAGTTTCTTCACCTGCAAAATGGGAGTCACAAAAGTGAGGGTAGATAATGCCTGCCAAGTTCTTGGGGCATGGTGAAGGCTCAGCATATGCTGTTATTAGCTACTCTCGTTTACTATCTGTCTGCCTCAGTAGGTCCTAAGTGCTGCAGACACAAGGGCGGTGTTTCATTATCGAATGGGTCCCCGGTACCCAGCAAGCACAGCAAGGACTTAATGGATAATACTTGTGGGGAGGGACACGGCTGGTGTGCACAGAGGCCAGCGCAGACCAGGGCACACACCAGGTGCTCTCAGTCCCTCCCTGTTCTTTGCAACCTTTGCTTGCGGTGAGGCAAGACCCTCTGAGCCCTTGGCTGCCCAGTCGTGCCCTCTTGCCTTACCCGCCGTACAGCGCTGGATGCGGTTCCGCAGCCACTTCAGCAGGGGCTCCATGGTGCAGCCGCACACCCAGGGGTTGCCGCCTATCTGCAAGGTCACCAGCCCCGGCAGGCCCTCGAGGGCCTCGAGACTGAGGAAGGCCAGGCCCCCGTAGCTGAGGTCCAGGTCTCGGAGCTGCACCAGGCCCTGGAAGGCCTGGGGGTGCACCCTGCGCAGCCACGGGTTGTGGCTCAGGTCGATGTGCACGAGGCCGTGGGCTTCTTGGAACATGTCCGCCGGCACGTGGCTGAGGTTGTTATAGCTCAGATCCAGGTGTGCCAAGCGCTTGGCGTGGAGGAAGAGGCCCCGGGGCAGCTCCACCAGGGAGTTGTTTCGCAGATCCAACACCCGGAGCTCCATGTAGCACGTGAGGTAGCCCGGAGGCACGGCCGCGATGCGGTTGTGGGCCAGGCTGAGGTTGCGAGTGTCCATGGGCAGGTCTGGGGGCACGGAGAACAGCCGTTGGCTGCTGCAATCCACTACCTGGTTATGGCACGTACATAGGACTGGGCAGCTAGTGCCGGCATCCGAGCGCATCACGCCAGCTGCCAAGAGGAGGGAGACCAGCAGCACAGCCGGGTGGGGGGGCCCAGGCCAGGGCAGCTGGGACCAGGTGTCACCCATCTTAGGCAACTGGCAACAGCAGTGCTGAAGGGATCCCACCAGGGCTGGGGCTGCGTCCACGAAGCAAGGGTCAGTGGCTCAGAAAGCCAGCTACATCAGGGCCAAAGTCCCAGAAGGTGGGGCTTCTGGGCACGTGGTATCATGGCTCAAGCCTTTCCCCGGAGCCTCTAAGCACCAGAGGCCTCCCTAGGTGAGACCCACAGGAAGTCCCCTTTGGAGCCCAGGGGGCAATAAATCCAGCCGAGGTCCCACAGAGTCTGCAAAGATGATCAAAACTTGAGAGAGGAAGGAACTGCGACGGGGATTGGACTAGCTGGTAGCAGATCCTGGAAGGGTCCCTGTGGATCTGTGTCCCTCTCACCCATGACCGCTGGGTGCTTCCTCTCTGTATTACATTGGACAGGTGGTAGAGGGGGTGAAGGACACAAAGGGTAACTATCGAAGGTCCTGGCACGTCTAAAAACCCTGAGCCCTGCCCCAAGTCTGAGACCAATTAGGGGGCCAGGGCTGCATGTGGCTGTCCAGCATTTGAGGTCTCAGAAGCCATTTCTTCTGTGGCCCAGGGGGCTCGAGTCCAAGGAGGTCCTGGGGTGGGTGTTTTGGGAAGGGAGCCTGGGGCAGAGTGGGTCTCCATGGGCCTCCTGAAAGCCCGAGTCTTCAGCCTCAGCATCTACTGAAATCCCCAAGGAGGGTCTTCTTTCCCTAGGTTGCGGAGGACCCCGAGTGACACGCACTGTCGACTGCCAAGGCTGGAAAGAGCCATGTGTCCTGGAGGTGCAGGATGGGGGTCAGCTAGGACCGCTTTGGTGACTTCTTCCCAGCCAGTGCCTCTCTCCCAGCCCAGCTCTGTGTTCAGCAGGCGGGGGCAGAATTCCCTCTGTCAACAAGGAAAGCACTCAGGCGGAGATCTCCAGTGCCCTCCCCTCCCTGCTGTCCGTCCTAGGTTCCCTGCCCCCCTTTTTCTCTGCCACCAGCCACAGAGTTCTCTGCATGCTGTGTGTCAGATGTGGACAGCACTGGGCTCAGACCCCACCCTCACGCTGTGGTTGCCTGTCCTCCTCCGGGGGTTCTGTCCTGGGCGAGATGCATTTGCTTCTCCTCCTAGCCTCGCCCCTCAGCACCAAACACCCCACCCCTGGGCAACTCTCTGAAACAGGCACGCAGCTGGCCTGGCTGTGTGCATACCCCTTTCAGACTGGGTTAGTGCCCGAGTCTCTCTCTCTCACCCTCTCCCTCCCTTACTGTCTCTCTCTCTCTCTTTCTCTCTCTCTCCCCCCTCTCTCATTTACACACACACACACACACACACACACACACGCACGCGCGCACACGTACACATTGTTCTCCTGTGACCCCCCCCCCCATTTTCCCTGCCCTGTGCTCACACCTCCCCGTTTTCTGTCCAACTGCCTTCTGTACACGCACTGCAGAACCCCCTTTCCAGCCTGCCCCCCATCTTCCACCCTCATGCACACCCCTGCTCCCAGCCCCCTTTCTACAAGCACCCCACTCTGCTCTCTGTCCCCCAGCATGAGCCCACGCCCACATTTGGTCAGGCAGAGAGACAGCGATGACACACCCGGTGTCTCAGCCCTGCCGTCCACCGCATCCCCTGTGGCCCCCACATCCTCCCTGGCCCCTGGCTGTCCTCACTTGTCCTCCCTCACCCCCTCGGTCTGGCAATGCCTCCCTTCCCAGCACTTCCAGCCTCAATCCCGCCCACTGGGAAATTACCAAGCTCCTTTATCCAGACCCATTTTTCTGAACCCCAAGGTCTCCCCTTGCACTCCCACAGGCCCTCAGGAGCCCACTTACTCTGTTCCAAGGACACAGCCATCAATCTGCAGCAGACGTGGGTCTCCCTCCCTCATCCTGGAATCCCGCTTGCTGCTTCGGAACAGATCGCCTCCCCGGCACTTCCCCTCCCCCGGCTTCTCGTTCTTCATGGCTCCTGGATCCCGGGGCAGCAGCCTCTGTGGTTTCCTGTCCTGTGCTCCCGGTGCCTGCCCGTTCCCCTTCTTTTACTCAAACGGAGAATCAGAGAGAGGATGCTTAGAAGAAAGTTCACAGAATCCTCCGAATGCTTCCTCTCGAAACTCAGCTGGTGCTGAGGCTGCTGGGGTATGTGGCTTCCGCCAGGTCTTCCCCTCCCTCCGCCTTCCTTTCCTCTCTCCCCCTCCTCTCTCCCTTTTTCGCTCCCTTTTTTCCTCGAGGGCCAGGTACTGACGTTTCACTGTCTCTTAGCAACTGCCTCCACATCTCTGAGCAACAGGAGAGCTGGCTATGGACCCCACTAAGAAGAGAGAGAAGAGAAGGAAGCAGTGGCAGAATCCACAGCCACCTGCCGGGTCCCAGCAATAGGGCAAGGGAGACGTGGGGGAGGGGGCAGGGCAGAGGTGAAGGCAGGGGAGCAGGCAGGGAGAAAGTGCCAAAGGGCCCTGTGGGAGAGGCTGGAGTGGGGGCAAAGAAGGGTCTGGAACCTGAGATGGATGAGGGGGTGCTTATGGGCACTGGGCATCAGTCCCAGAAAGGAAAATAGAGAGAGGTTGGAATGGAGAAAGGAACTTCTTGAGGGGAGGGGAGAGAAACTGAAGAAGGCAATGAAGACATGAAGAGGGACGGAAGGGAAGAAGAGAAGTTCATGTGACAAGTTTACTCACTTGATGGGATATATCTACTCAGTCCATATGTAGCATCTGTCTCCCTGGGTCTGAATATAGTTTGGTCGCCAGGTATCAGGTGGCTGGACTGGCTCAGGGCTAGTCAGGGACGATTATAGAAGGTGAGACCTTTTCTGTGTTCCCTAATTGTCTCTAATTCCTGACCCCACAACTGCAGAGAGTTTTGGGTTGCAAAGGGCAAAGTGACAGGTCCAGGTTGGGTGTCTGGGGCTGCAGAGACACTCGGCTCTGTTTCTAGGAGGGTGCAAGCTGCCAGAAAATCTCATGGTCTTGACCTTTTTCTCCAGGTCCCAAGGACTCCGTTTGCCCTCCTGTTTCCATCTCTCCAAGCTCCCTGTCCCTCCCCCCATAGACTGACCTCACAGGAGGGTGAAGACTTCGCAACATCTCATTGAACAAATCCCTAGCTGACCTGCATTTTAAAAAGCAGCTTGACCAGTTGGTATGGTCAAGGAGCTGGCTCATTTCTTCATTTTAACAATTATTTATCGAGCTCTGACCGTGTGCCTGGCGCTTGGGTACATGGTGGGCATACAGCTGCCACTAAGATGGACTAAGACTTTGCCGTTACAGAGGTCATCTTAGTCCTGTGTGTTTGCTCAGTTGATCTAGGACCTCTTCTATTTAAGTAATATCTTAAGTCTTTGAGGGAAACCAAAATTGAGGATCAGAAAACATGTGTTAAGTTGTACAGATTCTAGGCATGTACAAGGTCCTCAAAATCACTGTCTTCTCTAACATGATTCTTTTCCCCTTATGGTCTTAGAAGTTCTACTGCTAAGCATCGTCCTCGTATTATGCTTATTTTGAATCTTTTATGTTCCACAGTGCAGAGTAACATGGTAGCTGCTTCATTAATATTTATATGTTGAATTGGCTGAGGTAAATATGATTTGTATCTTCCCCTGCTCAAAGAAACGAAAAGTTCTTCAACTCGTTAATGAGCTTAGAAATAAAATGTTAACCTTAATGCACAAAACAGAGCAACACATTGAGACAAGTAATCCATTATAAACAAGGGCTATTGGCTTCAGTAAAGCAAAGTTAACATTAAGATTAGATGAAAAATGATAGAAAACATAATTATTTCAATAGAGAAGAAGAAAGGTAATCAGGACATTTCTTTTTTTTTCTTAAATGTTTATTTATTTATTTTTGAGAGAGAGAGAGCGAGAACGAGCACAAGCGAGGGAGGGGCAGAGAGAGAGGGAGACACAGAATCCAAAGCAGGCTCCAGGCTCTGAACCGTCAGCACAGAGCCCATCGCGGGTCTCAAACCCACAAACTGTGAGATCATGACCTGAGCTGAAGTCGGATGCTCAACTGACTGAGCCACCCAGGGGCTCCAATTGGAACATTTAAATGTTTAGTGTTGACTAAAGGCACATTAAAAAACAAACAACAGAGAATGGAGGTTTTCTTCCTTTATATAATATGAAATTTATTTGCAATAAAACCAATAATACGAGTCAATGAAAGTACTTGTGACAGTTTCCTTAAAAAATAACTACACAATAATGCCTTGCCACCATTTGAAACTATAGTTTTCTGGCCTGTAATGTTGGGATAACAGCAATCATGGTGTCTAACTCATGGAGTTGTTTTATGGTATAGGAGTCATTATTAATAAAGTACTTAGAATAGATGTAGCACTATAGATGTGTTCATTTGTTAAATGAACAAATAAAGTAAAACACATGGCAGAGCATAAAATTGCTGAAATTGTTAGGCAGAAGGGAAAACAAATTGCACAAAAGTGGAAAATGAAAGAAGGAAAGTACCACACCTGCACGTGATTTGAATGTATTCTAGGTCAGGGTAAGAAAATCCCCATTGACTGTTGCATATAATATCTTCCATAAAAAAAAAAAGTGAGATTAAGTGATAGCAGAAATCTTAGAAATCTTTTAAATGATCTTTTACCCAGAATCATTTTATGTTAATGTTAAGTATTATTCCCAAACTGGTGTCTCATGGTCCACTGGGTGCCATGAGAAAAATGCTTGTTCTCAAATAAGTTGAGTTGAACAAAATGAAACAAATTTATTTATTGCCAGATTTCTCAGGGCTTTTAATGTGCAAATGTTCAGGATGACCCACCTAGGGAGAGGACTGGGGAAGAGGGAAGGATGTATCATACCCAGCACCGCTCTTATGCAAAGTCCCCGGCTACTTCCTTTAGTAGAGCAACTTTCTCTTGCATAGCAGCCTCACAGCGGGAGTGATTCAATTTTGAGCCTCAGCAAAATGATAAATGATTACATACCGTGGCCTTTCGTGGCCTCTTGCAAGTTATTGAAACCGTGACTGTTCGATCATGAATGTCAAGGATTTACTCTACTGGGAAAATACACAGAAATTAATCTTAGAGTTGTAGACACAAATGAGTTGAAAAATCATTTTCCTAATTACGATTTCTTGACATACATGGCAAACGAGTTGAGATAATGACAGAAAACCTTTAAATACATGAGAATAAATGTAATCTACCACAGGAGAAATTTGTTCAGGGACGATTATGAAGCCTCAGGAGAGTGAAGATACAGAAAGAAATGGAAAGTTAATCTCTCTAGTTACTGGAAAAAGCTTAAAATAGGGAAGATGACTTTGCGTTTTATAGTATAATAATTTAGAGAAGTATTTAGTAGAATCTGGTGAACTGGAGGTAGAAGCCGTTGGGGAGAAATGAACCACAGATGATGTTAATGAAGAAGATGATGATGATGGTGGGGAATACTGAGAAGTGGAGGTGGTGGACTTTCCTAACTAAAAGATTAAAACGTACCTTATAAACCAGGGTGCCTGGATGGCTTAGTTGATTGTGTCTGACTCTTGGTTTCAGCTCAGATCCTGATCTCACAATTCATGGGTTCGAGCCCTGGGTCTGACTCTATGCTGATAGGACGGAGCCTGCTTGGGATTCTCTCTACCTGCCCTCCTGCCTCTGCCACTCCCTGGCTTGTTCTCTTTTTAAAAATAAATAAATAAACATTAAAAAAATTATGTTGCAAACTGAAAATTGGCCAACAGCATTACCCAAAGTTCGTGCTTTGGAAAAGGACTTTGGGATACACTATCCCTTGAGGAAGTGATTCTCACTTCAGAATAGAGAAAAGAAAAATGAAAAACAAAACCACAGTTTTGAAAGTCATCTCCGAGTAAGTATTGTTATTGAGACATTAAAGCCATACTTCATTTTCGTACACTGAAGAAGTTCCAAATGGTCCAAAGAATTAAAAAGAGAAACAAACAATAACAAAATGCAAATCAGGGAGAGAACAGAACAGCACATTGTCTCTGCCGTGGAGAGATGTCTTTCTGTGTGTCAGGGAAATGGAGAATGTCATTTGCGACAAGATGGTTTCTGACAAACACACAACATTGAAAGACAACAAGGTTTCTTTGAGCAAAAAAATAATGACAAAACAAAATTAGAAAGGAAAGAAACTCAATGGAAAAACATTTACTGCAGACACTGGGAACTGGCTTGGCATACTTCGGAAATTGCTCATCCCTTCAACCTAGTAATTAGTAAGAAATTAGTTCATACAAAAATATTCAGAGCAGGAATATTTATGATAAGGACAAAGAAGGAAATAATATGAATGGCCAGCAACAGAGGGTGCTAAGCAAACACCATATTCATATAAAGGAAATGCCAAGGAGGACATTGTTAATTGTGGCACCCGGCTGGGTACTATTGCTGCCTGGGAAGAGTGCAGAATCACATTTACTGAATAAAGCACAGCAACGCTTCACTCCTAGTTTGACTGCTAACTCCTAACTCATCCTGCACCAATCATTAGCTAAGTCACTTATCCTCACCGTGCTCAGTTTTCTCATCTTTAAAATGGGCGTGATTTCAGTATGTACCTCCCAGGACTGCCAAGAGGTTTGAAAGAGGTAGAACCCGGCAGAGTTCTTGGTCCTTTCTAGAAGCTCTGTGAATAGTCATTACCATTATTATTAGTTCAATTATATAAAAGTGGATTGAATACCTTTTTCAGTCTTTTAAAATTTCTTGATTCAACCTGAGAGCCTGGGTAACACAGTCGTTACAGCAAGGGCTATGAGACAACCACAACAACGACAACAATAATAATACCTGACTCAGGGTTGTTGGAAGAATTAAATGACCCACATAAAATAGGTCATTGTACCTGGCATACCATCAACTCTCCACAAACCTTAACTACTGTTATTGTTATTATTTCAAGAGGAAGTTGGTGGAGGTTAGTATGGAACCACGCCTCCAATCATAGCAATTGTTTTTGGGCAATAATCCCAGCCCATCCCTTTTACTTGTGACCAGCTTGCACTTTTATCTGCTCCTTAGTTCCTGGACCCCTGAACCGGTTCTTGAGCTCTTTGGATGGCTGCTTCTTGTCCTTGCCTTGGTGACCCTCCACATCCTGCGATTAGAGTTGAATGTTGACATTCCCCTTTGTTCCTGAAGAGTTCAGAGGGGTATGTGCGTGTGTGCATGTGTGCACGTGTAGGCATGCAGCTCGGGTGTGTATATGCCTGTGTGCATGGGTGTGTGTGCCTGCCTGTGCACGTGTGGAGAGGGGTTGAGAAGGTGCATCCAGGTGCTCTGGAGGCATAAATAGTAAACTCTCATAATTACACATGTCAAGATGAGGCGCATTCATCTGCAATGTGGTTTGTACGTAATGCAGTTGGGGCCCGCTCTCTGCCCCTCACTTCCATCTCCCAACCTTGGGGCAGGGAAATGTGGAGGGGAGGTCAGGACTGATGGGGAATACGGGGTGAGTGGAGGCAGCTGCTTTTGGCGCCCAGTATTCTGTTGGCTAAATCTATCTTGGAGTCTCTGCCACTGCCCTGCGTGTCCCAGACAGCTGCCAGGTCCAGAATTGTTCCTGCCGACAAGGACCTGGGTCGCTAGGTGTTTATCAGGGATGTTTCTCTTGCAAAGTTAATTTTGCTAAAACGAGAAAACAAACTGAAGTTTATTGGGAATGGCAGTTCTCTGTCTGTTTCAACTTCCTTCTCTTGGAAGTTCTTAGTGTAATCACATGTTTATCTCTCTGTCTCACTTGCTGGGCTGTGAGAACCTTTTGGGCAGGTATGGTATTTTGTTTACTGTTTTCCTTTGGTGTCTGGTACATAATAAGCATGAAAACATCACAAATGTTTGCAGCGTGAATGAGTGAGTTCACTCCGAAGCATCAGGTCAGCTGTACCTACTGGGCCCTCTTTGCTGAGAGTATATTAAACCTCTCTGGGTGAAACAGGCCTATGCTGGTTTGAGGTCTGTCTAGGGACACCGCTCTTTACCATTGGTGCTAATGGTAAGAGAGGCTTCTAGGGTCTGATAGAAGAGAGAGAAGGGGATAGAGAAGGGTGAAATAACAGATGGAAATTTACAATCAGTTCCCAGGAGAGCTGGAGGTAGGAACAGCAGACGCTGTCACTTTGGGGCCTGTTGAGAGAGGCCGGAGGGGTACATTTGCTGTGGCAGGAGGGAGGCTAGGGACAGAACAAAGGGACCTACTGCTTCCTTAGCTGACCAGAGTTGACCAGCATAGGGCCAGAAAGGAACCAATATATACTGAATAGCTATAATGTCCCATTTTACGGACAGGATGACTGAAATCCATCTCCTTATCTAACACATATTTACTGATTGCCTACTATATACCAGACCCCGTCCTACAAACATACGGGGCCAATATCCACTCGGTTTGGTGTCTGTGATGGTTGGTGGTTACACAATTTGATTGTCCCTTGTTGAGGAGTGAACAAAATCAAGTCCCAGCTCTCTTGGTGCTCACTTTCTGTTTGCAGGAGACAGAGACGAACACACACATACACACATATACTGCAGGTGATGATAACTGCTATGAAGAAAAAAAATTGGGGCACAGGGGCAGAGGTTAGTAATTTGCCTGAGATTTCACAACAAATAAGAGGTGGGACCTACATTTGATGGATCTGAAGGATGACCGACCGCTTGGCGTCCATCCACACAGCCTGTGATGAAGGGACTGTGGACGCAGCTGGCTGCGAACCTATAGTTCTACCTAAGAGAGAGCTTCTTGTGTGTCGGCCATCAAATATTTATTGAGCCCCTACTATGCACCAGGTACCGTGCTAAGCACTGGTAATAGAGCAGTCAAGAAAACGGGCAAGGTCTCTTCCTGGGGAGGGAGACACGAGGAAAAAAGATCTTAAATGATTTTAAAGATACAAAGTTGGTCGAAGGGAGAATGCAGGATGTTGCAGGTAGGTAAAAGCAGGGCTCTTACATGGGGTATGGGGGGTACCTCCCTGAGAAAGTGATGCATTCTCTGAGTGCATTTGTTCTGGCCTCCCTCTTTTACCTTATCAGGTATTCTTTAAAAGTTCATTGGATTCTTTTTTTTAATTGCAGCTATCACCTTCATTAGATAGTTTTTTTTTGTGCTTCTACAAGCTATTTATTGTTAACATTTTGTGGCGTGATTTCACCCCTTAAGTGATTTTTACAGCCTTGCATCTCTCAGGTGAGATAACTTGCTTCATTCTATGAAATATAGCTTTTAATGAACCAACCAGGAGGCAACAACAAGGAAAATATTATTTCTCCCGAGTCCTCTGAATATGAATCAAGGGGGAAATAAGATGTACGTAGTTTATAAAAATAATGTTGCGGTAATGACTGATAAAAATATCCAGTTGTTTACAGCTTATTTGATAGAGTACTTAATGGCACTACTCGGCTCCTGACTGATAGACAGAAAATGCTCTACCTTCTTGATAATTTACCCATCTCTCTTCTCTGGTTATGCAGAGAAATGTAAAAAAAAAATATGGTTAATATAAACTCAATGATTTTGTAAAGCATAATCCCTTCCTGTCTGGTTCCCTGCATCTTCCTTCCCTTGTGGGTGGCTGCTGGGCTGTGTCCTTCCGACATGTCTTCCCTTCATGACTCTGATGCTGTCCAGATGCTTTTAGCCAGCCCTGGATGCCACAGCCAGACCACAGAGCAGCTCCAATTATCAGCACCCAACTTTGAATCACTGCTCTAGTTCATTCATTCAGGGCAGTCGCCTTTGCCCAGGCATCCTTAGGATTCTGGGAAGAAGATGGTAGGAGGGAGCCCAGATGCTGCTCTGGGACTTCCTGGAAAAGGAGAGTGGTAGTGGTGAAGAACAAGGAAATGGGAGGCAGGGAGCCAGAAAAGCTGGGGGCTTTCTTCCCAGGCCCTGGGAAGTAATTCCTACTTATAGGATGATTCTTGGTGAGTCCTGCTGGGCAAAGGTTTACCTGGAAATACCCTGGAACCGCAATGAGGTCATGCCCACTCTTGTGACCCACACCCTTTTGCTCTGCCTCACCTGTCCACATGGATAACGGTGCACCTACTGTCTCTCATTTTAGGCACAGAGAAACTACCACCTCTGGAGTGATGGATTCCTGCCCGCCCATGTCAGCGAGGCTACCACCGCTGATTTCTTGTCTTCGCCGTGTCACTCTCTCCTGGGGCTGCTGGATGAGAGCCAGAAGCCTTGGTCAGAGCTGGAGTTCTGTTATTTTCTGGCTCTCTGCTCATGGGGATAAAAATGCATAGATAACATTTACCAACCAACTACTTTGTGACAGGCACTAGGTTTTAAGTGCTTTACACGGGTTCCCACAGCCTGTCGATGGCAGGAGAAGACCTACCTGAGCATTCTCCTTCTTAAGCCCTATACCTCTTCCTGAGTCTTCCCCCCATCCTGTGAAATGGGGATCAGAATTCTCCTTTTTACCACACAGGGTTCAAAATAGAACATTCCTGTAGTATCTGCAAAGTGGAGCAGAGACTGATTGTTTTTGGTGGATGGCTCCAGGTGCTCCTTCTCTCTCCCGGGTGTGCTCCAGGCCCAGTGCCGGGAGGAGACAGAGGCTTGAGCAGATGGAGACTGGGAGAGGATGTGTAGCAACAGTGTCCCTGAGGTCTGTCCCAAGGGGGCAGCATGAAGCACTCTGTGTTGTCCACTCAGGCTGTAAAGGTGGACGCAACAAAAAGAAGATTGGGTCCTGTCAGAAGCAGAAAAGAAGGAATTTCTGTTTCACCCGTGTTTTTATTTTTCTCTCTCCAGGAGAGACATTTGGGGCTAAGGCGTTTGTGCCTGGGTGGTGCCTTTGGTCCAGAAAACTGCTCTGGGCTGGCTCAGGCTCTGAATCCAGAAGGTGGAGTGAGGCTCAGGCCTGCACAGTGTGGTCCTCAGTGCAGCGCGTGAGGGCAGGGAGGGGGGCTGAAGCAGGATTCACAGCTGCAGCTATGGCACGGCCCCTACTGGAGGAATGGGGGGTGTGAAGGTCCAGCTCAACTGGCCCCATGAAGTGGAAGGATGGTGACCCTAAAAATGGGAATCAGACCCCCTCCCAGTCTTAGACAGTCCAGGTGAAGGGGCTCTGAAATGAGACATTAAGCAATGCCTGCTCTCCTTCAGGTTTGCTGTGGGTCCTTGGGGCAAGTCATAGCCCCTCCCTGGGGCCTCAGTTTCTTCTCTAAATAACATGGGTGCTCTGGGGAACATCACCAAAAAGATGTGACTGCCAAATGGACACGTGAGCTAGAACCAGGGACGCGGAGGCTCCTCACCCCCTCCCCTGTCCTTGGAATACAGGTTCTGCTTGCGTTTTCTGTTCTTAGAGTCTGCTTCAAGGACACAGCCTTGACGTAGTGATGTGGTGTTGAAAACACCTGCACAGTATATGTGATAGGACCCGGATAAAGCCTCTTTATATAAACTTTTAAGAGCTGGTGGGTGGGTGTAGGGACCCATCCGTCTGTCTGCTGCCCAGGACAAGCCCCATATGTAAGTTTCTCCTGTTTATTCAAACTGCCACCTTCCAACCTGGAGTGGGTTGCCTCCTTCCTCTGTCTCTCCCAGTCCTTCTAGTGAGGGGGCTGTCTCAGATTATACCTGGGAGGCTCCCAGAGGGTGGTGAACCAACAGGAGCATTTGGCCCAGATGATTCTGAGCAGACTGGGTGATTTCGAATAAGGACAATGACTAGGCATTTATCATGATTTGAAACAATATTTACTCATGCTCTTCTCTGCAAGGGGCTGCCTCCGTTTGGCCTGACTGCTTGGCCCGGAAGCCTCAGGTCTCAGACTCTACATCAGTAAGTCTCTGGGGGACTAGGGGGCAGGGCTGGGGTGGTGGAACAGCTACCGCCTGTACCTCAGAATAGCTGCAGCCCTCCTGGCGTCTGCCGTCTGCCGCACATTCCCATCCCATTGGCTGCTCTAGATCCCTGCTGTCTGGCAGGCGATGCTTTCCAGGGTTTTGTGGCACCTGCTAAGCAGCCCACCCGCCCCGTGTGCTACAGAGTGCTGGCTTCTTCCTCTAAGCGGGTGGGATCAGAATAGCGACTCTTCTCTGGTTCCCCCAATCTTGCCTCACTTCACCTCCCAAATGGTTGAGAACAGAGGGGTAGATCAGGACAGTGGAAAGAGGCCTAGCGTTAGTGGTGGGGGTCTTGAGTGCTTGGCCACCAACTCACCATGTGACTGGGCACAGCCTAGACATCTCTCTTGGTTTCGGCATCTTCACCTGGAAAATGAGGGCAATCAGGCCGTGGTTCCACTGCTGTTCACAGGGTGACCATCTCAGTGGGGCATAGCTGGAGTCCTGTTATGGATGGCATGTCTGTGTCCCCCTCAGAATTCATATGTTGAAACCCTAACTCCCAATGTGATAGTATTTACAGCTGGGGCCTAGGAAGGTAATTAAACAAGGAGGGTGGGGCCCTCATCACGGGATTCATGCCCACATAAGAGGAGATGAGAGAACTAGCTAGCTCTGTTTCTACCATGTGAGGGTACAGTGAGAAGCCGGCAGTCTGCAATCCAGAAAAGAGTTCTCACCAGAAGCTGACTGTGCTGGCCTCCTGATCTTGGACTCACAGCCTCCAGAACTGTGGGAAAAATTTTCTGTTCCCTTCTGCTTGGCCAGTGCACATGTTGGGCTGGTTGTTCAATATTTTGAATATCTTCCTGGGGATAATAATGTCTGGGCAATTGCACAGAAACGATGTGAGGATTTGGTGGGGTAAACAGAGAAAGAGGTGCTTTGGGAATTGGGAAGCCATAATTGCATGTCTGATGCACTTGTCTGCCCAGTGTCCATCCATCTTCTCTGTTTCAGGGAGTAATTGCACCTCGATTTTCCACTCACCCATGCTTAACCATTTGGCTCAGATGGAGCTTGCTCCAGTTCTAGTTCCTAGTCTGCAGGAGACCCAGATCTGGGCAGGTAAGCATTTCTTTCTCTGGTCACAGTGATAGGCTGACAATCCAGAAAGACCCTGTCAGACCTGACCAATAAGAACACGTTCTCTCAATGTGGAAATGGTTTAGGGATAGGCATGGGACCCAAACTAGGCCAATCAGATTGTTTTTCTGAGATTATTCTCCCCAGGATGAGTGGGAAGGATGAGCTTTCCTTTCCGTCATGAGCTTGAAGGATGTGAATCACGACTACTCCTTCACGTAGAGAAAGCCTGTCTGGGTAGAAAAAAGTGGAGACAAGCAGAGCAAACCAACATAAGAGATGAAGAGGAGAGAGGAGGGAGTCTTGGTGACGTCAAGTCTTGGCTTTCTCTGGGCCCTGATGCCCTGGTTCTTACCATTCTTCCTTAAAGCAGAGTAAAGGATTGGGAATATCAGGGAGTAGGAGACGTATTTATAGTCTTATTTTGGTGATCAGGGAAACCTTTTCTAATAAGGTTAAATGTGGTCTTATACCAAAAGAACATCTGGGTGGATCAGTTGGTTAAGTGTCTGACTCTTGATTTCGGGTCAGGTTATGATCTCACCATTAGTGAGTTTGAGCCCTGCGTTGGGTTCTGCACTGGGTATGGAGCCTGTTTGAGATTTTCTCTCTCTCCCTCTCCCTCCGCTCCTCCCCTGCTTGTGCTCGTACTCTTAAAAAAAAAAAAAACAAACAACGACCAGATCTTATACCTAAATAAAGTAAGGAATGGGCCCAGGGAATACACAGAAGAGAATTCTAGAAAGTGGAAAGGCCCTCAGGCAGGACAGTGATTGGTATATTCAAGGAACAGCAAGTAGGCCAGATGTGACTAGAGCTGAGTGAAAAAGTAAGAACTTATTCTGAATTTCTCTCCAATATGTCAGTGGTGAAGCTACTCTGTCTGACAAGTTGGTGCTGGGGCCTCAGCCACAGCTTCTAGGGCTTTGCTGTACCTGTCTGCCAGAGGCTGGGAAGGCCAGAGACCAGCACTAAGGACTTTTATGGCTCTGTAATTCTCTGTCTGTCAATACCTAAGGGATATATGACCTTCCTTCTAGCTTCCTCTCATAACTCAGCTAGGATCTATCATAAAGTACTGTTTCCACAAGGCTCCAGAGAAGAGAGCACTGTCTTGTGGCTGGAGTAGACAGAAATGCTTCCGTGGAAGGGATTTCTTTCATTACAATTGCTGAGGTGTGACATTCCATGAACACCTGCCAGTTTGTTCCCCATGTGTTTGTTTCTTTCTTCATTCACATAACAAGAATTTATTGAGTATCTGATATCTGCCAAGGTATACAGAAAGGCACTGAATATACAAAGATGAATCAGTCACGGTTTCTGCTTTCAAGGATCTCAGACTGGCTGGATGTGGAGGAGGCAGCCATGTAAACAGATAATTAGAGAGAAACATGGCAAGTGCTGATACCAAGACGGGAACACAGTGCCACTGCAGGGGCCCCGAGGAGGGAGGGAAGAGTCAGGTGGTCTCTAGCTAGATAGGAGTGGCCCCTTGATGGACCACTGAAGGTTGAGGGGGGTCTGACTAGGGGATAGCAACTGGAGAGACAGTATGTGTTAAGACCATGCAGTCATGGGAAAGTAAGGAGTTAGGAAATGACAAACAATTCAGAATAGAGGGTTTTAGGGCTTGGAAGTTGGTGGCAAAGGTAAAGGAGCATGGTTGAGGTCAACCTTCCCCTTGCATTGGGGTCAACTCCCCTTGCATCAACCTACTAGTCTGGACTGGGTGTTTAGACTTTGTTCTGTTGATTTGGAGAATCATTCGAGATTTTTAAGGAAGGAAGTAATGAAAACAGATTGGGTTTTTAAATAGGGTATGAGATACTGTACTATACTATACTATACTTATACTACTAATAATAGGAAATGGTCTGAAGAGTAAATGGCTACTGTTTTTGGTAGAGACAAGGGCACAGACTCCAATGCCAACGGAGACCAGGCAGATGACGTAGGAGGACAAGGAGGCCAGCAGGTTGTGTGGCCCCTGCCCTGTCTCAAGAGGGCAGGTGCTATTCAACTCAGTCAGTTGTTGCCCCAGTGGGGAGTCAGGTCCAGGGCTGCCAGAGCTCCTGTGTTTTTCAAGAGCAGCCAAAAATCCAGATCCTTATGTAAAATCTCACCATTTTTAAACGTTGGCAACTAATTTAAATTCTACAAAATTCTGTGTGGGCCAAATATAACACATCTGTCAGCCCGATCTGTCTGCAGGCCACTGGTTTACAACTTCTGGGTTGAGAAAAAGAGTTTTCTTTTTTTGTAAAGAGATCAAAAATAGCTTTAGATCTAGAGATTCATGCCTGGAATGATCTTCTCTCACTCTGGTTCTAGCAAATTCTTAATCATTACTTAAGTCAGGGCCCTTGACCCTGTCGCACACCCTCCCATCTCCCCAAATGATACTTGGAGGGAAAAAGGGCTGTGGAGCAGGAGAGAAGCCAAGACACAAAAACTGTAGAATTGTTGACTAATGGATGGAATCAAGACTGGTTGGAGAAGTGGTAGTGTTCATAAACAGGTCCTCACAGGCCAGAGACCCTGCCTGGTGGGAGTTGGCCTGGATGGAAAGAAGTGTGTTGGGTCCTAAAGGAAAGATAAGATGCTTAAGAACAGGTTGACTTTGGAGACTAGAGAAAAGGCACGGCACTATGAGTTTCTGAAGGACTCGGTCTTAAGCAGAGTTGAGTTCCATGCCCCAGTCTGTAATCTCATCAGTCTTCGGTTACTGCTAGTCCTGACACACTGAAGACTGGCCAGGCGTTTCCAGTGGAGGGACCCAGGATGTGGGGGCAGAGTGTGCTTCTGCTGTTTCACTGGCCAACTGTTGTTCATCCTTTCTTGGTTTCCCCAGGAATCCATCCAGCCTCCACTCAGATCCATGTGTTTCTTCCTTGGGGGTTGGGCATGTGACTCAGATATGGCTCATCAAGGCTTCTCATCCCTTGGACACAGTGGTCAGTGAAGGATGGTCACATAACCCCATTGAGTCAGTGAGAATTGGGCTCAAGACCTCCCTTGAGTTGTTCAGTGACAGACATTCTCTCTTTCCTGCTGGATTTAAATCTGGGAAAGTATAGTTCTAGAGCAATTGTCAGCAAACCATGAAGACCCTAAGAAGAAAGTCAGCATGGAGAAGAGACGAGCTGAGAGATGGAGACAGGTCTGGGGACAGATGGCATTATTTGAGCCCCTGGAGCAGACTGTACCTAAAACTAGTTAACCAGATTTTTCATTATTGTAGCCAGTAAGTTTTTCTTCTTCAAACCAGTTTGAGTTAGGTTTTCTTTGGCCAGTGACAACCAAAAGGAATTCTTCAACCTCAAGGAAAGACATGAGGAGCGATCCTCCCATGAAAAGAGCTTTATAATTTGCAAAGCATTTTATATCCATTGCCTTATTTAATTCTTCAAACTCTTCTGAGCAGTAGGGAAAGCAGGGATTATTATTCCCATATCACAGAGAAGGCAACCAAAGCTTAACAGGGTTACGATCCACAGACAGATGGCTAGGAATACCAGGATGAAAATCCCATTCTTCCGAGTCTTGTTCTGGAGTTACTCTGCACCTATAACATCATCTTAAATCAAACTCCAATAATGCTGAAACAAATTACACTAAAGCACCTCTGGAAATAGCCTCTCAGAGTCATAATTCACGTGGCGTAATTACAAAATAACTTTCTTCTCATTATTTTCCTACTAACATATCTCCAAGGGAAGGACTGATGATAAATGTCAGGGTTGGGACAATTTAGGTAATTATTTGGACGTCTGGCTGAAGCACATCTTTCATAAAAGCTGATACCTGTCTGCTTTTAACTTCTGCTTGATAATTCTTAAATTGGAGGCCCTCCATTTCATGTCTCCCACACAAGTCAAATTATTTGGTAAAGAAATGGATAAGAGCCTTTCTCTTGCTTTTCCATCTTTGTAGAAGGATCTTTCCCCACTCTGCACACAGCTCCTGCTCCCCATCAGGTGTTAGCTTCCACACCATTGACTCAGAATGATTTTTACTTTATAAAAAGGAAGTCTTTCCCCTCCCTCGCCTCTCAGTTTTGTCCATGGGAGGCCATGTTATAGTCTTCATAACATTTTTCATAATTTCTAATTTTTAAAAGTTTCTTTTAAATTTTCTTTCTTTTTAATAGATTCCAATCAGTTTCACTTCTGTCTCGCTTCTGTATCCCGAGATCCTAGCCCAGTGCCTGACGAAACGTTACTAATTCTGTGGATACAATAAGCCAGTGAATGAAGAATGGCTTATTCAGGAGTGCCCATGAGCCACGGGAGATTCCAGTTGGTGCTTAGCAGCAGTGAGGTTGGGGTGGGAGGAGATGAATCCTAGAAAAGATGAACCCTCCAGGGAATACAATATTAGCAGGAAGGAACAGGGTGCCAAGGGCCAAACCCCAGGGCATGGGAAAGGGATGAGAAGCCAGGGAAGGGGACAGGAATGGCTGGTGATCAGACAAGCACTGGGCAGAAACTGTGTCCTAGAAGCCGAGGCAGGAGGGGCCTCAGGAAGAACAGAGGTTGACACAGCGTTCCATACTCTACTCAGTGCTGGGGCATCTGATTCACACCTGACTTCCTTTTCTAATTATTTTTACCCTGATTGTAGCAGTTGGCAGGGGTCCAAGTGGCAGTGTGATTTTGTTTGCCGCCTGCAATTCCCACCTCTCCAGGTTAACAGGCATGAGTCTTTTGACCTTGCTGGAGAAGGTGACACCTCTCAATATAGCCCTGTTTGCAAATGTCAGCTGAGATGCTGTGAGCTTTCTCCACCGGGTCTTTACTCACGCAGGAGCACACACACACAGACACATACACTCCAAGATGCTTTACTCTCCACATCCTCTGCTCCCTCAGGAAGCAAGGGCATCTGCCAGACCACCACTTTGCAGACTATCTGCTTGTGGGTCTTCACCAGCCTTTGATACTGTTGTGATGTAGGAAATAAGCAAGTGATCTGTGGGGAGGAGTCTTAGATACAAGAAACTAACAGCATGGAGAAAGGTAGAGCTGAGTCTTTGTCATCTTCCCAAGGGGTAGTCTTTACAATGTTAGGAGCTGAGTCATCATGCTCCAGAGAGTGACACACACCTGGGTCCCTTGTTTCCTTTTGGAAGCATAAGTTTCTTTCTTTTTTAAAAAGAAATGAATTAATTTATTTTTAATTTACACCCAAGTTTGTTAGTATATAGTGCAATAATGATTTCAGGAGTAGATTCCAGTGATTCATCCCCTGTGTATAACACCCAGAACTCATCCCAATAAGTGTCTTCCTGAATGCCCTTTACCCACTTAGCCCATCCCCTCACCCACAACCCCTCTGGCAACCCTCAGTTTGTTCACTATATTTGAGTCTTTTATGTTTTGTCCCCCTCCTTGTTTTTATATTATTTTTGCTACCCTTTTGGAGGCATAAGCTTTCTCCAGCCTGCCTCATGTACACGATAGCTGGAGATTTTAATAGCTGCTTGTTTGGAGTACTTACGATGGGCTTGGCCTTCCGTGAAGCTTTTTATATGTGTTCATCTCATTTAATCTTTCCTGGACTCCTATCGGGTTATTATTATTGGCTCCACTTTGCAGGTGAGGAAACCGAGACTCACAGATGCGATATGACTCACTGAAAGTCATACAAAATATACATAATGAAGTCAGAGTCAAACTCAGGTTGTAGCTTTCCTCAGGACTCCGTTGGTGGAGGCAGCGACCCACACTGGTTACCTGAAGGAGACTGTCGGTGTCTGTCACTGTAATTGGCTAATTGGGGCCTGGCCTGGTGCCTGAATGCTGGAGACATCCATCAGCCGGAAAGCAGTGCCAGTTTGGGCTCGAAGTGGCCCAACGGGTAGACTTTCTCCATTACACCCTTTCTTTGATTTTTCCTCCAGACCCATTCAGGGTCCTGGCTGCTGGTGGGGACAGGGTGCTTCCACTTTGTTTCCCCAAATAGAAAAAAACCCGACCACTCTTGTTTTAAACAGGATTTAGCAGGATTCTTTGCCTTCTCCCAGGAAGAGCCGGTGGTTTCTGTTTTATTGGCAATTAAGCGGGGGTGGGGGACATCCTCTGTGACTCAGCAGGGAGCTGCCTCCGCCCACGGTAGGGTTGCCTGCCCTCCTGGGCCACATCCTAGCAGCCGCCAGGAAATGGAAAGAGTGATCAGTGAACCAGCAGGCAAGCAGCAGGCATAGGGAGGAAAGAAGGCCTTCCTTTCAGGCTCTCCTCCGAAAGAAGATGCAGGGAGACTGTATAAAACCACAAACCAGGCTCTGGAAGGGTGCTGGGTGGGAGCGGGCCAATCACCTCCCACTCCATGCGCTCCATTTGGCCGGTCTGATTCCGCAGTGGGGCTGGGCCATCGTGGCAAGCTGGCGAGGGCGAGGGCGTGCTGTCAGTCCCTCCTTCTGTCCCCAACACCCCCTCCCCCAGCTTTCTCCTCTTGTAGGAGGGGAGCAGTGGCTCAGAAGCAGGAGCTGTTCACAAGCAGGGGCTTGTTTTGTGCCTCTGGTTGTCCTATATCCCTGGCTGTGCTTCCGTCCCCATCAGGGAGCTCTAAGGTACAAGCCATTCTGCCTGGTCTGTTTTCTGTCTGTGGTGTCACTCTTGCCCAGTTCCTTTAAGCTGCTGGGACTGCTCTATCCAGCACAAAAGCAGGCCGTGGACACCATCACAACCTGCTCCCTGGTCAGCCTCGGCATTGAATCCTGAGCTTCTCCTGGTTCGGATGCCACCAGCTCTGTTCTGCTGCTACCTCCAAGAACTGTTCTTCTATGGTGGATGTTGGGGCTTTTCAAGAGGGAACCTACTAAGCTCTCTAGCGTGGCTTTTCTCGGCTTGGCTTTTTAGGCTTCCCGAAGGTCCGCTGACAGCCAACACATTTCTCTTCCTGTGGAGTAATAGGACCCAGTTCAGATCCTGTCAGTGTTTCTGTAACAGGTCACCCTTGTATTCTGCAAGGCCTTCCCAGACTTGAAAATACCAACCTGGCTCCTATTTTTCCTAATACGTTGCAACCACAGCTGTGACAATGAATAGTAATACTTACTGAGCACTCACTATGTATGTGCACCCTGTATACATTATCTTGTCCTCGTGACAACTCAGGGAATCAAGTGCTGTTATTACTCTCATTTTATAGATGAGGCATTGGAAGCTCAGAGAGGGTGAGTAACTCACTTGCGACCGCAGGAAGCAGCCAGACCAGGCACAAAGTAGGAACTCAGTAACTGTTTGCTGAATGAATGGAATGAATGGTCACCGGGTCACTGGACTGGCTGGGCAGGTGTACTGGACAGGGTGGGGCTACTGGAGACAGCCAGGCAAGCATAAGAAAGAAGCTTTCTTTCTTTCTTTCTTTCTTTCTTTCTTTCTTTCTTTCTTTCTTTCTTTCTTTCTTTCTTTCTCTTAAGAGGGAGAGAGAGGAAGACAGACAATGAGAGAGGCAGAGAGAGAGAGAGAGAGAGAGAGAGAGAGAGAGAAAATCTTAAGCAGGCTCCACGCTCAGCACAGAGCCTGATACAGGACTTGATCCCACAACCCTGGGATCAACTTACTGAGCCACCAAGGCACCTCAGGGACAAGACTTTCTAGCAGCAAGAGCTCTTGGATAGGTCCTGTGGGTGTTTTACATGAGGCTGAAGGAACCCTCAATACAAAAGTTGGAGGAGGCAGTTAAGTCCCAGGTGGGGGATGGGCAAGGTGACCTTTATGTCCCTTTCCGATTCTGAGTCTGAGGTTATTGTAAAATTCTTAAAGAAAACCAATAAAGCCCTTTGCAAATATAAAGCATCTTCAGCCCCAGCTGTTATGAACAGGAACTGAGTGGATGCTCTTGCTGGGGCAATAAATGCCAACATCCATAAGACCTCAAGTTCCCTGGGGATCAATATCAGTATTCTGTCATCAAAGAATGATATTAACACCAGCTGGCATTTATGGAGTGCTGACTACACTTCAGGAAAGATTATAAACCCTTTACGTGCTTAAACTCAGTTCTCACAACAAACCCATGAGGTCGTGAGTAGTGTATTTGTCAGGCAAAGTGGCAATAATAAGTTAATCTTCCGTCCTTAGTGACTTAACACAATAAAAGTTAATCTTTCAGTTTCTTAAAGGCTGAAGGAAGTTGGGTCATTTTTTACCTTCCTTTTCTGAAATATGTGCTCTTCAAGGACACTGTGGTAAGGAGAGAGACAGTGGGGCAAGCTCTTGGGGTTGTTACCTGCAAACTGAGAACCTGAAATGATATACCACTGCGTATGTCCATTGAGATAGTTTAATGAAAAAGCAGAGGTGAGGCATTTTGAGCCATGAACAAAATAAGTGCTCCATATATGTGAATGGTGACCACAGTGATGGTCTGTAGGCAAGAGGGGTAACTGGAGTCCCACATGGAGCACAGATGAGGGAAGGGGCAGGAAGGTGGAATCTCACAGTAGCTAAGCCCTCCTTGGGTGGAGTTCCCCATGTTCCTGTCAGTAGGCTCCACCCAGACCAGTGTCAGAGGTCGCACTGACCACAGCAGGTATATCAACTGCCCCAGCCTACTCTCTGTCAGAGGTATGGTACTTGCTAGTACTGTACCAGCCTGTGTCATCCATGTGCCCACTTCCTCACAGATGACTCTGCCTCCGTGGCTAAGGATCTGATACAGTATGCTGCTCCAATATGTCTGTCTGTATGTATCATCTATCTATCTATCTATCTATCTATCTATCTATCTATCTATCTATCTATCTATCTTTCTGTCTATCATCATCACCTGTCTATGCTGGGGTGAGAGCCTTTGAGTCCCTGATAACTCACTTCTGGCCTGACCCAGAACCATGAAGTTGGGAGCTGTGTCATTTAGAGACATGTCTGCTGCCCCATGGGCTCTCCATGCATACCAGTGGCTGCCCAAACTGCCTTCCCCCTATTCATGTGCAACACGTCATCTGACGGCCCTCAGGACAACCAGGCTGCCAGCTTCCCACCCCTCTGTCCTTTCAAATTGTGTCTTTCCTCCTTTCTTCTTCTGTCCAGTCTTGTCATGCCTGAGTCTGTCTGAACCAGGATCTGGGAGATGAGAAAGGCACCGACATTCATCCAGAGGAAGTTTTGCAGACGGAAGACTGCAAACTTGGTTCTGGAGTCTGACTGCCACTGTTGTTTTCTTGCTGAGTGACATTGGTAAAATTTCTTATGTGTCAGTTTTCTTATCTATGAAATGGGGGAACATAATGTTACTTAACTCAGAGGGTTGTTGAGAAGATGAAATGAAATAGTCCTTATTAAGTGACTAGAACAGTAGCTAGCATGTGGTAATAATGCATCTTAGCTGTAATAATAAAAACACTTATTCTTTCAATTCGAATCTGTCTCTAAAGCTTCTGCTTTTCCATTCGATCACACATTACAAAACTATTCCTTGATGGAAAGCCAATCCGAGAAGATTAACTTTAATTTTTCTTTTTATTCTGCTAAATTCACAGGGGATATTGGAGAAGGGTATTTTTAGGAGGCATTACTGAGAAGCATAGCAGGTGGCCAGATGGTAATGACAAGAAACATGGTCCCTTCTGTCTGCAAGAACAGCTGAGTGGCATTCAGGTGTGTAATAAGATAAACTACATTTCTAGAGATATCCTACTAGGGCCAGGTGGAAGAGGGGGCACCATGGAATCTTGCCAGAGAGTGTAAAGTCTGGGTAAATTCACAAAACCAGACCATTGTACCCAGTCCTGTTCCCTAGGCAGTCCTTTCTCTGCATGGTGCTGATATCTGAATGTTCACCGCCGGCCTCTCTCTCTTCTTCCCTCCCTCCCTCCCTCCTTCCTTCCTTCTTTCTGTCCTTCCTTTCCTTCTTTCTCTTTCTTTCTCCCTTTCTTTCCTTCTCTCTCTCTTTCCTTCTTTCATTCTCTCTCTCTTTCCTTCTTTCCTTCTCTCTCGCTTTCCTTCTTTCCTTCTCTCTCTCTTTCTTTCCTTCTCTCTCTCTCTTTCTTTTCTTTCTTTCTTTCTTTCTTTCTTTCTTTCTTTCTTTCTTTCTTTCTTTCTTTCTCTCTCTCTTTCTTTTCTTCCTTCCTTCCTTCCTTCCTTCCTTCCTTCCTTCCTTCCTTCCTTTCTTTCCTTTAGTGTTTATTTTGAGAGAGAGAGAGAGAGAGAGAGAGAGAGAGAACAAGCAGGGGAGGAGCAGAGAAAGAGAGGGAATCCTAAGCAGGCTCCAAACTGTGAGCACAGAGCCCAGCAGGGGGCTCTATCTCACGAACCGTGAGATCATTAACCTGAGCTGAAATCAAGAATTAGATGCTTACTTAACCAACTGAGTCCCCCAGGTGCCCCACCAGTCCCTCTTTCAAGGCTCTCCTCCAGAGGACC
This sequence comes from Paguma larvata, assembly GCA_030068075.1. Taxonomy (NCBI): domain Eukaryota; kingdom Metazoa; phylum Chordata; class Mammalia; order Carnivora; family Viverridae; genus Paguma; species Paguma larvata. The sequence goes on along the minus strand of CM057831.1, from coordinate 99,795,482 downwards.
ACAGTGAGGTTACATGCTGGTGATGTTCTGTGACTTATGCTAACAATGTCAACTTCTGCTTGTTTACTGAATCACAGGCATTACCAGAAAATCAAATTAGGCTGCTGGTGATAATATCTCTGTGGAAAAGGAAATCCCTTTAGCTTCAGAGCTTCTCCTTGGGGGTTTTATTCTTCTGCTTTTGTTTTATTTGATTTCATTTTTATTTTTTGGGTGGATGAAGTGGATCTAACAGGTGTTTTTCCATTTCTTGGCTATTCAGCATCCACTGCTTTTCCTGAGATCATTTCCCAAATTTTCATGGTATTTGAAAATTATTGTGGAGGGAGAAACCCTCCATCATTATATGCATGGGTTTTGATGGGGAGGTGATACCCAGTGTTCACCTTTTCCTAGGGAAGCCAGAGAGGACCAGTTACGTCTTTCCCCACTCTTAGGAAAAGCCAGATAGTCTGTCATACCCAAGACAAACAGACACTCCTTCCCTGGGACTTTAAGTATTTAGTCTTTGGGAGCATGGAGATGGTTGGAGAGCCTGTCACTGAAGACTGGATTGGGCAACTCAGGGCTGGGTCTAAGCTGGGGTTTCCGCAGCCTACCCTCTCTTTTGGGGCCACTTTCTACTTTTATTCATTTACCCTAGTGTGAGGTGGTGGGGTGAAAGACAGGAGAGGAGTGGGCCTGTGAGTAAAGGCCTGTCCTAAACTAAACATTGTACATTCTGCAATTTTTAGTGTAACTGGGCATTGGAGATCACTTGTGTTCTTGCATTTCTTTGAAATATCCTGTAAATACTGACATGTTATCATTCAGACTATATCTTTAGAGTTCTTCTTATTCCCCAAAGAGGCTTCCAGAGCATTTGTCAGACTATGGGACCTCATTTGGGGGTCAGAAAATAAAGTTTCCTAGCAGAGGTATTTGAGGATAGGGCTTGAGCTGGAGTTGGGATTGTACTCAGGCTACTTGGCCCAGGTTCTCCCTTGCTGGCTCTGTGAAGGGCACTGAGCTGTGCTTGCCAAATGGTGTGAGAATGGGTACCAGGGGCTCCTTTAACTGAAGCCAGAAAAAACAATGACATGCCAAAGAAGGAAGTTTATGTCTCCTCCATATAACAATGTGAGCACCAGCAACTCAGGGCTGATTCAGTGGCCTTATAGCATGGGGCACCTGGAACCTTCTTTCTTGTTGCTATGCCACCTTTAAAATGCATGTCCCTCCTTGTGGCTAAGATGGCCAGTTCAGCTCAGCTCCCACTACCATGTGGATCTTTCCCGAAAGCATGAAGAGAAGACAAAGGATCCTTCTCTTTGAAGGCCTGATCATGGCTTCTGCTCACAAGGCATTGGCCTCAATCCAAGCAGTTGGCCACAGCTAGCTGCAAGGAAGATTGGGAAACTTGGTTTTTAGCTGGGTGGCCATGTGCCCAGAGAAGACATCTGTTTGTAGAAGGGAGAATGGATACTGGGGAGATAACCAAGACTTTCTGCTCCAACATTGAGGTACATGCCCACTAGCACCTAGTAACCATTTCTAGCCTCTCCTCAGAGCAAAATATCTAGGGCTGCTCTTGATGCTTTTCATGCAGAAGGAGGTCAAATGACTTGTTAAAGTTTCCACAAACATCTTTAATGGTAGATCTTCAGGCACTAGGCAGGCAGGGAGAGGAGATATTTTCTGGCAAGAGCTCTAGTGTCTTCCTGTCTTCTCATGTGGGAGGCCACTCTTTCTGTTGAACTTCTCTGTCTCCGCTGCTTATTCTCCCTTTCAACTGAGCTTGAGTAGAGATAATGAGTCTCCCTTTTAGTGAGGGCCAGCCTGAACAGAGACCACTGGCTTTTATAGCAAACCCTGGGAGAAGCCATCCACAGCTCCCTGCTACAACTCCCTCTGCCCCTCTTGATATACCTGTAGCATCTAATCTTCCTATTCTTACTCTCTGTCCTTGTTTCTTCAGGCCACTACTAGTTGGGTTGGGCATGGATATCTGAGGGATCTCCCACAGGTTGGGCTGGACACCTAGCATCTTGTCTGAAGGATTGGAACTGAGTGACACTGGAGCTCAGTCAGTCAGTCGATGGTGACTTGAAAAAGGTTACATAAAATTAGGGTCAAAGTTTCTTCCATGACAAACCAAAACTCCGAATAAGCCAAAGGTTTGGGGGACAGAGGAGCCCTAAGTAACTCCCCAAAATGGTCTGCTCAAAGTTAATGAAGTAGATGTGCAGAGAGAAGGTGGGGAGAGAGGGAGAGACAGGGTGGGCCATTTCTGTTCCCCTCCACATGTGCTCACGTGGGACTCTCCTTTATTATCTGTGTTTGTGTGTCTGTTGGTCAGTATAGAGCAATACCTGGGAGTGTCAGCTCTGCACGCAGACACTTGGGTCAAACTATAGCTTTGCCCCTAATACGGTGACTAGGGGCAAATAGCTGAGCCAAATCAAGCCTCAATTTCCTCGTCTAAAAATAGGATTTCTTTGAGTACCTACTTCATAAAGCAGCTTGAGGACAATGCAAGTGACAAATACATAAGTTCTCATGGAAAGGCATTTTCCTCCTTTTTTGCCTCTCCCGCCCCCATTCCTTCATCCCTCCCTCCCTTTCTTGCACTCAAAGATTCAGAACAAAGGGTAAGGCATCTGAGATGCTGGCCAATCAATGGCTTTCCTACTATTCCCTTGGACTCCAGCCTCTTTTGAGGTAGGAGCACTTTCAATAAATTTATTAATGGAATGATTTGCTTAATTTGCTTAGGCTCCTTCCATAGCCCCCAGCCCACTTCACTTCCTTTTGTGGATGGGGAAACTGAGGTATCAGAGGTTAAACCACCAGCTCTGTTGAGTAGAAGCAGAGTGGGTGTGCACACCATGCACCCTTGCAGGATGGTGAACTAGCTCTCTCTCCATTCTTTTTGCTCTATCAAGGAAAGGCTGGGCACAGTGTGTGTGTCCAGAAGGCTGCACTAATGAATTCCTACTCCTTTTCACATGAGAAGCTGGGACCTTCTGACCTCAATATGCAAAGAGATGCTAAACATGCAAATCAGCAGCTCTCAGATTCGCAAAAATAGCTTTGCAAGGCTGCTCCTCCTCCCTTGTCCTCCCCGCATCCTTTCTCTTATCTTCTTGGTCCTCCATTCCAGAGCTGTCGGACCTACCTCTCTCCTTTCCCTTTCCTTCATTTGTTCTCCTTCTTTTTCCCTCCCATCTGCCCAGCCTCTGTTTCTGTTGTTCCTTCCCACCTTCTTGCCTTCCCTGACTTCCTGCCCAGGGCGTGAATGTACAGACAGGGCACAGCCCCTCACCTCAGTAGGGGCTGGAACTATAATGGGCACAGCCCCTCACCTCAGTAGACTGGAACTATAATGGGATGACATTGTTTTAAGGACTTCTGAAGTCCTCTGGATCCTTGGGTGCTTGGGTGGAAGGTGCAGAGATGGCAGAGAGGCACAGGATGTAGTAGCCATGCTGTGGGCTCTGGATCCACACTACCAGAATTCAAGTCCCAGCTCTGCCTCAATGGTGGTGTGACCTTGGAAAGTTACCCATCCCCTCTGGGTCTCAGTTCTTTCATGTGTAGAAAGTCAACAATAGCATCTATCTTACAGGGTTGCTAGGAAGAGGGCATGAGTTAGTGCAGGTACCCAGCTCAGAGAAATCCAGCCATAATCACCAGTCATGAGTCCTGAAAACTACAGTGGGTGTGGGCCATCTGGGAAAGGCTCCATGACTGAGTACAGCAGATGACAGGTGGGGAGGCCCAGCGCGTTAAACACAACCTCCAGGGGGTCATACAGATTTTCTTTTGAGTCCTGGCTTGGTCTTTTCATAGCTGTGTGACCGAGATCCTGTTGAAGGACATTTCTGGGGCTCCGAGCTTTCACCTGTAAACTGCAGATGCAGAAGCACTGGCTTTGTGACTTAGGCTTGTGGCTTCTCTGAGATAATGAATGCACGGGGCTTCGTACAGAGCTTGGCGGATATTCTGACATAATAACTATGATCGCTAACTTCCATTGCCCGCTAACCATGCATTAGGGATTGTGTCAAGTGCTTTACATGGGTCAGCTAATGATATATTCACAATAATCCTATGAGCAGTCATTGCTACCAGTCTCTCTCCCTTTTTACATATAAGGCTATAGTAGTTAAGTAACTTGTCCAAAGTCACACAGTTAGGAAGTAGGAGAGCCAGGATTTGGACTCAGGGCTTTGACCTCCATGGCCCACAGACGTGACAGGGAGTTATCTTGTCTCCTAGCTCTAATACAAGTTGGGCTCCTCATAGCGTCAGAAGAGGGACTGTTGATGTGCTGCCAAATTCAGAGCTGGAGAAATGACTCCCAGCAGAGAAACCTGGAATGTCTTCCTGGAGGCAGTGGCACCAGACTAGTCTACAAGGATAAGTGGGATTTGGCACATGGAGACAAGGCCAGGCAGCCTCCCAGGCTCAGAGGACAGCCTAGTACAGGGAAGTACTAGGAATGTTCTTCCTCCGGAGTCACTGGATTACACGGGAGCTGGCATTCCTAATACACTCCTTTTTGTGTCCAAATCCAACAATTGCCAAAGAGGGCCCGAGGAAGACTCATAAAAGGGCATTTGACGTGATTGGCAGTCATAGGCTCCAGTGGCAGTGTTTCTAAGTCAGGGTTTCTCCATGGCGGTACTATGGACCCTCTGCATCAGAGGGCGATCGATGCACTGTCGGGGGTGTGGGCAGTATCCTTGCCTTCTTACCATGGCTCCCTCTGGAGTCAAGACAGCCAAAACTGTCTCCTGACATTGCCACATGTTCCCTGAGAGGCAAGGTTGGTCTGGTTAAGAACTACCATTCTAAATGTAGGTGTGGGTGGAGTGGGGAGCATGGGCTGGGGAGTCAGGACACCTGGGTGCTCATACCTCGAGTTAGTCCTGTGTGACTCAGGGCAAAGCATTTCTCCTTCCTGGGCATCAGTGTTCTTATCTAAAGAGTAGGGTGGCTGTTTGCAGTAGGTGGTCCCTGAGGACCCTTTCTCTCTTGTGACCCAGATTTGTCCAGAAGTGTGATTAGCATCTCCAGGCTGCCCAAGCGCTGCTTCATTAAGCCACCGGTGCAGTGACACCCACCACACCTTTGAGCCTTTTGTCCCTACGGGGCAAGGTGACAGCAGCTTGGGGCTGGGCTCAGCACTGCCTCCCAGAGCAGATATGCGAAGGGCTCTTGCTGTCACTTTTCACAGCAATACCTAGGTGATATCCTTAATTATAGTCAGGAAGAGTAGGGCTCAGGAGGTGGCTGTGGCTCAGGAGGTGGGCACAACGTGTTCTTGGGTGTGAGAACATGATTAACACCAGAAAAAGGGCCAAGTAGGGCTGCTGACGTCACTTCCTGAGAACCCAGTGGAAATAGGTGGACCCTCACATTTCTTTAGAGAAGACTCTGTTCTCGCCTTCACCTCTTGTCCTGGGAACCTGACAGATGTTCCAGGTGAAGGGAAGGTCATGGTGGGGCCCATTTGGCTTTGGGATTTAGAATCATGGCAGACAATTGTGGATTGGGAGTGCTGAGAGATTCCTCCCTTATTTTTGAGAGCTGATTGACTCCACGGAAAAGATGGGGGATCCCCTGTAGGCCAACTTGGAGCAGGCCTTGTGATGTCAGGCTGTGGGTCTCAGCTCCATCACCTGTGAGATATCAGCACTAACAGCCTCTACTCTACAGGACTGCTAGGGGTTACATGGGCATACAGGAGTTACAGTTACAGGAGTTAATAATTCAGGTGCCTCTGTATGCCCGCAGTGGGGAGCCATGAGCATCCAGCCTCTGAAAGGAGGCCAGTCTTTGTCATGCGCTATCCTTGGCCTCCACTGATCCTTGGAGGGAAGTATTCTTAAACCTGGTTGTCCAGATGAAGCTCAGGGAGGTTGGAGCCATTTGCCCAACATCTTTTAGTATGTGGTGGAGCAACAGTTCAAGCATCACAGGGGAAATCCAGCCTGGACCGATTCCAAAGCCCCTGTCCTGGTTTGTGTGCAAAGGCTCAGAAATGCCCTCTTCTGACTCTGAGGGTCCCGCCACCCCCTCCCTCAGCTTGTCTGTGCCTGAGAGCCTGGGAAGCAACCTCTGAACTTCTGCTGTTTCCCATAGCCTTTTATCAAGAAGACGAAAAATAACAGTCATTCGGGTGAGGGATGAGCAGATAAGGGGGCAGTGATGGAAAGAGGGACATTTGATAAGGGGCCACGGGGGCCCAAAGGAAGCAGATGTGGGCAGACTGGGAGAGGGGGAAGAGTGAGATAAGGAGATGGGGGAGATGAAAGGGGGACACTCTCTGGGAGCCTGTGATGGGAGGTGAGCAGATAAGGAGCAGGGTGAGGGTGGTCCATGGGGAATGGGAGGATGCATTAAAGGGAGGAGGAGGCGATAAGAGGCCAGAATGGAGTGTAGGAGACACACGCAGAGGGAGACCTGCACTAGTGAAACTCTGGTCCAGATGGCTGGCCTGCAAGGCATACTGCATGATATCTTTCTCTTCATTCTCCAGCCCAGCCCTGGCTTTTCCCAGTTCAGGACACTCTTCTTAGTCAGTGGGGTAGAGATATTACAGTGGAGAAGGCGGGGCTCCAAGGAGGACTGGCTGGATCCTTCATTAGTAATGGCATTGGATAAACTGCCTTTTGCTCCCACTAACCTTAGAAGAGTTCCCCCCTTCTTAGGTCCTGCCCGCCTGCCTGCCTGCCTGCCTGCCTGCCTTCCTTCCTTCCTTCCTTCCTTCCTTCCTTCCTTCCTTCCTTCCTTCCTTCCTACCCTTCCTTCCTCCTTTATTCCTTTCTTCCCTTTCTTCCTTCCTTCCTTCCTCCCTCCCTCCCTCCCTCCCTCCCTCCCTCCCTCCCTCCCTCCCTCCCTTCCTTCCTTCCTTCCTTCCTTCCTTCCTTCCTTCCTTCCTTCCTTCCTTCCTTCCTTCTCTCTCACTTCCTTCACTTAGTATTCACTAAGTGCTAAATTCTCACCAGCGGTAAATTCTGGTCCATGATCTGGGGACACATTAAAGATTGTTGTGAATTCTGACAGGTAAAAACTGAATATTGATGTTCAAACAGCTAAATAAGATGTATTTAGATAGCCCTAACTGTCATGAAGAAAATAAAATCGTGTCAGGGTAGAGGCAGTGGACCCGAGGTGGTTGTACTGGGTTGGCTCGTCAGAACAGGTGTTTGTAAGGAGCTGGCATGGGAGCTGGGACCAAATGATAAGAAGGACAAACCATGAGAACACTGAGAGAGAGCCCTGTAGGCAGAGGGAAGAGCAGCTGCACAGATTGGACAGGTGGAGAGGACAAGTATGCAGAACTCAGAGTCTAGACTTTGTACCAAGTATAAGAAGTAAGGCTACTGGGAGGTCATTGTGACCTTGGGAAAATCCATCCCCCCTCTCTGGGGTTTGGTGCCATATGTGAACAGGGAGAAGGAGATTCCAGGATTCTTAAGGTCCATGGGTATTTGAACAGAGTGGACGAAGGGCACTTGTGAGACCCCTGACCCAGTTTGTACCCCTGATTTTACCATGCAGGGAAGCACCCAGGTGCGTAAGTTCAAATCTTGACCTCAACATTTCATTTGTGTGACTTTCAGCAAGGGGCTTAACTTCCCTGAACTTCTAACATCCTCATTTGTAAAATGGGAATAATAATAGGACTCATCTTATGGGGGAGGAAATGGGATAGTTATGTAAAAGATTTAACTCAGTTTCTGAGTCATCAGACACCATTATCACTGTTGCCAAAGACATCCAAATCTTGACCTTGAGGTTAGATCCATCTCCTGAGCATGGGCCAAAATGTCCACCTGCTGATTGATCATTTCTACCTGGAAGGATGTCATGTTGGTACATCCAACTAAACCTGATCAAAATCACTCACCATTTCCCTCGTTCTCCATTTTCTCCCTCATCCGGTTTCTCCTCTTGGGTCCCTTATCTTGGTTCATGGCGCCATGATTCTCCCAGGCACTCATGCTCAATCTCAGTTATCTTGGCCTTCTTTTCCCATATCTAATCAATCGCCAAACCCTATCTCTCAGACTCCATCGGGTCTCATCCTTCCCCTCATTTTCATTCCTAATGCTTTCTTTCGAGCTTTCCTTACCCTTACCTAGACCATAAGATAATCTCAGAACCGGTTTCCTGCTTTGTTTCTTCCTCTCCGTCCTCATCTCTGCTATCCATCATCACCACTTTTCAAACACTGTCACCAGTATGACCTTAATGCATAGCTCTAAGTAGGTCGCTTTTCTGCTTAAAAGTCTCTGTATCTCCCCATCCACTCAAGGCCCCAGGAGAAAACCATGGCTCCAATCTGCCTTCCAAATCTTTCTTGATTCAGTTGAAACCTACTCTTCCAGGGTCTTCCATCATCCTCCCTTAACATACACTAAACCCTAATAGTGCCTGTTTGCTCAACCTTCCTTGAGCGTGGCTCACTTCCAGAAAAACTCAAGTTTAAGTTTCCTCCCTCTGCCTGCATTCAGTCTATCCACACTTCAGTGATGCTTGTTTAAGTTCATCCATGCTTACAATTTGAACTCAGAACTTGTTACTCTGTGGGGCCTTCCCGCATGTCCATGCCCTGTTGCCCTGCTAGGTCCTATCTCTCTTTCCTCCATGTTTTCCTATTATCTTTTTCAAAAAGTACCTGAAGTTCTTTTTTTATGTATTCATTCTTCTCTCCTACTAGGCTTGTGACTTCCCTGGAAGGTGGGGACTCTGTCTTGGTCATTGTTATATTGTTGCCTAGTTGTAGTAAATAGTTAAAGAAGCCTGCTAGGTCTCTCAAATGCACCATCGCTAAAGCAGGACCCCTGATTCCTTCTCCCCACCCCACCTCTCTGTCATTACCCTGAGCAATTCTGTTCTTCCTCCAGTCTTCCTCTTTTTGGTAGGTGGCACCACCATCTACCCAGTTACTCAAGCCCCAAACCTGAGTTTCATCCTTGATTCCTCTCCTTCTCGTCCCCCATCCTAATCCAGCCTATCACCAAATGAGTTCTGCCTCCAAAGTCCATTCAAATGTGTCTACTTCCCTTTACCTACCCTGCTCTCCTCTTTCCTGGACTGCCTCAAAGAGTCCCAAGTGATCTCCTTGCATCTGTTCTTGGTTCCCTGGAGTCTATTCTCCTCTCTGAGATGACAACGGTATTTAAAAATGTGCATCACATTATATCACTAAGTGACATGAAACCCTTTGATCATCTCCTATTATGTAGAATAATACATAACCTCTTATTATGGTTTACAGAACCTTGCACACATAACCTCTCTAATCACATATCATACTTCTTCCCCTGGTGCCCGCACCACATCTTTGGCCACAGTGACCTTCTCTCCAATATACTAAGCTTGTTCCTGCCCCAGGGTCTTTGCACCATTAGCTCTACCCACACTACTATTCTTCCTGATCTTCATGTCTCTTATTATAATTGTGATTTTAGTTTAAATATTATTTCCGCAATCTGAATTACCCCCCAAATCATTCTTTCGTATTGCTATACTTTAAATCTCTGTATCGTACTTATCACTCTCTGACTAATTATTGTAATTATGCTTTACTCTGGTTTTTTCTTTTCCACTAGAAATTAAATGGAATGAAAGCAGGTATTTTAGTCTTAGTTATCACTGTATCCCTAGAGCCTAGGGTAGTGCTTTGCACATGGTAAGAATTTTTTGAACAAATAGGAATAAAAATAATTATTACTGTTATTATAGTGAATTGTGTATCTATTATGCACTGTACTGTTAACCAGTGGGAAAAAAGGGGATAATAATATTGATCTTACAGGGCTTTGTGAGAATTAGAGATAATTCATTTAGTGTGTTTGGTATGATGTAGCTCTTATGATCACTTTTTTGCCTAGTGTCTGAGGCTGAGCAGGACTGGAAGACAGGTCTCAGTGCCTTTAATACTCTCACTATTCCGTGGGGAAACTGGTAATATTCTGATCTATTTCATCTGATATTATTTTTTCTTAAAAATTTTAATGTTTATTTATTTTTGAAAGAGAGACAGTGCATGAGTGGAGGAGGAGCAGAGAGAGAGGGAGACACAGAATCTGAAGCAGACTCTAGGCTCTGAACTGTCAGCACAGAGCCTGATGTGGGGCTTGAACTCACGAAGAGTGAGATCATGACCTGAGCCACAGTCGGATGCTTGACTGACTGCACTACCCAGGCGCCCCTCATCTGATATTATTATAGTCACAGAAGATTTTGTTGTATTTAGTGTTCTCATTATGTCTCTTTTTCATTCTTCTCTTCTAAAACAATATGAGCCTGTATTTCAAGTACACATCTCACAGTTAGCATATGGTTGCCTTTTGCTATTTTACCAGTTGTCAATAAGCTTTTTCTTAACTGGTAGCTTTGGGTTGATTTTTTAAACTATGTTTTTAAAGTTATTTTCTTAGTAGTTAATTCAAGATTAATACTCACTTAATTTTGGTAAAATATAAAACATTTTCTCCTACATAACTCTATATACTTCTCCTTTATGCTATTATTGTCGTATATATGACATGTTATATGTATAATCCAATATCTCAGTGTCACAAGTATTGCTTTACATAATCTTATGTCTTTTAAAGAAGTTAAAAGAAGGGGCATCTGGGTGGCTCAGTCGGTTAAGCATCTGACTTCGGCTCAGGTCATGATCTTGTGATTTGTGAGCCCAAGCCCCGCTGTCTGTGCTGACAACTCAGAGCCTGGAGCTTGTTCAGATTCTGTGTCTCCCTCTCTCTCGGCTCTTCCCCTACTCATGCTCTGTCTCTCTCTCCTTCAAAAATAAACATTAAAAAAAGTTAAAAAGTAAAAATAAAAAAAATCATAAAGAATTTGAAAGAAAAGAGAAAAATAGATGTATACCAGCTTTTATACTTGCCCACATAGTTACAGTTTTTCATGCTTTTTGTATTTTAAAATTATTATTATTATTATTATTAGTAGTAGTAGTAGTAGATGCTAATTAGCATCTGGTATCCTTTCTTTTCAGCTCCAAAGAATACCTTTAATATTTCTTATAATAAGGATCTGCTAATAATGAGTTCTCTTGGTTTTTATCTTTCTGGGCATATCTTTATTTTACCTTTGATGTTGAAAGCTGTGTACTTGATTATAGACTGCTTGGTGACAGTTTTTTTTTCTTTAGTATTTTGAATATGTCTTTCCACTACCTTTTGGCCTCCATTGTTCCTGATGAGAAACCTGTCATTAATCAAATTGTTTTTCTTTTGTAAGTGATGAGGTAAATCCCTTTTGTTGCTTTTAAGATTTTCTCTGTCTTTAGCATTTGGTCATTTGAGTACGATGTGTTTAGGTGTGGGTATCTTTGTGCTTCTCCTTTTGGTATGCACTGGGGAGTTTTGCACATTATTTCCACAAATATTTTTTCTGACGCTTTCTCTCCCTCCTTTCCTCCTGGGATTCCTATCATAAGTATGTGTCATGGAACTGCCCTGTTACAGCGCTTCTCCACCCTACCACATGGCCATGTAGGCCATGTGAACAACATATTCTTCCAGAATTATTTATGGCAGATTGTATAGATAGCTACAAAAATTATAGTTTTTTCCTCCTAAGTGACTGAGGTGGTGCCAGTACACTATTCAGTACTTTGCCTTTTTTTTTTTTTTAATATACGCCTCAGGCAGTATTCTATACCAGTATATACAGACTATTTCATTCATTTAAAAAGCTGTGCAGTTTTCTGAGGTATAGGTGTACTATAATTTAGTGAATCAATCCCCAGTTGATCTGCCTTTTTACCTTAAGGGTTTCCTAGATTAGAAAACTAAAGCTCACCTGACAAACAGGAACATCCCTGGCTGTTCCTCAGACAGAACTTAACCTCCTTTTTCAAATGTGCACCGTGTAGCTACTATGAGCAAGGCTCACACACAGAACATGCTTTGGACACATGAAGATAGCTTTCTGTGCAGACACACAAATGACTGCCACACAAGGTGAAGAGTGGCAAGTGGCAGAAGATGGTGGAGAGTGTTCTGGGAAGCACTGGAGAGAGGGAGGGAGGGAGACAGTAAGGGAAGGAGAGAGAAAGTAAGAAAGAGAAGAGATGTGATTTCTGGCTTGAGAGGGCTCAGGAAAGTCTTCATGGTGTTGATGACATTTGAGTTAGGTCAGAAATGGAACAGAAGAGAGGCCTTTAAAAAAAAGGCTGTTCCAGGTGGAGAGAATGGGTGGACAGACACAGAGAAGGGCCTGGGTGGGGAAGAGAAGCTGGCTCGAGCATCCTGTGTGTGAGGGAGCTCGTGGATAAGAAACTGGTACAACAGGCAGAGACCAGGTGGCAGTGATGTTAAGTGCCAGCCCCAGGAAATGAGCAAAGACTGAGGACTTTCCTAAGATTTCTGCTTGTTAGGGGTCTGTTGCAAGATTCAAAGGACTAGATTCATAGACTAGAGGTACTTCCCAGAGGAAAATTTCTTATATTAAGCATAAACCTCAATGAATTCGTTGTAGAAACTCCTCTTCCTTTCCTCCTACTTTTGTTATTTGGGAGTGTTTCCCTCTTGTGTTTGTCCCTGTTCCCTGTTAGGTGGCTGGGCTGAGGCTGACCATGGGCTCACACTGCCTCCCTGTGCCGAGTTTGTGCATAGCACTCAGAGAAGCTGCTCCCTAAAGCTGCAGAGGATGAGAGCTCAGAGGGTCAGTCCTGTCCCAGAGGCTCACCACTGTCATTTACTCAGCTTTTCAGATGGGAAGGCTGGCTTCATTAGCAAGGACATAGGATGAACACTCCCGTTCCTTTCACACAGACTCACATTGAGGGGAGAGGAGAGGGTCTGTCTTGAGGACCTGCCTCTACTTGCCTCCTGGGCTTTAGTCAAGAGACAGAGACCTCTACATGTTCCTGTTGGTGACCCATGGCATGGTGCGCCTAGAGTTCTGGTTACCTTTTTGACCAAGAGGAGTTATATTTGTTTCTCCCTTCTTTAGTCTTCACATTCCTTTCCAATTACAGTGAGAATTTCTGAATTAGTTTCTGGGTCTTTGAGAGGGTTTCTTATGAGCAGAGCAGGACAACAAAGATGGGTGAAAAACAACCCTGGCACATATGGGATGTTCCCTCAGTCCAAAAGATAAAGTTCCATGTGTTCAGCTGGACCTCAGGCTCATCAAGATTTGGCTGTACTTTCCTTTCTGGCCTCAACCCTGACACTTCCCCTCTATGTTCATGTGCTTCAATCAGAAAGCATTCCAGATCTCTGCACGTGTTCCCTCTGCCCGAGACAGTCCTGGCCCAATCTTTATTCTGGCCCACACCATCCTTCTAGAGGGCTCCTGCATATCCTGGGCTCCATCCAGCCTCAGACCAAACACACCACCTCTGCAAGTGTGTCCTGAGCCTGAAGTCAGTCACCTTTCCCGGAGTCCCTTGATTCGTACATATCGCATCTCAGTCTCCTGAGCACCTGTCGCAGTGGCTGACATACTGAAGGCTTTCGGTGAATGTTGCGAGTGAGTGCAAAAGTGGTCCCAGGCCCATGATCTGGGAGGTGGTTAAGCTGGTGGATGGAAGGGAAGAGAGGAAGCAGCAAAAGAGTAGGTGCATGAAGAGGACTTTAACCCCTCATGTGTCCCTGTCCTCCCAACACAAAGGAAGAGAGAGGGACACTCCTTTCTCTCTGGTTGTCATGCTGGGTTTCCCAACTAGCTCCAGGCTCTCCATGTGAAGTCCTCCTGACATCATACCTACAGCTTTACTAACTTGGCCCGCCCCCAACCTGGGATGGACTTCGGCAGCCAAGTGCCCTGAATCATGGCAAGAGCCCCTGAGGACCTTTTCACTGAGGCCCAAAGACCAGGTTCAAATGCAGGATACATGATTTATTGGCATGGGGTCTTAGGCAAGCTTCTCTACCTCTTGGAGCTTCCATTCCCTCAATTGTGAAATCAACATGGAGGCCGATGTAAAAAACCGTACCTGATAATGGATATGAGAGTGCTTCCTGGAAATGCTCTAGGCAATTATTAAAATGGTAATTGATAAAAAGAAATGCATGGAATTTTGCTCTTCCCTGCATTCTTTCCTGAAAGCTGACACCAAAAAGAAAGTCAGAATCTAAGGATAGACAATTATCACATTCGCCAACGTGTTGAGTCATTCTGAAGGAATGAAGCAAATCTTTGGAGTTTTTTATCCTCTCTGAACAGAAAACAGAGTGAACTAGACTGATTCTCCTGTGCCTCATGCGACACTAGAGACAGTGTAGCCTAATGATACAGAGGATGGGTTTGGAGTCAAATGACCTGGATTCAAACCCCATCTCTACCAACTGGGTAGACTTGTTTAAGCAATAGTTTAGCCTCTCTGTGCCTCAATGTCTTTTAAGTAAAATGGGAATTATTTCTGTTCCACTTGTTGCAATGAGGTGCCATGACCCCCGCAAAACCCTCTAGTAAATGCTAGATTTGAGCATTTACCCTGCCAGCTTTCTGCCCGTGGGGGTTTGACAGTTTTGCTCTTGCCCTCATCTTGAATAAAATAACGAGGCTCAATAATGACCCAGAAGAGGGCAAGGAAAAACATCTAATGAAAGATTGGCTACTAACAGGAGATATAAAGAGTCTTACCAACTCTCTTGTCCAATTCTTTCATTTTAAAAATGAACCCCAGGGTGGAAGTATTTTCCTCTAGATTATGTAACAAATTTAGTCCAATTTATTGGCTTTTTCCCCTGCTGATTATACGTCTCCCATTATCCACATTTATGTGCATTAGTGGATAAATAAGAAGTAGTTCTTGCCTCTACACACCGTTTCCTAATATGCGTAATATGCAGAATGAAAGCTATCATGGTTATCATGGTCAGAATTCAACCCAGAAAATGCTGGATTAAATGAAACAAAATGAGTTTTTTTTTCTTTGTGATCTGCTCTTCTCCAGAAGGGTTTCCCATGGGCAGCATAGAACAGAAGCCCCTTTTCCTTTGGAGTCCGTCTTGTGGGATTTGTACTCTGTGGCATGTCCCATGGAAAAATTAACTTTGGCTAGAAGTTCACAGAGTACTAGGGCATGGGGATGTATGGAAACAGATTTATGAGAATTTCACAGGTGATGAGGCAGATGTGGGATGTGCTCAGGGGGACCTACCTTGAGGGCAGAGAACCCTCTTCCATCTGCCTTGTGTTTTATGTAGATCAAATCTCCTTCCAAGCACCACTCAAGAGTAGTCTTAATCAATACCTAAGAGTACGATGTTTATGAAAAGCATAACCGGGGTTTTGAAGAAAGAAGAGACAAGAAGACAACCAGACTGAGGCAATGACAGAGAAGAATAGGATGCCAGCTACTACTGTCATGATGTCTGTTATGCACCCAACCTTCTATTAGTGGATTCAATTCTCATGTCAATGATTTGAGTCTTAATACTTCCATTTTACAGATGAGGAAACAGATACAAATGGTTTGATGACTTGCCCAAAGTCATCTAGCAAGTGATTAGAGGAGCTGTAGTTTGAATCTAAGAAACTGGCTCCAGTCTGGGCTTAACAGATAGGGGGTAGCTAGATAGGGGTAGGGATTGCTAAGATGTAGCACTAGTTATGAGGACCTTGTGCCTGTGTCGCATTTTGATCTGCCATCTGGTCCTGAGCGTTGGGACTGAGGGACTCAGCTTGGGATGTACAGTCTTTCCTGTTCGTGCCTACCTTCCCCTACTCTGGGGATTTTTCTCAGATACCACCTTCTCCCTGCGTACTGCCTTTTCTGTGCTCAGTATTTTGTTTACACTTGGCTGCGGTGCTTCCCATGCTGTAGCTTGTTCCAAGTTTTTGGCATAGATCTATGGATGCCCTCTAATAAGTCATGCTTGCTTGAAGGCAAGTAAGAAAAGTTCTTACTCTTTGTCCTCAAATCAACAACCTCAGGATTTTGCTCAGTCATTACTGTTAAATAAATAAATGAATTAACTTGGAATCATTGAGTAGCACTTAAAAACCTCTCCAAAAGTGGAAATGCCAAATGTGGATGTCATTAAGTGCTGTTCATCAATATTTCCATCTTCCTACCTTTCAGGCAAATGGTAAATGATGTTCTTTCACTTTCTGTGACACTGGATATGGCCATGTCATGTGTTTTGGGAAATTGAATAGAGTAGAAAGGATATGAATATATCTTCTGGGGAGTGGATCTAAAAGTCAGTGTACCTACACCTGAAACTAATGTAACATTGCGTGTCAACCAAACTTCAATGAAGAAAAGAAAGCCAGCATATTGTTCATCATATTCTTTCTCAGTCATGATGACGGCTGCTCCACCAGCCTGAGTCTGAGAGTAGCTTGAAGCAGCGGCCCTGACAGACCCACAGAGGGCTCATAGCACAGGTGAGCAGTGAAACTTTGTGATTTTAAGCTATGGTGATTTTAACACTATTTGTTTTTGCAGTATGACGTAGCTTATCCTGACTGATGCAGCACAGAAGACCTTTTGGAAGACAATATTGAAGATGAATATCATGTTTGCCAAGCAGAAAGAGATGACAGAGAGGAAACAGGAAGCTTGAATTAGAGGCAAAGCCCTGCAGTTATCAGTTCAGAATCCACTCTTAAGAATAGCCGAAAAATTGACATGGAGCCATATGTGTTGAGAGCCACAAAAATGTTGAGTGGAACTGGAAGGGCCATTTGGTTTATAAGCTGTGACGAGGGAGGTGGTGAGGAGTGAGGCTTGTGGATGACATGGGGCCCATCTTCTATTCTGCTTAAACAGTGTTTTGAAAAATTTCAGTAACTGCTATTATTTAAAAGTCCAGATTCTTGACATCTCTGGAAAAATGAGAAAATCTGGGCAATGTGGTAAGCAACTTCCTTTAGACGCAAGCTGTAGGTCCCTACTGCCTGTGGCCAGTGGCTGCTTCATTTGTTCCTTTACCTGCCTGATTTCTGGAGGCATTGGAATTGGAGACCCCTGTACCATCTGAACTTGGGACACTTAGTCTCAACCTACATTATGTCTTTAAATGTTATTATAGGCAAAGCAGTGCATTTCCCTCCTCTGGATTTTGATGGTAGCTGCTCTAAGCTCTTATCTTAGCAGCACTAAGATAAGGTTGTCTTAGAGAAGGTTTCAGGGCCTAAGAGAACAAACATGTGCAAGACACTGACATATCCCTCTGTGCACAGGTGAAAATGATTCCGGGTTGAGACTCAAGATACAGGCATTGAAAGCAAGAACTTTTAAAAGTCAAAATAGCCTTGGGCACACGAGATTGGGAAACCATGGATTCTGACTCTATTTGCAAATTAGTCATGCCCATTCTCCCTTTCTGTAAACAGGCGAGATTGAGGGAAGATAAAGATGAGGCTTTTTTTTTTTTTTTTTTTTTTTTTTTTTACAAGAGAAAGTGGAAAGTGGGCAGAGAGGGGACCTGCTGCGAGGTCTGAGCCTGGAGAAAGTTATATAAAGGCTTCAGAGCAACTGTTTGGCGAGATGGTTTCGGCTCAGCAGATGAAAGATGTGGAACAAACACAGGGAGAACAAAGGCAGGAGAGGGGACCCAGGCAGGATCAGGAGATAAGTCAGGGGAAGAGGACAAAGGGAACTAAATTTAAACAGGAGGGAAGGGATGCCTCAGCAGGGCCGGGAGCAGTCTATAAATACCTTGAAGGCAACAAGCTCTGGAGAGAAAAGAAGGCTTATTCACTGTCTCCCCAGATGTAGGGCAGAGCAGGGGCTGACAGCAAGTTGAGAAGGCGTCAGGCTGCTGGACCCAGGGGAACAAGGCGGTGTCTGTGCAGTGAGCAGGACTGGCTCCCGAGTGGCTGCTCAAAGTGGGACCATCTCCAGGTCCCCCCTCCAGCCCCTCACGGAGGCTGCCCAGCCCAGGGTGCCTCAAAATCCACCAGCCCCTGGCATCTCTGCTGACCAGGAAGGAGTCCTCTTGGCAGAAAAGGGTCCCCTTGGCTCTGGGCACTGAGATCGACTGGTGGCCTTCCAAGTCCCTTTCTTTCTTGAGCTCCTGTCCTTCCTTTCTGTAAAAATTGGGGTAATTGCTGGTAGCCTCAGAAGGGTATCAGTGAGGATCAAGTGAGCCTTTGTATGTTATGACCGATGGAAGAAGTTTGCCCTTCCTGGTTACCACTGGCCTCCGTTTCCCAGACCCCATGGCAGAGCTGGTCAGGGTCACTGTTAAGGAGCCGGAGGGTCTTTCTTTTCCTTGATCCTTTCCCTCTTTCCCCCCTCACTTGTGTTTTCTCTCACTTTCTTCAAACATTCCCTGATGCACAGGCATCACCTGAGGCCCAGGGAATGTGCTTCAGAGCAAGGCCTGAGTAACTGCCTTTAAGGAGTTAACTCAATGAGAGGACCTGGACATGAACTCAAATAATACCCTTCTGGTATGACACACCACAGCAGAGGCGGGGGCTCAGCAGCTTGTGACCAAAGAGAGGCGTGCTCTAGGCGGGAGGAATAGTGTGTACCCACCTGCTCAGTCAGGAACAGCATACTGCAGGTTAGGGAACCACAGCCGTGCAGTGAGGGTCGTGGTATGGGCTGTATCTCCTGTAAAGATTCCCTTTACATTTTAGAAAGCCGTCACTCTGGTCAGTGTGGGTGAAGGGTAGACCAGTGGTCTGAGCAGAGCACTGCCCACTCCTGATATACATTTGTCAAGGGGCACTAGAGAACCCTGTGTTCCTTGAACTCATGGAATGAGTGAAAGAGTTAACCTTGGGGCTGAGCCAGTGGCTGAGGATGAAAGTGCTAATTAGTTGGGCGGAGGCCGGGAAGCTGCTGAGATTGTGCTTCCTTGTTCAGGATGAGGCTACTATACCACTCCCCACCCCATGTTGGAAGAAACACCACCTTGGGACCTAGTATCTGTAACTGAGGAGTAGGGCTGGGTGCCTCCTCCCATCCCTTTCTCCTGCCTGCTTGCATTTTCAAGTAAAAATGAAGGGAGTGGGCTGGGCAGAATCATGCCATCAATAAACTCTCCCAACAGGGAATTTCATGATGGAAGGAGGCTCTGAAGTTTTGTTGGGAATGCCTTTTGAAGGACACAGCCACCATCTAATCTGAGAGCAGTTCTTCTGCCTTGCCATTCCAACCTACACATATGAAGATGGACTCCTGTAGCCATGTTTTTGTTGCACGTTCTCATTTCTTCAGTCGGGGCTGATTGGGCAAGGGGTGGACACCTGACTCAGGAAAAACCAGCCCAGAGGCTGGGCTGGTCCAGTCAGACCATCTCCAGAAAGTCTGGAATTGGGTCACAGAGAGGAATGTTTAGCTTGCTGTAGGTGTTGGCCTTGTCAGGCGATGTGGAACTGAGGTCTGAGAGGGCTATCCTGGGAATGGCGGGCCAGGTGTGAGCAGCACAGAGAAAGTTCGTCTGCAGACAGAATGGATTAGAAACAAATGGAATGACCAGGGAAGGAAAGAGGGTGAAAAGAAGAGAGAGAAAGAGAAGCAAGGGAGGGAGAGAGAGAGAAGGGAGAACTTGACTTGGCTCCTGAATGGCTTTTTGCTTTTGATGCTCCTACTCTTGGCTTCTGTAGGATACTCCTACATTCTTCCAGTAAATACCTCCTGTTTACATTAGTTTGGATGGGTTCTTTATAACCAAATGATTGGACAACTAGTCTTGTTCCTACAAAATCAAGAAAATTTGTACCTAACATTTCTATACTCCCTCCCTTTTTTTTTTTTGAAACTCTATGAAAGATTTTCTCATGAGCTTTCTTGCTAATGCTTTCAGTATCTCATGCTCCTCTGGTTAGGGGTCCTTCATGAGGTCCATTCTAAAGTCTTCTGTTACATTTCAAGGCCAATTACTTCTGTTCTATGATAGATCATTTCCTCTTTACATTCTATTCTCTTTCCTTTCCAGTAACTTGTACAAAAATCCCTTAACAATTCCCAAAATTTAACCAAAGGGGAAAAAAAGGGAAAACTTTTTGCTTTCGGACTATTGAAAAAATATCAACATTTTGCTTGGAAAATGATGCGATTTCTTAGGAAAAGTTGGTAGAAATTAGTTGGGGATTTATCATCTTAGTTGAAGAATCCAAAGTACAACACTAGATTTGTTGCTTATTAGCTCTTCCTAATAATTTTGCGGTGATTTAGAATTTAAAAGAGTGTAAGAAATTCTGAAAAGGGAAATATGTCAAGTGGAAGCCCTCTGGGTGGTCAAGGCCCCCTGGGATCCTCCGGCGGATTGGAAAATTTCTGGATTTTAGAGGTTCTGGTTGATAGTGGGTAAAGAAAGATAGGTCTCATGAACTGTCTGCATCTCAGAGTGGCTTTAACCAAGTGACGACCTCTTCGAACCCTGTTATTTCCTTAAATGGGACTAAAGATAGGCCCTGCCTCACAGGGTTGCCGGGGGCTGTTTATAAGTTTCTCTGTAGGGGGTTAACTGTTACCAGTAGTCTTTCTTAGGCACACGGCTGCTAGGGAGATCACAGGGCTGGAGAGGATCAGCGAGTGCATATGGTTGGATGCCTTCAGCTGCAACCACAGAAAACTCTGGTTTTGACTAAAAGGACATTTTTTTCATCTGCCATCCCTGGAAGATGAGGTGGGAAGTACCATAGGACTGCTTGAGCCAGTATTAGGGCTTTATCACCTGTCTCTCCTCTTTGCCATCCTTAGGAATTTGCCCTCAGGCTGGCTTCCTGCTAGGTCCCAAATACCTCCAGATCTTTCAAATGTCCCATCTAGACACTTGAATTTTTAAAAGAGCAAGAGACCATATTTTTTGTGTCTCTCCATGAAGGGTGAAAACTTCCCAGAAGCCCCCAGGAGATTTCTCCCCAGGCCTCTGGCCTGAGTTTGGTCTTCTGCCTATTTCTGAGCTAATCACTGGCAACAGGAATAAACTGAACAATTGCTTATTCATACGGTGCCTGTAGGCTGGTGGTAAGATCTCCTTTCTGTCACATGGAAGAGGGAAGATTTCTGAATAAAAGTGAGTTATGTCAGCAAGAAAGTAGGAGGGAATGGATATGGGATAGGTAACCAAGTGCTGGCTCTGCAGGGTCTATCCAGATATCTGTATTAGTTTGCTACAGCTGCCAGAGCGAAATGCCAGAGGTGGCATGGCTTACACAACAAAAATTTATTTTCGCACAATTCTGGAGGCTAGAAGTCCAAGTGGAATACATCGGCAGGTTTGGTTTCCTCTATGGTCTCTCTCCTTGGCTTGCAGATGGCTGCTTTCTCTCCAGTTCTCCTCACATGGTTGTCCTTCCATCTGTGTGTCTTTTCTAATCTCTTCTTTTTATAAGGATACCAGTTAGGAGTGCCTGGATGGTTAGTTGGTTAAGTATCTAACTCTTGGTTTCAGCTCAGGTCGTGATCTCACAGTGTGTGAGTTCAAGCCCTGAGTCAGGCTCTGCACTGCAGGTGAGGAGCCTTCTTGGGATTCTTTCTCTTCCTCTCTCTCTGCTCTTCCCCCTCCTCAAAATAAATACACTTAAAATATATATATATATATATATATGAGGACACCAGTTATATTGGACTAGGGCTCAACCATGGGACCTCATTTTTACCTTAATGACCTCTGTACAGGCCCATCTCAAAATACAGTCACATTCTGAGATAGTGGGATTAGAACTTCAATATATGAATTTGGGGGGAAACACAATTCAACCCCTAGTGTCATCTTAACTTCTTCTCATTTTATAGATCTGAAAAACTGAGGCCTTTTTATTTTGTAATGTTTATTTATTTTTTTATATATAGAGAGAGACAGAGACAGAGAAAAGAGAGTGATAAAGAGTAAGTGGGGGAGGTGAAGAGAGAAAGAGGGACACAGAATCCGAAGCAGACTCCAGTCTCCGAGCTGTCAGCACAGAGCTTGATGTGGGACTCAAATCCATGAACTATGAGATCATGACCTGAGCTGAAGTCGGATGCTTAACCAACCGAGCCACCCAGGTGGCCCCAAAACAGGCCTGTTAAGAGAATTGTGATCTGCTCTGAATCATACACATTCTCTAGATTCTCAGGCTCACATGACTTTTCTACAACTTAAGTAGTCAATTTTTAGCCCTGTTCTCTACGTTAAGAATTCAAGTTCCCATTTGGCCAAGCTTCAACACACAAGTTGGAACAAGCTTCATTTCTAGCTATGAACTCTTGGTAGTGGAAAGTATTGGTTTTTGAAGCATGAGGTTAGGCCAGGAAGGACGTTTTGGTTGACTTGTTCAGAACATGTTGGCCTGGAAGATGGCCACATGATCCTAGAGATTGTATCTGCTTCAGAATGGGTCACCTGGTCAGGGTTCCTGCAGAGAAAGAACATCAGTCTGAGGTGGGGGTTATGATAGCACCTGTCCTTGGCTATATTCAACTAGATTTAAGTACATACACTAACCAGTGATGTAGTGTGATATCAGAAGGCCTAAGCAAAGTTAAAACCCTACCTCAACCCCCTACACTTAGGACTCCACAGAGCAATTACTATGCTAATGCCATTTTGTGGGTATATTTACAAAAGGGAATACAACGTACAGCATGTCCTAAAATGACAGCAGAACACTTTTGTCCCCCGCTTTGGGAAACGCTAGTCTGGAGCAATGCTCACTAACCTTTCTTATGCCCTGTCATGAATACAAAATAATAATCTTTGTTTGGCCTCCTGGGTAGATGCCACAAGATGCTTATTGCCAGAGATGCTGTTAGAGGCTTTGGCCCAGGTGTAGCCTGGCTATGCTGAGCATGGCACGGTGGTTGGGAAACCAACCTAGACTCTTTATAAGTCAAGTAACCACAGGCCTATAGACAAGACAGTTAGTCTTGTCTATAGAGCCTCCTGGATTCTTTCATCATCAGCTGCCTGACTGTATAGGCCATGGACCCCTGCCTGACTCCCCAGGTTTTCATTCCCTGGGTGTCCTTCCTCCTTCTTCCCGCCCCGTGACTTTTACTTCATTCTCTTCCCCTTCTCTTTTTTTTGCTTCTTTTCTATCTCATTCTTTCTCTCTGCTTAACTCTCCCAGGTAGATAGATAGACACATAAACACACGTGTACACAGCTGAAAAGGATGATATTGGTGTACATAGATTAAATAGAGCTCATCGATGATGGGAATAGATACACCAGTGTTGAGTGAAAAGAAATTCAGGCTCTGGTTAGAATAACAATAACAGTAACACACACACACACACACACACACACACACACACACACCCCTTTGTAATGAACGACAAGAGATAGCTGGGTAAAGAGAGTTGTGAGCTGGCAGAGACATGCCAGAGTCTGGAGCCCAGATGTTCTGACAGAGTGAAATGATTTCTCAGCTCCCTGTCCCACAGCCTCATTACCTGTGACCCCTCCCACTGTGGCTTTGCAGGTTGAGGCAACGAGGGCATAAGTCTGCTGCTTGAGCACATGTAGAGGGCTCTGCATCTGATGCTGGTGACTCAGGGTCAGTCTCCCCTCAGCTCACATCCTAGCCCCATCTCCCTGATCTCCCTCTGTTCAGAGCATGTGCTCTTGTTGTAATGGGGCGGGGACTGTGCTTTCTCAATCACCACTTCTCTCTTTTCAAAGAGCTGGAGTTCTGTCACCTGCTGTTATGAACTGGATTGTGTCCCCTTAGAATCCATACATTGAAGCCTTAACCCCCAATGTGACTATATTTGGAGATGGGGCTTGTAAAGAGGCAGTTATGATTACGTGAGGTCATGGGGATGGGGACCTAATCCAATGTGACTGCTGTCCTTCTAAGAGGAGAGATACTCCAGGGATGCACAGGGAAAGGCCACATGAGGACACAGTGAGAGGGTCTCTGTCTGCAAGCCATGGAGAGAGGCCTCAGGAGACACCAAACATATTGGTACCTTGATCTTGGATGTTTAGCCTCCAGCACTGTTAGAAATAAGTTTCTGTTTCTCAAGCCACCTAGCCTCTTTGTTTATTGATCACTGTAAGGTAGTTTGGAAGACAGACGTTCAGCTTTGAGGTCCTTCCTGGGTTTGAATCTTGCTCCTGCCACTTACCAGCTAGGTAATATTGAGAAAATTGGGCAAACTCCCTAATCTTCACCTCATTATCTGTGAAAGGGGACAGCAATACTTTCCTTGGAGGAGTATCAATAATGCTAAAATAGAATTATTAAAAATTCTGTTTTCTTAACTGATATAATAGTTTAAGATAAATAAGATGGTTAGAAGATGGATTAGACAACTTATGGTGTATTTGGCACGGAGTTGGGACTTAATAGGTTCATTTCCTAGATCTCCCTGTTCTACAGTTCACATACACTCTGTGACTGGGGCTGAACTAGCTGCCCTTGGATCTCCACATTTCAATCGCCTGCCTGGTCTTCCTGCCCTAGATCTCATATCCATCTTATTTGCTGTATTTTTTTTCTCCTTGTTATTTATTACTAGTTTATCCACTAGAATTGTAAGCTTCATGGAGGCCTGGCACATTGTAGACACTTTCCCCATATTTGTTAACTGAAGGAATGAATCAATGGAGAAATGTGGGGGGAGAAGCCAGATTTACTGTGGGTCAAGGGGGAAGTAAGTACCATGGTGCGTAAATATTATTGTGGGAAGTATGTATCATGACATCTCTTCAGCATCAAGAACCAGAGAAACAAGATTCAAATCCTGGTCCCATCACTTTCCAGTTGTGGGGTTTTGACCCATTTGCTTGGACGTGAGGGTCAAATGAGCAAACACAGATCACTGCAGAGAATGGTGTCTGTAGCAACTTGAGGAACATCGGTTAGTGTCCCTGAGAAATGATGGAGAGGTTAGTGAGGAAGTAGTGGTGGGGAGTACTCACGACTTTGTCTCAGTATTTGAATGAGGAGAGGAGAATAACTGGGTGAAAATTAAACAAACAGGCTCAAGGAAACAGAAGTGGGATTTCCTCTCTGGGTGAGTTAATTCTCTGGACCACTGAGGTTCCAGTTGTACCACACTCAGGCACAGAGCAGTGACTTGGGGACCAGGCGTTTTCTACCTAGAAGAGAACCACAGGAATAATAAAGTCCAGTTAGCTGTGCTTATTGTTAACTCAACATTTATGTAGAGGTAGCTCTTCCTCCTGTTTTATCTGTTTTATGAGAGCACTAAGGCTCTCAGTAGGTCACCACTTACCTGAGGTCAAAGAGCTACTAGTGCAAGGGCCAGACCCCAGACTCAACCCCTCTGAATCTGACGCTAGAACTCTCTCTTCACACACTGATTAGTCATAATGAATTGAGGAGGAAAGTCGAAACTTTGGCACCATTTTTCTCCCAGAAATATAAACTAGTCTTCTATCTTCATATAAGTGGTCCTTTGGACCCTTCTGTGAAAAAATAAATTGGTTTTCTACTTATGTAGTTTTGGGTTTCTGTCATGTGGGATCATAAAACTCATCATAGCCTGTGTGGGAGCTGAATTTAATGCTGTGGGGGTCAATCAATTCTGAAGCAATTGAAGACAGGGGAGTTAAGCATTTCTTACTTGGAAAAGGCAAATGTCTTTCATTGAATTTTTTGATTCTCAAGCTATTTTCCTTCAGGAGGTGGCTGTGGAATTGCCAAGTGTTGGTTGTTGGAAAACAAGAGGGTAACTCCAAGGGTAGGACTGAGTTGTGTAGAAAGAAGTTCTATCCAGAGATATGCAGAGATAGCACAAGGGGGACTTGAAGGCTCTGCCTGGTCCTTGAGCGTTTTGTTTGGAATGGACAACATATTACGTTAAAACATTGTTTTTGGCTAGTAGTAAAACATTAGACTATTTCACATAAAGTTCAGGATTTATCATTCTTAAAATATAAAAGTAATAAGCTCTGGCAACTCTGGACCTTGTTCTACGGCAACTATTGGCTCGACCTGAAGAGTGGGTGTGTGTCATTTAGTTATCACAGACCCCTTCTCCCGCATGTTGTCTTCTCCCCCTCCCATTTCACTTATTACCCTAGTGGACATTTTGGTTTTGGAATCCTCAAAATAATGAAAATAGCACTGCACCAGCTGTTGGAGATTTAAATACTAGTTCTGATGCCAAAATGCTGCAATGGTGTTGGGCAAATCTCTTAAGTTCACTAGACCTTCGTTAATTCACATTCAAGAGGGAATAACCTTTTACCGTGTGATGGTGTTCAGGATAGCTGATTCACTCATCAATCTACTCATTCTGTTAATGTTTAGAGCATGTATGTTATAATGGAGATAGCAATAATGGAGAGGCCGTGCGCCCAAGGCAGAAGTGAATCCTGTGATTCAGTGAAGGAAATTGATAATTACCTAAGTGGGGAAATCCAGGCCGTGCCTCTTGCCCAATCTAGGGCTCTAGGAAGGCCTTCAGGAAAAAGCGAGGTTTAAATCAAGACTTGAAGGATGACCAGTAGTAGGAAGGGGAAAGAGAAAATTATCTCAGGCAGAGAGAACAGATTGTGCAGAGCATGTCCGAGAAACTTAAAGGAATCTGGAATAGCCAGAAAAGGATGGAAAGTGAAGAGAAGAGCTGAACAAAGGCCAGAGTTTGAAGGGATTTGGAAGGCTCATGAAACCAAGAAGTACTCGGGCCAGTTTTAGTTGAGGATTTTTAATTATGAGACTTGTCTGAACCTCTATCTATTCAAGAAGGAAAAATGGCAAGTGGAACCATAGGTAGATCCCAAGTATCAGCGTGAGAGATGGCAAACATTTCCCTAAGAGTGAACAAGGAAAGCAATTATTAACTCGTTAATAATGGACTGCAGTTGAGTCTGAAGTGAGTCACTCATACCCTAAATACACTAATATCTAGCAAATAGAACACAAAACTAAAAGATACTTGAAATAAATTATACGTATAAACGTTTATTTATTTATTTTGAGAGAGAGAGAGCGTGGAAGGCAGAGGCAGAGAGAGAGGGAGAGAAAAAATCCCAAGCAGCCTCTGTGCTGTCAGCACAGAGCCCGGTGCTGAGCCCCATAGCATGAACTGTGAATGAGATCATGACCTGAGCTGAAATCAAGAGTTGGATGCTTAACTGACTGAGCCACCCAGGTGCCCCTGAAATACATTATATTTAACAGAAACACAAGCTACCTGGATCAGCTTCTTTTCTCTGAGGTAGTTTGACAACTGCACTATATGCCATCAATTAACCAAAGTGCTGGTAAAGGACGTCTGAAAAATTAATCAGCTTCCGAATGGTTTTCCCAGAAAAGCCATTCTTATCAAACCTGTAATGGTAATTGCAGAAATTCTGCCTGTGTGGCATTTAAACATAAAGACAGTAACAGAAAGAAAGCATCACTTAGGGTCCTTTTAAAACTCGATCTCTCTAAGTTTCTGAAAAACTAGGCCTTATGAAGGTAGAACATGAGAATTATTTCAATAAAACCGACTTCTGGGTAATTGTGTAAAAAAATGATCTTAATCCACATACATACTTAAGTTCTCTGTGTATTTTTGGGAATCAATGTAACTGCCATTGTAGAGGGGAATAGGAAAATCTCTCTGGTTTGTTTTTTTATGATCGAATGTACTTTCCTTCTTCAATTCTCCTTTTGGAATTGTTAAGAATTCCCTCTACTCCCTCTGTCCAATTCTATGGGTGAAACAGGAATGCTCACTTCCTCCCCCATCCATGTCAGAGTCCTTGACTCCCTTCCAATTCCAGTGCTTGTTTTAAATTGGAACAGAGTATGAGACAGGTCTTCCCACAGAGTCTAAAAATTCCCCTTTAAAAGGATTATCTGTATTCTGGCACAGAGGCTTGAATAAAAAGAGCAACCATCTCTATTTTTCTGGCTAATTCCCTTCGTCTGAGATCTGGGCCAACCAGATTAATTATAAATGGTCAAGAGAGGCACAGGGAGGGGTTGGCTAGGTGAATCGTCTACATGTTGCAATTAGAAGAGATAAAAATCTGACTAATCTCTCAATAGCTTTCGCTGAGGTTAGGTATTCCACAATTAACGATTCTTAAAAACAAGTTATTTTTAGAGGAGTAGTATATTCGAACCAAATTAATTCATTCAGCAAACACTTACTGAACATCCACTATATGTCATATTATATGCAAGGTGTAAGGAATGAAAGATGATAGCAATGTCAGTAATAACTACTATTTCACGACCACTTACTCAGGAAAGGTACTGTGCTAGGTGCTTGCTGTATGTACACGATCTCATTTAGTTCTTTCAAACTCGTTGATAGGTAAGCATTATTGCTTTTACTATGTGGATGAGAACATTGATGTTTAGAAAAGTTAATTATATTGTCCACAGTCAAGATCACCATGGAGAGCATGTCATAGGTAAATCTGAATCCAGCTAGAGGACTCCAAGCCAAAGCCCTCAACCAACATGCCATCCCTTGGGAGATCCCAGACTGGGGGAACAGGAAGACCTATAAACTAGTTATTATAGCCAGGGCGAGGGTGCTTCCACAGAATGATATGAACAATGGGCCCAGGACGGCCCTGAAGAGGAAGCTGGACAAGATTTTAGAGTGTAGCTAATATCTGAGCAAGGCTCAGTGGAAACTCAATAGAAGGGGCGAAAAAGCTCCAGGTGGGAGTATTAGGGCTTGTGTGAAGGATGAGGCTATGATATGCTCTGAGCAGCCAGGAGTCCCTGTGGCTGGAGAAGGTGAGGTGGGAGAAGGCTGGAATGAAGATTGGAGAGAGACATCAGAGAAGGACTTCCAATTCCATCTTATGATTCTGTAGATGGTGGTCACAGCTTATCATACGAAATGACCCTTTGGTAACACTTTATAATTAAGCACAACTCCTTTCCAGTCCTGGAATAAAATAGAATGACATGCCTACAAATAACTTTTAAAGAAAGACCCATCTAGCATTCTAGCTCTAAAAGAAAGGAGAAAGAGAAGTTAAGTAACCTAAAAAAGAAGGATTTAATATTTGAATCCTTAAGCCCAGCTGCTCTGGATGACATAATAAAACAGATGCTATGTCTGTATGTTGTCATGGCGTAACCAGCTCTGAAGGCAGAGTGAGTGATTTTTCATGTACTGGAGGCTCAAGTCCAATGAGAGTGTTGCTTTGCATAATATGATTTCTCTGAATGGTAACATTTCTTGGTCCAGTTCCCAACAAGACAAAGACCAACCTTTCCTCCACTTATGTGGTAGGTGCAATCTAGGAAAATTCAGTGTATGTTAAAATTGTGCAAAAAATATTTTGTGATTATTGTCAAACAGATTCTAAGTGGAGATCATGAGAAACGTGCTTTTAGCTTTCGTCATGTCTAGAGGGACATTTGTAAAGCACGAGGGACATGGGACCATTCTTTCTGGTGTGAGCCCATGCGGTTCCAGGCTTTAGTGACCTCTGATCTCAACATACGGAGTCCCCCCCTCCGCCTCCACTTTATCATGACAATTAACACTGTTCCTGTAAGTTAAAAAAAAGTTCCCAGGGGTATTTACCATCCAATTAGGAACAAAGCTAAAGGGATTAAATGAGGAATAATTAAAAAATAATTAAAGAACCCTCAAGGAGCTCCAAGTATAATGGGAGAAGATAGACAAGTTAAATAAGTTATTAAGAAACTACGTGGCAACTCCATTAATAGATGGGAAGAAATAATGTACTATGAACCAAGGAGCATAACCCAAATCTCTACATTTGATGGTTTTAAAGTAAGCTTCTGTTAATCATATTAATTGCAGATTTTTCCTAATTTTGTCCTTTACTTTTATTGTTTTATAAACCACCTGACATTCAGAGTTTTTTCTACCTTTGTACTAATCAATCTTTTCCTTTCTTATTTCTGCTAGAGGTGAATTAAAGAATTAAAGATGTCCCTCCTCCCACTGGAAAAAAAAAGAAACTCTGTTCCAAGTAGAGACAGAGGGATGGGAGTCAACAGAGGGGGAAGAGAAGGGCTCACAGAGGGGACTGGAATGATTGCTTGAATTTGCTCTTGCAGATCATGGTGGTGGAAAAGGAACCTTCTAGAATGAGGACACAGCATGAGGACAGGCATCAGGCGAGGCCCCCGGGACCTGGTGCTTGGAGGGCACTGTACAAATGGCCCTGCACAGGGATATGGGGGGGTGGGAAGTTTGGAAAGACTGGTAAGGGAAAGCAAGGTGGCAGACCTTCCAGATCTCTGGAGCAAGCTCAGGTTATTACCAGGGAAGTAACTTCCTTCCTTTCCCTTCCCTTCCCTTCCCTACCCTTCCCTTCCCTTCCCTACCCTCCCCTTCCCTTCCCTTCCCTTCCCTTCCCTTCCCTTCCCTTCACTTCCCTTTTTCCTTCCTTTCCCTTCCCTTTTTCCTTCCTTTCCCTTCCTTCCTTCCTTCCTTCCTTCCTTCCTTCCTTCCTTCCTTCCTTCCTTCCTTCCTTTCTCTCTCTCTCTCTCTTGAGAGAGAGAGAAAGAGAGAGAGAGAGAGAGAATTTCAAACAGGTTCCACATTGTCAGCACAGAGCCCGATGACGGGCTTGATCTCGTAGACTGAGAGACATGCATGACCAGAGCTGAAATCAAGAGTCAGATGCTTAACTGACTGAACCGCCCAGGTCTATGTTTTTATAAAAAGAACATTGGCCAGACTGGGGAAAAGTCATAGCATAGCAGTATTTCTCAAGGAATGGTCTCTGACCAGCAGAAACACGTCACCTGGGCCTCACCCCAGACCTGCTGAATCAGACACTCTGGAGCTAAGATGTGTGTCAGTGAGCCCTCCATCTCTACTTTGATGTCCAGTAGACCACTCAGACTCAACATGTTCAGAACTGAACTTTGGAGGAACAGGGACTGGATTTATCCTTCCACCTTAAACAACCAACTAAACATATAAATCAGTGGTTTTCAGAGATTGGACAATAGCCAGTATAAGATCCCCCAGAGAGAAGGGACATGAATGAGGTGGCCCTGACCACTGTCTGAACTTTATTCCTGCCCTTACAAAGTGCTAAGGAAGTCCTGCTGCTGGATCCTTCTCTCCGCAGACACTCACTTAGCTCACACCCCAGCTTCTTTCAAGTCTTTGTCAAAAGCCACCTCCCCAGGAATCCTGCCATTATCCCTCTATTTTATACAGTTCCCTTCCTCTTTTCCCTGCTTCCCTATTTTTTACAGAGCACTTCTTGCCTTCTAGTGCATTATATAATTTACTTATTTATTGCGTTTAATGTATGTCTCCCTCATTGGAAGTTAAGCTCTCCAAGGGCAAGCATGTTTGCTGGTCCATTCACGGGTGTATCCTAAGCACTAAATCCCTGCCTCTCACGTTACAGGTGCTCAGCCAGCGTTTACCTACAACTGTTGAGTGAGAGGCCCAAGGGCGTCCACAGTTTGTGAGCGACGGACCTGGATTCTCAGCGTAGATCTTATACCGTGGAAGCCCACAAGGACTCTCCTCTCCTTACCACTCCTCTACACAACATAGTACAAACCCGGCCTCTCAGAAGATAGAACTTTGTGTTATTTTCCACTTGCTTTAATCTTACATTTTAATACATTCAACTATGAAATTGAGAGAGATAATGAGAAAACGTATTTCATACATAGACGTGCCTACGAGGGCTAGTTGTCAGTTCTCTTGACTCGAGTTAATCATTTAGTCTGCCGATTTGGTTGACCAATGCCACTTGAGAGCAATGATTTCTTCCCCGCAACACGAATTTCGTGATGTATTCTCAGTCTGCCCGGTAGTTATTGCTGCGTTTCCCTGGTTCAGCTGTTTGTTTGCATACCACCATCACGAATTTTGTTATTTCCTATGCTAGTCATGTTTTTCTCTAAACGGATTCATCTTTTATTTACTTAAATTAGTTTTTAAGGCAAACGATGTTATCCTGTTGAGAAGCACAGTTGCTTGCCATAAATAGAAGGCACATGAAATATGCATTAAAATAACACTTAGCTAGGGGCGCCTGGGTCATTTAGTCAGTTAAATGACCAACTCTTGATTTCAGCTCAGGTCATGATCTCAAGGTTCGTGAGATTGAGCCCCACGTCAGGCTCTGCACTGGCATCTCGGAGCCTGCTTGGGATTCTCTCTCTCTCTCTTTCTCTCTCTCTCTCCCTCTCTGTCTGCCCCTCCCAGCTTGTGCTCTCTCTCTTCCTCCCTCCAAAAATAAATAAATAAACTTAAAAAAAATAACACTTAGCTTTTAAATTAAAAAGACTTTGTGTCCCGCCTAAAACATCTCATCTCTTGTTTCTGGTATACTTGCCACAGTTTGGGAGAGC
This sequence comes from Paguma larvata, assembly GCA_030068075.1. Taxonomy (NCBI): domain Eukaryota; kingdom Metazoa; phylum Chordata; class Mammalia; order Carnivora; family Viverridae; genus Paguma; species Paguma larvata. The sequence continues at coordinate 99,763,310 of CM057831.1, read as the reverse complement.
ACTTGCTAGAACACTCTCTGAGCCATGACAGAACACGTAGTGATCTTTATGCAAAACCATAGTGATTTATCAGATTATTGCTCCTGTACTTCTTGTGATTAATAAAGAGGTCAAGTGTTTGACCCTTATTCCATTCAGCTGGTACAGGCAGTGGTTTCAAAGGTGTAAACTAAATTTTGTCTTCAAGAAACACGCGTTCCTATAAATAGGGAAAAATCTTAAGATCAAATTTTAAGTGTATCTTTTTTACATGATGATGGTCCCTGAGAATACGGCTTTCTTAAGGGCAGCAGGTGATTATATGTGATGAAATCAGACACCAATCAAGCTCTTCTGAGCAGGAACGAGTCTTCAGAGATTATCTGCCTGTTCTCATTAGGGGGTCCTAAGCTGCTTTGGCAAAGAGACCCCCAAATGCAATGGCTCATTTTTCTTCTTGGGGTGAGTAGTTGGGCTTTGTCCAGGCCAGCAGGTGTCCATTTGGGGTGAGACCCCCAAATGCAATGGCTCATTTTTCTTCTTGGGGTGAGTAGTTGGGCTCTGTCCAGGCTAGCAGGTGCCCAGGCTATCTGGACAGTTCTGGCATCCTGCGTGTTCTCACTGCACTCGTGCAGGCTGGGTGGCTGTTATGCAGTTTGAAGTTGATAGGAAAGGAGAAAAAAGAATATGGAGGAGGCACCTCTATTGTCTTAAAAGCTACAGCACAGAATACACATATCACTTCCGCTCACATTCCAGTGGCAGGAGCTTAGCCAGATGGCCCCCAGCTGCTGGGTAGCCATGTGCTCAGTTAGTTCCCCTACCACAGAACACAGAAGAAGGGAGAACATATATTGGTGTACAGCTGCCAATCTCAGACACACTGGCCCAAACCTCTTCTTTAAAGAGGAGGAAACGGGGGGCACCAGGGTGGCTCAGCCAGTCGAACAACCGAGTTTGGCTCAGGTTACGATCTCATAGTTCATGAGTTCGAGTCCTGCATTGGGCTTGCTGCTGTCAGCCTGTCAGCATAGAACTTGCTTCAATTCCTCTGTCTCCCTCTCTCTGCCCCTCCCCTGCTCATGCTCTCTCTCTCTCTCTCAAATAAATAAATAAATAAAGAAAGAAAGAACATTTAAAAAAAAATAAAGAGGAAGAAGCAAAAGCCCATAGAGGAAAAATGATTTACCCCCATCACTAGGCTAGTTGGTAAATTTCAAAGTTACTCAGTTATTCCCCCAGTCAGTCCAGTACATATTAATTGAGTGTCTACTAAATGTTAAGTATTGTTCTAGCCCTTGGAGATAGCAAAGACTCAAAGTCCTTGTACTTAAAGATTTTACATTCTAGTTGGAGGAGGAAGACGATCAATAAAGAAAGGAAAGAGAACTTTAAGATTAGAATGAAAGTCGATGAGAGAGTGGCAGAGAGGGACTGGGTGTGGTTGGCAATAATCTTGGAGGTTGTAGTAATAATTGCTAGGTCATTATTGTATGCCTCTTTCCCTCTCTCTGGGTCTCCTGTTTAGCTGCACCCATACATAGCAGTCAGTAGGACACTGATGAGAAGGATCACCAGTCCTTAAATCAGAATATGCTAGTTCAAGGTGTGGGTAAAATCTCATTAACCCTTTGTTTACCAGCCTTCCACCCTTAGCCACAGTCAGGGTATTTCAGTTGACTTCTACTGTTAATGGAAACTGGCAGCTTTCTTTCAGGATCAGAATTTTGCATTCATCCCAAATGAACAGTGCTAGCAAACAACTAGCGATTATTAAGTGCCTGGTGTGACAAGATTTTGATGTCTTAATTTAGTTCCCAGTGGGAGGATACATGTCACACAAGCTGTCTAGTACCACAAAAGGAGAAGCGAGCTGTATATAGAGGCTGTAGGTGAGAGTTTGGAGACAGTAAACATCCCTAGCAGAAGACGGGGGCCCTGCATCATATTCTGGGCATTAAGGAAAAGAACTAAAAAAGGGGGATGCTTATAAACTTAAAGAGGATTGGCCCCTGATCACAGAGAATAAGTTCAAACTTTTTAACTGGGTTAGAGAAGCAATGCGTTTGCGTATAAAGGATCGCCTGAAATCTATATCATCCATCCCATTTTTAAAATACATTTTAGATATAACTAATTTTCAGGTTACCTAGCTTGTAAAAAAAAAATCAAACCATGTTTTTCAGGTCCACAGAGAATTGTTTTGCTGCATTGCACCCTTTCGCCACACTCTTGGTCTTCTCCTAGAAATACTCGGGAACAGCCTTAAGGCTCCGTTTGCTGCAGGGATTTTGTAAAGGACACTGGGTTTGACATTAATCAGTGCCCCTATACGACCTATTCTCTTCAGGACTTAATGCCAGGAGAAATTTTCCTTGCCCTGAAGATCTGATAGTTTTCTTCTTGTGAACCTCAAGAATCATGAGACTGATTACTTTTCCCCTTTTTCCTTTGGCAACCAGGAAGCTCAGTGCCAAATTCATAGTTTAGTTAGTGACTGCATAGAACCTAAGTGACCTTCATTCCAATGTAGTTGTTTGTTTTTTGCTGTCAGAACTGGCCTTCTCTAATTTATATCTATTTTGGTCTAAGTTATTTGCGTGCGCACACACACACGCATACACACATCACATACACTTGCATACTTGTTACGTGGTATGAGGAAGGGAGTATGGATAAATGAAGAAGGAGCCTAATGTGCATTAAACTGTCAGTTGTTCACATCTTTCTATGTTTGCTTCCAATTTTAGCCTTGCACACACTTATTTCCTCCTACTTAAATTCAAATGGTCAGAGACACAAGATTAGAACAGGGAACAAGGTTAGAAGTTGTTTTTTTAAGGGCACCTCCCCCTTCATCACTGTATGCTTGTGGAATTTCTACTTCTTTCCAGCCGGCGATTCTCCTGTCTATGCTCAAACACTTCCATTGGAGATAAACTTCCGATGTGATTCATTTCTGGAAAGTTCTGATCAGTTGAGCCTTCTCACTTCACCTTGATCCTACCCTGATGGGCTACATGGTAAATATTAATTCTTCACCTATAGCTGGTAGCATTTCAAGTAAGCTGTTATACCCCCCAGAACATTTTCTTTTGACCAGATACTTCAACTATTCAGCAGATGAGAAAACCACGAGTCCTCTTGTTGGCTATCTTGGTCACTCTCTTCCAAACACAAATCCTTTTCTTAAAAGTCTTTTTTTTTTTTTAACTTTTATTTATTTTTGAGAGACACAGAGGCAGAGTATGAGCAGGGGAAGGGCAGAGAGAGAGGGAGACACGGAATCTGAAGCAGGTTCCAGGCTCTGAGCTGTCAGCACAGAGTCCGACGCGGGGCTCGAACTCACAGACGGCGAGATCATGACCTGAGCCGAAGTTGGCCGCTCAACCAACTGAGCCACCCAGGCGCCCCACACAAATCCTTTTCTGCTTACTTCCTTTTTAAAGTAAGTTTTAAAAAATATTTATTTATTTTGACAGAGAGAGTATGTGTGCATGCATGAGCAGGGGACGGGCAGAGAGAGAGAGAGAATGAGAGAGGATCCTAAGCAGACTCCACACTCAGCACAGAAGCTGATGGGGCTCAATCTCATGAACTGTGAGATTATGACCTGAGCTGAAATCAAGAGTCAGATGCTTAGCTCAGGCACCCCTAAAGCAGGTTTAAGAGAACTAAACTCAAAGCTCTCAATGCATCCTTGCTCCTCATTCTAAATACATATTAGCTTTCTGTGGAGTCAAACTGTAACACTGACCCACAGTGGACTTCCTTCAAGTCAAAGTCCCTAAATCCTCTTTGCACATAGTAGACGAAGTTCTTTTTTCTCCAACCTGTTTTTGGGCAATCAGTCTTTTTGAATGTAAGTGGAAGGTCTTCCATTCCCCTCATCAATTTTCATCTTGGTATGTACCATACCTTAGAACTTGGCGAAATTATTCTAGATATTTTCCCCATCATACAGGATGTTTCTCCCTTTCTTGGCTTTTTGCCATTCACAGATGTGAGGGTCTGACCTTCTATATCACCACTTGATGCAGGGATAAAAATCTTACGGTGAGCAAAGCCAGGAGCCCTAGTGTGTGTTAACAGGGACCTTTTTGCAGGCAAACGCTCTTCTACTTTTAAAATAGTATTCTGTCTGGACCATTATTTGTCATTAATCTTCACACTATCATCCAAAATAAAATTTAGTAACCATCTACTGAGAACAAATTATGTGTCAGGCATCGTATTCAACGTTCTTACGTTATTTGAATTTGTTCTTCACTGAATCTCAGAGATGGAAGTGTCAGAACAAGGCCAAGACTCTCATGTCTGACTCGTGGTTTGCTGGTGTGTGTGAAAACTTGAAAAGATTAGGTTCTAGTGCTGTTGATAGTAAACTAAGTATTTAACGCTCAATGCATACGGAGACTAAAATGAAAGTGGTTGGGGGTGCCAAAAATAGTGAAGTCTCTTTCGACTTAAGCCTTCAGATAGCGGGTTCAGCTGGAAAGAAGAGTAGGATTAAAGATGATATGAATTGCTAGAAAGAAAGCCGGAGAGCTCATCTTAAGATGGCAAGATGTATTTGAGATTTTACGTCTTTTTTTCATCTTTGGGAAAAGAATTCGCTTTACGACACGCAAGTTAATTTCCCAACTCAGCCTTCTGAAAAATGTCAGAGACAGAAAGCATGATGTACACAAATAAGGGATTGCCTGTGAACTGTCTTGCTAGTCAGCTAGTTTCTGACGGAGCTGGAATTGGACATTAGTTCTTTTCTCGAACAACGAAGCCCTCATTTCTCCATCTTGCCTGAGACGCTAATGTGATAGGCCTTTTAAAATGCCTGGTTGGAGTCCCAAGGCACCACTTTGTGTTTCATTTTTTTCTTAGTTAACATGAGGTCATACAGACATTTCCAGAATCAGCAGAGTCTGGGAGTTCACCATTGTCTCTCTTTATGAAGTATTCCATCTGAGTTAATCGACCACTGTTTATTTAGCCATTCCCCTATTGTTGGCCATTTGGGTTCTTTCCAGTTGCTAATTATTATAAATGGGCTTTGAGGACTGGTAAGTGCTAGACAGATGTAGGGCTCCATCATTATTCTTTTGTTATCACACTCCCAGGATGCAGGCATGTTTCGGTCTTCCTGACCTTCTTCTTCCTAATGGCATTCTTATAAAAGCACCGAAGATCTGAAAACACATGCGGTATTAAATCATCCAAGGCTGCAGAATTAATTTCTCTTTCTCTTCAATGTCAATAGAGAAGTCTAAAAATTGTGTGTCTGCATCCACACTTCTTTACGGAGTTGCTAATCAAATACCACGGTTTTTGTCCCCATCTTTGTTCCGGTTCACTTTCAAATTCCCCGACCTGCCCATCATTTTTTTTCAAAGTAAAAAGTAAGGCAAAATATAAATTAAGTGGGATAATATTCTGTATTAAACGCCCAGGAAACCAAAATATGAACATATACATATTAAATGAAGATTTACTTTCAAAGATCTCATGTGGAATACATATTTATTGTACAAAAGTTGGAAGAATATTAAAAAGTAAGTAAAAGAGAACAGAAAGGTTATATCCCATTTTCTTAGAGCCCCCGCTATTAAGATCTTGATGGATTCCCTTCTAAGTTTCTTTTTCTCTGCAGAATTTTTTTCTTGGCAGAGTTATTTTGAAAAGTTTTCAAATTTTAATTCTTTTGAAAATACTTTTAGGCTGTGCGAAAGTGGAAACATGGGCTGGAGTCAGGACCCCGCAGGCGGAGTCATTTCCTGGGGCCAGTCCGTCGCTGATCTCACGTTACCTGAGTGACCTCAGGCGAGTCCTATAAACCCCTGGTTCTCAAAATACCCTGGCTCCCTGAATCAGAGGCTCTTGGGAAGACAGTTACAAAGTTACATTTTTGCATCACACAGCGGACTTAATGAACCACAAACAGAAGTGAAACTCCCTGCCCTACCCGGTTTGGGAGATTTCTTTCTAAATAAAAACGGGTGTGGGGTTTGGGCTAGGTCAGCCAGGGGAAGAGTTCTTATCCCAGGGCTCCCCTGGATGGGGAGGCGAACCTCAGGGATCTGAGAATCCCGGGAATCTGGCTGTAGGTTTTTGTCCTTCATGTGTATGCATTTTGTGGACAGACTGTCTATTGCTTTAAATTTTATAGATTTATCAGAGAGCTCCTTACTCAGCAAGATATCCGAGCCCTCATTGATCTACGATCTCTTCCAGAAATCTCTCCCATGGTCATCTGATGGCTACGAGAAGTACCGTGTTGTCCCCGTGAACATCTTCCTTCTTCCACTGTGGCCTGAAAAGGCGTGAGACTCTCCTCTTTCATTAGTTATGTGGCCTCAGGCCAGCTGTGCAGTCCTTTTAGATAATTTCCTTGCCTCCTTAAGGCAAACCTTAATAGTAGCAATCGTATTTTATTTCATACCTGCTATTTGTCAGGCACTGCCTTAAGCACCTTTGACCAATTATCTCATTTCAGTCCACTTCGTGATCCTATGAAAGAGGCTCTGTTATTACCCCTATTTTAAGAATGAGCGAACGGGCACAGAGAAGTCACCTAACTTGCCCATGACCACACAGCTAACAGATGGTACAGTTGTGATTCTAAACCACCCTGGCTGCTTCTAAACCTAGGCTAATAGCAGCAGTCTCCCCTTCTCAGCACGGGATACGTCCCAGGACCTCTGTATCTCCTGTATCATAGGATACGGAGACCTCAGATAACACTGAATCTTATATGTACTCTGTGTTTCCTGCACATACAAATGTATCCTAAGGTTTAATTTATAAATTAGGCACAATAGAGATGAACAATAATCAAATAATAAAATAACACGATGATAATGACACCTGCGTATTGCTATGAGAATATGGTCTCTCTGAAAATATCTTACTTTTACTGTACTTCTCCTCCTTCTCGTGATGATACGGGACCATAAGATGCCTATGTGAGGAGATGAAGTGAGTTGAATGGCGTAGACCTTGTGACCCAGCGTTGGGTGCTCCTGACCCGTCGATGAGGTGTCAGACGGATCACCTACTGCATGCTGGCATTTGAGCTCGGGTAACAGAAACCATGGAAACCCGGGTGGTGGTGAAAGGGGGACACTGAGGACTAAGAGTATTAGTACTAATATCACTTCTAATAATGCTGTGTGTAATGAATGATGCTAATTAATACCAACAGAACTCGTAATATCACTACCAATAGTTCTACCGGCAGCAGACGACAATGGAACTGAAAGCGTGTACCAGCTGGGTGGCCCTGGTGGAGCAGACTCCTCCATTCTTCTGGAAACCTCTGAGAATGTCCATTTCCTCATTGTCCCCTGGGGCTGGTAAGTGGCATCTGCCTCCCAGGGTTGCTGGCTCCCCTGCAGAGCATAACCTGCCACGCAGCATTACCTGATAGATTTTTTTTATTGTGGTAAAATATATATAACATAAAACGTACCATTTTAACCATATAAACTCACGGTTCTGTGGCATTCAATCATTCACATCGTCGTATGTTTACTACCTAGATTTTGTTTGTATTTCTAGGCCGAGTAGAGTACTTAGCGTGAAATCTGGCACCTTGCAAGTATTCTACCTTCAGCCCTCCCCTCCCCTTCCTGGCCCCTACCCTCCCTCAGCCTTTGACAAGCCTCCCATGCTGCAGAGACTTCAGTTCCCATTCTTTGGTGCAGTGTGAGGCAGGATGACGGGACTCTCTAAGTGATCCCGGGCACATGACAGTCTCTCTGCCTCGGTTTTTTCATCTGCAAGATGGGGATTAGAACGGCACCTACTAAATGGGGTCGCTGTAGAGGCTATCACCTGAGTGAGGCTCTCGGCACAGCTGTGGCCCTGTCAAGGGCTCAGTAAATGCTGGAAAGAACGTTCATTATTTTAGGACTGCACTGTCCCTGGGAAGAGCAGGCGGGCATGGGTGCAGAGGGACCGGGGGCTGGCGCCAGCCCCAGCGGCTGCTCGCTCTTGCTCCCTCCCCGCCGCCCTGATGGTGGGTGCTCAGGGGAACAACAGCGGTGTGAGGAGGAGGAGTGAGGCCTCCGGGGGCCCACGGAGCTCTTTGTTCCATAAAAAGCTTCGACTCAGGCTGTCAGAGTGGCCTCCTATTTTTGTGTTTCTTCAGCTTCTATTTTGAGTGCAGAATTGGCGTGGGAATGTTTTCCTTTATTTCAATCCCTAAGTAGTTGTTGGGTAACAGCTGTTTGGAAAGATAATCTTTGAGGCACTGGGATGCTGCTAAAAAACAAATTTCCTGGATGCAAAGAAGTCTCCCTGTTTTATTCCCCTGATTCTACTTTTCTCCAGGTCTTTACTCGTGCCGTTGCTTCTTCCTGAATCCTCTTTTTCTACCCCGACTCCTGCACTTCTGTCCTGTCGAAATCCCCCTCGTTGTCTCGCTGACACTTCTCCAGTGGAGCTTTCTCTGGTTCCCTCAAAGTATCTCACTCCGTGGGCTTGGCCTTGCACTCTGACTTCAGTGTTGGTTGGTTCTAAAGGAGTCCCTCCCCACCTGCACCATGGGTTCTGGAAGACTCCAGGGCCTTGTTTGATTCATGACCCCTTCCTTGCTGCCATTAATCAGAAAACTGTAGTGATTCTTTCTCTTTTCCAGCTCAACATTCAGATAGTCTACTTGTTGGGATTGGTGGGGGGAATCCGATAGGTCAGTGGAAGGGCCCCTCCTCCTGCACACAAGGCAGACGAGGGACGAAGACATCCCAGTTCTTTGTCCTCTCTCCGGTAAAACACAGACGAGCCCTTGGCCACGGTTAGCATTGCTCATTCCCGTGCAAGCTTGCTTCTCTAGCCTTCCTCACAGCTTTCTAAACTACCAGAGACTCCAGAAAATTCATTTTCTGTTTAAGTTAATTAGTCCTTGTTTCTGTTGTTTATTGCCAGTAATTCTTACTAGTAGAGTACCATGAACATAATGAAAACTTCAGAGATATTTGCAAACTTCAGGTTGCTGAAATATCACGTGGTGATGATCTGTTGTTTATGTCTCCTCCACATCCTGGTAGCCCTTCTGGGACTAGCAGCCTGATTTTCCATTTCCAAACCACTCTCTCCATTCTGGGTTCAAACGGAGCTGACTCCAACCATGGATGCAGGGTGGGTAAGCCTGGTCAAAGCACTACACCCTCTGGCTACTGTGATTGGTTCAGGGTTGGGCATGTGACCTCCTCCAGGCCAATGAGATTCCATTCCAGGACTTTTACCAGAACCACTCTGAAAGAGAGTGGCCCTTTGCTGGGACAGTTAGGCTGGTGGCAGAGAAGACAGGAGTTCTCAGGGACTGCTAGGAGGGTGAACCAACATAAGGGCTCCTGAGGGTAAGCGGTACAGAGAAAAGCAAAACTGAGAGATGAAGAGAAAGAAGTTCCTAATGACATTGCCTGCGGACCTGGATTGAATAGCATCTGAGTTGTAATAATAACACCTGACATGTCTTAAATGCTAGGTACCAGGCACTGGAGTCAGCATTTCACATGTTGTAAGCATTTTTTTTCTTTTCCTTTTTTTTTTCTTTTCCTTTTTAATATTTATTTATTTTCGAGAACAAGAGAAGCAGAGCATGCGTGGGGGAGGGGCAGAGAAAGAAGGAGACAGAGAATCTGAAGCAGGCTCCAGGCTCCAAGCTGTCAGTAGAGTCTCATATGGGGCTTGAACTCAGGAACCACGAGATCATAACCTGAACTGAAGTCTATCGCTCAACCAACTGAGCCACCCATGTGCCCCTATAAGCATTTTATGAGGCTCCCATGACAAAGTGCTATGAAGTAGGCAGTTGGAAACAACAGAGGTGTGTTGTCTCATAGTTCTGGAGGCTGAAGATTCATACTCAAGGAGTTGGCAGGGTATTGCTCTTGGCTACAGTCTGAATTATGCTCCCACCCCCAATTTATATGTTGAATCTTTAACCCCCAGTGTGACCATATTTGGAGTAAGGGCCTATAAGGAAGTAATAACAGTTAAATAAAATCATAGAATTGGGCCTTGATCTGACAGTATTAGTGTCCTTATAAGAAGAGAGCTCTCTAGCTCTCTCTCTGCCACGTGAGGACACCATGAGAAGTTGGCCACTGCAAGAGAACTCACACCAGAAACAGACCCTGCTGGACCTTGATCTGGAATTTCCAGCCTCGAAACTGTCAAAAACAAATTTCTGTTGTTCTAGCTGCCTAGTACATGGTATTTGAATATTGCAGCCCAACCAGACTAATATGCCACCTCTGACCTGAAGGAGAGAATCCTTCCTTGCCTCTTACGGTTCTGGTAACACCAGGTGTTCCTGGTCTGGCAGCTGCGGCACGTCGGTCTCTGCCTCCAAGAGTCCATGCTCTCCCCCTGTGTTTGTGTCCCCATGTCCCTTCTCCCCTTCGAGAAGGATAGCAGTCACATTGGATAAAGGGTCCACCCTACTCTGGTATGACCTCATCTTAACTGATTACATGTGCAAAGATCCTGTTTCTGGAGTTACTGAGGGTTAGCACTTCAACATACAGTATTCTTTTTTTGGTGGCATAATTCAACCCATAAGACTGTGTTGATTTAATCAATCCCCACAATGATTCAATGAAGTAGGCATGAATTTGTCATCATGCCCTTACCCAAACGAGGGAAGGAAGGCCCAGAGAAGTTAGGTAACTTGTTCAAGGTCCTACAGTGAGAAAGGATTTGAGCAGAGATCTGAACTCAGACAAAGTGGTGACAAAGCCTGCACATTTAGTTATTTCACAATTTCGTCCAGAGACACGATACAATCATTTCCCTAATTTGCTTAGGCCAGTTTGAACTGGGTTTCAGTTCTTTGCAATGATTCCTTATTCCTACTATTGGTCTTATCCTTTCCTGTGTCTAAGCTCTTACGAACAGACATCGCGGCCTCAGGGTTTCACTCAGACCTGCCCCTTTGGGGTCTATTTCAGGTTCTACAATTACTTCTTCCTCTTCCTTCCCCCTCCTGCCTCCCTGTCAATATTCTGTGCATCAGATGCTAGCTTTCAGCTGGGTTAGAAGGAAGCCAACAGAGCAAATCAATACAGAGTGAGGTGTGATTTATAGATTGCAATTTTCCTAGAGGCTTTTAGCTTTTAGATGCAAGTTATTAACCCATTGACTATCTGGAAGTTCAGTCTTAAGATACAAAGATGGAGATCTTCAGGTCAAAGGGAGAGAACTTTTAGGGCTGGTGCTCTCTTTATTCCTTTAACAATTCCGAACAGATGGCATGTGTGGGAGTTCAGTGTGGGGGTCCTCCTGATGGGGTATAGTTACTGATCTCTCCTGCAGAGTGGGGACGTTAATGCACCTTCAGTCTTGTACATATGAAAATTGTTGCTCTAGTCGATTCAAGATTTTGTCTTTTTTCAGGTTAGGTCTCTTCCCCTTGGAATTCCCTTTGCCTCATATCACTCTTTTAAACCTCACCTATAATTCAAACATAATTAAGATGTCTTATACATAGAGGATATATTTTTCCCTAACAAGTATGATTACAGTGATTAGCACACACAAAAAATCAGAGTTAGATGTTTTTCTGTTGGAAATCTCAGCTTCTGGGAACAAGGGGTGAGTCTAAATCTTACCCCCTCTTAACTTCTTAATCATCTTAACTGAAGCTGGTCTGACATGCTGAGTAAGGACACATGGAGTCAGAGGAACTTGGACTGGAATTTCCACTGTGGTATTTGTTTGTCTATGGCCATAAGAAGATGAGCTAACAGGGGCACCTGGGTGGCTCAGTCAGTTGGGCGTCCGACTTCGGCTCAGGTCAAGATCTCACGGCCTGTGAGTTCAAGCCCCGCGTCGGGCTCTGTGCTGACAGCTCAGAGCCTGGAGCCAGCTTCACATTCTGTGTCTCCCTCTCTCTCTGCCCCTCCCCCACTCATGCTCTGTGTCTGTCTCAAAAAAATAAATAAACATTAAAAAAAAAAAAAAAAAAGAAGATGAGCTAACCAAGCTCCTAGTCATAACGTGGACATTATACCATGTTGCAGAGTTGCTGCAAGGATTAAATGATATGCTCGTTGTAAAACTCTTAATTCAACACATACTACATTTCAAAATGGTATTATTTTCTTATTTGTATCTTATACCCATCTCTCAACAGAATAGACTACCTTGCATACAGTTTAGTGCTCAGCAAATGTGGAAATTCTACCAGTTTAATATAAAATTCCCAGGCCCATCAGGACACTGAATTTCTAGATAGTGGTGCCCTGAAGGGAAGGGCTATATCAAGTTCAATTTGCATAAATGGGTCTTCATTTCCCAGTGGCCCTGCGAATCGAGATAAGGCCTGGTCTTCTCTATGGGTATAATACTTATAGCAGTGCTGGTAATGGCTATCTTGGTGTCTATAAAATCACTTTGCTCCCTGGAATTGCTAATTGCAACTCGGAATTTAGGGATCTGTTTATGTGCTTCTTTATTCATAGGGCAGCAGCTCTTCTTCATTTCTGTTTGTTTGGATCGACTAAATTAAAGATGAATAGTGAGTCCTAGTAGGAGCACTGGAAAAACTTATTTCATAGGATTGTAATATTTTATGAGAACTCAGGAAGAATGGGAATCTCAGTCAGGATCTTCCAAACAGGGATGGAGAGTTTCTATCCTGGCTTGGGCGGGTTGCCATCTTGAAAGCACAGGCATCTTGAGAAGAGGCTTCGGTTCTGGCTGTGACACTTACTAGTTGTCACATTTGTGATTGGGAGAAATTAGCAAAGTTCCTGGAAACTCAGTTTCCTCGTTCATTCATTCCTTCATTCATTCGTTATCTTACTGTGCACTAGACACTGTTCTAGGCTCTAGATAGACGGTAATAAGGGAAACAGACAAGAATCTCTGTCTTCATCAAGTTCATAATTTAAGTCGACTAAAATATATAGCAAATTATAGTGATTTTTCTCTTGTTAAGGAGGAAAATAAAAGACAAGGACAGGAGACCTATCTCCTGCATGTATGGGAGGGTGAGTTTCAGATAGGGTATATAGGGCAAGCCTCAGTGAGAAGTCAACATTTGAATAAAGATCTGGAAGAAGTGAGGGAGTGAGGATGACCAGCACTGGAAGATAATTCCAGGCGGAGGGAATACAGCCAGGGCAAGGATCCAGAGGCAGAGGCAAGTTTGGCATGTTAGAAAATTGCAAGGAGGCCAGGATGACTGGAACAGATTGAGGTGGAGGGAGAGTGGTGGGTGTTGGAGTCAGAAAGGTGATGGGTCAGCCTTGTAGCCCTGGAGCATGTGGTTAGGAGTTTGGACGCATTGGAAGCTTTCAAGCAGAGAGAGAGGGAGACAAGATTTGACTTGTTTTAACATGATCCTCTGGATCCTGTGTGGGAAATAGCTTGTAGGAGGATACATACAGAAAAGGGACACAAGCTAGGCAATTATTACAAAGATACAGGGGGAGAGGTGATGGTAGCTTGGCTGAAATCAGGGTCATAGCAGAGGAAATGATGGGAATCAATAGAATTCAGGATATATCTTGAAGATACAGGCAAAGGAAGAGACTGTATCTGAGAGCATTTGCTGACATATTGGATGTGGGGAAAGGTAAGAACTAAGGGTGACCCCAGTGTGTTTGATCTGAGAACCTGGAAACATGGATTCACTATTAAATGAAATCAGAAATGGTGCAGGAGGAACAGGTTTTAGGGGGACTATCTGGGGATTTTTAATATTTGTGTTAAATTTGAAATATCCATTAGATACTCAGGTAGAGGTGTAGAGTAATTGTTGAGTATATGAATCTGGGATGAAAGGGGAGAGATCTGGGTTAGACATGTAAGGTTGGAATCATGGACATCTATGGTAGTAAATGATATTAAAGCCACAAATGTTTATGGATAAAAATAGATATTCAATGATTGATCTCTAGGACTCTCTTTCATCTCAAGATCAGGGACATATGGAGGAACCAGTGAGGCAGGTTGAGCAGCTAGGGAAGTAAGAGAAAAACCAGGCAACTGGAGGCCAAGTGAAGAAAGTGGGTTTGAGGTATAAGAGAATCAGCAACTGTTTAAGTGCTAATTAAAGGTGAGGTAAGATCAGGACTGAGGATTGAGCATTGCAATTAGTCACATGAAGTTATTGGTGATCTTGAGAAAAGCTGTTCTGACAAAAGCTGGTTTGGAGTAGATTTAAGTGAGAATAGGAAGAAAAAATTTAGACACAGTGAGTTTAGACAACTCTTTTAGTGAGTTTGCTGTAAAGAGAAGAAAAGGGATGGACCAGTAAGGAGTTTGTATGTGTGTGTGTGTGTGTGTGTTATATTAATATGAGGAAAAAGAACAGCTCATTTGGATGCTGATGGGAATGGTCCAGGAGAAAGGGGGAAGCTGCAAGAGAGGGAGGAGAAACTGCAAAGAACAGTGTTCTTGACTAGGCAAAAAGAGATGGGATTTGGTGTGGAAATAGAGAGGTTAGCTTAAATTAGGAGCATGGGTGTGGGAGGGACGGTAGGAGTAGATGGACAGAGAATCAGGCAGGCGGGGGAGATTTGGTCAAGAAAAATTACAGTTCTTTTTAGTTTTCTCTGTGAAATAACCAGATTCTCTAGCTATGAGTAAGGATAGGGCACTATTGTTAGAGGTTGGAGGACAGAAGAGACGGGATGAAATAGTTGGCTAAGAGAGTAATTCAGTGTGGAAATTCAGTGTGGTTGCCAGATAACAGCAGGGGCTTTGGGATGGTGAGAGGATAGAGTGAGACCAGCCAACATGGTAGCCTGTGTTTCTGTTAGTTGAATGGGTAACAGTGCAGAGGGTCCAGCGGGTTGGATTGAATTAGAGGTATGCTTTGACCAAGTGAATACGACAAAGCAAGAGAGGGACAAGGGTGTTGACGGTGTGTTCCCAGAGGATTGCAATGATTGACCATTGAAGGGAAGCTAAAGAAGGAAGGACATGAGACATGAAGACAGTGAAAAGGTGGTAGGATAGAGTGACTTAGAATAATTTATGCTTAATACCTATTTTGGAAATTATTCTATTGTTGTCTGTGTACCCCACAAGACTGTATGTTTCATGAGGACAATTACCATGTCTGTTTTCTGCCAAACATTGCATCCTGGGATTGGATCAGTGACTGACTCAAAAAAGCACTCAGTAATATTAATTGAATTAATGAATAGAAGCTTCTATTTATTGAATGGTTACTAGGTGATAGCCATTTTGTTAAGTACTTTGCAAACATTTACCCCTCAAAGTAACCCTACGATGCAGGTATTATTACATCCTTTTTTGCAAAGAAGAAAATAAACTAAGAAAGACTAATGGACTTTCCAAATTCCCTCTAGCTGGCCGGAATCCAGATCCATTTGTCTGCAAAGTCTACAACCCTGCTACCAATGTCCAATTGCCTGCTATGTCCTTCTACAGTTAAAAATGTTTTCTCCTTTGACAAGGAGCTGGCCATGGCCGTCCTACCTTGAGACTTGAACCCTCCCATCCCTCTCCTCGTGATGTCCCTTCTCCCTCCTCCAGCACTACTCATGATTTTAATATTGATTCTACAGGATAGTTGTGAAGATCCCATTAACTTATGGATGTAAATGGATGTAAAAGTCCTTTTCAGATTTTTAATTGTTATATTAAGTAAAGAAACCACTTTGATTAGGATTTGTTCTTTACACTTCAGGCTGCTTATTCCTTTAATCCCTCTGTATCTCATCTTCCATTACCTTCTTCTCCCTTTGCCACATGTTAACATCCACTCATTCTTCACAGTTTAGAATGCAGATGTAACTTCTCCATAAAGATCCTAGGTCAGAGAAAGAAAGGCAGTGTTTGGGTTAAATTGTCTTGGACAGAGGGAAAATGACTTGAAGTTAAAAAGTCACGCACTGACCTGGGCATTCCTAGAGCAGCACCGTAGACATTCCATTTGAAGATGGCGGGATATTATCTCCCTTTGCAACAGACAGTCTTTCTCAAGTGCAGGAAATGCTCTGATGTGGGAGGCTGATATTGGCAACTTTCCCTCTCTAAGGCTCAGTGCTCCAGGATTTGCCAGAAGAGGGCGCTCTCGCCATCTGCACCTTCTGTGCCTTTGCTTCTTCGTGTTGTGTGTGGTTGAGGGCTGCTCAGGATTTTTCTGGAGGCTCCATCTGCAGGACCTCCTAGTAGGGTTGTGCAGCTGTATCCTGCACAAAGGTGCCCTGCTGAGGGCATTCGTGGTGCCAACATCCAGCTTCCACTCTGCTTACTGACCTGTGTGCTCTGTTACTACCGCGTTTGTCTAGGGGAAGGGGCACCAGTTTCTAATTGCATAAGTGGACCAGGTGGGCTAATGCAGATCTGAAGCACCCCTTCCTGACCCACCTGGGCTGTACTCGTTTTCACATTTAAACTTGTGTGTCTGTGCATGCGTGTGCACTGCTCATAGCATTACCTTTGAGAATTCAGATCAAATACTGTGATACCTTATTTTACCAAGAGTGATCTGACCCTTCCGGAATTTCAGATGCAATATTCGCTGGCAAATTTCCTCATATTTTGCTCCCCCACCCCCAGCCCCAGCTGATGATACATCATCACCACTGGGTGCTCATGAGCTTGCTTTCTTTCTCTCTAAATTTTATATTTTGCTTTATATATTGCTTTTATATTTTCTTCTTTCCACTCCATTCAGTATATTACATGAGAATTCTTGATTTCTCGTATGTGCTTTTGCAAAATTTAGGTTGTCGTTTTGTATGCCAGTCTTTGTACTTCAGAAATTGTATAGGGTTATGAATCTCATTCTTATTTTCTTTCACTCGGCATGATGTTTCTAAGGTATAGATGTTTTTAATTTTTCAGCTGTTTTGCCTCCCTCCCCCATTCTTTTTGGCTTTCCTGTTTACATGGCTTATTAAAGTAAGGTGCAACGTTCCCTTCTTTGGGAAGACTTCCCTTCTTCTTCCAATGTTAGGCTCCCTCTTCTGGGCTGCCATGGTATTCCAGGTCTTTTGTTACTGTGATTATGATTTCATTTTGTAATTCAAAGAATCTATTATCTGTTTGTGTTGAGATCCTCCATGGAGCAGACCGTGTATGCAATTCTAGCACCTAACATAGCTCTTGGAACAACAAATGTGTGTTGGATGGATGAATAATAATGATAATCACTAACATTTATTGAGTGTGAACGTGTCAGACACTATTCCGAGTGTTTTACATCTGTTGAACTCATTCTACTCTCACAAGAACCCTATGAATTAAGGACTATTATTATCTTGATTTTACAGAGAGAAAACCTGAGACATGGAATGTTCAAGTACTCTTTAAAGTCATGTAACTTAGGAAATTCATATACCCCCCACAGCTAGTAGATGGCGGAGCTGGGATTCTAACCAAGGCAGTCTGGTCCAATTTCCAAGGTCCTAACTGTTATCTCCATCAGCCTGCAGACTGCGTAGGACTTGTGGCTCTTGGTCCAGTATGCCAGTGCATGTTCCATGCCACAGTGCGGGCTCAATCTTGGTTATTTCCATTCATTACTAAGTGTCTGTTAGGTATTGCCATGTGTGCTGTTATCTCACTCAATCACACAAGAACTTGTAGGTGGGTGTCCTACAAGTGGGATAGGACACTATTTTATAGATGAGGGACTACAAAAAATATGGTACCTCATCTGTGATCTCACAATTAGTGGCAGAGCCAAGATCTGACTCCTGGTCACACTGACTTTAAGTTCCATGCTCTTTCCGTGATATTGCATGATTATCAGAGAGAGCACCCTGGGTCTTAGATCTTTGTTACTCTGATTCTTTAAATTTGTGGGAAACGGATGGGCACTTGGTGGAAAGGCACAGGCTCTTCCAGCTATGATCTGAGGAATGTTCTCCAATGATCTGTGACTTCCTCCATGGGGTTCCATTGAGGGCTTAGAGTCTCTTTTCAAGAACCCAAGTCTCTATGCCCCATGAGCCTCTAAATTGTGAACTCTGTGAGGGCAGGGTCTCATCTTTTTTGTAACCTCAGTGCTTAGAACATTTCATACAGTAGGGTTCAGTAAGTATTTGCTGAAGAAATCCCAGATCTGGGGCGCCTGGGTGGCTCAGTAGGTTGAGCGTCGGACTTCGGCTCAGGTCACAATCTCGCGGTCTGTGAGTTCGAGCCCCGCGTCGGGCTCTGTGCTGACAGCTCAGAGCCTGGAGCCTGCTTCCGGCTCTGTGTCTCCCTCTCTCTGCCCCACCCCACTCATGCTCTGTCTCTCTCTTTCTCAAAAATAAATAAATATTAAAAAAAAAAGAAAGAAATCCCAGATCTAACAATTCTTTCTCCCTCCTTAAGCCAATTTATGTGATATTTTCTGTTGCTTACAGTCAGAGGCAGCCAAACTGATAAACTCCACGGGAGGTATTATTAATCAATTATGACACTTTTTGTAGCTTAATCTAGATGCAGATTTTAAATCCTTTTCAATATGGTACTGCAGGCAGACATTATGAGTTGTTAGAATTAGCAGGTGAATTGGAACTCATTTAGAACCTGTACTCATTTTCCAGTTACTGTGAAACAAATTACTGCAAAATTGGCAGCTTCTAACAACATATATTTATTATCTCACAGCTTCTGTGGGTCAGGAGTCTGCGCATGGCTTATCTGGGCCCTGTGCTCAAGGTCCCACAAAGTTGCAATCAAAATGTTGGCTGGGCTGTGTTCCTTCCTGGAGCTCAGGTGCTCTTACACACTTATTTAGTTATTGGTCAGATTCATTTCTTTGCAGGTGTAGGACTGAGGTCCCCATTTTTTTTGCAGATTGTCAGGAGGAGGTCACTCTCAGCTCTAAAGAATTCACAGAGATCCTAATCACATGGCTGTGTGCCAGCCTCGCTCACTACCAGCAATTCTGTTCTTCTGGGGGTGCAGGCAAATCTTTTCACGAAAGACTCAGTCTCTTTTTTTAAGGACTTTCATATGGATTAATTCAGATAACCTCCCTTTTGATGAACTGAAAAATCAACTAACTTGGGACCTTAATTACATCTTTAAAAATCTTTTTCCTTAGAATATAGCTTACTGATTGGAGCAAGATCCCTTACATACATACATCCCACCTGTATTCATGAGGACTGTATTATAGAGGGTGTGTACACTGGGTGAAGGGAATCTTGGAAGGCTATCCTGGAATTACTCCTACTTCGGCATCCCTGATCCAGCCCAAATTCTTTCTTGTACAGGTAAAAAAAAAAAAACGAGGCCGAGAGAAGGAAGTCACTTGCCCACGCACATGTGATGTCTAGAGGCCCAGCTGAAGTTAAAGTTCTGGTTATTCGGTTTTCTACTCCAGTGCCCTTAAGGTCGATGTCAAACTACTGCTGAACCTGTATATCCAGGTCTGTACAGTTCCTGACCTTGTAGCAAACAACGTCTGTGTTTTATTCAATTTCGTCTTTCCCTTCTCCCCAACTCCCCTTGCCCTAACAAGCAGATACACAAAAAAATGTTTGTGTTGATTTGACTAAAAGTCCATTGGAATTCGAAGGCCGAAGTGAACTATATAATGTCTAACACCAAACCAATGAAGGATTCAGACACAGAAAGAAGGCTTAGAGGACTTTGATGGAATATTAATAGAGTCCCTGTCAATGACAATAATATCTCTTCTTCCAGCAGCAGCTGTGACCTTTCAAAGTTAAGAGTCACCATGGGGACCCTTCCTAAGGGCTGGACCCCCTGCTTTTCAGCAAACGAAGCCACTTAGCCATGATGGTCCTGCTGGGGCTAGTGGGAACACATGATGAATAGGTGAAAAGGTTATAAAAATGTCAGCTGGTGACCCCAAATGATCTCTTGGGAGTCGGCGGGTTTCATAAGCTTTCACTCACCAGCTGTTATTTAGGGTATTTGAATGGACTTTGTTCCTCTTCTCACAGTCCAGGCTTCTCAATATGAAATGCAAGTTCATCTAAATGAAGGTGCTTACAAACAGAATCCTGTGGGAGCTATATGTATAATATACAAAACATATATATGTTAGAAATATAAATGTTAAAATATAGAAGTGTTTTATCACAACTTCCTAGGGACTACATTTTTTTTAAAACTTTTTATTGTCAAATTGATTTCCATACAACACCCAGTGCTCATCCCAACCTGTGCCCTGCTCAGTGCCCGTCACCCACTCTCCCCCCCTCCTATACCCCCCTCAACCCTCAGTTTGTTCTTAATATTTAAGAGTAACTTATGTTTTGTCTCCCTCCTTCTCTGTGTCTTTTTTTCCTTTCACTCTTCCCCTCCCCCCTGGTTTTCTGTTAAGTCTCATGAAGCCCACCTATGCATGGAAACATATGGCATCTGTCTTTCTCTGTCTAACTTATTTCACTCAGCATAATACCCTCCAGCTCCATCCATGTTGCCACACATGGCCAGATTTCATTCTTTCTCATCGTTGCGTAGTATTCCATCGTATGTATATACCACATCTTCTTTATCCATTCATCAGTTGATGGACACTTAGTCTCTTTCCATGATTTGGCTATTGTTGAAACCACCTCACACCAGTCAGAGTGGCTCAAATGAACAAATCAGGAAACTATAGATGCTGGCGAGGATGTGGAGAAACAGGCACCCTCTTACACTGTTGGTAGGAATGCAAACTGATGCAGCTGCTCTGGAGAACTGTGTAGAGGTTCCGCAAAAAAATGAAAATAGAACTACCCCATGACCTAGCAATAGTACTGCTAGGAATCTACTCAAGAGATACAGGAGTGCTGATGCATAGGGGCACGTGTACCCCGATGTTTATAGCAGCACTTTCGACAATAGCCAAATCAGGGACTACACTTTTTAAATGAATTTTATTAAAAAACTTTTTTAAACGTTTGTTTAACGTTTAATTTTTAAGAGACAGAGAGACAGACAGACAGAGTGAAAGTGGGGAAGGAACAGAGAGAGAGGAGGACACAGAATCTGAAGCAGGCTCTGGGCTCTGAGCTGTCAGCACAGAGCCTGACATGGGGTTTGAACCCATGAACTGTGAGATCATGACCTGAGTCTAAGTTGGACGCTTAACCGATTAAGCCACCCAGGCGCCCCAGGACTACAGTTTTAATGAGAAAAAAAACCTTTCTCAGATATGGATACCCATACAATTTCTTGGAAAGAGCACATTTCATGGAAATTATCAAATTCCAAGCTTAATTCTCTAGACCAGCATGTTGCCTGCAAAATAGTAGACTTTAAAAGAATAGCAAATATCCAGAAGTGATTTGTAGAGTGAGGGACAGATATAGGACAAGGAGGAAATGTTTTTTTTTTAAATATATAAAATTCTGAAAGGCATCTTTAATTATTGTATGAGTTTTCTATTATTGTATAACAAATTTCCCAAAAACTCAGTGGTTTAAAATAAAGGGCAGTTATTATCCTATAAGTTCTTCAAATCTAGAATCCAAGTGTGACTTAACTGAGGGTTTCGGGTTCAGGGTCTTACAGTGTTAACCAGATCTGTGGTCTTATTTCATGGCTCTACTGGAGGCAGATCCTCTTTGAAGCTCACTCAGATGATGGCTGTTGGAAAATGAGTCATCAACTCTTCAGGGCTGTTGACCAGAGACATCAGTTCTTTCCATCAGGAGATTCCTTCATCCCCTCTCTGAGCCACATGAGACAATGTGTCACTGTCGAAGTACAATCTCTTAATTCATTGTGTCTCCAAGCTCGCTTTAGGGAAATGACCTTCGAGGCAACTCAGAGCTCCAATGTCAAGGAGGAATTATGAATGCTTGTATAAACAATTCTTTAATGTGTTTGTTGCCCTCTACATTATATAAATATTAAAGTCTAAAAGCTTGTCTTCTCCAAGTCTGATTTTCCTAATCATTCTACTGTTAGCTATATGTGAAGACACCCAAATTCATGGATGGTTTCAGAAAGGCCCTATGTCCCACCCACTTGATTAAAAACAAAACACTCAAGTTTCCATTATTCTAACAAATTGGTTGTGTTAAAGCACAAGTTTTAGAAGGCTTCCGTCAAAATGCACTTAACAATCCCATATCTTTCATTACTCAGCAGAGCAGTTAATATCAGGCTGGTTGATGACTGGAGATAGAACAGAACCCAGAGAAGGCAGGACCAGCTGAGCCATCACAGTGTAAGGGATACATGGGTATCTGGGCACCCAAAGGCAGAAGAGGAGGAAGCCAACAATGGAGACCACAGTAAGAATCCTATGAAGTTAGAACTGGGCTTAAGAGTTTAAGGCTACATTTTTATTTATTTATTTATTTACTTACTTACTTAGCAGGTGAGGAACCTCTGTGGAGGAGAACTACCCTAATATGACAGGCTGGTAGTGGAGCAACAGCTGGAACCCAAGTTGCCTGGAGATAAGACCAGCTTCCACCGTGCTCATATCAGAATCAAGACTAGTGCCCAAGTGACATTCCTGGATCCTTCTCAGAATCAGGCTCTTTCTGCTCCCTGCCCTTTGCCCTCTTGCCCTTTGCCCACATCTTTACTTGGCCCATAATCAACTTTGTATTAAAATGATGTGCATAGGAATCTCTCTTTCCCCAATTAAGTGGACATCTATCACTTGTGGTCTAGTGTTTAATCTCTCTTATTTCGGTAAATTTCCCCTGGGGAAGCCATTCTTCTCACTATTTTTGTGATTGGGAATGATTGGCTCCATCTCCAGAGTTTTGGGCATGAGCTAATTATCCCTCCCCTCTGCAGCTGTTTCAAAGAAGGTCACACAATCTAAGCTGAGTCAGTAAGCTCTGAGGAGATATTTTCTGGAGTTCCTGGAAAGAAATACTTTCTGTCCACCTCTGGATTCAATCATGTGAGGCTTGGAGCTGTGATAGACATTTTCTATCAGGAGGGAGACCAGCTCGAGACTGAGAGCAACCCAGGAAGGAGGCGGAGCTAAATGATGCAAAGAAATTAAGTCTGGATGTTGTTACCTGAGCCTGTGTACCAAAATGCAACTGAATCCAGTTCAATCCTTGGACAATAACCTAGGGTGATTTGTTTAGGTCTTTCTCTGAAAAACAAATAAACAAAAAAACTAATGCTCACCTAACATCTGCAAAACTAAATATGCTGATGAGCTCCCTCCAAGAATGATAGACTCTTGCAAAGGCAAATTCATACTTCAAACCAGATGGCAGAAACTTTCTTGCCACTCTAAAAATGGTAGCTCTTTTGAGCTTAAGAAAATCTTAAGACAGAGCCTCCAGGAGGGATTATATAAGAAGAGTTTTCACAGCGTATTTGACTATATTTTCTCAAAGAATCTTCTTAACAATCATTTTTGACAGGTTATTACATCTCCCAGATTACAAATGAGAGCATGGAGACCCTGTGAAATTTAGAGCTATGGACTATAGACAAAGGCTCCCAACACTAATGGCCTAGGGCCTGTTCCCCAGTGTAGACAGTGATTTAGCTTCATTAGCCAGACCGACTCTGGCTCTCCCTGTTGTTAGTAATAGTTGTTATGAAAACATAGACTCCAGAAGCTCTTATGTCTGGCTGAGTCTGAGAATTTCACATGCTAAAAAGGTAAGATAAAAATGTTTTCGTAATGAGCTTACTCAACTCTTGCAGACAGGTGGTTAGCCAGGTGATGCCTTTGCAGATGGTTCATTTTAGACTCTAGAATCATCTCTCCAAGCACTCAGGACTCTTCCTGATGGACACTTTCAGGAATTAAACTCCAAGTTCCTTATGAAAGGCCCTTTGTTCCCTGTGTTTGGATATGGAACCAAATCCTCTTTGGTGCAATGCTTTCGGCATCTTCAGCTAAGTTCTTGACTGGTTATGGCAGTAATACTAGCCTATAAACTGCATGAAGGGAGATGCCATGTCTGGCTCCCTCATTTTTATGCCCTCACTCAGCTCAAAATATGACACCCAACATGTATCCCAAAAGCACTTGTTGAAGAAATGAATTTCTGAAAATTGATTCAGGAATGTCAAACAAGATTGAAAATTGAGTTGAGTTGATCAAGTAAGATTTATTTAATATAATCAGAGACATCAGAGTTGAAAGGGAGTGTTGAGAATCTGAGATGTAATGAGTTGTAACGGAAAGAAAACAAATAAAAAAAAAACCCACATAAATGCCTATCTTCGTTTGTGATTCCCTAGCTGAGGGATTTGGAACGCCATTGAATAATCCCGAATATTGTTTTCTGTGTCTACAAAAGTGGCCAATGACAAAGAGTGGATTCATAGAGTTGTTATATCAGATAAGATGGCATATGTAAAAGTGCTCTGCGTATTTTTGGACACTCTATATAGTTCTGGTGCAGAAATTAAGGAAAGGAAATGGTAACCCTAATGTGAGTTGAAAGAGAAGAATTGATTTAGAAACTAAGCAAATAGAGGGCTCTTCCTCAATCAACCAACTTTCATTTATTGGGGAATCTGGTACATTCACCAATTGATGTCAAGTTAAAGAGCATGCATCTCTGAAAGCTTTCCATGTTTTGCAGGGCTGGGCCACAGTGTCCGCTCCATTGACAACGAGAGTAGTAGGGGACAATGGTCACAGGGGCAAGGCTACACTATACTCCCACCTTCCTGATTGAAGAGGCTCTGCTGAGACAGCTCTTTTAACCTGAAGAAACTCCAAAGAGGCTGACTTCGAAGACTCCAGGAACATGCTGACTCTGAGTTCTTGAGCTCAGGTAAGTTCTTGAGCTCTGCTCTGTGCTCAATCTGTGTGGCTCTGTAGCCCCCAGGACTACTGGAAGCCGGAAACCGTGAAACAGAGTCAGTTGAGCAAACTACGTGGGCTTCTCTGTGCCAGGGATGGCTTTCTTTCACCAACCAGCCACTGAGGTCTGGGAAGCAGGAAGCTATCAGCTATCTGGGTACATAAAGCACAGCTGGGACCATTCCCGGCGCTCATAAAGTTTCTGGCACTATCTGGGTGCATATGTGGGGAAGGGGTCTTGGAAAAAAGAGGGAACTCACAAATCAAGTTTCTAAAGTCCTAGTTGGATCTTAAAATAGTAATTTTCAAGCTCTGAAGACTAAATAAGGGCATCCATAAAAGGCTCCAGTGACTCAGGATGCAACGGATGTCTTGGGTTTTATATAATCTTAGGCTTCTGTGACACAGGGGTAGGACTGGGCTGCAGCATGGTTAAGTAGATACGATCTCAGGCTGTGGAATTTAACATGCCTGGATCCAAATATAGGCTGCATCTTTCACTATTAGTGCAATTCTAGGTGTCTCCGAAGCTCGGTTTTCTCAGCCATTAATTAGGCATGTATGTAAGCTTTGGTTCTTAAACACACAGTATGTGACAGCTTCTGTGGTAAGCTTTTTACTTACGTATCAAATTTAATTAAAAGTATCAACCTCATACAGTGATAGTGAGGATTAGATAAAACCATGCATATACAGTACCTATTCCAGGCACATAGTAACGATTCAGTAAATGGTTGCTATAATTATCATCATTATTGGTTATTATCATGGAATTTTGATTTCAGGTCTGGTGTTATTGGAGGTTGCAATTAAACTTGAAATTGAGGTTGTTTTTTTTCTATAATACTCTCTCACCTTTTTACATTCTTCCTTATGCTTAAGTCATACCCCTGAGAATTTATTAGCACTCAGTTAGTTATTTCTGGATGTCTGATCCTGATTTGTTAACCAGAGCAGACTTCATTTTAAAGGGTGTAAGAGGCATTCTGGCCAGGAGATAATGGAATTCTAGTAATTCTGAAATGTCATGGCAGGTCCAAATTGCCACCCAGAGACTCATATATCAAGAAGGAAAGAGGGAATAAAGGATTGATCTGGTTTTGTTCTGGGTCTAGATGTTTGGGTCTAGATTGCTACTGTCCTGAACAATTGAGTGGCCTTTACTATAAATGCTGTTATGGGTTGAATTGTGCCTGTTCAAAATTCATGTGTTGGAAGTCCTAAATGTTGCTACCTTAGGATGGGAACTTATTTGGAGATAAAGTCTTCACAGAGATATTTTCATTAAATTAAAATGATGTCATATTATCGGGGTCCTTACATAAAGGAGAGATTTGGAGACAGATGCACAGATTCAGAGATCACCACGTGAACATTAAGACATCCCTCTACAAGCCAAAGAGAGAGGCCTAGAACAGCACCTTCATCTCTCAGCCCTCAGAAAGAAACAACCTTGCCAGCACCTTAATTTCAGCCACCTAGCCTCCAGAAATGTGAGACAATAAATTCCATTTTGGTGGTATTCTGTTACAGCGGCTCTACCAAAGAGTACAGATAGTAGCATTTTGGCTATTTTAAGGCCATAGGTGGTATTCTGTTAGGGGAGGTATGGTCAGGGAGAGCTGATGGGTAGGAATGACCAATCATTCTTGGAACTGAAGTAGACTCCATTTCGAATTAATATCTACTCTTTGGGTCAGCCTGAGCAGGGATCCCAGAAAATGTTTGCAAGGTGTCCTTCCCTTAAGCAAGGAATAAAGCTGACTTATATTAAAATTGGTAAATAATGACAGTAATAAGTGTTTTCAAGGACTAGGAATTCACCAAAATAGGTAGACTGTGTGAAATGGCCAGTCCGAATCATTGGATACTTTTTAAAGAAATAAAGACATTTAACATCCACAATAACTAGAACAGAGTAAATAACATGCTTTCTATTGGAAATCTTTAAGGCACTTGTGTTAATAACTGAAGAGAATATTGATTATCTATATAGAAATGTGGTATTTTGTTTAGAGCTGAAGATATTCTTCAAATGGTGTTTTCTAATAAATACTTCAATAGTCTACTCACTTCAGTTACTTTTATAAACACATTTAAACAGCTGTTTTTAAAAAAGAAGTATTTTTCTGAAAATAGAACTACCCTATGACCCAGCAATAGCACTGCTAGGAATCTACCCAAGAGATACAGGAGTGCTGATGCATAGGAGCACATGTACTGCGATGTTCATAGCAGCACGTTCGACAATAGCCAAATCATGGAAAGAGACTAAGTGTCCATCAACTGATGAATGGATAAAGAAGATGTGGTATATACATACAATGGAATACTATGCGGCAATGAGAAAGAATGAAATCTGGTCATGTATAGCAACATGAATGGAACTGGAGGGTATTATGTTAAGTGAAGTAAGTCAGTCAGAGAAAGACAGATACCATATGTTTCCACGCATAGGTGGAATTTGAGAGACTTAGCAGAAAGCCTTGGGGGAGGGGAAGAGGAGAAAGAAAAAAGACACAGAGAGGGAGGGAGACAAAACATAAGAGACTCTTAAATACTAAGAACAAACTGAGGATG
The DNA here is from genome assembly GCA_030068075.1 of Paguma larvata. Lineage (NCBI taxonomy): Eukaryota > Metazoa > Chordata > Mammalia > Carnivora > Viverridae > Paguma > Paguma larvata. Next base: position 99,736,063 of record CM057831.1, on the reverse strand, counting down.
GTGGGAGTAGGGGGGGGGAGTGGGTGACGGGCACTGAGGAGGGCACTGGTTGGGATGAGCACTGGGTATTGTATGGAAACCAATTTGACAATAAAAAGTTTAAAAAAAAGAGGTATTTTTCAAACTGTACTACAGGAAACATGTGTTCCAAGCTGTTATCTTATCTTATCTTATCTTATCTTATCTTATCTTATCTTAGACAGATAGATAGATAGTCACCATGAACTTTACAATAATTTTATTGCCCTGTTAAATGTACATTGGATTTTAAGATAATCCTAACATCGGAAATATTAAAACATGAAAGGAATGAGCATTTTAGAATCACGACAATACAGTCAATGGGCAATAGATTAATAAGGGTCCTGTGGCCCCCAAAATTTGAGCAATAGTCCATACTCTTTCTGTCTTAGAGATTCAAAATACACATTTCTGTGTAATATACTTCTGTCAAGTTCAGTGATAAGCAAATATGATACTGATTAACTTACTTTTTGGCCTTGGGAGCCTTTTTGTGTTGAGATTCTTGTGAGAATAAGTTCTCTGGACTCCATTTTGGGAAATGCTGGGTTAAGGGAAATTTTGTCAGTGCTCGTCTGCATTGACACGGCCACCAGATTTTGTGATGCTGGAGTGAGAGCTTTCTGCCATCTTGCCAGCCCATGCCAATGACTGGGCAGAATGTCGCTAGGCCTGATGTCAGAAGTCTTTGGTATGGCAGCTCATTGCTGGCCGTGGATGTCAGTACATTGGCCAGCTGGAGTGTCCTTTGTCTCTGGGGACTCTAATGGCTTCAGATCTTGGCAGAGAGCATCTGGGCACTATTGGGCGATGGGATAATATGAGAGCTGTATACTTACAGGATCTGGGGAGAGTTTTCTATTGTTGACTATCCCTGGAGGTTCTACTCCGTGATGGACCTTGCTGGATGTTTGCTTAACATTTGCTTTTGCACCCCAATCTACCTCAAATGTCTTTATGGACTCTTGCCTGCTTTCCCAGTGCACAAAAAGTTCTCTTTTCTACCCTTAGCTGTTCTTGGAAGTGGATGTTGCTTTTCTCAGATTAATATTGCATTGGCTGGTTTTCAGATACTCTTTGAATGATGTTGCTGTAAGCATATTTATTGCTGATTTTTCCTGCTTTTTATAAAGATCAGTCATTAGCAAGAGAGGCTTGCTAATTAGGCAGAAGGGCTATGTTGCTCTCCAGAAAAATTCATCTCTGTGAAAATTCGATAACCTTTCATGTAATTTAGGGATTTAAGAATCTCAGAATTGGAGAAATTGCTTCGAGCAAATAGCTTCTTGTAAAAAACTTTGCTTGGATATTTCTTTGTGCCTAATATTAGGAAACAAGGTCCAGTTCATAAATGCTTCTTTGCTATCATATTCATGCTTCTATCACTTCCTTGTTTCTTGGGCTGTAGATCAAGGGTTCAACATGGGAATTGCAATGCTATCTGTCTGTCTGTCTATCTATCTATCTATCTATCTATCATCATCTATCTAAATAGTCAAGAATGCAGTCTCTAGGATTAAATTAAAACCCCGGTTTCACCAGTTAGTTATGTGATTTGAACAGATTGTTCAACTGCTCGGAGTTACATAATGTGAAAATAGGGATTACAGGTTTTCATAATCTAAAGTGAGGATTATTTTGTTAAAGGTAATGAGATAATGTATTTTCTATATGTGGACACATAGAAAGCCTATACTAATTTTAGTTGATAATAAGTCTGATTCTCTCTCCGGGCTTTTAATAAACTTTCTTACATAAAAGAGGAATGTCCGTGGCATTTGTCCATAGAATGATGTTGCTGTAATTCCATTCTTCCACGAAATGATTTTCCAGGAGACTTATTCCCAGTGTTTGATTTTCCCCAGCTTCTCTTTTACAATTCTTAGGGCAAAAGTCTAACTTTTTCTACTAATTTCTCTGCTTTCCTTTATGCTCACATCTGCCAGAAAATGTGAAAACTCACAAGGATCAAGGAGGTACATTTCTCGCCTTTTATTCTTTTATAAATCATTGGATTATGGTGCTAGTGTTTACTGAAGCTACCTTAATCTCTAATCATCTATGATAAAGTTTTGCAGGATAATTTTCCTCAAATATAAAGCTTATGTTCACTTATTACATAGGTATTTCAACATTAAAATCAGCTTTGCGGAGTGACATCTGACAAAACGGCTTTGTGTTATAGTGTGTTAAACTTTCTTGAATAAAATTCTAAAATGTTTATGTAGAGAGTCCATAATATACTTTAAACTTTTCCTGGGAACAAGGCAGAGAATAGATGAAATGAAGGAATGAATTCTGCAATATGCTTTTAAAGTTATTTTGATCCCTGCATCACCTACTAGAAAAGAGAAAAGTCGAAAAAAAGGTCGTCATAGATTTCTACAGTTTTAGACACAGATATTGCATATTTAACTGAGAAAAAAAGAGTGCATAGAGGAAGAAAGTGTACTGATCAGTACTTAGCTAAATATATGATGGGGGCCCTATGCACATCTAGGGTTTTCTGTCTGTGCAACTTCTTTTCTTCAGTGTCCTGTCCTGCAATCTCTGGTTGCCTTGGTCTCTCCAGATTTTCAGCTCCGTTTCCTTTAGGAAGTCCACTAACCTTTCTGCACTGTGGTCTGCCTTTCTTAAGGCAGAAATCTAGGAAATTTTAGAACTCATTTGTTTGTTGCTTCTCAAGAGTCATTGTTTTTTACTGCCTGATGTCAGTGTCTTGCAAACTATTAGTTTCTATATTTTGTCCACTTTTTCATGTTTCAGGTGGGAGGTTAAATCCAATCTCCGTTGCTCTATCTTGGGCAGAAGTGGAAGTTCTAGAAGGGGCTTTTAACTGGATGAATAATACAAGTATTTTGAAGTTGCCCAAACTATATCGTATCCAAGCCACCTTGAGGTTTTATTTTACACTTCCTACCATGAAAAGTAGATAGACTTTGTAGTTGAAAAGATTACATTTGAATCTTGAAACTAGAATCCAGTAGGTATGTGATCTTGGGCAACGACTGTAACTTCCCTCAACCTCAGTTTTACCTTTGATAGAAGGAGATGGAAAAAATTTACTTTAAGCCCATAAATCCAGGGGATTCTACAAAGTAATGGTTTTTGTTTTTGTTTTTGTTTTTGTTTTTTTTTTACCAAAATACAAGCAGTAGGTAAGTTGATGCTAAAATAAATGAGAGTGAATCTATAGTCTATAGTTCCATGAAACAACCCAGAATCATGGGGGAGATCTATGTGTATTCTTAGGAAAACTGTTAATAACATACTGTTAGGTAAATAAAACATTTTGAAGAAAAATGTATATAGTATGTGAAGTGATTTTTAATTAAAAATCTGTCTGTGTTTATGTGTGTGTGTGTGCACATTTATGTGAAGAAAACTCCATATGGAAAAATATATAACAAACTTAAGAAAGTTGAGGAATAAAAATAACTTTAAAACTAGCTATATTTTAAAAAATCATGGATATGATTTAGTTTCTTTTGGGATAACAAAATGAATAACAAAAAGAAGCCAAACTCAAGAGAGATAATAGATGCCCGTGGCACAGCTCACACCATCAATGCATTATAGCCAACCAACACCAGGAATGCATCTGTAGTCAGGCTTCTTTCACGTGCTGCAGTGAGGAAGACTACTTCGCACCTCAGAGCGCCCAGAGTGTTGGATAAAAGGAAATTTGGAAGGACTTTGTAGGATTTAGGGCTGTGCTGGGTGATTCTAAGAAGGGTTTTAGAAGTGGAGGCAAATTCTCTTTTAAGCATTATCAGGAATTTGATGATTAGATATTTTTGTAATTTATACCAGAAAGTGAGAAATTAAAGTGGTTAGGGAAGGAGTATTTACTCTTTTTACTTGTAAAGGGAAATGTTTAGCTACTTTTTTAGTTGCCAAGAGTTCTTGTTCCTGTTACTTTTCAGACATTGTCACAGAGTGGCCTTTTCTCTGTCTGAAATCAAGTCACTCATGGAGTGGCCTTGTCTTATTATTGCTTATATACTGTAAAGTTTTTCAGGTCAGTTGGGAACATTACAGCTAACATGTTGGCTATCATCTCCCTGATTATTTCATAACTTCTCAATTTCCTTTCTCCATTTATATTTTTACTTTGCTGAAGATAAGAGGACCGTACCCATCCTTGGAGTTAATTATACTGGCATATTGGCTCTAATCCTATAGATTTTATTGCACAACAGAATAGGAGAAATTCAATCTAATTTATTTATGGGGGATTTGTCTTTAGATTTTCCCCCCGGGCTAGTCCAGGCTGATGTTTCACCCAGTGATTTCTCCACAAAGAGAGTGTATAGTTGAGGTATGGGAGTAAGAATAAGTATCTGTTCCCTCGAGTGTCTATGACTTTAGGTGCTGAGACAGGATCAAAGAAAACAGCCTTCATTGGTTAGTTTTCTGCTGAAAGAGAGAGGAGTTTCCTAGAGGGGAAAATTTTCATATTGCAAACCTTGGGAGACTTTTTATTGAGTGTGTGTGTGTGTGTGTGTGTGTGTGTGTGTAATGAGGGCATTTTTATAGAGACTGCCACATCTTAGTGCCAGGTACTATGATTTCTATTCATTAGCTTACTCTCTATTACTAACAAACAAGCAAACAAAAAAAATCTCATGAGAAATGTATTGTTATGGGAAACAAAGTTTGAAAGAGAAAATAACATGTAAAGGGACAATACTGGTAAGTGACAGGGTTGGGACATCAACTACATACTAAACTATTTAAAATCCTGTGCTCTTAAATACCAGTTTCCAGTGGACCGTGGAATTAAGAAATACTCTGCATGTATAGATATTTATGGTTATTGACCTCTGGCTAATGTTACTGAATCAACACCTCCAGGGCTAAGCTATGATTATTTGCACTTTAAAAACTTTTCCTGGTCATTTGAATGCTGCTGCCCACAGATTGGTATTTAAAGACCATTAATGTAGGTTATATACTCACATAATTTCCAGTTAGAGGGCTGTCCATATTATTGTATTTTTCACCATTTATTCATTCAATATTATAAAATACCTACTGTGTCTAAGGCTCTACACCAGATGTTAAAAGGTCATAGAAAGACAAGTGAGGGTCTTATAAGTAAGTAATTTATATAGGAAGTGATAAATAATAAATAAAATGCTGTGGGTATTCAGTGGAAGAAAGAAATACCTCTAGGGGTGAAAGTTGGCAAGAAAAAAAGGCTAAGCTGGGAAAACTTCAAGGAGAGCCTGACTCTTGAAGTGGCAGTACCATTTGGGCATAGAGGTGTGTTTTGTTTCACATGGTATATATACTGATTAGCTGTATGGTTTCCCAGCTTTGAAGAAGTAAACTGCCACGTTATGGGAGGGATTCTAGAGAAGGCCACACAGAAGAGACTATGGATAGCCTCTAAGAGCTGGGCGAGACCTCTGGCTGATAGCCAGTTGGAAGGCAGGAATCTCAGTGTTACAACTGCAAGGAGATGAGTTCTGCCTATAATATTAGGGAGCTTGGAAGTGCACCCCTAGTTGAGCTTCTAGATGAGTTCTCAGTCCTGGTCGACAACCTTCATTGTAGCATCTCAGAGGATGTATTTAAGTAGTGCCCAGATTCCTGACCCATAAAAGTCTAAAATAATAATTGTGTTTTAAGCCCCTAAATTTGTAGAAATTTGCTATGTAGTAACAGATACAGATTTTGGAATCATAACAAATACAAATTTATTTCCCTTTTGAGAAGTATGCACTTTCTTGGTCTTATCTTCCTAAACAATGCTGCAATTTAATATCTATTAAATATATGACCTTGTAGACTGGAATTGTTATTTCCATAGATGAGTTTGCAAGTCCAAAATTATGAATTGAAGACTTTTTCTTTGTTTGTTTAAAAAAGATATTGCCGGGGTGCCTGGGTGGCTCAGTCAGTTAAGAGTCCAACTTCAGTTCAGGTCATGATCTCACAGTCAGTGTATTTGAGCCCCGCCCCCCAGGTCAGGGTCTGTGACAACAGCTTAGAGGCTGAAGCCTGCTTCAGAGTCTATGTATCCTTCTCTCTCTGCCCCTCCCCTACACGCACGCTCTCTCTCTTTCTCAAAAATAAAATACAAAACACTGAAAAAGAAGATATTGCCAGATACTTTCTAGGGTGAAATAACACTTCAATTTTCCATTAACAATGAGTGAGAGCATGATTTCCCATACATCACAGCATTAGTAGGTGTTATGATTCTTTTTCAGTTTTGCCAGTTACATTCGTGTAAACTGCTTATCTTGTGTTCAATTTTGATTTGCAGCTCAGTATTAGGAAGATTGAGCCAATTTTCCTATGTTGCTTGGCTCTTAAGTTTTGACTTCTTAAAAATAAGCACAGTCAGTCTCATTTACAAGTGTAAAAAATTAAAAATCAATTATGAAACTAGAAGCACTTCTTTCTAACTCCTTTTAGGGCTTCTTTCACACCTTGGTTTCTCAGACTGTAGGTGAGGGGGTTAACATGGGGATCATAATGCCATAAAATACATAAGCCATTTTTCCTTGTTCCTGTTGCACTGTTGGTGGGAATGCAAACTGGTGCAGCCACTCTGGAAAACAGTGTGGAGTTTCTTCAAAAAATTAAAAATAGAACTACCCTATGACCCAGCAATAGCACTACTGGAATTTGTTCAAGGGATATAGGAAGACTAATTCATATTAGCACATGTACCCCAATGTTTATAGCAACACTTTCAACAATAGCCAGATTATGGAAAGAGCCTAAATGTCCATCAACCGATAAATGGATGAAGAAGTTGTGGTCTATATATACAATGGAATACTACTTGGTAATGAGAAAGAATGAAATCATGCCATTTGCAGCAATGTGGATGGAACTGGAGGGTATTATGCTGAGTGAAATAAGTCAGCCAGAGAAGGAGAGATATCATATGTTTTCACTCATATATGGATCTCGAGAAACTTATGAAGATATTCAGTAGGGGAATCTCTGAGGCAAAGCGTATGATGTAGTCAGTTTGGGTAGATACTGCCCATCTGCCTTCCAGAGTAAGGCAATAGCTAAAACAGTTGTAGCAAATCTAGAGGGAGTATTTCTTCAAATCCTAACACAACGTTAAGAAATGTCTGTTATGCTTTGTCATTATGATGAATGAAAAACAGCATAATATAGTTTTTTTCTATGAGTCAGGTAGATCGTCCTTCTATATTTTTATGAAAATTAGCATTTATTTCTTTGTGAATGTTTGTTCATATAGATCGCCCTCTTAAAGAGTATTTTGCTTGTTTTCATAGTGATATTTTGTGTCAAACACCCTTCTTTATAACTGTTGCAAATAATTCATTCTCAATATTTATTATTTTACTTTGCTGATAGTATATTTTGTTATGCAAAAACACTTTGACTTTTTATGCAATGCACTTATTTTGTGTTTTGTTTCATATTTATACAGGATTTCATCACTCTAAAGGCTTAAAAAATTTAGCGTTTTCTTTTATTTATTGTCTTTAAACTTAAATTTTAAAGTTTAAATCACCGAGCCATTTAAAATTTATTTTTATGTAGATGAGCTTCCAGCTTTATTCCATCCCCAAGTTTAGACATCATTTCGATAGTGTTTATTACATAATCCATATACATGACTGCACTATCACCATCATCACAAAATAAATTATCTTATGGGTTTGGATCTATTCCTGGACTTTCATGTCTGTTGTCTTGATCTTCCTATCTCTTCATGTTTTAGAGGAAGACAAAACATATTTTTGTCCTGGTGATTTCCTTGTACTGACATTGATAGGGATACTTCTATGATATTGATTATGAATTTCTCCTAAATAAACTTTTCTCTTTTTTTATGTTGGGTATTTGAAAAGAGGGCTCCTCAACATGGACAAGAGCAACATCAAAGATATTCTTTTCAGATTCTTTCTCTTTAAGAAACACGGGACTTAGAAGCCTATATATTATTCATTTGACATGTTTTTTCCAGTATCTTTCAGATGCTGTTGCTACAGCTGAGGAAGACTTTGTATCTCACAAATATTTGTCACGTCTTCCGTTGAAAAATAAGAGAGAACTGTTGGCTTGCTTGTTGGGCCATGCCGAGTTAGAAATCAAAGTTCAAACTAGAAGCACTTCTTTCTAACTCCTTTTAGGGCTTCCTTCACATCTTGGTTTCTCAGGCTGTAGATGAGGGGGTTCAACATGGGAATCATAATGCCGTAAAACACAGAAGCCATTTTTTCTTGTTCTTGAGACTTGTTGGTCCCGTGGTGCAGATACATGTAAGAAAGAGTCCCGTAGAAAACGGTGACTGCTGTCAGGTGGGAGGCGCAGGTGGAGAAAGCTTTTTTCTTCCCTGCAGTGGAAGGTATCTTCAGGATGGCAGCCAGGATATATATGTAGGAAAAGGTGACAATCAGCACAGTGAACGTTAAGTTAAACCCCACAAAGACAGTTACCAGCATGATGTTGAAGTCAATGTTGGAACAAGAGAGAGCTAAAACTGGGGGTTCATCACAGAAAAAATGGTTAATTTTATTGGATTTGCAGAAGTTCACTGAAAAAGTAAAACTCGTGTTTACGGAGGCATTCAGGAAACCTAGGAAGTATGAGCCAACCAGGAGTTGAATGCAGACCGTCTGGGACATGACTATTGGATAGCGGAGTGGATTGCAGATGGCCACATACCGGTCCACTGCCATTGCAGCCAGGATGTAAGAGTCAATCGTTGCAAACGCACCATAGACTAGTAATTGCACCAAACACCCCGTGAATGAGATGGATTGCTCTGTTTCTATGAAGTTTTGCAGCATTTTGGGAGTGATAGCAGAGGTGTAGCAGAGATCAGCAAATGCCAAGTGTTGGAGGAAAAAGTACATTGGGGTGTGAAGGCAAGAATCAATCTTGATGAGTAGGATCATTCCAATATTACTCACCAGGGTGGCCACATAGATCAGTAGAAACACTGTGAAGAGAATATGCCAAGACTTGCGTTGACCAGCAAATCCCAGGAGAATGAACTCACTTACTTCAGTGTCATTGTTTTGATCCATGGCTAGCCAAGATTAAGTATCAGCTGGAGAGTTGCAAAGAAAGAAGAGCAGAGAAAACTAAGACCATGTGTCCTTCAATCCTGCAAACAGCAATGGTATAATATTTGGTTTCACAGTGGATTCAGAGGATATTTTCTGTGACCTAATTGAATTGCATCTTAAAAGCTAACATTTAACCTTTAATAAGGCTGAACCTTGCCCTCCAACTTAAAGAACTTTATCTACAATTTGGGGAAACCTCCATTGACCAAAAGGATGTTCTCAGGGTGTAAACTGATTGGCATTTTATAAATCTATCAATTTACTGTCAGTTTGGCTAACATACAGTTTATACAGTGTGCTCTTGGTTTTGGCGGTAGGTTCCTGTGATACATTGCTTACATGCAATACCCAGTGCTCATCCCAACAAGTGCCCTCCTCAATGCCCATCACCACTTGACAATAAATACATTAAAAAATAAATAATAAAATGATAAAGTAAAATAGATTTACAGTAGCCACATAAAAAATGTAAAGAGAAACAAGCAAAATTATTATTAGAGGTTGTATTTACAAGTCTAAACCACACTGAGATATCACCTCACACTGGTCAGAGTGGGTAAAGTGAACAACTCGGGAAACTACAGATGCTGGTGAGGTTGTGGAGAAATGGGAAGCTTCTTGCACTGTTGGTGGGAATGCAAACTGGTGCAGCCACTCTGGAAAACATCGTGGAGGTTCCTCAAAAAACTTAAAAATAGGGGCACCTGGGTGGATCAGTTGGTTAAGCATCCGACTTCGGCTCAGGTCATGATCTCACTGTTTGGGAATTTGAGCCTTGCATTGGGGCTCTGTGCTGACAGCATAGAGCCTGGAACCTGTTTCAGATTCTCTCTTTCCTTCTCTCTCTCTCTCTCTCTGTCTCTATCTGTCTCTCTTGGCCCTTCCCCCTTGATCTCTCTCTCTCAATAATAAATAAACATTAAAAAATTAAAAAAATTAAAAATAGAACTACCCTACACCCCAGTAATAGCACTACTAGGAATTTATGCAAGGGATATAGGAGTGCTAATTCATATGGGCACATGTACCCCAAAGTTTATAGTAGGGCTTTCAACAATAGCCAAATTATGGAAACAGCTTAAATGTCCATCAACTGATGAATCCATAAAGAAGATGTGGTTTATATATACAATGGAATACTACTTGGTAATGAGAAAGAATGAAATCATGCCATTTGCAGCAATGTGGATGGAACTGGAGGGTATTATGCTGAGTGAAATAAGTCAGCCAGAGATGGACAGATATCATATGTGTTCGCTCATATGTGGATCTTGAGAAACTTAACAGAAAACCATGGGGGAAAGAAAGGGGAAAAATAATTACCAACAGAGAGGGAGGGAGGGAAACCACTAGAGACTATTAATACAAAGAACAAAGCAAGAGTGATTGGAGGGGTGCTGGAGAAGGGGAAATGGGTAATGGGCTTTGAACAGGGCACTTGTTGGGATGAGCACTGGATGTTATTTGTAAGGGATGAACCATGGGAATCTACCTCAAAACCGAGAGGACATTTTACACACTGTATGTTAGCCAATTTGACAATAAATTCTATTAAAAAATAAAGAAATAAGAAAATTAAAATGCAAATAATTTAAGGTTGTATTTATTGTAGTAAAAAAATAAAAGTAAGATTCCAAGGAAAAAATCTATCAAGGAACATATATGATATTTATTTTTGTTTTTTATGCACCATGTATATATTTTATAAAACCACAATAAACCTAAATATGAATTATTTTATCTGAGTATCTTGACCCATACACAGAATTCCACATGACCTGGCTCCTACTTTACTTCCTATCTTCATTGTATGTGTCTTCTTTCCTTGCTAACAACGCAGTAGCTGTCATGGACTCTTCTTGATCTTTGCTCTCCTCCACTCTGGCCCTTCCAGCATTTTCCTTTCTTTGCCTTAAGTACTCGCTGGTCCATTTTTTATTTCTATTAGCATTTCCATTGCTAACTCTGACTATTTATGCTGGCCTTGGTTTGAATGACTCTTCGTCAGGTATTGTTCTGACCACTCAAATGAGCCATGTGTGCCATGCCATAAGCTTGGTTGTTTTGGCCTTATATCAGTTTAACACTGATAGTTCTTTGTAAAATTATTTATACATCTTTGCTTGATTTCCATTTGTCTCATGGATTGTAGGTTCCATAACACAGCAGCTAGGGCAAGTGCCTGCCTCTGTAAATAGTGGTAACTTGAATACATGAATACATTAATTAATGAAAGAGTGAATGAAAGATTTATGAACTGTAGAAAAACAGCTGAATTTATATAAAGATTATTTTCACAATTAACATACAGTATTTATTGTTTTAACAAGTACGTTCATTTGTGTGTGTGTGTGTGTCCCTGGTTTAAGGAATCATGACAGGTTAATTATAAGAATAGAAAACTAAAACAGAGCAAAGATCAAAAAGAAGTTAAACATTCATGCTTTATCTGATATATTTATTTAAAAGTAATAAGTGCGTGCCCTCTCTGAGTAGGCACAAAGTAGATGCTGACAGATCATGGCTTGGTGCCTATCTGCATTTAGGATTGCTATTTCTTCCTGAAAGGTTAACCTTTTCATCATTATGCAGCATCTATCTCTGGTAATTTTTATTTGTTTGTTTTTGTTGTGAAATCTACATGTGATATTAATATAACTACTCTTTCATTCTTTTGATTAGTGTTTGCATGGTACATCTTGGTCTCCCTCTTTGTTTAAACCTACAAGTATCAGTAGATTTGAAGTGAGTTTCTTGTACACGGCACATAATTGCAACATGTTTTTCTATCCACTCTGCCAAAGTCTTTCTTTTAGTTGATTTTAAAAGAAGCGGTGAGTCTTAGAACTTTGGGAAAAGAAGAGTCAGATGGTCACAGCAAACATAGATAAGTATAAGAGACTTCTCTTAAGATTTCTGAGTTATGTTTGACAGTTGATGCAACATTTGACTCGAATGCGGTTCTCAATGTGGTGGAAGAAATATTTCAGACAAGCCTATTATAAGTGGGGAGAATGAAGGAATGCAAAGGGAATTAAGGTTTCCACATTTCACTCAAATTGATAAAATGTATCTGACAAAGGCCTAGAGTCCTTCATATACCTCGAGTATACACTCTTGACCTCAATATTAAAGAAAACAATCAAATCAGAAGACGGGTAAAAGACGTGAACAGACAATTCACCAAAGACAGCTTATATCACATAGATGGTAAATCAGCATGTGATGAGATGTCCTACATCATTAGGTATTAGGTACATGCAAATTAAGAACACATCCATCAGATAGCTAAAATAACACCAGTGATAATACGAAGTCCTGAGGAGGACGCAGAGTAGCTGAATCTCTCATATGCTGGTGGGAGGAATGTAACATGGTACAATACTCTGGAAAACAGTTTGGCAGTTTCTCAAAAAGCTAAACACACACTTAGCATGCCACCCAGTACTTATATTCTTGGGCAATTATGTTTGCACAAAATTTATGCCCACATAAAAGCCTATACGTAATTTTTGATAACAGCTTCACTTGTAATAGTTGAAAACTACAAACAACCAAAATGTCCTCCAGTAGGTGACTGCTTAAAAAGACAATGATATCTCTATATTGTGGAATATTACCCGGCAATCAAGAGAAACAAGCTATTATACTCGCAACAGTTTGATGGATTTCAATGGTATTATGCGGAGTGAAAAGGTCACATACTGAAAGATTTCTTTTATCTAATATTCCCCAAATGACAACATTATAGAGGTGGAAAATAGACCAGTGGTTACCAGAAGTCAGAACCACAGGGGGAGGAAAGGTGTGACTGTAAGGAGTAGCACGAGGGAATTCTGTATGGAATCAGACATCTGTGGTAGCATAGGGCTCCATCCCGATTGTAGTGATCGTTAAACAAATATAAACATGGGGTAAAATGACACAGAGGTGCATACACACATTGTTACACACACCTGGTCTGATATCATCATATTGTCACATACAAATCCTGGCTTGATATCATAGTATAATTATGTAAGATGTAACCACTGGATGGAAATGGGTGAAGGATCCATAGAAATCTGTGTACTATCTTGTACCTCTTTCTACTATCTTCCTGTGAATGTTAATTACTTCAAAATAAATGTTGAAAATAGAAACCCAAAAGAGGAAAAATTAAAGCCTATTTTACGGTTATTTGAAGGTCAAGTGAACAAATTTATGTAAACTTCCCACCAAAGGGACAGGTATTGAATGGGTGCTCATCAAATGGTCGTAATAATGTATGCAAAGAATACATTAAAGACATACAACATTGATCCATTGATCTATTGATTGATTTTTACAATTATTTGTTCATTCATGTCTTTTCTCACAGTCAGTCCAACTGAGGTCCCTTGCTCCATTTCCATTACATTACCAGTGATGAAGTGATTCCTCCCACTTTTGGGGTGAAACGGGGATCCTTCACTCTGATCCTTTCACTCTGCCACTTTCTGCATACACTGCAACGACACATAGCTGATGTTGAAAACTGGGAATTATTTTGCTTTACTTACACTGGGATTGTCTCAGCATTCTTCTCTGCAACGGGCATAAGCTGATTTCCCTTTGAGCTTTCTCTGTGCAGTTCCTTCCAGTCCCAGATTTTATAGCTGGGATCTGGGGAACAACACTGGTTCTCTTGGGAATCTGAGGCTCTGGGACTGAGATGAAATTGGAATAAACAATTTTCAGTAGTTATTTTCTTCTGAAGAAAAGTTTGGATTTCTGGAGGGAACAAATTTATTTTTCATGACTGCCATTGGAGACTTGTTGCTTTTGTTTTTGGGAGTTGTCCTGCTTCTGACAAATTATTTTTTGTCCTGCTTCTCTCTCTCCCTCCCAGCTTCCTTGCCTCTTCTTCCTCCATCCTTCCCTTCCTTCTTTCCTTGCTGCTTCTCTTCCTGCTTCCCATCCCTCCATCCTCTCTGCCTTTGATTTTTGGGCAGTTGTATAACAAAGCATCGCCATGGTAAAAATTTCAGAAGTACGCAAGCACATAGAGTAAAAACCCAAGACCCCTTTTGTCCCTCCATTCCAATCTCCAGTTTTCCTCCCTGGAGGTCACCACTGTTAAAATCTTCTGTTAGCTGTCCAGATACAAATCTTGAATTGTATTTGGTCAACACTGATATTTCTATGCTTTCTTCCTCCCCCACAGAGATGACAGCATATTCTGTGCATTGTTCTTCAGGTTGAGTTTCACTCATATTTTTGGGTGATGTGTATGAAATGACAGATCTCACCCTTTTTATTTTGTTGAGCAGCTGCATTCCTTAATCTGTTTATTGTCAAGAGCCATCTTGGGATCACGGGTTGAGATGTCTTCCTCTGTGGAAAAGGGAGATGTTGCAAGGTCTGCTGCCATCCAAATGGCACCCAATACTATCTCCTTCTAATAACCCCTCAGGCCTGGACTTCTTGAACTGCTCTGGTTGGCCTCAAGAGATGTAATGCCCTTTGGTTTTATGGCATATGAAGAAGGGGACCTGGAGTGCGATGCCTTGATGGATAATATCTGAATGAGAGTAACCTCACAGTTGTTTCTTGGGGATAGGTTACAGAAATTGATCATACATAATAGCAGTTATGAGTTGGCTAAAAATTAGTGTTATTTATGTAGACCTTAGGCCCCAAGACTCCTTGAATCAAACCAGATTTCCCGGTAGATATTGCATTATGATAAACATCCCCTCAGCTCCGCCATAAAACCCCTGGAGCACATCGCTATAAACTTCTCCCAGTATTTTCTCAACGGATTGAAAGGAGAGATTGTAAAGAAATTTAGAACACTTCTCTGGAGGTTAGCTTAGCCTGAAAGTTAAGAGCACCGTTTATAGATAAGGCGCAAGCAGAAGCCAAACAAAAGTAGCTACATGTACCTTCACTGATCAACAACAAATATTGAGCACCTCCCTGAGGTTTACATTCCACAAATCCTTTTGCAATTCCAAATCCCCATGCTCCCTTATAACGAAAAGGCAATCACAAAATACTTTTACAGAAACTACCATTTGTACAAAGAATAGATAGACATGAGCCCTTACCGTATAGGTTCACTCATTCACAAAGGAAAAGAACTTAGACAAGCATTAGAGAATATGTCCCTACCAAATGAGTTACGCCTCCCTCATTGTGGTTAAGAATGCTGGATAGGATGACTCCTAATCTATAGAGGATTAACATAGGTCTTAAGACAACAATGTATGCACTCTCTGTTTATTGAAGGCTACAAAAACAACCCTGTTTTCTTCTTAAACATCTTGTTATTTTCTACCTAACCCTGCCTCAAAAACAGTGCATGCTCTATAGCTTGGAATGAAGTCATAAAAATGGTTGCTGCCTAAGTTAAATAAGACTGTCTCCTTCAAGGTCTGGGGGATTCACAAATATGACAGCCTAAGAAAAATTGTTAAAAATGCCTTGTCACTGATGTAATGTCACTCACTGCCTTTAAATAAAGACACTGAAATCATCAGAGGAGAGATGTCAGAGTTGCCAGAGATGACTGCTTGGTGATCAGACTACATTTCATGGCTCTCTCATTCCTTTCGCAAATACCATCCATCCTTCAAGGACCCCTGGACTGTCTGGAGGTGGACTCCGGCAGTTAATCAGACTTCTCTCCCTCCAAATGGTAAACAATATGGTTTCTGATCTTTGCTAATAAAAACAATGTTATAAATACATATATTAATGTGCATAAGATTGATATATCTTCAGGATTAGAAGGTATTCAGCAGGGGAATCAAAGGGTATGATGTGGTTGGTTTGGGTAGATACTGCCCATCTGCCTACCAGAGTGAGGCAATAGCTAAAACAGTTGTAGCAAATCTAGAGGGAGTACTTCTTCAAATCCTAACACAACGTTAAGAAATGTCTGTTATGCTTTGTCATTATGATGAATGAAAAACAGCATAATATAGTTTTGTTTGCCTTTTTTTTTTTCTATGAGTCAGGTAGATCATCCTTCTATATTTCTATGAAAATTAGCATTTATTACTTTGGAATAATTTGTTCATATAGATTGCCCTCTTAAAGAGTATTTTGCTTGCTTTTATAGTGGTATTTTGTGTCAAATACCCTTCTTTATAACTGTTGCAAATAATTCATTCTCAATATTTATTATTTTACTTTGCTGATAGTATATTTTGTTATGCAAAAACACTTTGACTTTTTATGCAATGCACTTATTTTGTGTTTTGTTTCATATTTATACAGGATTTCGTCACTCTAAAGGCTTAAAAAATTTAGCATTTTCTTTTTATTGTCTTTAAACTTAAATTTTAAAGTTTAAATCACCGAGCCATTTAAAATTTATTTTTATGTAGATGAGTTTCCAGCTTTATTCCATCCGCAAATTTAGACATCATTTCGATAGTGTTTATTACATAATCCATATACATGACTGCACTATCACCATCATCACAAAATAAATTATCTTATGGGTTTGGATCTATTCCTGGACTTTCATGTCTGTTGTCTTGATCTTCCTATCTCTTCATGTTTTAGAGGAAGACAAAACATATTTTTGTCCTGGTGATTTCCTTGTACTGACATTGATAGGGATACTTCTATGATATTGATTATGAATTTCTCCTAAATAAACTTTTCTCTTTTTTTATGTTGAGTATTTGAAAAGAGGGCTCCTCAACATGGACAAGAGCAACATCAAAGATATTCTTTTCTGATTCTTTCTCTTTAAGAAACACGGGACTTAGAAGCCTATATATTATTCATTTGACGTGTTTTTCCAGTATCTTTCAGATGCTGTTGCTACAGCTGAGGAAGACTTTGTATCTCACAAATATTTGTCACGTCTTCCGTTGAAAAATAAGAGAGAACTGTTGGCTTGCTTGTTGGGCCATATCGAGTTAGAAATCAAAGTTCAAACTAGAAGCACTTCTTTCTAACTCCTTTTAGGGCTTCCTTCACATCTTGGTTTCTCAGGCTGTAGATGAGGGGGTTCAACATGGGAATCATAATGCCGTAAAACACAGAAGCCATTTTTTCTTGTTCTTGAGACTTGTTGGTCCCGTGGTGCAGATACATGTAAGAGAGAGTCCCGTAGAAAACGGTGACTGCTGTCAGGTGGGAGGCGCAGGTGGAGAAAGCTTTTTTCTTCCCTGCAGTGGAAGGTATCTTCAGGATGGCAGCCAGGATATATATGTAGGAAAAGGTGACAATCAGCACAGTGAACGTTAAGTTAAACCCCACAAAGACAGTTACCAGCATGATGTTGAAGTCAATGTTGGAACAAGAGAGAGCTAAAACTGGGGGTTCATCACAGAAAAAATGGTTAATTTTATTGGATTTGCAGAAGTTCACTGAAAAAGTAAAACTCGTGTTTACGGAGGCATTCAGGAAACCTAGGAAGTATGAGCCAACCAGGAGTTGAATGCAGACCGTCTGGGACATGACTATTGGATAGCGGAGTGGATTGCAGATGGCCACATACCGGTCCACTGCCATTGCAGCCAGGATGTAACAGTCAG
The DNA here is from genome assembly GCA_030068075.1 of Paguma larvata. Taxonomy (NCBI): domain Eukaryota; kingdom Metazoa; phylum Chordata; class Mammalia; order Carnivora; family Viverridae; genus Paguma; species Paguma larvata. The sequence continues at coordinate 99,718,446 of CM057831.1, read as the reverse complement.
TTGTTGCAAACGCACCATAGACTAGTAATTGCACCAAACACCCCGTGAATGAGATGGATTGCTCTGTTTCTATGAAGTTTTGCAGCATTTTGGGAGTGATAGCAGAGGTGTAGCAGAGATCAGCAAATGCCAAGTGTTGGAGGAAAAAGTACATTGGGGTGTGAAGGCAAGAATCAATCTTGATGAGTAGGATCATTCCAATATTACTCACCAGGGTGGCCACATAGATCAGTAGAAACACTGTGAAGAGAATATGCCAAGACTTGCGTTGACCAGCAAATCCCAGGAGAATGAACTCACTTACTTCAGTGCCATTGTTTTGATCCATGGCTAGCCAAGATTAAGTATCAGCTGGAGAGTTGCAAAGAAAGAAGAGCAGAGAAAGCTAAGACCATGTGTCCTTCAATCCTGCAAACAGCAATGGTATAATATTTGGTTTTGCAGTGGAGTCAGAGAATATTTTCTTTGAGATAGCTGACTCACATTTGAAGTAGATAGCTTGACATCTGACTTTAGATAATTTAGAACTATACTTTGGGTAAATTGCCACAGATCAGTTTCTTTGTCCTCAGGGTGCAAACTGACTTATTAATTATAATAAAAAATTAATCTTTTAAAAATATTTTTCTGAAAGCTATTAATTAGGAGACATATAAAAACATACCTTTAAAAATTAAGGTTTCTTTTATGTTGTATACATTTTAATGCACAAATCCCAGTTTGCATAAATTATGTACGAAAATCTTGATTTACCCATAAATTTCTATATGATCTTGCTTTAATTTATTTCCATATTTTCATCTTGCTCTTTCTGTCTCCTTACTAATTCTGCTCTGTCCATCATCATGGACTCATGCCCCAAGTAGAATCTTTTATGGAAGTTTTTATCTGTTTATCTATGGTAAAGGACCATTTTCTTTGTAAAATTTGTTATATGTTATGGACCAATACTTTTGCATATCGCAATAAAAAATTATCAGCATTCTCAAAATTCTGTAATAGTTTTAGATGCTTAATCTCACTTTCCATTGTTATCACATCATAGCTTGGAAACAGAGTCCAAGGTCTGGGGTGCTGGTCCAGGGACCACACATGACTAACATTACTCTGTGGTGTCCATCCTTAGTAATTTACCTACGTGCTTTCCTAACAATGGATAGTAGGCTGCTTACAACCTGTTTCCACCACAAATAACTCTGTTTTTTATTTCCACTTTCTGCCACCACAAATAACTCAAAATTTTTCTAGGGACAAAAATTTTGACTCTTAGGGTATGCATATATTTGTCTTGACTGAGTTTTCCAGATTGTGTTGCATAATAGAGACACCAGTGTACACTCTTGCTAATTGTTCATGGGGGTTCCCATATCCTCACTTTTTTGTGAACATTGGTATTTTCTTAATATTTTTACACCAGGAAAATAGTTGTAAAGTGACATCTCCATTTTAATTTGTTTTATTTTCTGACCAGAAATGAAAATGATCTTTGTGTGATATATATTTTTTTACAATTTTGAAATCATATATTTTTTAAAAATTTTTTTAATGTTTATTTATTTTTGAGACAGAGAGACAGAGCATGAGTGGGGGAGGGGCAGAGAGAGAGGGAAACACAGAATGTGAAGCAGGCTCCATGCTCTGAATTGTCAGCACAGAGCCCGACGTGGGGCTAGAACTCACAGATGGCGAGATCATGACCTGAGCCGAAGTCGAACACTCAATGACTGAGCCACCCAGACGCCCCTGAAATCATAATTTTTATCAGTATCTCTGCAGGTTAATTTATGACTGGATGCTCTTTTTTAATATAGTTTGAACACCTTGTTGTTGCCTTGACAAAAATTTTCTCACATTCTGTTATCTATTAACTTTGTCTACAGTATTCTTCATAGACCAGAAATCTCTATCTTTAAAACAATAATTCCTTATTTTTCCCCTATTGTTTGTTCTTCTGGGAAAATAAATGAATAAAGCCCATTACTGCCTTGATTTACTTACCCAGGAAATATAAACATAGTAATAAAACTTACTTTCTATTTTATACTTGTTTGTAGCTACATGGTGTTTGTTGTATTGTGTTTTATTCCATACATTAATTTGGAAAAGTCATTTTGTTTTCTAGATTTCTTTTTAAGAAAAAAAAGTAGATTAAATGGGTAGCGATAGCAGTTTGAGTGATTGTGTGTGTGTGTCTCTGTGTGTGTGTGTGTGTGTAAAACCGTTAATTGCTATTTTAAAGTTTACTCAAATAAACATTTGTTCCTATTATGTTACAGGAAAGTTCTATCACACATTTATGGAACAACTAATTCTAATATTATATGAACTCTTCCTGAAAATCACAATAAAGAACATTTTCCAATTCATGTCAATATAGCATTGGAACCAAAAGAAGTAAAGTGTGAGATAAGAAAATTAGGACCAACTTCATTCGTGAATTTAGATGCTAACAACGTAAATACAACTTCATTGACCAAATCCATCCATATATTAAACAAACAATTTCTAAGGTCTCAAAAAGACTCTAGTAAATATCTATTCTCTTCCTTTTGGTATTTGAATAAGTTCATAAACAAAAGATAATGTCTGTATGGAGACCATAATATCATCTTTGGACACCTGGGGGAAATTTTTAGGTTTACTTTTTTTTTTTTTTTAAAGATTTTGTTTTTAAGTAATCTCTACCTCCAACATGGAGCTTGAACCCACATCCCCAAATCAACAGTTACACGTTCCCTCAACTGATCCAGCCAGGCATATCCCAAATTTTAAGTTTATTAGTTAAATTATTTGCTGCCAATAAACACCATAAGTAGATATTCTTAATGGCAGTGATAGGAACAAGCCTCCCGCAGATGGTGGGAAAGTGTCTCTGGGAATTCAGGGGACCATGGGCTTTAGTAGGTTGACTGCTGGTAAGAATTAGGGCAGAACAAAACATACCAGATTGTTCTCAGTTTTACTAATCAGACATGTCATGCCATCTGTTTAGGAATTTAGTGGATACAACAGAGAGAGAGAGTCTGTGATTATACAAACTAACCTTTCTTGCAAGAAACATCAGAAGCAAGGAAAAGGTACTTATCATCAGTACTCAAGACCTATTTGTGTTTATCCCAGGAATGAAAGCATTTTTTAACATTGGAAATTTTATTGATATAATTCGCCATATTAATATAGTCCTTAAAAAGCCATACCACCTCAATAGATACAAAACAATTATTTGGTAAAATTCAATAATTTTTCATGATTCAATAGAACAAGAATGAAAACAGGTAGAGACTGTCTTAACCTGATAAAAGTTACCTACCACATTGCTGGACTAAACATAATTACTATGAAATCATGAGACGCAGTGCCTATAAAGAACAAGACAAGGATGTTTGTTATACCTGAATCCATTCAGTATTTTTTCAGAAGCCAGGACAAAATGAAGAAAACGTGAATGGTAAAATGATTATGAGGAAGAACCACAAGTGTTATTAGCTTTAGGTAATGTAATTGTCTCTATAAAAAATCCTAGAGAATTGGCAGATAAATTCTTAGTGAGCCTAGTAAAATTACTTAATAATTTAATATCAAAAAATCAATTGCATTTCTGTTCACCAGAAATCAAAAACGTTATTAAAAATTTATATTTATAATAACATCAAAACAAAGTGCCTAGACATAAAGCTAAGAAACAATGTTCATGACCCTTTTTGTGATAATACAACTTTATTTAAAGGTTTAAGGAAGACCCAAAGATAGATGAGGATCATGGAGCGGAACTCAATATTATAAACATTACACCCCTCATATTAATCTAAAAATTCAATGTAATTCTAACCAAATTTTGAAAGAATTTTACATACATCTTGACAAACTTATTCTAAAATTTGTGTGGGAGATAAAAGATCTAAAAATAGCAAAGACAATTTTAAAGGAGAACGAGATGAGAACTTACTCTATCAGAAGCAGAACTTAATAAAAGGGGTAATAGTAAAGATATTATGGTGTGGTATGGTGGGAAGGTGGACAAACGGATCAGTGGAATCCATAAAAAGAAAAAATAGTTTCCTGATTTGTTCATTTTAGCCACTCTGACTGGTGTGAGGTGGTATCGCAGTGTGGTTTTGATTTGTATTTCCCTGATGATGAGTGACATTGAACATCGTTTCAAGTGTCTATTTGCCATCTGAATGTCCTCTTTGGAGAAGTGTCTATTCATATCTTCCGCCCATTTCTTCACTGGGTTGTTTGTTTTTCGGGTGTGGAGTTTGGTAAGTTCTTTATAGATTTTAGATATTAGTCCTTTATCCGATATGTCATTTGCGATGATCTTTTCCCATTCCGTTGGTTGCCTATTCGTTTTGTTGGTTGTTTCTTTCGCTGTGCAGAAGCTTTTTATCTTGATGAAGTCCCAAGGGATCTACCCAAGAGACACAGGATTGCTGATGCATAGGAGCACGTGTACCCCAATGTTCATAGCAGCACTTTCGACAATAGCCAAAACATGGAAAGAAACTAAGTGCCCATCAACTGACGAGTGGATAAAGAAGATGTGGTACATATATACAATGGACTACTATGTGGCAATGAGAAAAAATGAAATCTGGCCATGCGTAGCAACATGGATGGAACTGGAGGGTATTATGTTAAGTGAAATAAGTCAGTCAGAAAAAGACAGATACCATATGTTTCCACGAATAGGTGGACTTGGTGAGACTAAGCAAAAACCAGGGGGAGGGGAAGAGGGGAAAGAAAAAAAAGACACAGAGAGGGAGGGAGATAAAACATAAGAGACTCTCAAAGACTAAGAACAAACTGAGGGTGAGGGAGATGGGGGGGGGAGAGGGGGTGATGGGCATCAAAAAAGGGCACATGTTGGGATGAACACTGGGTGTTTTATGTAAACCAATTTGAAAATAAACTATTTTAAATTAAAAAAAAATAAAATAAACAGGCCCACGGGTCTGTGGAAGCTTGATATATGAAACCAGGAGCATGTCCATCAGTGAAAAATGGTCCAATAAATGGGTGCTATAAATGTTTATACATGTGAAAAATAATCTTGTATTTCTACTTTTACATTTTATGAAAATAATTTCCAAATGGAATGAAGATTTGAATTGTAAAGCTTTGAGAGTAAAACATATCAAAATATCCATGACTTAGGTATACAGAAAAATATTTAAATAGGACATGAATGCACAAAAAATAGAACACTGAAAATCCTACCATTTTTAAATGAAAAATACCAACACTGTAAAAGAGAAAAGACTAAATACTGACTAGAAATTTACTTAGGTAAGTTTTTTTTGCAACATATATAAATGTCACATAATTAGTATTCAGTATATGTAATGAATCGCTATAAATTATCCCAAGGGAAAGATTTGCAAAATATATAAGCAGGTTAATTATAGAAGAGAAAGCCTAAATGGTCAATTGAAATATGAAAGTAAATATAGCTCACCAGTAATTTGATAATTATATATTAATGTTTCATGGAAACATAATTTTGCATTCTTCAGTTTAAAATGCAAAGTTTTGGTGAAGATGGTGGAAGATGGTGGAATCATGTATTTCTGGTAGAAGGTAAATTAGCAGAATCATGTTGGAGGCAAATTTGGAAATATCAGTGAAATTAAATATATGCCTTCCTGAACTTCTATTATAGGTACATAATAAAATTTCTAGAGAAATTCTTGACCACATAAACAAGGATATATATACACATGAATACATGTGCATGCAAGGGTATCCATATAAATATTCTCATGCACACACCACAAGAGGCATTGTAGATCCTACAAAAAATATACTAATTAATAAATCAGTGAAAATTCAGTAAACTGGGGCCACAACATCCACGTGGGTCAATTTCTCAAATGTAATGGTGAGCAATAAAAAGCAGTTGCAGAAGTTAGATGGTGGCTCCATGAATAGTAGTTACATTCTCTTAAATATATTTTCATGCACTTTAAATACTATGCAATAACAGAAATCCCTCACAAAGGAAAAGCCATGTCGCCAGTGTATCAGTAGAAATCTCCTGTACTCTGATGTCAGCAATGCCAGGCAGAGCTACAGCTCCATAGGTGAGAGGATCAGTTTTAGCTAAGAATGTGCATTTAGCGATGGAGAGTATAGCAAATTGAACCTGTTAATGTGTCCTGGGCAATCTGGTTCTTTCAAATATCTGAAGAACAGAGTGACTTAATTCTGTAGTGATGGAAAAAGAAACAATGTTCTTCAACATTTAGTGAGGGCTAAAGGTTGAAATATACCCTTTCAAGGAGGTTTCTATCCAGTGGGTAAAAGCACTGGTCAGAGGAAGCTAGAATTAGTCATGAGTCTACTCAGCTTAGAATCTCGATAGAATTCTAACATTTACCATTCAATGTAATCGTTTTGAATTTAAATAAAATGTATGATATATTGGGGGACATTTTTTCAAGAACTATGGAACATCAGTACAAGAGACACCTCCCCCCAAGCCAAGTACCTGAGTATTATGAGTGTGATTACCCTATACTGAACCCTGGTGTTTCTGAAGCTTCCATTATATGCAGCACCATGAGGTAGAAGGGAAAAGGAATAGGTGGATCTGGGTTTGAATTTGGACCTCATAGATTCAAAGGGTGTAACTCCCCTTGACCTCAGGTCTAGCCTCTATAAAACAGGATCACAGAGTTACTTAGAAGGTCATGATTTTTATTGTGACACTGCTTATAAAAGCAAGAAATTGGAAATAGAGTTAAATAAATCCCAAAAGAATCTTATTATTGCATCAATACACTGTCCAAAAATTATGAGATAAATAGATGCTCTTACGGAAAGGTGCTCCTGTCCTGTTGTCAGATGAGCAAAGCAAGCTGCAGAATAATACATAACTTGTGGACCCTTTAAAAATGGCAATTTTATTCACATCTGCTCTGTCTCTTTCTCATTTCCTTTATCCATGAAAAAGCTCAAGAAGGAGTCACATCAAATATTTAGCGGTTATCCTTGGGCATGGGATGGGGAGAGAGTCTTTGAACTTATAAATTTCATCACTATTTCTTTTTGAAATAGTTTTAAATGTTTTTAAAAGGAAGAGGAAGAGAAAGCAGTAAAGGCTGCTTTGTAACGGTGTGACAAGCGATGTGATTTATGTAAAATTCCCAGCACAGGACCAGACATTGAATGGCTACTCAGAATTGCTCATAACCATGCATGCAAATAATATACAAAAAACATACTTTTCATTCATTCATGTATTCATTCATTCAATCGATCTTTCAATCTTTTGTTCGTTTGTATCCAGCCCAGCTCAGTTCCCTCCCTCCATTGCTGTTACATCACCAGGGATTAAGGGTTTATTCCTGGTTTTGGGTGAAACATACCAGAACTTTGGTTCTGACTCTTCTGCTCCACCGTTTCCAGTGCACACTGGGATGATAACGTGGCTGATGTTGAAAAATGGGGTTTGCTTTGTTTTACTTACACCAGAGTCGCCTCCAGATTCTTTTTCTGCAGCAGTGTGGGCTGACTATCACCGTGGTCTTTCTGTGCCTCTTTCTAATTGGGGAGTTCATAGCTGGGGCCCAAGGGATCAATACTGACTCCCTCAGGAATCTGAGATTCCGGGGGCTGAGCTGACATTGGAATAAGCAAGGTTTAGTAGTCACTTTCTGATAAAGAACATTCAAGCTTTCTCCAAAGCATAAATTTAATTCATGTTCCTGTCATTAGGGACTGTGTGTGTGTGTGTGTGTGTGTGTGTGTGTGTGTGTGTGTGTGTTGCCTTTTAGAAAACAACTCTTCAAAAATATTATCTTGTGATAAATTAGGTTGAACAATTTTTAATATGTCTAAGAATCTGTGTTTGGGTCCAGAAAATTGAACTTGTCACCATAATCAGTAAAAAACATAGCTGTCTGAAAAAAAGAAATCAAAGCTAGTCTAAATTTAGGGGCACGTGTCCCTAATGTGGTGAATAGGGTTACTACTATTTGAACACATTAAAAAATTTTTTTATGTATTAAGATTTTTATTTTTTTATTGCTTTTTAAATATTATTGTCAAATTAGCTAACATGCAGTGTGTACCGTGTGCTTTTGGTTTTGGGGGTAGATTCCTGTGATTCATTACTTACATAGAAAGACAGATATTATATGTTTTCATTCATTTGTGGAACTTGAGAAACTTAACAGAAGACCATGGGGGAAGGGAAGGGGAAAAAATAGTTACAAACAGAGAAGGAGGGAGGCAAACCATAAGAGACTCTTAAATGCAGAAAACAAACTGATGGTTGATTGGGAGGGTGGGAGAGAGGGGAGGTTGAATATATTTTATATTAACACTTTAATCATTGTTTATTTGAGGAAAAATATTCTTTAGGTCTTCTTTCTTTTGTTTTCCTAAAAAGCATATATTTAAAAAATAAGCCCTGGATAAATATACTCTTTTTTTTCCAATTGCAATTTATGCCATCAGAATATTTCAGACAACACTCTGTGGAATAAGATATTTTGAGAAGTTTCGGGCTCTAAATTTGCTCAGGTGAATAATTTAATCAGGGAGAGCAGAAGGCTGGATTCAGTGAGTCTGTAGCTTTTGATTGACAAGCAGACCTGAGAAGGAGCATTAAAGTCAAAAGGCTAGTGAATCGACATTCAACATTATTGCATGACCAGTGTCTCAGTTAGGAATATGCTCTACTCCTGGTAGAAAGCACCAATTTATTTAGGCTCAAAAATCAGGGACTTATTTTTCCTTTGTAACAATAGTTTGGAAGTTTAGGCTTGCACTTTGTGATTTGCTTAGCCTTTCCCATATGCAAGTTGCCTCACAGTCTATCCTGTCGCCTATAGTGCTAGACATCGTAGCCTCATTTCAAAGCAGAAAAAAAGAGCCAGGAATGTAGGGTGACAATGATATATATACACTCTTCATTAGGAAAATGAGAACTTTCTCCAAATCCGGCAGACTTCTCCTCACATCTCACTGGTTGGAATTGTGTTGTATGGGTAGCAGAGGTCTCAGTGTCTTGGGTCACTTTCCTCAGCTACTGATTTCGTGATTCTGTGGTGGACAGCATTGTCTGTGCTACTGGTGACTGGTTACCTATGGTATCTCTCTGCTTCTCTGACTCAAGAATATCTCAGATGCTGTGGAAGAACGTGAGTGACCTTCAAGCAATGGGGGAGAAGGCTTGAATAATCATATTGTCCTTCAGAGACTGAGATTGAGTTCCAGTTCCTAGGGTGTAAGCCAGCTAAGTTATTCACCCATTCCTTGCTTCTGTCTTTCTATAGCCCATTCTTCCAGCTCTCTGCTTCTTGGGATTATCCCCTTCAAAAAGCTTAGCAAACGCAATCTGAGGGAATAGTTCCCATAGGACTGTTGTCACTTCAGACACCAAAAATCCAGGGGTTCCTAGAGCCACACCCATTTGTAGTTGGTTACAAATGTGGGGATATTTCCACAATCTCTCTCAGGTTTGATAATTCACTAGAATGATTCACGGAACTCCAAGCATAGGGACTGAATATTTGTGCCCCTCCAAATCCTTCTGTTGAAATCCTAACCCAAGGTGTTGGTGTATGGTGGTAAAGGGAGAAATCCTAACCCAAGGTGTTGGTGTATGGGGGGCATCATATCATTGAGGATTTTGACTTGCACTTTTGTGGTTCGATTAGCACTGCACCCAGGGCCGAGGGTGCAGCCCTGATAAGTGGGGTTCATGCTTTTATAGAAGAGGCCCCTGAGAGCTCTCTAGCACTTTTTCTACCACTGAGAACACAGCTGAGTTTGGCAGTCTGAAGCCCAGAAGGCAGCTCTTGCCAGACCCTGACCATGCTGGCACCCTGATCTCAGACTTCTAACTCTTAGAACTGTGAGAAGTAAATTTCTGTTGTTTAGAAGCTACTACATCTATGGTAATTTATAATAGAGCCCAAAGTGGCTAACACATCTGGAAAACACAATGCAAATAAATTGTAGTTTTATTATAATAAAAAGACACACATTTAAAGTAGCTAAAGGAAGAAATGCATAGGTCAAGGTTTGTGAGGGTCCAAACACAAAATGTCTATTGTCCTTTCCTCAGGGATGTATTACCCGTCTGAATGTCAACATGTGGCAACACATATGGAGTATTGGTGACCTGGGAGACTCACCTTTAGTATCCAGTCTCTCTGTGGCTCTATGTATGACATAATGATCATGCGGCCAATATTTCATTCTCAACCTCTCCTGGAAGTTAGGGATAGTACCTTTGGTCCCAAGTCCCCCTGGAGTTTGAAAATGATATGGTATGTTTCAAAGGTTCCATCCTAGATCACAGTGTTAGACTATTCAGTGGCCAAAGACACTCCTTTTAGGAAAGACACTTCAGGGGCCTACAGATCACTCCAGTTGCTGAAGGCAAAGATAAGATTGTTCTTTAGGTTAAGGTTAATTCTTCACTCTACACCACTGGCATACGTTACCTTTACCAAAGGCCATATCCCAGGAATGCAAACTATGATACATGTGATTGTAACTACAAAGAAAGCCGAGAAGTGCAATATCTTTTTACCTGGCTTCATCACCTTTCACATAAAATAGGAGTTCTTTTAGGAAGGAATAAGAAGACAATGGATGGACAACCAGCTACATTTGGCAGCAGCTGGTGAATACTCATAAGGGATGATGGGTAGAGTTTTTGTCTTTCAGCTTCTGTAGGTAGTCTCTTCTCCGTGTCACTCTTGTTCCAAACTTTTGTGTATGAGGCTATATTTTCTTCCACTTTGATCTAGACTAATATTTTCTAAAGTTAGCCATTTTGCTAATTATCGACTTCAAATTTTGGTCGAAGAATTGAGCCCCTATCATAATGTTTTAGAGGCAATTGCCCCAAAGCCCTTATAAACCATGGGCTGGTGATAATTTATGAAACAATAATGTGCCGCTGGTAATTTATGAAAGAATGTATGATGATATCACATCAGATTATTAGTACCCTAAATGTCAGTAAGGAACTTTCTCTTTTGAATAATTGGTAACAATCACTATTTATTCCCTGGTAAGAGCCCAGATCAACAATTTCCTCCTTCATATAATTCAAGGATTTCACTCCTTGTATATATTTGTCACAGAATTCCTTTTGGGATTTCTTTCACCTTGGTAGGAAATACAGAATACTATGAGACTCTCCATTTTGCACCCTATTTGCGATTTGGCCACCTAGATTTCTCAACATGTACTAAGGTTTTCTTTGTTTTATCATGTTTCCCCTACATCTTTACTGAGGTAGAATTGACAAAGTTTGTATGTATTTGAGATATACAACTTGATATTTTGACCTGAGTATCCATCATGAAGGGATCGCCACAAACTGGTTAACAAACCATCACTCTGCGTGATTTCATTTTCTTTCTTTCTACTCTCTCAACAGATTTCAAATATATAATACAGTATATCAACAATAGTCACCACATTTTACATTAGTCTCTGATTTTCCCCTTCAGAGTCTCAGGACACCCTTTGTCTACTTTGCTAATGACTCTCTAGCGATTGTCCCTAATCCTGGTATTCGAAGGTTCTTGGACCTTCCCTTTATAGAAGGTCTCCTCCTTTAAAAAGGTGGAGTCTTTCCTGGGAAGATTCTGGTTATCCCACATTTTCTCCAGGTTAATTTTTTCTCTTCTCTCAGAATTAAAGCAGGATACCATATTTGAAAAATATATCTTCTCTTGCCTAGTTGTCTTTCTGCTGTTACTTAACATTTTCTGGCCAGATCATTAGTCTGTCTGGTGATATTCTCATGTGAAACTTGCTTTTTCATGTAGCTAGCATGGCTAGATTCATGTGGGTGTTTCCCACCACTTAACCTCAACGTACCTATTAAAGCTCTCTTGTTAAGCTTATCTTCCTGATTCAAAGGGTCCTTGGTCTCCCTTCAACTTCTATTGGTAACTAGTTTAAAGTTATTTGCCTAGACTAAAATGACTGGTATGCCTTTCATAAATGAATCACTTAGGTTTTTGTATCCTTCTGCATTCTAGATTTTTTATTTTTATTAGGGAAAGATATAGAAAATGTTTCTGGAAGTTTGTTACTTTGTGAAAAAAGAAATAGATTCAGAATAAAGAGGATAACTAATGACAAACATAACATCACATGGAAATTAGTTACTAGAGAATGTAACTAGTAAGAGAATATTACGTAGGAAGTATAACCAGGTCATAAAGTACTTTTCAAAGCAGTGCATTTATTTTACATTCTTGGTTTATGCAATAATTAGAATAGAACATACCATCTCTTTGTAGACAATTTAGGGAAGTCATTTAAGTGAATAGAAATTAATGAAATTCAATTTTAATATTGATTATATACAAAATAGAGATTTTCTAGTCTTTAAGAACATATATGAAATCTATTTGAAGCAACTAAATACTTTGTGAGGTCAGTACATATTTTTTAATATTTTAAATAATTTCAATACAGTATGGATAGTATGAGACATATTTCTTGAACTATAACCAGGGGAATATTAGTCTCATGAGGTGTTACTATATTTTTCACATTTTAAGAAGTTATCGAAATAGGTAAGGTCTATTTCAGATGTGAACGTGTTTCCAACTTCAGAAACATTCAATAGTGGTTAAACAACCTTACTTGATGCTTTGAGGTGCTGAATTTTAATGACTTGGATCCAATCTAGAAGAACTTTTTCCTCATCACTTTTAGAGCCTCTTTTACCTCCTTATTTCTCAAACTGTAGATCATGGGGTTCAAAACAGGAATCACAATGCCATAAAATACAGAGGCCAGCTTCATATTCTCCTGGGAATTACTGGCTTGAGGCTGTAAGTACATGTACGATAAGCTTGCATAGAAAATGGTGACTGCTGTCAGGTGGGAGGCGCATGTGGAGAAGGCTTTTTTCCTCCCTGAAACAGAAGACATCTTCAGGATAGCGGCCATGATATACATGTAGGAAAAGATGACAACCAACACAGTGAATATCAAGTTAAGTCCCACAAAGACAACAAGGAGCCTGATGTTGATGTCAGTGTTGGAGCATGAAAGGGCAAGAATTGGAGGAATATCACAGAAAAAATGATTGATGGTATTGGATTTGCAGAAGTACAGTGAAAATGTAAAACCCGTGTGCACAGAAGCATTTATTGAACCCATGACATACGAACCTGCTACCAAGTGGATGCAGACTCTTCGGGACATGATTATGGGGTAGTGGAGTGGATTACAGATGGCTACATAACGGTCCACTGCCATAGCAGCCAGGAGGTAACAGTCACTGGTTGCAAATGTGGCATAAATTAATAATTGCATTATACAACCCTCAAAGGATATAGATTTGTTTTCTAATATGAAGTTTTGCAGCATCTTGGGAGTGATAGCGGAGGTATAACAGATATCAACAAAAGCCAAATGTTGTAGGAAAAAGTACATGGGTGTTTGAAGTCTGGAATCTGTCTTGATGAGTAGGATCATTCCAATATTACCCACCATGGAAGTCACATAGATGACCAGAAATAGAGTGAAGAGAAGGTATCGAAACTTGTGTTGGGCACCAAACCCCAGAAGAAAAAATTCAGTCACTTCAGTGCTATTTTCTTTTGTCATGACTATGGAAGTCTAGAAAGGACCAAGAAGAGGATCAAGAAAAGAAAAAATCTTTGTGATTTCTTGAAGGAAAAAGACTCTTATATTTCAGACACCTTTTTGTTTTGAATTAGATTCTTATGGCAAACACTCACAAAAGGATTTGTTGCTTTCCATATTTCTTCTATTTCCTTGATAATCACCACATAAAAAATGACATGTGAGTCATAGATTCATTTTCAAACTCAAGGAGATATCATATAAGAAGATTGACTTCTAACATGTGTCATTCTAAGAAACATAGGTTAATACACATTTCCATCATATTAAGCAGGAATCCATATTTGCCGAAAGCAATATTCAAATATGATCTGTAACTTTTCAACATCTGTAGTTTTTCTCAGCCATTTATCATCCCAATTCTGGTCAAGCGCCCAAAATTGGTAGCATTAATTAAAGAAATTTTCTGAGATCTGTCTGTTCATGGTCCACATATGTTTGAGACTTTAGAGTGTCTTTCTACAACTATCCTTAGCATGCAATTCCCATCTTTACATGCCATATAAGTCCTCTCATTTTATATATACATACATGCATATATATGTGTATAAATAGAAGGAATGGCCACATCACCTATGTTGTTTTAGTGCCAGAAAATTTATATTGAATCTAATCATTATGAAGCAACTTGAAAAAATCCAGATTATTGGAAATTCTATAACTCAACTGGCTTATGTTCATTTCATAAAAAACAAACAAGCAAAAGAAAACAAAACAAGGAACTATCCTAGATTTAATAAGACTAGAAAGACTTTACAACTAAATTCAATACACAATCCTTCATTGGCCCCTGAATCTGAAAAATCGACATCTACTTAAGATATTGTGGAGACAAGTGGGAAATTAGAATAGTGAGTATGTATGAGATAATGTAATTTCATCAGTATCAAGTTTCTTTGGTGGGAACAGATGGTTATCACAGAGATTTTCTTTGTTTACAGGAGGTGCATGCTGAATATCTCTTATCTATCCATTTGTTTGTGTAGAGATCCAGCAAAAGAGATTGAAAGAGTTGGTTAATCTAGGTGCAGTTTATTTCAATGCTCACTGCACCATCGTTTTAACTTAATGAAGGTTTTACGCGTAAATGAAGAAGGTAATGAAAAGGATGGATAAAATATTTTCATGCGAAAACAAATGGAGAGAGTTTACCATCAGTAGCTATGCACTAAATATGCTTCTAAAGGCTGTTGTTCAGAAGAGAGTAAATGATCCTTAAAAAAGTCTCAGAAACAAGAAGACATAGTGAGCTTAGATATTAATAAATGGGTGAGAAAATTGAAATAAATGGAGGCAGTATAAATATTAATAATATTTTCCATTGGGAAGTGGTCAAGAAACTGAAATTATCAGCTAATGCTGATATATTAGATGGAGGGTTAATTAGATTTAAGGTGTTCTAAAATTATTGTACTTTTGACTTGTATTTAGATGTATATATTTTCAAACATTATAAAAGTAAAAATTAGATTCTCCTTTAAAGTTTGGGGGATTGGCAGGAATTTAAAAATCAATCAATTTAAATAAACATAAGAAAGGAGATTAAAAATAATAGAAAAAAATCAAGACAAACAGAAATTACCCAAGAAGCCATAGATAAGTCTAAATGAATTCATGAGGATAATAAATATAAATGGAGTAAACTCATCATTAAAATGCAATGATTGTCAAGTTGGACTTTAAAAATGTAGATTAGGGGGTGCCTGGGTGGCTCAGTTGGTTGAGTGTCTGACTTCAGCTCAGGTCATGATCTCACGGTTTGTGAGCTCGAGCCCCGCATCTGGCTCTGTACTGACAGCTCAGAGCCTGGAGCCTGCTTTGGATTCTGTGTCTCCCTCTCTCTCTGCCCCTCCCCAGCTCACTCTCTCTCTCTGTCTCTCTCTCTCAAAAAAAAGAAATAAACATTAAAAAAAAGATTAAAAAATATAGATTAGGCCATGTGCTATAATAGATATAGTACTAAAAAAACCAAACAACTAATGATAAAATAAATAATGCTACAAAAAATAATAGAATATTTCCATCAGTGAAAATGAATTAATTAGGTCTACATTTATTTACTCAAATTTTAAAATCATAATGTTGAGGGAAATAGCTTCTTGACTAATTACGATATGATATAATACTGGAGCTTCCATAGTATTGGTGATATTTTATATCCATAGCTATCTGCTGATTACACATATTTGTTTTATATTGTATATGCCTTTTTATAATTATTAAATATGTTTTGTATGTATTTTACACCCCTTAAATTGCCTTTCAAGTACAGGTTACAGACATACTATCTCTCAGCAAGTCAAAATTCTGCCAGTATTTTTGTTTTGTTTTGTTTTAATCAAAGCCACCTCTCTTTACAAGACATTAGAAAAACAAGGGTATTGGGGCGCCTGGGTGGCTCAGTTGGTTAAGTGGCCGACTTCGGCTCAGGTCATGATCTCACAGTCTGTGAGTTCGAGCCCCGTGTCGGGCTCTGTGCTGAAGGTTCAGAGCCTGGAGCCTGCTTCGGATTCTGTATCTCCCTCTCTCTGTGCCCCTCCCCTGCTCATTCTCTGTCTCTATGTCTCTCAAAAATAAATAAACGTTAAAAAAAAGAAAAACAAGGGTATTATTATTTTAAGTGTTAAAAGAGATCAATTTAGTCCAAAGGAAAAATTGAGCATCTCAGTTATTGAAAGTGATGTTGCCCCACAAGTTATAGTAGAGGCAATAGGGAGTCATGTTATACACAAGAAGTGTTATTCTAATTAGGAGTAATTTCTACAATAAGTTACAGTGGACTTTTCATGTACCTTTTCTAGAGATATTATCTCCCCCGCCCCAATTTTATTGATGTACGACTGACATATAACATTGTATAACTTTAAGGTGTGAATGTGATTATTTGATGCACATGTATCCTGCAAAATGTTTACCTCAATAAAGTTAGTTAACATATCCTTCACCTCACATAATTATCATGTTGTTATGTTGAAAATATTTAAAATCTACTCCCACAGCAACTTTCATAATACGGTATTGTTAATTATAGTAGCTGTGAGGTACATCAGATCCACGGAACTTATTTATTTTATAACTGGAAGTTCATACCCTTTGACTAACATCTTCTCATTTCCTCCCCTACCCTCTGGTTCCTGGCAATTACCATTGTACTCAGAGATATTCTTAAATAAAGTAAACTTTGCATGTAGACCTGATTTCTCCCATTCCTAAAGTGTTAACTGGTAACCAAGAAGGATTACTTTAGTTATAAAACTTTTACTGACCACTGTCAGTATTCAAGTGTTTTATGAGCTGAACGCTGAGAATGCTCTCAACTCACCCCATCAGTAGATCCTGGTACTCTGTTTCAACTTTTGATTTTATGGGGGAGGATTTTCCGGAGTCTGCAAAGAGGCAGAGATAAAATTCCTGGTGTATTTTTCTGATTTCTAGGCTGGATTTTCCTTCCAGACACTACAGCAAGTGTTTGCTTAGAAAAACACTTGCTGCAGGGTGATATTTTTGCTTTTGCCACAAATGGGAGAGTTATTTTTGAGGACCGTGGGATTAAGATCTATCTATTCCTATGAGACTCTCAGACCCTGGGGACTGAGCTGAGTGTATAGTACTGAGATTCTCACTTGAGACCATTCAACATTTTCTTTTTTTAAAAGTTCCTATCCTTTAGGGAATTTGCATCTTGTTTACTTCGATTTGTTTCAGGCTCATCTGTTCCACCTTGGGGCTGATTTTGGATCTGGAAAACTGGTTTTGCATTCTGGATCTTTCTCTTGCTCTAAACCTCAGTTTCTCCATCTGTCATATAGAGTTGATGATACCAGATATAGCTGCCTCAGTAGTGTTGGAAGAGCAGGTAAGCACAAGCCTATATCTTTTGAACAGCAAAGGGCTTTGCCTTGTAGAGGGTTATCAGGATTATCATTGCTAGAAGTCTTCTCCCAGTTGGAGTGCTCCTTCCTCTCATTGCTGTGGCTGTTATCATTGTCATTTACATCAATGGCTCTCTGGGGTCTTAGCCAGCCAAGATCCTCAACTGAAGTTCTCTCAGCAGCATCAGTGAAGACATTCATGTGCCCTTTTAACTTGATCATCTCCACACCTCATTTTATTAGCCCCATAGCATCGTTAGAAGAAAAGTTCACAGGTGCTACCCTATAGTTCTAGACCATCTCTTCGGAGAGCTATTTAGGACTCTTTTTTGAGTGCAAATGCCCAATGAGTCATTCTGCAGAATCAAAATCCTTCTCCCCCAGACACAGATGCCATAACCAGGACTGTGGCTGAACCACAAGAGTTTGTTGTAAATTACTCTTCTTGTATTTGGTGGTCTTCCAGCAGTTATCATGTGGTATTAAGTAGCTGTCTTTCTTGGTTTTCTTCCCGGGAGAATGTGTGAGATATCAGACTGGATGGCTTAAGGGTTTAGGGCATGAACTCTCCGAGTCAGTTGGCCTGGGTCCAAATCCTGACTGTATCCCTTACTCACTGGGTGAACATAAGCAAGTTACTAAACCTCTTGGGGACTTTGGACTTTAGATTTCATGGGTTTAAGGACAGTATCATGCATTCAGTTATTTCCTTGTTTATTGAAGCACTCAACAAATTTAAATCTGTTGTCTGAATATCTATCAAGTGGCAGACTTTGTTCTAATTGTACTTTGATTGACCAAATGCTGGCTGTACTAGAAGGATAATCCATGGAATAAATAAATGAATGGATGAGAATGAAAGAGGCATAATCTCTGATGGAGAAATCTACCCCTTCTACTTTATGGTGGTGACTACTGAGAGTGCAAAACCAACACTGATAATAGTAATAATGTGTATTTAGTGTTTGCCACTTTGAGACACTGGGCTCAAAGGTTTTACATGCGTTGTCTTGTGGAATCTGCACACGACCTTATAGCTTAAGAACTGTTATCATCCGCATTTTATTGATAAAGGAACTGCATCTCAGAGATGTGAAGTGAGTCAGTCATAACCACAAGGGTAGCCCAATATGAATATAGAATTCAAATAGGTCAGTGTGAATCCATAATTTAAGACCTCAGTCACCTGGTCTGAGTCAAAACTGAAGTTTGAAAAGAATCCAAATGGCCAAATCCTGTCTTTTTGAGGAAAAACATAAATTCAGTGATTGTATGTAAACTGTCCTATGCCAGTGCAATATTATTACACCTACCATATGGAAGGCCCTGCCCTAGGCACTGGGGACACATAGGAAATAGGAACATATGGATACAACTGTCATGGAAGTTGCATCCCCATGTGTGGAGAGCAGAATAAAACAGAGAAACGCATTAATAAGCTAGATAATTTCCGACAAGAAGAAATGATTTAAGGAAAATAAAGTGCTGTGGGGTCATTGTGCCTGAGAGGAGGTAGCAGCTCAGACAGGAGAGGCCTCCTTCTAGAGACGACGGAGCGGGAAAAGCAGAGCCATCTGTGGGAAAAGATGGTGCACAATCGCTACAGTGGGAACTTGAATGAGTGTGGCCTGTTTGTGTGCTCCAAGGACAAGAAAATGGGCTGGAGGGACTGAAGGGGGACATATTACATGTGGGGTCAGAGACCCAGGCAGATGCCTTATCACATAGAGGCCTCAGGAGTTTGAAAGTTAGTGCGATAAGGAGTTAGCATAGGGTCAGTGGGAGAGATGACATTAGATGTATCATTGCACTGGACAGATTATTCTTGCTGCTGATTGGACTTGGATTATAGGAGCAAGAATGGAAATTGGAAGACCGTATATGAGGCTCTTATATTCTTTCATGTGACAGATAATAGTGGCTCGACCTAGAATAGTATAAGGGATATGGAGGCAATAATACTTAATTGCATTGTTTTGAGAAGATAAAGTTTACAGGAAATTGCTTTTGGTTTGAATGTAGAGAGGGAAAGAAAGAGAAATCGAGTTTGACTCCCAGATTCTTGTTCTGATCCATTGTATGAATAGTGGTGCCATCTAACTGGGATGGAGGAGAGAAGGAGTGGGTTAAAGCAAAGTGCAGATGAAACAGATAAGACACTGCCAAAAACCCACAAATTAACCCTCAGTATAACCAACACATAAAATGAATTTCAAAAGGCTTCGTGAGGGACTTTGTCAAAATGAAAATGGTGAAAGGCTAACAAGTATCCGGAGCCATACACGGACATAAAGACTGAATTCCTTCAGCCCCTTTATAGAACTTGTCAGTAGCTGAGTCCCAGAGTAAATGATCCCCTGGGAGGACCCTCAGCAGCAGGTGCGGGGCGGGGGGGGGGGCTGTCCAACAGGTTGGTGCAAAAGCAAACAGAAATCAAACCAGCAGAGCTCCCCTCTAGGCTGACCCCTGAGCTGCTGAAACTAACTGAGGGGAGGCCAGCTGGAGTCCATGCAGGTGAGGTCAGCTGAGTCCATCTGGCCTCCTGCAGACATGCGCTCATACCCCGCACTGAGCCCAACAGCTCTGAGAGAGGAGTAGCTGGTTTCCAAATCTCTTTCTGACAGTCTAGTCTGTTATTAAGGCAGCGCAAGTAAGGGACACTGATCCTTTCCACTTGAAATACCTACCTGTTTATTACTACTCCACTCCTGCTAGACAAAGGGTGCGAGGCTTACCTGGAGGGACACCTGGCTCTGACTCATTTTGGTCACCTTCTTTGTGTCAGCTGATACTATGCTTTGGCTCTCAATTCCTAAAATATCTTTTAAAAAAAATTCTTTTAATGCTTATGTATTTTTGAGAGAGAAAGAAAGAGAGAGTGAGAGAGAGAGACAGACAGAAACAGAGAGAGACAGAGACAGACCACAAGTCAGGGAGGGGCAGAGAGAGAGGGAGACACAGATTCTGAAGCAGGCTTCAGGTTCTGAACTATCAGCACAGAGCCTGATGCAGGGCTCGAACTCATGAATCATGAGATCATGATCTGAGCTGATGCTGGAGGCTTAACCAACTGAGTCACCCAGCCGTCCCCTAAGACATCTTTTGATAGGGGCATTTCTTAGGTGACTAATACCATCATGATCGTCTAAGTAGTTCTACAAACAGCAAAAGATGAGATTTATAGTGATGCCAATTTATTGGATTGAACTGTTTCCAAAATGATCGATGCTTCACGATTTCTATGTGGCTAAGGGGTTTTGCTATAAAAAGGTGGAAGAGCTCAATTTTCAATCGTTCAACAGATATTTAATGAGTCTCTGACTTGATTCTCATTCAGTTGTAGGCACTGAGGATCTCACAGTGAATAAAAGATAACTTTTTGACCCATGGTAAGTTCTTAACTTTCAGGAAGTTTACCTTCTGGTAGGGGAGAGGTATGAAATACTATTGAAATTATCGCTAATATTTTGAGGGCATGTAGGGACCTAGAAGTACACAATGATCCCTCTGGTTATGAAACTACTGGAATATCAAAGCCAGATGAAATTTAGCTACCTTTCCATCTACTTCCCTTGTTTAATCCATTACAGGAAAAATTCAAGGCACAGAGGCCAAAGCTCAGTAGGCATTGTTCCCAGTACTTTCTTATTCCAGAAGACCATGCTGACTTTTTAGAGTACTAATTGTTGTTACTATTTACAAATTAAATGCTGATGGATTTGTCAATTTCAGATGTGAAATTGACCTTTTAGTTATATTTTTAGAAAGAACCTTTATATTTTACATACATATTTAAATATTTATGGATGAAATGATATAATACCTAGGAACCAATTGAAAATAATCAGGCAAGGGGAATGGAAGAGGTCACAGAAAAGGAGATTGGTTATGAGTCAAGAAGTATGTAGGCAAGGGGTGCTTGGGTGGCTCAGTCCGTTGGGTGTCTGACTTTGGCTCAGGTCATGATCTCATGGGTCAGGCTCTGTGCTGACAGCTCAGCCCTTGAGCCTGCTTCAGATTCTCTCAGTCTCTCTGCCCCACCCATGCTGCTCACTCTCTCTCTCTCAAATATAAATAAACAGTAAAAAAAAATCTTTAAATAGAAATTAAAAAAATAATTATGGAGACTGAATGTAATTATAGTAGTATTATTAGTAGTATTATAGTCTAGTAGTATAGTAGTATTATAGCAGTATTATAATCTATCTATGAAGATAGACTCCTGGGTTCAAGTTCTGACTATTGCTACTGACCAACTAACTGTGTGACCTTGGGAAAGTTACTTCTCTGTGATTCTGTTTCCTCTCCTATAAAACGAGGATAATCGTGTCAATTTATTGGTGAGAATATGTGTAAATAACTGACACATAGTAAGTGCTAAATAAATGTTATCTAGTATTATAATGATTATTATTGCCTGAGCTTCCCGATAATCTGTGGCAAAGTGCATGTGGGAAGGACGGTGGAGACTCCTTTCCTTCCAGCTCATCCACAGACACAGAAGGTTCTGGGCCTGGTAGCAGGGTTGGCGGGGATGCCATTCTCCAGCAGGAACTCGTCCAAGTCCACATAAACACTGCGAGGGGAAAGATGTGAAGTCAAATGGGAAGGCCGTGCGTCCTAGATGAGAACCAGGACGGTAGCTGATACTGCTGCCCCTGCATCATTTCCCTCTAGCTTTTCCAACTCCTTTTCCCTGTTGAGGGGCCTCCTGCCGGGGCTTCTGGAGCCTGGCAGCTCCTTGCCCCACTGCTCTCCCCCATACTCCTGCCTGCCTCCTCGTAGATCCCCCCAACTCCCTTCCCCCCACAGCCAATCCGCCCCTTTTCTCCCAGATCACCCTCCCCAGGCCCGCTCCACAACTTCCCCCACTCAAAGACCCCACCAGCCACTTTCCTCACTGCTGCTGTCTCCTCTCCTCCTTCCCCACATCTCCCCACTTCCCCCATTATCCCCTTGACTCTTCCTGCATCCTGACAGGGGCAGCTTCTGCGTAGGTGCCCAGTGGCACCCCCCCCACCCACCTCGCCCCTGCTATTTCTGACAGCCTTGGACCATCTTAATTTTATCTTTCCTTTAAATTGGTATCAGTCTTGTCTTCTTTATGAAATTGTCATCTCCTTGAGGGCAGAACAATGGCATGCCCATATTCCACGTGCCTGCAGCCCCTGTTAACCACAGTATAGGCTCTCCACCGGTACGTGTTGGAGTCTCTGAAGTGGGCACCAGACGTTCCTCTCCAAATATCACTCCACTGGATACTGCTGGTGGCTTTGACCTCGGAAATTCCAGCCAGACCCTGACCTCAAACCCCCTGCAGGACTACTGTGCGATGTGGTGGATGGCTTCAAGAGGGAAAAAAGCAGTCCTTCAAGAAAAGTATTTATCCAGCACCAGCTCTGGGTGCGAGAGATGGAACAGTGAACAAGTCTGTCAAAAATCACTGCTCTCAAGGACCTGGTGTCATTTTCCAGTTCTCCTTCCAATTTATAAATGACAAAGACATAATTAAATTCACTAATTGTTTTGGGAAGCACTCATCCAGCCTTCTGTATTAAAACCTATTTTCCAGTGAGATGAGATGACCAGTAAATAAAATAATTTCAGATGGTGTAAAGATTATGAAAGAAAGAAAACAGGTTACTGGTGAGGGAATGCTAGACGATGGTGGTGGGGGAGGGCACATGGATTCTGTGCCTAAACTGGAGTGGATAGAAGGTGACTGGAATGATGAATAGGTGCCTCTAATGCAAATATCTGGGAGGTGCCAGGTAGGTAGGACATCAAGTTCAAATGTGCTAATGGGAGAAGAGGAGAGGAAGCAAAAGAACAGTCAGGAAGCTAATGCAGTGGCTCCTGAGAGCTGACCAGTATCAGGCCTGGTTTTGATCATTTTAACATACATTGTATTGTTAAGACCCCAAATACATTCATCATTTATAAATAAAGCAGATAATCTCTAGGAAGGGGCAAGCTTATGATCACGTGGTTAGTTTATAGCTGTGTAGCTTTTAAGAGAACCCTAGTTTGGGACTGTGGTGACTGTACCCCTCTGGCTAGAAGCCGTTCTAGCTCCATTGTGGTTTAGGGAAGCCTCACTCCTTCCTCAGCTTTGCCTGATCATGTCCTCAATAAATCATGTGTCAGAACCCTAATTATTTAAGGTAAGTCAATGTTTGCATTTGTCCCCATGACAAAGGGACCCAAATTGCTCTTGTGCAACATTTTTCCAATTGCTTGAGCAGAGTTCCAAATTATAGGTTTTAATAATTCCAGCTACTTAGGCATTTTTTGGTCCTCATACCAAACAGGAAGCACCGGTATGACGGTTGGAATCCGGGCACCTATGACTAAGAATGTTTGCCTCGAGCAGAAAGATCATTTACTCTTTTCGTCACTAGGTAGTGACATTTTGTGACTTTGGTTGTTCTTAATTGGGAGATTTTGTTGGTCACATTGAAATGGTCAAGCTCAAGTTACCTGAAGCCTAGAGTTTACATTTTATTTTGGATAAAAGATTTCTCTTTTGCAAAAAAACTTCTCAGGACATGGAGAGGTCTTAAAAGTTATGGAAAATTACTACCCACCCACCTACTCACCCACCTCCATTTTGGGCCAAATGGTAGTGTGTGTCCTGGGAGAAGGGGTGGGACTTCAGGGAGAGGGAGTTAGTAGGAGTTAGGTAGAGAGTAGTGGCTATTTACCAACTGACATTGCAGTGTCCTCAGTCTTTTAATAAATGATACAGCTAAATGAGCTGTTTCCTATTCTGTCTGTAGGACAAGCGATGAAATCCAGACTTGTTGCTTGAGGTGGTGTAGACTAGAACTTTCCAGCATATGTGCTGGTCATCCTAATATGCTGAGATATTGGTTCCCTCATCTCTCAGTTCAGCTGCCTGGGGCCGGGACACAGAGCCCAGGGTGGGTCCTCTTGGGCGGTGAGTAGACTATTCCATTTACCCTTGTGTTTTAGATGAACATTTTAATTTCATGTCTGTGCCATTACAGAAGAAACTTCGGGTTGTGTGCAAGTATAAAATCCTTATGTGTGTTTTTTATAAATGTTGACAAACTTGGAGCCATTAGCAAAATCTTCCGTTTGGAATACAGTGGAACATGTTCAAGACACAGTCTTCATCTTGGATATTTCATTTCTTCTTAAGATGAGCCGAACTCAACTTTGCAAACCGAACAAAGTTCTACGTAATGAAATGGGCTTTGCCCTCTGATGTCTTCTCTCAGTATTGAACTGGTTTTCTAGATGCTCCCCTAACCTTTCTTCTCTCCCATCTTCCGCATCTGACATTCTCTTGTATTTCCTGCAAAGACTCAGTGTATATTATTATTTTTTCTTGGCTGGCCCATTTTTCTTTCTCCAACTTGACTGAAAACATCAATAAGATTGACTATAAAGTCAAGTCTCCCCCTCTGCTCTTTTTCTCAGTGATCTCTCTGAGACTATGTCCAAGCTGGTATCATTTGCCCTTATGAGTTTTCCAAGGTCCATAACAAACATCATTTTCTATAATTACCTGCTAGCCATTCACACTTAGATTTTCCTTCAATATCATAAACTCAAGACATTTAAAAGCAACACTTCACTTTTGCTCCATCTCCTGCTTTTAGCCCCCTAGCTAATGTCACTCCCTACAATGCAAACTTTGGGTCATCTTTAGATCTCCTTAATGTTTAATTATGGGAAATGTTTCGTGGATCCAGCCTTTACAATGTGTCGCATTTATTCTTTTCCATTTCATTATTTACACTACCAGCCAAATTCACGTTCTCAATATTTCGCACTGAGGTTGTTGAATTGGTCACCTCACTGGTCTCCCCTCTTCCATGCCACTCATCTTCCAATCTTCCCTTTGTGTGGTTCCAGAAGGGTCCTTCCAGAGCTCAGTTCCCATTCCACTGCTCTCCAGCTCAAAGATTTCCTGTGGACTCACGTAGTGTACTAAGCCAAGCATATATTTTCCAGCCTGACATTTTAGATTTTTTTCAATGAGAACTCAATTTAAGTTTCCAGTCTTATCTACCATAGCTCTAACTAACTAATTATTCATCAAAACACTTACTGAGCACCCACTCAATGCCAAACAATGGGGGGCTCAGTAATAAAACGGTAAGTGACAGCTCCCGCGGAGTTTTCAGTGTAGCAGGTGTACAGGCAGGGATAAGTTGTCTCAGTGAGGTGCACAGAGCATCAGAGCTTATCAAGGGAGACTTAACCTGGATAGTTTAGTTTGGGAAAGTGTCCCAGAGGATATCATACTTGTACAAACAACAGGAAATTATTTTTGGATGCTGCAGAAAAGACAAGGCAAACTAGACTCATGAAGAAATGAAGTGTAAGTGAGGGAAAAAGCTGAGACACTAGTCTGCAGATCACACACCTCCTTACTCTATTCTTTGAACAGTAGCTTGTTCCTACCTCAGGACCTTTGCACTAGATTCTGATGATCCTGCTCATCAGGGTCTCATGGTAGACTCCTTCACATTCTGCTCACATTTACCTTCCCTGACCACCTTATCTAAACTAGTCCCCTGTTTATCATTCCCTCTTGCAACACCCTGTTTATATTCTTTGTGCATAATCATTTTGCTTTATTCTTCCATTTACTTGTATATTGACTGTTTTCTCTGGTAGAATGTAAACTCCAAAAGACCAGGCTCCAGCCCCTCTTGTTCTCATCACCTGCCCTATGCCAGACACATGGCTAATGTGCTTAATAAGTGTTGCCAAATGAAAGGGAATGCTGAAAACAAATGTATATGAATAAGTAAGGAACAATGAAAAATAAATGTATGCATGGTGTTTATTCTGTTTTGAGTTAATAATTTTGCAGAAAGTTAACGATGTTATATTCCCTTATAGCAAATTCCTTTAAAATTCCTTAAAAGATGAAGCTGCTCCACAATTTTCACCAATTCTTTATTGAAGAAGAGAAATATGCTTTTGTGGTTGCATAATCAGAGGCTTATTTTTATAATATTTTTTAACGTTTATTTATTTTCGAGAGAGAGAGAGAGAGAGAGAATGTACATGCTGCAGAGGCAGAGATCCAGAGGCAGAGGCAGAGAAAGGGGGACAGAGGATGGGAAACGGGCTCTACACAGCAGAGACCCCGATGTGGGACTTGAACTCATGAACCATGAGATCATGACCTGGGCCGAAGTCAGATACTGAGCCACCCAGGTGCCCCTGAGGCTTATTTTTAAAATCAAGCCTCTGAAGGGGCACCTGGGTGGCTCAGTTGACTAAGCATCTGACTCTCGATTTCAGCCCAGGTCATGATGTCAGCATCTTGGGATCGAGACCCACTGTTAGGCTTTCTGCTGGGTGTGAAGCCTGCTTAAGATTGTCTCTTTATCTGCCTGACTTATTTCACTCAGCATAATATCCTCCAGTTCCATCCATGTTGCCACACATGGCCAGATTTCGTTCTTTCTCATTGCTGCGTAGTATTCCATTGTATATATATACCACATCTTCTTTATCCATTCATCAGTTGATGGACACTTAGTCTCTTTCCATGATTTGGCTATTGTTGACAGTGCTGCTATGAACATCGGGGTATATGTGCCCCTATGTAACAGCAGTCCTGTATCTCTTGGGTAGATTCCTAACAGTGCTATTGCTGGGTCATAGGATAAGTCTATTTTCATTTTTTTAAGGAACCTCCACACAGTTCTCCAGAGTGGTTGCACCAGTTTGCAATCCCACCAACAGTGCAAGAGGGTGCCTGTTTCTCCACATCCTCGCCAGCATCTATAGTTTCCTGATTTGTTCATTTTAGCCACTCTGACTGGTGTGAGGTGGAAAGAAGACATGACATAAGAGACTCTGAAAGACTAAGAACAAACTGAGGGGAGAGGGGGTTGTGGGAGGGAGGAGAGTGGGTGATGGGCACAGAAGAGGGCACTTGTTGGCTTGAACACTGGGTGTTGTATGGAGACCAATTTGACAATAAATTATTAAAAAAAAGAAAACATTAAAAAAAAGATTGTCTCTTTATCCCTCTGCCCCTCTCCCTTGCTCTCTCTCTCTTCCAAAAAATTAAATAAAAAAAATAAAAGTAAGCTCTTAGAAATTTACTTTGAAGCACATACAAAAATCGGATGAATTAATGGATGGATAGGTAAATGGATAGGCATGAATTGGGACGTGTTTTCTAAAATGCTAATGTTGAATTTGGGTGAAGCCTACTCATATGTTCACTGTAAAGTTCTCTCAACATGTTGTCTGCTTGCAATTTCCATAAATGCTGCTGGGAAAGAAAAAGTACCTAAATATAGTCCTGCCATCAAGAGGGTTTAAGTTCAGAGTGGGACCAAGATGGCGGAGCAGCATGGAAGTTCTCTGCTTCTCTAGTCTCTGAAATGCAGCTAGATCAGCACCAAACCATTTTGCATGGAACGTTCTCTAGAATAGATCACATACTGGGACACAAATCAGCCCTAGACAAGTACAAAAAGTTTGAGATAATATTGTGCATATTTTCAGACCACAATGCTCTGAAATTAGAAATCGACCACAAGAAAAATTTTGGAAAGACCACAAATACTTGAAGATTAAAGAATATCTTACTAAAGAATGAGTGCATGAACCAAGAAATTAAAGAGGAAATTCAAAAGTACATGGAAGTCAATTAAAATGATAACACAACAGCCCAAAATCATTGGGATATGGCAAAGCGGTCATAAGAGGGAAGTATATAGCAATTTAGGCCTAAAGAAGAAAGAAAGTTTTCAGATACACAACCTAAACTTACACCTTACAGAGCTAGAAAAAGACCATCAAATAAAGCCCCAAACCAGCAGAAGCAGGAAATAATAAAGATTAGAGTGGAAATCAATGATATCGAAATTTAAAAAAAGCCAATAGAACAGATCAGTGAAACCAGGAACTGGTTCTTTGAAAGAATTAACAAAATTGATAACTCCATAGCCAGATTGATCAAAAAAAAGGAAAGGACCCAAATAAATAAAATCATTAATAGAGAGATCACAACCCTACTGCAGAAATACAAACAATAAGAGAATATTATGAGCAATTATCAGCCAATAAATTGGGCAATCTGGAAGAAATGGACAAATTCCTAGAAACATAAACTACCAAAACTGAAACAGGAAGAAATAGAAAATTTGAACAGACCCATAACCAGTAAAAAAAATTGAATTAGTAATAAAAAAATCTCCCAAAAAACAAGAGTCCAGGGACAGATAGCTTTCCAGGGGAATTCTACCAAACATTTATAGAAGAGTTAACATCTATTATTTTGAAGCTGTCCCAAAAAACAGAAATGGGAAGAAAACTTCCAAACTCATTCTATGAGGCCATCATCACCTCAATTCCCAAACCAGACAAAGACCCCACTAAAAAGGAGAACTACAGACCAATTTCCCTGATGAACATGAATGTAAAAATTCTCAACAAGATACTAGCCAACCAGACTCAACAATATGTTAAAAGAATTATTCACCGCAATCAAGTGGGATCTATACCTGAGATGCAAGGCTGGTTCGATATCCACAAATCAATCAATGTGATACATCACATTAATAAATGAAAGAATAAGAACCACATGATACTCTTAACAGATGCAGAGAAAGCATTTAACAAAATACAGCATCATTTCTTGATTAAAAACTTTCGAGAAAGTAGGGATAGAAGGATCATACCTCAAGATCATAAAAGCCACATACGTGGGGCACCTGGGTGGCTCAGTTCTTAAGTGTCCAACTTCAGCTCAGGTCATGATCTCATGGTCTGGGAGTTTGAGACCTGCATTGGGCTCTGTGCTGACAGCTCAGAGCCTGGAGCCTGCTTCAGATTCTGCGTCTTCTGCTTCTCTGGCCTTCCCCCGCTATTACTCTGTCTCTGTCTCTCTCTCTAAAATAAATAAACATTAAAAAATAAAAAAATAAAGAAAATAATAAAAGCCATATATGAAATGCTAATATCATCCTCAATGGCGAAAATCTGAGAGCGTTTTCCCTAAGGTCAGGATCACGACAAAGATGTCTACCCGCACCACTGTTAATTCAGCACAGTTTTGGATGTCCTGGCCTCAGCAATCAGAAAACACAAAGAAATAAAAGGCATCTAAATCAGCAAAAAGGAAGTCAAACTTTCACTCCTTGCAGATGACATGATACTCTATGTGGAAAACCCAAAAGACTCCACCAAAACAAAAACAAAAACAAAAACAAAACAAAACAAAAACTCCAAAAAACTTCGAAAACTGATCCATGAATTCAGCAAAATCTCAGGACATAAAATCAATGCACAGAAATCTGTTGCATTCCTATACACCAATAAGAAAGCAGCAGAAAGAGAAATCAAGGAATCAACCCCATTTACAATTGTACCAAAATCCATAAAATACCTAGAAATAAACCTAACCAAAGTGGTGAAAAATCTATACACTGTAAAGTATAGAAAGCTTATGAAAGAAATGGAAGAAGACACACACACACAAATGAAAAAATATTCCATGCTCATTGATAGAAAGAACACATATTGTCAAAATGTCAGTACTACCCAAACCAATCTACATATTCATTACAATTCCAATCGAAACGATACCAACATTCTTTAAGAGCTAGAACAAACAATCCTAAAAGTTGTATGGAACGAGAAAAGATCCTGAATAGCCAAAGCAATCCTAAAAAAGAAAACCAAAGCTGGAGGCATCACAATTCTGGACTTCAAGATGTATTACAAAGCTGTAATAATCAAGACAGTTTGGTGCTGGCACGAAAACAGACAC
The DNA here is from genome assembly GCA_030068075.1 of Paguma larvata. Lineage (NCBI taxonomy): Eukaryota > Metazoa > Chordata > Mammalia > Carnivora > Viverridae > Paguma > Paguma larvata. Next base: position 99,688,155 of record CM057831.1, on the reverse strand, counting down.
TTAGATGAATGGAACAGAAAAGAGAACCCATAAATGGACCCACAAACGTATGGCCAACTAATCTTTGACAAAGCAGGAAGGAATATCCAATAGAATAAAGACAGTCTCTTCAGCAAATGGCGTTGGGAAAACTGAACAGTGACATGCAGAAGAATGAACCGGGACCATTTACTTACACCATACACAAAAATAAACTCAAAATGGATGAAACACCTAAATAAGACAAAAAGCCATCAAAATCATAGAAGAGTAAACAGGCAAAAACCTCTTTGACCTCGGCCACAGCAACTTCTTACTTAACATGTCTCTGGAGGCAAGGGAATAAAAGCAAAAACTAACTATTGGGACCTCATCAAGATAAAAAGCTTTTGCATGGCGAAGGAAATAATCAGCAAAACCAAAAGGTAACTGATAGAATGAGAGAAGATATTTGCAAATGACATATCAGATAAAGGGTTAATATTCCCAAACTATAAAGAACTTATCAAGCTTAACACCCCAAAAACAAATAATCTAGTGAAGAAATGGGCAAAAGATGTGAATAGATACTTTTCCAAAAAAGATATCCAGATTTCTAACAGACACATGAAAAAATGTTCAACATCACTCATTATTAGGGAAATACAAATCAAAACCACAATGAGATACCACCTCACACCTGTCAGAATGGCTAACATTAACAACTCAGGCAATGAGAGATGTTGGCGAGGATGTGGAGAAAGAGAAACCCTTTGCACTGTTGGTGGGAATGCAAACTGGTGCAGCCACTCTGGAAAACAGTATGAAGCTTCCTCAACAAATTAAAAATAGAGGGGCACCTGGGTGGCTTAGTCAGTTAAGTGTTTGACTTTGGCTCAGGTCATCATCTCACAGTTCGTGAGTTCAAGCCCTGTGTCTAGAGCCTTGAGCCTCCTTTGGATTTTGTGTCTCCCTCCCTCACTTCTCCTCCCCTCTGTCTCTCTCTCAAAGATAAATAAACATTAAAAAAAAAAGAGAAGACTTTCCCTACTTCTCCTGTGGTTTCTTCTAAAAAAAAACAATAGAACTATGGTACAACCCAGAAATCACACTACTAAGTATTTGTCCAAAAGATACAGGTGTGCTGTTTCAAGGGGGCGCATGTGCCCCAATATTTATAGCAGCACTATTGACAATAGCCAAAGTATGGAAAGAGCCCAAATGTCTATTGAATAATGAATGGATAAAGAAGATGCGGTATATATATATACAATGGAATATTACTCAGCAATCAAAAAGAATGAAATCTTGCCATTTGCAACAACGTGGATGGAACTAGAGTGTATTATACTAAGCGAAATTAGAGAAAGACAAATATCATAAGACTTCACTCATATGTGGAATTTAAGATTCCAAACAGTTCAACGTAAGGAAAGGGAAGCAAAAATAACATAAAAACAGGGAGGGGGGCAAACATAAAAGAATCTTAAATACAGAGAAAAAACTGAGGGTTACTGGAGGGATTTAGGATGGGGGATGGGCTATATGACAAGGGGGACTAAGGAGGACACTTGTTGGTTTGAGCATTAGGTGTTGTATGTAGGGAAAGAATCACTGGATTCTACTCCTGAAATCATTATTGCACTATATGCTAACTAACTTGGATGTAAATTTAAAAAGAGAGTTTAAGTTCAATCTCTTATACTTTTTGTATCTTTAGGGTTGATGATTAGCATAGAAATAGTCAAGAGAGTCCTAAATAAATACTGATTGAGCAACAAACAATATACTTATATTGGTGTGATTTTCAACAGTGAGAATTGTGCTCTCACACGGTTAACCAGAATTTGGGGTAAATAGAACATCTGGCTCTCTACTATCCCTCCAGCCTGAGATCTGGAGATTTTTGCTGGTTTCAGGGGACTTAATACAGCCAGATGTGGATGGTGCCTCATGGGTGTTACTTGTTGCAACAGGAGAAACCATTTTCTCACTTGTGACTCATAAGTTTCTCACTTGGGGAAACGTGCCACTGTCATTATTAAAATAATTTAGTGTCTGTCCTTCCTGTGTTTCGTGACTCTATGACCCTCTTGCTTTTAGTGGGTCTAGGATGGGAGGAACTTCATTATAACAATAGCAATAACAAACGTCAGAATGGGTGTTCTCAACTTATGAAACCATTCCATTTGCCTTACTCATTTGTCCCAACCATGCTATGATACTTATAGGCCAGCTAATACTAGGCACCATACCTATTTCACAGGTTGAGTTATGAGGGTATAAATGACCTGGCCAATTTTCATTGTAGGGTATTAAGGAGCTGAAATTAGAATCTGGGTTCTGCCTTCTATTCTGGCCACTCTTACTTAATGCCCAGCTGACAGTGCATGGAAGTTCTCACTGCCTTATTTTACTAGGAGGAATGATGCTTTGGAGGAAATAGGACTTCAGGGACGACCACATGAAGATAGCCATCGGGAAAATGAATTTTGCTTTGGCTGAGTTCATGGTAAATCACCACAAAATCTCCAATTCATTTCTTCATATTTTCCCTCTATAGTTAATGCAGTGTCTGTCATTTCTGAAAGCTTACATCTCAGCTTAACTACTCCCAAGTGAAATTTTTATGGGAAAGATACTCTTTTAGGATTGGTGAGTAAAGTGATTCAACAGGAATCCTTTCTGAAGTTGGTGCTGTGCCTGTCATATGCTTCTCCAGCCTTCCCTTACCCTACGCGCCAGTTCCTGGTGAGGTGAATAGTTAATTACCTTGGGGCTCCTGGGTGGCTCCATTGGTTGAGTGTCCGACTTTGGCTCAGGCAATGATCTCGCATTTCATGAGTTTGAGCCCTGCATTAGGCTGTGCTGACAGCTAGGAGCCTGGAACCTGCTTTGGATTCTGTGTCTTTCTCTCTTTCTCTGCCCCTCCACCACTTGCTCATTCTCTCTCTCTCTCTCTCTCTCTCTCTCTCAAAAATAAACAAACTTAAAAAAATAAATACTGGGGTGTATTTATATAAAAAAAGATAACTATCTTAATTCCTATTCCATCAGCTCCTGGCAAGTTATTGAAATTATTCCAGAAATTACAGCTGTCCGTGTCTACTAATATCACTTAATTCCTCTTTACTTTGAATTCTTTGGCATGGAAATAATGAGCGTTGACTATAGAATCAGGCATCTGGGTCTGAAACTATTCCAGCATTTCCTATCTGTGACATCAGGCAAGTTTTTTGGTCTTCCTAAGTCCCAATTTTTTCATCTATAAAGTGAGATTAATTATAGAACTTGCCCCAAGGGGTTATTTTGAGGATTAAATAGAAAAATTAAATGGAATGAAGGGGGTAGCTCAGTACTTACTACTTGGTAGACATTTTTATGTTTTAATAATAATTTTAATAATTCAGAGTTAGAATATGGAAATTCTTTTCCTTCCTATCAAATTAGAAAGAATTGCATTCACATACTTGTCTTCCTCCTTTCCCTTCTCTACCTCCCTCTCTCCCTTCCTTACATACATCTTTGTTGTGTGTTTCCAATGTATCAGGCAGTCCCTACTCTTATGGTTGTTGCAGGCTAGGGTGGAAGACAAACGAATTAAGGAATCACACAAATTAATGTAAAATTTTACCTGTAGTAATTTCTACAGAGCATATCACAGTAGTACTTGACTTAGTGGGGAGAATTCCCTGAAATCAGCAGGTGAGTGGCAGGTAACCAAGTGAGAAGAAGTGAGAAGTGAGGGCAGGGAGGGTAACAGGGGGGTTTAGACACTGGACTTAGGAGCAAAGACTCTGGCAGAGGAAGTGTGATGATTGGAAGAAACCATAGGGGTCAAAGCAGATGGGAAAAAGGGCCAGAGTGGTACAAAGTAGGGGAGGGTATATGGGGAAGGGGCAATGCAGGCAAAGTCTGCTGGCCATCTTAGGGTTTGCTGTTTATTCCAAGAGCCATGAAAATCCATTGAACGGTTACAGGCAAGGCTGTAACTCAATTCTTAGGAGTCATTTAGTTTAAAGAGGCAGAAGTCTGGCCCAGCAAGCCACCTTCATTCGTGTGGCCATAAAGCAGAGACGATAGAAATGAAATACCCTGAGGATTGACCATCTAGATTCTCCCTCAGTGCTCAGTGTTGTGGGAAGATGTGAACATGACAGGCCTTGGTCCTCTTTCTCCAGCAGGCTTGTTGCACAAGTAATAAAATATAGTTGCATTCCTCACCAAGTGCAAATACCAGTCAGCACAGGGCGAGAGAGAGAATCAGTTGCAATAGTTCATGAAAATGACTGTTATGCTGACTTGTGACCCACTAAGAAGGTTAAAATTTACTCCATCATAAATTTTTATTCTTATCTGACATCTTGCTCACATGTTCCCCCTACAAAATGTGTCAAAATCTCCCAGATTTATTTGGTCCAATAGTAACCAACTCCATTTGGGCAACTGCCAAGTGGCCTCATTTAGACACTTAGGGAGGGATGACTTTGAGGTAGTGAGTCTATTCACGGAGAAGTCTACTTTCTGTTTATAGTGACCAGGGGAAGAAACAGGACTTGAGGACCTCTGAGAGTTGGACCAGATGAGGCAGAGAAAACCAACCACTGTACTCCACAGCCACTTGTAGCCCCAATTTCAGGCAGGACAAATCATTTATAGATCCACCAGCCAGCCAGCATGTGGGATGTGGGTTCTTCCCACATCCATCCATGTCTTATATTATGAAGAATCGTGAAATCAACAAATCTTTCTTCCTTTCTATCCTCTGCTCGACTTCCCTGTTCAGTATTATTACCATTTCAAAGCTCCTTCCTCCCAACTAGTCCTTGCGTTCTTAACTTTGATATACCTGGTTAACTCCCCTGGACCTGTGAGTAACTTCATGCACTGTCTGTCATTGCCCCATCTTGTGACACTCTGGCCCCTGCCCCCTCTGCTTCGGCACACTCACTTCTGCCACAGGATGTTTGCCCCTGAACCCGGGGATTTAATTAAGAAACAAAGAAAAAGAGTATTTTGCAGAGTTTGGAATAAGGGAATGAAATGCTTCCTGATAGCATTTCAGGCAACAGATAGATCCGTAATGCTGACTTGCCTGGAGCTGCAAGTTTATACAGTTTGCTGGAAGTTTATACAGTTTTCTTTCCCTCCTCACGGCTAGGGTGAGCTCTAACATGACCCCATGAATCAATGAACAAAAGGACAAAAGCTAGTCATCAGTATGGTGTTGAGAGTGTCCACTCATCCTTCTAGCATTGAAACTCTCTTGTCTTAAGACATGGTTAAGTCAGGCTAAGCTGGGAAAATGTCTTGACACAGCTTGGGGCCTATGTTACAGAAAACATCTAATTTCTTTCCTTCATCAGAGTTACTCAATAAGGCACGGTAGTTCCACGATGGTGGACAGGGATTAGGCAAATCAATCTTATACTCTGGGGTGGTTTATGCTTCAGTAGAAAACCAGTAATGTTAAAATACAGAACCTTGACCTCCTTGATCAGCGGCTATTGGGCCTGGATGCAGGGAGCTCCTTTAAGAGATTTTATAGTTTGGAAGCAAGATATATATACACACTAATTACACATATGCAGGTATAATGATGAAAATCCAAAGTGAAGATTGAAACATCTAAGGAGATTTTAATGTTAATTATATTCAATGTTTAAAGAAAAAGAGGCTCACACATTTAAATAAGGAATAAGCAAAAATTTGTACTTAAACAGAAATTTCTTAAATATACTATTCTCTTCTAAGAGCAATTGTGCTGTTTTCCCAGGTGTCCATTAGAGGTGTCTCCTTTGGCCTGCTTCATTCGTAAGAATTTTCCTTGTTCCCCTGCATATGCCCCAGCGATGGAGATGATCTGATTGGGTCTATTGGTAGGACTAAGTTCAAGATTCTATAGAAGAAATAAAAGAATTTGGTTCCCATTTCCCTTTGACACCCTAACCATCTTGTGTTTCCATTGCTTTGTATTTGCAGAGAAAATCTTCAAGGAAGGGGTAATCATGTGTCCTTGGGATTCACACTTTTGGCACACCAGGTATGTCCATGGCACCAGCAAGTAAGCAGGAAAGAAATCTTGCAAATTCACAAATCTCCCTCATAGATGCAGCTACATGTGTGTCAAGGTTGACGCTCTGCTTCATGTTTCGTAGTATGCTTCCTTCCAGAGGGCTGCGGATTTCTTCAAGGCCCTGCGGGAGAGATGAAAAAAATCTCAGTAGATGAGATTTTAATGTAAAAGGAGCTGCTCTGTGGAACATGAGCTCTTTTGCTTGGTTCAAGGCAATGTTTTAATTTTCAGCTACATCTGAAAGACGTCTCTTCCGTTGCCCAGTGGAGGGATTCGAAAACACTGTATTGACTTTTAGCAGATGAATTCACCTTTTCATCAGGAAGGAGGTTGGTTTTTCTTTCATTTTATTCTCTTCTGTGCCCCAAACCATTAACTATCTTTTTCTCTAGCATTAAAAAAAAAGCTTCTCTGAGTTTCTGTAAATTAAATATATACCTCTATACCGACTCATCCTATTTTCTACCCACCATCATATTTTATAATGTGAAAGACGTTTTTCTAGGCTCTGGGAATACAGCAATGAGTAGGAGAGACATTAGTCCCAGCTATATGGAGTAACTGGTCTAGCTTGGGATATATATATATATATATATATATATATATATATATTATAAATTATATATAATATAATATATAATATAGCATAATTATATATTATAATTTATTGTTAAATTGACTAACATACAGTCTGTAAAGTGTGCTCTTGGTTTTGGGGGCAGATTCCCGACGTTCACTGCTTACATACAACACCCGGTGCTCATCCCAACAAATGCTCTCCTCAATGTCCTTCATCCATTTTCCTCTCTTGCAAAACATATATTAAATAATTTATTACCCATGATGTTATTTAATCATGATCGTGATAAAGGGTAAAGTGAAGAGAAGCAGGTACTGTAAGAGCAGGTGACAGATTGAATCCTGTGCACCAAAGGATGAGGTTGGTGGTTGAGGGAAGACCTAGATGAGGAAGAGGCATTTATGAGCCTTGGGGAGGTGATGGAAATTGACAATGTGATAAGAGGGGAGGTGACAGACTGGAAGAACATTCTAGGCAAAAGACAAGGGGGCAAAGGGAAGGAAATGGCAAGGAGCAGGAAGTTCTGTATCAAAGGAAGAGAGGCTAGGTCTCTGGAGGGCAGAAAAGGAAGATGGGAGTGACGGAGAGTCTGAAGCTGGAGCACCATCTAGGGGTCAGATCAGGCCAGGCCTGGCCTTGTTGGCATCATTCAAGATGCTGATATTTTCTCATAATTCTAAAAGAAAGGAAAAGTTATTAAACCCGGATTATGGGCTGTTAATGTTCTCTAGAGGGCTGTGAATGCACCAAGATGAGTACGGATTTTCAGTTCCTGCAGGCTTCCCTGCTCTTAGTCAGTCACACACTTATGTCCCTGGACCTTATAATCATCTAAGTTTGCAATTCTGGGCCAGATAATTTGAAAGTCTCTCCCAGCACATAAATTCTAAAGCATGTCTTGACATGCTTTAGAGCATGCAAAGCATGTCACCTGCTCTTGCAGCACCTAATTCTCTGTGGGGGATGCAGAGATAAATAACATGCAGCCCTGGTTTTGAGAAGCTTGAGATTTAGTAGGGTAGCAAGGCATTCTCACTAAGAAGTATCTAGAAGGCAGTTGGTAAATGGTAAGAATTATTTATTATCATTGCATTGTTGGTATTCCCTGAAGGGTCTCATATCCATGCTGGATAATGAAGAGTTGTTGGGTAAATGATTAACAAGCCAGCGAATAGTCTGGGGACCAGCAGAGAGGGGAAAATGAGAGCTGTGAGCTGAGAGACTCTGTAATTACCTGGCGATATCTCCAAATGCTTCCAACATGGGCTTGTTCACATACTGCAATCCATGCTTGGCACACAGTGACCTCACCAAGGGTGCCGCCTTGTGATAATTATGGCGTGGCATTGTGGGAAACAGACTAGGGAAACAGACAGGAGATATAAAATTTAGATCAAAAGAAAGAGTTTTTGTTCCCCTATTACTAGATAAAACTCTATTGGCAATGCAGACATTGTACAATACTTCTGCTCCAGGAAGCTCAAATACTCTTGCCAAAACATTTTAATCTTATGTCTTAACCCTCTGCATGCCCTGTTGGTGGCTATTGTTTGACAAGATCTAAGAGACTTACCTCTATAAAATATATTTATTTTGGGCCAGGTCAAATATAAGTATGGGGTCTTCTACCATTTTGAATTACCTACAGAGTTGGAGATAACTGCCCCTACCCCAATTCTGTCTCTGTTTCCTTCTGTATATACATCTATCTCCTGCACAATGAATAGGTGAATATTCAGTAAGTTTTTGTCAAGGCATATGGGGAAAATTTCTAGGATAGGAATAAGAAGAGAGATGGGTTTTATCCAAGGCTTTCACTAATCAGCCAGATGAACTTGAGTTTAAGCTTCTCTTTGATAAAACATGAATAATAATCTTTCTTGTTTTGCTGAGATTTTAAAAGACTAACATGAGAGAAAGGATAAGAAAATCCCATGAGTAGGTATAAGATCTTTTTGCTTCTCTGCCTATCATAGATTTGGCTTAGATGAAATGAATGTGGAAAGTCTCTTCCTTGAATATTGTGGAGAGATTGACTTTCAAAGTACTATCATTTTCTCTTTCTTTGGTGCATGTCTATCTAACTGCCTATTGGTAAAGTATTTCCAGATATCACTTAGAAATTGCAGTAGGAACTGGATTTCTTGTTGATTATTTTAAATCTCAGCTCCAAAGGTGTAGATATAGGTTGGTATTAAAATTAAATCTTAATTAAGTTTCAACACAACTTGGATACATAAGTAACATGATTTTTCTTGGGTTTTGCCAACAAAGCATGTGTAAAGAAAACAATCACCAGTTCCCAAGTCCTTAGGAATGTAGAAACTGAGCCTTTGGTATTTTTCCAATATTTTCATCCATTTACTCACAATTGTTACATCTCCTTTCTTTCTTCCCTTCCTTACCATCGATATTAATAGAATTGAGAAAATTCTGGTTCATTTTTTCCCTCTGGAATCCTGAGTTTAGGGCTTTCTCTGGAATGTATGGGGGAGCTGTTATAAGTGACAGCCTTTGCATTTTATCACGAACTGTTTCTATCACTTACTGGTGCTCGATCTGAAAGTTCAGGTGCCCAGTGAACCAGTCATTGAAAAAGGACTGTTCAACATTACAGGTGGCCAAGACCTGCAAAGAAAAAGCTTACATTAGATGTAAGTGAGCCCAAGTGTCAAAGAAGATGTTTATTTATTCCCCCAGGTGCCTGGGTGGCTCAGTCGTTAAGCGTCTGACTTTGGCTCAGGTCATGATCTCATGGTTCATGAGTTGGAATCCCACATTGTGTGAGCTTGAGTCCCACTTCAGGTCAGCATGAGTTCTGCTTGGGTGACCCCCACTTCTCTTTCTCTTTTTCTCTCTCCCTCATCACCTTCTCTCTCTCCCTCTGCCTATCCTGGGATTCTCTTTCTATCCCCGCTGCCCCTCCTTCATTTGTGACCTCTCTCTCTCTCTCTCTCTCTCTCTCTCAATAAAAGATGTTTATTTATTTCTTAATAAGTCAATCTTTCAAGTTCCTATTTTGTGTAAGAAATTAAGAGGGATATAAAAGATACTCCTTTCCAGGTCTCGAGAAGTTTATAATTTAAAAAGGTGCTAAGATATTTTGCTAAGAAGTTTATACAAAACAATTGATATAAAGTATGTGGATTTGAGGGGGCAATCATCATCAGCCCTTGGATACAGAAGGGTAAGTTGTCACAATTTGGGACTCTGGCAGATGGGAAGTGAGATTATAGGATTTTGGTAGAGATTGTAGGGGTTAGAATACCACTTCCATAGAGCACACTTGAAGGACTTCTAAATGGGAAGTAAAGCAAGCGTTCAATTGTTCCAGCAGCAGGTTCTGAGCATAGAAGTGCATTTCAGTTTAAGTAGTTACTTTTGCAGTCTAATGTCTTTCTTTTATTTTATGAACTTAAAACCATTATCCTGAAAAGGGGTTCATGGGCTTCCCCAGACTTCCAAGATTAAGAACCCTTATGAATGTCATTTTACTCAATGCTTTTCTAAGGTTTAATTCCATTTGACGTTGTTGATGTTTTGAATGTTATTTTTGTGGTTGTTTTATGTCAATGTTTATAAAAGTGTATTTCAGAGCACCTTCTGGTTCTCCAAGATTTTTTCAGGGGAACTGCAAGGTCAAAACTATTTCCAGAATATTTCTAAGACAGTATTTGTCTTTTTAATTTCCAATCTCTCATGATTGTACAGTGGATTTTTTTCCCCAGAGGCTTCTAAACACGGGATGGCACCACCAGTCTGATGATTAACATGTATTGGCTTTATTTTTGTTATTTTAAAGTTAATTAATAAATAAATCTTTTAAAATTCTCAGTTTTAATTTCAAATATGGTAAATATCAATGGATATAACTTACATAGACAAAGCTCTTTGAGGCTCTCAATAACTTTTAAGAGCATAAGATGGTTTTGTGACCAAAAAGTATGAGTACCAATACTCTATGCCCTAATGGAAGGTACACTGAATTGGGGAATGAATTTGGAGAAAGAAGTGGTACAATGACTGGATTTTCCAGTTAACCATGGCATGGCCACTGGAAGGCTTAGGAGGCAGGGGTATTCTGTACTGATCATAACTCTGTTAATCATTAAGAGCATGTTCAGAGAGCATACCATACCTTCTCTCTGGGCCTTTCTATCTATACAATGAAATGGGGTGAGTTTCAGGGGCCTTTCAGGGGTAAAATTCATTTTGTAATTCTAGGAGCTCAGGTTCACTGGAAAGGTTGTGTTCTGTAGGAGAAAGTTCAGCAAACATTTCTTACAATGTGATTCTCTTTCATACTTACTCAATTTAATTTTTGTAACATGAAAGCAATCATAGGTAATATGTAAATATACAAGCATGACTGTTTTCCAATAAAATTTAATTTACAAAAATAGGCAGTGGGCTGGATTTGGATCTTGGACTATAGTTTACTGATCCTTAAACATGTTTTTATTTCATGTTTATTTATTAATTTGAGAGAGATTGAGAGAGAGAGAGAGAGAGGGGAGGGGAGGGGAGGGGAATAGAGAGAGGGAGAGAGACAACCTTAAGTCTGATGGGGCCTCGATCTCATGAACCATGAGATCATGAATTGAGTTGAAACCAAGAATCAGAGGCGCTACTGTCTGAGCCACCTAGGAAACTCTTTACTTAATCTTTAGAGTAACGGCTCTGAAATCAGACTACCTAGGTTTAAAACCTGATTTCTACTACTTATTAACTGAGTGATGTCATACAATTCACTTAGTTTCTTCATGCCTTAATTTTATCATCTGCAAAGTGGATAATCATAACACCTGTGTCGTGTAGTTATGTGCGAAGCAGTGGACAGTGCTTGCCTCCTAGCGAGCAATCTGTAAGTAGAAATTATTATTATCTGAGGTAGCCACACTCTAAATCAGGATAGTCTGAAGGATCTTCTCCCAGGAACTCCATCATTACCTGAGCACTGAGCCAGTCCTGGTTCTCCTCTTTGCTCATTTTCATTGGTATGTGACTCATCTGGGTAACATATGTTATCCAGGGACTTTCAAGAAGCCTTTCAGAGAATAAAAGGAGAAACAGATGACTTCTTGGGAAGTTTCAGTTCCTAACACTGGGCTTGCACAACTGCGGGCAGATCTGATTGGGCTCTGGAGGCAATGAGAGGGAATCAAAGATTCCAATAAAATGGTGGTCATTTGTTTTCCTCTTTGGAAGCCCTTCATATGTAGAGATGACACACTACAAGCTTTTGGTCACATGACCAATCTTGCAGCCTAATGTATGGGAGCAGCGATCCCAAAGTTTGTTGCAGCATTGGTGCAAAGCTCAAAAGATACCTAGGGCATGTGTAAAGTGATTGACAAGCTTGGCTTTGCCATCAGATAGAACTTGGCTCATGTTCTGGTTTGGCACTGCCACTGGTCCTTACTTGCTCTATAACTTTGATAAATGATTTAATCTCTCTGAGATTAATGAAGATGCTACCTACATAACAGGGAGGTGCAATGATTACATAAAATAAGGTAAGATAATGCAGGTAAATCCTTTATAAAAGTGCATGATACACAGTAACTGTCACTATCCTTATTATTATGTACAGTTTAGAATTATAATGAGAAAGAATGGGAGAGGAATATATTGGGAAGTTGAAGAGGGTATTTAGTTGAAGGCATTTGGTTTTGGGAATACCTGTAGCCATAAAAGAACATTAAAAATTCTTGTCTTTCCATGATTTTCGGCAAGGATTATGGTATCCAGTCAGATTACAATTCTAAAGAACTTGGGGATCAAATGGAATTCTGCAACTTGGAATTAAGCACGAGGGAAGAAAAGGACAAGATTGAGCATATTTTTTTTTTCCAAAGAACTGTTCTTATTCAACTATTTCAACGTTTAAAAAATGTTTTTGTGAAATGTCTCAGTTACAGAATGGGGCATGGTATCCCAATATTCTGCTAATCAAAAATATCACAGACAACGGAGGTAAGAGGATCATCCAAGTTACAGGAATAAAAGAATATTCTTGTTTCTTACTTGACCAAATGTATGAGTAATATGGTTCCAAAGATCCCATAGAAAGGGCTGAATGTGATGAAATGGCGAATGTAAAAGCTGCTGACCCAGGCAATGTCCTGCAGAGAAAAGCGATTGACAGTTAAATGCCCTGGACACAGGTTCATTTCCCCTTCACTGGTCTAGGGTCCTTGCATGAACAGGCTAAATCCTATGCCTTATTATTCAAGGAAGCTACATATAGAAGGGGCCAAACATTTTCACGGCCCCCTTTTCTATCAGATCTAGCTTCAGAGGATGAATCAAATTACTCACCTCCCAACATCTATGGACGTACATCACTTTCATGGACTCCAGATTGAAGTATACAGGCATGAGGAGGGGGAGCCCAACTGAAAAAGAACACAAAAAAGATGGAGAGTAAATGAGTAGAATGTGATCCCAATGCAAATAAGCAGGAGTCTATCTCCTTAACATGCCACTCCTGGAGTGTTGCCCCTGAGAAGGGATGAAAGTGGAGAGCCACAACCACATCCTGGACTCCACGGGGCTCTTTGAGTCTCTGAGTTTGAACCGGGTTTTGGTTCAAGCTCTCCCAAGGAGACTAAGAAAGTGGAAGCTTTGAAGATTTTTGTCATTCTTATGGAGGCAACCGAGAAGAGACTCTGCTGTGAATTTTCAAGCAAGGTCCATTAAGTCTTTTAGTCCATCACAATCGTGAGGATTAGGCCCTGTCACAATATGTCAAGGCTGTAGAAACACAGAAGCCATACTCACTTCCTGACCAGATGGTTATTCACCTACTTCTCCGGGACCAGGGAGCACAAAGGAGTGTGTTGGAGTCCTTCCGAGTTTTGGCAACTCTGTCCTTGACCAGACTTTAGTTGAACCCTCTTTCTCCACTATGTCTCAACATCGGCCTCCAGCCTCTCAAACTCTATAAACTCTTAGCACAAATGATTTTGTTCATTCCCACTCTAGATGCTTGAACAAACATGAGCATAGTTTCTAACAGCTTAAGGCCATGCTTCTGGGATGACACCAGCCCCCTTGCAGTTCTTCCTGAGAAAGTTCAACATTGCCAGATGAATTCACTGTTTGTTAAAGCCAAAACTGACTATAGACCTCAGATCTCCCTTTCTTAGAAGAGTAAGTTAGAAAACATAGAATTGTAAAATTCTTTCTCTGTCTTTGAGACAGATCTTCTACAACCCAGAAATGTCTTTCTCAAGAAACTGGGAGTCATTTCTTTGATTTTTTTTCATATTTATTTATTTTTGAGAGAAAGACGGACAATGTGGGAGCAAGGGAGGGGCAGAGAGAGAGAGGGAGACACAGAATCTGAAGCAGGCTCCAGGCTCTGAGCTGTCAGCACAGAGCCCGATGCAGGGCTTGAACTTGGGAATGGTGATCACTACCCGAGCCAAAGTCAGCTGCTTAACCGACTGAGCCACCCAGGCACCCCTGGGAGTCATTCCTTTGAATGTAATCGTCCAGGATAGGGCCCTATCTCCCAGTCTCTCCGTACAGGAGGTGGGAACCTAACTTTCATAACGACCAGGCAGCAGACACAGATGGCTTAATCACACTGAGCAACTTTCCCTTCCACCAAGGTCTCTTGGAAATTTCCTTTAGCACTCCTAGTGTTTAAAAGGAAGTGGAAGCTTTGAAGATTTGGGTCATTCTTATGGAGGCAACCCAGAAGAGACTCTGCTGTGAATTTTCAAGCAAGGTCCATTAAATCTTTCAGTCCATCACAATCTTGAGGATTAGGCCCTGTCACAATATGTCAAGGCCGCAGACATATTTTGGTTCAGCAGAATTGAGCTGAGTTTATACTGAAGTCCCTTTCCCTTACTACAGAAGCCTGAATAAAATCTGTCTTGTCACCTTTAAAAAAATGCCCAGTTCTGTTTCTCTTTGACTGTTTGAGCATGACTTACTTGTACCTGAGATGCTAAGTTGGCATTTGAAGGAAAAAGACATAATGAAACAGTTCCAGAGGACAGAGAGTTTTGTGAAGTGGGCATCGTGCAGTGAATCCACACCATTCATTCATTCCTCATGAGCTAAGGGCATAATGGCAGACAGGGCCCTTCAGACAGGGCAGAAAGCTCAGAAAAGCAATTGCAACAGTTTTATTATGTGAACACACTGCTTGTTAGGCTGGAGGTCAGCTGCCTTTCAAAATGGGCACAGATGTCTCATTTCTCATTTTGGTCATGCAGAATAAGAGAGAATGACTATCATAGGATGAGGTTGCAGAATTCCAGCAGTGGAAGGGGCAGCAGTGGAAATTGACCCCCTTACCTCAAAAATAAGCCTATAGGCCATCCTGGTCAGGCATGTTACAGATGACTACTGATGCCCAGGATTTGAGCAAATCAAATAATCTGCAACAGTTCCCCAATCCCATAACTGTTGGCATATGGGGCCAGCAAATTTCAACTTTTTTTTACTTTTTAAATTTTTTAATATTTTAATTAATTAAGTATAATGAAAGGTCTTTTTTAAAAAAATATAATTTATTGTCAAATTGGTTTACATACAACACCTAGTGCTCATCCCAACGAGTGCCCTCCTCAATGCCCATCACTCATTTCCCCCTCTCCCCCATCCCCCATCAGCCCTTAGTTTGTTCTCTGTAGTTAAGAGTCTCATGGTTTGCCTCCCTCCCTCTCTGTTGGTAACTATTTTTTCCCCTTCATTTCTCCCATGGTTTTCTGTTAATTTTCTCAAGATCCACCTATGAACAAAAACCTATGGTATCTATCTTTCTCTGACTGACTTATTTCACTCAGCATAATACCCTCCAGTTCCATCCCCATTGTTCCAAATGGCATGATTTCATTTTTTTCTCATTGCCAAGTAGTATTTCATTGCATATATAAACCACATATTCTTTATTCATTCATCAGTTGATGAACATTTAGGCTCTTTCCATTATTTGGCTATTGTTTAAAGCGTGAGACCGGCTAATTTCTTGTTGTTAGGTGCTGTCCTGTTCATTGTAGGGCGTTTAACAGAACCACTGGCTTCTACCCACTGGGTGCCAGTATCATCTTCCCTTCCATTGTGTTAACCAAAAATGTCTAGAGACATTTGTATGTCCGAACAGGGCAGTATTGTTTCTGGCTTAGAACTACTCATCTATAGGAAATGTTTGGGAACTTCTTATTTTGTCGTATTTCTCAAACTGTAAACATATGTTTTAGATGAGCGTATTTTGAAGTTCCATGAAAACTTTTTTTGTGAGCTGTCATGAATTTGATTTTGGTTAAGAGGAAAGCATTTTTGCTTATGATATTTTTAAAATATTTTTAAGTATATTTATTTATTTTTGACAGAGAGTGAAAGAGAGAGAGAGCACAAGCAGGGAAAGAGCAGAGAGACAGAGGGAGACATAGAATATGCAGCAGACTTCAGGCTCTGAGCTTTCAGTACAGACCCGATGCAGGGCTGACTGAGCCACCCAGGTGCCCCACTTATGATATTTTTTATCAATATCAAAATTATGTAGCTACCCTATTTTCTTTCAAGCTCGACCCCACATTCATATCTATGTATATATATTCGTGCATATATATAATTTTCATTTATATTGGGTGCAACTATCATAAAAGATTTCCAGTGACTTGTGTTTATAAAATGGGAGTTTAAACATTTGCTGGTTTACTGAACTTCGAAAGTTGACTAGAAATGCCACTGTAATCTCCGCTTAGAAACTGAACAAAGTTCTAGGTCTTAACAGTTATGGTCTTCTGGAAATATCTTTGATGTAAATGAGAGCAGTTTAGAAATTAAAAACCCTTTATCTTAGAAAATAAACTTTGAATGATGGAAGGTTTTCTTTGTGTTTTAAAATATCTTTACAGTAGATTATTCAAATATTGGCTTTCTGTAAAAAAAAAGTTATCATGTTAAATTCAGACTGTACTAGAACATGAATAAATTTTTCTGCTTGGATGGTTTTAATTACTACATTAAATATATATATATATATATATATATATATATATATATATATACACACATATGTCTCTGTCCAGTAAAATATCTTCTGCAGCTGTATGTGGGCCATAGGAGAAACCATCTCTCTCACACAGTAACTCTCACGTGCCTTTTATTCCTGAACAGCTACGTTTTCTGACTTCATAATGTCAATGCTTTGGAATTCTTTCCCCATTTCTCTTTCCTCCCTATCCGAATACCACTATTATTTTCTTCTTGATGGGTGTTTAGCTTTTCTATGTTCATAGTCTCAGATGCAAGGCCCCTCGATTGGCATCCTGACTTCCTTCCCTCCTGATGCATCTCATGAGATGCACATTAAAATTAAAATGTCTCTTTGCTTTCTCATTTTTCTTTTTCAGATTTTTACCCCCAGGAAAGTCTGAAATAAGATATGATGCCTTTCCAAGTCACAATAAAACATGGGCTGGCCTCTCTGTGAGAGCATTGCTGTTGTGCTGTCTGACTTGACAATGCCTTGCTTCAAGGACATGGGATGATAAGGAAAGTGGTTCCCAGGAAACTCACCCATGTAGAAATACAGGTGCTGCTTTTCATAGTTGATGTACCTGATTTTCTTCTTGCCAAACTGAAAGGAGAGAGCATAAAACTAAAATAAGAGACAATACTTGTGGTCATTATACTCAAGACATTGCTATGTGTGTGTGTGTGTGTGTGTGTGTGTGTGTGTTAAAATCTCTATAGAAAGAACCATATGGTCAGAATTTGTTGGCTGTCACACTTGAGGCACTAGAAGAACCAGAACTGGAATAAGAGGAATATTGCAGCATCTTTTTGCTTTAATTAAATGTGGGTAATTCTTTCATTGGACTATGGGGATTGTGATTTCTTAAAATTCCTATGGAAGCCATTTTGAAACTTTTTGTCTTCCTATGGAGTGGAGTGGTGATCAAGAGGGAATATTTCTGATGAGTTTTCCTAGCTTCTCTTAACTATGGTGTTCAGAATTCTGCTTGAAGCTCAGCTACCACCATCTCCATTAATTCATTCAACAGAATTTATCAAATGGTCATATGATAAAAGATATACACATGGTCCCTCTTATCTGTCCAATCTTTCCTCCTTTGTGTTCTCACCATGGGTCTGACACTGTGATGGACTGTTTCTAAGGCATAATGATATTACATAAAGTCTTAATGCAGGGAATTTGATTACTTTTCTAGAAATCTCCTTAGTTAATTTATTCTGTGCTCAGTGCCTAAGGACAGCAAATACCCTGAGGGGAGGCATAGAGGTAATGGTTATATCTCCAGTACTTAGTAAACACATAATAAATGTTTAATTGAATGAATGAAGATGAAAATTTACATCTGCTCTATATTTTTACTGTATGTTCACTTCGTCACAACACTATGGGCAGCATTTGATTTATGCTTTCCTCCATCTTGCTGACACCTCTCTTCCGCATATAGACTTCTTTTCATATTTGGATAGTAGGTTGGCCTTTCCTTCTCTTAGTGTCATAGATAAGAAAATATAGCATGTTGATGACGTCATAAGAACTATTTACAATTACTCTCAACCTCCAGATATTTAAGTAGTGGGAAACATGGGAAAAAGAGTAGGTGGAAATTCCTGGGAGCTTGCACACCTAGATGTAGGGCTGATTTTGAGTATCACTTCAAAGGAGGGCTCTAAGTCTTCCAGAACATGAGCACAGGACCTGGCAAGTAAAATACTTGAAGAAAATGGTAGAAAGATCGGAAGTAAAGTGAGATGAAAGAAAAAGTTCATGGCTCACCAGAACCATTTTTTTTAATGTAAAACAACTGAATTTTAGAGTTTAAATAATTTCAAGCAACGTCTCAGACAGTAGCTCTGAAACTATATTACGCAGAACCCTAAGGCCTAGGGACATGTCCCAAAAGCAGCTATAAAACTTAGAACGGAGAACTCCATCGTTTGTGAAGAGGTGCCATGTGTATTGAACATAGTCTTAAGGAATTTCCTTCTGGGGAGGGGCAGCCTGCTTCATAAAATTCAGTAAGACAAATCCTTCTTGCCCTGTGGGGATGATTAGAGAAATCAAAATGTCATACATTTGTTGATGAGCATAGGAGTCCACAAACATCAGAGAGGTCCAACTTATTTGTTTAGCCATAGTCAAAAATAACTGACTTATAATCGCAGCCAGAGACTTAAAAAAAAATCTAGTCAAGAGATTGTTTCCTAATTCAGCTGGAGAAGAAGGTTCAGTCTTCTGAAGCTGGGAAAACTTATATTCAAAAAGTTGCACAATTTTTGGTTTATATAGCACAAAGTTCAGGCAGTAACTGACAGCTGCACTCTTATTTTTGATAAAACTCTTCAATTGTTTTAGGAAAAAGCAGCCTCTTTCTAAGTTCCTGACTGTCAATATCTCCCATTTACCCAGAGAGGGGAGACCTTTCTGTAGTTATCCTTGTACTTCCTTCTTTGAAGTAAGACTTTCCTCTAAAAATTTGGTAATAGTCCTTTACATGATGATTTTAAGTTGACGTTAAAAAAGTCAACAACTGACCGTTTCTGGAGTTGACTTTTTCCATCCTTTTTCTATTGTTTAACAAGTGCAAATGAGAGGTGAGATCTCCAAGTATCATACAAAGCATTTGGGCTCTGGTTCATGTATAAATGAACCAAATGAACATGAACTAAAAAACACCAGTACACCCTTTTCTCACTGAGCTAGAATTAGTTGAGATAATTAATTATTCAGATATTTGAGATTTAGTGCTTATTGAATATACTGACATGTTTTCTGAGAGAATTTCTCCATATCCTCGTTAAATGCTGGAGAGTCATTGCCAACATTAGTCATCTGGTTTCACTACTTAACAGTAACTTGTGTTGCCTCAGAGGTAGTGACAGCCACTGGGCAAGGATCTGTTTGTCACCAGGTTTACTCAAGCAGGGTGATATGAGTTATCATATTTCCTACTGTAGGAGGTTGGCGGCATGTCCTTTAAGGTCATAAAGGACCTTATATCCTGTCGTCCACATGTCCTTATATTCATACAGCCCCAAATTCAGTTATTTCGCATCTATACCCTGGACTTAAAATAAGAAGACATGCTCTGAGAACATGCTTGAAGTGGAACCCCCAGCTTGATCTTTCTAGGACAAGACTATAGACATTTCCAGGAATCACTTCTGGGAACATTTCTCATGTGCTCAGGAGTTCTCAACATACCTTGACAGGTTGCAATTCTCCAAGCAGAAAAAGTGCACCCATATCAATATCTGGGTCTTTCGGGTAGATGTTTGGTTTCACATGATGTTGGAAGTGTCGGTAATTCCAATATTTTGTTGACATGCCCTAAGGAGAAGAGAGGTTACATTAGCTGCAAGATTTCTCTCTTGAAATGTCCTCACTCTCAGAGTTTTCTGCATGCATCTCTAAAGTCAAAGTAAGATATGTGAGCTTCTTAGACTTGTTCCCTGACTGCTGGGTCACAGAATGACTCATTGGACAGAGCCTTTCAAAACCTACAAACAAATAATTATGGGAATCAGGAACAAGAATTCAGGAAAATTCATAAAATTCATAAAAACCTGATCATGAAAATTCATAAAAGCTTGTTGAAATGAAATGTTTTTCCATCCTTCTTTATTGGGGGAGTCCTCATTTAAAACACTCTGAACATAAGTAGGTCATAGAATATCTTATTTTACAAATAAAAAAAACTCGACTCTAAAATTTTAATTAGCTCTGAGGGGAAAATGGTCCTAGGAATCCTGCTTTCATGAATATTTAAATGAATCGTGGATCTGAAATAATCTTGTAGAGGGCTTGGCTCAGATTATTACATGTTCAGACTTCCATGACTCATATAAAGATAAATGAGAAAAAAAATAATTTAATTTGTTCTGAGTTCAAATTGTCTCTGACTAGTTTGTGATTTTCTCTCTCTCAATGGCAGTGTGAAAGTTTTAATAGAGGAAGGATTTGGAATCACATCTATGTGGTTTCATATCCTGGATGTATAAATACTGCTTTGTGGTTTGGGTAAATTTTGCCCTCTTTGAGGCTCTATTCCATCTTCGGTAAATATAGTATAATGACATTTACTTACATGGGTTGTTTAGGGAGACATGAGGTGATGTCTTTAAAGTGTCGGCATATTGAGATATTCAATTTCCTCTCCTTTCTCCTATTACATTAATTATTACATAAGAATAAACAGTATTTGTTTTTTATTGTGTATTTGACGTCTCTCAATAGCTGGCTTATACATGTTTTAGATCTTCACTTTCCAATATGATACCTATAACCTACATGCTGGTTATTGAGCCCTTAAAGTATGACCAGTCAAATTAAGATGAGCAGTACAAGTATTATATTGGATTTTGAGACTCAGGATGAAAAAAGGAGAGTAAAATATCATATTAATAATATCAGGAGCGATAGTCTCTTTTCACCTTTTTTAAAAATTTTTTTAAATGTTTATTTATTTTTGAGAGAGAGAGAGAGAGAGACAGAGTACGAGTGGGCGAAGGCAGAGAGAGAGGGAGACACAGAATCCGAAGCAGGCTCCAGGCTCCGAGCTGTCAGCGCAGAGCCCGACGCGGGGCTCGAACTCACGAACTGTGAGATCATGACCTGAGCCGAAGTCGGACACTGAACTGACTGAGCCACTCAGGTGCCCCTCTTTTCACCTTTAACACTCCCTACCATCTTATAGTGGAATCTCTCTTCCTCCATCCCACTTCTTTCCACTAAATCTCATGCTTGAAAGAGAAATCGCTTTCCAAACATTTCCTTTTGGATGTCTCATGATATGTCAAACCGAACATGTACTCATCAGTTTTTATTCCCTCTATGGGGTCTCCATTGCACTCTGCTCTTCTCCCATCAGTCTGATGGGAGTCACTCTAACAATTATGCACATGCTCTTTTCATTATTTTAAAGTACATCCCATGCTTCAGACACTGAGCCAAGCATTTGGAATATAGAGTTAGACATGATAAAATGGGGTTCCCATACTTATGAAACATACAACCTATGGGAGTAATAGACAAACAAGGACACTGCAATTAACAGTGATTCACTGTGTTAATTAAATCCTTTGAGAGCCAACATTTTAACCCTACTCTTGCGGTCAATGACTATCTGTGGAAGTTGGTAATAGGAGAGATAAATTTTGATTCCTGATAGGTCATAGAGAAGACCTTGACAGTTCAAGGTCCTGGAACTTAGAACGGTGATCAGAACAATTATGAGTGATCTGAAGCAGTTGGCTCTACCCTCACCCCTCAGTCTGGAAGCCACAATTACTGGAGGTGAGGGATAGAGTGATCCACCTAGAAATGGAGATTATCAGCTACATGCAAATAGGCTGTACATGGTTGAAGCCTACACTCATTTTGCTCACAAATCACTGGTTTTATCTGCAAAAAGTTAGAGTACACTCAATTTGCTTTCAGAGTCTTTCCTATTTATTTACTCCGTTCATGAGTCATCAAGCTTATATTCATTTCAGCTAATGCAAAAGTGTTTCTGGCACCATAATTTACAATGATATATTTTTTTTTTACAATGATATTTTTAAAAATGAACCAGCGAGGGTGGAGCTTGAAATACACATACATACACTGGCACCAAGTCAACTGTCAATTACCTCCAGGGCACATGAGTCTTCCTTTTCCTCCAAGTTCCTCAAAACATGGGAGGGACAGGGGGTGGGCCCATTACCTTAATTCTCACCAGGACATAAGAAACTGTTTTTGTTTTTATTCTGCGGTAAACATTTTTGACTGGATACAGAAACACTTTGTTGAACTAGCACTGGTAGAAAGAGGGCAGAACTGTGTACCTAAAGGAATTTTTGAGTTAAATGAAACGTATCACATAAAATGACAATATGTTATTCATTCTAACCTTTTTGAGGAACAGACATCATTCTAATATGAATCCAGATCTAACTCTGTGTTACTTAATCTACCTAACTTAGTTTTCTCAACTGGAAAGAGGGTTGATAAGGCTGATTAAAGTATCTTTCAAAACAAGTTAAGGCAAAACAAGTAGGCTCTGAGTCAGTGCTTATGAGTTTTTCCTAAAATGATCTGGCTTGAATGCAAGATTTGGTTTAGCAAAAGGTTCAGAGGCATTTCTCCCCATCTGGACCAGAGTACATTGTCACTAAATCTTAGAATGTCATAGAAAAACAGACATCCAGTTTAACTCCTAATATTAGATATGAGAAAACTGAGAGTCAGAGATAGAATATGACTCAGTCAAGATCAAACAGGGAGCCTTGTCAGAATCAGAGCTAGAACCCACTTTTGACAGTCCTGTACTGCTACCATGGTTTACCCATCCATCCATCCATCCTTTCATCCATCCACCCAACAAATGCTATTGAAGGCCTACTATGTGCCAAGAACTCTGCTAGATATTGCACTGCAGTGGCTCATAGGAAAAAGCACCTGCCCTCCTGGAGTTAGGGCAGGGGTATGCAAGAACACTGCCATAATCACCACTCCTTTTCCCAATAGTGTGGGATTTGTGATCTGTGACTCTTGAAGAGTGCCATCTGACCTTTTTGCCCACTCTTGCTCTTTCTCTTTGCTTTTATCTATTCTGCATCCTTCCCTTTATTTGTTCATAGACCTATCCTTCCAAGACTAACCACGCTTGCTTAATCCCTGTTGCTTCCCTGCAGTAAATGTTCAGACTCCTTCTAAGAACATTCCCACTCCTGATTTTACCGAGTACTTCTTAATTTATCAAGGCACAATTTTTCTCCTGTGAAGTGGTTTCTTAATGGGATGCCAAGAATTGGGCCAAAGAGTTTTTTACGGTAAGAAAAACTGTTGGAACTTCCTAAATAAAAATAAACCTTTCTTTATAAAACTTTAAAATTCTAATTTTAGCGTATGTATTATAATGTTACATTGCATATTAGTATATATGTAGTATCTACATTGTTAGCATATTTACATTAATTTGCAAATCTATGACTGCACGAACAAACTTGGTAACCATTGTCTTAGGAAATTGTTTGAGAATCTCATCATGCTCCATGAACATCCTGTACCTTTAAATGACTTAACACAAATTTTTGCATCAGGTGGTTCCACTTGGATTTCGTAAATACGGAAAGGTGTCCCAAGTCATGCTGCAGAAATGAACATTGAGCCTAGAAGAGATGAAATTGTTGTTAGAGAATTTGAGAAGTCAAGAGGAAATTAATAAATGAGCTCATTTGTAGATTCAGGAACCCATTGGAGAAGAATGGTGGGGGATCTCATCTGGCTCCAAGTCAAGTTCCCTTCCTATGTCCACACATTGTGTTCTTTCCCACTTGTGTGCCTTTGTTCATGGGGTTCTGTTAGCCTGGAACATTTCCTTGCCACTATCAAAATCTTCCAGTGAGGAGAAGAGAGTATGGCCTTTGGAGTCAGGCAGATTTGGCTTCTAAATCATCCTTCACTGTGTATGTGTTGCACCGATCTTGGCAAGTTACTCAGTAGCTCCAAATTTCAGCTCCTTATCTGATAAGTAGGGCTAATAATACTCATGGACTGTTGGGCAACTTAAACACCTACAAAGTACTTGGCTTATGGTAAGCACCAAACAACTGTTTGTTTCCTTTCTAGTTTCCAAAGTAATTGCTTTTCAAGGAACAAAGCAAGTTGACTTTACAAAAAAATTAACATAAATTCAAGAGTAAACATTGACATTAATTTTCCATAAAATTAATCCCCCCCACCTCTCCTCTAGTAACCTTTTGCAGTTATTCCAATGAGAATTAAATGCCTCTTTCTGCTTCAACAGCACATTTTGTTCCTCTCCTGGGCATTAATGTCATTCTGTCATGTAGTATGTTTACCAGTTTGAACATCAATGTCTCCCACTGGAAGACTCTTTTCCCAAGAGCAGGAACCAGGTGCATTTTCTTTCATGTCCACAACACATTGTTGTGCTCACAGAAAGCCTCGTTTAGAGAGTCACGCTTTATTCAACAAAGATTGATCAGATGTTCTGCTATGTCCCGGTAGTTGATTGGCATTTATGGTGGAATCCATACTTTTTTTTTTTAGTTTTATTAAATTCCAGTTAGCCGACATGTAATATTGGCTTTAGGCATACAATATAGTGATTCAACATTTCCATACAACCCTCGGTTCTCATCATGACAAGTGACTCCTTAATCCCCATTATGTATTTCACCCATCTCCCCCCCACCTCTCCTCTAGTAACCAAAAGTTCATTCTTTATAGTTAAGAGTCTGTTTCTTGGGTTGCCTCTCTCTCTCTTTCTCTCTCTCTCTCTCTCTCTCTCTCTCTCTCTATATATATATATATATATATATATATATATATATATATATGTTGATATATATCTATCTAGATTGTATCTATACATTGATCGGAAGATGAATCAAAGGAAAAGTTGAGTGTTACAGGGTTGAGAAAGGACTTCAGTAACTGAAGTCTTGTGAATAAAATTGGACAAAGACTAGTATCTGTCATAGATTAAATACTTCCTATGTGCCAGTCACTGTGCTTGATGTTTTCACAATAACTTGTTTAGTAGAGAATATTTCCATAAAAAATATTACCCCCGTTTTACACACAAGAGACTGGGGTCTGGCAAGGTGTGGTAACTTGCTGGTGTCAGACGCTGATTAGTAGCTTGCCAGGAAGTGTCACGTAGCAGCTGGCACAGGTCTAAAGGGAGAAGGAAACAATTCTGAATCATCCCCTAAAGCCACTGCTTGGTTTTAGGGAACGTGCTTACCTGGGAAATTACAAGAAGGAAGGAAATGAATATTGTCACAAGCCAGCCAGTGCCAAAATGCCACACCATTAGCCAAGCCAAGGTTTCTAAAATCAAGATCTGGGCGAATTGAAGGAAGAAGAACACAGGGTTGGCCTTGAACATGTTCATGGCCTCTAATGTTCTCCGCAGTTCTCGGAAATCTTCCACCAACTGGGACTGAGAAATAAACGTTCAAGGAAGGAATTAGTTCCCTCAGGGAACACAAATGAACACAATTAATAATCTCTTTTATCACTTTATTAATACCTTAATTTTATGAATAGAAATTTAATTATATTAATACATTTAATTGGGAAAAATTAAAAACATAAAACTATGAACAAAAAAACTTTTTGAAAAAGTTATGACAACATATATTTTCTGGAGAAGAGAGAGATGAGAAGTAGTTTGTAAACTGTCCTCTAACCATTTTGGAGCTCAGAATTAGTGTCTTTGTTTGGGGGGGGGAGAGTGAGGATGGTTATGTGTCTAACATTTACCTTTTAAACCATCAGTATTGTTTCAGGTATTGATTGATTGATCTCCAATTATACTTTGGAGAACTGTGTTGTGTATATGGATCTGGGTTACTGTAGTTAGTGGTACAGTTTACAGAGAATTTTCTACATCATCAGCAATTCAGTGTTTGCAAAGGGCCCTTTTATTAAAGATGATGAACAAGTTAAAATGCAGTTCACTTGGATTAGCTCAAAGGATGACTTTCCTGTGAGCTGATTGATGGATCCCTAGAAACAGGGCTGGCTCTCTGCTGGCATTAGTATGTGTCTGCTGATATGTGTTGTGGGTGGGGCGTGGGGGTTTCCAGTCCTGGGTTTGTGTAACATGCCTACGTGCATGTGGGTGCATGGGTAAGGCTAGTGCAGGTTTACAAGCTTGCCAGTCAGACTATAGAGTCACTGCAAGGGCTAGAACGAAATATCTCTTTGCTTAATGACTAATGTATGGGCTTGAATCCAGGACGGTTGACCTAAAGACCAGAGTATAAGGAAGAGCAGGATTGTTCAGATACATGAAAGGATAGAAATTTTCAGTATAAAAAGAAAAACTTATGAACAAAATTCCAGAAGCAAAAATTTTCATTTCAAAATTCACTGATTCAACGTTTAAAAGATCTGATTCCTGGGTTCATCTCTTAAGGCCCCATCAACTTTGGGATTTTGGTGGCCATGATAACTTTAAGAGGTCTTCTCTAGAGTGCCTGCCAACCTGGCCATCTTTTTTTGTTGTTGTTGTTTAACTCATTTTGTGTAAAGAGTAAGGGGTGAGGAAGCCCAGAGAAGCACTGGTCTGAAATCATCAGGAAGTAGGTGATAGAAGCAGGAATTCAAATTATGCTTTCTGACACAAGTGTTGTGCTCATAATAATTGTTCATCCCCTTGTATCTGAGTAGATATGTATTATTTTGCATGCACACACACATATCTGAGTATCTATATGGATGTACTAAAGAAAATTTTTGGCAGACCTTTACCCCCAGAAACCAATACTTTTTCAGATAAGCAATGGTAATTTTACAGTTCTTAACCATTAGTGGATTTTCTTTTCCTTCAAGAAAATTTTAGGAGGAACGATTAAGCTTTTCATCAACTTCTAGAGTCTCATGCCCTCTGATATGGGGACATATCTGGAGGTTTGTCAATTGCTGGTGCCACAAGCGAGTTCATGATGATAGTATCTAAATTTTATTGACTATTTACTACCTTCTAGATACTGTTCTAAGTACTCGAAGTGCTTTTAACTCTTTCCATAATCCCCCAATATCTCCTAGGAAGTTGGTGCTACTGTTCTTGCTACTTTACAGAGAGAGAAACTGTGCCATGGGGATGTTCGGGGACTGGCCTGAACCCCTACAACCTGTGGCAGGGGTGGGCTGTGAATCTAAGCTGTGCAGCCTCGGAGCTCTCACTGCCAAATACATGGCTGTGTTTGCTGACACACAGCTGTGTGGGATGCATGTCGACCTGAGGGGTGAGCCAACGTATTTATCTGAGGTCTACAAAAACCAGTTATGTGTCTTCAGAATCTGCCTGTTCCCCAGTAAGTTTGTTTCCTCATTTCCTAAAGCAGAAGTATAATCCTTAGTCTATCCTCCTCACAGTGATATATAGATCAATATCTGGTAAAAATTATTTCAGAAGAATTGCACAGAATGTAAGCAGTCTTAAGAAAACAGATTGCAAAAAAATAAAATGAAATTGTCAGTAGTAGTCAAAATCTCTTTAAGTTTTATGTAAAATCATCATAATCTCACAAAGAGCCTGTCCTCTGGAAGACAGTAGTTCAGGTAGCCAAAGTTTTAGAGAAAGAGTGGCACCCTTCCTTGGGAATTCCTAAGGGATTGGGGCCAGAAAGAAGTGACTTGGAATACCAGTTCCCTGATTCACCAACTATGGGACTTATGGAAAGTAATTTATTTTCCCTAGACTATAATTTCATCAAATGTGAAAAGTGCTGCTGTTAGGCTATATTCAAAACTTTCATTTAATAGCTATTTATGGAGTCCCTACTACACATCTGATCCTGCTCAGATGGGTTCTTGAAGACACAGAGATAATACATATATTTGCTGTTTTCATGGAACTTACTTTCGCAGCGAATACAGACACAGACATCAAACAGTTATAAGTAGTCACTGGACAAAAATTGTATGTGGTAGTTGCCTGGAATAAAGGAGGTACTTAGAGACAGAACTTCTGTGTCTGTAGGACCAGACAATTCATTCCTTTGTTACACAGAGGTTTAAGAGTTCTGAAGGATGGCAGGAGGAGGATGACATTGTTTTTTAATATGTAGAAACTACTCATTTATGCTTTTACAGGCTCACCCAGGCATAATGGCAAGTTTCTCACAAAAAAGGATCATTTGTTGGATATGTCAGGAAACGATCAGCTAGCCTTTGTCCCCATCCCTCCACATGTTTCTGAGTCCTGAGACCCCACTCACGCTTTTGTTTCTCTCTTGGCTAGGCTCTTCCGGGGCAAGCTCTCCAATGAGCAGTGGCTTAAGGTACAATTTTGCAAAGTCATAGTCCGGGTGCATGGCTCTGAAGACATCCTGTAAAACACAGAGAATTGATAGAGGCGTATGAGACACGCGCTTATCTACAGAACAGTTCCCTTCCTTACCTCATCTGTGCCCATCTTGGGAGTCAGCAGACTCTATTACAGAGGACTTATTCTAACGCCAGGGTGATGCTTCAAGTTGAACAATCGAAATTACCTTTGGAAATACTCTATGAAAGCCTCACGCTGGAGATCTACCTACCTGATGCACTGCTTCATTAGACAAGCCCAACACACCCCAGATATCCCTGAGCATTGGAAGAAATCACTGTTTACTTTATTGAGCACCAGAAGAATTTGTTTGCTTGAGTTAATGAGCCATGATGAAT
The DNA here is from genome assembly GCA_030068075.1 of Paguma larvata. Lineage (NCBI taxonomy): Eukaryota > Metazoa > Chordata > Mammalia > Carnivora > Viverridae > Paguma > Paguma larvata. The sequence continues at coordinate 99,659,346 of CM057831.1, read as the reverse complement.
CTCTCAAGCCCAACATCCGGCTTGGTGGAAATTACTCACACAGAGGCACGCAGCAACCATGACTAGCTGTGAAAATCACGCCTTCCATCAAATCTCCCTCTTGGTTCCTGGCTAAACCCAAGAGGAATGAAACATTTAAATTAAGTTATTTCTAAAAAAAATGGTTAAGGGTGACATTGGGATTGTAGGATTAATGCACAGGAGAGAAAGGGAACACAGGCCTTAAGGTCTAAAGTACACGCTCTTGGCAAAATTTTTCACTGGAGGGGTCTCATCACTCTATCTAAAAAGTGCTAGGGCAATCGCTGCAAAGGTTGTGACAGCCAGGCACATAGAGGTGACCAACTGTTTTTCCCCATCTCAGGTCCATGTTAAGCAGCACCCTACACAGGCTGTGAGAAACAGTGGTGGTTCCTATATCTTGCTTATATTTAGAAGTAAGAAATATTCTCTTCTCTCCCAAAGAATTAAACGGATCTTGGGAAAGGAGAATTCTCCAAGAGGTAGATGTTCGACTTTCTGCTATTGCAGCTTTGGGAACAGGAGTGATAAAAAAATGAGGAAATATAACCAAGAAGGTGTTTATATAATGAATAACATTAGTTAGAAGGGTGCAGTATCATCTATTTAGATTTACTTCTTCTAAGTGTCTCTAGACTCAATGATGTAAAAAAGGTTTTGTATTTGCTAGAACCAGTCCTGTCTCTACTGTCCATTCTGTTTCTGCATACTTTCTCTACCCACCCTGGAAAATTCTGCACTATATAATTTCAAATATGTTTCTTTTCTGTTTGAGAATCCTTGCTAGAGGTTTATCAATTTTGTTTATTTTTTCAAAGAACCAGCTCTTGGTTTCATTGATCTGTTCCACTACTTTTTCTTTTTCCATATGATTAATTTCTGCCCTGATCTTTGTTATTTCTCTCTTTCTTGTGGGTTTGGGTTGTCTTAGTTATTCTGCTTCTAATTCCTTTAGGTGTGCTGTTACAATTTGTGTTAGTGATTTTTCTTGTTTCTTGAGATGTCTGGATTGCAATATATTTACCTCTCAGGACTGCCTTTGCGGCATTCCAAAGCGTTTGGATTGTTGTATTTTCATTTTCATTTGTTTCCATGTATTTTTTAATTTCTTCTCTGATTGCTTGGTTGACCCATTCATCTTTTAGTAGGTTGTTCTTTAGCCTCCATGTTTCTGGGATTTTTCAGACTTTTTCCTGTGGTTGATTTCAAGTTTCAAAGCATTGTTGTCTGAAAGTGTGCAGGGTATGATCTCAAGTTTTTATATGTATTTGGCGCTTCCTTGTGCCCCAAAATATGGTCTATCTTGGAAAATGTACCTTGTGCATTTGAAAAGAATGTAAATTCCTTTGCTTCTGGATAAGGGCCCTGAAGATGTCAGTCAGGTCCATCTGTTCCAATGTGTCAGTCGAGGCCATTGTTTCTATGGTGATTCTCTGTTTAGTGGATCTATCTAGCGCTGTGATTGGGGTATTAAGGTCCCCTGCAATTAGCACATTTTTATTAATAAGATTGCTTACATTTGTAATTAGTTGCTTTACAAATCTGGGTGCCCCCAAATTTGGCATGTAGATATTTATAATTGTTAGCTCTTCCTGCTGTATAGTCCCTGTGATTATTATATAATGTTCTTCTTCATCTCTTATTATATCTTTTACATTAAAATCTAGTTTGTCCGATATAAGTGTGGCTACTGCAGCTTTTTTCTGACTTCCCGTAGCATGGTAGATAGTTCTCCATCCTCTCACTTTCAATATGAAGGTGTCCTCAGGTGTAAAATGGGTCTTTTGAAGACAGCATATAGATGGGTTTTGTTTTCTAATTCATTCTGTTACCTTGTGTCTTTTAATTGGAGCATTTAGTCCGTTTACATTCAGCATTAATATTGAAAAATGTGGGTTTAGAGTCACTGTGTTATCTGTGGTTTCATGCTTGTAAGGATGTCTCTGGTACTCTGTGTTCCTTGTGTGACCCTTCCTTCATAGAGTCCCCTCAGGATCTCTTGTAAGATTGGTTTATTTGTGATGTATTCCTTCAGTTTTTGTTTGTTTGGGAAGACCTTTATCTCTCCATCCATTTTGAATGACAGGCTGGCCGGGTAAAGGATTCTTGGCTGCATATCCTTCCTCATCATCACATTGAAGAGTTCCTGCCATTCCTTTCTGGCTGACCAAGTTTCTGTAGATAAGTCTGCTACTACCCTAATGTGGCTGCTTTTGTATGTCAAGGTCCATTTATCCCTAGCTGCTTTCAGAAATCTCTCTTTATTTTTGAATTTTCCCAGCTTCACTATGATGTGTCATGCTGAAGGTCTATTCGGGTTATGTCTGAGGGGAGTTCTCTGTGCCTCTTGGATTTCAATGCCCATTTCCTTCTTCATGTTGGGGAAGTTCTCAGCAATGATTTGATCAAGTACCCCTTCGACTCCTTTCTCTCTCTCCTCTTCCTCTGGAATTCCTATAATACGGATATTATTCTATTTGATTGCATCACTCAGCTCTCGTTCTCCTTTCCTGTTCTCGAATCAATTTCTCTGTCTTTTTCTCTGCTTCCTCCTTTTCCATAATTTTATCTTCTAATTCACCTATTCCCTCTTCTGCCTCTTCAATCCACGCTGTGGCTGCCTCCAATTTGTTTTGCACCTCATTTAAAGTATTTTTTAATTCCTCCTGACCATTTTTTAGGACCTTGATCTCTGCCTCGAGGGCCCCCCTGCTTTCTTCTATGCTTTTTTCAAGACCAGCAAGTATTTTTATATTTATCATTCTATATTCTTGTTCTGTTAAGTTTCTTATGTCTGCTTTCATCATTTCTTGTGCTGTCACTATTTCCTGTACATTCTTTTGAGGGGAGTTCTTCAGTTTCATCATTTTGGCCAGGTGCGTATTGGTTTATTTCCTAGGTCTCCCTGGAAAGGAAAAGGGACAGACCGACAAACAGGAAACACAAACTCACAATTGTACCAACCAATAATACTGACAAACAAATAATAAAAAAGAATAACGAACAACACTCTGGAGGCATACGACCTGACATACTAGCTACACGGTAAGGATAGGGTGTGTGGTGTGCTCATGGCAGAGCATACATAGAGAGAGTAGTGACAGGTGTGGTGAGAAGAAGAAATTGAATTTTGATCAGGTAGAGAGATTAGAAGACTTGATTTAGAGAGAAATCAGAATAAGGAAGGATGTGAGGAAAGAGAAATGAAGTTAGATGTTATCCAGATGCACTATGTGGCCTGGTTGTTACAGAGAGAGAGATAGGAAAATAAAGAGGGAGGTGTAGAACATGCATTGTTACAGTGGGATAAATGTCTGTTTAAGCAAGCCCAAACCCCCGGGTGACTGGTTTAGAGGAGGGAAGAGATAGGAAGGAGAAAAGGGAGAATATATCCAAAACAGAAGAATTGACCTGGAATTAATCCAGGCAATGGGGCAGTATTAGTGTCTCCAAGGCTATCACTCCTGCAGAAAGGCGTCTCTCATATGAGGAGGGGCGTGGCCTGGTGTAGGCGGGTCCTACCTCCACCGCTGTCAGATTGGAATTTGTGGGTATGGCTTTGTGGGTATGCTCAACCACAATGGCGCCCCTCCAGCCATCTCTTCACCGACCCAGAGTCTCAAATCACTCCTCTGTTTCTGTCCTCAACTCGGTCCAGGTTGCAGGTGCAGTGCAATTTGCTGGGTGGTTGCTCGCCCCCTTGCATGCCAGGTTCTCCCTATGTAAATTGTGTCACTGACTCAGCACTGATCCAGTGATGGCTCAGCGCCTCTCCATGTTCCAGGTTGGGTCAGCATCGCTGGCTCCAGAGTCAAAGGAGCTCTGCCATCTCTGCTGTGAGCAACAGACCTTCTCTCCAAAAGCTTTGTGGTCAGGGACTGGATGATAAGCTCCCTCTTCATGTGGTCCAAGGTACTCCCCCAAATGCTCTTTCCCTTCCCCTTGCCTTTCGTGGAATGGGCCTGGGGCTCACTTCCTGCTCCTCTGCACCTCGTCAGCTCTCTTTCTTTCTCCCAGATTGCACTCACTCAGTCTCCCAGGATTTTCTGGATTTTGCATTCTCTTTCCCGTGTAACTTCCAATTCCTCTTCCCGCAGATCCCTGGGATTTAGAGTCCCTCGATTTCAGTCCTTCTTAGTTTGAAAGACATGGGAGAGCACCAGGTCCTTCCACTCCTCCGCCATGTTGGCCCCTCCTCACCTTTATATCTCAAAGATGTTTCTTAAATATCACATTCTGGGGCGCCTGGGTGGCTCAGTCGGTTGAGTGGCTGACTTCGGTTCAGGTCATGATCTCGCGGTCTGTGAGTTTGGTCCCCGCGTCAAGCTCTGTGCTGACGGCTCAGGGCCTGGAGCCTGCTTTGGATTCTGTGCCTCCCTCTCTCTCTGCCCTTCCCTTGCTCATGCTCTGTCTCTATGTCTCTCAACAATAAATAAACGTTAAAAAAATTTAAAAAAAATTACATTCTGCAAGTCTAAAAATTAGTTTCCCAAACCAGGGGGAGAGCCATTCAGTCATTAAGAAAGGAATTAACGTATCTCAGAATGTTCCATATTGGTAAATCATATTCCACTTGTGGTTTAAAATCAGATAGGATGGAAAACATTCTGATGGATCAAGATAAGAATGTAGAAGAAAGGTAAGCCATTGAAATTTCGTTTTACTCTGAGCAGTCATGCAGAGTCCAGGAAGAGTGTGCTGACAATAACATTCTTCTGGGTTCATCGTTTTCTCTGATTCCCAGGAAGATTTGCAGGCAACATTTTGATAACAGATGCTACTGACCAACAGAGTTTTCCAGCATAGTAGGCATTGCTCTGCAATGTGGAACTCTTCATTGTACTGATGAGGAATACAACAAAAGAGTTTAGGTAGTCTAGATATTCGATGTGAAAGAATTTCCTAATAGAGTCTGGATATTGTGGAAGTTGTGAAATTCTCTTTTTTGAAAGACCTGTAAAAACAGGCAATGTTATCAACACTTTTGGGCAAGTATATTCCTGCTGAAGGAAGGAAAGTGGGTAAAATGAAAGGAAGAGCGGCTAGTTCTAACATTTGTTGAGTATATCCAGTGTACAAGAGACTCTATGGGCTAATTTATAACCATCACCTTGTTTCTGTGAGATTCCAACACTTATGTTGTAAAGATAAAGATACCGAGTCTCAGAGGAGAGAAATATCTTGTCCAAAATGCCACAATAAATAAGTAGACAGTAAAGCCAAAAAAAGGATTTGATTTTAAAGCCATGAAGCTATAAAGGTTTATTCCTCATAACATGTATAATTCCTTTTCTGAAAGGCCTCTTAAGACAGAAGTGATGTCCAATTGTTTGGGGTGATGCTAAAATCAGTACGTATCTGCTGGGCAGATAGTAATGATGTCTCTTCACATTAGGTCATAATACCCTGAATCACTTTGCCTCTGGCTCCAATTTAGGCAAGCTCCAGGCTTACCTTTCACCTTACCTTTCATGAACCATCTTGTCCGCCAAACCTGACCTCTCCCATTCAATAGACATTCCATGCCTGCTTATTGTTCTGCAGCTTTGCTACTGTTTTCCTTTGTCTTGACTGACTTCCTTCATTTTCCCTCTATAAAAACTCCTCTTCACCCTTCAAGATTCAGATTAAAAATTGCTTCCCCCTAACCCAGGAAAGTTATTTACTATTTCCTCTGGGCTCCTCTAGCTTCTATAGCTTTTCAAACTATATTGTAATTAGGCTGTGTACTTGCCCCTTCTCTAGTGGTCTTTTTAGGTTTCTTTTTAAAATTTAGTATAATATTCATACAGCATTGTATTGGCTTCAGGTGTATAACAGAATGATTTGATATTTAGATGCATTGCAAAATAATCACCACGATAAGTCTGGTTAACATCCGTCACCTTTAGTGGTTACCAAAAATTTTTTCTTGTGAGGATAACTTTTAAGATTTAATCTCTCAGCAACTTTCAAATATGCAGTACAGTATTATTAACTATAGTCACCATGCTGTACATTATATCCCCACGATTTATTTATTGTAACTGGAAATTTGTGCTTTTGATCTCCTTCACACTTTTCTCCTACCACATACCTCCTGCCTCGTGTAGCCACCAATCCATTTTCTGTATCTATGAGCTTGGTTTTTTGTTTTCCTTTTTAGGTTCCACATATAAGTGACATCATATGGCATTTGTTTTTCTCTGTCTGACATATTTCACTTAGCATAATGCCTTCTGGGTCCATCCATGTTGGGGCAAAAGGCAAGATCATTCTCTTTTATGGCTGAATTATATTCCATTGTGTGTGTGTGTGTGTGTGTGTGTGTGTGTGTGTGTGTTTGTATGTGTGTATGTGTATCACATTTTCTTTATCCATTCATCTGTAGATTTTTAGCATGTACTGAAATTCAGCTTTGTTCTTTCTCAAGATGGCTAATTGTTGCTTTGACTATTTGGGATCTTTTAAGGTCCCATATAAATTTTAGGACTGTTTATTCTCTTTCTATGAAAAATGCCATTGGAATTCTGACAAGGATTGCATTGAACCTGTAGATTGTTTAGGGTAGTATGGACATTTTAAAGATATTAATTCTTCCAATCTATAAGCATAGAATATCTTTCCATTTATTTATATCTTCCTCAGTTTCTTTCATTTATGTTTTTTATTTTCGAGTATGTGGGTCTTTCACTTTCTTGGATACATTTATTCCTAGGTATTTAAGAGTGTTTGAAGACCAAGGCCTAATGTTATTGATTAAATTATGCCTACTGTCTCACTTTGCCTGGAATATGACATATTATCAGTGGATACCTGGTGAATAAAGGAAAGGAAGAATAAAGAGATGATGTAGTATTTCCCTAACAAGAAAAAGTTAGAAGCATTCAAAGGTGTTGAGTTCAGAGCATACAGGTCTTAAGAACCAACATCTCTTCCCTATCCAGCATCTCCCATTTTCATCTGGCAGTCTTTTGATTATCTTCTCAACCATAATTCTGCTCCTTAACCTATTCATAAATTTGTACCAACACTCATCCAAAACTGATTATTGCCAAAATAATATCAACACACGAAAGATGTGATTATTATTTTGCTTTCACAAATAGCTTAGGAATCCTGCAGACTCTTTGCTGTTATTGAATGGGAGATAGAGAGATGTGCTTTACTGTCAAAGCATGATCCCCACAGGAAGAGAAAAATATGGAAAGTCCTTCTGACTTTCCCTGCCTTTACAAAACCCTGCCTTTACAACTTAAGTACTGTTGAGAGGTTGTGCCTTTCACAAAGACACCCAGCCAGGAGGGTGTGTATGGACTGAAATCCAGCAAGCATTCCATTTGCCAAATCTTGTGTTACAACCACCCAATGAGTGTGCCTTCCTAGTTCACATTAAGACACAGGGCAGAGTAGCCAGGGACTAGGCTGCTTTATATTGGGGAAATTATTTCTCAAGTCTGTTTTTTTTTCTAAATATGGATAATAATGGCACCCACTCTGCCCAATGGGTTTATTAATTCTTCCATTCATTTATTCAGTCATTCTAAAGCCTTATTGAGGATCTAGCCTAGTGGCTAAGAGCTTAGGCTTTGGAAATCGAACAAATAAATAAATCAATAAGTGATTGCATTTTTATATTATATTTAGTTTGTCTTGGGTGGGTTGAAATTTCCCAAATTCGGGAATGAAAACACCAATGGGGAACGTGTATACACACACACCCATGCATACACACACAGACACACACAGACACACACAGACACACACATCCATACAGAGAGTCACAAAACAAGATAACTAGAACATGGATTTCTATTTACTCACCTCAGAAAAGCTCACCAGAGTAGTCGACACCCAACCACATACCCATTCTCAGAACTTTGAGTAATTTCTCTTATGCTTACCCTTCTCAGGTCTCGTGTGCTCCAAGGCAAAGCTAGAACAAATCCCCTCATATTTTGAGTAGCACATGAGTTGTGAATAGGTCAGTTTGTAAGAAGAACAGTGTCTTGGCCCTTTATCAATGGAGGATGTTCACTTGAAGTCACCCAGATTCCCCTTCACTCATAGGAATAAGCAGAGGGTTATATTTCCACAGCAACTCATTTTATTGTTTGAGAACTTTCATTATTTGAAAGCTCTTCTCTATACCGAGATATTTTCTGTCATTCTTTATGCTTAGTTCCAGCCCTAGTTCTCTCTCTTTCTGCTCTCTCTTCCAAACTTGCTCGTCCTCATGGCTTCCCTATCCTGTCAGGGATATGGCCACCCAGTTCCTTATGTCACATATGCACAAGTCAGCCAGGCTGTTTCTCCCCGATTACTCAACCAATCACTCACCACATCTTATAAATTATGTTTCCTAGCCATCCTTGGCAGCCACCCCCTCTTTTCCATTCCTGTGGTCAATGGCTTGTTCAGACCTTCAACATTTTCCTTGGGCTCCCTCCTTAATTTTGGCTGACTCTTCTTTAATTCACCCTTCACTTAGCTGCCAGGCTGGCCTTTATGAAAGAAAGCATTTCCTCACGGCCCATCTTCCCCTGTTAGCACCTCGGCACACTTCTCTTTCTACTTCTCCACGTATTTTCTACTTTAATCATTGTTCCAGTGAAAATCAGATTATTTTTTAAACATTTTTTAACGTTTATTTATTTTTGAGACATAGAGTGAGCAGGAGAAGGGCAGAGAGAGAGGGAGACACAGAATCCGAAGCAGACTCCATGCTCTGAGCCGTCAGCACAGAGCCCGACGTGGGGCTCGAACTCACAGACTGCGAGATCGTCACCTGTGCCACTCAAACGACTGAGCCACCCAGGTGCCCCAGAAAATCAGATTATATAAGAAATGTCTACAACCTAGAAAAGATACAACTATTGTTACTCATTATTACTTTCCTTTCACCAACAGTTCAGAAATCCTGGTTGGTTTTGTGGTGATGATTGGGGGCGAAGAGGGATGCTATCTAGGGAAGTGTCATTGTGTGTAGTGGAAGAAGAGGGAGAAGAGGAAGACATGGTTCGGACTTCAACACTCTAGCTCTCCTTCCCCTTTCTCTTTCTCTTTTTCTCCTCTCCCTTCATCCTCTCCTCCTCATGCCCTGAGAGTCATTGACACTAACTGAGCACTTAACTGCATGCCAATATTGTCCTAAAAAGGAAGTGGCTAAGCCAGGATGCCCATTCTGGCTGGGTGTTTACTCCTGGAGTGAATCCTATTTTCACTCCACCTCTGTGCACATCCTCTCTTCTTCCTGCCCTAGCCTCACCTCTATGGGTTCCATGCCACTCCTCTGGAGTTGCACATGGTTCTCCTGTCTTCCACATGGTAGTCCTCCAACTAGCTGGATGGACTTTTCTATATTTCCTCTAAGTTTTTGTCAACCTTTCCAAGTCATACTGGCCTTTCACCCTCATGAGAAAGAACTCGAGTTTCTCAGTGTCCTACCCAGAGCGTGGTGCCCAGAGACAAAAAGTGGATTGACCAGCATAAAGGATATTTAACTCACTTTATTTGTTCTGGACACGCTGCTCATGTATTTATTCCTTTTATGGTCCCAGACCATATTTTGCTTTACCTGAAGTTTGTGCCCAATTATTGTTTCACGTGCATGTCTTGTCCTCAAATGCCTGTAATCCTCATTTAATAATGGCAAAACAGCCCCCTATATGGATAAATTGGTAACTATCTACTCAATTCTTCTTGTACTTACAGGTTTGTTTCTGGCTTTTCCCCAGAAAACTCTCATCAGATTAGAAGACTGGGCTTAGACTGTAATTATTAGCACCACGTCATTAGTTTTAAATCATATAGTTTGAAAACAATCAGACAACTCAGATGGGAAATAACAAGAGTTGATATACCAATTTTGTTTTACGGAGTCTTTTTTTGGAGAAAATTAGAACTCATCTTAGAAGAACTAATAATAAAACAAAAGCACTGCCATCCTTTCAATATCTAATCTGTCCCAAACACCGTAAGTACTACTGACTTTCAGAAGGCTAAGAGGAAAGTATTATTATCCCCACTTTCTAGATACAAGAGCCGAGGCTTCAGGAGTTTCATCAGCCTCCTGAAGACATTCTTTGTAAGTGCTAGAGCTCAGGTACAAGCGAGGCCTGTTCATTCCCAAGCCTGTCCTCTTAATGATTATGTTGGGCCTTTAACAAGGGTTTTAGAATGGCTGACTACATGAATGAGTGAATTAACGATCTTGTGGGAAAGACTATCACTAATACCCTTTTATGGGGAGGGTGGAAGCTTGGAGGAGAATTTCTATGTAAATAAAAGAACGGTTCAGCCCTTCGGGGCCGGTGCAGCCAAGGGTTGAGGATCAGCTCACAGAGACTATACTTTTCCTTGGTCCACAGTTGCCTTTCAGGGCACAACCTGCAAACATCTCTTAGTTGTAGAGTAAGCCTCTGATTGTAGGTCCTTTATTCCCTGCCCTCCTTCACTAGAGAGCATGATGCTTCTGCACCATGGGCCCCTCCATTCCTAATCAGATGACACCAAATATAATCAGGATTTGTAAGCTGGTGGTAAACAGGAAATAATAATCGCACCTCTGAGGCTATGGATGCCAGCGAGATAAATCATCATGTTAAAATGTAATGAAACTCTATTAAGTGTTTGGCATTATGCTAAACACTTTGCAAGCATTAGTCCCATTTACCATAAACCAGTTAGACTGGTAAGTTCATTTCCATTTTTCAATTGATGAAGCAGAGGATGCAAGCATTTCAACATCTTTCCCAGTTGCAAAGCTCAGGCTCCCTGAATTCTAAGGAGCTATGGAGTTTTACATTTGTCAGAATTATTCTGGAGCCTCCCATTCTTCTAGAACCATCTTCCTTTGCAAGAATCTTTTCTCCGAACATTTTTGGATTTACTAACATAAAGTCTAGGGTGACCATAGACTTTGGCTGACCATCCTCAGGATTTTCATCCTTAAGATATGAATCCCAAGATGGCATGGATATTATATCCTAAAGTCCTGATGGTTTTTATTTTATTAATTAATTCCTCCGTGGTGGCTAGAATTGGACATGGAATCATCTTTTTTTCCTAACTTCTTAGAGATAAACATCATCAGAAAATTTAAGATTTATCAGCTCAGCTATCTCAAACTCAGTGACTTTATCAGTTATTTCCAAGGTGGTTTAAGCCCAGAATCTTTGCCAACATATCGTCTGAGTTGATTCTGTGACTGGGTTTGAAAAGCATTATCCATAATTGTAGGTTTACATTATTGTTATTAACAACGTTTTGATGCCTATCAGATGAATTGCTGTCTTTCCTTTTACACACCCCACTTACAAGAGTCTGAGAAATTTTTACCTGGCCACAGACATTATTTTTCCCAAATGTTACTCACCCATTTGTAACTTTTTCTCTTAAGAGACAGTGATAGATGGTAGCCACACTTGTGGTGAGCATAGCATAGTGTACAGAGTTGTTGAATCACTTTACACCTGAAACTCATATAATATTGTGTGTCAACTATACTAAACCAGCAAACAAACAGTGACTCCAGTTCAAAACAAAACACCAAGACAAAACAAAACCCAAAATACACAAACAGTATCCACTGTCAGCATCTGAGCCCATCCTAAAGTAGGAGCTAGGCCTTGAGGCTTATTAGGTTTCAGGTTTTTGCTGGATAGGAATCCTGAAAAATTGGTTTGGGAGGAGATGAGCAATTGTGGAGTTTGAGCACGTACTCAAAATGTTTTTTGGGAAGAGCGACAAGACCCAGCCACCCACCAGCTGGAAGAGAGGAGGCAGAGCTTTGAGTTCCTTACCGTGGCGTCTTCCCCAGCATAGTGCTTGAGGACTCGGCTCCCCCCTGGGTGCCTGTTGGCCCACTCAGTGACATCGTAGACCTTGCGATTGATCACCAGCCACTGATCATCCTTCTGATTGTGTTTCTGGATCTCCTGCCAGCTGTACATGTTGAGACTTTTTCTGGGCATGCCACACTTCCCATTTGCCTCCTGCTTTGCAGAGACCTCGCCTCTCCCATTTGCTACTGGTTTCCCGTTGGCTTGATACTTCTCACCCAGACTTGGCTGACCCTCTCCTACAAGACTCCCATTACCTGCATGTTTGTCTTCAAGCTTCATTGTCATTATACCCCTCTGATTCCTGGGTTGACTCCTGAAATTTCTAATCCTTGCCTCTTATTAGACCGTAAAATGACACTTTTCCTTCCTTCTTATTCTACTGCTGCGTGATACCTGCACAGAAAACTTATTAGCCTAGTTATCTCTTTCCAAACCTGACAGTGAGCTCATCCCCAGCCTCACACTTCACTCTCTGTCCTGATCTCCACTGCCCTGATAGAGGCTGGATCACCTTCCCTCTCTCTGCTGCCTGATGTCTTTGCAGCACCCTCTTTCATCATTAAATGTTCCCTAGTAAAAAGCTTGGTCCAATCACAGTTGTTCTGAAAGTTGTGGCCCGCCCCAGGGCTATGGGGTGAGGCTCAGGAAACAGGGATGTCCAGCCCTGCCACCCAATGGGGTTGGGTTTACCAGGTCTCTGGTGTGCCTGTGGATGGAGACATTTAGTTTGTTAATTCTACATGTGAGTCAAAGCTTTTGAAATCTCCAGGATGACATGAATGACAGCTGTTATTCTCCCTGGGTTTTCATTTTTTTAACCAATATATTTTTTAAAAGTTTTAAATTTATCAAAAACACTAATGACTGGGAAACTCGCTTTTCTCTTTTTTCTTTGAAAGCTGTCTAATTATGTCACACTCCTAAAGGTAATAGCAACAGATATTTGCCAGATCACATGATGATTTATAAGCCCTTGTCACATACCTCATTTGATTTAATCCTCACATCAATCTTTTGAGGGAGGTACTATTAGTGTCCCATTTTCCAGGTGAGGAAACATGGGCTGAAGACGTCAGTTAACATGGCAGAACAACTTCGATGATAAGTAAATTGGTGCATGAATCCAGACTTTCTGATTCCAGATACCTGGCTTTTTCTACTGATTCTCCGAACCTAGGGTCTAGACATATATAACAATAACTTGACTCAGTGGTTTAGAAATGAGTCAGAGGAGGTATTCTGGGGCAGTGTAGTGGTGGTGGGGGGAAGGTGTTAATTTTTAAAAAAGAAGCAGTATGAAGTAATAGAAAATGCCCATTTTCATATTTGAGAATCAGTTCTAAGTAAATCATCAGTAATTCAGCCTCCGATTTATATACTAAGAGTTTTCTTCTAGTACTATTTATAATGCTTAAACTCAGAGATGGCCTAAATGACCATCAATAGGGAAGAAGACTGATGAACTATGTATATGTTGAATATTATATAGATATTAAAAAATACATTTTTATAGAATTTTTAATTGCATGGACTCATGTTTATATTACAAAAGTGAAAAAATTAGTCAATAAAATTCTATTTACTGAATAGTATATGATTGGAAGGAAAAAATGTAAAAATGTTGGCATTAGCTTAGATTATAATGATATTGAAACACTTTTTCATCTTTATTTTTAATACTATTTCCCAGATTTAAAAAATCAATACATATTACCTTATAGTTAGAGAAAGCAGATTTTTTTTAAAAAAATAGGGATCCAATAAAAAAATAGTGTGAATTTTGGAGCTAGGTAAACCTGGCGTCATATTTCTGTCGACCGTGTATTAGCTGTAGAGCATCATGCAAGTCACCTTACTTCTCTGGGCTTTAGTATTCCCATCTGTAAAATGAAAGAAGCACGATTCTCAGGATTACATTAAGTTAACACAAACACTGTAGTTTTACAGAAACCCTCAGTAGTTTCCAAGATTTCTGTATGGAAGTTTCATAAACTCGACATATAGACATTTTGTATTTGTAAGTTATACACATATATTCAGGCTACTTGCAGACTTTCAGTATAAATGAGGTTCGAAGACAACAGTATGAATTAAATTTGTCAAGGGCAGGTATGGGGCTTGTTCAGGGGAATTGGCCGTCCCTTTATGTGAGCTGGAGATAATGTCCTTTTGCTATATCACACAATGCAAACACACTGGTGGGAAGGGTGTGCGTGTGTGTGTGTGTGTGTGTGTGCACGTGCGCGAGTGTGTGTTGGGGGAGATAACCAAAGATTTTCACATTCCTCCATTATTGTTGGCATTGAAAACACTCGGTGCACAGCAGGACTTCTGTAATTGTTAGTTTCCTGTTGTACTTGTTTGGATATCAAGTCAACTATAAAGATAGCTACTCATTCCTTTAAAGCTTTTGTGCCGGTTTGTTTTGGAGTGTGGGAGGCTGTTTATAATACTAGAAACAAGAAACTTCGATCCTGAAATATCTAAACTGAGTATTTTTGCACAAGATTCTTACTATCTCTGTGTGTCAGGTTTCTTATTCTACAAAATGGGGTGAACCAAAAGTGTACTTATTAATCTGTAAAGAGGATTAAATTATATCATATATTGGGAAGAATCTCGTTTAGTGCCTAATACCTGGAGATGTTCAATAGATGTAGCAGCTGTTATTATTTTTATTATTCATGTTTTATTCTTGTTTTGGAATGTAGTTACCTGTGTAAGGCCCTCACTTCATTATATTTGTTTTTAAAAAAGTTTTGTCATTAAAATGACTATTGTTATTAAGGCCCAGGAGAAGAGATTAGGGGTGTTTGATTATGGAAAGTGAGTTTTTCTTGATTCTCCCATTTTCACCCCAAAACCAAGGGCCTGACATCTGGTACTTTCTTGGCTAGGTGTTCTGTTCTTTCTTCTTTCAAGAGGGACTGGTTCCTAGTGGACTCCATTTTGTTTTACTCAATTCTGTGGAAGAAAGAAAGAGAGAAAGGGATAGATAGAAATAGAGAGTGGGAGAGAAGGAGGATATCAAAGAGAGAGAAGGAAATGAGACAAAAAATAGAGGCAGTATATAAGAAAGGAGGAAAGAGAAAGTATGTCTGACATTGATGACCAAATCCCAGCTTGGTCCCGAACTGCTGCAAGTCTTGCCCCTTCAATGGGACTGTTTCATCATCTATAACACGAAATGCTGAACTTGATGGGCTCCAGCAATCCTTCAAGTTTCTCA
Source organism: Paguma larvata (assembly GCA_030068075.1). Classification (NCBI taxonomy): domain Eukaryota; kingdom Metazoa; phylum Chordata; class Mammalia; order Carnivora; family Viverridae; genus Paguma; species Paguma larvata. Next base: position 99,644,271 of record CM057831.1, on the reverse strand, counting down.
GTCTATGGAATGGGAGAGAAACTGTCCTTACTTCATTTCACAGGGAGGTGTAATGATTGACTTCTAGCTCTAGGACTGTTGTTGGTCAACAGGCATGAACACACCCTTCCCAGAGGGATCTCTTGTGGTTCAGGGGACAGGTTAGAATGATACCTTATGCTGGCCTTGTCACAGACGGAAAGCACATGAGCCTTTGCTAGTTGGGACCAGAACCCCTTTACATAAGGTAATTGGCATGGATTTGCTCCTGCTTTATGTGCAAGGTGTCTGGAAGGCTCAGAAAGTATTGGTAATGGAGGTTTTCCCAATAAAAGCCCTCAGCATACTCAGTTCTCAGCAGACATTCCTTTTCAGAATAGATGCAAGTCTGTCAGAACATGGGTATATGTGGCTGTGTCCTCATCTTCCTCAGTGTTGGAGGGGCTCGTTCCAGCCTTATAGAGAGCAGATGGATCACTCCTCAGTAACCATCTTCCTCATGATGCTCTAAGGCTTCTTTGGGGAAAAGGAGGTAAATGCTTCATCTCGGTGGGAATGTTCAGATTGCTTTGATTACAAGAAGGTAATCCTTTCAAAATATGATTCTGACAGGTCAATTCCACAATGAATTTTTTGAAGCATCTTTCACCAGGGGAGGGTGAGTCATTCGTGTATTTACAGATCTATCCATCCAGCCTGTATTGAGGAACTTCTGTGGACTGGCATTGTGTCTCCAGACCTTTCTGGCATATTTAAAAAGAATGTGAGTCTTTTTAAAAATTTACTTCTTATTTTTTTAATATTTATTTATATTTTTGTGAGAGAGAGAGAACATGAGCAGAGGAAGGGCAGAGAGAGGGAGACACTGAATTAGAAACAGGCTCCCGGCTCCCAACTGTCAGCACAGAACCGGATGCAGGACTTGAACCCACAATGAGATCATGACCTAAGTCAGACACTTAACCAACTGAGCCACCCAGGTGCCCCAAGAAAATGTGAGTCTTTTTTTTTTTTTTTTCATATCATTACTCCCTAAGAGGTCAGAATAGGAGTTACTGTGACTTGAATTTGGCATTCAGTTACTTGGGAGACTGAAGGCACAGTCCTGGGTCAGGCAGGTTAGACCAATGCAGGCCATTCAGAGTCCAAGGGCCCCCACCTCTCAGCCTGGAACTTGTCAGAAGCTGGTACAAGTTCTTCCTGCCATCAAGGTCTTTCTTGCCTTCACACAATTCATTGAAGATTTGCAGAGAATTTTATTACTTTCTGGTTGCCATGCTAGACAACCTGCAGATAAGGAGTGAACAAATCCTCCTTTTCTCTGCCTGGAGAGGTGCTAAAATAACAACAATGGAAGGAAATACACTTCCCCTCCCCTCAACCCTCAAGAATTTAGTTTCTTTGTAGAGTTAGACTTTACCCCGGAATTCAAAATCCAGGACTACTGTTTCTAGTGCTGTGAACACGGACCAATGCCTTAATTTCCCCATGACTTCATTTCCCCATTTGTAAAACGGGTCTGATGGTAATAACACTGAAAACTCATAGATTTTCTTTTGTGAAGAATACTTGTGCTAATTCACTTGAGGTGCTTGAGAAAATGCCTGGCATGTGTGAAATTCTCTATAAATGTTAGCCACTGGTATTATTCTCTTTATCTGAGTCAGCATATCATTCAACCATAGCAAGTACTTGACAAGCACTTGTGAGTGCAAGATACGGCTTCTTTTCAGATATTATGTTTTCTTAGAGGAAGTGGGAAGTAGTTAAATAGGCAAGAACAAGAGACAAGGATGTATTGGGTCAGCAACCGAAGTAGTGAAAGAAAATATCAAAGTATAAATTACAGACTGAAGAAACAGGTTAAATGTTCTTCCTCAATCTCTCACCAGCTTGGTTCTCTGAACCACCTTCTAGTACTTGGAATCTTTTCTCTAAGCTACTGGTTTCTCTTTAAGAACATTTTCCAGTTCGGTAATGTCATAAATTAACACAAAAAGGCCATCTTATGCACAATCCTATAGTAATGTCCTCAAAGTCAAAGCACTGCCTTTTTAGGAAAAAGATGAATATCATCTATTTAAGTTTATTTTACTTATTTTGAAAGACACAGAGAGAGAGAAAGAGAGAGAGGGCATGGGAGGGGCAGAGAGAGAAAGAGAGAGAGAGAGAGAGAGAGAGAGAGAGAAAATCCCAAGCAGGCTCTGCTCAGCAGCAAAGCCCAAAGCAGGGCTTGAATTTAGGAACTGTGAGATCTTGACCTGAGCCAAAATCTGGAGCTGGATATTTAACCAACTGAGCCAGTCAGGTGCCTCTAGTGTGAAACCATTCTTATTAACCACACAATCACACGACAAGTAGGACTGAACACAGGGGAGTCGATTTTTCTATGGACTTGCTATGATTAGTTGCTCTCTACCTACCTATCTGTTTATAAAGTGCTTTGAGCTCCTGGAGGACTGACATTATATAAGTGCATATGAATGTAGCTGCTATTATTAACAGCGATCTGCTCCCAGAATGGCTCATTTGGCTCGGGGCACACCCTGGCTGTGTGTGAATGGAGTGACTGCATGAAACACACACCCATTTTCCCAGGACTACTCTTCTGAAGTTCTTTATCATTTCAACAGTTTGTTTGAAAATCATCCCAATTAGCTACTGGTGCTTTGGCTTTGACGAGTCTCATCGTCTCAAAGCCAACATTCAGGAAGGACTGCCTCAGTCACAGGCATTCCCAGCACCCAGCTTGTCCCTGTCAGCTGGTGTTTGGCTGGCCCTGGTCCTTCCAGGGACCAAATTCTAGAGGGGCGGCATGGCCTCCTCTTCTCACAGACTCTCTCATGGTGTCAACTGCTGCCTTATCTCACAGAGAGAAAGGATAAAGGAGACAGGTTGCTGAGAAAGAAAACATGAACACCCAAGAATCCACATTCCACCAGCCAAGGAAGAGATGGGGAAGTCAGGGGACAAAGCTGGGGATTAAATTCTAAGGTCTGGGGGATGAGGGGATGGGGGTGGGGGGCAGGACTTTTGCCTGTTTGGTTCATCACCCTATGTATACAGTCCAGCCAAGTATTAAGTCCTGATGAAATATTTGTTCAGCACATGAATAAACGCATGAATGACCAGGAGAATGGACTGAGTTTCAGGATTTCCAGGGGCTTTTAGCTGGCCTCCAGGTACACCGTTTGTGGAGACAACACATGACAAAAAGAGACTTTTTTAAGGCATTTGCTTATGTCCATAAGATTTACCTACCTCAGTTTACCTACTTCTTACCAGAGTAGAATGAGACATGCTATTAGCTGTATTCTTCAGGCAGAAGAAAACAGATTCAGAGAGATTGGATATATTAAATACTGTGCCAGGGATTACAAGGCTCCAAAGTGGTGATAAGAATGGAGACGGTTTGCATCTACTCTCTAATATTAAAGAGTAAATGCATGCCCTAGTGGTCATGCTTCAAGTGGCTTCACGTCACTGGTCACCACAGTTTTATTAACATTTCTCAGCAATATTACTTTGCTTTCCGCTCAGTAATATCCTATGCAGTCTCATCTCAGTGTTGGAAGATTTGGTGAGTTTACCATGTGGTTTAGTGAACCCCTTGGCCATGGTCCCCAAGTTTGCTGAACCCGCTGTAATGTCATTTGGCCTCCAGGAGGCAGTAGCCACAGTTGTACACAGCCTTCCTTCGAACTTCCTCCCTGCATGTGTGTGGTCAAGTTTGTGGGCAGATATTATTGCAACACGCTGATTTATTAAAACAGATGACATTCCACAGATATTGTCTTGATATTTCTTCTCTCTTTTTCCTTTTCTCCATCTCTACCTATCCCTTTCTTTTCTTCCTCTTTCTTTTCTCCATTTTTCCCCCCTCCTTTCTGCAGAGCTTTCAGAGATTCATATATAGTATGTGTCTTCAGGTGAATAGAAAACTAGCATTGTGTTTTTCAAGATCTTGATGCTGCTTCTCCCAAGTCCATGTGTATGAATGTGTGCGAGTGTGCTCGCGTGCACGTGTGAGTGTGCCTCAGAGTAAAGAAGGAAGATTTGACCTGACAGAGCAAGTTCCTCTGTAGGCAAAATCCAGACAGCTCTTCCTGCACGGACACAGGAATCCACTACGATGATTCCTACAATCTGTGAGCATGGAGGCTCTGGAGGTGTTAATTAAATTTCAAAAATAACGTGAATGATCAGGGTGGGATTTAATTTATCAGTGACCATTGCATCGCTTGGTTTTAAAGAGAGATGAAATCTTTTTACTTTCAGAGAGTATTTGAAGTCATAGTTCACAGTTATTTAAGAACGAACTTACTTGGTTCAGTTCCTCCCTAAAATAAAAAAAAAATTCAGATTAAAAAAAATCTGAAACCTACATAGAATTTGCAAGAATAGAGAAATGAATACTCATCTACCTGTCATCTAGATCCCCCAACTGTCAAAATTTTACTACATTTGCTTTATCTCTTTCATGCATGTATAAGGATATTATCTATTTATCTACTATCTATCTATCTATCATCTATCATCTATCTTCTATCTATCCATCATCAATCATCATCTGTCAATCATCTATCAATCATTCATCTATCATCTTTATTTGAATAAGTACTCATGTTTTTAAAAAATTTACTGTTATTAATTTTGTAAATTTTTACCAGTTAAGGCTAAAGAAAGCTGATGTTTTGTCCTTTTGATGTATTTCCATCAAGATTTTTTAAATTTAAATTTTAGTTAGCCAACATACCGTGCAATATTGGTTTCATGAGTAGAACTCAGTGATTCATCACTTATATACAACACCCAGTGCTCATCATTACAAGTGCCCTCCTTAATACCCCTCAACCATTGACCCCCATCTCCCACTCCTCCCTCCATCAACCGTCAGTTTGTTCTCTCTTGTTAGGGGTCTCTTCTGGCTTGTTTCCTTCTCTTCTTTCCATCCCTTTCCATAGGTTCATCTGTTTTGTTTCTTAAATTCCACATATGAGTGAAATCATATGGTACTTGTTTTTCTCTGGCTTATTTCACTTAGATTAATATATCCTAGCTCCATTCACATTATTGCAAATGTCAAGATCTCATTCTTTTTGATGGATGAGTAGTATTCCATTATATATACAAATCACATCTTCTTTATCCATTCATTAGTCGATGGACATTTGGGTTCGCTCCATAGTTTGTCTATTGATGATAATGTTGCTATACCATTGGGGTGAATGTACCTGTTCGAATCTGTATTTTTGTATCCTTTGGGTAAATATCTAATAGCGCAATTGCTTCATCATGGAATAGTTCTATTAAAAAATTTTTTAAAAACATTTGTTAATTTTTGAGAGACAGAGGCAGAGCATGAAGGGGGGAGGGGCAGAGAGAGAAGGAGACACAGAATCTGAAGCAGGCTCCAGCTCTGAGCAAGCTGTCAGCATTTAGCCCGATGGGGGGCTAAAACCCACAAACTGGGAGATCATGACCTGAGTCAAATTTGGATGCTTAACCAACTGAGCCACCCAGGTGCCTCAGGTAGTTCTATTTTTAGTTTTTTGAGGAACTCCCATAGTGTTATCAAGAGTGACTTCACCAGTTTGCATTCTTACGAACAATGCAAGAGGGTTCTCCTTTCTCCACATCCTCACCAACACCCGTTGTTTCTTGTGTTGTTAATTTTAGCCATTCTAACAGGTGTGAGGTGGTAGCTCATTGTGGTTTTGATTTGTATTTCCCTGATAATGAGTGATGTTGAGCATCTTTTCATGTGTCTGTTAGCCATCTAGATGTTTTCATTGCAAAAGTATCTATTTGTGTCTTCTGCCCATTTATAAACTAGGTTATTTGTTTTTTTTTGGGGGGGGCGTTGAGTTTGATAAGTTCTTTATAGACTTTGGATACTAACCATTTATCTGATATGTCATTTGCAAATATTTTTTCCCATTCCATAGGCTGCCTTTTAATTTTGCTGATTGTTTCCTTCACTGTGCAGAAGATTTTTATCTCGATGAAGCCCAATAGTTCATGTTTGCTTTCTTCCCTTGCCTTTGGTAATGTGTCTAGTAAGAAGTTGCTTTGGCCAATGTCAAAGAGGTTGTTGCCTATGTTATTCTCTAGGATTTTGATGGTTCCCTGTCTCACATTTAAGTCTTTCACCCATTTTGAATTTATTTTTGTGTATGGTGTAAGAAAGTCGTCCAGTTTCATTCTTCTGCATGTTGCTGTCCAGTTTTCCTGACATGATTTGAGGAAGAGAATGTCCTTTTTCCATTGGATATTCTTTCCTGCTTTGTCGAAGATGAGTTGACCATAGAGTTGTGGGTCTGTTTCTGGGTTTTCTATTCTGTCCCATTGATTTATGGGTCTGTTTTTGTGCCAGTGTCATCATGTCTTGGCGACTATGGCTTTGGAATATAGCTTGAAATCCAGAATCATAATGCCTCCAGTTTTGTTTTTCTTTTTCAGGATTGCTTCGGATGTTCAGGTTCTTTTGTAGTTCTGTACAAATTTTAGGATTGTTGTTTTAGCTCTCTGAAGAATGGTAGTGGTATTTTGATAGGGATTGCATTAAATGTGTAGATTGCTTTGGGTAGTAGAATCATTTTAAAAACGTTTGTTCTTTCCTTTTAAATTTTTAAAAAATGTTTATTTATTTTTGAGACAGAAAGAGACAGAGTGTGAGTGGGGAAGGGGCAGAGAGAGAGGAAGACACAGAATCCGAAGCAGGCTCCATGCTCCAAGCTGTTAGCACAGAGCCTGATACAGGGCTCGAACTCACGAGCCGTGAGATCACGACCTGAGCTGAAGTCAGACACCCAACCTGCTGAGTCACTCAGGCACCACAACAATGTTTGTTTCTTCAATCTATGAGCATAGAATGCTCTTCCATTTCTTTGTGTTCTCTTCAATTTCTTTCTTCAACTTCTATAGTTTTCCAGATACACATCCTTTACCCCTTTAGTCAGGTTTATTCCTAGGTATCTTATTGTGTTTGGCACAATTGCAAATGGGATAAATTATTTCTTCTGCTGCTTCATTATAGGTGTATTGAAATACAACACAGTTCTGCATGCTGATTTTATTTTATTTTTTATTATTTAAATTTTTTTTTAACGTTTATTTATTTTTTGAGAGACATAGAGACAGAGCATGAGCAGGGGAAGGGCAGAGAGAGAGGGAGACACAGAAACCGAAGCAGGCTCCAGGCTCTCATGAGCCATCAGCGCAGAGCCTGATGTGGGGCTTGAACTCACACACAGACTGTGAGATCATGACCTGAGCTGAAGTTGGCCGCTTAACCCACTGAGCCACCCAGGTGCCCATGCATGCTGATTTTATACTCTTGTGACTTTGCTGAATTCATGTATTAGTTCTAGCAATTGTTTGATGGAGTCTTTTGGGTTTTCTACATAGAGTATCATGTCATCTGCAAAAAGCGAAAGTTTGACTTCTTCCTTGACAGTTTGGATGAGTTTCATTTCTTTTTGTTGTCTGATTGCTGAGGCTAAGACTTCCAGTACTATATTAAATAGTAATGGTGAGAGTGGGCATTCTTGTCTTTTTCCTGACTGTAGGAGAAGTGCTCTCAGTGTTTCCCCATTGAGGATGATACTAACTTTGGGTCTTTTGTATTTGGCCTTTATGATGTTGAGGTATGTTCCATTTATCCCTAATTTACTGAGGGTTTTTATCAAGAATCAATGCTGTATTTTGTCAAATGCCTTTTCTGCATCTATTGACAGGATAATATGGTTCTTATCCTTTCTTTTATTAATGTGGTGCATATGTTTATTGATTTGTGAATATTGAACCAGACTTGCAGTTCAGGAATAAATCCTACTTGATCACAGTGAATAATTTTTTTAATGTACTGTTGATTTGATTTGCTAATATCTTGTTGAGAAATTTTACATCCATTTTCTTCAGGAATATTGGCCAGTAATTTTCCTTTTTAGTGGGATCTGTTTCTGGTTTTGGAATCAAAGCAATGCTGGCTTCATAGAATGAACGTGGAAGTTTTCCTCCCATTTCTATATTTTGGAACAGTTTGAGAAGAATAGGTATTAACGCGTCTTTAAATGTATGATAGAGTTCCCCTAGGAACTCTTGTTTATTGGGAGAGAGAGAGTGACAGCTGGGGAGAAGGGCAGAGGGTGAGAGAGAGAGAATCTGAAGCAGGCTCCATGCTCTGCCTGACGCAGGTCTCAATCCCACGATCCTGGGATAATAACCTAAGCTGAAATCAAGAGTCGGATTGTCAACTGACTGAGCCACCCAGGCAGACTTATTGGGAGATTTTTGATTACTGACTCAATTGCTTTGCTGGTAATGGATCTTCTAAAATTGTCCATTTCTTTGTTAGTTTCTGAGTTTCTAGGAATTTGTCCATTTCTTCCAGACTGCCCAGTTTGTTGACAAATGATTTTTCACAGTATTGTCTTATAATTGTATTACTGTGGTGTTGGTTGTGATTTCTCCGCTTTCATTTGTGATTTTATCTATTCGAGTCATTTCTCTTTCCTTTTGGTAAGTCTGGCTAGGAGTTTATCAATTTTGTTAATTCTTTCAAAGAACCAACTCTTAGTATTGTTAATCTTTTCTATTGTTTTTGTTTTGTTTTTTCAATTGTTTGTTTGGTTTTTTGGTTTCTATTTCATTTTTTTTCCATTATAATCTTTGTTATTTCCCTTCTTCTGCTTTCTTTTCTAGCTACTTTAGGTGCAAGCTTAGGTTGTGTATTTGGGACCTTTCTTGCTTCTTGAGATTGGCCTGAGTTGCAATGTACTTTCCTCTTAGGAATGCCTTTGCTGCATCCCAAAGGGTTTGGACCATGATGTTTTCATTTTCATTTGGTCCCACATATTTTTTTATTTCGTCTTTAATTTCCTGGTTAACCCATTTATTCTTTAGTAGGAAGTTCTTTAACTTCCATGTATTTGAAGGCCTTCCAAATCTTTTTCTTGTGATTGACTTCAAATTTCATAGCATTATGATATGACTATATGCATGATATGATCTTGATCTTTTTATACCCAGTGAGGGCTTATTTGTGACCCAGTATGTGATCTATTCTGGAGAATGTTTTATGTGCTCTTGAAAAGAATGTATATTCTGCTGCTTTAGGATGAAATGTTCTATCTGTCAAGTACATCTGATCCAGTGTGTCATTCAAAGTCATTTTTTCCTTGTTGATTTTCTATTTAGATGATTTTTTCCATTGTTGTAAGTGGTGTGTTAAATTCCCTACTATTATTGTATTATTATCAAAGAGTTTCTTTATGTTTGTTATTAATTGATTATATATTTGGCTACTTCCAAGTTGGGGCATAAATATTTATAATTAGTAGATCTTCTTGAAGGATAGACCCCTTAATTGTGATATAGTGCCCTTCTTCATGTCTCGTTACAGTCTTTGTTTTAATATATATTTTGTCTGATATATGTACGGCTACTCTGGGTTACTTTTGAAGTCCATTAGCATGATAGATGGTTCTCCATTCCCTCACTTTCAATCTGAAGGTGACTTAAGGTCTAAAATGAGTCTCTTGTAGGCACCATATAGATAGATATTGTTATTTTTATCCATTCTATATCCCATGACTTTTTATTGGAGCATTTAGTTCATTCACGTTCAGAATGATTATTGAAAGATGAGTTTAGTGCCATTGTGTTGCCTGTAGAATTGGTGTTTCTGATGATGTTCTCCAGTCCTTTCTGATCTTCCTTGCTTTGGTCTTTTTTTTTTTTTTCCCCCACTCAAAGTGTCCCCTTTAATATTTCTTGCAGGGCTAGTTTAGTGGTCATGAACTCCTTTAGTTTTTGTTTGTCTGGGAAACTATCTCTCCTTCTATTCTGAATGACAGCCTTGCTAGATAAAGAATTCTTGGCTACATTTTTTTCCCTATTAAGTATATTGAATATTTCTTGCCACTCCCTTCTGGCCTGCCAAGTTTCTATGAACAGATGTACTGCAAACATGATCTGTCTTCCCTTGTAAGTTAAGGACTTTTTTCCTCTTGCTGCTTTCAGGATTCTTTCCATGTCTGTGTATTTTGTGAATTTGATTATGATAATGCCTTGGTTTTCATCGACTTAAAAAAAAATCTTTTAGTTTGTTTATTTTGAGAGAGAGAGAGAGAGAATGAGTGGGGAAGAGGCAGAGAGAGAGGAATGGAGAATTCCAAATAGGCTCTGTGCTGACACAGCAAAAAGCCAGATTCAGGGGCTTGAACCCACCAACCATGAGATCATGACCTGAGCCAAAAATCAAGATCCAGATGCCCAACCAATTGAGCCACCTAGGTGTCCAGATGATTGGCTTTTGTTAAATTTAATGGGAGTTCTCTGTGCCTCTTGGATTTTGATGTTTGTGTCCTTCTCCAGATCAGGGAAATTTTCAACTATAATTTGTTCAAATAAACCTTCCGCCTCCTTTTCTCTCTTTCTGTCTTCTGGGACTCCTATGATATGAATGCCAATATGTTTTAATAGGTCTCTGAGTTTATTAAGTCTGCCTTCATGGTCCATGACCTTACTTTCCCTCTTCTTTTCTGCTTCATTATTTTCCATAATTTTATCTTCTATATCACTGATTTGTTCCTCTGCTTTGTCCAGCCTCATTTTTATGGTCTCCATTTGGGATTGCATCTCAATCATAGAATTTTTATATTCAGTTGAGTGGATTTTAATTCTTTTATCTCTGCAGTAAGGGATTCTCTAGTGTCTTCTATGCTTTTTTCAAGGCAGCTAGTATTCTTACAATTGTTTTAAAGCCCAATTCATACATCTGACTTATATCTACATTGATTAAATCTCTAGTTGTTATTTCTTCTTATTCTTTCCTTTTTGGGTAAATTCCTCCATATCGTCATTTTGGAGAGAAAGAAAAATAAAGCAAAATGAATCAAATTAAAAATTAAAAAATCAAAGAAAAAATTAAAAAAATTAAGATAAAATACATAAAGGAGGCTAGATCCTGGATGTGTTTTGGTCTGCTTGTCGTGAGAAGCTTAATAGAAAAAAGGTAGAAAGAAAAGAAAAAGAAGAAAAAGATTAAAAATTTTAAAAATATATAAAATAAAAAAATAATAAAAATATAAAAATAAAATAAAAAATAAAAATTTGCTCTTCCTATATCAAACAAACAAAACAAACAAAATGAAACATAAAAACAGAAAATAATTTAAAAAACCAACCAATTACCTAACCAACAAAAAACCCCCAAAGGACGCTAGATCTTTTTTACCCTGGAGCTGAAGCTTTGCAGCACTCTATGCTCCTTTGACTTGGTATGGGTAAGGGGTTTGTACTGATCTACTGGGGAAGGGCCTGCTGCTCTGATTCTCAGGTGCAATTGCCCCAGTGGGGACCTGTCTGCAGGGTACAGGGGGCGGGGCTTGTTGTAGCGGCTCCCTTCTTCACTTGGTGGCGCTTTTTAGCTCACTGAGGTGGATCAAGCTGGTGGGAGGGATAATGGCTTCACCACATTCTCTCATCTTGGGAGCAGGAAATGTGCACTACCCGTCTTCAGTTAGCCCTCATAGATGCACAGTTACCCTGCCTGTGTTCCTGGTTTCCATCTGATCCCTGCCTTCATCTTGTCTGTGTTGGAGCTATCTGCCTCCCAAATGGGGTAGCACTCCTGTGTTTTATCTCAGGGGCAGCTTTGTTTCAAAACCCCACACTTCAGAGACACCCAAGGTACAACTGCACTGATCCTTTGGGAGAAGATCTCCCTGCATTGTGGCTGGTGCAGCTTGTTGCAGAATACAGCCATGCAATAGCACCATAGATTAGAGTTTATATGGTAAATCACAACACAAAGCCAGCATTGGGGATTGCTGCCCTCAATCGACATCTCTGTTCCTATACTGGAGAGTGGGACAGCTGGATGGCACCTGCAGGGTCCTTTGCCTGTGGAGAGGTGATATCACCTCTCTCAAATGTATGCCCAGCTGTGGCCAGTGCTAGCCTGTCCCAGAAAACAGCCATGTGACCATGAAGTGTATCAAAGTTTATGGTAAATTGCAACACACATCCAGTGTCAGGGTTTGTAGACCTCTGCCAGTGTCTTTGTTCTTATACATAAGTAGGGCAGCTCAAAGGGACCCCCAGGGTCCTTTGCCTGTAGAGAGGCTATATCACCTCTACCAAATGCACTCCTAGCAGGGAAACTGCTTCTCCCCATGTGACCCTGGGGATTCTCAGACTTCCTGCTACTGGGGTTCAGCTCTTCTCTCCCATGGGCACACAGCTCACCTTCCTAGGTATGAACAAGGTCATGTCTAAAACTTTGGAATCTGCGTTCCCCTGTTTACAGGAAACTGGCGGTATTGTAACCCTCTCTTTTTTCCTTGTGGAAGGTTTTGGGGAATTGTTTTCTTGTGCCATCCCCTCTATGTGTTTTCACTCTTTCTTTTTCTGTACTTTCTCTCTCCTCCTTCTCTCTCCCTACTTCCGCCATGGTCAGGGCTCCCTTCCCTGGGGAGTACCCGAGGCTTTTTTCTCCCATGAACTATACACAGGTCCTACTGGGTCATTTTTTTTTTCTGGTATGTACAGCTTTGTTCTCTAAAACTTCTATTCAATTTCTCGGATGTTCAGAATGATTTGATATTTATCTAGCTGTGTTTAAGGGAGGAGGCAAGCTTAGGGTCACCCTATTCCTCTGCCATTTGACCTCTCCCACACACACCCATCAACTTCTGATGGTAACATTTACTTCCAGCACACAAAAATGTCCCAATCTCACTTTTCCTGCCCTAGCCTCAGAAGTAGATACTCGGTTCATGTTAATGAGACATTATATTCAGAAACTAAGATCTTGGAGTGATAAGGAAGTCTCTAAGAATTTGAATGTGTCTATTCATATAAAGACTTTCTTGTGATCCCAATGTATTCCAAGAAGATCACACTATGTTGAACAAGAAATAAAGTTACTTTCAGCCAGTAAATGACCCTAAATACATGGTCAGTTCAGAAAAATAGAACCAATTTATACAATGGAATCCGTCTCCCTTTTTTATTACAGTCTCTTTCTTTGGTATTTTTATATGTAGTAAAGAAGGAGACAAGCCAAATATCAGAGTTGGAATTCCACCTTGCTTCCTAAGAGAAGGATGATCATTAGAGAAGGCACAGGACTCCTAAGTTACACAACAAGCAAGTGATAAATGGGGGGTACTTGCCACCTTTCTTAGGAGGGTGTTATGATGAGTAAGAAAATGCGTTTAACTCAATGCACGGCACAGCGGAAGAATCAATAAATATTCACCGCTAAAAATAGTTTTGTGTAGTGGAAGTAATGAGTGTGTTGCTATACTTGAAGAAGGGACATCTTCAATCATTTTATTTCTCTCAGTACCACGTAAACACTGAGGATCTTGTACCACAGGGGCAAAGCAAAACACTAGCAATGCTTAATTTGAGATATTCTTGCTAACGTTTGGGATCTTGAACTAGATTCAATATGAGTTCAAAAACTAAAGAATATATTCAGTTAGGCTAGTGGCAGAAGGTGAAATTCTAGGGGAATTTAGAATAAAAAGATGTGGGAGCAGCTGAAGAATCCAGAAGATGGGGGATCAAGACAGAATAGGGATGTTTCAGAGAGGTATTGCATACAATTCAAGAAACCCAAGTAAAGATCTTGAATTAAATCACAGCAGCGGTTTATATCCTGCTTTTATTTATTTAACATATTTTTCATCAACATTTCCTCTTTGCAAAGTATTCTTTGAAAAGCACAACTCCAAATGGCTAAATGATTTTCCACATTATGAAGGTACCACCCTTTACCTAGCAATATCCTTAACGTTGGTTAGGTAATTGTCGATTTTTTTCCATTATTAATAACATAATAACAAAATCCCTCTCAGTAAATATTTATCTGCATTATATCTATAGGAAAAATTCTTTGAATGGAAAATACAGGGTCAAAGGGTGGACTATTTTTATAGTTATTGACAACTGCTATCAAACTAACTTTGAGAATTTATGCTTATCAGTTTCATTAAAAGTGTAGTAATTACAAAGGCAAAGGAATATATGAGAACTTTTCTAAGAGTCTGGTTCATAATGCTGTATATCTGCTGCTAGGTTACTTTCCAGAATTTGCCATCTTACTGGAAGGTTAACTGGCTGATGACTATATCCTTTCCCAGTGTTTCTGGTGGTGCTGAGCTTCTAGTAGGTGCTCATGGGATGCCTGTGGATTCATTTCATTGTCACTGCACACACCACCTGAACCAGAGCAGATATTGAAGAAAGAAAGAGGGCTTGTCTTTTTGCTTGTAGGAAGATATCTCCTGAGCAACATTTCTTATAATGTATCTATTGAAATGACTCAAGACGTACATAATAATTTTATTTTTATTTATTTATTTATTTTAATGTTTATTTATTTTGAGAGAGAGAGAGAGAGAGAGAGAGAGTCAGAGAGAGAGAAAGAGAGAGTGAGTGCACAAGCAGGGGGAAGGGCAGAGAGAGGAGGAGACAGAGGATTCCAAACAGGGTGTCAGCACAGAGCCCAACGTGGGCTCAAACTCACAAACTGTGAGATCATGACCTGAACCGAAATCAAGATCAGATGCTTAACTGACGGAGCCACCCAGGCGCTTCAATACATAATAATTTTAGATATATATGTAAGAAAATGTAAGTGCCTCTTGTGCCTATGGTGGAAACCTTTACTTTCCACTTTCTGATTTGTTTTACCTTTTGAAAATTTTACCAGTAGCAAGTGTTACTTTTTTACCTGTAGCAATGACAACAAAAAGCTAGGAGAGCATGAGGTTCTAGCCTGTCTGTAGTTTTCAGGCACTGCTTCCATTCCTAAGCACCCACTCACTTCCACGTAAACTGGCTACCACATCACTTCTGCCAGAGTTACCATGACTACGTAACTGCTCAACCCAGGAGCTCTTGCTCAGTATTCACCCTCTTGGATTTCAGGTAACATCTGACCCTGTTTTGAAGTTCACTCTATTTTCCTGGCTTCTGGACACTCCTTGATTCCTTGCCTTTTCCAATCACTCATTCTCCCATTGGGTAAGCATTCCCGACCTTTTGCCTCCTTTATGTGTACCTTTTCTCTTTGTGCAATAGTATTAACCCCCATGGCTACCCCACAAGGGTGTCTTAAGGTCTCTATCACTACTTCTGATCTTTTACTGTGGCTCCAAATCACATTTGGCAATTGGTGAAGGCTATGAAACTCTCTTTGGAAATATATTGTAAACGTACCAAACAAAATACATACTATT
Source organism: Paguma larvata (assembly GCA_030068075.1). Classification (NCBI taxonomy): domain Eukaryota; kingdom Metazoa; phylum Chordata; class Mammalia; order Carnivora; family Viverridae; genus Paguma; species Paguma larvata. Next base: position 99,629,032 of record CM057831.1, on the reverse strand, counting down.
ACAAAAAGCTCAACTATTTAAGTCTTTGACCAAGGGTATGAGGATCTGTCTGGTGTTTTCAATAGAACTTTCTACCTCTTTGGCAGTCTTCTATATCTGTGCTGTCCAATACTCGTGGCTGCTCATGACTTGAAATGTGGCTAGTGTGGAAATGAGATTACGAAGACTGAATTTTTAATTTCATTTAATTAATTAAAATTTAATTGTAAATAGCCACATGTGACTAAGGGCTAGCGCATTGGATAAGTACTGATCTAAATATTTATTTTCTCATACCTGCTAGAAAACTCTTAGCAAAGTACATTCAATCTGCCATAAAGATAATCGAACCCTATTCTAAAGCAGTCCCTTATCCTGATATCTCTTTTAATCTTAATGCATTATCAGTCACCAGGAATCAAAACTTCTGTCATCTTTTATTCCATCCTCTTATATGTCATGAATAGTGAACATTCATTAAGTTTTCACTAGGTATTAGGCATTGCTTTAAGTGATTTACAATAATTATCAAATTGCATTAAAAGTGAAATGTAGAAGTTGTTTGCTACAATTTGCAGTAGGTTGGAGAGATTAAGTAATATTAGTAATATATCCATTCCATGAATTTCCAGATCCATTTACTTCCAAATTCACTAAAAGCACTAATTTTTCACTTAAAGTCAGTGAGACTCACTGAAAATACAGGTTCTTGGTACCTGGCTGGAATTTATTTATCTCACATTGTGATCAGAAGCTTCAAGCAGCAGCTACCTATACGCTGAGAGACAAACCCTGGGAATACAAATTCCCTTTCACAGAAAATAATATTTGCTGACATAATGTTTGATTGAGAAGACTCTACTTGTTGAGATACAAAGATAAAGGTTGTATTTTCTTTAATAACTGCCACCTCCTCTGCTCTTTGGACCCTCCCTTTCCAGGTGGGCAGTGAGCTCCATTAATATGATTGCAGTCAGATGCCTTACCCGTGCAATCATTTGAGTCATTAAAAGTCTCATTATGATTGTAAAGATATAGCACTTTCCATTTTAAAACTTCAGTCTCATAAACGATCTCATGCGCATTGCTGAAGGGAATGTGAAATGGCACAGGTCCAAATGCAAAACAATTTGGTAGTTTCTTATAAAGGTAAATATACACTTATCATATGAATGATACAGCAATTGTGCTCCTGGGTATTAAACTTATGTTCATACAAAAAACTTAACAGAAATTTCATGGCAGCGTTCTTTAGCAGAGCTCCCAACTGGAAACAACCCAGATGTCCTTCAGTAAGTAAAGGGTTAAACAAACCGGGTATATCCTTGCAAAGGAATACACTCCATCAGTAAGAAGGAATAAATGATACATGCAACAACTTGGATGGCCCTCAAGGGCGTTATGCTAAGTGCAAAGAAGGGCTATATACAGTATGATTCCATTTGCATGATGTTATTGAAATAACAAAACTGTAGTGATGGAAAATTGACCAGTTGCTATCAGAGATTAGAGCTCAGGGAAGGAGGTGACTGTTACAGAGTAGCAAGAGGGAGTTTTGTTGCAAGGGAACAATTGTCTATCTTGATTACGGTGATGGTTACCTGAGTCTGCACATGTGATACAATTTTACAGAATTATATACCAAAACAAACAAAGAAAAAGTTCACGTAAATACTGGTGAATCCAATTAATGTCTGTACCTGAGTTAACAGTATTATACCATTTTCAATTTTCTGGCTCTGACTATGGACTGTGGTTACGTAATGTTATGAGTGGGAGAAGTGAGGTGGAAGGTACATGGTAACTCTGCTATAATTTTTGCAACTCCTGTGAGTCTCAAAGTATTTCAAAATAAAAGTCATTAAAAATCAATCTCATATTCAGTTTAAAGGTTTTCCGACACTTCCCAAAAACCTCACTTAAGCTGGCCCAGTAAGTCCATTCCCTCTGATGTTGGAGAGGGAAGGAGAGCATTTCCTGTAATCACTGTTCCCTTGTATCTCACTTTCTCAACCTCAGCACTATTGACCTCTTGGGGCAGATAATTCTCTATTGTTGAGTTGGGGTATAGGGATGGGTTCTCCTAAGCATTGTAGGATGTTTAGTACCATTCCTGCCCTGTACCCACTTGATACCAGTAGGAAGCTGCCCCTACCCCTCTGCCAAGTCATGACATCCAAATTGTCTCTCAAGATATTACCAGTTATTCACCGTGGCGATAGAATCACCCACAGCAAAGAATCCCTGCCCCATGTGATCATTCCCACAATGACAAGGATAGTGTGGCTGCACGAAGCCCCCATAGGCCTCATGAGGGATAGAAGACTCACTCCCAAGCAACTCTTGAGAATTTGGCTACAACTTCCAGTTAAGTCATAGCTGATGACAAAATGCTGTCCCTGTACTGTGGTGGTCCTGTGGGAAGTATGCAGTTGCCAATTTTGTCTTCCTGCCCTACTCTTTCTGGGGCCTACGGGATTCCTCTTCTCTACTGAAGGAGCTGTAATTGCCCACTTTTGCCAGGCCAAGCCGCCACATTAGGTTACGTAAAAATACGATATTTGTAAATACAGTGACTATGGAGGAAAATAATAAATGATTCAGGTCCATCCTCCACAAAAAGCTTTCTCTACCTTTATAGCCTTTGGAGATGTTCCTATTCAACCCACTAGTGTCTTCATTCACTTGGCATAAAGCTGGGGTGACTTGGATTGTTAATCACCTCATGAACTATGTGCAGCATATTAACTAGAACAAAAACCATAGGTCAAATGACCTAAAGAGAATGACCTCAGTGATCTGAGGGAGGCTAGAATTCAACCTCCTCACAAACAGGTGATTGGGACTTATCCAGTGTCAGACATGGAATAAGTTATAGACCCAGGCTGTCTCCAGGGCGTCTCACCCAGGGTCTCTAATCCAGGGACAGCGACCTTCTAATAAAAGTACTTTCCAAAGACAAAGGTGTTTGATCAGTCACACAGCATGATAGTTGAGTATTAATTATGGAGCTAGAAGATCTAAGTTCAATGTCAGTTCTACAGTTAAAGAGTTTATATCACCTTAAATTTATCCCCTCTCTGAACCTCACCTGTGATAGGAAGACTCTGATAGAATAGAATTCACAAATACATTGATGGGGATTAATTGAAATAATCTATTTAAATTGTTTAGCACAGCACTTGCACCCTGCAACCCTCTGTCACCCTCATCCTCATCCTCATCCTCATCCTCATCACAGCAAGTGTTTTGGAGTTTAGAAAACTCCTTCACATCCACTTAATCTTTCCAACCCACAGGCGGCTTTTGGAGATAGGTGTTGGTACCATTGTAGAGATGAGGAAACAGGTTCACAAAGACACTGGACTAAATCCACACATCCTGTTGACATGAAAACACAAGCATAGGTCTCTGACACCAAGACTCGTGCTTCTCCATCGAAGTGCCTGACCAGCCAGTTAAGACTTTAGTCCTTGATGGCTATCTTCAGACTTTTCATGTATACAGCAGGTGCTCAGTGTTTGTTGGAGCCAATCATTGTAGTGTTCATTGTGTGTTCATCTGTATCTCCCTAACCCACTTAACTAAAAAAAGTCTTAGAGGAAAGGCCTTCATTTCAGATATTGGACCACACACATATAGTTTGGAGCTGAACCCATAACCTGTTTTCCATAAATACTCATTGATGCACATGAAGTTACAGAATGCGAGAGGGATATAAAGTGAGTTCTGATATCTAGACAGCCAATACTTCCTTGCAGAGTCAGAAAGAGGCCCAAATAAGAGCGCGGGTCAGACAGGTGGAGTGGGGGCAAGGAAAGATCACCAGACCATAGCTCATTGAATGCCTTTTGTCATTTTGATTCTGGGTAAAAAAACTGAAATCAACAAACATTGGAGCAAAGAGAATACAAAAGGCAGAAGGTGGAGCTATTTTCCATAATTCAAAATGCCTTAAGGATAACATACTTTTACCCTCAGATTCATAAAAAAGGCATGTGTTCTTGCTTTTTGCTGGTGCAGCATAAGTAATGACCACTCCTATTTAGTAAAATTTTGACATGGGGTTGAAATTTATATAACTTTTTTTGTTATTCTTGAAATGAAACAACCTTCTTCTGAGGCTTGAGCCACAGATGTAAAAGAAGCTTGTGGGGAGAGTCGAAAATGAAGGGCTGTGTGCCTGGTGTCTTTGACAGGCAGTGGAGCAGTGGCATGGAGAGAATCAAGCATGTAATAAATTGCCAGTTCCTTGATGGGATGTGTATTTTATTTAAAGCATAACTGGTCACCATTGGGAGATTTTTAAGTAGCTGAGCAACATGATCTGATTTGAGTTTTTCAAAGACCATTCATCTGAATACTACGTAGAAAGAGGGGAGAAGTTGGGGCACTTGGGTAGCTCTGTCAGTTAAGAGTCTGATTTTTGCTTTCAGCTCAGGTCATGATCTCATAGTTGGTGGGTTCAAGTCCCACTGGGCTTTGTGCTCATGGTGGAGAGCATGTGTGGGATTCTCTCTCTCTCCCTCGGTCCTTCCCCTACTTGCTCTCTCTCTTGAAATATATAAATAAACTTAAAAAATAAAATAAAATAAAAAAGAGAGAGAGAGGAGAATAAATGCAAGTGGAGAAACCAGTTAGGATTGCCTGGTGGTAGGTAAGAGGTGATGGTAGATTGGGTAAGAAGAGTGACTGTGGAAATAGATTCTGCAACTGCATTTATTATTCAAGATTCTTCTCTTGATATATTGTTTTTCTGACCAGAAAAAAAATATATTAAAAGTTGAACTTTCAAAAGGCAGCTCCTTGGTCCATGTAACTATTTCATTGTTCTCTCATATTGTGTAATGCATAATCCTATTAGAACTTGTATTAGATAGAATTATACATAATTACCATTTTTTGCATGTCAAACCAAATACCATTAGTTTCAATGGTTCCATGTAACAAATTAATATCAATTGAACATGCACTCCTTGAACGTCTATCTGAGCGTCTATTTTGTGTCAGTCTTGTCCTGATTCCTACTACATTGTTTGTGTCTGTCTTTAATCTCCTGACTGTTATCACACAGGGATCCCCTACTAAGGGGCAGAGAATATGACCTTCATCTCTGCATTTACAACCTCCCCCTGCCCCCTCGCCCCACCAATAACTGGCAGATTTTAGCAGAAAAAGCAGAAGAAACAAACCTAAAAACTTTGGGGTCCTTGGTCAACACTGGAGAAAATGTAAATAGAATTAGCAAACAGTGTGATTCTGGATGGATATTCTGGTTCAAAATATTACTGTCCTCACTGTTGGTAATTGATTTAAAAAATAGAGAAAGGAGAGGAAGGAATAGAAAGAATTCTGTAATTCCTACCAAAACCTAAAGGGGCATTGATTTCATTGCTTGAGTCAAAGGCCTTAAGAACATGCAGGAAATAGTTCTAAAGTAGACATTTAGCTGTTGGTGTGGTGTGGTATTATGTTTTTCAAGGGTGGCTCATTCTTTGACACAGTCTTCCAGAAGAAAGTGGTTGGATTCTGGTTTGCAGTCTTCATGCTAGGGATCGGGCTGAAGGAGAGGTGTAGCCAGTAAAGAGTCTTTTACCAAACAAAGTGGAATTGGCACCTCATGATCAAAATATAAAACTATGCAAAAGAAGTGTGTGGTTTTGTGGGAAGTGAGGTTACACTGGGATTTCACTTGCTATTTCTACAAGATTCACCATAACTTTCTCAACAAACTATTGCATTCGATCTTTGAACTTATTACTTTATGCCCTGGGCCAAGTCCAAGTCTAACTCATGATCATTGCGATACAATGATAAACAAAATGGGGCCTCCCTTCCCAGGTAAAATAAACACACTGAGAAGTTGCACATTTGCTTGAAATAATGGTAATTGTAATGATGGTGATAATGGTAATAAAACATTTATTGCTCACTAAGTTGTGCAAGTACTATTCAGAGCTCTTCACATGTGAAGGAAAAGTTAATCCTCACAACCTCACAATCCTATGAGGTAAGTATGGGAGTAATTTGCCCAAGTGGACACAGCTCCTAAGTGGTAGGTGTGGGAAATCACTTTTATAGTGGCGAATTTAGCCACATGGACTACTGCACCTCTCAGCCATAAAACTCCTTTCTGCTACACAGACCTTCAGTCCGTTTTTGTTAAATGCTTTGTTTGGGAGCCTCCCCACACTACCTGACCTGGAAAGTTCTTCTGTATCACTTAGGATCCCTTAAGGGAAATCTGTGAAGATTTCTGACCATCTCATGTTTCCTTGGTACTTGGTACGTGCTTCTACCACACTAAATTATTATTATGTGTCTATATGTTTGCCACCCTCATGAAACTGTGAGTTCCAAGAGGAACAACACTAGGCTTCTTTCTTATCCTCAGGACCAGGACCAAGTTGATGCCTAATAAATGTTTTATGAGTGAATATTGAAACGATAACTACGATGACTGACTTATCTGAACAGAGCCAAAATTCAGACAGTAAACAGAAGAAAACTTCAAGCAACTCAAATGAATGCCACAGTGTTGATGTGCTGAAGTTCATGAATTGCCTTCAGAGAAGTGTGGCTGAAATGTATCAAATTGTCTGTCCATCATTTCTGTCTAATGAAATCGTCCCAACCTCTGTATGATGATATAGTGGATCTTTGAACATCATGCAATAAGAAATCCACCTGCAACTTTGGACTCTCTTAACATTTAATTAGGCATTCTTAGAGGACCCACAAGAAAGGGTGGATGCGTGACCTATCCCCACCACTGGTTTACCTCTGTTACCCTTTTGGATTTTCTGTGCTCCCACACTAGACTGTGTGTGGACTCAGAAAAGGGACACTGTGCATGCTTGTGTACGCCACTCCGTCTCCCTGGGAACTCCTGTTAATCCTCTGAAACTTGGATTAAGCAGCACTTTTAATTTTTCGTGATCCACCTTGCCAGAGCTGGAACTCCTTAGTGTTCTCTGGTCCCTCTGGCACAGTGTGATTATAGCTCTTGTTGCATCTGGATTGCATTGTTGTTTTTGTCTCTTTCACCATGAGATTGTGAATTGTTTGAGGGACAAGCCATTTTCACTCCTGTATTTTTCAAACCTGACACTGCCTAGTGCTCAGTACTTGATGACAGAGTGAATGCGTGGATCAATGGATAACAAAGACCCAGGGATGCTCACATTCTCCTCTGTCTTATATTCTCTATGATAGATGGGGCAAGTCTGAGTTATCCCCTCAGTCCCTTCCCATCTTAGCCGTGCCAGGCCTTCTGACTCATGTCAGTGTTATCCCCGATTGTTTTCTCCCACTCTCGTTAGAAGTGTTCTTAGGCCTTTCATTCCAGGTGTGTTCATTTTATGTATTTGTGTGTTTGTTTATTTATTTATTTAGATGTGCTCTTCCTAGTCTTGTGTCATCCCCATCATCTTTTGTTATGATGATCATTGCAAAAACCGCAAAAAAGGGGAAAGGTGATTTCTGAAGGCCTGATAAACTCTTCAGATGACAAGAGAAAGACACAAACTTTGGGCTTCTAAGAGGTGTTTGCTGCTGCAAGTGGCTCTTTCATGCCTTTGCAGAATGATTTCGGTAATAAATATTCAGCTGTGCAGTTAATTTTCTGATTCTCATAGCTGTTGTTACTTTCTATGGAAGAAGTATTATGTTCCAAAGTGTTAATTACTATTTCTCAGGCAGTCTGCACGGTTGACCCTTAGCCTGGTTTTGTAGGAAAGATTCAGAATAGCTAGGAACTTGCTCAAAGTCACACAGCTGGAAAGTGACTTGACCAGGATGCGAACGTGGCTCCAAATGGCACCAGCTGAAGCTCTTTCTATTTTGTCACAGTGTTATCTAGCTATAACTAACTTTCTTGGATGTCTGTTCATTGTCAAGCTGCATCCTAGTGACCCTCCACCTTTTCCCTCTGTTTGGGTGGAGACTTTGAATACTTCATAAAGGAATTTCTCTTCAAATTCTGACCTATTGTCTGTAGGCTGATCCCAAACTGGAGGAATGGAATACTGAGGATCTCCCAGTCCTGACCTTTCACCAAATAGGCTGCTAAACACTTACTGTGCCCCTGGCATTGTGTGAAACTCTTTAGGAGGTACCAAAATATATAGATGAGTTCTTCCCTTACAATATATAAAGGAGACAAAATAATTCATAAATAACCATAACTGATAACGGCATATTAGAACTGTCATTAAAGTGGTGTAGCACCCAGGGAGTGTAGCCAAAGTGAAAGAATTCTTATTCACTTGCCATAAACAAAGAGACCTTCATAATGGAGATCCCATGGAATTAGACCATGAAGGACAGAGAAGCTGTCCAATGGCAGTGCTCGGCGGGAACACATGGGCAGAGTGATAAGCAAAGATCTACGTTTGCCGAAATAAAGAGCACAGTGTGGGAATGAAGAACACTCAAACTTTCTGGGTCACAGCATGAACGAAAGCAGGATTTGGAGACAAAATGGGAATAATGGCAAAAGTTTTGGATTTAAAAAGGCTTTGAATGTCTAATTTAGAGCATTGGATCCACACATTCTTGGAGATTGTGGGATTTCTACAATTTTATTTATAGGAGAATTAGTGTGTGAAGGAGCATGTTTTTATAAGAGCTTTAACTGAAAGATGATGAATTGGGCAAGGCTGTGGAATGGGGAAAGACTGGAGGCAGAGAGAACAATTGATAGTTTGTGCAATGGTTTAAACTGAGATGCAACAAGGATTTGAAAAAGGCTAGGGGTGCTGGGAGTGGAGGGGGAAGGAGGCTGACATCTCCTAGCCTTTTCATCGCAAACACATGCATCATCCCTTGACTCATTTTTTGAGATATCAAGAAATAATATTACTAGTAGCAGCTTCAGTTGGTAGAATTCAAAGCCGCAAAAGATTCATGTTTCTCCTCAACTTCCACTGTGGCAAATGGAGCATTTATTACTCCGTGCAGGTTGTACAGATCTCTACTTTGTCTCACTAGTTGGGTAGCAAAAATAAATTGGTGAAAATACAGCTTCAGTGCATTTAAAAAGAACATCAAATATCTTAAAGAAAACTTACTGAAGATTAGAGACAGGTGAGATATGGCCTACTGGGAAGAGCCCTAGCATGGGAACCAGGAGGTTGGAGTCCTTGCAATGGTCTGTCCCTATCTAACTGTGGCTGTGGGACAGCCATTACTATTTCTTAACTTCGGTGTCCTTCAGATCGAAGGATGAGGTTGGGGCTCCATAGGTTTTCAACTCTTCCCAGAGATAGAGCCCTTGGTTCAAGTAAGTCTTTGTGAGGAACCCAAGACATGAAACATGCAGTGGTAAATAAGGCTGGAGTGAGGAGCTTGAATCTTTCTTGGCCTCTGTATAATCTTCCCTGTCCCCAAGCTCTGGGGTTCTATCAGGCATTGTCAGAATTCCAGTGGGCATTGCAGATTATTAGATGGTCTCACATATTTCTTTAAACTCGTCATAGTGATACATGAGTTTCCAGGCAGATTTTCCACATCAACATACTTATCACCTTCATGCTCTTGAATTTTCTAGAAAGATGCATACTAGAAAGGTGATCCTCTGTCTAGTGTATTGACAGAGGGTCAGTAGTAGCTTACTGCTATGTCACGATACCTACATCAATCACCTCCCTTCATCTCATCACATAGGCATTTTACCGTCTCACAACATCACAAGAAGAGTGAGTACAGTACAGTAAGATATTTTGAGAGACACAGAGAGACACCACATTCACATCACTTTCACTACAGTATATTGCTATAATTGTTCTATTTTACTTATTTATTTATGTGTTAATCTCTTACTGTGCCTAATCTATGGATTCAACTTTGTTATAGGTATTAGGTATAGGCAAAACAGAGTATATACAGAGTTTGGTAGTATCTTGGTTTCAGGGATCCCCTGAAGTTCTTGGAATGTAGCCCCCATAGGGAAATGGAGACAAGGCACAAATGGCCAAAACTCCTTCTCCTATACTTGATGTAACTTAGGCCAAGAGAAATGAAGTGGCTTGTCCAAATCTTGTGGCTAGGAAGGGCCCAAGGTAGGACTCAGACCCGGGTTTCCTGATAGGAAGTGAATTGACTTGCAAGCATACCATCATGAGCCTACATTTTACACAGAAGAAGGCTGCCTTCACTGTGTGTGTGTGTTTTTTTTTTAATGTTTATTTATTTTTTGAGAGACATAGAGAGAGAGTGGGACAGGGACAGAGAGAGAGGAGGAGAGAGAATCTTCAGCTCAGCAGATCTGAATTTATATCCCACTTCCTGGAAGTTAGGTTCGTACCTCACTACCATATACAAGGATAAATTCTAGCTTGTGAAATGATATAAATATAAACAACAAAAACCAAAATGGTGTCTGAAGAATGCAAAGCTGAATTCTTTATAATCTTGAGTTGGGAAGGGCCTTTGTTACCTTGACACAAAAACCCACATGCTATAAAAGAAAGATAGTTAAATTTGCTCACTCCAAAGAACAAAACATAAGAAAAAATTTGTCTCCCATATGCAAGAAAAAGAACCATCATAAGTAAAAACAAAAACAAAACAAAACAAAACAAAATAACAAAAAACAAAAAACAAGACAAGTGATAAATTGAGGGAAAAACATTGCAACTCCATTTTGTCCCAGATAAAAGAGAGATGCCATAAAATAGATCACATTTCCTATATATCAGATGGGCCAAGATCCAAAACTTTACAAAACACTCCTTTAATAGGCTTCGAGAACATTCTGTGAGGTACTGGTGGGATTAGAAATCTATTACTTCAGTGGAAGTCAAATGGCAACTTTTAGCAATACTCTGACCAGGTGATCTCGCTTGCACAAAATGAAATGTGCCCAAGGTTATTCGTTGTTTGCACAAGCAAAGAGCTGGGAACAACGTAGATTTCGCTCAAAGGAAGACATCGCATAAACAGTTGTTCCCTCTACAAGGGAGCAGTTTATGGAAAAATGAGAAACTCTCCAGGTAATCATGGAACAGCTTCCAGGAAATACTTTTAAGTGAAAGAGAAAAGCAGTATGTTTTATGTAGTATATATTGCTGGGGATAGTGAAGGAAGATAAGAATATGAGAATATATTTGCTTGTATTTGCATTAGCACTTGAATGATACAAAACGGACACCGAACCGCTTTTGGTTAGTGCTGGGCAGTGGGGATGAGGGATGGGATGGTGTCACAGGGAAGAAGGGGAAGCAAAACTTCCAAATGAATGTGTTTTTATATTGCTTCAATGAAATTTAAATAATTTGCCTGTCCAAAAAGGAAAAATAAAGTTAAATGAATTCCCAGAAGTGGAACATATTTGTAAAGAACTTTGGGCAAGTTGTTTAAACTCAAATTTCTCAGCTATAAAATGGGGAAACACAGCATTTACTTAACGTCTTTTTTCAGTTGTTCCCACAAATCAAGCTTATTCTTGATTCAGGACACACACTTGTGTGCTTTCTGTGTGGAATATGCTGTCACCGGGGGGTTGGAGAGCCCTGTCTTTGCTCACTCCACACTCTGCTCTGTTGTCAGTCTCCTCCTCTGAAAAGCCTTCTCCCTGTTCCACTCTTTAGCCTCTGGACTATTTCTCTATTTTGTTTTCTCATAACTTCTTATCCTAAGCTAAATCTCTCTCTTTCTCTCTCTTTTTTTACTTGTATATATCACAATCAGGTGTTGAATCCCAAAAACCCAGAGCCATGTCTTGTGTCTAAGATATTTTCCGAATGAAGGAATGTTTGTACCCAATGCAAGACGCACAGAAGAGACTAGTCCATTTTAACCATTTCTGTCATGGGCTGCATACCAGGGATCAGGCCATGCTGGGCATTACCGCCTCCGCTCTTGCAGCCAAATACTAGCTTGTGAGAATATATGTCTTTGTTTAACCTTCACAGGAAAACTTAACTATATGAATAGCATTTGGAGTAAGAATTAAATAAAATTAAAAGACTTTCTAAAAGCAAGGTCACTCTCCTGCTTCCTGGATCGACCCCTCATATTTAATTAGACTTTCGGTGTTCTCCCAGCCCCATTATAATCTCACTCTGATTTTATTCCATAGCAGACAGAAACCAAAGCGCTGTGCCCTTGAAAGACGTAGGCTCAGCGAAAGCAGCCCTGCAGCTGCTTGTACCTTGGTGTCAGATAATTGCTCATAATTAGTTTGCATATCTTATCAGAGAGAGGGAGCTTAATTATCTCCTTCTGCAAAATCTCTGCAGAGAAAACTCGGTGTCTATTTTTCTTTTTTCTTTTTTCCTCCTTAAGAAAAGTAGTATCTTTGAACTTGATTTCACCTTGGGAATGGAGGCAGGAGAGGAAAAAAAAATCTATACATATATCATCTTGTTTCTCTGTGTGTATGTGTGTGTGCAAATTGATTTTTTTTAAATGCCCCTGGCTTTCTGGTTTTGTAGAGAAGTATTTAGAGTGGCATAAGGGAGTCATACCCGTAATACAAGATGTGTGCGGTGGTGTAAGTTAAATTCTTTCTAATTCGTATATTTTTTTCCTCTGGATACTCCTCCCCATGCCCAAGGATGGAGAGTCCTGTGGGAGGTTTGTCTTGTGCTTAATTTATAGTGTGTATAATAATGATAAAATTAATATTAATTGAATATCATTAAAATAAATTAATATACAATTAATATGAAACGATAAAATACTATAAGTATATATGTATGAAGAAAGCTTCTGAATTGAGTAAGCACTGCTAACGGCGTCCTTCAGAATAGGGTGGGGAGGATATCGAGGAAGCAGAATGGATCCACTTCTCCTGCTTCCATTTTCAGAAAATCACGGGCTTGTGAATTTTGCCAGTTGCAGCTTGTCAACTGCACCTCGACCACCTTCTGGAACTCATCCTTCCAATTTGGACTGAAACAGAGATAAAATAGCATCTGTTCACTAAATCACCAATCGTGCCTTAGAGAGTCATTTTAACCCTGTCAGCACCAATCTTAGTTCCTTCAAAACAAGTTATGTAACCTTGTGTTTTTTGTATTTTTAAGCCTGCACTCATTTCTTGAAATTCAGAACACACTTTCGATTTCTGGCCTCTCTGTATCTCTCAGATTGTAATCCCTAAACTCTAAATAAACACTTTTGGTTGTTTTACAGATTCTTATTCTTGACCAACACATGTTAATATAACATTATATATACATCTATCTGTGTGCGTGGTTGCATGTGTGTGTGTGTGGAGGGGTGGGTATGCTTTTAGCAAAATGGATTCTAGAGGTGAATTAGTTTCCAGCCACTTTGCCCAGTGTTACCACCTTCTCTGACTAATTCCAGGTCCTGCAATAGCAAAATTTCAGGTATTCATTATTTGGTTGGCTCCTTCAAGTTCCCACTACAGGATATAGACTGAATTAATCAGGTACATAATCTGGGAGATTTGTGTACAATATTACAAACATTATGCAAGGGAAGTTTTAAAGATTTTCCTTTGTGCTTGAGAACTTAACAGAGATGTCCAAGGTGGAACTTTGGAGAGGCAGAGTCATTTCAGTCCCTCTGCATTTGTGCATGCATGTCTGTGTCATATTTCTTGCCTACCTGGTGTGTGAGCAAACAGCATTTTTTGCAGGCGCTGGAACAGAGATCAGGGAACTGTACACAATCAAATAACTCATTTCAGGATAAGAAACTGGAACCAAACCTCAGTCTAAACCTCCCTTCTCAGCATGAAGCGAACAGAACAGATTTCTGATAAGCCAGAGCAAGACCCAGAGGGTAAGCCTGATGAACCTAAGGAATGACTGCATTAGATTATCAAACGCTCGAGGCAGGGAATGTATCTTGTTCAAATTTGCACCCTATAGTAGTATAAGTGGGCAATCAACTGAAGGTACTTTTAGTATTCATAATAACAACATCCTAAGTTTACAGAGCACTTTGAAATCCACCAATCTCATTCATATTTACTTTTTTAATTTAATACAAATGCCAGTAGTTCAAAGCTGGGTATGTTATGCTTATTTTACAGATCAGGAAACAGATTCAGAGAACTTAAGGTATTGCCCAAGTCACAGTGGAGGTAGCAATTAATGGCTCTGAGGACTGGCATGGCTCTTTTATCTCTAAATTGACTCTTCTTTCTATGTCTTGGCTACTCTCATTGATTCTAATACTTGAAAGAAAAATGACTGATTAAATGCATGATTGCCTGGGTAGTGTGCAGTGCCTCAGGATTGGAGAGGCTAGCCTCGCAGAGGACACAGACAGATAATCCATCAGGATCCATTAGGACCCAGACTGTGGTGTTGGATTGTAAGTGAGAAATGCAGCAGGGGGAAATCGTTTATACTGCACTCCAATGTACAAATAATCTGTATTTTGACATTTTTTTTTTCTGTAGTTGTTTTCATCTTAAGTAGTACTCAACATACTACTGAGTAGCGGGGACCACTGCAGTTGAGATCAATGTGTTAAACACTACTGAACCAATCTCTTAAGGTACTGTCTTTCAGTTGTCTCATTTCCCTGCTTCTCTCCAGATTGGCCTCTTCAAGTATGGGGAAGGGGACCAGGAGACTGTACGGTGAATGACATGGGAGGAGTCTTTTGGAATTATGTGTGGGAACTTGTCTTATCTTCTGGCATCCTGGTCTCTGTGGTAACTTTCCTGCCAACCTGGTTGTTTTCTGATCATATGGCGGCTGCTGGCTTCTTCAGCTGGTGATTTGCTGGATCTCTTCTCTCTTACATGGGAAGGGTACTGTGGACTTGTTTGTCTTCAAGTCCTCACTCTGGTCTTGCTGGTGATGATGACGTGGGTTACCAGAAGAGGTGCAGAGGGTCTGCGAAGGCTCTGGGATACCTACTGATTGAGTCTGTAGGTACTGGGATACCTAGGTGTGGTTTGTATCCTTAAGTGTTCAGAGCAAACTATCTCCAACTGCTCCTGCTGTTGAGCCTAGGAGAGCACCTGCTGCCCCCCAACCTATCATATCACACTTCTCTCCATGTTAACTGCTTTAAGTGTACAGAGTTGAACAGAGGAGAAGTGGTAAAAACTCAGGTTCATCATGAGATCCTGGGGAGTAACCAGTTCTTGTAGGAGGATTTGATTAGTATCCCAAGGAGACCTCTGGGGCCAGTGGACTCAAACTTTTACAAAAAGGACTGTAAAACTTCAGTAGCCATCACCCAAACTTCTGAACACGTGCCTGTATAGATGAGGTGGTCTCTATATAGGCGAATTAGCCAGACATAAGGGCCTTTGGATCCTGGATAGCAGCTGGATATTGGCTGGGGAGGAACATCTAGTTTTGACTCAGACTTATGAACCTCAGAATCTCTTGACTTACCACAGGAAAGCCTATTGAAAATTCAGGGATGTAGTGAATGTTCTATGAGACTTAGAATGAATTCTAATAGCAAATTCTCAGATACAAATGAGTATTTATTATCTACAATATGCCATACACTATTCTTGGTACTAGGA
Organism: Paguma larvata; assembly: GCA_030068075.1. Classification (NCBI taxonomy): domain Eukaryota; kingdom Metazoa; phylum Chordata; class Mammalia; order Carnivora; family Viverridae; genus Paguma; species Paguma larvata. Next base: position 99,613,581 of record CM057831.1, on the reverse strand, counting down.
AAAAAGCAAGGGAGTGGGAGTTGGAGTGTTACAAGGAGAAAAAAGAAAAAAATGTCCACCTATTGGAGCTTATATTAAAAAAAATGGGTGTCAGATAATAAATAAAATTACTAAGCAAAATATATAGTACCTTAACCAGTGATGATTGTTGCAGACAAAGCAATGAAAGAGTAAAGAGGAGTGTGGGGATGCAGTTGAAGTCAATCTGTTCAGGAAACATCTCACAGTGAATGAAACTTGAACCAAAAATTGAAGGAGGTGAAGAAGTGAGCCACATGGATATCTGGAAAGAGACTTTCAGGTGGAAGGTGACTGTATCTGGTATGTGTTGGAGGAACAGGAAAGAGGTCAGTGGGGCTGGATAGTTATGAGTCAGGAGAAAAGAAATTGCAAATGAGGTAAGAGAAATAAAGGACCATAATCAGTAAAAGGGCTTTTGGTTTTATTCTAGATGATGTGGAACCACTGAGATCTTGAGCAGAGGAGTGACCTGGTCTGACTTCTTTTCTTAAAGGATCATATGGTTTCTGTTCTGAGAGTCAGTTTCATTACTGACAGGGAAAGGTGGAAGCAGAAAATCCAATTAGGAGACTGTACCAGTCATTCCAGTGAAGGAGCTTTTTAGTGACGTGGACCAGAGTGGTAGCAAAGGAGGAGGTAGGAAATAATTGAATATGGCTATATTTTGTAGTAGAGCCAATAGCATTGATGAGTGGATTGGATGTAGGTCATAAGAGGAGGAGGAAAATGAGGATAACTTCAAAGTTTTTGGCTTGAGTAACTAGAAAAATGGAAATATGATTAAGATGTGGAAGGCTGTGGTTGCATCAGGTTAAGAGAGGAAGATCAACAGTTTGTTTTTGAATGTATGAATTTTGAGGTGCCTATAAAACATCTATAGATATTTTTTTAAATAACTTTTTGTCAAATCAGTTTCCATACAACACCCAGTGCTGATCCCAACAAGTGCCCTCCTCTGTGCCTGTCCTACTCTCCCCCCCCAACACCCCCCGCACCCCTCAGTTTGTTCTTAGTCTTTGAGAGTCTCTTCTGTTTTGTCTTCCTCCCTCTCTGTGTCTTTTTTCCTTTAAGGATATTTGTAGAGTAGCTGTTTGGAGTCTGTTTTTGGGGGGAGGTCTTAACTGGACATATAGATTCAGAAGTTATTGGTCTACGGCAATGGAGTCAGATGAGTCCATCAAAGGAGTAAGCAGAAACAGAAGCAAAAACTTAATAACATAGCATAGCAGAACAAATCCAGATCAACAACAGAGCCTGCATAATTGCCCCAGAGAAGATGTGTTAATTGGTCTTTACCCACTTTAAACCCAGAAGCTCATTTTCTCTTTGGTATCTTGGTGTCCCAAAAAATTTTTATCTTGTATAGATAGATTATGTCTTTGTTGAACATTTATCCTGGCCCATAAATTTCTTCACAATGAGCCTCTTCCACTTTTCAGTTGAGGACAAAAAATAAACTAAAAAATAGTGGATAGGTAGAGAAGTCAGTTGATAGTATTTCTTCCATTAAATGTACATTAAACAAGTAAAAACTGTTCCTAATATTCTCCCACCAACTTTTACTCAATGGTAGACACTGGGAAGGTTCACAGTAGCCTCACCATTTATAACTTATGGATGTGTACTTGGAAGTTCCTGACTTTTCTACCTGAAGTACTTTTCTACTTAGAGGCATTTTCTTTGTGTGACAAGGAAACCACCTTTTCAGCTCTCACAACTTGTGTCTCTCATTTCATGAGTAATTTTTGTTGCTGAGATAGTTAAGTTTTCCTGCTTTTGTGTAGAGGGTACATGGAGATCTAAGCCATCACTAAAGTTAATATTCCACCCTTACACTCAAGCAGCCCTATTACTTGAGAAACATTACGTTCTCAGACTCTCCATTCCCATCTCCACAAGTAGAAGCAGGGTTTCTTGATAGTGCCATTTTTTTTTTTTTGATAGAGCCATTTTTAAAAATCACATCCACCTCTCTCCAAAAAGGGAGTTCATCGATTAGGTGAGTTACCATGTTCACAATGAAGATAAAATAACAAAACCCATAAATATGGGCATATGTCTAGGCTTCCTCAATAGCTAAGTGATTCTGCTTATGTAGACAGAGTGGGACAAAAATTCATGATATAAGAAAATAAAAGGTAGTTGAATATCATTAAGCAGGCACCCTCCCTGAGAATCTCAATCCTCTATCAAAGGCTGTAAATTTATGATAGGTCTTTATCCTCTAAAATGATAAAGGGTCCTTTATTTCTAGACATGTCCAGGTTTCCTCTGCCGACGTAAAGATGAGTTTCATGTCAGTCATTCAGGGTCTGTACTGGTACCAGAAGTCTGCCTCCCTATTAGAACATTTCTTTTTGTTTTAACACATTTTTCATGTGTTAATAGGTACTCATTCATCTTTTGTGAACATCTCACTTTTCTTCTTCTTTCCTTTTTAAAATAATTTTTTTTTTACCTCTTCAAAGAAAAGAACTGTGCTTTTAACATGTACAAAAAGCCTAACAAATTCAAATTTAAAGTGAATACTCTTCCCCTGTCCCGCCCTGTCATTTTCTAGCACTTATAGCTTCCGGGAGCCATTCAGTTTTCACTTAGAATTTTCCTTCTCATTTATGCCATCCCATCTCTGATCTCTGCTCTCCTTCTGTAGTCTCCTGTCCAAGTGTTGCCTTCTGTGTGATGGACTGCTCACTTAACATCCAGATTCCCTGGTCCCTGCTCCTTGGAAAGGGGAGTTGGTGCTCCACTCTGACTCCTCTTCTTGCAAGTGTCTGTTCAAACTACGTCTGACTTTTCTTTTCTTTTTGTGGGTTAGAAAAAAGGGGCACAGCACTAAGTAGGCTGTGGCTAAATGCTGTGTGTGGGCTGAGAACCTGAGGAGAGAAGGTCATAAATTTAAATATGAGGATGCTCTCACTATGATCAATCTCTGTTCATTCCTGTGAAGTGGTGCCCAGTATCTAGCTTTCTTCTCCAGCCTTTTCCTGAAATGTAAATTCATCCTTGATGATTTTGGAATTGCTGCTGAGTGGAGCCTGGCTGAAGGCATCTCAGTCCCTCCCACATAAACCTTGAGGCTGGGGAATAGTCTTGTTAAGGATCAAATTCATTAGAATAAGAATTTAGTCTTTCTGTCCAAGACCAGGCTCTTTACTATGAGTAGGAAAGACAATAAGGAGCAAAGCAACCACTAGATATCCATCTCTTAGCCTTTAGTACTTAGATTTAGGACATGCCCTCTGGGGCTCACAGTTAGTCAGAGGGTGGGTGTAAATCACTAGGTGATCTGACCATCCCTTTATGGCTGCCTATGTTTCACTGGGAGGCAACCAGAGACATGAGTCTCTAGCCCGCACCCAGGCTTCTTTGAGGCAGCGATGACATTTACTCGTCTCCACCTCCTAGGGCCCTCCTTGAATTTCATTCCTCAGTTCTACATTCTATTTCTTATGAGATTTTCTTCCCTGTGTTCCCAAGTAAAGTTGAGATTCGATTAACAATTGGCTCTTAACAACATGGCGCCTGTAGCTAACACTGCTATACATTGTATAGAACAGTTGTCAGGAGGGTAAATGCTAGGAGTTCTCATCACAAGAAGAAAAGTGTTTTTCTTCATTTTGTCTTCCTTATTTTTCTCTACACTTCATCTAAGTGAGAAGATGGATGTTCGCTGAACTCATTGTGCTAATCATTTTACAATATATATAAATGAACCCATTATGCTGTACACCTTAAACTTTACAGCAATGTATGTCAATTATTTCTCAATAAACTGGAAAAAAAAATCCAGTTTCCTCTTGGCATTGGGATAATTCCCAGCATCATTTAATAAGTCTTGACTATATATTACTCAATCAAAAACTCAACTGCTTACTTAAGAGTTTACAAGCATTATTCTCTTTGTAGTTGGTCAATGGCATGCTGCAGTGGTTTTTCAAGCCAGGACTTTAATTGCTAACTTTTCATCTGAATCGTAGTTGCTGTCCACCTTAATAAACACAGTTTATAGGACAGTACATCCATCTTTCAGAGAAACACCAGTTTTGGTGGATTTGAGTCCATCAACAGCCCTTAGGAGAGGGCCTCGCAAATGAAACTTCACAGACAGAGACAACTCTGGACTTGTGAATGTTTGCACTATCTGCTTTATGTTCTAACCTTGACTCAAAGTCCTTTACATTTCAACCACTGGCAAGTTCACCATGTAACAGTGGAAAGCAATTTATACCCCAACTCCAAAGTTTACACGTAGCCATCCTCGTCTTAGCAGCCAAGGCTCAGAATATCCAGCCTTAACTTGATTAACTTTTATTTCAGAAGATCAAATGCTTTTATGTGCAGCAAGGAGAAAGCGGTCATTCTCCCTCTTGTGCTTAGAGCAACATAGTTTCTGAGGTTGGAGAGAGTACCCACCACCTCCAGCAACAGAGCTGGGAGTGGTCAGCCATGAGTTGGATGTACTAGTTGGATGTACTTAGTGGAAACTAAGTCTGGCCCCAGGAGGAAGAGCAGGTGGTCATGAAGACTTCAGGCATCATCTGGGTCTAAAGGGAAATATTTGGATATGGAGAATGGAGAGATGAGGGGTAGGAATGCAGCCAAAGGATGTTTTTCCTATCATTGTGTTAGCACTTTATGCTTATTTGTCCTCTTCTGTTTTGAGGAAGTTTATATTATATGTGTAAATACATATAGCAGCTGACCTGATGAATCATATGCTTATTTCCAGGGATGATTGGAGCCAAGGTACAGAATCTTGACCAAATCAGAATGAAATCAATGAACTAGAGACAAATATTCCTGTGCTAGGGTCTAAGAGAGATACGGTAGGCAATTTGTACTGGTTTATTAGCTTTGCTTATAAAAAACATAGATGGTTTGCACTTGGTTTCTGTTATGTTCTCTTGGTTTCTTCTGTTGCTCTTTGTCATGCAGCCTAATTTTGGCTATGTAAGCTGAGGGGTAGAAACGGATTCATTGGAGAAGACTTTGGCTCTCCTGAGCCCAAGGTACCCTGCATGTATTTGAGTAGTTCATGATTCAGATACAAACGTGCATCCTATATGATTGAGGAAGCACCCTGCCATCTGTGTATGGAGCTCCTGATTCTCTTTGATGTTTGCCTGTGCTTTCTTTTTCCTGCTATACCGGTGTCTCATGAGTCATTCCAATTATCCAACTCTCCATAATTGATGCTTTATGTGAGTCTTCTATTCACTCTGGAATATGATGCAGTAAAAAGTCTATATATATTTTCAGCTCATGTCTAGTGCAAATGTTAGGTTTAGCTGGACAAGGGCACATGGACAATTGATAAAGTCAGCCTTTGAGTAACCCAAAGGGTTGATTTTCTCCTCTCCTCTTCCCTTCAACCTGTTTTTCCCCCCATCCCCCTTTGAGACTGAATGCACTCAAATTTTTCTCTAACACTCCCCCATCAAAATCTTCTGTGGATTGCTCCAGGAAATCTTCCTAATTCTCCCCTACCTGATTCCCTTTAAATAAAATTAGTTCTCAGTCCTCTGTGGCAGCAAGAGTATGTTTTCACAGAACTGCTGTGACATGTCATATCCTATTAGGTCTCTTTTCTCCTGATAGACTGTGAAATCTGTGAAGACAGCTATCCTCTCTTATTCATTTCCATGAAATCCCCCAGCTCTCGGGACAGTCTCTTACAGGAGCAGGTACTCATTAAACGCATGATCAAAGACATCAATGAATTAACAAATAAGTCTTTAGAAAGAAAGGAGTTCTTTCCCTTTGAAGAGTGACTGACTGGTGATTTATCTCCCAGGTGCATTTGCATTCCAAATGTAACAGGTGGATAAGACCTTAAGCTAAACTAATGTTATTTTAATCAGGGCATGTCAGCCATTGTCAGAATGTAGGTGAATCAAATGATCAGGTGTTTGCAAATGTTCTTAAATGGGGCACCAGGGATTTTCAAGAAACTTGAAAGGATATCATATATATTATTGTGACCAGGAATCCACTTGGGAAACTGGAAACGTCAGTGAACACTCAGTTTTTGAGTTGGGGTCAATTTTACCCCCAGTAAAACCTCAATATTATTTTTATTGAGGTCATCCCTAGCATGGCGCCAGTGTCTCCCCTGTGATGAGCCTGGAACTCTCACCAGATGGTTACATGACCATGAGTCATGTTGCATGTGCTAGACCTTCATTTCCTTATTTGTAGAATAAGAAGTCTCTAAAGTGATCTCTAAAGTGCCCTTCCACTAAATCGTTTATATAAACATGAATAAATAAATCACCCAAATATACTTGACTAGTGCTTTGTGTGAAATTAGTGAGATCAATCACCTTTCACTTTTTTGACTAATGGAAGGGAGGGGCTGAGGCAGAGAGGATTTGTAAGTCACCTTTAAATTGGAAAATAGATGTGTGATTATAACAGATTTTCAGTTGTCAATTTATTTCACTTAAAACAATATTACATCAAATTTGTTCCTCTTTGGGATATATTTCTCCAATGGACCTTAGTATTTTTTCTGATATCATTCAATTATCCTAATGTACATATGGTTGAGGGAGAGGCTACATGTCACTGTAGGAGCCATCATTAAGTCTATGAAGTAAAGCGGTGACCACTTATTTCCATCTCTGCAGATAACAAAAACAGGAGTATATATGTAAGTAAGCTCAATATTCACTGAAGAAGATTTGTTGAAGTCTGAAAGTTAAGTCCGTGGGCTTAAAGTGTCATGAGAGGAAGCTAAGAGGTTGCCCATAGACTTTAGACACTTCTTCTAGTCCAGGATCTAGTTAGGTTTTCAAGTACAGAATTTTGGTCTCAAGGGTAATGTGTTGTTGAGTTCTGACTTGAACCAGAGAATATCACAAAAGAGTGATATATAAAGCTCTTGAAATCTCACATTGAATGACAGATTAAAGGAGAGTATCGCTTTATGATTTTACCATTAGGTATTTAGTTTCCATAGATAGTGAAACTCACATGGGCCTCATTCATTCAGACTCCCCAGAGAATGTGTACATATGTGTGTGTGTGTGTGTGGGGGTGACACTTATTAGTTTGAAGCTTGCTTGGTAGATATGGAAATGAATAATGGATTTATGACTAAAATTTGAATATTTATTGGCAGCTGGCTAAGCTGCTATAAGAATGATACTCTAGAGTTCCTTACCCCATGTAATACATTTGAATAGGAACTTGAACATTTAGCCTCTGTTTTTAGAGTTCCCTCCCTTTTTCTCCCTCCCTCCCTCCCTTCCTTCCTTCCTCTCTCTCTCTTTCTTTCCTTCTCTCTCTTTCTTTCTTTCTCTCTCTCTTTCTTCCTTTCTTCCTTCCTTCTTTCCCTCCCTCCCTCTCTCTCTCTCTCTCTCTTTCTTTCTTTCTTTCTTTCTTTCTTTCTTTCTTTCTGTTGCGATTGTATTTCTAGCAAATCTGCCTCCTAATGGATGTCCTCTATCTTTGATAAGGAGGTAATTGAATCTTCTTTCTGACCAGTCTCAGGTCAGATCTTTCAACGGTGACTTTGTATATTTTTGTTCTCAATTATTTTTCTCTATTTTATTTCTCAGAGTTTTACTCTCATTGGTTAATCCCAATTTCCTTTTATTTCAACTATTTTATTTTTTAGAGAGAAGGGGCTGTGGAGGTAGCAGTGAAGCATCTTAATGTTATCCCTATGAACTGCCTGCCTGTAAAACATAAGGTTATATTTTCTACTTGGTAAGCACTAGAATGATTTAATGAGTAAACCTTAGATGCAGTGATACTCTAAGTTCTTAAAATGCCGTTTTTGTCTCAACAAATAAATTCATTAACAATAAGGATATCAGGAACACTACTGTGGGAAATTCTGTTCTGATTCAGTAGTAGAGTTCATAATTAGGTATACCTGCAGCTTTCACAGGCAAAAGAGACACTGTGGTGTGGGCAACATATTAATGGCTGAGTTTAGTTTTTCTGCTGCAATTTTGCGGCAGTCTCTTTGAAGAGACTGGCAATCAATACAACCAACCTCTTTGTACATGAATATACTGCCACCTGTTGGTATTTTCTTGCCATTGTCCAGAAGGTTGCTTCTGCGGATTCTTAATATGGTTGAATCTAGACTCATCCTAGTTATGACTTCTTGTTTTGAAATCTTAGCAGACTTTTTAATGTGTGTGTTTTTTTCCCACTGGGGTGAGATTCAGGAAAATTGTATTCTAGTGCCAAATTCTCAGCTGCTTTGGGTTGTGGTTTCTCATTTGCAAAACAGCCAAAAAGTTGATTATGATAACCAAATATTTATTGAGCTTACAAATGACATTTATTAAATACTTTAGATGTATTGAATTACTGAGGGCAAAAAATTCTATCCACTTACAAATGAAGAAATTGGCAAAGAGACAGCAAGCAAGCTATTTGGTAAATGACAGAGATGGGTTTTGATCTTCGGAAGTTCTGATTTAAGGACACATATCCTTGAACATGATGCTAAATATTTTTTAAAATATTTCTTTCAGTTCTGGTTTTTCTACATTTTCTTTTCTAAATAAGTAATTATAATGATAGCTAACAATTATTGACAAATTTCTATTTGACAGAAAATGTTCTAAGATTTTTATAAGTTTTCTCATTAGATCATTGTCGTTATTCTATAAAGTAGATATTGTTATTATTCCCATTTGTCACTAGAATCCAAGTTTCCTGAATCTCACTCCAGTGGGGGGGGAAAAACCATAAAGCAGTAGGAGTGCCCAATGAGTAAGTGGGTAAGGCTCATTTTAAATTACTGTTTCTAGATCAGGGGAAACCACAAATACAACTCAACAGCTGGGAATATTAGGGTAAGATATTATACTTTATTTATTGAGGCTGTAGTACCTTATAACTCTACCTTCATGCTGCATCCCAGAGATTAAATGGTGGACACAAGAGGGATTTAGCAGCCATGAATTGAAGATGGTAGGATAAGGTAGGAGGTCAACAATCAGAAACCACTTCAAGCTAGACCACGGAATTATAGTAGAGCATCGTTATCTATGTTCGTTATACTGTGCATGAATAAAATAGTATTCCATCCATGTTTGCCGGGGTACAGTTCCTGCAAATCTAGGGGTCTCCGAAGGATGGATGGTCAGGCGAAAGGAAATGAGAGAGCCACGAGAGAGATGTAGTCTGATGACCAAGCAGGCAGCCCTGGCAGTTCTGGCATCTCCGCCCTGCTGGTCTCAGTGTCTTTATTTAAAAGTAGTGAGTTACATTACAACAATGAGTGATATCCCATCAGTAAACATAGTTTGAACAATAATGTGTTTTTATCAGTAAAGCGGCGATTTCCTCAATCTTGCAAATTGTTTTCAAGTTAATTAGCATATTAATTTAAAGCAAGGGGAGAGAACAGAAAGTTACCTAGGCCTGCCTATGTTTATTATCTATAAACAGTCCAGTAGTCATTCCGTGCCTATTCTTCCAACTACAATGGGGGAGGTGCAACCCATCAGGCAAGGACAGAATTCCCAGTGCTTGTCCTTTGCTTGTGAATGAGTGAATTTACATAATAGGAGCCCAACAATTATGCAAATCACACCAATATCCAGCCAGCTCATAATTGTTATCAATTTATGGAACCTATCTCCAAGGTGCAACTTTAATGTTACTTCTGGCCAGGCTACTCTCATTCAGATGTACTCCATCAAAGCATCGTGCTCCAGGTCCTTCCCTTTTATCTAAATGCCATAAAACAAAAGGGCATTACATTCCTTGGGGTCAAAGAGAGTAGCTCAAGAAACCAAGCTTGAAAAATTATTTAGAAGGAGGTAAGAATAGGCGCCATTTTGGCTGGCAGGAGCTTTGCTTCAACCACCTTTTCCACATAGGGAGGGGTTTCAACCTGTGAGCCCAAAACGGCTCCCAAACATGTTGTTGCATATGGCACGATATTCTTATTTTTCATGGCTGAATAATATTCCAGGTGTATACATACCACTCTTTTTTATCCATTTATCTATTGATGAGCATTTAGGTGTTTCAATATATAACTTGGTTATTGTAAATAATGCTGCAATAAACACGGGACTACAGATATCTTCTCAAAATTCTGTTTTCATTTCCTTTAGGTGTATACCCAGCAATGCGATTGCTAGATTGTATGGTAGATCTATTTTCAATTTGAGGGGAAGCTCCGTACTGGTTTCCCTATTGGTTGGACCAAATTACATTCCCACCAACAATGAATAAGTGTTCCTTTTTCTCTACATCTTTACCAGCACCTGTTGCCTCTTGTCATCTTGATGATAGTCCTTCTAACAAGTGTGAGGTGGTTGGTAGGTATATCCTTATGGTTTTGATTTTTATTTTCCTGACAATTAGTGATGCTGAGCATCTTTCCACTTCCCTTGTGATCTCCTTGGAAAAACGTCTATTTAGTTCTTATGCCCATTTAAAATTTTATTTATTTATTTATTATTTATTTATTTATTTATATTAAGTTTTAATTCCAGTGTAGTTTACATCACAGTGTTATATTAGTTTCAGGTGTACAATATAGTGATTCGACGATTCCATATATTATTCAGTGCTCATCAAGATAAGTGTACTCTTAATCCCCTTCACCTATTTCACTCATCCCGTCACCGATCTCTTCTCTGTAAACATTCTCTATAAGTAAGAGTCTATTTCATTTGCTTTGTTCCTTAAATTATACATATAGGTGAAATCACATGGTATTTGTCCTTCTTTGAGTGACTTATCTCACTTAATATTATACTCTCTAGATCCAATCTCATTGTTGTAAATGGTAAGATTTAATTCTTTTTTGTGGCCAAATAATATTCCATTGCATATATATACACATCTTTATCCATTCATCTATCAGTGGACACTTGGGCTGCATCCATAGTTTGGTTAACAATATTAATTCTTCTGATCCATGAACATGGAATGTCTTTTCATATGTATTTTCTTTTATTTCTTTCAACAATTTTGTACTTTTCATTGCCATATCTTTCACTTCCGTGGTTGATTTTATTCCTAAGATTTGATTGTTTTTGATGCTATTGTGAATGGGATATTTTTATTTCTTTTCACATATTTCTCATTAGTGCAAAGGACTGCAACTGATTTCTGTATGTTGCTTTCGTATCCTTCGACTTTGCTGAGGCATTGATTAGTTCTTTTCAATGGGCTCTTTGGGATTTTCTATGTACAAATGCATTTAATCAGGAAATGGAGACAATTCCATTCTTCCTTTCCATTTTGGATGTCTTTTATTTCTGTCTTGTCTAATTGGTATGGCTAGGTCTTCCAGTGCTATGTTGAATAATGGTGGTGAAAGTGGGCATTGTCCTGTTCCTGATCTTAGAGGAAAACTTTCCATATTTCTTCATGGAGTATAACGTTAGCTGTGAGTTTCTCATATATGTTCTTCATTATGTCGATGTATGTCCCTTCTGTACCCAGTCTCTTAAGAGATTTCATTTTGAAAGGATGTCGTATTGTGTGAAATATTTTGTGTGTGTGTGTGTGTGTGTGTTTATGAGATGATCATATGAGTTAATTCCTTGATTTTTAAGTTGAATATTTTATAGGTAATTGTGTCACTTCAAAACACATAGCTCTAACTCATTTAAAAAATTATTTCATTAACCTTTCAAATATTGATAAAAAGTTATTTCCAATATTTTGTTATTTTAACTGACTAATGCTGCAACAATAAATAGGTTTCATGTTAGCTGTGCCATTCCATTCTTAAGGCTTTATTCTTTGAATATTTCTTTAAAAAATATTTTACAGTATGTCTTTTCATGTTTTGAAACATCTGTAACATATATACATTTATTCTAATAATTTGAACGTGGTATAACTCATTTTTATAATTTCTGAAGTTAATGTCTAGAATTAACTAATTATAGTAAACTTTCTTGAATTATTGGTTTAAAACAGTATGAAAGATGTTAATATTAGTTAATTAGTTAATATGGGACTTTTCCTATATTTATATTTTCCTATATTTATATTTTTTGTTTTCCTTCCATAGGCTGATTTTGATAGATTATATCATTATCTTTAATACTCCCAGTGGCAAATTTCCTATGTCTCAGAATATACATACATATGAAATACTGTGCATATCACATACAATCAGTATTTAATAACTGAGTCCAGACAGAACTCCATTAACAACAGACTCGGTCTCTCTAAAACTTGAACCTAGAATAGAGTTCTATAAAGATTCTGGCTACCAGAATAAAGGTCGATTCACGTAAGAAAGTACAGCATTTGTAGTATACATTAGGTGAAATATTACTCAGCCATAAAAAATGAAAGTTTGTCATTAGCAATGAAATGGGTAGCTCTGGAGGGTAAGAGAAATAAGTCCATCAGAGAAAGATAAATACTGTATGATTTCACTCATATGTGGAATCTAAGAAACAAACAAAAAGAACAAAGAAAAAGAGAGGTGCACACACACACACACACACACAGAGTTTTATATGTAGACAACAAACTGGTGGTTGCCAGAGTGGAGGTGGGTGGGGGGATGAGTGAAATAGGTGAAGGAAATTAAGAGTACACTTATCACGGTAAGAGAACTGAGTATTGTAGAAAATTGTTGAATCATTATAATCTGCGCCTGAAACTAAGAAAGCATGCATGTTAATTACACTTGAATTCACAAAAAAAGAGTAATAACACATAATGTGAATTAAAATGTGGGTTAAAAAGTTATAATTATGAAAAAGTAACTTGGAAGAATAAAAAAAACTGAAAGAAAATTGGGTCAAAATGTTATTATTGCTTGTCCTTGGTTGGTATGTTTCTGGGTCACATTTGTTTCCTCTTCCTTTTTTATTTTCTGAAATTTATACGATAAAGATATTTTCCTTTGAAAAAAAAAAATGTAGTCCAGCACAAGAAATTTTGTTTATAGTGTATGGTGACAGATGGTAACAACACGTATCATGGTGAGCACTGAGTAATGTACAGATTGTTGAAATTATTTTTTGTACACCTGAAACTAATATAACATGTCAATTATACCTCAATAATAAAAAAAAACTAAAATAAAATTAAAAATTAAAAACAATAAACAACAAGAATAAAAAGAGACTGGATCTCAAGTGGCGTGGGTTAAGAATAAAATTCAGAAGCAACTTCCTTTACAAACGCAAACACTCATGACCACTGATGTCTTTTCTGCCAAGCCTGCTTTCCTGGGCAGAGAACAGGACTCTGCCCAAATACTTTGCTGCAGCTCCACAGGTCAAGTCAAGGCAAGGTTGGCCTTTCATTGGTATGAAGTTTCACACACTATTCCCCTGAGCACCTTAAAAAATAAACCCAATCTCTGAATATAAGCATTTTTCAAAGATGTAGAAGTCTTTTCTTTAACCTTCCAAAATTTGGTGTTGACCTAGGAAAGAGGCAAAGCTAAAATAAAACCAAGCATTTATTTGGGGGTCTCAGAACTGTAATTTGGGGAGCGCAGATTGGGGTAGCAACCCAAACTGTGTCCTCTCAGGAAACAAAAGTCAATGGATTTTTAAGACATAAGGGATTGTTTGCATTTGCTGTTTACAAAGAATTTTGATTGGTGTTGGAGACAGAAAACTAATCTTAACTGAAGATAATTGGTTGCTAAGACTATCACTAAGCAAAGTTTCCTCCTGTAGCAAGTTGCATGTATTTAGGCTGAATCCTTGGAATGTTTGTGGTTTGGCCCAGTTCAGAACTTGATGGTTTCACTGATGAGGACACACAAAAGGCCCATCTCCTTTATGGCCTCCTGGTTCCATTAAAAAAAAAACACCCCTGGACATAGGTGATCTCATTTCATCTCATATTTCACAGTGTCAAGGGTTAAGACTACAAATTTTTAGACCTTCCCTCTATCTATGAGGGGAAAAATGCTCCGTTATTACTTATATCTTAATGTCAAAGGCTTATACGGCAGGATATGACCTGGTTTGTTTCCATAGGCTTGACACAGAAATCTCTAACAAGAAGTCTATAAAATTCCCTTCAAAAATGCCTGCAAGCAATATGGAGATGTGTATCAGTAAAGAAACAATGGCCTGAAATCTGCAATGCTGTGTGGTACCACCAATGAAAACTGTAATTTAAACATCAGAGCAATTTGCTGTTTGCATTTCAACTTACTTCTGGCCATGTGCCCGATGGTTGAGATTGTTCTAGCCTCAAAAAGTATACTGTTCCATTGTGATTGTTCCAATTTGCTACCTAATTATTTGCTGTTTACTTTCCTAGGCTTCATTACTAACCTCCTCCTCCTCCTCCTCCTGCTCCTCCTCCTCCTTCTCCTCCTCCTCCTCCAATGAAATCAGCTATGAATGTTTTTAAGAGTTGGTAGCATCAGTATTACTACCATTTATGGAAGATCTGCTATGAAGCCCGTTCTCTGCGAAAAGATTTGCTCACAAATTTTATATTTACAACTCTGTAAAGCAAATCCTACACTGAAAGAAAGAAAATTAACAACCCAAAGTCTTTAACTCAAGCATGTATTAAGAGTGTTAAAATATGAAGAGTAGCTTAAGATGAGTGTTTTGCAGGGAGCAAGTAGCTGAAAGATTTTACAGGCTGATTGGGATGGTCATTCAAAGTTTAATTTTCAGGGCTGTAAGTTTGACTAATGGAACATGTTATAGTAATATTCACAATAATTTTAAGTGAAATTGCCCAACCAATGCTGATATCTTAGTCAAATTTCCTCTATTATTTTGTAAACCAGCAATATAAAGCACAGAAACTATACAGCCCTCTGATGAGGGATAACACATAATTAGTAAAGATTTAGTCAGTGATTACCTGGAAGAAACCACATATAACAAATGTGGAGGACACTGACCAATCCCCAAACCCTTTGATGCAAAAATAAAACATTCACACATAATTTTTGGTAACTGATTACTTTTGAGATGTGATTAGAAACCAAATTAACCAGCAGACAGTTCTTGTACTGTTATGCCCAGAATTCGGGAATCCCAAGAACCACCAGGGGGCCGAGCCTGATGCAAGAACAAAGAGCCTTTATTCGAGCTAGCTTGAGCTCAGTCTCCTGCCTGCACCGATGCAGCGGGAGCGGGAGAGAGAGAGAGAGAGAGAGAGAGAGAGAGAGAGTTACAAAGGCACAAGAGTTTTAAAGGAATAGTGGGAGGGGTGATGGTCGTGACCCTAGCCGATTGGCTGTGGAAGGGTCAGGGTCCTGTTCCTTTCCAAGGCGGGAAACAGGTGTCTCTATTTGGGGGGTACGGGTGCTCTAAGGATTGGTCCAAGCTGGTCTGGAGAGGAGTGGAGCCTGATTAATTGGTCCCGGCTGGTCTGGTGAGGGGTGGAACCTGATTGATTGGTCCGTCTTCTACTTTCTAGTCTTTTGGAGTCCCGATTTGCCCTTACAGTACCAATTTGTATATTTGAACTTGAGCATGCTTCTTTTCACCCAGGATGTACACAAACATTGAAGTATATTTATGTTTATATATCTTACTTTCACTAATAAAATTTTGAGGACTGTATTTTTCTGATAATCTTTTAGTTTTTATCCTGTAAGTCTAGTGAAGATGAATTCGTATGTAATCAAAGACTTGATAGAGACAACAGGAAGCACAGGTAATTATTCTGATAAAACATAGTTTTTGTGTTCTGGGCAGATTACTTAGAAGAGAATGAAAACCTTTTCACAGTCTTATGAAGAATAGACCAATAGTCCAAGAAAACTTCATGGTTTAGCAGATGAAGGAAAATTCAGTTTTAGTTTTACATGAGCACACCTTGTCTGCGAGCCCCAAAGCTGGCAGAAGGTAGACACTTGCACTTTCTTCTCTAACCTCGGCCCTTCTACTTTCTAAGGCAAGCTTCAGTCTGTAGCTGTGCATCGGTGACTAGGCAAGCTTCCCACAGTAGAGGCCCAACCCCCGTGCGGCCATTTCTTCCATAGTTTGCGGCAGTTCCACAAACAGGTGCATTGAAGCAGCTGGCCTCAGGGGCGCCTCTGCACTCACGCTGATAGTCCACCAGCATCTGCATACAGGCCACCCCTCCCCCTACAGAGGCCCTGGGCCAACTCAGGATTTCCCTCCTGATGTCTCTTCCCCAGTCCTCCATTCGTAGATCTCCTAGCTGGCTCACCAGTTGTTAGTTCCTAAACTTGGGAATGTCCCAGGTAAATTCTAAAGCTGAGCCTTGTAGTCAGAGGGCAGCAAGAGGCTGAAGAAAGAGGCAGCCCACATCAGATGGCAGGTGGCAAGTTTAATAAAGAAGAAAACTTCCAGATGACGCTTGTTTGGGAAGCAGCAAGATGAGCAGAATCCACGCCTGCCTGCTGGAATCTTAACATTTGGGTTTTTTTTTTTAATCATTGTCGTGCTTCAACCTTTTAAAGTTTATTAAAATTTTGAGAGAGATAGAGAGAGAGCACAGTAAGGGAGGAGAAGAGACACAGGGAGAGAGAGAGGATTCCAAGCAGGCTCCATGCTGTCAGTGCAGAACTGGATGCAGAGCTCCAACCCAGGAACTGTGTGATCATTACCTGAGCTGAAATCGAGAGTTGGACACTTAACCAACAGAGCCTCCCAGGTGTGCCCTTGAAGTTTACACAGGGCCTTAACTGGGTTCAGTCACATACTATCTAGATAGTCTGGACAACACATTACTCCCTTGAGACTAGATCCTTGAAAACTGCTCCCACTGTGGGATGGGTGGGCAGAGTGTACATTCCAAGGACAGTGGATAGCGGCTCAGAGTGTCTGATTGCCCGGGTCCAGCCGGATGGTCAACGTGCAGTTACATCCTCTTGAGGACCCCCCCCAGTCAGCCAGGTAACTGGCCATGATATTAAGCAATTATATCGTTTTTTAAATGTTTACATTCTTCAGAGGGAAAATTTTTTATCAATGTCAAAGCAAACAGTTCCCTATAATAGAATTTGCTTTATCCTATTTTTCGTATCATATTATTTCCTTCTCTCGAAGTGTAACAAAGTGTCATTTTCTTTATCTTTTCTTGTTGTTATTGTCAGTTTCCTTACTGGTTCCGGTTGGTTTTGAGTAGAAAAAAAGGGTAGAATGGCTTTGTACTACCTACTTTAAAAAAAAGTTTGTTCATTTATTTATTTGGAGAGAGAGAGAGAGAGAGAGAGTGCTGAGGAGGGGCAGCCAGAGAGGGAGAATCTCAAGCAGACTCCATGTTGTTAGCGCAGAGCCTGATGCAGGGCGTGAACTCATAAACCCTAAAGTCATGACCTGAGCTGAAATCAACCATCAGAGGCTTAACCGACCGAGCCACCCAGGGGCCCCTCTTCTACCTTCTTTAAGCAAAGTGTGTGATATAATTTAAACGCTACATTTAAATCATTACGGATTGTGAAATATTTTTGTTTTATTTTACATGTTGCTCAAAAAAATCCTTACAGAATATGTCCTCTCTGCAACTCTCTGATATAGATACTTCACAGGACACGGACATTTGTAAGACCCTGTGTTTGAACTCTAAAAGCCAGATGCTAGTCCAGAGGAGCTAGGAGGAAATGCTATGGCGGTTTCAGAGGTGGGAGATCATATCCCTTATAGGGGAACATAGAAGGTTTTCCAGAGAAAGTGGCGCCTGAGGTCATCCACCCTATTTGCATTAGTTTCCCAATGCTGTCCTAACAAATTACCACAAACTTAGTGGCTACAATAACACAAATGTATTGTTTTAATGTTCTGCAGGCTCAGGAGCCCTGCATGGGTCTCACCAGAATACAATCAGGTGTTGGCCGGATTGCATTTTTCCTGAAATCTCTAGAAGAAAATCTGTTTACTGTTTTTTCCAGCTTTTAAAGCCTACCCACATTTCTTAAATATGTTTATAAACATTACAGGGAATTAAGGGAAATAATTTTATTTCAATGAACAAAATATATTCATTTATTCATGGAAATTTATGGTAAAATTATCACTAAAGATCAAGTCAGTTGGCCTTTTATGGCCATGCAAAGTTGCTATACAATATTTGTTAGATTAATTAATCTCAAAGTTTGGGCATCTCAATGCTTCCTAAACCATTATATTTCTTTATTTGAATTATATGGTGGAATTTTCCTCACTTCATTTAACTCCAAACATGAATCCTCATTCGTATTTCTTTCTGCCATTTCTGTATTCATGATGGGCAAAGAGTAAATGTACCAAATCTCTCATTTGCAGGGCTGGCCTTTATAAACATAAAAATGACTATTATATGTTACTATAGAATTTCCCATTCTAAATAATGTTACTGACATTTGTTGACATTTCCCTTAGTAAGCCTTTTATAAGGGGAAGAGATTAACATACAGAGAGAATGAATGCTGTCCTCATTTCATCTGAGTGACAGTATCCTCTCTACCAAAACAGGAACTGAAAGTGCTGTATTTCTGTTCTGTTTAGGCGACCCCAAATGTCTATTATCAGGATCTAAATTTTTCATCGTTTCTTACAATCTCACTGGTTACTGTATTCCTAGGTGGGCATTATTATTCTATCATGTGAAAAGATGAAATACAAAGACTGATCCTCATTTCAAATACAATTTTAGAACCCATGGGAAATCTAGATTATATACTTAAACTGCTGTTCTGATGGCCCAGGGGACTGAATCCAAAAAGGTCAAGTATAAATTGTCCAAGTTTACACAGTGTCACAACAGACAGGAACTATTCCTCGGGAATACTGTTGCCAGCCCAGTGTGTTTTCATAGCTGCCTCCTTTAAAGATTAAAAACCATGTAATGTGTTTAAGAAGCTATTTTTTATATGCCAGTTAACATTGTAAAAAGTAAACTGTATTTTTAAATTTTTTACACAGGTTACAATTGAGCAATGGAAGATCAGAATCAGACAGAAGTGACTTTCTTTTCTTGGGCCTCACAAATCACCTTCATCAGCAGATTGTCCTCTTTGCCTATTTCATGACACTAGGGGTAACTTGGGGTAATCATCCTCACATGGATTGATCCAAGGCTCCACATGCCTATGCATTTTTTTCTTAGCCCCTTGTCCTTTTAGGTATTTCTTCTTCTTCCATTGCACCCAAGATGTTGTGTGAGGCCTTCGTAAAGTAAAAAGGGATCTCTTTCAAGGTTGTGCTACACAGATGTGGTTCTCTGGTTTCTTTGTGGTCTCTGAATGTTTCCTCTGACTTCCATGGCATAAGACTAGTATATGGCCATTTGTAAACCCTTCTTGTGTACACTCATTATGTTGCGGAGGGTCTGTGTGCAGCTGGTTATAGGGTCTTGTTTCATGGCTCATGTAAGCACCTTGACCTATATGACATTGACTTTTTGCTTACCCTTCTGTGTCCAAATATCATCAATCCTTTTTTCTATGATATTTCCCTTCTGCTTTCTCTTGCATGTGCAGACTCTTCCACGGCTAAAATTACATTTTTCTCTGTGGCTGGATCTACAGGAATCCTGAGTCCTCATCATCATGGCCTCCTACGTTTGCATCCTGGTGGACGTATTGAAGATCTAGACTGCAGGTGGGAGGCAGAAAGCTCTCTCCACCTGATCCTCTCACCTGGCCACTGTCTCCATCCTGTATGGGAATCTTTTCTTTTTCTGTATTCGACCTGGCTCAACTTCCTCTCTGGATATCAATAAAGTAAATTTTCTCTTTTACACAGTGGTGATCCCCATGTGGAACCACCTCATCTACAGCATGGGAATAAGGAGGTAAAATATACATTCAGGAAGAGTTTTGAAAAGAAAAAAATTCTCTAGCAGTTTTGGTAAGATAGAACTCTGTTGTCTTGTACCATCAATGTTGGCTTTTAATGTACGGTAAAAAGAACACTGGGCTGACAATTAAAAGTTCTCTTTAATTCCTATGTAGTTATCAGGTTACTTATAGACTGCATATGTTTTTTCTTCAGTCTTCTCCATTATAAAATGAGGGGGAATACAAAGTAACTTGCAGACTTTTTTAATATATAAATGTAATCAATGTGTGCCAGAAGAAATCCAGAAGAATATTTATGTATTCTCATATGTTAGAAAACATTTATTCCAGACTAGAAAAGAATTTGTTACAGGCAGAAGGTCAATTAGAGTTCATTACTAAAGGTTTCAGAGACTTCGTTAAAAGTTGAACAATGAAAAGTGAGGTAACAGTTGCGAGACAAGTGATTCACAGTGAGATGAGGTCCCAATAATGCTGATTATATATGTACATATATGTGACACACAGTAGAGAAATGGGCCAACAGATGGATGGATGAACAACTGGGACACTGAAAATGAAAATGGCCAAACGCTTCACAATTGCTCAATAAATGAAATCAAAATACAAGGCAATGCTTCTTTTCATTTAACAGATTAGCAAATATTACAATGATTGTCTGCAATGCTGGTAAGGTTACCGATGGATATAGACCACAATTTCACCCTTAGCCACCATAGCTAATTAGAGAATAGCTACTTTTTCAGAAAGTAATTTGATGATTCCCATTAAAACTCACATAATCTTTGACCGAGCCCTCTTACATTGGAAATTTGTGTGGTAGAAATATAAATACCAAACACAAATGTTGCAACAAATTTAATAAGGAGAATATAAGGAAACGACCACCTTTTGTATCACTAGGAGAAACATACATTCTTTCTTTGAAATGCCGTACAGCTACTTATAACAAGAGTAAATTAGATTCATGCTTTGGTTTGGAGGAAACTTCTTGAAGCAATCACTGACAGATTAGAAAAGACAAATCAAGTCGAACATTAATCTGTAGAGCTGAACACAGTTTGTGTGGGTTTATAACTTCCTAGTGAGCTCCCACTGAAATCAGTAACCGGCCCACATCGCAAAAAGCAGGGAGAGACCAAAGAGAGAAGCAGACCACTCCAGAATGGTAGGGAGCAGGTGTAACAGGCAAGAGAACTTACATAAGAGGTTGTCCTGGGCATGACAGTAAGAGCATAGCTCTCCTGCCACCTGCCCCACCTTTAAAGATGCTATAGAGGCTTTAACTGCGTTCAATCACATATGCTGTCCAGAGAATCCCAAGAACACACCACTATCTCAAGACTGTGCCCTGGGGGCAGCTTTTGGGAGCAGAGGAGGCAGGCAGAATGCACATTCCAGGACAGGGTTGGGGTGAGGAGCCTCCAGTTGCCAGGGTCCAGCTCACAGATCACTCAGAGGCCAGGTCTTCCTGTTGACTAACCCCCAACATTAAAAAAAAAGGTAAAAAAGGTGGGGGTAAAATCTACCTAACGTGTAAAATATATTGGTATGTGCATACATACCTGATCATAGAGAGCAGTGAGCAAAGTCACTGGCCAAACTGTTAACATTGGTTGCTTTAGTAACTTGACATTGAAAGGACCAACAGGGGGTGGGGGTACTTTATGGTCATCTGAGTTGTTGGACTTGTTTTGCAACAAAGATGTTTCATTTTGTAACTAAAATTTATTTTGAAAAGCTGCCCCCTATGTCAAAACTTGAATCAATGAATGAATGAATACATGTGTAAGTAAAACAATTTAGGGAGATGGACTCCATGACTTCTGGTAAGGCTACCTCTCATCCTAACATTCTCTGATTTAATGAAACACTTTTACATACTGGTGAGTGAAATCTTTGTCAAAACCTAAGTAAAAGGAGAGATTCTTGGCAACTCTAAGCTTCCATCTCATACTTCTCCCCTCAAAGGATCTGTGTTTCCCCTCATCCCTCACCCTTCACCCCTCCACTTATACAAGGTGAAATGTTTTCTCCTTATTAAACACTTTGAAATGATAAACAATGCTAAATTCAAAAGGACACATTGCATGTGACACAATTGGAAAAGTAAACTAAATATTATCTTGAATATATTCGTGTTAAACTGCACTCTATAGCTGACGTAGCTCAGCGTTCCACAGAAAGAACTTGTGCTTCTCCTGGTGGTACATCTGCAGCCTGTTCCCTTTTGTTCTCCCTGCGGACAGTGTTACGACATTTGTGTCTGGTATTTATATTTCTGTGGCACAGATTTCCAAATGGAAGAGAGCTAGGTCCTAGATTATCAATGATTAATTTTGTGAACTGTCACTTTAGTGGCATTTCCCAACAGCATTTTACTAGGACTTGTGAAAACTCGGGTGTAGGTGAGCCGAAGGGAAATGTATTTTTATCTAGAAAGATCAATGGTTTCTTGCCAGTGACACTTTCCTTTAAAATGACTCTCTCCTGCATCTTCATTATATAACGTGTGTCAAATATGTCACCCATCGAGTAGTCATTGCCTAGGAGGAGAGCTGAAGTGTTTTCTGTCATCTTAATTGCTTCGTAAACATTGACAAGGCACATGCTATTGAACGGGGATTGGGAGGAGAACAGCAGGAAGCAAGTGATAATTATAAATTTCCTGCATTGCTCTAAGGTCCTTCTCCAAGTGTATGCAAATATAGTCAAACCAACTGTCTTCCTCTAGCTCTAGTTATTGCTGCTCTGATCTGCCTACAATTCTCTTCGTGCCATATTCACATGGATTAACTACTGCTTTTCATATACTGTTACCTCCTCTCAGGGATCACCCTAGGGATGGTTAGAGTCAGTGTCAATTAGAGCCGCTCTGTAGTTTCCTCTTATGACACCATCTTCTTTTCCTTTAGACTTTCTAGCTGTAACACAGTGCATCTTAAAATAGATGTTTGTTTTAATTAGTAGGAAATGTCCCCAACTGATTCTTTCTATAGGGCAGTGACAGAAATTCACATGCAGGTGCATTTTGTTGTTTATTTATTTGTTCACCCTACAAGTCTTTAAGTGGTTCTCCCTATTTTGTAAAGAATAGGTGAGTAGGTCCCAATATCAGAGGGAAATTCTATCAGGTAAGGCCTCCCCACCCTGAAATCTCCAGATTTGTAATATTGGCTCCTGGTAGAAGGCCACTGACTTCTAGGGGGTGTGGTTTCTGAGAAGTCAGATGTGATTCTTATCTTCGTTCCTCTGTAGGTGATGTGTCTTTCTGATTCTGCCTTTCAAGATTTTTTCTTTATTTATGATTTTCTGTACTTTAAAAATTGTATGTCTAGGTGTATTTTTTTCTGGAGTTTATTCTGAGTCCCTGAGCTCCCTGGATTTCTGGTTTGGTGTCTAATTTGGGGAAAATACTCAGTCATTGCTTCAAATATCTATTCCTTTCTTTTCTCTCTTTCTTCTTCTGATAGTCTCATCACATACATGTTACACTTTCGTACTGGTTGTCCCAGAGAACTTACTGATATATTCGGCTCTGACCTCTTTTTTATCGTTGTGTTGTTCTTTGTTCTCTTTCCTTTTCATTTCCTTGAGGTTTTTGTTTGTTTGTTTTTGTTTTTGTTTGCTGTACCCTAGTCTCATTGATCCTTTTCTGAGCAGTGTCCAGTCTACTAACAGCCCAACAAAGTCGTTCACCATTTTGGTTACTATATTTTTGATCTCCAGTGTCTTAATCATAGTTGACTTAAATTCCTAGTCCGATAATTCTTATTTATCTACCAAATATGATTCTGAATTTTGCTCTGTCTCTTGAGATTCTGTTTCACCTTTTTGCTTATATTTTGTAATTTTTTTGAAAAAAATTTTTAATGTTTAGTTTTGAGAGAGAGCAAGTGAGCGAGTGAGTGAGCGAGAAAGTGAGAGAGAGAGAGAAAGAATGAGTGGGGGAAGGGCAGAGAGAGAAGGAGACACAGAATATGAAGCAGGCTTCAGGCTCTCAGCTGTCAGCAGCACAGAGCCTGACTTGGGGCTTGAAATCACAAACCGTGAGATCATAACCTGAGCCGAGGTCGGACGCTTAACTGACAGCCACGCAGGTGTCTCTCTTGTAATTTTTCCTTGATAGCCAAACATGATCTGGGTAATAGGGACTGCTATAATTAAGCCTTTAGCAATGTGGTGGCAACGTGTGGAGGGAGGGGAGTATTCTGCAGTTGTATGATCAGGTCTCAGGCTTCTGGTGGAGCTGTGCCTCTGGATCGTGAACTTCAACAGTGCTTCTCAGTGTTTTTTTCTCCCCTGTAAATTGAGACAGGATGACTAGAGTGAAACAGAGTGGGTTATTGCCTTCCTCCACGTGGAAGGCTATGGGAGACTAAAGCTGGCCATTTCTCTTGCCCCTGATCATCAGACCCTGATGGTACCCCGGCAGGTACTGTCTGGTTGACTAATTTCTCCCTAGGGCAAGTTTTGTTAAGAAGGACAGAGTGCTCTGGTGGATTTCAGAACGGTTCCTCTTCTTCCCTGATGGAAACACAAGGAGATTTTTCCCTTACACTTACTATGGGGACCTGGTCAAGCTCCTAGAGGTAAATCTCACTCCAATGCTCAGTTCAGGTTTTCCTCTCGAGGCACTGGTTCCCACGGTAGTTCCTCTCGTAAGTAAACTGTGACTCCCTGCTCTCGCCTGGGTATCTTTCCAATCTTGGGACAGTGACTTGCCCTGTGTCCTCCCCTCTCTTACAGACCCCAAAAAAGTTATTGATTCATCTGTATTTTTAGCTTTTTTACTTGTTAGGACAGAGTGGTAACTTCCAAGATCCTTACATGCAGAACTAAAAACTCACAGATGCTTCATGGTTTTTGCCACAATGTTCTCTCTGCCTGAGATACTCATCTTCAAATATATACCTGGAGAACTCCACATCTTTTTGCCTTAGTTGAAGCTCATTTTCTCGATGAGATTTACCCTAACGTATTTAATACTGAATTTGTAACCACTTCTACTCCAGCAAGAAAATTAGATTCCCTTTACTTGTGTCTAAACTTTTCTGTTATCCATAAGACTTATCAACTTCCAACCTACAACACATTTAAACTGATTTTTAAATTTATTGTTTGTTATCTTCCCTCGTTAAAATGGAAGTTCCATCTGGACATGTTACTAATTATTAACCTATAATTACCGATTATATTGATAGATCCCAGTTAATTATTGTTCTATAAAATTTTCTTCTTGCTTCCATTACAGATTGTCACCCCACACTAGACAGAAACTATCAAATAGCAGTGACTGAATTTCTTTTTGTGGGGCTCAGAAATCATATTCCACTGAAAATTCTTCTCTTCTTGATATTTCTCTTCATTTATCTTGTCACACTGGGTGAGATCTTGGGATGGTCACCCTGATTTGGATGAATTCTTGACTCCAGACACCCATGTAGTTTTTTCTTAAATGTTTGTCCTTTGTGGATGTATGTTCCTCTTCTTTGTTGTTCCATAGATGTTATGTGATACCTTTCTGGAGAGAAAAATCATTTCCTTTGTGAGATGTGCTGTACTACTGATGGGGGTTTTGGTCAGTTTGTGGTGACTAGACTAAGTGTTTCCTCTTGGCCGCCATAACATACGACCAGTACACAGCCATCTACAAACCATTGTTGCATGTAATCACCATGTCCCTGAGGGCCTGTGTGCAGCTGGCGACAGGGCCCTATGCCACGGACCTTCCAAGTGCCATTATCCATGAGACCTTCACTTTCGCTTACCACCACTTCTGTGGTCCAAATGTGGTCAACCACTTTTTCTGTGACATTCTCCCTGTTCTCCCTGGCATGTGCTGATACCCAGAACAATAAGTTGGTTCTTTTCATTATAGTAGATTAACAGGAATACTCTGTGCCCTTATCATCCAGATATCCTGTATTTTTATCCTCAAAACCATACTGAATAGCCAGTCTGCTGATGGGAGGTGGAAAGGTTTCTCTACCTTTCCTTACAACTGTCTGCTGTGGCCATCAAGTATGGGAAACATTCTTCATTTACATACTTCATTGTTCAAGTTCATCTCAGGACACTAATAAAATGGTTTTGCATTCTGTGCCACAGGGATTCCCATGCTGAATCTTCTCATTTACAGCCTGAGAAACACGGATATAAAAGATGCATTTAGGAGGGTATTTGTTAGGAAGATTTTCCTGTTGGGGAGGTGCTTCAGAGGGTAGCTTTTGCCTTTGTTCAGGTGTGGCTAAAATGTGTATTAAGAAAGAGATGGAACTGGCTTAATGAGATGTGAGTTTAAACCTTGACTCTTCCAATTAGCAAGAGGATTAAAAGTTAACATGGAGTGTTGTGTTAGTTTTGGGTGTACAACATAGTTATTCGACAGTCTTAAATTTGTATAGCCTGGATATTAATTGATAATTACTGTTTAATCTTTCTAATTTCAGAGTGTATAGAAAACACGACCAGTTGGAGTCTGTTTTTGTAAAGATAATTTTTAGACTTAAACCACGGCATTTAAAATAAATTTCCCTGGCGTCTCAAAAGAAAAAAAAAAGAGTATTAAAAGTGGATAAATCCTATACCATTTCTGGTTCTCAAGGTCTTAATTTATAAAAAGAGGGTAATAGACTCAATGTCATTTATATTACTTTTTTTTCCTAAAGTTTTATGATTTTACACATGTACAAACTCCTGTGAATGCCATCTTTTATACATGGGGGAAAAAAGAAAAAAAAAGAGCTTCCTAGTAATAATTCCACCCACTTTTCCAGTTTTCCTTTCTAGGGACTTGTTCTCCCTTACCAATCCTTGATTCCATATATCAACTGCAAGACTTTACAACTCAGGATCTTATAATAACACATAACTTGGTTAAAAATAACTGAGCACAAAAAGTGTAAAGAAACTTTAACCCTTTAAAAACAATAAATTGTAGCCTGAGATGGAAAACTGCAAGAGAGTCAACACCGTGTGTGGCTGGTACACAAATTGATCCATAATGCATATAAGAAAACCTGACACATAGGAAGTTCTCAGGAAAAAGATGTTAAATGAGTGAGTGAACAAAACAAATATAATGGACACTGTTACTTTAAGTCCTAATTTTCATCTTTCTTAACAACCTGGACCCAGGTGTGGTTTAAGGTCGTACTTCTTTCCAGATAAATTTCATCTCATTCTTTTCCACCTCATTGATGTCTTACCTTTTTAATTTTTTTCCAGCCTTATTGAGGCATAATTGACAAATAGAATTGTAAGATACTTAAATTGCAAATAATGTAATAAATGGGAAGAGTTGATATACATATACACTGTGACAGGATTCTTCCCATCGAATTAAATCACACATTATTCAGCTCACATACTTGGCTTCTTTCGGGGGTGTGAGAACATTTAAGTTCTCTCTCCTGGCACATCTCAGTTACACAGTGCAGTTTTATCAACCACAGTCACCATGTTTTCCGTTAGATCCTCACACCTTATTCATCTTACAAGGGAAAGTCTGTGCCTTCCATGTCTCTTCAACCCAAGCTGGTGGAAGACCCTCATCACTCTTCATGGGAAGGATCACTTCCCAGGATTACTAATGTGCGTTTTCTCTGTCTGCAAGAGTTTCTAGCTTACAGTCGAGTATATCTTTGACAATTTCTATTTCCACTGCTCTAGCTGCTGTGGTATTTGTTGCCTACTCTGCCGTTGCATGAGATTTTGAAATTAAAGTTGTTTGTCCTTTCTTCCACTCTTCAAATGCCGACCATGGCCATTCTTCTCCTCAGACATTTGTTCTTTTCTCCTTTCTTTTGTTCCCTTTGCTCTACTTTTTTCCCCTCTGTTCCCATCCTTTCCCTTTCTTATCTTTCTCATGAGACTAGTGTACGAGAGATGATGTAGATTGCCTTTGATTTTCTTTTCTTTCCTTTCCTTTTCTTTTCTTTTTTTTGCTTTTGATTTTTAAGGGAATATATCACATCTAAACCGAGGCCTCCACAAATAACAAAAATAATTGGCTCTGTTTCCTTTTTTAATGTTACATTATCTGCATCTTCTTAGGAGGAACTTTTTTGGTTTTTGCTTTCTTGTAATTTTCTGTCAGACCTCAGATCGATTTCTTGGGTATTCAGAATGATTTGATATTTATTTCACTGTGTTTGAAGGATAGGGCAAGCCTAGGGTCCTACTAGTACTCCACCATCTTATCTTCTCCCGTTTTTTGTTTTGTTTTGTTTTGTTTTGTTGTCATTTGATGTCCTGAAAATAGTAAGTTTTCTTACTAAATGATCCATTTTTAGACTTCAATTCCCTCATGTTTTTCATGAGGTTTTTCTTCCCTGAAGCTGGCACTCTTCTCAGAAAAATCACTTGTATAGTGTGACTATTTGCATTACTGCCTGTGGATATGTAGGCTGGCTAAATCTAGGAAAGAGTGGTTAATACTTTTATCAAGTTTTTAACTCAGTCTTTTGCTTTCCTCCACATCAGGGTCATACTTATGTCTTGATTTTTCTGATGACTCTTGGAATGATAATAAATGCAGAATGTCAAATTTATTTATAGACTCTCAAGTTTATAAAGAGAAATCATGGTTATTCAGGGAAGAGGACTGGGCATATTTTAGGTGCCATAACAGAAGGACCGGTGATAAGTTGTTTATCTAATCCAGCAATTTGACTAGGTCCCAAACAAGCTCATGTGATTATTGACGAAGAAGTTACCTGTCATGTTTCTTAGGAGGTCGATCACATTATTTGAAGGAGTTTTTGTAAACACTGACACTAGGACTGACACATTCAAGACACATGGAGCCCAAAATATTTTCATGGCTCTGATGTTGTGGATTTAATCACATCGAAGTTTTTTTTTTCTTTTCTTTCAACTGATTTGGTCACTGATGTGTCCAAAGCACCTGGAACATGTTTGCTACGTCATGGGTAATCAGTAAATATTGATGAGTTGAATGAATGAAATCAAGGGTTTCATATGGAGCCAAGATATAAGCCAGGATTTTCCTCTTAAACACTTATGCAATCCCCTTCTACCTATGTCCCCTTCATTGCTATGACAACAAGGGAGGCAAAAGGGGGAGTTTTGTGGGTCAACTTCCAATATTATTTGGTCTTTCACCAGTATGTTATGATGTATACATTTAAATGGTCATTTAACCCCAGAAATCTTTGGTATTCTCAGACTTCTCAGCTGTCATATTGTGCTATCTGTCTTTGGCTTCTTGAATTATACACCTCACAATTCAGATATAATAAGTTCTGTTGATCTTACATAGCAGACGCAAGAAATGTAAAAGTGTAGAGAGTGAGAGAAGATACTCTCTACCATAAAAATGAATTCCTTATCATGACACTTAGCTGTCATGCTAGTAGAATAGAAAAAAAATCAATATAACAGAAAGGGGTATCCAGAAACAGATAGATGATTAGTTTGAGAATTTGTGCATGATACATTTAGAACTTAAAATTGCATTTTTCAGTTTTCTTGCATAGGAAATTCACACCAGGCAAGGTCAACTGGAAGGATAACTATGGAGAATCACCTTTTTAGATAGCAAATATAAGAGAATATACTAGTAATTAGAAATGTGGCAGTAAATTCCTTATTTTAGTATAACTGGGGTAGCAGGAAAATAGTAAAGCATTCAAGCAAATACTATCAGAAGATGGAAGAATAAAATATTTATGTTCTTTTAGTTAGATAATCTATCCCTGCTTTCTGGCAGGTAGTAATGCACACTGGCCTTTACTCTCTGGGGATCTTATTATCACCATGGACATTAGTTATCTCTGTATTTCTCTAACACTGTCTCCTACTGCCAGTCTGGTAGAGAGAGAAGAGATACCACTAATTAGATCAGTGATACTAGTGCCCTATGTCTTTTCTAAAGATAGTAGAAATAGTAGAAATAGTAGTAGAAATGGACTTGTATCTCTAAAGCTTGGTGATCTCTGTGGTGAGTCAAGTTTTGGTCATTTGGGTCAGTCATGATCTTGGTAGAAAATAATTCCAGAAGGTGTATAAGGGAATAAGTCAAAGTCCAGCCAGATAGTTGAGGCCAAGGAAGATATATAAGCATTGTCCCAAGTCTGGCACTTAGAATTGAACCTTGGTTCATTTCTTCTCTCTCCCATTCCAGCTACAAACTTACATCCATTCAAGTTTGATCTTCCTAGAATGATCTCTCAAAGAAACAATTTAATTCCTTTCCATTCTCGTAGAAAGTTCACATTATCCAACACCTAGAGGAAGTTAGGTTAATCTCCTAATTTTTCTTCATGCAGCCACATTCTTAAAATTATGTATGAGCTTATCAATTTCCTCATTTGTTTAAAAACATTAATTGAACAATTACTCTTTAAAGCACTATTCCAGAAGCTGGAGGTATAGTGTGGAAAAACTAAACAAAATGTATACTCATTGTGATAGGGCGGTATAATGCAATACAAATTCAATGTTATGCAATGGTAGTTGGTTGAAGAAAAATAAAACTAGATTAAGAGGGAAAGTGGATGAGGGTTGGGATGTGGTTAGCTGTATTCTTACAAAGGATTATTAAAGATGGCCTCCATGCTGAGCAGAAATCTGAACAAAGAAGAAAATTGCACAGATACCTGAAGAGAAATACAACAGAAGCCAAAAGAAGAGAAAGGAAGATTCTGAGGTAGAATTCTCTTCTGCTTATTCCAAGAATAGAAAGTGGACTGCATGAGGTGATGGTAGGTAAGATAATCTAGATCTTTCTCTTCATCCCCTACATTGAGCTCTTGCGAAGACTAAATGGGTTAATATTCTCAAATATTGAAGAATGCCCAGAAAGTAGTAAACTTCTCCAGTGAAAAGATTAATGTCCTGTGGCATCTTTTGTGTGTGTGTGAATAAATAGATGTTATCTGTTTTCTGAAATACCTTGAAGGATTCCTCATTGTTTACAGACATAAATTCAAACTGCTTTGCTTAATGAAGTATTTATCAAGTTCGATCCCAAACCCATTTTTATACCTTTATGTTTGAAATTTTTATACCTGCAGTGTGGACTGCTTTTGACTCTCAAAAATTCTGTCCAAATTTATAGCTCTCCTTCGCCACCTTATGTTGATTTAACTATATATTCCCTCCCTTTGAGATTAATCACGACCAAGAGACTATTTTCAAAATCTCTGGTCACAATGATCCTATCATCCTAGTAACTCATGGACTGATCATAGGGTCCCTCGTGCTGCTGTGTCCCCAGACTCACCTTCTGATTAGAGTATCTCTGAAACAAGGCTTTATTTTAGATTCTCCAATCTGCATAGCGCCAAAGGCCGGTGCTCATTATGCAGCAGTAAAAGCTTGAAACGATTTTGAAGTGTGTGAGGGGGTCGTTTCAAAGGGAGAGATAGGTTTATTTTGTGCAGTTCAAGTCACAATACTCTTCTCTTGAAATAACTTTAATATCTTCTCTATAGGCCCAATCTCCTGAGCTTTTGATTCCTTGAGGGAGTTGGCTCCAATTTACACACAGCACTTTAGAAAAACCTCTCTGGTGTGTTGTGCAGAATTGAGTCAATTAACCCCTTTTTAAAGTGCCATTGGAAAGCCCAGGTTTCAAGACGGTATCACTGTATTGTTTATCTTCCTAGACACCTGAAGAAGTTGAGAGGAATGACCAGTCTGCATTTGTAGGGTAATTTGTTTTTATGTCAAGGAATGCTACTTTCATAATTCACTGTGACATAGACAGGTAATGGGTCTAGGGATATTTCTTCAGATTGATGCATTAAGTGATTTCCTAAATTGCTTTTAGGAGTATAGATATAAAAAAAGTGATTTTAGATGTCTGGAAAAGCATCATCTCTAAACTTGCCATGAAGAATAATTTGGTACAAGTGAAGTATTTCGTCTGTGTCTCTTGGTTTAAATGACCTAACTTGAATGAGCATGTTGGTTGAGTTTTGTGTTTGGCATGGAGGTAGTGAAAAGTGCTGCAAGATTTATGGTTCATAGGATGTTAGAATGAAGAGGCCCTGGCTTTTTTGGCTTTTAATTTCTTCACTTGCCTGCTTGCCTGAGTTTTATAGTGGAAAACAAACCACTGGATCTGCTGACCTGAATTCCATGCTGTTCTTACTCTAAGTCACATGCATAGCTAAGATCATGATTGTTCTATGTTAGAATTCTTGCATTAAGGCTGGAAAAAAGAAAGCAATATGATTTTGACAGTCAGAAACTATTGTTTTCACACGATAGTTTGAGCTGGTAGAGATCATGGGTAAATTCTAGTTATATCCTCATAATTTTTTTTCATAGCCTAATCTATCGTGGCACTGAAAATGCTTTGTTTACATCTTTCTTGAGTAAATAGCAATTACCCATATAAATGACCTGCGATGACTTTATATGTTTAGAAAATATTAAATTCTCGAAACATCTCACTAACTACAGTATAGTTTTTCTGATTATTTTTAAATTCCGCCCCTCCACGCCTTTCCTTTCCAAGCTCCATTGCTTCCGAGACAACAGGAGATCAGTGGGTTTTTATTTCGTTACTTCCTGTTATTCAACTTCCTCTTAAGCAAAATCCTTTTCAAGCTTTCTTACCCGGGAAAAATGTTAGACTTCTCCTGCTTTACGGCCCATTGGTATTTTTGTGTGCTGGTATATTTTGCTGTTGGAATCACTATGGTTACTTCAACGTCCAAAATGTGTGCTTGTCTTCCTCAATTTCTCATTTTATTTGGGTATTATCCTTACTTCATGTTTCTCTCACTTCCCGTTCATTCACCTCTCCCCTCCCCCCTTTTTTTTTAAAAGAGTTTTATTCTGAAATAAAGATTCATAAGAAGCTTCAAAGACAGTACAGAGAGGCTCGCATCCACTTAACTCAGTTTTCCCCAATGGCTACATCGTACCAACTACAGCACAACACCAAATACAGGAAATTGACATTGGTGTGATGTGTGTGTATTGTTCTATATCATGTTACTTCGTGTGTAGAGAGATTTGTTTAACCAACTCAACCATCAAAGTACAGAATTCTTCCATCTTTACATGGGTGTCCCTGTGCTACACTTTTATAGTTACATCTCCACGCTCTCTGACTTTCCAAATCCCAGACAACCACCAACCTGTTTTCCCTTTCTATAATTTTACCATTTTGAGAATATGATATAAAAATAGAGTTCTGAATTTAGAGATTGGCTTTTTTTTTCCAACTCAGTGTAATGACCTTGAGACCCATTCAAGCGTTTATCTGTATATTTTTTCCTCTTTCTTACTGAATATTATTCCCTGGTATGGACATTCCAGATTGTTTAACCATTCATGTATTGCAGGAATTTTGGTTGTTTCAGATATCTGGCCATTATGAATAAAGCTTGCATCGACAAATTATACAGGCTTTTATGTAGACATAAATTTTCATTTCTCTGGATTAAATACCTGTGTGTGTCCTTTTCATCACTAAATTATTGATTTTCTTTTCTTTCCCAGCTACTATTAGTACTTAATTGGTTACAATGCTTACTCAATATTTAAGAACTAGTTTGTTCCTTGATGAACTATAAGTATTTGATGGAGTTGGATGAGATTAATGGGTAGATATACCAATGACAGGAGGAATGTAGCTGTTTGGAGGAAGGTTTCCCCAAGGAGATTCTGTGCAAGATTTTGATTCTTGGTCAAAGCCATCCTCTGGTGTGTGAGCTTGCCCTCCTTTTTGGATATAACAAGTCTATCTTTTAGACACTACGACTGACTGTTTATCTAGAGTCTAAAGGAATTGGCAAAGAAGTTACATTTCTAATACCCTTTACCCAGAGTGGGATAAGGTATTTGCTTGAATTCACAAAAATTCACACAATAGTTTTTGTCTATAAAATGTTTCTTGAAGCATACTTTGTACAATGTAGGAATTTTTAAAAATGATATCTGGCACAGTTAGAGGACTTGCTTTGGAAGGTCACCAAAGGTCATATCTAGGACTAAAATTCTGTGATTTTCTTCAAAAATATTGTCTTGATCAAGAAGAAACTGAAGACCCAAAGAGGTTCAGTGTTGAGTATCATACAGACAGCAAATATAGAGGATGGCCATTATGAGGTAGAAATCAAGATCTCTCAGTCTACCTGATGAACTTGAAAAAATGGAAGTTAAATTCATTTATTTTACATTTACTTATTTATTTTGAGAGAGAGAGAGTGCAAGAGTGAGGGAGGGAGTCCCCAGGAGGGTCCACATTGTCAGCTTGGAGGGGACTCAAATCCAAAAACATTGAGATCATGACCTGAGCCAAAATCAAGAGTCAGACGCTTAGTCAACTGAGCCATCTAGATGTCCCATAGCAGTCAAATTCATTTAAAAAATAATTTAATTACAATTTGATTGCAAAGAAAAAATCTTTCTCTCGTTACAGATTAAATCAGAGAAATGGATTTTAGAAATCAAAGTTTGGTGACTGAGATTTTATTCGTGGGCTTAACAAATTGCTTCCAGCACCAAGTTGTCCTCTTTGTGATATTTCTCTTGGTTTATCTTGTCACTCTTCTGGGAAATGTGGGGATGATCACCCTCATTTGGATGGATTCCCGACTCCACACTCCCATGTACTTTTTTCTCAGCCACTTGTCCTTTGTGGATGTCTGCTCCTCTTCTGTCATTGGTCCCAAGATGTTGACGGACATCTTTGTGGAGAAAAAAGTAATCTCTTTCTTGGGTTGTGCTGCCCAGATCTGGTTTTTTGGTCAGTTTGTAGTGACAGAGTGTTTCCTCTTGGCTTCCATGGCATATGACAGGTATATGGCTATCTGTAAACCCTTGTTGTATACACTCATTATGTCCCAGCGGGTCTGTGTTCAACTGGTGGTAGGGCCTTATGCCATGGGTCTTATGAGCACCATGACCCACACGACTTTCACCTTTCACCTGCCTTATTGTGGTCCAAATACCATCAATCACTTCTTCTGTGACCTTCTCCCTGTCCTCTCCCTGGCATGTGCAGACACCCAGGTCAATCAGTTTTTACTTTTCATCTTGGCTGGAGCTCTAGGGGTGCTCAGCGGTGTGATCATCCTGGTTTCCTACACTTACATTGTCATTGCTATCCTGAGGATCCGCTCTGCTGAGGGGAGGCACAAAGCCTTCTCCACCTGCTCTTCACACCTGACTGCAGTCTCCATTCTGTATGGGACACTCTTCTTTATCTACGTACGCCCCAGTTCTAGTTTCTCCCTGGACATCAATAAAGTGGTTTCTGTGTTCTACACGGCTGTGATCCCCATGTTGAACCCCCTTATCTACAGCCTGAGAAACAAAGAGGTCCAGGATTCATTCAGGAGGACGTTTGAGAAGAGAAAGCTTCTTCTGAGTAGGTAAACTGGATACCATTTGTCCTACAGATTGAGAGCTGATATATACGCAAGTTGCAGAAGCATAGGCTGGGCAATGGGAGTCCTACTTTTATGTTGAGATTCACTCTTTATTACTTTTGTGTCAGTAAGAAGTCACATGACATCTGCAGGTTACAATGTTCTCATTCAATTTTTTCATTTGTCAATTCACAGGAGTAAATCGACGAGCTTAAACTGCAATGAGTGGCTTTAGAGAACTCCAAAGTTTTAGAAAATAGATTTTGTAATGGGAAATGAAATATGCTTTGTTATATATGAAATAAGTGGAAAAATCTTAACCAATACACCTAACAGTACCTCTGTTTTGCTTTACAAGATGTTGAGAACTCTCAATTCTTTGCAACTTTCCCTTTGATTCTTATAATAAAAAAAATGTTATAAAGGGCATTTTACTCGTAGAATGTAACTGTAGCACTCCCTAATTACACCTGCATGCTTAGAGTAGACATATGACAAAGACCTTGTATACTCACTATATTTTCTGCTGAGTGTAACAACTCGTTGAGGTTTTGCCACTGTAATTATGTGATTCATGCATGTAAAGTGCAGAATTGTTTAATAAAGTGCACTGCAATTGTTTAATAAAGTGGTAGTAATTATCATTGTTATTTATTGATTTTTTATGTCATCAACAGGTTATTAATTTCTATGTTATAGACAATGGGCCTGATAGCTAAGAAGGCTCAATGGATTGACCCATGACTTCATAATTTGTTCCCACATATTTTTCCTCCAGATACAATGTTCTTTCAACTCTCCTTTTTTTTTTTCTTTTTAACACAGCAACAAATGCAAAATGAGGGAAGGGAGCATGTGTCTTTTACAAATTGAAGACTCACAAGAATTTTAGTGCCTTCTCTTGAAGGTCTTCTATAAAAGGCTTTTAATTTTAACCCGCTGAGTTTGAAGTTTGTAAATAGGATCTAATGCCTACAATTTTGTTTTCTTTTCCCCATATTTGTTCCTCATGCTTTCTGCCAGTCATGGTGCCTGTGTAGGGGAATGGCTCAGGATAAAATGCAATAAGATGTCATTTACTTAAGAATGAATGGGAGATAGTGAATGGTGCAAGAATTAGTTAACTTAAAAATTGTTACGTATGCCTCTTATGTGCCTGATGCTTTATCAAGTGGTTATTCATATTGGGCAAAAAAGTCCTCATGGAAGTTAGAGGTTAGTGAACAAACAAAAATAAAATTCAGCACAAAAATAAATAAATAAATAAATAAATAAATAAATAAATAAATAAATAAATTCAGTACATATTCATGGTGTTTTTTTAATGACAAAACCATTTCAGGAGCCAAGATAGACGATTAGGGTATCTTTAGAATAGGTGGTAGAGAAAACTCTCTGTAAAGAGGAAGGGCTTGGAAAACAGGAATAAATCGTGTTATGTAATGTTTTCCGCAGAGTAGGGATACCATGAATTGGATCAAGAAAGGAAAAGAGCCCTCTCCCAATAAGTAACCAAATTTTCCAAGGCTGAGGGCAA
Organism: Paguma larvata; assembly: GCA_030068075.1. Lineage (NCBI taxonomy): Eukaryota > Metazoa > Chordata > Mammalia > Carnivora > Viverridae > Paguma > Paguma larvata. Next base: position 99,576,965 of record CM057831.1, on the reverse strand, counting down.
ATACTGAAAGCTGATCTATTCTGATTCTCAAGGTATTTTTCTTCATTCTCTTATGATATGCAGATTGTGGGAATGGGCAAGTGTGCAGGCAGGAGGATGTAACGCCTAATTGGGAGAAGGGATTAATTATGAGCTGTAGGAGTGCTGATGAGAATGATTACTTTTGAGGATAGAGTGAAATACTTGTTATCTTTCACTGGGTGACTCTTTGCTGCATAAATCTGTAAGATCTCACAGGCACTGCATGCTGGATTCATTGTGGTCTAGTTCCTCCTCACTTCAAGTCTCCATGCACCATGAGAGTAAAACAAAACAGAAAGCTGAGCAGGTTGTCTTGGTAGCCCTCAGCAGTGCACTCTGATTGCTTTTTTGAGAGGGCCACACTACTTAGCTGCACCCCCTCACTGTGATGCGTGCACCATCCAGAGGCTTCCTCTGTGGGACATCTTCAGTCATTCTTGGCGTCTTATGTGTCTTTTCCGTTTTCTGTTTCCTCATCCGGGGGCAGCGTTGCAGGTCAGTCTTCACCTCCTCTGCATCTCTGCTCAAATATGATGCCATCATAGAGGCCATTTGGACCTCTTACCCTAAAATAATTCTCTGCTCCTATCATATTCCAGAACTGTCCCCTTTTTTTTTCTCTTATATTTTGAAGTCCTTATACATTCTTAATATTGTCTATTTACTCAGTTCATCATTTTGTGTCTCTCCCTGTGGAGCATGAGATTCACTAGAGAAGGATGTTTATGTTCACTGCTTTGTGCATGCCTCCACAGCCCAGCGCGTAGCAGGCGCCCAGTGTATTAGTGGATTGAACAATAAATTCATGGTGAAAACTATATTCTTTATGCCATGAACATTATAGTCCACCAGGCATATGTTCAAGTGTCTGCTCTGGCTGTGTTTCCTTGGATTCAGGGCTTGTCTGAGGGATGAATAATGTTTCATAATTGGAAATATGCATACATATGCACATGTGTGACTTAACACAGAGTTTGGCAAGCAATAGTAATAAGAGTGCTAACTTTTTAGAATGTATTTTTAAAAATTATGATTTTATTCTATTTTTCACTGTATGACAATTATAATGATATGGTTTCAGTATGATATTTGGTTAAGTGTCATATGTGGCAATATTTTCCTATAATTCTTAGTTGTTTCTCCCTTACAGACATCCATTCCTTTTATTATGTCTACAATAGTAAATTCCTGATTTCCTTTTGAAGATTTATCTCTTACCTATAGATAACAGCCATGATAGGACTGTAACTGAAGTCCTTGCCTTCCTATAGGAAGTTAACAGCACATGACCTAAACTTGAACTATTTGTACTTGGATTTTGAGAGGTAAGGAGAATGACACAATGGCAGAGAAATGATTGGAGCTCATTCATTCCAGCCACGGTCCCCCGAGTAGACAAATGGTCTCTGCCACACCCAGAGCTGTCCTGGTTCTTGTCCAGCTGATGCTCCAAGCTACCCAGTATGCTTCTGGTGAATTTCCTAAGTCTCTTGCTTACAACTCAGAGAAGCTGTTATATTGTTTAATTTTTCCTTGACTATTGAAGTATTTGGTATTTATGGTCCTTCTCTGTGATAATGTCTTCAATATAATCTAAGCTTAGAATTGATTATTTAGCATATCTCAGGAGAGGGCAATAGATTGCATTGGGATTTTATTTCCATTAAAATGTTAGTTGAGGCTCTCAGTCATGCTGAAATGATTCTGTTTTGATAACCAGCATAATTCCAGTTGTGGAATAGTCCTGATAAGAATTATCATTGATTGAACTTCTGCAGTGTAGGAGGAGACATACTCGGTGCTTTCTAGAATTGTCATCTCTGATGCCTGTATTACTATAGATATGCGCTCAAGTAAAATAAGACTGTTTCCCTTATTTTAAAGATGAACACACACCTGTAGTCAGTTTCTACTGCTGCCTAACAAATGCCCACAAAGCTGATAAGTCCCAACCACATAAATGTACTCCCTCTCATTTTCCCTGGGCCTCAGGTCTGGGTCCATCGTGGTCTGATTCTCTGCTCAAGGTATCACAAGGCTGAAAACAACATGTTAAGAGGGCTTGGCTCCTTTCTGGAGGCTGTGGGGAAGACTTGTTTCCAAGCTCACTGGTGTGTTTGAGAAAATTCAGTCCTTATGATTGTAGGGCTGTGGCACCTAGTTCCCCACAGGCTGTCAGCCAGGAGCCTTTCTCAGCTCCTTAAGGCTGCCTGCCTTCCTTCTGTGGCCCCTCCATCCTCAGACCGACAGTGACTCATCTAGCTCTTCCCACGTTTCTAGGCTCTGACTCTCCTGCTCTCAGCTGGAGAAAGCTCTGGACCCACCAGCTCATCTAGGGTCATGTCTCTTTGAAGGTTAACTGTGCTTCATAAAGTAACATAATCTTATGAGAGGTACTTCATCATATGCAGAGATTCCTGGGAACAGGGCAAAGATTGCCATCTTTACAGGACCATTTTAGGAATTTTGCCATCCACACTCATACAGATAAACCTTTATGCTAAAGAACAGTAGTGTGAAAGGGGTAGAGTTGATTTAGAGCTTGTCCTTGCTAATTTGTGGTGCGCGTGTGTGTGTATGCGTGTGTGTGTACGTATATTTTCTTTCCTGAGCTTGGAGTTGTGTTATTTTTTATTTTTATGCTAATACAAATTTTAAATTTAAGGTAATGTAACTTTTTAAAACAGTCATTAATACAGAATATTTATTCTATAACAGTACTGCTATTACATCCATTTGGTGAGGATTTGCTATATCATACACACTGTGCTAAGGGTTTTATTAACATCTCAACGAATATTTAGCCCTCATTTGTGGTTGCTTTCTTAGGTCTACATTAGATTGGAGAAACTGCAGCCTCAGAAAGCATGAGCCACATCCTTTTAGGTAAGGAATCTTCCGAAAAGAACAGGTAGTCTTTAACTGCACTTGTGTCATCCAAGCCTGAATCTTTTCACATATCCAGGGTAAGGTCATTCAATAGGATAGGATTTTTGTATTTTTCCCCTCAAAATTTTTCACACATTTATTGTTCTAAACAAAAATGAAGACAAAATGACTTAGAAAGTTATTATTGAATAATGTTCCAATATTATTTTGTAAAACTATGAAATAAAAGGAATGAAATATTGCCATTTGCAACAATAAGGATGGAGCTAGAGAGTATAATGTTAAATGAAATCACTCACAGGAAGACAAATACCTTATGATTTCACTCATATGTGGAATGTAAGTAACAGAGCAAAGGAGCACAGGGAAAAAGAGAGAGAGAGAGAGAGAGAGAGAGAGAGAGAGAGAGAGAGAGAGAGAGAGAGACAAACCAAGAAACAGACTTTTAACTATAGAGAACAAACTGGTGGTTACTGGAGGGGAAGTTGGTTGGGGGATGGGCGAAATAGGTGATGGAGATTAAGGAATGCACTGTGATGAGCACCAGGTATTGTATGGATTGTAGATTCACTATATTTTCACTTAAAACTAGTATTACACTGCACGATAACCAAATGCAATTTAAATAAAAACTTTAAAATAACACAAAATATGGTAGGAAATACAAAAAGGTAAAAGAAAAACACAGTGCCATAGTGAAATGTCATCTTAGGCTTGCTGGAAGGCTATTATTAAAAAGGTCAACATTTAAGAAATATTGGTGAGGATATAAAGCAAAGGAAACTTTGGTATATTAGTGGTGAGAATGTGAGTTTGTGCAGTCATCTTGGGAAATAATATGCAGGGTCCTCAAAAAATGACAAGTAGGACTACTGTCTTTTCCAGCAATCTCACTTCTGAGTGTTTATTCAAAAGAATTGTAATCAGATTTCAAAACTATACCTATTCTCTCATGTTTGTTGCAGCATGATTCAACATAGCGAAGATAAGGGAACAAAATAAATGTCCATCGAAAGATAAAAATGAAGGAAATCTGTTTAAGGGACCAAAGATGATCGATTCTGCCAAGTCACGCATTACATTTTGGAAAAACAGTTTTTGCAAATTGGTTCTGATAAATACGTTTTGCAAATTTTAGTGTATTTTTCTTTGGAAATACAGATACACTTTAAGTGGCGTGGTTGGTTGACAACTGGTTTCTTTCTATATAAGTAGCATCCTCATATACATGATGACTCAGAACATAGAAATATACACCTATAACCTACTTTGATAATGCCTGTTGAATCCTAAAATATGATAGTTGCCCTACCAAAGTGTTGTAAGCAAAGAAAATAAAGTAAAATACAAGGAATGATGTGATATGCTGGCATATGGAAACAGTGCAGAAGTGTTCCCCTTTCTCTGCATCATCACCAACATCTGTTGTTTTGAGTCGTTAATTTTAGCCATATTAAACGCTTTTTTAAAAAAAAAAAACCTTCAAGAGAGGATAGAGTGTGGCTCTCAGTGAGTCTTAGGGTACATAAAACACTGTTTATCTCCTAACTTCTTGGATTTGTTGCTACATTATAGAAAAAGAAAACATGGACGTATGGTTCAAAGAATACTGTACCTGGAGAAAATAAAAGTGTGACCCAAGTTATGAGGTCATGGGCGTTGATTCTTCATGTGTGCCAGGCTGAACATCTGTAAAACTAGAATTCACATCCTCTTTATGACACAAAAATCAATAGTCGCTATAGCCTAGTTAACACTTTATTAAAGAATTGCAATGCATTCTGCATTTCACATGCACGAGCACAATTACAGTGACAAAATCTCGACAAGGTATTATATGAGCAAAGAGGATCACGGGTATAAAAGTCCTTTGTAAATCGTCTATTCCAAATATGAAGGTACTATTAGAGAGTGCTACAGCTACATACTTCCTGAATAATTCACTTTTTCCCATTTTGTTGATATGTAGTTGACGTATCACATTGTATTAGTCCAAGAGATACAACATAATTGTTTGATATACGTATATATTGCAAAATGATAACCACAATAAATTTAGTTAACACAAATCACCTTATGTAGTTATACGTCTTTTTCTTGTGAAGACAACTTTTATGATCTGCTCTTTTAGCAACTAATAGATGTACTTTACAGTATTGTTAACTATAGTCACCATGTTTACATTACATTTCCAAGACATATTTATTTTAGAAGTACAAATTTCTACCTTTAACCATAATATGATCATTATTGTTTTTTGTTTAAAGAGTCAAGGCTAAGCTTCCAGAAAACCGAGGGATCTCAACACCTTGTGAGCTAAACCGAAGTACTGTTGAGTCACTGATTATGATTCTAAGATAATCATAATTTAATCCGATTTAAACAAAGAACCTTTAATATCTTAGTCACAAACATTGAGAATGTTTTGTTAAGTTTATTTTATTTATTATGAGAGAGGGAAAAAGAGAAAGAGAAAGGGCACAGGAAGGGCAGAAAGAAAGGGAGAGAGAGAGAATCCCAAGTAGACTTGGCACTACCAGTGCAGAGCCTGATCTAGGACTTGAACTCACAAACCATGAGATAACGACCTGAGCCAAAACAAAGAGTTGGATGCTGAACTGATTGAGCCCCCCAGGTGTCCCAACATGGAAATAGTTTTAAAGCATTGGGGTTCAATAATCAACTTATTTCAGTTTAATATTTTAAAACTCATTTCTGTTCAATGACAAATGAGAAAATTATAATCTGAAGATGTATGACGTCTCAGTGACACAGAGTAACAAAGACTGAATCTCAACATAAAAGTAGGACTCCCATTGCCCAGCCCATGCTCCTGCAACTTGTGTATATATCAGCTCTCAATCTGTAGGACAAATGGTATCCAGTTTACCCACTCAGAAGAAGCTTTCTCTTCTCAAACGTCCTCCTGAATGAATCCTGGACCTCTTTGTTTCTCAGGCTGTAGATAAGGAGGTTCAACATGGGGATCACAGCCGTGTAGAACACAGAAACCACTTTATTGATGTCCAGGGAGAAACTAGAACTGGGGCGTACGTAGATAAAGAAGAGTGTCCCATACAGAATGGAGACTGCAGTCAGGTGTGAAGAGCAGGTGGAGAAGGCTTTGCACCTCCCCTCAGCAGAGCGGATCCTCAAGATAGCGACGACAATGTAAATGTAGGAAACCAGGATGATCACACCGCTGAGCACCCCTAGAGCTCCAGCCAAGATGAAAAGTAAAAACTGATTGACCTGGGTGTCTGCACATGCCAGGGAGAGGACAGGGAGAAGGTCACAGAAGAAGTGATTGATGATATTTGGACCACAATAAGGCAGGTGAAAGGCAAAATTAGTGTGGGTCATGGCCATTATAAGACCCATGGCATAAGGCCCTACCACCAGTTGAACACAGACTCGCTGAGACATAACAAGTGTATACAACAAGGGTTTACAGATAGCCATATACCTGTCATATGCCATGGAGGCCAAGAGGAAACACTCTGTCACTACAAACTGACCAAAAAACCAGATCTGGGCAGCACAACCCAAGAAAGAGATTACTTTTTTCTCCACAAAGATGTCCGTCAACATCTTGGGACCAATGACAGAAGAGGAGCAGACATCCACAAAGGACAAGTGGCTGAGAAAAAAGTACATGGGAGTGTGGAGTCGGGAATCCATCCAAATGAGGGTGATCATCCCCACATTTCCCAGAAGAGTGACAAGATAAACCAAGAGAAATATCACAAAGAGAACAACTTGGTGCTGGAAGCAATTTGTTAAGCCCACGAATAAAAACTCAGTCACCAAACTTTGATTTCTAAAATCCATTTCACTGATTTCATCGGTAATGGGAGAAAGAGAAAGATTTTTCTTTGCCATCAATACGGAATTAAATTATTTTTAAATAAATTTAACCTCAAATTTTTTTAAGTTAAAAAGGATAGCCTGACACCTAACTCTCTTCTACATCTGAAGGTCATGCTATCTTTTGTCAACTAGTTGTGTAATACAAAGTCACTCACAGGCTCTTTAGTTTTTTTCCATTGATTTTAAATAGAATCATAGAATTTTAACCTAGAAGTGAACAGTGGAGATTATTTAAGGAAAGTCCTCTAATTACACCAGGTTTTATTTCTAAAAATATTTAGCTTTCAACCAAGAATATTTTTTCAAAAAGAAAAAAAAAACGTTCCATTGAAAAATGCACTACGGGAATTCATGAATTCAGAATGATATCCATTCTCACTGCAGTATAGGGGTATACTGTTGTTCCAGAAGGTAAATTCCTTCTCCATGCCCTTAGATTCTATGCAAATATAATTACCTGAGTTCCCTAACAGATACATTTTAATGTTAAGGAGGAAGGCAAGCTGAGATAAGAAAATTTAGCTCTAGTTCACAGATCACATCCTCAAGGTTATGCTCACTGTGACTGTCTAAAATGCCAATGTTCCCCCATATCAGTGGTGTGTATACTCATTAATCCAGTCACTCCATAATGGTGTGTATACTCATTAATCCAGTCATTCCATTGAATTATTAAGCCATCTAAGAACAGAGCAGTTTTAAAATATTGAGTAGCGGTCTGACCCAATCAGTGTTATTGGGTGCTTGAGAGAGAAATAGAAAGGTTTTAAGAATTACAGGGGGCAGGGGCGCCTGGGTGGCTCAGTCGGTTGAGCGTCCGACTTCAGCTCAGGTCATGATGTCGCGGTCTGTGAGTTCGAGCCCCGCGTCGGGCTCTGGGTGACAGCTCAGAGCCTGGAGCCTGCTTCAGATTCTGTGTTTCCCTCTCTCTATGCCCCTCCCTGACTCATGCTCTGTCTCTCTCTGTCTCAAAAATAAACAAACCTTTAAGAAAAAAAGAATTACAGGGGGCACCCCTGGGCAATTATCCCAGGGAAATGAAGATTTATGCCCACACAAAAAACTTGTACAGTTTTATTCAGAGACGTTTTATTTAGAATATCAAACATTTGAAAAAAACCAAAATGTCCTAAATACATAAATGTTTAAACACACAGTGGTACATGCATACCATGGAATACTATTTGGTAAGAAAGAGGAAAAAATATGATATACAACAGCTTGAGTGTATCCAAGGGCGTTAGACCGAGTTGAAAAAGTCAACCTCAAAAGTTCAAAACTTTATGATTCTATATATATAACCTTCTCAAAATGGTGAAATTATAGAGATGGAGAATAGGTGAGTGTTTGCCTATTAGGGAGGGTGAGACAGAGGGCAGAAGGATTACTATAAGAGGGTGGTGAAGGGGGATCCTGGTAGAAATGGAAGAGTTCTGTACCTTGATTGCTGAGTTGGTTACACAAATCAACACACATAGTAAAATGCCATAGATCAATACACACGCATCACACCAATGTCAATTTCCTGGATTTGATATTATGCACTAGTTACTCAGAGAATATATAGAATTGTAAATTCAGAAAATACAATTTTATAAAAATGAAACTAGAATACATACATCTCATCTCAACTAACTGCCTTTGTAAACAAAGGTAAGAAATTACGTACACAACTGATCATTATGATGTTTTTGAAACTTTGAATTCAAGTTGTATGTTTACAAATCATACTTCCTAAATGGAGAAATACCTATTACTTTATTTTGTCTTGGCCATACCCAATGCAAAGATCCTAAAACAGAAAAACCATAATACAATCTATATACGTGACTTTTGGCATGAGCAGCATCAAATTCAGTTCAGCTGATGCAGATGCTTATTTTCTACTTATAAATGCTAATGTAGGTAAAGTGAAGAAATTAAGAGCCAGAGAAGCCAAGTCCCCTTAATTCTAACATCCTATGCACCATACCCCCGCAGCACATTTCATACTCTCTATGCCGAACACAAAATTCAACCAACATGTACATTCAAGTTAGGTCATTTAAACCAAAAGACACAGACTAAATATTTCACTGGTACCAAATCATTCTTCATGATGAGCTTAAAGACGATGCTTTTCCAGGCATCTAAACTCATTTTTTTGGATATGTAGACCCTTGAATGCAATTTAGGAAATGACTCAATGTGCCTGTTTGAAGAAATGTGCCCTAGACTCATTGCCTGTCTATGTCATTGTGACTTATGAAAGTAGCATTCCCTGATATAAAAATTAATTACCCAGAAATGTAGACTGGTCATTCTTCTCAGCTTTTTCAAATGTCTAGGAAGATAAGCAATACAGTGATACTATCTTGAAAACTGGGCCTTCCAATAGCATTTCGTAAAAGCATTAACTCCTTCTGCACAATACACAACAGAGGTTTTTCTGAAGGGTTTTTGTGTAAATTGGAGCCAACTCCCTCAGGGACCAGAAGCTCAGGAGATCAGATCTATAGAGAAGATAATATTTTTTGAGAAAATAATTTTGGGAATTTGAGGCCAGGGTAATTACACAAAATAAACCTATCTCAAACCCCGCTTTGGTACTGCCCTCTCCCTCTGAAATTCTTGGAAGAAAACATAGGAAAAAAACATACTGACATGAAAAAAGAAGGAAATCCAGCTATTGGCAATAGCATGGGTGAAATTGGAAGGCATTACACTTAAAGAAATAAGCCAGAAAATGAAAGACAAATACTGCATGATAACACTTAAATGTGCAATCTAAAAATGTTGAACTCATATCAGAGATTAGGACAGTGGTTGTCAGGGACTGGGGCTGGAGAAATGGGGAAATGTTGGTCAAAGAGTGCAAATTTTCCATTGTGAAATCAGTAGGTCCTGTGGATCTAATTTATAGCATTGTGGCTATAATTAATAATTAGCATGTATGCCTGAAATATGCTAAGATAGTAGATCTTAAGTATTCTCATCACACACACACACACACAAAGGTTAACTATGTAAAGTGATATATGTGGTACCAACTTGATTATGGAACATTTCATACTCTCTATGCCAAAGACAAACTTGATTATGGTAATCATTTTTCAGAGTATACATTTATTAACGCATCACGTTGTATGTCATAAATACATACAATTCTTACTCGTCAATTATACTGTATTAAAATTGGAAGTAATAACCACATAAAAGAAAATAAAGCATTTTCACCATCTATATTTTGTTCTGAAATTCATCTTTTGTTAAAAAAATCTATAGTTCATATACTCTTATTGCTGCTAGTATTTCATAACGTGGATATTCCACAATTGATTTATCTATTCTTTCCTTAGGAATTTGAGCTCTTTGCAGTTTTTAATCTTTATAAATCTTTCTCCCCCGGAAATCTTTGTCTCTGTCTCCTAGTGTTCATGAACATTCATTTCTCTTAGGAGTGTATCAGGGAATTACATTACTGTCAAGGAAAAAAATTACACCATGTGCAATTAACACAGTTGAGGACTTTGTTCAAGATTAGTGCAATAGGAAAGAGGTTGAACTCTGCTCCCATTCAAACAAAATGTTGAAGTATTTCTAAGAGCAGAAGTCAAGTGGAAGAGAAGTATTGGAGGACAGCAGGTGGTAGGCTGGTAGATGTGATTAGACCATCTATATTTGCTAACTGACTTTCTCAACGTTTGGCTCCTATCTTCCTGCAGAGACAGAGGGATAAACAGATGTCTCCCAGATACTTAAGAAAGATCTTTCTGGGTTGTAAATTTCAAGAAATAGGGATAAGATTTACACCTCAAAGGGAAAACTAAAGAATCTATAATTTCAAGTTTTCATTCTTATAATTTTTTTTTGGAGAGAGACAGAGAGCAAATGAATGTGCGAATGAGGGAGAGGCAAAGAGAGAGGGAGAGAGAGAAAAAGAGAATCTTACATGGGCTCCATGCACAGCACAGAGCCCTAGGTGGGGCCTGATCTCACGATTGTGAGATCATGGCTTGAGCCAAAATCAAGAATTGGATACTTAACCAACTGAGCCACCCACGCACCACTAAAACGGCAAGTTTTCTGAAGTAAATGGCCTAAAACACAAAGAAGTCATTGGCCCACTTTCTGGAAGAAATCTGTCTCAAGGTTCACCAAGCTCAGGGGAACATTGAGACATTCTTGGTTAATAGGTACATGTATGTTCAAATTAAGTGATAATTCAAGTTTTTCAAAGTGGTAAAACCACAGCCCCATAAGTAATGTACAGGATCCAATTTTGTAATTTTAGCCATTATTTCTGAGTGTATAGTGGGAATCTCATTACGTATTTAATTGCCATTTTCTTGACAAAAAGTCAAGTGAGGTTCAAAAACCGTAGTATTCCAGTGTCTTGGTCTTTTAAAGTCATTGGATTGTCTGTCTTGTTTTTTTTAAAATCATACCAGATATTCATATATTCCAGATAGAAGTCAGCTTTTCACATTGTAAATATATTTTCACGCTCAATGTCTTGTGTACTTATGGTCTTAACAGCGCCTTTTATGTATCTGGGTTCCTGTTTTTTTTTTTTTTTTTTAAGTTTTTAACGTTTATTTATTTTTGAGAGACAGAGACAGAATATGAGCAGGGGAAGGGCAGAGAGAGAGGGAGACACAGAATCCGAAGCAGGCTCCAGGCTCTGATGAGCCATCAGCACAGAGCCCGACGCAGGGCTCGAACTCACAGACCGTGAGATCATGACCTGAGCTGAAGTCGGCCGCTTACCCGACTGAGCCACCCAGGCGCCCCAGGGTTCCTGGTTTTTAATGTCGTCAGGATGTCATCATTTTTTTTTATACTTATGTTTTGTTTTTTTTTTTTGTAATTAGTTGAAAAAATGTCTCCCTGCCAGAGTGTCCTATCACAATGTCAGAAAGATTTTCTCAGTAATTATCTTATGTTTGTTTTACTGCCTTGCCCTTCACATCTGACCTCCAGGCCATTCGTTTCATTAGAGTGTGTCATGAAATGCAGTAATATTCTACTTATTTTTCATATAGTACTTAAAAATATCACCATATCATATAACTCCATTTTTTTTCTTGATTTCTTTTGCTTACAACACTCTGGTAAGACAACTATCATATTTTAATATTCAACAGGCATTATCGGGCGCCTGGGTGGCTCAGTCGGTTAAGCGTCGGGCTTCAGCTCAGGTCATGATCTCACGGTTGGTGGGTTTGAGCCCCGCATCAGGCTCTGTGCTGGTGGGTCAGAGCCTGGAGCCTGCTTTGGATTCTGTGTCTCCCTCTCTCTCTGCTCCTCCCCTGCTCATAACTCTGTCTCTGTCTCTCTCAAAAATAAATAAACATTAAAAAAAGTTTAAAAAAACAAACAAACAAACAAAAACAGGCATTATCAGGTCCCTACGAGGTGTATATCTCCGTGTTCTGAGGTCTCAGTACCTGAGGTCTCATCTGTATTTTCAAGCAAAAATACACTAAAATGAGTTTATCAGAACCAATTTGCAAAGTGTGTTTCAGCAGAAGTGGTTATTTTTGATATCTTTAAACAAAACTCTTTTTGATTACCCAGTTTTACAAAACGTTATCAGAATATTATTCAATCAAAACTTTCTAAATAATTTTGTTCTCATTTTTGTCTGTAAGAGTAAGTGTATGAAATATTTCGAGTGAAAAAATAGGAAACTCTGCTCCTACTGAATAACCTTACCCTGGTTGCATGAAAAGACCCAGGCTTCGGAAGACTCACAGTGGGGTCAAACACCACCTCTTCCAGGTAGAAGATTCCTTACGTGAAGCATGTGGCTCAACCTTTGTGAAGACTCAGGTTCTCCAGCTCTAATGTAGATACGAGAAAGCAACCACAAATGAGGGCTAAAACATTCACTGAGATGTTAATAAAACCCTTAGCACAGTGTGTATGATACAGCAAATCCTCACCAAATGTATGAAATAGGATTATTATTAAAGGATAAATATTCTGTACTAATGAGTGCTTTAAAAGTTGTATTAGTATAAAAATGAATAAAAAACAACTTCGAACCTAGAAAAGAAAACACACACACACATACGCACAGATAAAACTTGTAGCTTTGGTCCTCCTATTATGGCACCTAAAATATGCCCACTTCTCTTCCCTGAAAAACCATTATTTCTCTCAATAAACTTAAGAGTCTACAGGTAAATTTGACATTCTACATTTAATATCATTCCGTGAATCATCAGAAAATACCAAACCATAAGTATGTCATTGATGCCGAGGAAAGCAAAAGACTGGTTTGACTACTGGGTAAAAGTATTAACCACTCCTTCCTAGATTTAGCCAGTCTACAAATCCATAGGTGCTAATGCAAATAGTCACACTACACAAGTGATTTTTTTCTGAGAAGACTGCCAGCTTCAAGGAAGAAAGACCTTATGAAAAACATGAGGGAATTGAAGTCTAATTATGGACCATTTAGTGAGAAAACTTATTATTTCCAACATCAAGTGATAAAAAAAAGAAAACAAAAAACAAAATCAGGGATACGGAATAAGATGGTGGAGTACTTGTAGGACCCTAGGCTTGCCCTATCCTTCAAACACAGTGAGATAAATACCGAATCATTCCCAATACACAAGAAATCGATTTGAGGTCAGACAAAAAATTACAAAAAAGCAAAAAACAAAAAACTTTCCTCATAAGAAAATGTAAGATGGTGTAACATTAAGAAGGAAAATAAAGCCAATGATTTATGCTTTTTGTGGAGGAATCGGTTTAGATGTGATAAATTTACTCAAAAATCAAGGGCAAAAAAAAAAAAAAGAAAAAGAAAAGAAAATCAAGGTCAATCTACATCATCTCTCGTACACTAGTCTCATGAGAAAGATAAGAAAGGGGAAGGATGGGAACAGAGGGGAAAAAATGTAGAGCAAAAGGAACAAAAGAAAGGAGAAAAGAACAAATGTCTGAGGAGAAGAATGGTCATGGCCGGCATTTGAAGAGTGGAAGAAAGGACAAACAACTTTAGTTTCAAAATCTCATGTGACGGCAGAGTAGGCAACTAGTACTACAGCAGCTAGAGCAGTGGAAATAAAAATTGTCAAGGATATACTTGACTGTTAGCTAGAAACTCTTGCAGACAGAGAAAACGCACATTAGTAATCCTGGGAAGTGATCCTTCCCATGAAGAGTGATGAGGGTCTTCCACCAGCTTGGGTTGAAGAGACATGGAAGGCACAGACTTTCCCTTGTAAGATGAATAAGGTGTGAGGATCTAACGGAAAACATGGTGACTGTGGTTGATAACACTGCACTGTGTAACTGAGATGTGCCAGGAGAGAGAACTTAAATGTCCTCACACCCCCAAAAGAAAGCCAAGTATGTGAGCTGATGTATGTGTGATTTAACTCGATGGGGAGAATCCTGTCACGTGTATCAACTCTTCCCATTTATTACATTATTTGCAATTTAAGTATCTTACAATTCTATTTGTCAATTATGCCTCAATAAGTCTGGAAAAAAATTTCAAAAAGGTAAGACATCAATGAACTGAGAAAGAATAAGATGAAATTGATCTGGAAAGAAGTATGCCCTTAAACCACACCTGGGTCCAGGTTGTTAAGAAAGATGAAAATTAGGACTTAAAGTAACAGTGTCCATTATATTTGTTTTGTTCACACACTCATTTGACATACCATATTAAAAGCTCCTGCCAGCCAAAATGGCGCCTATTCTTACCTCCTTCTAAATAATTTTTCAAGCTTGGTTTCTTGAGCTACTCTCTTTGACCCCAAGGAATGTAATGCCCTTTTGTTTTATGGCATTTAGATAAAAGGGAAGGACCTGGAGCACGATGCTTTGATGGAGTACATCTGAATGAGAGTAGCCTGGCCAGAAGTAACATTAAAGTTGCACCTTGGAGATAGGTTCCATAAATTGATAACAATTATGAGCTGGCTGGATATTGGTGTGATTTGCATAATTGTTGGGCTCCTATTATGTAAATTCACTCATTCACAAGCAAAGGACAAGCACTGGGAATTCTGTCCTTGCCTGATGGGTTGCACCTCCCCCATTGTAGTTGGAAGAATAGGCACATCTTTTTCCTGAGAACTTCCTATGTGTCAGGTTTTCTTATATGCATTACGGATTAATTTGTGTACCATCCACACACGGTGTTGACTCTTGCAGTTTTCCATCTCGGGCTTCAATTCATTGTTTATAAAGGGTTACAGTTTTGTTACCCTTTTTGTGCTAGTTATTTTAACAAACACATGTGTTATTAATAAGATCCTGAGTTGTAAAGTCTCGCACTTGATATATGGAATCAAGGAGTGGAAAGGAAGAACACGTCCCTAGAAAGGAAAACTGGAAAAATGGGCCGTATCATTGCTAGGAAGCTCTTTTTTTCCTCCCCCCTCCCCTGTATAAAATGATGGCATTCACAGGAGTTTGGACATATTGTGTAAAATCATAGAGCCTTAGAGAAAAAAGTAATTTATATGACATTTAGTCTATTGCCCTCCTTTTACAAATTAAGATACTTAGAACCAGAAATGGTATAAGATTTATCTGCTTTAAATCCTTTTTTTTGAAATGCCAGAGAACTTTATTTTAAATGGCATGGTTTTAGATCTAAAAATTATTTAGATCTAAAATAGAACTCCAGCATGTCGTGATTTTTATACACTCTGAAATAAGAATGACTAAAGTGTAAATATCAATTAATATCCAGACATGTGCAAATTTAAGACTGTCATACTACTATATTGTACACATGAAACTAACCCAACACTGCATGTTAACTTTTAATCCTCTTTATAATTGGAAGAGTCAAGGTTTAAACCGATGACTCCTTAAGTCAAGCCTGCCTCTTTCTCAATACACAGTTTGCAACTCCACCTGAACATTGGTAAAAACTACCCTCTGATTTCCCTCCCTAGAAGAAAATCCTTCCTAACAAATGTCTTCCTAAATGCCTCTTTTACATCCATGTTCCTCAGGTTGTAGATGAGCAGACTCAACATGGGTGTCCATGAGGAATAGAATGCAAAATCCAATTTATTAGTGTTCTGTGATGATCTTGAAAAAGGAAGTATGTAAATGAAGAAAAGTGTCCTGTGCATGATGGCCACAACAGCAAAGCGTGAGGAGTAGGCAGGGAAAACTTTCTGCTTGCATTTATCAGACAGGATATTCAGAAGGTTTTGAGGATAAAAATATAGGAGACCAGGATGATTAGGGATTAGGGCACAGAGTGTTCCTATGAAGCTAGCCATAATGAAAAGAACTAACTTATTGTTCTGGGTATCAGCACGTGCCAGGGAGAACAGGGAGAAGTCACAGAAAAAATAGTTGACCACATTTGGACCACGGAAGTGGTGGTAAGCGAAAGTGAAGGTCGCATGGATAATGGCACTTAGAAGGCCCATGGCATAGGGCCCTGTCACCAGCTGCACACAGGCCCTCGGGGATATGGTGACTACATGCAACAATGGTTTGCAGATGGCTGCGTACTAGTCATACGTCATGATGGCCGAGAGGAAACACTTAGTCTAGTCACCACAAAGTGTTCAAAACCAGTATTGGTACAGCACAGCTCACGAAGGAGATGACATTTCTCTCCAGGAAGGAATCACACAACATCTATGGAACAGGGGAAGAAGAGGAACATACATACACAGAAGACAATGTTTTAAGAAAAAACTACATGGGTGTCTGGAGTCAGGACTCCATCCACAAGGGTGACCATCCCCAAGTTCCCACCCAGCGTAACAAGATCAAGAACACTAAGCAGAATAAATGCCAGCAAATCTATATGGAGGCATACAATTTTTAAAGTACAGAAAATCATAAATAAAGAAAAAGTATTGAAAGGCAGAATCAGAAAGACACATCACCTACAGAGGAACGAAGATAAAAATCACATCTGACTTCTCAGAAACCACACCTCCTAGAAGTCAGTGGCCTTCTAGCAGGAGCCAATATTACGAATCAGGAGATTTCAGTGAGTGGAGGCCTTACCTGACAGAGAATTTCCCTCTGATATTGGGACTTACTCACCTATTCTTTACAAAATAGGGAGAACCACTTAAAGACTTGTAGGGTGAACAAATAAATAAACAACAAAATGCACCTGCACATGAATTTCTGTCACTGCCCTATATGAAGAATCAGTTGGGAACAGTTCCTACTAATAAAAACAAAACAAACATCTATTTTAAGATGCACTGTGTTACAGCTAGAAAGTCTAAAGGAAAAGAAGATGGTGTCATAAGAGGAAACTACAGAGCGGCTCTAACTGACACTGACTCTAACCATCCCTTAGGGGGATCCCTGAGTGGAGGTAACAGTATATGAAAAGCAGTAGTTAATCCATGTGAATATGGCAGGAAGAGAATTGTAGGCAGATCAGAACAGCAATAACTAGAGCTAGAGGAAGACAGTTGGTTTGAATATATTTGCATACACTTGGAGAAGGACCTTAAAGCAATGCAGGAAAATTATAATTATCACTTGCTTCCTGCTGTTCTCCTCCCAATCCCCGTTCAATAGCACGTGCCTCGTCAATATTTACGAAGCAATTAAGATGACAGAAAACACTTCAGCTCTCCTCCTAGGCAATGACTACTCAATGGGTGACATATTTGACACATGTTATATAATGAAGATGCAGAAGAGAGTCATTTTAAGGGAAAGTGTCACTGGCAAGAAACCATTGATCTTTCTAGATAAAAATACATTTCCCTTTGGCTCACCTACACCCGAGTTTTCACAAGTCCTAGTAAAATGCTGTTGGGAAATGCCACTAAAGTGACAGTTCACAAAATTAATCATTGATAATCTAGGACCTAGCTCTCTTCCATTTGGAAATCTGTGCTACAGAAATATAAATACCAGACACAAATGTCGTAACACTGTCCGCAGGGAAAACAAAAGGGAACAGGCTACGGATGTACCACCAGGAGAAGCACAAGTTCTTTCTGTGGAACGCTGAGCTACGTCAGCTATAGAATGGAGTTTAACATGAATATATTCAAGATAATATTTAGTTAACTTTTCCGATTGTGTCATGTGCAATGTGTCCTTTTGAATTTAGCATTGTTTATCATTTCAAAGTGTTTAATAAGGAGAAAACAGTTCACCTTGTCTAAAAATTACAGACTCTGGGGGTGAGGGGTGAGAGATGAGGGGAAACACAGATCCTCTGAGGGAAGAAGTATGAGATGGAAGCTTAGAGTTGCCAAGAATCTCTCGTTTTACTTAGGTTTTTGACAAAGATTTCACTCACCAGTATGTACAAGTGTTTCATTAAATCAGAGAATGTTAGGATGGAGAGGTAACCTTACCAGAAGTCATGGAGTCCATCTGCCTAAATTGTTTTACTTACACATGTATTCATTCATTCATTGATTCAAGTTTTGACACAGATGACAGCTTTGCAAAATAAATTTTAGTTACAAAATGAAACATCTTTGTTGCAAAACAAGTCCAACAACTCAGATGAGCATAAAGTACCCCCACCCCCTGTTGGTCCTTTCAATGTCATGTTACTAAAACAACCAATGTTAACAGTTTGGCCAGTGACTTTGCTCACTGCTCTCTATGATCAGGTACGTATGAACATACCAATATATTTTACACGTTAGGTAGATTTTACCCCCACCTTTTTTACCTTTTTTTTTAATGTTGGGGGTTGGTCAACAGGAAGACCTGGCCTCTGAGTGATCTGTGAGCTGGACCCTGGCAACTGGAGGCTCCTCACCCCAACCCTGTCCTGGAATGTGCATTCTGCTCCCAAAAGCTGCCCCCAGGGCACAGTCTTGAGATAGTGGTGTGTTCTTGGGATTCTCTGGACAGCATATGTGATTGAACGCAGTTAAAGCCTCTATAGCGTCTTTAAAGGTGGGGCAGGTGGCAGGAGAGCTATGCTCTTACTGCCATGCCCAGGACAACCTCTTATGTAAGTTCTCTTGCCTGTTATACCTGCTCCCTACCATTCTGGAGTGGCCTGCTTCTCTCTTTGCTCTCTCCCTGCTTTTTGCGATGTGGGCTGGTTACTGATTTCAGCGGGAGCTCACTAGGAAGTTATAAACCCACACAAACTGTGTTCAGCTCTACAGATTAATGTTCGACTTGATTTGTCTTTTCTAATCTGTCAGTGATTGCTTCAGGACGTTTCCTCCAAACCAAAGCATGAATCTAATTTACTCTTGTTATAAGTAGCTGTACGGCATTTCAAAGAAAGAATGTATGTTTCTCCTAGTGATACAAAAGGTGGTCGTTTCCTTATATTCTCCTTACTAAATTTGTTGCAACATTTGTGTTCGGTATTTATATTTCTACCACACAAATTTCCAGTGTAAGAGGGGTTGGTCAAAGATTATGTGAATTTTAATCAGAATCATCAAATTACTTTCTGAAAATGTAGCTATTCTCTAATTAGCTATGGTGGCTAAGGGTGAAATTGTGGTCTATATCCATCGGTAACCTTACCAGCATTGCAGACAATCATTGTAATATTTGCTAATCTGATAAATGAAGAGAAGCATTGCCTTGTATTTTGATTTCATTTATTGAGCAATTGTGAAGCGTTTGGCCATTTTCATTTTCAGTGTCTCAGTCGTTCATCCATCCATCTGTTGGCCCATTTCTCCACTGTGTGTCACATATATGTACATATATAATCAGCTTTGTCCCATTGGGACCTCATCTCACTGTGAATCACTTGTCTTGCAAGTGTTACCTCACTCTTCATTGTTCAAGTTTTAACGAAGTCTCTGAAACCTTTAGTAATGAACTCTAATTGATCTTCTGCCTGTAACAAATTCTTTTCTGGACTGGAATAAATGTTTTCTCACATATGAGAATACATAAATATTCTTCTCGATTTCTTCTGGCACATATTAATTACATTTATATATTTAAAAAGTCTGCAAGTTACTTTGTATTCCCCCTCATTTTATAATGGAGAAGACTGAAGAAAAAACATAAGCAGTCTATAAGCAATCTGATAACTATGTAGGAATTAAACAGAACTTCTAATTCTCAGCCCAGTGTTCTTTTTACCGTACGTTAAAAGCCAACATTGATGGTACAACACAACAGAGTTCTCTTTTACCAAAACTGCTAGAGAATTTTTTCTTTTCAACTCTTCCTGAATGTATATTTTACCTCCTTATTCCCCAAACTGTCAATGAGGGGGTTCAACATGGGGATCACCACAGTGTAAAAGAGAAAATCTACTTTATTGATATCCAGAGAGGAAGTTGAGCCAGGTCGAATACAGATAAAGAAAAGATTCCCATACAGGATGGAGACAGTGGCCAGGTGAGAGGATCAGGTGGAGAGAGCTTTCTGCCTCCCACCTGCAGTCTAGATCTTCAATACGTCCACCAGGATGCAAACGTAGGAGGCCATGATGATGAGAACTCTGAGGATTCCTGTAGATCCAGCCACAGAGAAAAATGTAATTTTAGCTGTGGAAGAGTCTGCACATGCAAGTGAAAGCAGAAGGGAAATATCACATAAAAAAGGATTGATGATATTTGGACACAGAAGGGTAAGCAAAAAGTCAAAGTCATATAGGTCATGGTGCTTACATGAGCCATGAAATAAGGCCCTATAACCAGCTGCACACAGACCCTCTGGGACATAATGAGTGTACACAAGAGGGGTTTACAGGGGACCATATACTAGTCTTATGCCATGGAAGCCAAAGGAAACATTCAGATACCACAAAGAAACCTGTGTAAAAAATTTAAAAATACAGTTTATTTTTTACAGTGTTAACTGTCCTGTAAAAAATAGCTTCTTAAACACATTACATGGGTTTTTAATCTTTAAAGGAGGCAGTTATGAAAACACACTGGGCTGGCAACAGTATTCCCGAGGAAATACTGTCACTGTTGTGACAGTGTTTAAACTTGGACAATTTATACTTCACCTTTTTGGATTCAGTACCCTCTGCCATCAGAACAGCAGTTTAAGTATATAATCTAAATTTCCCATGGGTTCTAAAATTGTATTTGAAATGAGGATCAGTCTTTGTATTTCATCTTTTCACATGATAGAATAATAATGCCCACCTAGGAATACAGTAACCAGTGAGATTGTAAGAAACGATGAAAAATTTAGGTCCTGATAATAGACATTTGGGGTTGGCTAAACAGAACAGAAATACAGCACTTTCATTTCCTGTTTTGATAGACAGGATACTGTCACTCAGATGAAATGAGGACAGCATTCATTCTCTCTGTATGCTAATCTCTTCCCCTCATAAAAGGCTTACGAAGGGAAATGTCAACAAATGTCAGTGGCATTATTTAGAATGCGAGATTCTATAGTAACACATAATAGTCATTTTTATGTTTATAAAGGACAGCCCTGCAAATGAGAGATTGGATACATTTACTCTTTGCCCATCATGAATACAGAAATGACAGAAAGAAATACGAATGAGGATTCATGTTTGGAGTTAAATGAAGTGAGGAAAATTCCACCATATAATTCAAATAAAGATATATAATGGTTTAGGAAGCACTGAGATGCCCGAACTTTGAGATTAATTAATCTATCAAATATTGTATAGCAACTTTCCATGAAAATCTAAAAAAAATAAGTATCCACTCTAGACTCAACAGACTTGATCTTTAGTGATAATTTTACCATAAATTTCCATGAATAGATATGTTGTGTTCATTGAAATAAAATTATTTCCCTTAATTCCCTGTAATGTTTATAAACATATTTAAGAAATGTGGGCAGGCTTTAAAAGCTGGAAAAAAACAGTAAATAGATTTTCTTCTAGAGATTTCAGGAAAGATGCAATCCGGCCAACACCTGATTGTAACCTGGTGAGACCCATGCAGGGCTCCTGAGCCTGCAGAACATTAAAACAATACATTTGTGTTATTGTAGCCACTAAGCTTGTGGTAATTTGTTAGGACAGCATTGGGAAACTAATGCAAATAGGGTGGATGACCTCAGGCGCCACTGTCTCTGGAAAACCTTCTATGATCCCCTATAAGGGATATGATCTCCCACCTCTGAAACCGCCATAGCATTTCCTCCTAGCTCCTCTGGACTGGCATCTGGCTTTTAGAGTTCAAACACAGGGTCTTACAAATGTCCGTGTCCTGTGAAGTATCTATATCAGAGAGTTGCAGAGAGGACATATTCTGTAAGGATTTTTTAAACGACATGTAAATTAAAACAAAAATATTTCACAATCCGTATTGATTTAAATGTAGCATTTAAATTATATCATACACTTTGCTTAAAGAAGGTAGAACAGGTGCCCCTGGGTGGCTTGGTCGGTTAAGCCTCTGATGGTTGATTTCAGCTCAGGTCATGACTTCCGGGTTTGTGAGTTCACGTCCTGCATCAGGCTCTGCGCTAACAGCATGGAGTCTGCTTGAGATTCTCCCTCTCTGGCTGCCACTCCTCAGACTCTCTTTCTCTCTCTCTCTCTCTCTCTCTCTCAAAATAAATAAATGAACAAACTTTTTTTAAAGTAGGTAGTATAAAGCCATTCTACCCTTTTCTTCTACTCAAAACCAACCGGAACCAGTAAGGAAACTGACAATAACAACAAGAAAAGATAAAGAAAATGACACTTTGTTCCACTTCAAGAGAAGGAAATAATATGATATGAAAAATAGGCTAAAGCAAATTCTATTATAGGAAAACGGTTTGCTTTGACATTGATAAAAAATTTTCTCTCTGAAGAATGTAAACATTTAAAAAAAGATATAATTGCTTAATATCATGGCGAGTTACCTGGCTGACTGGAGGGGGTCCTCAAGAGGATGTAACTGCACGTTGACCATCCGGCTGGACCCGGGCAATCAGACACTCTGAGCCCCTATCCACTGTCCTTGGAATGTACACTCTGCCCACCCATCCCTCAGTGGGAGCCGTTTTCAAGGATCTAGCCTCAAGGGAGTGATGTGTTGTCCAGACCGTCTGGATGGTGTATGTGACTGAACCCAGTTAAGGCCCCTATACGAACTTCAAGGGCACACCTGGGAGGCTCTGTTCGTTAAGTGCCCAACTCTCATTTCACCTCAGGTCATGATCACACAGTTCCTGGGTTTGAGCTCTGCATCTGGCTCTGCACTGACAGTGTGGAGCCTGCTTGGAATCCTCTCTCTCTCCCTGTCTCTCTCTTCTCCTCCCTTGCTGTGCTCTCTCTCTATCTCTCTCAAAATATTAATAAACTTTAAAAGGTTGAAGCATGACAATGATTTAAAAAAATGTTTAAGATTCTGGCAGGCAGGTGTGCAGATCTGCTCATCTTGCTACTTCCCAAACAAGCTTCATTTCAGAGTTTTCTTCTTTATTAAACTCGCCACCTGCCATCTGATGTGGGCTGCCTCCTTCTTCAGTCTCTCGCTGCCCTCTGACTACAAGGCCCAGTTTTAGAACTTACCTGGGACATTCCCAAGTTTAGGAACCAACAACTGGTGAGCCAGCTAGGAGACCTAGCTGGGAAAGAGGCATCAGGAGGGAAATCCCGAGTTGGCCCAGGACCTCTGTAGGGCGATGGGTGGCCTGCATGCAGATGTTGGTGGACTATCAGTGTGAGTGCAGAGAGGCGCCCCCGACGCAAGCTGCTTCAGTGCACTTGTTTGTGGAACTGCTGCAAAGTAGGGAAGAAATGGGTGCACGGGGTTGGGCCTCTACTGTGGGGAAGCTTGCCTAGTCACCGAAGCCCAGCTACAGACTGAAGCTTGCCTTAGAAAGTTAAAAGAAGAGCTGAGGTTAGAGAAGAAAGTGCAGGTGTCCACCTTCTGCCAGCTTCGGGGCTGGCAGACAAGGTGTGCTCATGTAAAACTAAAACTGAATTTTCCTTCATCTGCTAAACCACGAAGTTTTCTTCGACTATTGGTCTATTCTTCATAAGACTGTGAAAAGGTTTTCATTCTCTTCTAAGTAATCTGCCGAGAAAACAAAAATTGTGTTTATCAGAATATTTCCTGTGCTTCCTGTTGTCTCTATCAAGTCTTTGATTACTTAAGAATCCATCTTCACTAGACTTACAGGGAAAAACTAAATGATTATCAGAAAAACACAGTCCTCAAAGTTTTAATACTGTATGTAAGATATATAAACATAAATATATTTCAATGTTTGTGTACATCTTATGTGAAAAGAAGCATGCTCAAGTTCAAATATACAAACTGGCACAAGAACTGTTTACTGGTTAATTTGGTTTCTAATCACATCTCAAAAATAAGCAGTTACTGACAATTATGTGTGGAAGTTTTATTTTTACATGAAAGGGTTTAGAGATTGGTCTGTGTCTTCCACATTTATTATATGTGGTTATTTCCAGGGTAATCACTACCTATTAATTATGTGTTATCCCTCATCAGAGGATTCTATACTTTCTAATCTTTATTGTTGGTTCTCAAAATAATTGAGGAGATTTGACTAAAATCTTAGATCAGCATTGGTAGAGCAATTTCACTTAAAATTGTTGAGAATATTACTATAACATGTTCCATTAGCCAAACTTATAATCCTGATAAAATTGCAAAGGTAGAGAACACTGGCAAGAACCAATGCAGAAAGATCATGGGAACATCGCAAATGTATTTTATTTTATTTTATTTTTAATGTTTGTTTATGTTTGAGAGAGAAAAAGAGAGAGAACCGGGAAGGGGCAGAGAGAGAGGGAGACACAGAATCTGAGACTAGCTCCAGACTCTAAGCTTTCAGCACCAGGCCTGATGCAGGGCTCAAACTCACGGAATGCAAGATTATGTCCTAGCTGAAGTTGGACACTTATCTGACTGAGCCACCCAAGAGCCCTGCAAATGCATTTTAAACAATTGGCCTCAATCCTTGGGAACTGCTTTCTTGGTTAGGACTTGGAAGGATAAGCGGGGGGACTAAAGAGACATTTCAGAGTCTATTAATGATACTATTTCATGTGTTCCTTACCTCTGTAATTCCATATTTTACAGTGCCTAGAGTGTAAATGCCACTGCGTATCTGCTAACTACTATCTCAAGAGATAACTGCAACCATCCCAGTTGATCAAAATACTAAAGCTTAGTTATCCTGAAAAATTCATAGCTTCCAAACATTCCCTCCACCTCTTATCCCTAAATGCACTTAAGCGGCCAAAATCGTTACTCTGAGATTCCATCTTCCTGTCCCTACATCCTGTCCCATGATTAAAATAACTCATTTCCTCCTACTTTCCAAGAATGTGAACAGGGCATAATTCTTAGAAGAAAATTAAACTTTGAATGACCATCCACAATCAGCCTGTAAAATCTTTCAGCTACTTGCTCCCTGCAAAACACTCATCTTAAGCTACTCTTCCTATTTTAACACTCTTAATACATGCTTGAGTTAAAGACTTTGGGTTGTTATTTTCTTTCTTTCAGTGTAGGATTTACTTTACAGAGTTGTAAATATAAAATATGTTAGCAAATCTTTTAGCAGAGAACACGTTTCATAGCAGATCTTCCATAATTGGTAGTAATACTGATGCTACCAACTCTTAAAAACATTCATAGCTGATTTTGTTGGAAGATGAGGAGGAGAAGGAGGAGGAGGAGGAGGAGGAGGAGGAGGAGGAAGAGGAGGAGGAGGAGGTTAGTAATGAAGCCTAGGAAAGTAAACAGCAAATAATTAGGTAGCAACTGGGAACAATCGCAATGGAACAGTACACTTTTTGAGGCTAGAACAATCCCAACCATCGGGCACATGGCCAGAAGTAAGTTGAAATGCAAACAACAAATTGCTCTGATGTTTAAATTACAGTTTTCATTGGTGATACCACACAGCATTGCAGATTTCAGGCCATTGTTTCTTTACTGATACACATCTCCATATTGCTTGCAGGCATTTTTGAAGGGAATTTTATAGACTTCTTGCTAGAGATTTCTGTGTCAAGCCTATGGAAACAAACCAGGTCATTTCCTGCCATAGAAGCCTCTACATTAGGATGTAAGTAATAACGGAGCATTTTGTTCCCTCATAGATAGAGGGAAGGTGTAAAAGTTTGTAGAATTATCCCTTGACACTGTGAAATGTGAGATGAAATGAGATCACCTATGTCCAGGTTTTTTTTTTTTTTTTTTTTTTTTTTTAATGGAACCAGGAGGCCATAAAGGAGATGGGCCTTTTGTGTGTCCTCATCAGTGAAACCATCAACTTTTGAACTGGGCCAAACCACAAACATTCCAAGGATTCAGCCTAAATACATGCAACTTGCTACAGGAGGAAACTTTGCTTAGTGATAGCCTTAGCAACCAATTATCTTCAGTTAAGATCAGTTTTCTGCCTCCAACACCAATCAAAATTCTTTGTAAACAACAAATGCAAACAATCCCTTATGTCTTAAAAATCCCTTGACTTTTGTTCCCTGAGAGGACACAGTTTGGGTTGCTACCCCAATCTGTGCTTCTGGAATTACGGTCCTGAGACCCCCAAATAAATGCTTGGTTTTATTTTAGCTTTGCCTCTTTCCTAGGTCAACACCAAGTTTATAGGATTAAATAAAAGACTTCTACATCTTTGAAAAATGCTTATATTCAGATATTCAGAGATTGGGTTTATTTTTTAAGGTGCTCAGGGAAACAGTGTGTGAAACTTCATTCCACTGAAAGGCCAACCTCGTCTTGACTTGACCTGCGGAGCTGCAGCAAAGTATTTGGGCAGAGTCCTGTTCTCTGCCCGTGAAAGCAGGCTTGGCAGATAAGACATCAATGGTCATGAGTTGTTTGCATTTGTAAAGGAAGTTGCTTCTGAATTTTATTCTTAACCCACGCCACTTGAGATCCAGTCTCTTTTTTATTGTTGTTGTTTACTGTTTTTAATTTTCATATTTTATTATTTTTATTCTTTATTATTGAGGTATAATTGACATAAAATGTTATATTAGTTTCAGGTGTACAATACTTTATGTCAACAATATACATTACTCAGTGCCCACCATGTTAAGTGTAGTCACCGTCTGTCACCATCCACTGTTGACTAAATTTCTTATGCTGCATTTATTTTTTTTCAAATAAAAATATCTCTATCTTACAAATTTTAGAAAACAAAAAAAGAAGAGGAGAAAAGTGTTACCCAGAATCTTACCACCCAAGGACATGCAATAATAACATTTGAGTCAATTTTCTTTCAGTTTTTTTTATTCTGCCTAGTTACTTTTTCATAATTATGACTTTTTAAGCCACACTTAAAAATTTTTTAATATTTATTTTTGAAGAGGGAGAGACAGAGTGTGAGTAGGGGAGGGGCAGAGAGAGAGGGAGACACAGAATCTTAAGCAGGCTCAAACCCATGAACCATGAGACCATGACCTGAGCTGAAGTGGGCACTTAACCGACTGAGCCATCCAGATATCCCTTTAACCCACATTTTAATTCACATTATGTAGTATTATTCTTTTTTTTTTTCAATTCAAGTATAATTAACATACAGTGCTTTCTTAGTGTCAGGTGTACATTATAATGATTCAACCATTTTATACATTACTCAATTCTCATCATGATAAGTGTACTCTTAATCTCCTTCATCTATTTCATTCATCCACCCGCCCTCCTCCAACCGGAAACCACCAGTTTGTTGTCTATATATAAAACTCTGGGTTTTCTCTTTGCTTTTCTCTCTTTCTCTTTGTTTTTATTTTTTTTTAGGTTTGTTTCTTCAATTCTACATATGAATGAAATCATATAATATTTGTCATTCTCTGACTGACTTATTTCACTTAGCATTAAACCCTCTAGATACATCCATTTTATTGCTAGTGGCAAAATTTTATCTTATGGTGCAGCTAACGGCTGAGAAATTCCATTGTGTATATACACTACTATGCTGTAATTTATTAAGGGAATCGTCCTTTAGTCTTGTAACTAGAATCTTTAAAGAACTCTATGCTAGGTTCAAGTTTTAGAGGTGCTGAGTCTTGTTCTTAATGGAGTCCTCTCTTGACCTCCAAGAAATAAATGAGAGTTATAATATCATGGACAGTTTCTAAAGGATATCTTTTTGTAATATAATTATCCAAATATTAAGTAGGAATTGTTTTCCATATCTCTTTGTATTATAAATTCATTGAAAAATACATGTAAGTGGATTGAGTTATTTCAGGTGCTTGTACCATATTAAACTATGAGTTTTTTGTTATTTGTAATATAGGTACTAAATTTGGTTTACCTTTGTAATTCCAACTTTTATTAGGTTACCTCATACATGACCAGCGCTTATTACCTCCTTTCTTATAAATGTGTGCTATTCCTCCATTGAAAGATTGAGATTTTTTTTTTCCTGTCTTTGAATGTAGGCTGATCTTAGTAACTTGCTTGATCAATGGATTCAGCAGATCTTGGGTGGATTTCTGAAATCATATCACTCATTGGACAGATGGCAGCAAGAGTCCCTTGCTGGTGGAATGGGACAGTCAAAACCACTAGCATGCCAAAGTATTGCAATCACTAAGACTCACCGGCAGTGGATTGGGTTGAGGTGCAGGTGAAAACTACACGTTGAATTATTTAATTATCTCTAGGATGTGAAAGTGTGGGAGATATGGTAACTATTGGACTATGAAGTTGGTTGTTATTAAATGCCTCTCACATGCTAAAGGATGAAAACAACAGACTCAAGCCAGACAATTTCCAATGCATGATATGTCAAAATCAGATAGGCAGCTTTTAAAAAGATCTTCATCTCTTACAGTTAGAGACAAGACTGCATATAAAATCAATCCAACATCCCAATACTGGGAAATAGAATAAGAAAGAAGCTGAATTCACAGCCTCTGTAAGTTTCCTGTATAAAAGTCAGGACTCTGATAGGGAAGGAGTTGGACACTGAGAATTGGGATTAAGACATCTAATGTGTTTGAGATATTCCAGTTCCCCCAAAGCTTCTGACTCTGCAGAAATGGCCCTCTCCCCCTTGCTAGAAGAGACCAACCTTCCTCTTCCAGAGACCACAAAGAGCCCTCACCTGAGTGAGGTGCAGCACAAAATAAAAAGTATTTTTCTCAAGATCTTGTCCCACCTCCCCTCTTAGCTTTTAGACCTAAACTAAGGGCAAGGCTCAGGATGGTTTGGTCTGATGACTAAGGAGAATTGGCCTATTATTCACCAAAAGAGTTACAGGGCTTGGCTAATAAGTACCAGCTAGAACTGGAAAACATGTGGCATATTGCTTGAAGGTAATGTGCTTAAGAAGGGAGGGATATAAAGCTGAATAAAAAACAATTTACTGATACAGAACTCCAGTGACTCAAAAATTACCTTGTAGGCAAGACACTAGGAGTGGATCCTAATATACTATCAAGGTGGCTCCTTGAACTTCGACACAGATGACAGCCTATGTAAGTGCAGTAGAAATACCATTACTGTCATGGGAGACTATTGAAGAAGGGACCCAAAGGCTCAGAGATGTTAGGATGCTTGAAAGGAATTATATTATAAGTAAATAGATATGATGATGATGCTATCGATATCCATTAAAGAAGGTATCAGGTGACTGTGCCCCCTGAGAGGACACTTCTTCCACTTAAACAGTAACAAAAGGCACTAGCAAGAGGGGCTCCAGCTGGGGGGAAGCCAGTGGTATGAGATGTTGTTACACATCTAGGCTTCCCAGAGCCAACGAGAATGATAGGATTCCAGAACATGTGAATAAATAAATTAATGCCACCAGGAAATGCAGAGAGGATGCAGTGGGAGTGATCACATTATTTCTCTATTTAAGTCAGCAGTCTGGCCCATCCAGAAACCAGATGGCACTTAGAGAATGCCTATAGACTGCTTAAAGTTCACCCAAGTGGTAGCCCAATAGCAACTGCATACCTTACGTGGGATCACTTACAAGGTCTCCCATACATGGTATGCAATTAATGACTCGGGAAATGTATTCTTTTCTATTCTGATTAGAATGGAGGATGAGAAACAATTTACATTCATATGAGAGGAACAGCAGTATTCATGTACAATTTTTCCTCAAGGCTATATTAACTTTCCTGCCCTCCTTAATATAGTCTCCAGGTATGTGGCCTCCTACGTACTACACTTAGTGAATCCTAATTGTATGTTGATAATACCATGCTGATAGAGCAGGTTACAAAGGCAGATGCTGGAACATTGGAGGCCTTGGTAAAACACCTGGGTTCCACAGGGTGGGAGACACCACACAAACACACAAACACCTATTAGGATTTAGAAACTTCAAATGTTGGGTGAGTTTTACAGGTCCAGTGGTTAGGGGTATGCTAGAATACCCCACTCTAAGTAAAATTTATGAAGAAGGAATCAGAGAGTCCTAGTGGGCCTCTTTGGGTTTCGGAGGCAATGCATTCCACAGCAGGAATAGATCTCCGACACGGATAACAAATGGCACAGAAGGCTGTAGGCATTAAGTGGGATGCAGACTGGGGAGGCTCTGTAGCAGGTCTAGGTACAGTACAAGCAGCCCTGCCCCTTGGACCACACAATACAACAGGATCTATAAGGAAAGTGACGGTCATGGGAAAACAAGCAACATGGAGCTTATTACAAACCTCAGTGTGGGAATATTGTTGGTCCCGAGCTTCAGAAGCCATTCTATACCACTGGCAAAAAAGAATGCTATGATTTTTGAGAAAGAGCTCTTGGTCTGTTTGTGGGCCATAATAAAGAGGGAAGTCTTGCCCTGAAGCCACCATGTGAGCACCTATCCAGGACTGCCCTAATGCCCTGGGTCCTGTCAGATCCTCCGATAAATGAAGTAAAATGGGCAAAGTAGCAATCATAAGATGTAAATGGAGCTCCATATAAATAGAGACCAAGTAAAGGCAGAGGGCATGATTAAGCAGCAATTCGAATGTGTATGAATAAAACTTATCCTTTCCCACCTCCAATGTAACTCCCATTGAAGTAATCAGCGTCAACCCCTTGCTGTGCATCCTTTATAGCTCTCCCTGTGCTCATTTACACCTGCAGGCATATGCACATTGTATTATACAGCTCTGGCCCTTGTTCTTAATGATCTTAACTACGCTATGATCTTGATTTTTTTCCCACCTAACAGTGACTGCATACAATTGTCCTCTCCAGGTCATTTCATAATTAGCTGATCTAATCTTTTTATTTGTTGTCAAGTTTGCATACACACACACACACACACACACACACACACACGCAGGCACACAAATTGACTTTTCTTACAGTGATGTAAAACAGACTATTTCCTTTATTTTACTTTTCCACACATAATGCTTGTATCTACGTAATCCTATTCACTGACCTTTATATTTCTGTAGTCCAGGTTTGTAAAGGAGAAACTGTAGGTCAAATGCCATATAAATTGATCATTTTATATGGAAACTACCATATTCTTTGGGTAATGGAGAATTCCTACTATGAACAGGAAATAAAGAATGTACATGGACTAATAGAAACTGCATCATCATTGAAAACTAATAATAACTCATCTATATTAAAAGGCACTGCACTAACATTTTAATTTCATTTAATTTTCTTGACCAATGATGAAACTGAACCTTTTTCCCATATGTTTCTGGGGAAGGGATCCCCATTTCTGTGAATTGCCTGTTTGTTTCCCCATTTATCTAGTTTCTTCTCCTTTGAATTTTAGATTGTTCTTTCATTATTAGGGATATTATCTCATAATTTGGCACATGTTACAAACATTTTCATTTGTTTTATTATTTTCCTTTTAATATTGTTTTTGGTACTCTGAACTTTTTATTATAGTTTTAGTTTTCTTGTCTGATTAATAGTATTCAAACATCCATGATAGTACAACTATTCACTTAAGTTTTCTTCCAGTATATTTTCACATTAATATTCTCAATATTTCACTATATTATTTTGAAACTCTCATCATGTCACAGACAACAAGATGGGGCAGAAAAATATTAGAGAACTAGTCCAGTTTTCAAATCATTTATGACCTGGCAGTGCATGGACTCAGGTGCAGCTTCTGATTTCCACTTCAGTGATCTTTTCCCTACAAAGTCTGCACCAACATCTATGGTACAACACAGCAGAGTTCTATTTTGCCAAAACCATTAGAGAACTTTTCCTTTCAAACTTCCTCTTGAATGCATTTTTTACCTCCTTGTTCCTCAGGCTGTAGATGAGGGGGTTCAACATGGGGATGACCACAGTGTAAAACAGAGAAATCACTTTATTGATATCCAGGGAGGGACTTGAGCCAGGCTGAACATAGATAAAGAAAAGAGTCCCATACAGGATGGAGACAACTGCCAGGTGAGAGGAGCAGGTGGAGAAAGCTTTCCGCCTCCCCTCAGCAGTGTGGATCTTCAAGATGGCTGCCAGAATGCAAACATAGGAGACCATGATGATCAGGCCACTGAGTACTACTACAGCTCCAGCCAAGATGAATAGCACTAATTTATTGATCTGGGTGTCCGCACATGCTAGGGAAAGCAGTGGTGAAATGTCACAGAAGAAGTGATTGATGCTATGTGTACCACAGAAGGGTAAGCGAAAAGTGAGAATTGTATGAGTCATTGTGCTTAGAAGAGCCACGGCATAAGGCCCTGCCACCAGCTGCACACACACCCTCTGGGACATAATGAGTGTATACAGCAAGGGCTTACAGATGGCCATATACCGGTCATAGGCCATGGAAGCCAGAAGGAAACATTCAGTTGCCACAAAGAAACCAGAGAACCACATTTGTGTGGCACAACCCATGAAAGAGATGCGTTTTTTCTCTGCAAAGATATCACACAGCATCTTGGGGGCAATGGAAGAAGAGGAACAAATATCTACGAAGGACAAGTGGCTGAGAAAGAAGTACATCGGAGTGTGGAATCTGAGATCCGTCCATATGAGAATGATCATCCCTACGTTACCTCCCAGAGTGACAAGACAGACAATGAAGAGCATGATAAAGAGTACAATCTGCTGATGGAGAATATCTGTGAGACCCAAGAAAAGAAATTCAGTCACTTCGGTCTGATTCTTATCTTCCATCCGTCAGTTTTAACCTGCTACAAGAAGCAAAAACATTAAAAAAATCAATCATCAACAGTTACAAATAATAGTTTAAGCTAATGACAGAATATCCTAAACAAGCATATAACAGGATGTTATGGAATACTGTTGAACTGGAGGACAGTATTTCCATGTACAGTTCAGGGACTTGTGCAAAGAAACTGGGTAAACCTGGACAATTCATCCCCAATCTCTTTGGATTCAGTACTCTCTCCCATAAAAGGAAGAGTCCAACTCTACTGTCTAAATCTCCCTCACATCGTAAAAGTGTATTTGAAATGGAAATTAGTGTCCACATTTCATTTTACTGGCTTATGGGATAACAAAACTCTCTTAGAATACCTCTACTGGGAATATGCAAAATCTCGCCAATGTGATATTCAGATCCTGGACATTGTCTAATGTCAGGGAAAGACTAAACAGAAGAATTCTTTTCTTTTGAAGGATCAGCACCATTCTAAAAATGTTAGTACACAGTTCATAGATGGGATTGTCAATCTACTCCGTACTTGCACTAGCAATGGCAGGTGGAAACGACAATACACAATTGACAAAGAGGTGATTCATATGAAGGAATAAAGTGTCATGGAAGAAATAGAGAGGCTTTGCCTTTGAGATCAAGCAATCTGGCAAATATTAGACAGCAACTTTTCATGGAAATTGTAAAGAAAATTAAGCCTTTGTTGCATCTAAATAATATCGAATTCTTTTTGTGATTTCCTATATATTCTGTAAACGGATTTTGAGACATTTATTTGGAACTTGTTCAGGCAATTACAATTTATTCATTATAACTATAATTGTCATTATGTATGTAAAATATCAAATGCATAATACTTTATCCAGTGAACACCCTCAAGAAAATGTTAATTTCTGACTCACTAGTAAAGGAAGAAAAAATCAAACTGTTCAAAATTTCTAGAAAAGATCACTATGTAGGGTAATTTATATGAAAAACAATTGGTTCTGAGTAACATGTATTATCACTCATTTAATGTCCGCTTAACATAAAAGCAATTATACTATAATTATATTTGGAGCTTCATATATGATCTAAGTAGTGACGGTATCTATTTAATTTATGATTGTTTGATCTTTATCTTGATTATTTGCTTAATGCCATATGGAATATATTTTGAGCAGTCAAAAAGGCGATTCTAGGCTTTAGGAGCATGACACAGGGCATAAATGTTTTCCTTCGTGGCAATCCCAGTATGGATAATATCGGTGTGTGGTGTTTGGGTTGGTACAACCACACTACTTCATTTTTTTTTTAATGTTTATTTATTTTTCAGAGAGAGAGAGAGAGAGAGAGAGAGAGAGAGAGAGAGAGAGAATGAGCAGGAGAGGGGCAGAGAGAGAGGGACACAGATTCTGAAACAGGCTCCAGGCTCTGAACTGTCAGCACAGAGCCCATCATGGATCTCAAAATCACAAACTGTGAGATCATGACCTGAGCTGAAGTCGGACACTTAACCAACTGAACCACTCAGGCGCCCCACAATCACACTATTTCTAATTTTGATCCTTCCTTCCTTCCTTTCCTGCTTCCTTCCTTCCTTCCCTCCCTTCCTTCGTTCCTTCGTTCCTTCCTTCATTCCTTCCTTCCCTCCCTCTTTAACTCACTCACTCCCTTCCTTCCTCCCTCCCTTCCTTCCTTCCTAAATTTTTTACTTTCCTTCTTTCTTTCCTTTTCTCTTTTCTCTCTCTTTCTTTCTTTCTTTCGTTCTTTCTTTCTTTCTTTCTTTCTTTCTTTCTCTCTTTTCTTTCTTTCAGTGTTTATTTATTTTGAGAGAGAGAGAGAACACGCAAGGGAGGAGCAGAGAAAGAGAGAGGGAATCCTAAGCAGGGTCTGAACTTTTTCTTCTTTATTTCCTTTGTCTTTCCTTCTTTCTTATTTATTTCTTCGAATAAGTTATTTTGAGTGTCTACAAAACAAGTATGATCTCGGTGCCCTTTCCACAACTACATTCTGTGATCTTAGATATCCTCATGAACATTGCCATGTCTCTATGTTACAAAGAAATAAGCAGGAAATTAGGTTTAAAAAAGTCACACAAAGCAGTTGTTTAGTCTCAGGAGGATATGAACAAAATGCCAAAGTCTGCCGTCTTTAGAGAGCCTGCGCTAGGAAGGCTGTTTTCCTGACATTCGAATTCTTCCTGATGTTCTCCACTAGATTGCAAAAACTTCATATTATCCAAAATGCAATATACTTGGCTTTTTTGCTTTTGTGTTTGTCTATTTTTTATTTTGTTTTTGTCTTGAGACAGAGAGAGAGAGAAAGAGCACACTTATGAGTAGGGGAGGGGCAGAGGGAGAGGGACAGAGAGAATCTTAAGCAGGCCCCATGGTCGGCATGGAGCCCAACACTGAACTCAATCTCACCACCCTGAAATCATGACCTCAGCCAAAACCAAGAGTCAGACACTTAACCGACTGAGCCATCTAGGTGTCTCTGTACTCACTTCTTGAAGGATATCCTGCAGGTAGCTCCCTTAACTGCTTCAAAGGAAATGATCATTTTCTAGAAGAATGGAACACTAACTTCCTTTATGGTGGTAACTTCTTCCAAGAAACATGACTTTCTAAACAGTTGCTGAAAAAGACAAATCTCCACCATGAAGAACCTGAAGGTAAAGAGATGATGTTTTGCCCGCACATTAGTACACATACTGTACAGGATAAGGGACATTTTCTAAGGAGCTTACAATAGGTTAGGTCCCCAAAGAACTAAAAGCTCAAGAGTTTACACCTAAAGGGACAAAATTAGGGAAAATCTCAGTGGCATTTAGAC
Organism: Paguma larvata; assembly: GCA_030068075.1. NCBI lineage: Eukaryota > Metazoa > Chordata > Mammalia > Carnivora > Viverridae > Paguma > Paguma larvata. The sequence goes on along the minus strand of CM057831.1, from coordinate 99,541,412 downwards.
CAAGTATTATTTCCTAACTATATCTTTTCTCAAAGAAGAATCCTAAAAAAACAATGTGAATTTTTCTCCCAATTTGGGATCTTTTTGTTAAAAAGAGACTCTTTTCTAACAGTGGGGAGTGATGCACTGAGCATCCAGAACCTCCTGGGAGGAAGTAGTTTATTGCCTGGATTCTGGAGACACATCACCTGGTGTTAATCTCAGTTCCACCACTTTACAGCTTATGTCACTGTGAGCAAGCTTTCAAGTCTCTCTGTGCCTCATTCTGTCTATCTATACAATAAGGAAGATAACACTATCTAGTTCACAGATACCTTGGAAGGATTTAATGAAGAAATACATTTGAAGTCCTTAAGGAGTATCCAGCACAGAATCCGTGCTCATTAATGTTGTGTATCATTATTAGAGATTTATAGCTAGTTGGGGACATAGTATCTAGACATTAAAAAAACCCACAACAGTCCGGGTACCTTTTGCTTCTCTCTAGGCAGCATAAAACACGGTCACTTGACCCCAAGGAAATGACAGATGACTATAAAACGGGAATACAGGAGAATATGCATGGAAGGAATTACTCTGGAAAGACAAATAAAACTTAGATAAACCGAAGTTTAAAAAAAAAAAAGGGTATTCCAGGCAGTGCTAATGAGATCCACAGAAGCAGGAGCAGAAGCAAGGAAGTTGTTTGGGCTGAAAGGGCCATGCAGGAGACAAGCGAGTGTAGAATCTGATGATACAGACTAAACTATCCCAATCACCACTTATCTGAGAGCTTATTGTTTCTTCCACAGGGAAGAGCTGCTATCTCTCTATTGCACTCTTATAACAATTCATTGGAAGCTCATTTTTTTGCCCCAGAAGGTTGTCAATAATTAGTTTGCATAAATATTTGTTGAATTAGTAGAAAATAAACCTCCAAAACCAATAATCCATAATGGTTTATATTTAGCAATTACAATTATGTTATATATTTTTGTTTTCAGAATGTAAGTAAAGGTAGGTCTACCTGTTATTCTCAAAACAAATTAAAAGCAATAAAAACTACCAATAAAAATAGATTTTAAATAAAAAGGACACTTCATCAGCCCTAAAAAGGAAAAAGTAATATGGAAAATAATAAGAAAAAGTATTTTATTAATAGAGAAAATCACAGGAAAATTCTTTTTTATTCCAGTTTTTGAAAATAAAAATATCCATTGATGGCACAGCAAGGTTGAAAAGAGAAATAATAAAATTATATTAGATAATGAGAAGTAAGCCAGCTAAGCTCCATAAACAAAATTATAGGAGAACTGCCAGCTGGACACCTGGGCGAATCAATCAGTGAGCGTCTACCTCTTAGTTTTGGCTCAGGTCATGACCTGTCAATTCACTGGATTGAGCCCCACATAGAGCTCTGCTCTGACAGAATAGGTCCTGCTTGGGATTCTCTCTCCCTCTTTTTCTGCCCCACCCTTTGCTCGCACACTCCCTCTCTCGCTCTCTCAAAATAAGTGAGTAATCTTTAAAAGAAAAAAAAAGAGAATTTTTTAGCACATGAAACAAAACAAAAGAGCAATAGAGACTGTACTAAAATAATCCTGGAAGATGTTTGAGAACATTTAAAAAGTAAAGTTGAAAAATAAGTTGCAAATTCAAAATACTTAGAGAAAAAATAGTAAGGCAGAAAGGAAGATCTAACATACAAAGAATTGGTATCTATGAAGAAGACACATGTCATATGTAAAAAACTTTCTTAGACTTAAAATCTATATCTGTGGAATAAAAGCACATGATATGTCTAACGAAAAGACTATAAAATTCTCTTAAAGTGTCACGATTTATTTATTATTCTTTTAATGAAAGAGGAAATAATTCAAACGGTTTTCAAAGTGCTCCACAATTTCATTCCACCCTACAGTCATTATAGTAAATAGTATTAAAGATGGAACCAAGATTGGGAAACAGGGAGGATTATAGGAAATGGCGATATGACAATAGTAATATAATCAACAATGATATTCATATGGCTAATAATAGAGTAATATTATCAGAACACACTGGAAATGAAAGAGGAGATGGAGTTTTATGGGTTTTCTTGCCCACAAATCTCCTCCCCTCAGGAAGGATAGTGATTAAATACAAATTGAATGTGATAAACACAGTATTTTCGATGTAGGAATATCCTAAGACATGGCACATTTGCCACTGGGAGTGGTAAGAATAATAATAAAATATATCAAAAGCAATCTGTGGAAGGAAAATAAAAAAATACGAATGCAGGGAAAATCCAATATTAACTAACTAATAATAACATCTTTCACACTGATAAGGTTTTAAGATAATAATTCAAGAAATAGAAGTTTAATATATATAATTCTGAAGACTAACATCAAAATGAGTTAAACCATTTTCAATTATTAGAAGAAATGCACATAATTTGCACATACCTCAAAACATGAAAAATTCACGCTATAAAAATATTTTTAAAATAAGTATTCAAACCAGAAACCTTTCAAACTTTAAAAATGTCCATACTGCACAAAACCATCTATAGATTCAAAGTAATTGCCATCAAAATATCAAAGGCATTCTTCACAGCAATAGAACACACAGGCAAAAATTTGTGTGGATGCCAGAGTTATTATACTTCCTGGTTAAACCTGTACTTCAAAGATATAATAACAGAAACAGTATGGTACTGGCACAAAAATAGACACATAGACTGATGAAATAGCATAGAGAGGACAGACCTAAATCCCAGCATATACAGTCATCTATTATCCAATAAGGTGACAAAATTGCTCAATGGGAGAAAAAACATTCTCTGCAATAGGTAGTACTGGGCAAACTGGAGAACCCATGGAAAACAATGGCATTAGACATTTATCTCACATCACAAACTCAAAAGAAATCAAGGCCTTAAACATAAGTTCTGATACCAGAGAACTTCTAAAAGGAAACATAGGGAAGAAGCTCCTTGACATTGGTCTTGGCAATGATTTTTAGACATGATGTCAAAAACAGAAGAAAAAAAAAAGGAAACAACAAATGAGACGACAACAAACTCAAAAGCTTCTGTGCCGCAAATGAGACAGTTAACGGGGTGCCTGGGTGGCACAGTTGGTTCAGCCTCCAACTTCAGCTCAGATCATGATCTCGTGATTCATGGGTTCTAGCCCCACATCAGGCTCTGTGCTGACAGCTCAAAACCTGGAGCCCGCTTTTGATGCTGTGTCTCCATCTTCTTTCTGCCCCTCCCCTGCTCACATTTTGTCTGTCTATCTGTTTGCCTCTCTCTCTCTCTCTCTCTCTCTCAAAAATAAGCATTAAAAAATTTAAAAAGCAGTTAACAAAATGAGAAGACAATGGGAGTAAACCTTTACAAACCATGTATTAGAAAACAGGTTAATATCTAAAATATATAAGGAACTCATACTACTAAAAAAAAAAATCCAACAATCTGATTAAAAACGGGCAAAACAACGAAATAGACATTATTGCAATAGGGACAACAAAATGGCCAGCAGCCATATGGAAAGACGTTCAGCATCACCTACATCAGGAAAATAAAAATTAAAGCCACAAGGAGAAACCACCTTACACCTGTTAGAACGGCTATTGTCAAGAAGACAAGAGACCAGGGGTGCTGGTGAGGATGTAGAGAAAAAGGGAAAAAGGAATCATTATACACTACTGGTGGGAATTCCAAGTATTATAGAAAACAGTATGTAGGTTCCCATTCCCCAAATTAAAAATAAATCTATCATAAGCATCCAACAATTCCACTTCTGGGTATATACCCAAAAGAAATGAAAACCTGTTTTTGAAGAGATGTCTGCACTTCCATGTTTATTGCAGCATTAATCACAATAGCCAAGGGATATGTGGTGAATATATGCAATGGAATATTATTTAGCCACAGGAAAGGAGGATATCCTGCAATTTGTGACAACATGGATGTACCTTGAGATATTACGCTAAGTGAGATAAGTCAGACAGAGAAAGGTAAGTACGGTATAATAGTACAGTGAAATCCAAAAGAGTCAAACTTGTGAAAAACAGAGTAAAATGGTGGTTACCATGGGATGGGAGAGTGGAAGAATAAGATTGATGCTGTAAAGTACAAACTTGCAGCAAGTAGTAATAAACCATAGCGATCTAATGCAGAGCACAATAACTCCAGACAAAATACTGCGCTATAATTCTGTAGTGTGAAAAATATTGCTACCATGGTTATCACATTATTATATGTAAATATATCAAACTAACACATTATACACCTTAAACCTACACAATGGTATAGATCAAACTTATTCAATGTAAATAAATCAACACACAAGCAGGAAGTAGGCATGCATAGAAACTAAGCTTTCATTTATGTTATTTGTAAAAGGACACACATGTACAAATATGCATGCTTTTATATGCAGAGAAAATTTCTTCTTTAAATAATTTTCTGAAGTTTATGCATTTTGAGAGAGAGAGCAGAGGAGGGACAGAGAGAGAGAGGGAGAAGGAGAGAATCCCAAGCAGGCTCCACACTGTCAGCACAGAGCCCAATGTGGGACTCAAACTCATGAACTGTGAGATCATGAACTGAGCTGAAATCAAGAGTTGGACACTTAACCAATGAAGCCGCCTGGGCGCCCCTATGTAGAGAAAATTTCTTGATAAAGAAACATCTTCCTCAGAATCCATTTGAATCCTGTGGATGGGAAGCTTATATTTATTTCTATTTTCTGTTGTGAATTTAAATATTGTATTATGTGCAGTCTTACTTTGTAAGTGAAAGCATTGAACAGTGAGAATTACGTTGGATAAAGAATTTAATCAGATGAAAAGATGCTCATAATTTTATTAATTGAAACACAATATGAAATAATTTGTACAGTATGCATGATCTCACAAATGAATTATAGTTCACCCTTGAGCGATGTGAGGGTTGGGATGCCGACTCTCTCACAATAAAACATCTGCAGGTACCTTTTCGATTTCCCAAAACTTAACTACTAATAACCCACAGCTTGCCCAGAAGGCTTCCTGATTACATAAACGATCGATTAATGCATCTTCTGTATGCTATATGTATTATATCCTGTATTCTTGCAATAAAGTAAGCTGGAGAAAAGAAAATGTTATTAAGAAAATCATAAGGGGCATCTAGGCATTTCAGTTGGTTGAGTGTCTGACTTTGCCTCAATCATGATCTCAAAGTTCGTTGGGTTCAAACGCCACATTGGGCTTGCTGCTGTCAGCACAGAAGCTGCTTCAGGTCCTCTGTCGCTCCTCTCTCTCCATGCTTTTCCCCTGCTCATGCTCTCTCTCTCTCAAAAATAAATAAACATTCAAAAAAGAAAATCGTAAGAAAGAAAAGACATTTGTAGTACTGTACTATTTTTATCCAAAAAATATGCATATAGGTGGACCACACGGTTCAAATCCATGTTATTCAAAGTTCAAATGTATGTCCCGGTCTACAATTTTATCCATGTCTTAACTTCTATTCCTTATAATTTTACTTCCCTAGGAAATGTATATGTATTCAGCAGGAATAACACAGGTGTGGGTAGCGGTGGCCCAGCTTGAAATGGCTTCTGAATGTTGCCATCCCACTTTCTCCCACCATCTTCAGTTCATTGCTGCTTAGTCCCTTTTGCATCCACCATCTATTCCCCGAGATTCATCCAAGAGGTAGAGTTATAAAGCTGGTACTACTACCTTGATAAGTAAAAGATAATACCTTATCCTAAAATTCCCAGCTATTTACTTTGAGTCACATGTGTAGTTTCTCCTGATCCAGAAACAGCATTTTAAAATACTTAGCCACTTACTCACTGAGCCCCCCTCCTACACCAGGAAATGGCCTCTTCAATTATTGGCTGGCAAGAAAGAGGTTCTAAAATCATATCTTTATGGATGAATGTAACTTAATTATATTTCTTACACAAATCTGAGCTCCAAAGGAAGCATGGTTCCTTGCAAAACATATTTTTATTTGCTCATGAATAGGTTCATGTAATTGCAGGAAAATAGTAAAATAGAATTTACAAGGATTCACTTTTTAGAGTATATGTCAAAAAACTACTGGAGGTGGAAAACAGTCATGTCAGATCACTAGATTCTCATTAAAGTAAGGAAATTGAATGAACATTTTGATAACTCAAAAAGACCAGCTATTCAGGTGTGAGAATCATGTAAATTTTATGTTTAGTAGGAAGCATGCACAAAAATATTTGGAAAATCTTCATGTTTGGAGAATTTAAGAAAATAACATTTTGACCATAGAATCATAATTAATATCATTCCATGGATCTGGCTTATACAAATTCAGGAAACTTATCTCTTTGGTAAAATCCTGTATTCGCCCCTCATAACTGCTTCCAATTTATATCAAAATGTTTACACTTCTGACCTCAGGTAACAGAAAAGTCAAGTGTTTCCACTGGAGAATTACTGAAGAATCATGAGTTCTTATCCCATTCTGATGAAAGAGATGGGTTATCTTTGTCCTGATTGACCAGGATCTCTTAACAGATAAAATCATTCCTTGTCATTTTCTGAATCTCATGTGACACAGTATGAAGTGCATATTTCTCTCAAAAGTTTTGAATCAATGGGCACCTGATCTATGAAGAGCCCTTAACCTCAAGACTCTATAACCATAGAGAAGAAATTACATGGCATAGATGTTAGAGTTTGAGCCAGTATTACCTCACAATGGAATTTTCCCTCAGGGAAAACTTCTGAGGAAAAAATTCTGTCACCTTGGGATCATCTTTGAAAACCAAAGCAGAGTTCTATTGACTAAGAATCACTGGGTTCTAAGAGACAGAAACTCACAATTCAGAAACTATCCCTGAAAGGTGGTATAGGTTGTTTTGTGTGACTGGAGCTAAAAGAAATCAAATATGTAACAAAAAACTAACTACACGCGACTTGGAAATATCTTGTTTTAGGTGTATTCAGAGTGACTGGGGAAGGTTCTCACTTGGGGGAAGGATCCCCAGACACCACTTGTAGGTACACTCTTATACAAGCAACATACTCACAGGGGTCAAAACCCCATTAAAATATTTCTGGTCATTAATGAATTCTACCATATTTTGATGCTTGAAATGCTTCATGTTAGGTGATGCCCCAGAACAGAGGTCTACAGACCTTCTTCCATACCACTTCAAATCCATATGTAGTTAGAAATCAGAGCATCTGGAAAATTCTACTAAAAAACACACTACTAAGTTTCATATACCTACAAAGGAAAACACACCTAGGAACATCATATGCAAAGTACCAAACTAAAGAAAAAAGAAAATCTAAAATTCATTCAGTACAAAAAAGAAAGATTATTTCGAAGGAGCAATGAGACCGATATCTGAGTTAGTAACACAAATAAAAGAAATGGAAGAAAATAGAAAAACTTTAAAGTGTTGAAAAAAGTAACACCCCGCTGAGAATCCAACACCAGGAGAAACCGTCTATGAAGGTGAAATAAAGGTGTATTCAAACAAGCAAAACCTAAGAGAATTTTTCATGTGAAGGCTGAACTACAGGTAATACTAATCAGTTCATTGGTCAGAAGTAATATTACATTACTTATGGAATCTCAGGGATGCAGCAAGGCATGTATTTCACTGGAAAACTTCAGGTGTGAATAACTCTAGAGATATTAACTAATAGAAACTGAATATAATGTCTTTCAGAGCAAATTGATTAAATCGAAACAATACACATTCAATCAGGAGTGGGTTGAATGAAATTAAATTGTTCTAAGACTCTCCCATTATCTGAAGACGGATACAAATCCTCACTTATATCAGACTCTGAAACATCAAGAATGCATGTAACCAAAGAAAAGAAGAGCATAAGAATGTATGACTGAGGTACCTGGGTGGTTCAGGCCTTTAAGCGTCCAACTTAAGCTTGGCTCAGGTCATGATCTCACAGTTCATGAATTTGTGCATCCTTCCCTAACAGTGCAGAGCCTACTTCAGATCCTCTATCTCCCTCTCTCTCTTTCCACTCCTCGCATGGTGTCTGTCTCTCTCTCAAAATAAATAAACAACAACAAAAAAACGATGGTGTAGTGACCAAATAATGTTGAGATTACCCACCCATCACATGGGTCAGACTTCTTTCTTGTAAAGCCACCCCATCTGACCATTGAATAAATATCAAGCATACACTAGGTGCAAATAGTGGTTGAGATGGACCAGTTTAATAAACTCACCTGTGCACATGCAGCTTGCATTTAATGAGGGAAGTTGATAAACCATAAATTAAAAAATCAATTTAAATGTGTTATAGGTTGGAAGGTGATAAATATTATGGATAACAGAAAAGTTTGACCAGAGTAAAGAGAATCTAAATTTCTTGCTCGGGTAGGGATGGTAACCAAAATCAGAGTTAAATAATTAGGGTAAATCTCATTGAGAAAATGACCTTTGGTCAAGGCAGGAAGGTGTGGAGTTCTCCAGGCATATTTTGGAACGTGGGATGCAAGGATGTTTGGGTGGCTCATTCAGCTAAGTATCCAACTTCAGCTCAGATCACGATCTCACGGTTCATGAGTTGGAGCCCCGCTTCAAGCTCTCTGCTGATTGCTCAGAGTCTGGAGTCTGCTTTGGGTTCTGTCTCAGTCTTTCTTCACCCATCCCCTGCTCTTTCTCTCTCTCTCTCTCTCAAAAATAAATGTTTAACAAAAAAGGGAAGAAAAGTGGGATGCAGAGCAGGAAAGGGCTCAGATCCAGGTCCAGTACAAGCAGTGCTACCACTAGCACCATATGATACAACAGACTCCATGATGAAAGATATATTCGTGAGGTAAGAAGCAGCATGGAGATTATTACAAGCGTCAGTGGGAGAATGATGCACTTCTTGAAGCCATTCAATGTCACTGAGAACAAGAGTGCTATGGCCTTTGAGAAAGCGCTCCTGGTCTGCTTGTGGGCCCTAATAAAGAAGGAATTCTAGCACAAGAGACACCAAATAATCATGTATCCAGGACTGTCCTAATGTCCTGTGTCCCATCAGATCGTCCAATAAATAAAGTACGATGGGCAAAGCAACAGTATATCATAAGATGGAAATGGTTCATCCAAATGGATCCCAAGTAAGATCCGAGGGATGATTAGGCTGCAATTAAAATGTGTTTGAATACAACCTCTCCGTTCCTACCTGCGATGCAACTCCCATCGAAGCAGTCAAGGTCAACAGCTTATTGTGCATCCTTTACACGTTCTGTGCTCTCTTACCCCTGCATGCTCATGCACGTTTTATTCATTACATATGGTTTGCCGCCTTTCTTCATTATCGGAGCTGCGCATTGATCTTCAACTTGTTTTCTTCTTTTTTCACCTAACAACGACTGCATACGATAGTTCTCTCCATGTCAGTCCGTGATTATGAAATCCGGTCTATCGATTTCCTGTGCAATTCACAGGAAGAAAATGTGCTTTTCTTCTGGACTTGACAATTCAACTTATTTCTGTTATTCTTATTTGCCATATATAATGTTGAAATACCTGTAATCTTTCCAATGATAATTATATTTCTGTCATCTATGTTTTTAAGTGAAAGATTTCTGGTTCAAATACCACGTAGAGTTATTATTTTATATGGACACTACCAGTTTCTTTGTGGAATTGTAGTAGTCATACTATCAGCAGGAAATCAGAGTATACATGGTGAAATAGAAATTTCACCAGCATTTAAAACTGCCAATATTTCTTCTACATTGAAAGGCACTGCACTGACATTTTACTTTCATTCTTTTCTGGACCAATAATGACATACAGCAGGTTTCCCACACAGTTTTGGTTTGCATTCACATTTGCGAATTGTTTATTCACTTGTTCACTCCCTTAGCTACTGTTTTCTTTAAAAAATATTTCTTTTAAATCTAGTTATGTTTGAGAGAGACAGAATGTGAACTGAGGAGAGGAAGAGAGAGGAAACACAGAGTCTGAAGCAGGCTCCAGGCTCTGAGTCATTAGAAAAGAGCCCGGCACAGGGCTCAAATTCAGGAAACACAAGAACACGACCTGAACCAAAGTTGGATGCTTACGGAATGAGCCACCTAGGCGCCCCGTGTATTTTTTTTTTTATTGTGAATTACATAATGCTCTTTGAATATTTGGGATATTATCCCATTGTTTGGCACCTGTAAACAAACATATTCTCTTGTTTATTATTTCTCTTTTAACATTATTTTTCACACTCCGAACTTTCTATTATAACTTTGGTTTCCTTCTCTGGATTAATAGTATTTAAACTTCCATGATTGTTCAAATATTCACCTAAGTTTTCTTCCAGTTTATTTTCACATTAATATTCTCAATATTTCACTATATTATTTTGAAACTCTCATCATGTCACAGACAACAAGATGGGGCAGAAAAATATTTGAGAGCTAGTCCAGTTTTTTAATCATTTAAGATCTGGAAGCGCATGGACTCACGTGCAGCCTCTGATTTCCACTTCAGTGATCTTTTCTGACACAGTCTGCACCAAAATCTTTGGTACAACAGAGCAGAGTTCTATTTTGCCAAAACCATTAGAGAACTTTTCCTCTCAAACTTCCTTCTGAATGCATTTTTTACCTCCTTGTTCCTCAGGCTGTAGATGAGGGGGTTCAACATGGGGATGACCACACTGTAAAACAGAGAAATCAGTTTATTGATATCCAGGGAGAGACATAGATATGAACATAGATAAACATAGGTATGAACCAGGATGAACATAGATAAAGAAAAGAGTCCCATACAGGATGGAGACAACTGCTAGGTGAGAGGAACAGGTGGAGAAAGCTCTCTGCCTCCCCTCAGCAGTGTGGATCTTCAAGATGGCCACCAGGATGCAAGCATAGGAGACCATGATGATCAGGCCACTGAGCACACCTATTGCTCCAGCCAAGATGAATAGCACTAATTTATTGATCCGTGTGTCTGCACATGCCAGGGAAAGCAGTGGTGAAATGTCACAGAAGAAGTGATTGATGCTATGCGCACCACAGAAGAGTAAGCGAAAAGTGAGAATTGTATGAGTCATTGTGCTTAGAAGAGCCACGGCATAAGGCCCTGCCACCAGCTGCACACACACCCTCTGGGACATAATGAGTGTATACAACAAGGGCTTACAGATGGCCATATACTGGTCATAGACCATGGAAGCCAGAAGGAAACATTCAGTTGCCACGAAAAGACCAAAGAACCACATCTGTGTGGCACATCCCATGAAAGAGATGCGTTTTTTCTCTGCAAAGATATCACACAGCATCTTGGGGGCAATGGAAGAAGAGGAACAAATATCTATGAAGGACAAGTGGCTGAGAAAAAAGTACATCGGAGTGTGGAATCTGAGATCTGTCCATATGAGAATGATCATTCCTACGTTACCTCCCAGAGTGACAAGATAGACAATGAAGAGCATGATAAAGGGGACAATCTGCTGATGGAGAATATCTGTGAGACCCAAGAAAAGGAATTCAGTCACTTCAGTCTGATTCTTATCTTCCATTGGTCAATTTTAATCTGTTACAAGAAGGAAAAACATTTAAAAAATCAACATCAACAGTATCAAAGAGTATTTGGTTATCCTAAGCAAGCATAAAACAGGCAGTTTTAGAAATATTGTTGAACTGGAAGACAGCAATTCCATGTACTTGTTCTGGGAATTGTGCAAAGATACTGTGTAAACTTGGGCAATTCATCCCCAGTCTCTTTGTATTCAGTACTGTCTTCCATAAAAAGAAGAGTCCAACTGTATAGTCTAAATCTCCCTCACATCATAAAAGTGTATTTGAAATGAAAATTAGTCCCCACATTTCATTTTACTGGTGTATGGGATAACAAAACTCTCTTAGAATACCTTTACTGGGAAAACGCGAAATCTCACCAATGTGATATTTAGATTCTGACATTGTCTAATGTCAGGGAAAGACTAAGCAGATGAGTTCCTATTCTTATTGTAGATTCGGCACCATTCTAATATGTTAGGACACAGTTCACAGATGGATTTATCAGTCTACTCTGTACTTGCACTAGTAATGGCAGGTGAAAAGGACAATACACAATGGACCAAGAGGGGATTCAGGTAAAGGAATATGGTGTCATGGAAGAAATAGAGAGGCTTTGCCTTTGAGATCAAGTGATCTGGCAAATGTTAGACAGCAACTTTTCATGGAAATTGTAAAGAAAATTAAGGCTTTGTTGCATCCTAATAATGTTGAATTGCTTTTTGTGATTTCCTATATTTTCTGTAAACTGATTTTGAGACATTTATATGGAAATTTGTCAGGCAATTACAATTTATTCATTATAAACTATAATTGTCATTATGTATGCAAAATATCAAATACATAAAACTTTATCCAGTGAATGCCCTCCAGAAAATGTTAGTTTCTGACTCATTAGCAAGGGAAGAAAAAATCAAGCTGATCAAAATTCCTAGTAAAGATCTCTACGTAGGATAATTTATATGAAAAACAATTAGTTCTAGTAACATGTATTGTAACTTAATTTAATGTCCTCTTAACATAAAAGCAGTATACTACTCTGGACTTATACTATAATTATATATGGGGATTTGATTATAATATAAGTAGTGACTGTATCTATTTAAGTTATGATGTTTTACCTTTATCATGACTATTTGCTTAATGCCATATGGAATATATTTTCAGCAGTCAAAAGGCGATTCTAGGCTTTAGAAGCATGACAAGGGCATAAATGTTTTCATTTGTGGCATTCCCAATATGGATAATATACATTGGTGGTGTTTGGGTTGGTACAGCCACACTACTTTTTGTTTAATGTTTATTTATTTTTTAGACAAAGAGAGAGAGAGAGAGAGAGAGAGAGAGAGAGAGAGAGAGAGAGAGAGAGAGAGAATGAGCAGGGAAGGGGCAGAGAGAGAGAGAGAGACACAGAATCTGAAGCAGGCTCCAGGCTCTGAGCTATCAGAACAGAGCCCAATGTGGGTCTCAAACTCACAAACCGTGAGATCATGACCTGAGCTGAAGTCAGACACTTAACCAATTGAACCACTCAGGCGCTCCACAATCACACTACTTCTAATTTTGATCCTTCCTTCTTTCTTTTTTCTTTCCTTCCTCTCTCTTTCCCTTCCTCCCTTCCTAACATCCTTCCTTCCTCCCTTCCTCCCTTCCTTCCTTTCTAAATTTTTTCCTTTCCTTCTTTCTTTTCTTCTTTTCTTCTCTTTTCTTACTTCCTTTCTTCCTCCTTCCCTCTCTTCCTTCCTTCCTTCCATCCTTCTTTTCTTTCTTTCTTTCTTTCTTTCTTTCTTTCTTTCTTTCTTTCTTTCTTTCTTTCTTCTTTTATTTCTTTGAGTAAGTTATTTTGAGTGTCTTCAAAACAGGAATGATCTCTATGCCCCTTCCACAACTACATTCTGTGATCTTAGATATCCTCGTGAACATTGCCATGTCTCTATATTACAAAGAAATAAGCAGAAAATTAGGTTTAAAAAAGTCACACAAAGCAGTTGTTTAGTGTTAGGATAAGAACAAAATGCCAAAGTCTGCTGTCTTTAGGGAGCCTGAGCTAGGAAGGTTATTTTCCTGACATTTGAACTCATCCTGATGTTCCCACTAGACTGCAAAAACTTCATATTATCCAAAATGCAATGTACTCAGTTTTTTTGTTTTTGTTTTTGATTTTTTTTTGAGAGAGAGAACACTTATGAATAGAGCAGCGGCAGAGAGAGAGAGACAGAGAGAATCTTAAGCAGGCCCCATGGTCAGCATGGAGCCTAACACTGGACTCGATCTCACTACCCTGAGATCATGACCTGAGCCAAAACCAAGACTCAGACACTTAATCAACTGAGCCACCTAGGTGTCCTGTACTCACTTCCTGAAGGGTGTCCTGCAGGTAGCTCTTTTAACTGCTTCAAAGGAAATGATCATTTCCTAGAAGAATGGAACACTAACTTCCTTTATGGTGGTAACTTCTTCCAAGAAACATGACCTTCTAAATAGTTGCTGAAGAAGACAAATCTCCACCTTGAAGAGCTTGAGAGTAAAGAGATACTGTTTCACCTGCACATTAGCACACATACTGTACAGGATAAGGAACATTTTCTCAGGAATTTACAATAGCTTAGGTCCCCAAAGAACTAAAACCTCAAGAGTTTACACCTAAAGGGACATAATTAAGAAAAATCTCAATGGCATTTAGACCAAGTATTATTTCCTAACTATATATTTTCTCAAAGAAGATTCCAAAGAAAACAATGTGAATTTTTCTTCCACTTTGGGATCTTTCTTGTTAAAAAGAGTCTCTTTTCTAACAGTGGGGAGTGATGCACTGAGCATCCAGAACCTCCTGGGAGGAAGTAGTTTATTGCCTGGATTCTGGAGACACATCACCTGGTGTTAGTCTCATCTCCACAGTTTACCTACTTATGTCACTTTGAGCAAGCTTTCAAGCCTCTCTGTGCCTCATTCTCTCAATCTCTACAATAAGGAAGACAACAGTATCTAGTTCACAGATACCTTGGAAGGATTTAACGATGCAATACATTTGAAGTCTTTAAGGAGTATCCAGCCCAGAATATTTTCTCATTAATGTTGTGTATCATTATTAGAGATTTATAGCTAGTTGGGGATGTAATATCTAGACATTAAAAAGCCACAATAGTCCAGATAGCTTTGGCTTCTCTCTAGGCAGCATAAAACACAGTCACCGGACCCCAAAGAAAGGGCAGATCTCTATAAAATGGGAATACAGGAGAATACTCAAGGAAGGAACTACTCTGGAAAGATAAATAAAACTCAGATAAACTGAAGTAAAAAAAAAAAGGGTATTCCAGGCAGTGCTAATGAGATCCACAGAAGCAGGAGCAGAAGCAAGGAATTTGTTTGGACTGAAAAGGCCATGCAAGAGACAAGCGAGTGTAGAATCTGATGATACAGACTAAACTATCCCAATCACCACCTTATCTGAGAGCTTATTGTTTATTCCATTGGGAAGCACTGATACTCTCTATTTCACCTCTATAACATTTCCTTGGAAGCTCATTTTTAGCCACAGAAGGATGTCAATAATTAGTTTGCATAAATATTTGTTGAATTAGTAGAAAATAAACCTCCAAAATCAATAATTCATAATGGTTTATTTTTAGCAATTACAATTATGTTATATATTTTTGTTTTCAGAATGTAAGTAAAGGTAGGTCTACCTGTTATTCTCAAAGCAAATTAAAAGCAATAAAAACTACCAACAGGGGCCCTGGGTGGCTCAGTCGGTTAAGCGTCCGACTTCAGCTCAGGTCATGATCTCACAGTTCGTGGGTTTGAGCCCCACGTCGGGCTCTGTGCAGACAGCTCGGAGCCTGCAGCCTGCTTCAGATTCTGTATCTCCCTCTCTCTCTGCTCCTCTCCCGCTCATGTTCTGTCTCTCAAAAATTAAATAAATATTTAAAAAAAACTACCAACAAAAATAGATTTTAAATAAAAAGAATGCTTCGTCAGCCCTCAAAAAGAAAAAGTAATAAGGAATATAATAAGAAAAAACATTTTATTAATAGAGCAAATCATAGGAAAATTCTTTTTTATTACAGTTTTTGAAAATAAAAATATCCATTGATGGAACAGCAAGGTTAAAAAGAGAAATAACAAAATTATATTAGATAATGGTAAGTAAGCTGGCTAAGCCCAGTAAACAAAATAATACGAGATCCGTCATTTGAGCACCTGGTGAATCAGTCGGTGAGCCTCCAACTCTTGGTTTTGGCTCAGGTCATGATCTGTCAATTCACTGGATTGAGCTCCGCATAGGGATCTGCTCTGACAGCATGGGTCCTGCTTGGGATTCTCTCTCTTTCTTTTTCTGACCCTCCCCTTGCTCGCATGCTCTCTCTCTCTCTCAAAATGAATGAATAACAATTATAAGAAGAAGAAGAAAAAAGAATCTTTAGCACATGAAACAAAGCAAAAAAGCAATAGAGACTGTACTAAAAGAATCCCGGAAGATGTTTGAGAACATTTAAAAAGTAAAGTTGAAAAATAAGTTGCAACTTCAAAATATTTAGGGAGAAAGTAGTAAGGCAGAAAGGAAGATCTAACATACAAAGAATTGGTATCTATGAAGAAGATAGATGTCATATGTAAAAAACTTTCTTAGACTTAAAATCTATATCTGTGGACTAAAAGCACACAATGTCTTAATGAAAAGACCATAAAATTATTTTAAAGTGTCAGGATTTATTATTCTTTTAGTGAAAGAGGAAATAATTCAAACGTTCTCAAAGTGGAATTTCATTCTACCATACAGTCATTACAGAGAATAGTATTAGAGATGGAGCCAAGATTGGGACACAGTGAGGATTATAGGAAATGGTGATATGACAATAGTAATATAATCAACAATGATACTGATATAGCTAATAAAATAGCAATCTTATCAGAACACACTGGAAATGAAAGAAGATGGAATTTTATGGATTTTCTTGCCTACAAATCTCCTACCGTCAGTGTGGATTGTGATTAAATACAAATTAAATGTGATAAATACAGTAGTGTTGATGTAGGAATATCCTAAGACATAGAACATTTGCCACTGGGAATGCTAAGAATAATAATAAAATATATCAAAATCAACCTGCAGAAGGAAAATAAGAAATACAAATGTAGGAAAAATCCAATATTAACTAACTAATATTAACATCTTCCAGACTGATATAGTTTTAAGATAATAATTCAAGAAATAGAAGTGTGGTATATATAATTCTGAAGACTAACATCAAAATGAATTATCCATTTTCAAATTATTAGAAGAAATGCACATAGTTTACACATACCTCAAAACATGAAAAAGCCATGCTATAAAAATATTATTAAAATAAGTATTCAAACCAGGAAGCTTTAAAACTTTAAAAATGTCCATACTGCACCATTTATAGATTCAAAGAAATCACCATCAAAATATCAAAGGCATTCTTCACAGAAATAGAACACACAGGCAAAAATTTGTGGGGATGCCAGAGTTATTATTCTTCCTGGTTAAAACTGTACTTCAAAGATATAATAACAGAAAGAGTATGGTACTGGCACAAAAATAAACATTATAGGCTGATGAAATAGAATAGAGAGGACAGATTTAAATCCCAGCATATACAGTCATCTATTATCCAACAAGGTGACAAAATTGCTCAATGGGGGACAAGACACTCTCTACAACAGGTAGTACTGGGCAAACTGGAGAAACCCATGGAAAACAATGGCATTAGACATTTATCTCACATCACAAACTCGAAAGAAACCAAAGCTTTAAACATACATAAGTTCTGATACCATAGAACTTCTAAAAGGAAATATAGAGAAGAAGCTCCTTGACATGGGTCTTGTCAATGATTTTTAGACATGATGCAAAAAACAGAAGGAAAAAAAAAAAAGAAAACAACAAATGAGACGACAACAAACTCAAAATACTCTGTGCAGCAAATGAAGCAGTTAACAGGGCGTCTGGGTGGCTCAGTTGGTTCAGCCTCCAACTTCAACCCAGATCATGATCTCATGGTTCATGGGTTCTAGCCCCACATCAGGCTCTGTGCTGACAGCTCAAAACCTGGAGCCCGCTTTTGATGCTGTGTCTCCATCTTCTTTTTGCCCCTCCCCTGCTCACATTTTGTCTGTCTGTATCTCTCTTTAAAAAGTAATGTTTAAAAAATTAAAAAAAGAGTTAACAAAATGAAAAGACAATGAGAGTAAGTTTTTACCAACCATATATTGGATAACAGGTTAATATCTAAAATATATAAGGAACTCATATTACTAAACAAAAATCCAAAAATATGATTAAAAATGGGCAAAACAATGAAATAGACATTTTCCCAAGAAGGACAACAAAACAGCCAGCAGCCAAATGGGAAGACATTCGACATCACTAATATCAAGAAAATAAAAATTAAAGTCACAAGGAGAAACCATCTTATGCCTGTTAGAACAGCTATCGCCAAGGAGACAAGAGACCACAGGTGCTGGTGAGGATGTAGAGAAAAAGGAAAAAAGGAATCATTATACAATAATAGTGGGAATTCCAACTATTATGGAAAACAGTGTGTAGACACCCCCTCCCCAAATTAAAAATAAATCTACCATAAGAATCCAGCAATTCTACAGGAAATGAAAACCTGTTTTTGAAGAGATATCTGCACTTCCATGTTTATTGAAGCATTAATCACAATAGCCAAGAGATATGTGGTGCATATGTGCAATGGAATATTATTTAGCCACAGGAAAGGAGGATATCCTGCAATTTGTGACAACATGGATGTACCTTGAGATATTACGCTAAGTGAGATAAGTCAGACAGAGAAAGGTAAGTACGGTATAATAGTACAGTGAAATCCAAAAGAGTCAAACTTGTGAAAAACAGAGTAAAATGGTGGTTACCATGGGATGGGGGAGTGGAAGAATAAGATTGATGCTGTAAAGTATAAACTTGCAGCAAGTAGTAATAAACCATAGCGATCTAATGCAGAGCACAATAACTCCAGACAAAATACTGCACTATAATTCTGTAGTGTGAAAAATATTGCTACAATGGTTATCACATTATTATATATAAATATATAAATGTATCACGTTATACTCCTTAAACCTACACAATGGTGTAGATCGAATTTATTCAATATAAATAAATCAACAAACAAACAAGAAGTAGAGACACATAAAAGCTAAGCTTTCATTTACGTTATTTGTAAAAGGACACACATGTATAAATATGCATCCTTTCATATGCAGAGAATATTTCTTCTTTAAATAAATTTTTAAAGTTTATTTATTTTGAGAGAGAGCAGAGGAGGGGCAGAGAGAGAGAGGCAGAGGGAGAGAATCCCAAGCAGGCTCCACACTGTCAGCACAGAGCCCAATGTGGGACTCAAACTCACAAACTGTGAGATCATGACCTGAGCTGAAATCAAGAGTTGGAGGCTGAACCAATGAAGCCACCCGGGCGCCCCTATGCAGAGAAAATTTCTTGATAAAGAAACCTCTTCATCAGAATCCATTTGAATCCTGTGGATGGGAAGCTTATATTTATTTCTATTTTCTGTTGTGAATTTAAATATTGTGTTATGTGCAGTCTTACTTTGTAAGTGAAAGCATCAACCAGTGAAAATAATGTTGGGTAAAGAATTTAATCAGATGAAAAGATGCTCATAGTTTTATTAATTGAAAACACAATATGAAATAATTTGTACAGTATGCATGACCTCACAAATGTATAATATTTGACCCTTGAGCGATGTGAAAGTTGGGGTGCTGACTCTCTCACAATAAAAAATCTACAGGTACCTTTTCGATTTCCCAAAACTTAACTACTAATTACCCACAGGTTGCCCAGAAGGCTTCCTGATTACATAAACGATCGATTAATGCATCTTCTGTATGCAATATGTATTATGTCCTGTATTCTTACAATAAAGGAAGCTAGAGAAAAGAAAATGTTATTAAGAAAATCATAATGGGCACCTAGGTGGTTTAGTCAGTTGAGTGTTTGACTTTGGCTGAGGTCATGATCTCACGGTTCATTGAGTTCAAACCTTGCATTGGGCTTGCTGCTGTCAGCGTCCTCTGTCCCTCCTCTCTCCCTCTGCTTTTCCCCTGCTCATGCTCTCTCTCTCTCAAAAATAAATATTCAAAAAAGAAAATCATAAGAAAGAGAAAATACATTTGTAGTACTGTATTATTTTTATCCAAGAAAATATGCATATAGGTGGACCACACGGTTCATATCCATGTTATTCAAAGTTCAGATGTATGTGCCAATCTACAATTTTATCCATGTCTTAACTTCTATTCCTTATAATTTTACTTCCCTAGGAAATGTATATGTATTCAGCAGGAATAATACAGGTGCGGGTAGCGGTCGTCCAGCTTGAAATATCTTCTGAATGTTGCCGTCCCACTTTCTTCCACCATCTTCAGTTCATTGCCACTTAATCCCTTTTGCATCCATCATCTATTCCCCGAGATTCATCCAAGAGGTAGAGTCATAAAGCTGGTACTGCTACCTTGATAAGTAAAAGATAATACCTTATCCTAAAATTCCCAGCTATTTACTTTGAGCCATATGTGTAGTTTCCTCTGATCCAGAAACAGTATTTAAAAATACTTAGCCACTTACTCACTGAGCCCTCCTCTTACACCATGAGACGGCCTCCTCAATTACTAACTGGCAAGAAAGAGGTTTTAAAATCATATCTTTATGGATGAACATCACTTAATGATATTTCTTACGCAAATCTAAGCTTTCAAAAGAAGCATGGTTATTGCAAAAAATATTTTTATTTGCTCGTAAATGGATTCATGTAATTGAAGGAAAATAGGAAAATAGAATTTACAAGGATTCATTGTTTAGAGTATATGTCAAAAAGCCATTGGCCGTGGAATACCAGTCATGTCACATCACTAAGGTGTCATTAAAATGGGGAAATGGAATGAATATTTTTTTTAATTTTTTATGTTTATTTATTTTTGAGATACATAGAGGCACAGCGTGAACAGGGGAAGGGCAGAGAGAGAGGGAGACACAGAATCGGAAGCAGGCTTCAGGCTCTGAGCCGTCAGCACAGAGCCCGATGCGGAGCTCGAACTCACAGACCGCGAGATCATGACCTGAGCTGAAGTCGGCCGCCCAACCGACTGAGCCACCCAGGCGCCCCTGGAATGAATATTTTGATAACTCACCAAAACCTGCTATTCAGGTTGGAGAATCAAGTAAATTTTAGTTCAGTAGGAAGCATGCTAAAATATATTTGGAAAAAGTTTCGTACTTGGAGAATAAAAAAAAAAAAAACACTTTGGCCATAGAATCATAATATCATTCCATGGATCTGGCTTATACAAATTCAGGAAACTTATCTCTTTGGTAAAATCCTGTATTCGCCCCTCATAACTGCTTCCAATTTATATCAAAATGTTTACACTTCTGACCTCAGGTAACAGAAAAGTCAAGTGTTTCCACTGGAGAATTACTGAAGTATCATGAGTTCTTATCCCATTCCGATGAAAGAGATGGGTTATCTTTGTCCTGATGGACCAGGATCTCTTAACAGATAAAATCATTCCTTGTCATTTTCTGAATCTCATGTGACACAGTATGAAGTGCATATTTCTCTCAAAAGTTTTGAATCAATGGGCACCTGATCTATGAAGAGCCCTTAACCTCAAGACTCTACAACCATAGAGATGAAATCACATGACATAGATGTTAGAGTTTGAGCCAGTATTACCTCACAATGGAATTTTCCCTCAGGGAAAACTTCTGAGGAAAAAATTCTGTCACCTTGGGATCATCTTTGAAAACCAAAGCAGAGTTCTACTGACTAAGAATCACTGGGTTCCAAGAGACAGAAACTCACAATTCAGAAACTATCCCTGAAAGGTAGTGTAGGTTGTTTTGTGTGACTGGAGCTAAATTTTGAAAGAAATCAAATATGTAACAAAAAACTTACTACACACAACTTGGAAATATCTTGTTTTAGGTGTATTCAGAGTGACGGTGGAAGGTTCTCAGTTGGGGGAAGGATCCCCAGACACCACTTGTAGGTACACTCTTATACAAGCAACATACTCTCAGGGGTCAAAACCCCATTAAAATATTTCTGGTCGTTAATGAATTCTACCATATTTTGATCCTTGAAATGCTTCATGTTAGGTGATGCCCCAGAACAGAGGTCTACAGACTATCTTCCATATACGTTCTAATCCATATGTAGTTAGAAATCAGGGCATCTGGAAAATTCTACTAAAAAACACACTACTAAGTTTCATATACCTATAAAGAAAAACACACCTAGGAACATCATATGCAAAGTACCAAAACTAAAGAAAAAAGAAAATCTAAAATTCAATCAGTACAAAAAGGAAAGATTATTTTGAAGGAGCAATGAGACCGATATCTGAGTTAGTAACACAAATAAAAGAAACGGAAGAAAATAGAAAAACTTTAAAGTGTTGAAAAAAGTAGCACCCCGATGAGAATCCAACACCAGGAGAAACCGTCTATGAAGGTGAAATAAAGGTGTATTCAAACAAGCAAAATCTAAGAGAATTTTTCATGTGAAGGCTGAACTACAGGTAATACTAATCAGTTCATTGGTCAGAAGTAATATTACATTACTTATGGAATCTCAGGGATGCAGCGAGGCATGTATTTCACTGGAAAACTTCAGGTGTGAATAACTCTAGAGATATTAACTAATAGAAACTGAATATAATGTCTTTCAGAGCAAACTGATTAAATCGAAACAATACACATTCAATCAGGAGTGGGTTGAATGAAATTAAATTGTTCTAAGACTCCCCATTATCTGAAGACAGATACAAATCCTCTCTTATATCAGACTCTGAAACATCAAGAACGCATGTAACCAAAGAAAAGAAGAGCATAAGAATGTATGACTGAGGTACCTGGGTGGTTCAGGCCTTTAAGCGTCCAACTTTGGCTCAAGTCATGATCTCACAGTTCGTGAGTTTGTGCATCCTTCCCTGACAGTGCAGAGCCTACTTCAGATCCTCTATCTCCCTCTCTCTCTTTCCACTCCTTGCATGGTGTCTGTCTCTCTCTCAAAATAAATAAACAACAAAAAAAAAATGATGGTGTAGTGACCAAATAATGTTGAGATTACCCACCCATCACATGGGTCAGACTTCTTTCTTGTAAGGCCACCCCATCTGTCCATTGAATAAATATCAAGCATACACTAGGTGCAAATAGTGGTTGAGATGGACCAGTTTAATAAACTCACCTGTGCACATGCAGCTTGCATTTAATGAGGGAAGTTGATAAACCATAAATTAAAAAATCAATTTAAATGTGTTATAGGTTGGAAGGTGATGAATATTATGGATAACAGAAAAGGTTAGACCAGAGTAAAGAGAATCTAAATTTATTGCTCAGGTAGACATGGTAACCGAAATCAGAGTTAAATAATTAGGGTAAATCTCATTGAGAAAATGACCTTTGGTCAAGGCAGAAAGATGTGGAGTTCCCCAGGCATATTTTCAAAGGTGAGTGTCTCAGGCAGACAAAAACCATGAAAAAACTGCAGGTTTCTGGGTCTGCATGTATGGTTTTGGAAGTCACCACTCTGTCCTACCAAGTAAAAAGCTAAAGATACTAGAGATTCAACAAACCTCCTTCGACCTGGAAGAGAGGGGAAAAGACAGAGGGCAAGCCACTGCCCCCAGGATTGGAGACACAAACAGGAAAAACAAAGAGTCACAGTTTACTCATAAGAGGAACTACTGTGGGAACCAGTGCCTTGAGAGGGTAACCTGAACTGAGCACTGGAGTGAGATTTACCTCTAAGAGCTTGACCAGGTCCCCGTAGTAAGTGTAAGAGGAAAATCTCCTTGTGTTTCCATCAGGGGTGAAGAGGAACCATTCTGAAATCCACCATAGTGCTCTGTACTTCTTAACAAAGCCTGCCCTCAGGAGAATTTTGTTAACCAGACAGTACCTGCCGGGGTACCATCAGAGCCTGAGGGTCAGGGTGGGGAGAGAAATGACCGACTTCAGTTTCCTGTACCCTTCCAAGTGGAGGAGGGAATAACCCACTCTGGTCCTCTCTAGTCATCCAGTCCCAATTTACACGGGAGAAAAGACATGAGCAGCAATGTTGAATTTAATGGTCTAGAGGCACAACTCCTCCAAAAGCCTGAGACCTAACCACATGACCACAGGGTGCTCCACTCCTTCCATGCCTTAGCACCACATTGCTAAAGGCCTATGTATAGCAGCTCTTGTTACCTGGCACATCATGTCTGGCTATCAAGAAAAAATTACAAGAAAGATCCAACAAGGCAAAAACACGATATGAAACGACAGAACAAGATCCAGAATCAGACATGGTAGAGATGTAGGAATTGTCAGCCCAGTGATTTAAATTGACTATGATTAAAATGATGGTGATTAAAAACACTGTAACCAAACTGAGGTGTGTCTTTGTTGAGCTCCTTAGTAGACCAGACACAGCTGAGGAAAGAATCAAGAGCCTGAGGGTATAGCAACGAAAACCTCAAGAACTGAAAAGGAAAGAGAGCAAAGAAAATAATGAGGACAGAGCCAAATATCTATGTAAGGTCTAACGTATATATAATCTGAATATGAGATGAAGAAAGAGAGAAAGGAAGAGAGGAAATATTTGAAACAGTGACTGAGTATTTTCTCCAATTTCATTAGACACCAAAGCGCTGATCCAGGGAGTTCAGAGAATACCAAGCAGAATACATGTTAGCAAAAACTATCCCTTGCATACAATTTTAAAGGTACAGAAAACCAAAACTAAAGAAAAACTCTTGAAAGAAGGCAGAGTCAAAAAGGCACATTGCTTACTGAGAAACAAAGACAAGAATTACATCTGACTTAGAAAAGTGGGATTCAAGGATGTTTGGGTGGCTCAGTCAGTTAAGTATCCAACTTCAGCTCAGATCACAAACTCAGGGTTCATGAGTTGGAGCCCTGCTTCGAGCTCTGTGCCGACAGCTCAGAGCCTGGAGTCTGGTTTGGGTCTCTCTCAGTCTTTCTCCACTCCTCCCCTGCTCTCTCTCTCAAAAATAAATGTTTAACAAAAAAGGGAAGAAAAGTGGGATGCAGAGCAGGAAAGGGCTCCAGGCAGTTCCAGGTCCGGTACAAGAAGTGCTACCACTAGCACCACATGATACAACAGACTCCATGTTGAAAGTTATATTCGTGAGGTAAGAAGCAGCATGGAGATTATTACAAGCGTCAGTGGGAGAATGATGCACTTCTTGAAGCCATTCAATGTCACTGAGAACAAGAGTGCTATGGCCTTTGAGAAAGAGCTCCTGGTCTGCTTGTGGGCCCTAATAAAGAAGGAATTCTAGCACAAGAGACACCAAATAATCATGTATCCAGGACTGTCCTAATGTCCTGTGTCCCATCAGATCGTCTAATAAATAAAGTACGATGGGCAAAGTAGCAGTATATCATAAGATGGAAATGGTCCATCCAAATGGATCCCAAGTAAGATCCGAGGGATGATTAGGCTGCAATTAAAATGTGTTTGAATACAACCTCTCCGTTCCTACCTGCGATGCAACTCCCATCGAAGCAGTCAAGGTCAACAGCTTATTGTGCATCCTTTACACGTTCTGTGCTCTCTTACCCCTGCGTGCTCATGCACGTTTTATTCATTACATACGGTTTGCCGCCTTTCTTCATTATCGTAGCTGCGCATTGATCTTCAACTTGTTTTCTTCTTTTTTCACCTAACAACGACTGCATACAATAGTTCTCTCCAGGTCAGTCCATGATTATGGAATCTGGTCTATCGATTTCCTGTGCAATTCACAGGAAGAAAATGTGCTTTTCTTCTAGACTTGACAGTTCAACTTATTCCTGTTATTCTTGTTTGCCATATATAATGTTGAAATATCTGTAGTCTTTCCATTTATATGTATATTTCTTTCATCTAGACTTTTAAGGGAGGGATTTCTGGTTCAATACCACATAGAGTTAGTATATTATATGCACACTACCAGTTTCTCTGTGGAATAGGTAGTATTCATACTATCAGCAGGAAATAAGATTGTACATGGTGAAATAGAAATTTCACCATCATTGAAAACTGCCAATATTTCTTCTACATTGAAAGGCACTGCACTGACATTTTCATTTCATTTATTTTCTTGACCAGTCATGTCGTTTAGCAGGTTTCCCACACATTTTTGGTAGTTTGCATTCACATTTTGTGAATTGTTTGTTCACTTGTTCACTCACTTAGCTACTGTTTTATTTAAAAAAATTTTTTTAAAATCTATATTTGATAGAAAGAGAATGTGAACTGGGGGGAGGAACAGAGAAAGAGGGAGACACGGAATCCAAAGCAGCGTCCAGGTTCTGAGCCCTCAGAAATGCCTCGGTGCGGGGCTCAAACTCAGGAAATGTAAGACCATGACCTGAGCCAAAGTCAGATGCTTCCCGAAGGAGTCACCTAGGCACCCAGTGTAATTCTTTTTTATATTGAATTACATAATGCTCTTTGAATATTTGGGATATTATCCCATTGTTTGGCACATGTATGCAAATATTTTCTCTTGTTTTATTATTTCCCTTTAAACATTATTTTTCATACTCCAAACTTTCTCTTATAACTTTGGTTTTCTTCTCTGAATTAATAGTATTTAAACATCCTTGATTGTTCAAATATTCGCCTAAGTTTTCTTCCAGTTTATTTTCACATTAATATACTCCATATTTCACTATATTATTTTGAAACTCTCATCATGTCACAGACAACAAGATGAGGCAGAAAAATATTTGAGAACTAGTCCAGTTTTCAAATCATTTATGACGTGGCAGTGCATGGACTCAGGTGCAGCTTCTGATTTCCACTTCAGTGATCTTTTCCCTACACAGTCTGCACCAACATGTATGATACAACACAACAGAGTTCTATTTTGCCAAAACCATTAGAGAACTTTTCCTTTCAAACTTCCTCCTGAATGCGTTTTTTACCTCCTTGTTTCTCAGACTGTAGATGAGGGGGTTCAACATGGGGGTTACCACAGTATAAAACAGAGAAATCACTTTATTGATATCCAGGGAGAGACTTGAGCCAGGATGAACATAGATAAAGAAAAGAGTTGCACCCAGGATGGAGACAACTGCCAAGTGAGAGGAGCAGGTGGAGAAAGCTTTCTGCCTCCCCTCAGCAGTGTGGATCTTCAAGATGGCCACCAGGATGCAAGCATAGGAGACCATGATGATCAGGCCACTGAGCACACCTATTGCTCCAGCCAAGATGAACAGCACTAATTTATTGATCCATGTGCCTGCACATTCTAGGGAAAGCAGTGGTGAAATGTCACAGAAGAAGTGATTGATGTTATGTGTACCACAGAAGAGTAAGCGAAAAGTGAGAATTGTATGAGTCATTGTGCTTAGAAGAGCCACGGCATAAGGCCCTGCCACCAGCTGCACACACACCCTCTGGGACATAATGAGTGCATACAACAAGGGCTTACAGATGGCTATATACCGGTCATAGGCCATGGAAGCCAGGAGGAAACATTCAGTTGCCACGAAAAGACCAAAGAACCACATTTGTGTGGCACAACCCATGAAAGAGATGCATTTTTTCTCTGCAAAGATATCACACAGCATCTTGGGGGCAATGGAAGAAGAGGAACAAATATCTATGAAGGACAAGTGGCTGAGAAAAAAGTACATTGGAGTGTGGAATCTGAGATCCGTCCATATGAGAATGATCATCCCTACGTTACCTCCCAGAGTGACAAGATAGACAATGAAGAGCATGATAAGAGAACAATCTGCTGATGGAGAATATCTGTGAGACCCAAGAAAAGAAATTCAGTCATTTTTGTCTGATTCTTATCTTCCATTGTTCAGTTTTAACCTGTTATAAAGAAAGAAAAATAACTTTCATCAAGTATAATCAACAGTTAGAAATGAATTTTAAGGCAATAACATATTACAGTAAACATATCTATATTCGACAATTACTTAAATATATTTGAAGCAAAAGACAATATTTTCATGTACTAGTTCTGGGAGTTGTGCAAAGATTCTGTGTAAATTTGGACAATTCGCCCTCAATCTGTTTGGATTCAGTATTTTCTCCCATAAAAAGAAGAGTCCAACTATATTGTCTAAACCTCCCTCGAGTTCTAAAATTGTATTTGAAATGAGAATTACCCTCCACATTTCATCTTAATGTGTTATGGGATAATAAAATTCACTTAGTAATACCTTTATTGAGAGGACTATAAAATCTCACCAACATGATATTCAGATTGTAAAGTTAGTCATCTGGGAAAGACTAGCAGGGGAGTTCCTGTTCTTAGTGAAGGATCAGCACTATTCTAATATTGTTAGGACACAGTCCATAGATGGACTTATCAATCTATTCTCTACTAGCACTGATAAGCTTATGTGGAAAGGATAATGTACACAATTAGCAGAGCAGTTACTCGTGTAAAGTGTGATGTCAGGGAAGAAATGGAGATATCTTGCCTTTGAAAACAGGTGATCTAGAAAATGTTGTACAGCAAAGTGGAAATGTCATTACAAGTGTATAGAAAGTTAAGCATGTGTTGCACCAAAATAAGAAATTATCATTTTATGTGATTCCCTATTCATTATGTAAACTCCTTTTTAAGGTACTTATTCTGATATCTCTCAGGCAGTATCAATTACAGTAATAAGATATGAAAATATCAAATGCAAAATAACTTATGCAGGGAGAACAGTGAAGGAAATATGTATTTTTGTCTTATTAATTGAGGAAGAAAATATAAAATGGCTTCTGGGAAGATAATCACTATATAAGATAATTTAATGTTCTTTTTAAATAAATAAAGGCAATATGCTACTCATATTATCTAATGATTATATGTAATTTTGGTATATGATATAAATAGCGGCTCTATTAAATTGATTCTTTTACAATTATATTTTGTCAGTCCTAAATAAAGCAAGTTTTTAGTAGTCACAAAGACAATTCTAGGCTTAAGTTAGGAGCACCATGTATGGCATAAGTGTTTTCAATTGTGTTGGTACAAATATACTAATATAGCTATGTAGACGTTGGGGGTAGTTTAGAGAGGCTGCTTCTAGTTTTGGTCCATCCACTCTTTCCTTTTTTCTTTCTTTCTTTCTTCTTTCTCTTTCTTTCCTTCCTTCCTCCCTCCCTCCCTCCCTCCCTCCCTCCCTCCCTTCCTTCCTTCCTTCCTTCTCTCTATTCTTTTCTTCCTTTCTTCCTTTCTTTTCTTCATTCTTTCTTTTCATTTATTTGAATATAAGTCATTTCGAGTCTTCTATAATACAGGGAGAATGATCTCTATACCATTTCATACCTATATTCTGTGATTTTGGAAATTCTCATGGACATTTCAGAATCTCTGTATTATATAAAAAGAAACAGGAAATTCAGTTAAAGAAACCTCACACAAACCAGTTGTTTAGTCTCCTGAGAATGTGAACAAAATGCCAAAGTCTCCTCTCTTTAGACAGCCTGTGCTAGGAAGGCTATTTTCCTGACATTCAAACTCATCCTGATGTTCCTCCACCAAAATTTGAAAGCTTCACATTTTGCAAACTGTGATGTACTCACTTCTTTCAGGATATCCCTCATGTAGCTCCTTTAACTGCTTCAATGATAATTTTCTAGAAGAATGGAACACTAATTTCCTTCAAGGTGGTAACTTCTCCCAAAATATATAACTTTCTAAATACTTGGTGAAGACATATCTCCCATCTTGAAGAGCCTGGGAATAAAGAGATACTCTTTGACCTGCACATTAATACACATACTGCACAGAATAAGGGACATTTTCTTGGGAGTTTTCGTTAGCTTAGAGCCAGGTCTCCAAAGAACTAAAACCTCAAGAGTTTATGCCTAAAGGGACAAAATTAAAAGAATCTCAGTGGCTTTTAGACCAAATATTATTTCCTAACTGTGTCTTTTCTTAAATAGAGAGTTCCTAAGAATACATTGTGGGTTCCCTCGACCCCTTTGAGATTTTCCTTTGCCAAAAAGAATTCTCTTTTCTATCAGTGGGGAGTGACACATTGAGCACCCAGGACCAGTTTGGAGAAAATAGTTTGCATCTGGATTCTGGAAACATATCACCTGGTGTTAATCTTAATTCCACAGTTTTTATGCTTGGGTCATTTTGAGCAAGTTTTTAAGTCTCTCTGTGCCTCATTCTCTTAATCTCTAAAATAAAAAAGACAAAAGTGTCTAGTCCACAGAGATGTTGTAAGTATTTAATGAAGTAATACACTTACAGTCCTTAATGAGTGTCCAGCACAGAATCAGTGATCATTAATGTTATGTAACATTATTATGGATTTTAGCATAGTTGGGGACATAAACCCCATAGTTGGGTTGTCTGATTGCTGAGGCTAGGATTTCCGGTTCTATGTTAAATTGTAATGGTGAGAGTACATCCTTGTACTGTTCCTGACTGTAGGGGAAACGGTCTCAGTTTTTGCCCACTGAGGATGAAATTAGCTCTGAGTTTTTGGTATATGGCCTATATGATGTTAAGGTATGTTCCACTTTGTTGAGGGATTTTATCAAGAATGGATACTGCGTTTTGTCAAAAGTTTTCCCTGCCTATATTGACAGGATAATATGGTTCTTGTCTTTTCTTTTATTAATGTGGTGTATCATGTTGATTGACTTGTGAATACTGAGCCAGCCCTGCGGCTCAGAAATAAATCCCATTTGATCATGATGAATAATTCTTTTAATTTATTGTTCAATTTGATTTGCTAGTATCTTGTTGAGAATCTTTGCATCCAGGTTCGCCAAGGATATTGGCCTGTAATTTTCCTTTTTAGTGAGGTGTTTGTCTGGCTTTGGAATCAGGGTAATGCTTGATAAGGCAGAATGAATTTGGAAGCTTTCCTTCCATTTGTATTTTTTGAAAAAGTTTGAGAAGAATAAGTATGAAGTCTTCTTTAAATGTCTGGTAGAATTCCCCTGGGAAGCCATCTGGCCAAGGACTTTTGTTGGGAGATTTTTGATTACTGATTCAATTTCTTTTTTTTAAAATTTTTTTAATGTTTATTTATTTTCGAGACAGAGAGAGACAGAGCATGAGTGGTGGAGGGGCAGAGAGAGAGGGAGACACAGAATGTGAAGCAGGCTCCAGGCTCTGAGCTGTCAGCACAGAGCCCAACGCGGGGCTTGAACTCACAGACCGCGAGATCATGACCTGAGCCAAAGTCGGATGCTCAACCGACTGAGCCACCCAGGCGCTCCCGATTCAATTTCTTTGCTGGTTATGGGTCTGTCCAAACTTTATATTTCTTCCTGTTTCAGTTTTTGTAGTTTGTGAGTTTCTAAGGATTTGTCCATGTCTTCCAGATCATCCAGTTTTTTAGCCTATAATTTTTCATAGTGTTGTCTTAAAAATGTTTGTATTTTGTGGTATTGTGTGTGATCTCTCCTCTTTCATTCGTGATTTTACCTATTTGGATTATTTCTCTTTTCTTTTTGATTGGGCTATGGGTTTATCAATTTTGTTTATTTTTTCAAAGAACCAGCTCTTGGTTTCGTCGATATGTTCTATTGATTTTTTTTTTTTGTTTCTATATCTTTTATTTCTGTTCTAATCTTGATTATTTCCCTTATTCTGCTTGCTTTAGGCTTTATTTTTTGTTTCTTTTATAGCTCCTTTAGGTGTAAATTTAGGTTGTGTATTTGGGACCTTTCTTGCTTCTCGAGATAGGCTGAATTGCAATATACTTTCCTCTTTGGACTGCTTTTGCTGCATCCCAAAGCCTTTATACCATTGTGTTTTCATTATCACTCGCTTGTATGTATTTATTTATTTCTTCTTTAATTTCCTGGTTAACCCATTTATTCCTTAGTAGGATGTTCTATAGCCTCCATGGATTTGAGAGGTTTGGAATAAACCTAACAAAAGGGGTAAAAGATGTATTCTCTGAAAACTATAGAAGACTTATAAAACAAATTGAAGATGACAAAAAGAAATGGAAAATCATTCCATGCTCATGAGTTGGAAGAACAAAAATTGTTAAAACGACTCTACTTCCCAGAGCAATCTACACATTTAATACAGTCCAAATCAAAATACCACCAGTTTTTGTAGAGCTAGAACAAACAATCCCAAAATTTCTATGGAACCCCTAAAGACTGCAAATAGCCAAAGAAATCCTATAAAAGAATGAAAAAAAATCACAATTCTGGATTTAAAGCTATATTACAAAGCTATAGTCATCAAGACAGTATGGTACTGTTAGAAAAACAGACACATAGATCAGTGAAAAAAATAGAAAACCCAGAAATGGACCCACAAGTGTATGGTCAACTCATCTTAGACAAAGCAGGACAGAATATCCAATGGAAAAAAGACAATACTTTTAGCAAATGATGTTGGGAAAATTGGATGGTGACATGCAGAAGAGTGGAGCTGGGCCTTTCTTACATCGTACACAAAACTAAATTAAGAATGGATAAAAGACCTACATGTGAGACAGGAAACCATCAAAACCCTGGAGGAGAACACAGACAGCAACCTCTGACCTTTCTTTGGAAAGGAAGAACTAAACTTGTCACTGTTTGGTGATTAAATGCTTTTTTATATAGAAAATCCCAAAAAATCCATTGAAAAATTGTAAGAACTAATCAACGATTCAGTAAAGTGAAGGTTGTGAAAGCAACATACAGGAATTAGTTGCACTCTTTTACACTAATGATGAAAGATCTGGAAAAGAAATAAATATATCCCATTTACAATAGCATCAAAACAATCAAATACTTAGGAATAAAATTAACCAAGGAAGTAAAAAAATCTGGCAATGAAAAAGACAAGACTGCTGAACGAAATAAAATAAAACACAAATAGAAAGAATTTCATGTTCATGGATCAGAAGAATCAAAATTTTAACCAAACTAAGGATGAAACCCAATATACAATGGAATTTTATTTGCCAATAAAAAAATGAAGTCTTGTCATTTGCAACAGTATGGATGGATCTTAGGAGTATAATGCTAAGCAAAAGAAGCCAGCCAAAGAATGACAAATACCATATGATTTTACTTGTATGTGTAATTTGAAAAACAAAACAAATGAGAAAGAAAAAGAGAGAGAGAAACCAAAAATACCCAGACTCTTAATTATAGAGAACAAATGAGTGGTTACCAGCAGGGAAGTGGGTGGGATGATAGGTGAAATAGGTGAAGGGGATTAGGAGTATACTTATCTTGATGAGCACTGGGTGATACAGGGAATTGTTGAGTCACTATATTGTACACCTAAACCTAATATAACACTCTCTGTTAACTACACTGGAATTAAAATAAAAAAAAATTAATATAAATAAATAAATAAATAAATAAATAAATAAATAAATAAATAGAAAAAAAATTAAATGGGCAGAACAACTAAAGAGACATTTGTCCAAAGAAGACAACAAAGTGGCCAATAGACAAAAGGAAAGATGATCAGCATCATTGTCAGGAAAATAAAAATCAAAACCATAAGAATATACCTACAACCTCACACTTGTTAGAATGGCTATTATCAAGATGACAAGAGGCAACAGGTTCTGGGGTGGGAATTTGGAGAAAAGGGAACCCTTCTACATTGTTAGTGGGAATGTGAATTGGTCCAACTGCTATGGAAAACAGTATGGAGGCTCTCACCCAAATTAAAAACAGATCCAGCATACAATCCAGCAATTGCACTTCTGGGTATACACTTAAAGGAAACAAAAACAGGATTTTAAGGAGATATCTGTACTTCCATGTTCATTGCAGTGTTATTCACAATAGCCGAGATATATATGGAAACACTTAAATGTCTATCAATAGATAAATGGATAAAAAACATGTGGTATGTATACAAAATGGAATATTATTCAGCCATGAGAAAGGAGAATATTCTGCCTTTTGCAACAACATGGATGGGCTACTATTTTACCCACACACAGTATAACAAATATAGATAACAATGTTACACTATAATTATGTAAAGTGATAAATAACACCACAATGGCTGTCATATTACACTATATAGTGTATCAACTTTAACACATTGTACATCTTAAATTAAAAATTTTTAATGTTTATTTATTTTTGAGAGAGAGAGAGAGAGAGAGAGAGAGAGAGAGAATGAGCAGGGGAGGGATAAATAGAGAGGGAGACACAGAATCTGAAGCAGGCTCCAGGCTCTGAGCTGTCAGCACAGAGCACAACGTGGGGCTTGAACCCATGAACCATGAGATCATGACCTGAGCCAAAGTTGGGGGCTTAGCCAGCTGATTACCCAGGTGCTCCTATACATCTTAAATTTATACAAAGTTACATGTCAAAAAGTAAATAGATTAATGATCCCGGAGTAGAGAAGCATATAAGGTATGTTTTCCTTTATATTATTTGTAAAAGTGCATACATAAGTACAATATACAGAGAAAAATCTCTTGATAAGAAATCTCCTCACAGAAATCTGTTTGGAGTGTATGTAAAATTTACATTTATTATATTTTCATTATGCAGTGTAGATTTTGCACTACTCAGTCATACTTTATAAGTGGAAGATAACAAACTTTACCAATTTCATTGGGAGGAATATTTAATCAGATGAACAGTCATATTTTTATGAATTTAAACAAAGAATAGGAGCGTCTGGGTGGCCCAGTCGCTTAAGTAACCAACTTTGGCTCAGGTCATGATCTCATAGTTCATGAGTTCAAGCCCCACATCAGGCTGTCTGCTGTCAGCAACAGAGCTCACTTTGGATCCTATGTCCCCCTCTGTATCCTCCCTTCCCCCGCTTGCTCTCTCTCTCTCTCTCTCAAAAGTAAATACATATTAAAATATATTTAAAAAGAATATGAAAAGCATGTATAGCATGCATGATCTCACTAAGGAATTATATCCAAATCTACTATTTCATCCACGTCTTTACCTCTATACCTTATAATTTCACTTTCTTCCTAAAGTTTTTCAAAAATAAATGTAACATTAAGCCACCAGCCTAAAGCAAAAAATTTACTTCTCTAGAAAATGTATATAGAACCACCTGGGTGGTTCAGTTGGTTGAGCATCAGGCTCTTGATTTTGGCTCCGGTCATGATCCCAGGTTTGTGAGATTGAGCCCCATGTAGGGCTCCACACTGAGTGTGGAATCTGCTTGAGACTCTCTCTCTCTCTCTCTCCCTCTTCTCTTTTCCTAGCTCACGTTTTCTCTCTCTCTGTCTCTCAAATTATATATATATATATGTGTGTGTCTGTGTGTGTGTGTGTGTGTGTGTGTGTGTGTGTAGTTAGATATGTATTTCAACAGGAATAATACAGGTGTTGTTAGGGGTAGTCTAGCTTGAACCTTATTCCATCATCTTCAGTTTACCGCTGCTCAATCCCTTTTGTGTCCACCATTTATTCCCCGAGATTCAGCCAAGAGGTAGAGTTATAAAGCTGATTCTGCTACCTCGACAAATGAAATATAATGCTTATGCTAATATTCCCAGCTGTTTACTTGAGCCAGATTTGTAGCTTCTTCTGATCTAGAAACAGTAATTTAAAATGAGTCTTAGCCACTTACCACTGGGAACTCTTATCACATCGAGAGATAGCCTCTCCGATTACTAGCCAAGAAGAAAGAGGCTCTGAGATCATATCTTCACCGAACTTCAGGCACTTCAGAAAGTGTAATGTGTACACTGCTGCCCTCTGTTACACAGGGTAGCATGGCTGACTCTGTTGTGCCCTGGTCTTACCAGCCAACTTTCACTGTCATCATCTACATTTCTTTACCTGAAGGTTTCTCTTTCTACTACTTTTCCACAACTCAGCAAGCCACAGTTGTCTCCCCCCAAATTAACACTCCCTGGGAGCAGTTTTCAACCCGAGACTGATTGAAAGAAATGAGAAAATGAAACAAAACTGAGTAAAAAAGCAGATGATACAAAAGGAAAACAAAAAGCAAGGTGGTAGATTTAAACCCAAGCATATCAATAATGACCCTATTAGTATATAACCCCAGTTGAAAGGTAAAGTTGATATTGTGAATAAGGCAAAATCAACAATATACCTGCTATGAGAAATCCACTTTAAATATGAAGACACAAAGAGTTTAATATTAAAAGATTGGAGAAAGATAAGCTTTGCTAATACTAACGAAGGAGTAGATGGTGTGGCTATATTATATCAGACCAAATATATTTGCAAAGAAAAGCAAAGAAAATTACCAAGATAAAGAAGGTAAGATCATAATGATAATAGGGTCAATTTATCAAGAAGGTATAGCAACTCTGTACATTTATGCACTTGATAACATAGCTTCAAAATACCTAAAGCAAACACCAATTTAACTGTAAGGAAAAACAAATAAGTCCACAATTAAAGTTTGGGGATTTCAATATTGTTCTGTCAGTAAATGACACGAGTAGGCAAAATAATGGTAGGGATATAGTGGACTTATACAACACTATGAACACAAAAATTAGCACTTATAGAACACTTTAGTTAGCAGCAGTAAAACACATACTGTTGCTAAAAATACTTAGAATATTTACCAAGATACACCGTCGTAAAAGAATTCAAGTTATGGGAAGTATGTGCTCTGACCTCAATGTAATTAAATTAGAAAACAGTAACAGAAAGATCTTTGGGAAATTCCCAAAATATTTTCAAATAAATAAAATGCTTCTAAATAACCTAGGAGTAAACATTTTTAAAATAAATATAGAAATTATGTTTAACAGAATGAAAACATGAAATATCAAAATTAATAAGATAACATAAAGCTGCACTTACAGGAAATTTCTAGAACTCACCACCAACAGAGAACAAGATAAAACATCTTCAATCAATGACTTGGGCTTCTACCTGAGAGAAGCTAGAAAAAGTGCAAATAACCAAAGTAAACACAATGTGATAATTAGAATAATGCCTCCTCCTCAAAGGTTTCAGGTCCTGATCCCTGAAAATGTTTCTTGATTTGGTTAAGGGGGTTTCATGATATAATTAAAGTGAGGATCTGAGATGAAGTAGGATCTAAATGCCATAAAGTGCTCTTATAAGAGAAAGAGATGTAGAGGAGATCAGAGAGGAGAAGGCAATATGAAGACAGAAGCCGAGATTGGAGTGCTGTGTTCCATGAGCCAAGAAATTCTGCCAAAGCTGAAAGAAGCGAAAAATGAATTCTCACCTGGAGCCTCTAGACGAAGGGTGGCCCTGCTGCCATCTTGATTTGGGCCCACCTTGTGGCGATGTGTTAGTGTAACCACAGTAAACTAATATACCAAAGAAAAGAAACAGTGAAAATCAGAGTGGGAATCAATTAAGCAAAAAACAAAAACCCCTTTTTGTAAAAGCAATGGAATT
Source organism: Paguma larvata (assembly GCA_030068075.1). Lineage (NCBI taxonomy): Eukaryota > Metazoa > Chordata > Mammalia > Carnivora > Viverridae > Paguma > Paguma larvata. The sequence goes on along the minus strand of CM057831.1, from coordinate 99,504,554 downwards.
GAAACCAGGTTCTTTGAGAGACAAATAAAATCAATAAACTTATATTGATCAAAAAAAAAAAGATAAAAGAAAAAAATTGGGGCATGGGGTGGCTCAGTGGGTTAAGCGTCTGACTCTTGATTTAGATTCGGGTCATGATCTCACAGTTGTGAGTTCAAGTCCTGAGTCTGGCTCTGCACTGATGGAGCATTTAGGCTCAGGTCGTGATCTCACAGTTCCTGAGTTCCAGCTGTGAGTCAGGGCTGTGAGCGCAGAGCCTGCTTGGGATTATTTCTCTCTCTCCCTTTCTTTCTCTGTCTCTCTCTCTCTGCCTCTTTCCCACTCACCTGTGCACATACACATTCTCTCTCTTTCCCTCTCAAAATAAGTAAATAAACATTAAAAAAAGAAAAGAAACAAATTACCAACATCAATAATTACAGACGTGACAGCACTATAGTTTCTACTACAAGTGGAAGTGGCCTGAATTAAAAGTACACTCAGACTTCTGAGATGTTGCAAATGGTCTGGCTGTTGTTCAGGAACTCAGAAGATGCGAGATTGGAAAAGCAGAGGCAAAGAGCTCTGGGGGGGAAGCACAAGGATGGAGCTCTGGGTGTGTGTCCAAGGGATGCAGACCTTTGTGTCTTATATCAATGCCATGATACCGCTTGTGGCAGACATCACTGACCAGGTAGACAGGATGTCAGCCAGTCTGTGTCCTCGGTCACCTCACTGCCAGCACAATGGACCCATGAACAGAGCAGCCATGGTGCAGGGAAGGAGGCTGTGTACAAACCCAACAGCATGAGCCCTCCCTCACCATGGCTGAAGGAATAGCCTTGCTGGCACTGGGGCAGCTACTGTTGAATGTTCATCTTGTTACTGCAAGACCAATTCTGGGCCCTTGACATCCCTTCAGGAAACTAACCAGTCACCTGGAACTAAGTTGATTACATCGGACCCCTTCCACATTGTAAGAAGCAATAAATGTTTTGATCTTACTGGGATTAACACAAACTCCAAATGCAAATTTGCTCTCTAAGGATGCTTTTGCTATTACTAGCTGAAAGGTCACAGAATGTCTACTTTACTGTCATGGGATTCTGGTAACAGCATCTCAGTGTAAGGGACATATTTACGATGAGTGGGGAGGAGAAGCAAGAGACCATGAAGCCAATGTGACCTCCCTTATGTCACACCACCCAGAAGTTACTGACTGACAGAACGTTGAGATGGCCTCATGAGTAGTGCTCAGAAAACAGTTGGGAAATGATAACCCGACATGGTTAGGACACTTTTTCACAATGCTCTGTATACTCTGAACCAATGTCATTTAATGGTGTGCAGTATCCCTGACAGCTAGAATACCAACGTTGTTACTGGGATCCAAGAGATGAAAGAAGTAGCCCTTATCATAAACACAAAGACCCACTTGGGAAGTTTATGTCTCCTATCACTTCAAATTTAAGACAGATGGACCTTGCATTTCTGTGCCTGAGGCCATTCACTGCTCCCTGTCTGGCAGGCCCAAAGTACTGGGGGAATTAACAACCCCAAGAGCTGCCTTCAGCCTGTGACTGATAGGAGTTGATATAGAAGTAGCCCAGCCCCTGGTCACTCAGATGGATCACCTCTGAGGACTGTGTTCTGAACAGACTTCCGGAGTCTCCTCAACTACTGCAAGCCCCAGGTGTCCACGGTAGTAGCCTTTTATTGGACAACCTCCTTTTTCTGTCTCTGTTCCTCACTCCTATACTGGTGCTTCCTTCATGTCCCTGATAAATTACTCAAACTCAAATCCCTGTTTCAGGTTCTGCTTCTAAGAAACACAAACTGGGAAACCAACCTGACCTGAGAAGCAAGAATATAAAAATAATGAAGGTTAGACGGTTACGAAGAAACAAAACATCTCTGTTCTTTTTCTCTTCTAGGATATTTCTTACATCTCTTTTCACAACCAAGAGACAGGTGAACATCTGTTCCTTGACATTTAAAATACAAGTAAAGGACGCCTGGATGGCTCAGTAGGTTAAGCGGCCAACTTCAGCTCAGGTCATGATCTCATGGTCTGTGGGTTCGAGCCCCGCGTCGGGCTCTGTGGTGACAGCTCAGAGCCTGTAGCCTGCTTTGGATTCTGTATCTCTCTCTCTCTCTGCCCTTCCCTTGCTCGTGCTCTGTCTCTATGACTCTCAAAAATAAAAAAACAAAAATGTTAAAAAATTTAAAATACAAGTAAGCTTTGTTCTGTATATGTGCTTGTGTGTGTATGTGTCTGTGTGATTCCAAGCCTTTTAAATCTGCCTTCTAAGTTGACATTATATTTTGGGTTTTTGTTTGTTTTAAATGAATACTTGACATACAATATCCTATTAGTTTCAGGTGCATGTTATTGTGATTCTCTATTTTTATACATTACACAATAATTCTCCTAATAAATCTAGCTACAATCTGTCACCATACAAAGTTATTACACTTATCTTGACTATATTCCCTATGCTGTACATTAATACCCATGGCTTACTTATTTTATTCCTGGAAGTTTGTACCTCTTAATCCTCTTCACCTATTTTACCTACATTTCCTCTTTCTGGAAACAATCAACAATTTGTTTGCTGTATCTATGAGTCTGTTTTTATTTTGCTTTACCTGTTTTAGATTCTACATATAAGTGAAATTGTATGGTATTTGGCTTTCTGTGTCTTCCTTATTTCATTTAGCATAATTCCTTCGAGGTCCTTCCATGTTATTGAAAATTGCCAGAATTTATTCTTTTTTATGGCTGAGTAATATTCCATCATGTATATATACCACATTTTCTTTATCCATTCATCTATTGTTAGACACTTTAGTTTACTTCCATATCGCTGCTATTAGAAATAGTGCTGCCATAAACACAGGAGTGTATATATCTTCAATAATTGGTATTTTTATTCTTTTTGGATAAATACCCAGAAATGCAATTGCTCTCTCCGCCTCTCCCCCACTTGCACTCTGTCTCTTTCTCTATCTCAAAAATAAAGAAATAGTAAATTTTTTAAAAGTGAAATTGATTCTTGGGTGCAACACAGGTGCCTCCGGTGGCTTACAAAAGGCTTGATGTCCAAGCTGCACAAAGCTGGGCTCATAGTTACTCAGAGTGCCAGTCCTTAAAGGATCAGTTTACCTTCATCTTTGCCTTGAAGCTTCTCCTGTGCCCAGATTGGTTTCATCTCCAGGGTACTCAACTCTTGGATATTCTAGCTGGACCCTTCTCACTGCAGACATCACAAGGATACATAATAAACCATATTACAAGGCATCGTTCTTTACTAGCTAGAAGTCCCCTTCAAGGCTGGGTCTGTACTGGAATAAGCTCTGTATTCCCCTTCCCTATGCCACCTAGTGCTATTATTTGTACAAAAAAAGAAAAAGAAACTCATTAAGATATATATTCTCAGGTGCTACCTTAAAGGTCTTATAGCATATTAGTGTTCTCAGAACCAGGAAGAAAAACTAAGGGTGGTCCACTGTAAAAATTTAAGGAAGTCAGCAATCAAATAATGTAAGCATTAGTGTCCTAGGCTATGAAATGGGAATAATAACAGTATCTTCTTTATAGGATTATAACAATGATATAATGAGAGACCTCAAAAATTTAGTATATTTTCTGTCAAGTAGCAAGTTGTCAATAAACATTAGCTATTATCATAATTAATTCATTAAGACAAGAAGATGTAGAACAACCAGAACTGGAAGAAATATTTTAAAAAATATTTAGCATCGTGTTCAAGAACATGTGTTCTTAAGTCAAAACTTCCTAAGATCAACCCCCATCTCCGTCACTTATCAAAAAGTTTGGTTGCCGTCTCTTTGTCAATTTCCTCATTTGTAAGTGTATATAATTGTTTGGCCTCAGTAATATAATACATCTAAAGTATTTAATAAATATCATTTTGTAAGCTCACTACATATTTAGCTATCATGATCAATTTTTTGGTTGTTTTGCAAATGAGAAAATCACCATCCAAAGCAGGTGGGACTTATCACAGAGCCGGTTAGTGTCATTGTTGCCACTAGAATCCAAGTTTCCTGAATCCCACCCCAGTGGGAAACATACACAAACACACAGACACACAGACACGCAGACACACACACAGACACACACACAGACACACACAGACACACACACACACACACACACAAATCTGCTAAGATCTCAAAATAATAAGTCATAAGTAGAATGAGTCTATATCCTCTGACCATATTAAGAATCTGTGGGAGCAGCCTTCTAATCCTGACCAATGACACGAAAAGACCAAGAGGTGGCAGCATGTTCATGTACAAAGAGGTTCATTGTATTGTCAGTCTCTTCAAATGCTTTCCCTCTCAATGCCCAAAATCACAGGAGAAAGTCTAGACTCGACTATTAATATCCTGTCCCACCCACAATATCTCCTTGGCTTGTGTAAGCTTCAGGTGTCCCTAATTACAAACTCTGCTACTGATTCAGAACAGAATTTCTGAGAGCAGTTTGCTCCTGAAATCCTTATTGTTAATTAATTGATTTGTTGAGGCAATAACAGGCTTTTTAATAACTTAAGGAGCATCACTGCATCTAAGGTTTACTAATTAAATCATTCTAGTGTTTACCAAGTAGAAAATATCGCCTTATGTTTTACAGGCATTTCAAGGAGGTAACAAGATGCCTCACTGCTATCTCCACAGTCCCTCCCCTCTAAAAAATAAAATATTTGAAATGAAAAGAAAATAGGTTTACCTATTTTGAAAGTAAAACTATAAGTGAGTGGAAAATAACTGAGAACAAAAATGTACGAAGTCACTTTTGAAAGATCTGTCCTGAGATTGGACAGAAATAAGATTCAGTTACTTCCTTCTCTAAGGATGGAGTGCATCCATTAGGAGAAAATTTGCCAGTAACACAACCACAAGAAAAATAGAAAGCATGAAAGAACGCACGAAAGCAAGAAATCATGAAAGGAAGGAAGGAAGGAAGGAAGGGAGGAAGCGAGGAAGGAAGAAAGGAAGGAAGGAAGGAAGGAGTAATAAGGAATGGAGGCAAGCTCTAAAAACAGAAGCTAAATTGGGACGTTCCTATTCAAATTATTACATGGAGTGTAAGGAACTCTAGAGTATCATTCTTATGGTAGTTTAGCCAGATGCCACTAAATAGTTAAATTTTAGTCACAAATTCTTTACCCGTTTCCATATCCACCAAGCTAGTTTCAAACTAGTATGTGGCACCCCACACACCCATATGTAGCTATTCTCTAGGGAGCCTGAATAAATAACAGTGTGAGTTTCACTGTTTATGGAAACTAAATAATTAATGGTAAAATCATAAACTTATATTCTACTCTTATCTGTCACTCTTTTGTGAGCTTTTGGGGCTTTTAGGTATCACTTATTTGTGATGTTTTTTGGCTCAAGTCAAAACTCAACCCAATTACCCTTGAGACCAAGATTCTGTAACTAATCCTGGACTAGAAGATGTGTTTGAAGTCTAGCTTCCTCTCATGACACTTCAAGTCCATGGACTTAACTTTCAAACATCAACAAATCTTCTTCAGTGAATATTCAGCTTACTTACCTATATAGTCCTGTTTTTGTTCTCCCGGGAGATAGAAATAAGTGGCCACCTCGCTACCTTATAGACTTAATGATGGCTCTTGCTGTGTCATGTAACCTATTCCCCAGCCATGTGGGCAGCTGGACAGTTGGCTAATATCAGAAAAAATACAAAAGTCCTTTGGCGAAGTATGTTCCAAAGAGGATTAAATTTGATGCAATGTTGTTTTTAGGTAAAATAAATTGGCAAATGAAAATCTGTCGCAATCACACATCTGTTTTCCAATTCAAAGGTGATTTATGAAACCTCCATGCCACAGCTTGTCTCTTCCATTTACCAAATCAGTGAAAGGTGATTGATCTCACTGATTTCACAGGAAGCTCTGCCCTTCCTAGTCAAGGAATCTTGGGTGATTTATTTGTTCATGCTTATTTACCGAAGGGCACTCTAGAGATCATAGACTCCAAATTCTTACTTTTCAAAGAAGGCAGTGAAGGTCTTGCACATGCAACATGACTTATGGTCATGTAACTATTTGGTGAGAGTTACAGGCTCACTATAGAAGACACTGGTGCCATGCTGGAAATTCTCTCAATAAAAATAATATTGAGGTTTTATTGGGGTAAAACTGATCCCAACTCAAACAAGTGAATGTTCACTGACCTTTTCAGGTTCCAGAGTGCATTGAGTGTCACAGTAATCTACATGATATCATTTTAAGTTTCCATGAAGTCTCTGGGGCCCTATTTAAGAACATTTGCAAACACCTGATCACTTGACTCACCTAGACTCTGGCAATGTCTGACAATGCCATGATTAAAATAGCATTACTTTAGCTTAAGCTTTTACCCACCTATTACATTTGCAGTGCAAATGGACCAGGGAGAAACAACCCCACTCACTCAGCCCTCAGTAATTCTTTAAAGTGAAAGAACTCTTTTCTCTCTAAAGAGTTATTCGTTAATTTATTGATGTCTTTGATCATGCATCTAATGAGTACCTACTCCTATAAGACACTGTGCTAAGAGCTGGTGGATGTCATGGAAATGAATAAGACAGGAGTGTTGTCTTCACAGATTTCACAGTCTATCAGGGAAAAAGGGATCTAATAGGATGTGACATGTCATAGCAGTTCTGTGAAAACTTACTCTTGCTGCCGCAGAGGACAAAGAAATAATTTTATATAAAGGGGATCAGATAGGGGATAATTAGGAAGGTTTCCTTGAGCAATCCACAGAAGGTTTTGATGGGGGAATGTTAGAGAAAAATATGAGTGCATTCAGGGTCAAAGGTGATGGCAAAAACAGTGCGAAGGGAAGAGGAGGAGAAAATCAAGTCCTCAGGTTACTCAAAGGCTGACCTTATTAATTGCCCATAAGCCCTTGTCCAGCTAAACCTAACATTTGCTCTGGACATGAGCTAAAAAAATATATAGATTTTTACTGATTCACATTCCCGAGTGAATACAAAACTAACATAAAGCATCAGTTAGGCAGGGTTGAATGATTGGAATGACTCATGGGGGTCCGGGGTAGCAGGGAAAAGAAAGCACAAGCAAATATCGAAGAGGTTCAGACTTCCAGACACAGATGGCAGGGTGCTTCCTCAATCACATAGGATGCATTTTTGTATCTGAATCATGAACGACTAAGATATGTGCAGGATACCTTGGGCTCAGGAGAGCTACAATCTTCTCCAATGAGTAGGTTTTGACCCCTCTGCTTACATAGCCAAAACTGGGCTTCATGACCAAGAGCAATAGAAGAAACCAAAGAACGACAGATTCTAATTGCTAACCACCTTCCTGATTTTTTTATGAGCAAAGCTGACAAACCAGTACAGATTGGTTACTGTGTCTCTCTTAGACATTAGCACAGGAATATTTATCTCTAGTTTGTTGATTTCATTCTGATTTGGCTGAGATTCTGCACCTTGGCTCTGGTCATCATCCCTGGAAATAAGTATAAGATTCAATAGGTCAGCTGCTGTATGTCTTTACACATATAATCTACACTTCCTCAAACCAGAAGAGGACAATTAAGGGTAAAGCGCTAATACAATGATAGGAGAAACGTCTTTTGGCTGCATTCCTACCCCTCATCCCTCTATTCTCCCTATTCAAATATTTCCTTTCAGCCCTTGTTGCCTGAATTCCTCATGCCCACTGGCTGCAGTTGAGACTGGCACTTGTTCTTCCTTCTGGGGCCAGACTTAGTTTCTGCTAAGTACATCCAATTAGTACATCCACCTCATGGCGGACCACTCCCAGCTCGTTGTTGTAGGTAGTGGGTCCTCTCTAATGTTAGAAACAATGCTGCTGGGGTGCCTGGGTGGCTCAGTCGGTTGAGTGTCCAACTTCGGCTCAGGTCATGATCTCACTGTCTGTGAGTTCTAGCCCCACGTTAGGCTCTGTGCTGACAGCTTGGCTCGAGCCTGGAGCCTGCTTTGGATTCTGGGTCTCCCTCTCTCTCTGCCCCTCCCCCACTCATGCTCTGTCTCTCTCTGTCTCAAAAATAAATAAACATAAAAAAAAAAGAAACAATGCTGCTATCAAGTACAAGAGGGAGAATCACTGCTTTCTCCCTGACACACACACACACACACACACACACACACACACACACACACACACACATTCGATTTTCTGTGATAAAAGTTAATAAAGTTAAGACTGGGCCTTGGCTGCTGATATACGGCTGGCCACATGTAAACTTTAGAGTCACTGGCATAAATTGCTTTTCACTCAGATCTCAGGAATCCACATGGTGAATTAGCAATTCAAGTCCTAACTAAAAAACCTCTATATCATGCCATTGTCCGACCAGAAACAGAATAATGCTTGGAAGCCCATAAGTAAGCAAGCTGAATTTCTGATTGAGCAATATACAGTCAGGACTTATTAAACAATGCTGAGAAATATCTCTATGCCAAGAGCCAACTGATATGCATTGCTATTCAAGTTTAAGGTGTACAGCATAACTGTTTTATTTATATGTATTTTAAAATGATTAGCACAGTAAGTTCAGCTAACATCCATCTTCTTACTTAGATAAATTTAGAGAAAAGAAGGAAGATAGAAAGAAGAATAAGCCTTTTCTCCTTGTGATGAAATGCTTAGAATTTACTCTCCTAATGACTGTTCTATACATTATATAGCAGTGTTAGCTACAGGCGCCACGTTGTTCAGAGCCATCTGTCAATTGAATCTCAACTTGACTTGGCCATACAGGAAAGAAAATTTCATGCACAATAGGATGTAGAACTGCGGAATTAAATTCAAGGAGGGGACCAGAAGGTGGAGATGAGTGAATGCCATCTGCACCCCACAGAAGCCTGGGTGCAGGCTAGAGACATATGTCCCTGGTTCCCTTCCGGTGCAACATAGGCAGCCATAAAGGGGTGGTCAGATCACATAGTGATTTACACCCACCCTTTGACTGACTGGGAACCGCAGAGGTCATGAACCAAATCTCAATACTCTATGGTTAGAGATGGATATCTACTGGTTGCTTTGCTCCTTCTTCTCTTTCCTACCCGTGGCAAAGAGGGTGGTCTTGGACAGAAAGACTAAATTCTAATTTGAATGAATTTGCTCCTGAACAAGATTATTCCCCAGCCTCAAGGTTTACGTGGGAGGGACTGAGATGCCTTCAGCCAGGCTCCACTCAGCAGCAATTCCAGAAACATCAAGGATGAATTTGCATTTCAGGAAAAAGCTAGAGGGGCAAGCTAGATACTGGGCACCACTTCACAGGAATGAACAGAGATTGATTATAGTGAGAGCACCCTCATATTTAGATTTACAACCTTCTCTCCTCAGCTTCTTAGCCCACGCACAGCATTTAGCCACAGCCTACTTAGTGCTGTGCCCCTTTTTTCTAACTCACAAAGAGGAAAGAAAAGTCAGACATGGTTTGAACAGACACTTGCAAGAAGAGGAGTCAGAGCCGAGGACCAACTCCCCTTTCCAAGGAGCTGGGATCAGGGAATCTGGATATTACGTGAGCAGTCCATCACACAGAAGGCAATACAGAAGGAGAGCAGAGATCAGCGACGGGATGGCAAAAATGAGAAGGAAAATTCTAAAGTAAAAACTGAATGGCTCCTGGAAACTGAATGGCTCCTGGAAGCTGTAAGTGCTAGAAAATGACAGGATGGGACAGGAGAAGAGTATTCACTTTAAATTTGAACTTTATAGGCTTTCAGTAAATGTTGAAAGCACAGTTCTTATCTTTGAAGAGCTTAAAAAAATCAAAAAGGAAAGAAGAAGAAAAGTGAGATGTTCACAAAAGATGAATGAGTACCTATTAACATGCAAAAAGTGTGTTAAAGCAAAATTTTGTTAAAACAAAAAGAAATGTTCTAACAGGGAAGCAGGCTCCTGGTACCAGTACAGACCCTAAATGACTGATATGAAACTCATCTTTACATCAGTAGAAAAATAATGGACATTTCTAGAAATAAAAACCCATTGCCATTTGGGGGGTTTGAGAGGATAAGGACCTATCATAAGTTTTATGGCCTGTGGAACACATACTCTCCAATAGGGATTGAGATCATCAGGCAGTTTAGCCCACCTTAGGATACACAACCACCTTTCATTTTCTTATATCATGAATTTTGATCACACTCTGTCTGTCTAAGCAGAATCACTTAGCTAGTGAGGAAGCCCAGACATCTGCCCATGTTTAGGAAGCTTTGTTGTTTTATCTTCATTGTGAATATGGTAACTCACTTAAAGGGATGAACCTCTTTTTGGATGGATATGGGTGTGATTTTAAAAAATGGCTCTATCAACAAAGCCTGCTTCTACTTTTGGAGAAGGGAATGGAGAGGCTGAGAAAGTACCGGTTCTCAAGTAATAGGGTGCATGAGTGTAAAAGTGGAATATCAAATTTACTGGTAGCTGACATCTTCCTATACCTTCTACACAAAAACAGTAGAACTTAATTGTCTCACTGAAAAAAATTACTCACCAAGTAAGAGACAAAAGTTTTGTGAAAGGTGAAAATGTGATTTACTTGTCACACAAGGATAAACACAGGAAATAAATGCCTCTGGGTAGCAAAGTACTTCAGGTAAAAAAAGTCAGGAACTTGCTAGTACACATCTTTAAATTATAAATGGTGAGGCTACTGTGAACATGCCCAATGTTTCCCATTAAGCGATGGTTGCTGGAAGAATATTAAGGATGATTTTTGTTTGTTTGATACAAATTGAATAGAAGAAAGAGTATCAACTGCCTTTCCTATCAATTGTTTTTAAGTTAATTTTTTGCCCTAAATTAAAAAGCCAAAGAGCCTCCTTATGGAGAAGGTTATGGACCAGAATAAATGTTCAACACAGACCAAATCTATCTATATGAGATGAAAATGCTTCGGCACATCAAGATACCCAAGGGAAAAAGAGCTTCTGGGCTTAAAGTGGGTAAAGACCAACTAACTCATCTTCTCTGGGTCAGTGGTGGAGATTTGGTGGTTAAGCTAGATTTGTTGTGCTCTGCTATGTTATTAAATTTTTGTTTCTGTCTCACTCACTCCTTTGACGGACTCATTGATATATACCGATAACTCCTGAATTTATATGTCCATTCGAGACCTCTTCCCAAACACAGACTCTAAACATCCACTCAACAAATATTCTTAGCTGTTTTATAGGCATCTCAAAATTCATACCTTCAAAAACGAACTCTTGACCTTTCTCTCTTAACCTGATCCACTCACAGCCTTCCACATCTTAAAATTTTTTTTAATGTATTTAAAAATACATTATCTTAGAGACAGAAAGAGAGACAGAATGTGAGTGAGGAGGGGGCAGAGAGAGAGGGAGACATAGAATCTGAAGCAGCACCGGGCTCCGAGCTGTCAGCACAAAGCCCGACGCACCACAGTCTTCCACATTTTGGTGGTATTTCCATTTTTCTAGTTACTGTAGCCAAAAAATTTGGAAGTTATCTTGATTTTCTTCCTCCTCTTCTGCCCCACATCCAATCCATTCACCAATGCTATTTGTTATACTACAAAATATGTCCATATCCAATTTTTCATACTCTCTTTTTTGCTAACACTCTGGTCTAAATTATTAATACCTCTTTCACTGGAATGATTGGTACAGTCTCCTAACTGGTTTTTCTGCTTTCACCTTTCCCCTCAGTAATGGAGTCAAATCTTAGCACAGCAACCTACCGATTCTTTAAGAAAAGAAGTCAGACCACGTGACTCCTCTGTTCAAGACCTCAGTGGCTCCCATGTCATCTAGAAGAAAACCAAAAGCTCTTTCAGTCATTATGGTCCTTTATTTCTTTTACCTCATTTGCAATTTCTTTTATTCCGACTCATTGACCTCTGACCTCATTTCAGCCCCACTGACCTCATTCCTGTTCCTCCAACACATACCAGATACCTGGAAGTCTCTACTTCCAGGTATTCATGCGGCTCACTTCTTCACCTCCTTCAATTTTTGGCACAAATTTCATTCATTTGTGAGATCTTTCTTGACCAGAACAACTTCGACTGCACTCCCCATACTCTTTCTCTCTTCTTCACTGCTTAGTCTGCAACAGTCATCACCAGCCAAGGTACTATATATTTTGCTTAGTTATTGACCTTATTAACTGACTCTTATTCTTGAATATAAGCTCCACAAAGGTGTACATTTTTTCTGTCTTTTTTCTCCTTCTAATCTCCAACTCCCACTCCCTTGCTTTTCCCCTACTACCTAGAATTGTGTCTAGCATGTTGTAGATACTCAATAAATATTCATTCATATTTTAATTACTTTAAGTTCTCATAGACCTCTTAATTGCTCATAGTTCTCATTCATCCCACCTTTGAATTTGCAATAAGTTTCCTTGTGGTAGGTCAGGAGATTCTGAGATTCTTAAGTCTGGGTCAAAACCGGATGTTCCTTCTCAGCCAATATCCAGGTATTATCTAGGATCCAGAGGCCTTTATGGCTGGCTAACTCACCTATATAGAGACCACCTCACATATATAGTCACAGACTGAGAAGTTGGGTGATGGGCACTGAGATTTGGAGAGAGATATGATATGGTAGGATGGTGGGTAGCAGGCATTGTAGTAGCCTGACAGCAGGAATAGTTGGAGATCTAGTTTGTTTTGAACACTTAGGGATATTGACCCCATCTATGGACTCAATCATTAGTTATCTCAGAGACCTCTGAGACTTTCTGTGCCATCATTGCTAGCAAGACCAGCAAGACCAATGTGAGGACATGAAGACAAACAAGTCCACGGGACCATTCCCAGGTAAAAGAGAAGAGACCCATCTATCACCAGCTGAGGAAGAAGCCATCAGCCGCCAGATGATCAGAAAACATCCAGGTGGGCAGGAAAGTTACCATAGAGACCAGAATGCCAGAGGACAAGACAAATTCCCATAGGTGATTCCAAGAGACTCCTACTTCATTCACCATACAGCCTCCCAAGGCCCCTTCCCCATACTTTAAAAGGCCAACCCAGAGAGAAGCAGAGAGATGATGCATCTGAGAGACAGGACCATTAGAGATCGGTTCAATTGTGTTGAAGAACTTGATCTCACTTGTAGTGGTCCCTGCTATTTAGCAGCATGTGAGTCCTTAAGATGAAATCAGCTATGGAAAAAAGTGGTAAAACACAGATTATTTGTACATCTGAGCACAATGTACATGGATTTCCTCCCTGCTATGTTTGTTATTTACAATCCAACACTACAGTCTAGATTTCTCAAAGGGATCCTGTTGGATCTTCTGTGTAGGTCTTCTCTGCCAGACTAGCCTCTCCAATCCTGAGGCATTGCACACTACCCAGGCCATCATGCATTCATTCACTCATTCAGTTTTCTTTCAATTATAATAAATGAGGACAGTAGAGACATAATAAGAAAAGTCAGTTTAGAGATAAAAGAACTGGTGCCAGGCCTCAGATTAAATGTTACCTGCTCGGTGACTTGGGCAATACCTTAACTTCTCTGAGTCTGTTTCCTTATCTGTAAAATAAAGATAATATACCCAGCTTTGAACTACTGGCATTTGCATAAAATAAAAAGGTAAATATGAAAGAGAATGGTACATTTCAAAGTGCTCCGTAAATTTAGAACATTGTTATTTTGGATACTAAAAAGTACCCTCTGTTGATTGGCCATGTATACTACCATGGGGTGTGAATTTGAGAAAGACACATACCTTAGGTTCATCTGGCTTACCTGCTGGGTCTTGTACTGGCTTATCAGAAACCTGTTGACTTCATTCTGAGAAAGGATGAGGTTTGGTTCCAATCTCTTACCCTGAAGCCAATTACTTGATAGTGTACAATTCCCTGATCCCTGACCCAGAACCTGCACAAAATGCTGTTAGCTCATATACCAGGTAGGCAAGAAATGTGTCACAGACATGCATGCACACACGCAGAGGGACAGAAATGACTCTGCCTCTCCAAATTCTCACCTTGGACATCTTTGCTATGCTGTCAAATGCAAAGGAACATCTTTAAACAATCCCTTGCAGAATACTTGTAATCATTTATACAAACCTCCCAGAGCTCGTTTAACTCATCGATTCAGCTGTATCCATATGGTGAGAAATTGAAGTAACCAACAAAATAACGAACACCTGAAATTTTGCTATTGTGGGACCTAGACTTAGCCAGAGAATTGATAACACTGGACAAAGTGGCTGGAAAGTAATTCACCTCTCTACCTCATTTTGCTAAAACTATACACCACACACACACACACACACACACACACACACACACACACACAGATAGATGTACATATAATGTTACATTAACATGTGTTGAACAAGAATAAGAATCTGTAAATCAACCAAAAGTGTTTATTTGGAGTTTAGGGATTGCAATCTGAGAGATATAGAGAGGCCAGAAATTGAGTGTGCTCTGAATTGCAAACAGAGAGTGCAGGTTTAGAAAGGCAAAAGCCACAGGTTACATAAGTTGTTTTCAAGAGTGGTGCTGACAGAGTTAAAATGACTCTCCAAGACATTTGTCCATTTAGTGAACAGATGCTATGTTATCTCTGTTTCAGTCTAAAGTGGAAAGATGTGTTCCATGAGGTGGTCGAGGTGCAGTTGACAAGCTGCAACTGACAAGATTCACAAACTCATGGTTTTTCAAAAATGGAAACAAGGGAAGTGGATCCATCTTTCTGCCTCAATAACCTCCCCACCCTATTTTGAATGACCCTCTTAGCAATTCGTACTCCATTTTATAATCTTTCTCACACATAATATATTTATTATATTTTATTATTTTATATTAACTTTATATTAAATTATTTTAAAGATATTTAATTAATATTATTTTATCATTATTATGTACACTGTAAATTAAGCATGAGATAAGCCTCCCATAGGACCCACTATGCTTGGGCATGGAGGAAGGGAGTCCAAAGGAAAAAATATATGAATTAGAAAAATTTAACTTACACCACCACACACATCTTGTATTTAAGGGTATGACTCCCTTATGCCACTCTAAATGCTTCTCTACAAAACCAGAAAGCCAGGGGCGTTTTAAAAAAATCAATTTGCACACATTGTAAATTGTTCAATTTGCACACATACACACAGAGAAACAAGATGATATATGTACAGATGTTTTATTTTCCCCCTCTCCTGCCTCCATTCCCAAGGTGAAATCAAGTTCAAAGATAGTAATTTTCTTAAGGAAGAAAAAAGAAAAAAGGAAAACAGACACCGAGCTTTCTCTGCAGAGATTTTGCAGAAGGAGATAATTAAGCTCCCTCTCTCTGATAAGATATGCAAACTAATTATGAGCAATTATCTGACACCAAGGTACAAGCAGCTGCAGGGCTGCTTTCACTGAGTCTACGTCTTCCAGAGGGTGCAGCGCTTTGGTTTCTGTCTGCTATGGAATAAAATCAGAGTGAGATTATAATGGGGCTGGGAGAACACCGAAAGTCTAACTAAATATGAGGGGTCGATCCAGGAAGCAGGAGAGTGCCCTTGCTTTTAGAAAGTCTTTTAATTTTATTTAATTCTTACTCCAAATGCTATTCACATAGTTAAGTCTTGCCATGAAGGTTAAACAAAGACATATATTCTCACAAGCTAGTATTCGGCTGCAGAGCCGAGGCGGTAATGCCCAGCATGGCCTGATCCCTGATATGCAGCCCATGACAGAAATGGTTAAAATAGACTAGTTTCTTCTGTGCTTATCGCATTGGGTTCAAACATTCCTTCATTCAGAAAATATCTTAGACACAAGACATGGCTCTGGGTTTTGGAATTCAACACCTGATTGTGATATATACAAGTAAAAAAAGAGAGAGAAAGAGAGAAATTTAGCTTAGGATAAGAAGTTATGAGAAAACAAAATAGAGAAATAGTCCAGAGGCTAATGAGTGGAACAGGGAGAAGGCTTTTCTGAGGAGGAGACTGACAACAGAGCAGAGTGTGGAGTGAGCAAAGACAGGGCTCTCCAACCCCCCGGTGACAGCATATTCCACACAGAAGGCACACAAGTGTGTGTCCTGAATCAAGAATAAGCTTGATTTGCGGGAACAACTGAAAAAAGACGTTAAGTAAATGCTGTGTTTCCCCATTTTATAGCTGAGAAATTTGAGTTTAAACAACTTGCCCAAAGTTCTTTACAAATATGTTCCACTTCTGGGAATTCATTTAACTTTATTTTTCCTTTTTGGACAGGCAAACTATTTAAATTTCATTGAAGCAATATAAAAACACATTCATTTGGAATTCTTGCTTCCCTTCTTCCCTGTGACACCATCCCATCCCTCATCCCCACTGCCCAGCACTAACTAAAAAGGGTTTAGTTTCCGTTTTGTATCATTCAAGTGCTAATGCAAATACAAGCAAATATATTCTCATATTCTTATCCTCCTTCACTATCCCCAGCAATATATACTACATAAAACATATTGCTTTTCTCTTTCACTTAAAAGTATATCCTGGAAGCTGTTCCATGATTACCTGGAGAGTTTCTCATTTTTCCATAAACTGCTCCCCTGTAGAGGGAACAACTGTTTATGCGATGTCTTCCTTTGAGGGAAATCTAGGTTGTTCCTAGCTCTTTGCTTGTGCAAACAACAAATAACCTTGGGCACATTTCATTTTGTGCAAGTGAGATCACCTGGTCAGAGTATTGCTAAAAGTTGCCATTTGGCTTCCACTGAAGTAATAGATTTCTACTCCCACCAGTACCTCACAGAATGTTCTCAAAGCCTATTAAGGGAGTGTTTTGTAAAGTTTTGGATCTTGGCCCATCTGATATATAGGAAATGTGATCTATTTTATGGCATCTCTCTTTTATCTGGGACAAATGGAGTTGCAATTTTTTTCCCTCAATTTATCACTTGTCTTGCTTTTTGTTTTTTGTATTTTTTTGTTTTGTTTTGTTCTTTTACTTATGAGGGTTCTTTTTCTTGCATATGGAAAACAAATTTTTTCTTATGTTTTGTTCTTTGACGTGATCAAATTTATCAATCTTTCTTTTATGGCATGTGGGTTTTTGTGTCATAGTAACAAAGGCTTTTCCCAACTCAGGATTATAAAGAATTCAGCTTTGCATACTTCAGACACCATTTTGGTTTTGTTGTTTATATTTATACCATTTCACAAGCTAGAATTTATCCTTGTATACGGTAGTGAGGTATGAATCTAACTTCCAGGAAGCAGGATATAAATTCAGATCTGCTGATCTGAAGATTCTCTCTCCTGCTCTCTCTCTGTCCCTGTCCCACTCTCTCTCTATGTCTCTCAAAAAATAAATAAACATTAAAAAAAAAAACACACAGTGAAGGCAGCCTTCTTCTGTGTAAAATGTAGGCTCATGATGGTGTGCTTGCAAGTCAATTCACTTCCTATCAGGAAACCCGGGTCTGAGTCCTACCTTGGGCCCTTCCTAGCCACAAGATTTGGACAAGCCACTTCATTTCTCTTGGCCTAAGTTACATCAAGTATAGGAGAAGGAGTTTTGGCCATTTGTGCCTTGTCTCCATTTCCCCATGGGGGCTACATTCCAAGAACTTCAGGGGATCCCTGAAACCAAGATACTACCAAACTCTGTATATACTCTGTTTTGCCTATACCTAATACCTATAACAAAGTTGAATCCATAGATTAGGCACAGTAAGAGATTAACACATAAATAAATAAATAAATAAATAAATAAATAAATAAATAAAATAGAACAATTATAGCAATATACTGTAGTGAAAGTGATGTGAATGTGGTGTCTCTCTGTGTCTCTCAAAATATCTTACTGTACTGTACTCACTCTTCTTGTGATGTTGTGAGACGGTAAAATGCCTATGTGATGAGATGAAGGGAGGTGATTGATGTAGGAATTGTGACATAGCAGTAAGCTACTACTGACCCTCTGTCAATACACTAGACAGAGGATCACCTTTCTAGTATACATCTTTCTAGAAAATTCAGGAGCTTGAAGGTGATAAGTAGGTCAATGTGGAAAATCTGCCTGGAAACTCATGTATTACTATGACGAGTTTAAAGAAATATGTGAGACCATCTAATAATCTGCAAGGCCCACTGGAATTCTGACAATGCCTGATAGAACCTCAGAGCTTGGGGACAGGGAAGATTATACAGAGGCCAAGAAAGATTCAAGCTCCTCACTCCAGCCTTATTTACCACTGCATGTTTCATGTATCTTGGGTTCCTCACAAAGTCTCACTTGAACCAAGGGCTCTGTCTCTGGGAAGAGTTGAAAACCTATGGAACCCCAACCTCCCCATTCTTTGATCTGAAGGACACCGAAGTTAAGAAATAGTAATGGCTGTCCCACAGCCACAGTTAGATAGGGACAGACCATTGCAAGGACTCCAACCTCCAGGTTCCCATGCTAGGGCTCTTCCCAGTAGGCCATATCTCACCCGTCTCTAATCTTCAGTAAGTTTTCTTTAAGATATTTGATGTTCTTTTTAAATGCACCGAAGCTGTATTTTCACCAATTTATTTTTTCTACCCAGCTAATGAGATAAAGCAGAGATCTGTACAACCTGCACGGGGTAATAAATGCTCCATTTGCCACAGTGGAAGTTGAGGAGAAACATGAATCTTTTGCGGCTTTGAATTCTACCAACTGGAGCTGCTACTGGGAGTATTACTTCTTGATATCTCAACAAAAGAGTCAAGAGATGATGCATGTGGTTGCAATGAAAAGGCTAGGAGATGTCAGCCTCCTTTCCCCTCCACTCCCAGCACCCCTAGCCTTTTTCAAATGCTCATTACATCTCAACTTAAATCACTGCATAAACTGTCGATTGTTTTCTCTGCCCCTTTCCCATTCCCAATCTGCCCTCCACGGTCTTGCCCAGTTCATTGTTTCAAGTAAAGCTCTTACAGAAACATGCTCCTTCACACACAACCTGGGGCTTTTCTAAAAATAAAATTGTAGAAATTCCAGAATCTCCAAGAATGTGAGGATCCAATCCTCTAAATTCAGCATTCAAAGCTTTTTGTGATCCAAAGTTTTTGCAATAATTCCCATTTTGTCTCCAACTCCTGCTTTCATTCATGCCGTGACCCAGAAAGTTTGAGTGTTCTTCATTCCCACAGTGTGCTCTTTATTTTTGTGGATGTAGATCTTTGCTTATCACTCTGCCCATGTGTTCTCCCTGAAAACTGCCACTGGGCAGCTTCTCTGTCTTTTATGGTCTAATTCCATGGGATCTCCATTATGAAGGTCTCTTCGTTTATGGAAAACAAGTAAGAATTCTTCTCATTTTGACTCCCCACACTGGAATGCTATACCACTTTCATGGCCATGCTAAAATGCTGCCTTGTGTTATTCTTATTGGTGGAATTATTTTCTTCCCATTATGTATTGTAAGGGAAGAACTAATCTATTGATCTTGGTATCTCCTATAGGGCCTCGCACAATGTGAGGGGCACAGTGAGTGTTAGGCACCCTGTTTGGTGAAAGGACAGGATTGAGAGAGCCTCCAGTTTAGGACCAGCCAACAAACAATGAGTCAGAAATTGAAGAGAAATTCCTTTATGAAGTATTCAAAGTCACTTCCTAAAAAGAGTGGGAAAGATGAAGGGTCACTAGGATGCAGTTAGACAATAAACAGACATCCAATAAAGTTAGTTAGAGCCAGAAGACGCTGTGACAAAAGCGAGAGAGTTTCAGCTGGTGCCATTTGGAGCCATGTCCACATCCTGGTCAAGTCACTTTCCAGCTGTGTGATTTTGAGCAGGTTCCTAACTATTCTGAATTTTACCTGCAAAGCCAGGCTAAGGGTCAGCTGTGCAGACTGCCTGAGAAATAGTAATTAACACTGTGGAACATAATACTTCTTCCATAAAAAGTAACAAATCTACAAGAATCAGAAAATCAACTGCACAGCTGAATATTTATTACTGAAATCATTCTGTGCAGGCATGAAACAGCTCTTTGCAACAGCAAACACCTCTTAGAAACCCAAAGTTTGGGTCTTTATCTTGTCGTTTGAAGGGTTTGTTAGGCCTTCAGAAATCACCTTTCCCTCTTTTGGCAGGCTTCGTAATTATCATCGGATCTAATGAGAGTGGGAGCGAACAGTCAGGGACAACAAGAACATGAGTCCGAAGGCCTGGCACTGCCAGGGTGGGAAGGGAGCCAGGGGTGGCATGCACAAGTGTGCACAGTGTCCCCTTTGTGAGTCCACATGTTGCCCAGCGTAGGAGCATAGAAAATGCAAAAGGGTATCAGATGGTAAACAAGTGGTGGGCAGAGGTCGCACATTCACCCTTTCTCGTGGATCCTCTAAGAATGTCTAGTAGAATGTTTGCCACATATGTCCTCAGGAGAGGGGTGTTTATTATTAAACCTTGTGTTATATGTAGGCTTAATCTCCATATGCAATAGAACAGAATCAGAAGTTTGTTCCAGCTATAGTCACAGAAGAGAACTGAGGAATTCGCCACACCAGAGAGATCAGACATAACTTCTTTTTTTAAAACTATTTAATAGTTTTATTAGTCTCAACATCCAACCATAAGACTCTTACGTACAGAGAATGAACTGAGGGTTGCTGCAGGGGCGGTTGGTCAGGGGATGTGTTAGATGGGTAATGGGTATTAAGAAGGGCAGTCATTGGGATGAGCACTGGGTATTATGTGTAAATGATGAATCATTAAATTCTACTTCTGAAATAGCAAAAAAGAATTTTTTCAGACATGGTTTCTTTCTCTCTGAGAGATGGAAGGAACCTCAGATACTATCCAATGTAGTGTTTCTTGGCATCCTCAAGTACCCTATGAGGATTCTCTTTTCATTCGAGTTATAAAGATAATATGGGTATTAGGATGACCGCCTTATAGCAAATTCTGCCATGCAATTTTTTTAATGTTTATCTATTTTCGAGAGAGAGAGAAAGAGAGAGACATTGTGAATGGGGGAGGGGTAGAGAGAGGGAGATACAGAATATGAAGCAGGCTCCAGACTCTGAGCTGTCAGCACTTAGCCTGATGTGGGGCTCAAACCCACAAGATGGGAGATCATGACCTGTGCCGAAGTCAGATGCTTAACCAACTGAGCCACTCAGGTGCCCCTGCCATGCAATTTTGATGCTCACCTGTTTTGTGTTTGCGGTCCTAAATATCTTGATACTGAATGATCAGCCAAAGTGATAGCTTTTGGCTTCTAATTTAGTATTCTTTGGCATCCTCAAGTCCTCAGGGTTGAGAACAACTTTATCTGAGGCAATCTTTCAATGTGAGGGGAGGATTTGGAGACCCAGAAGGGGCGAATGGCTTCGTAATGCATCCAGTTAATCAATAATGGGGACTAGAAGCCCAGATGCCTGGGTTGGTGTTTGCTTTAGCACAGGTTAGCCAGCACCCCTCTGAACAGGGAGCCACAAGTCCTATGACTTTTAGGATCTCTAAGTCCCCATCTAATTTCATAATTGTGGTGCAATTTACCTCTATGGCCAGAGTTTCATCTTCCACTTCATCTTAGACTAGGTCTGTGTCCCACCCCTCTGAGAAGCACACAGAAAAGGTCAAGATAAATGACTCCAGTTTGGGACAATGAAAATGGCTTTAAAAAATCCTCACTCTCTGGGCCTGTCATATGGCAAAATTCATGACTTCACACATATAGGGAGGATTTTTCATATGTTCTGGTGAGATAATACCATGAAACTGCCGACCCTAAAGTGGTATTGTCATTTTGTTCATTAAAGTAGGTTGTAACCGTTTCCCTACTGGGACATTTTTAAAGCAGAGGAAGCAATCAATTTTTGCTATGATATATACATATTTGATACTTCATAAATAGTCACTGAATGAATGGCAAACTGATGTAACCTCAAATACTCGTTTAATACAACGCATAATCTAATTAAAACTGGGAAATGAGTGAGCTACCAGGTGAGGGGATTCATGGAACTGCAGGTCAAGATTCATCAGCACCTGCTGTTCAGCAAAATCCTTGGGGGAGCTTTTGGAACATGTACTCTGAAACCCCACCTCGGACTAATTTAATCAGGACTTCTACAGCCTGGTACCTAGAATTCAAGATTTACAGTGGCTCTCTAGGTAACCCATGATTATTTAATCTACCAAAATAAACTCTTGCCATGTTTTCCAGGGCCGAAGATTCTACATTAAATGATGAAATCAGCTATGGTTGTCACTTATAATCCTGCATGAGATATAAGACCTTCCAGGATCAAGGTAATTGGGACCAGCTGTCCCTTTCTTTCATCAAGCTATTTCTTCTGCTTGGTGCCCTACTTATTCAACTATTGAACAAATAATAATTCAATGCATACTGTGCTAGGCCTATGGATATAATCATAAACATGATACATTGCCCTTTTTTTCATGGAGGCTGTGATATCAGTCATCATGGTTTATGAAAATTCTATCCAGGAAATTTTTCTGTATTTATAACCTTGACTTCTTTTTTTTCTGGTATCTCCTTACTTTTCACACTTGTTATAGACAAACTCTTTGGCTTCCCAGTCCAAATGGTAGAAAGTAACCATTGTCAACAGTTCTTAAATGTACCACTCAAGATATTAGACAATTCTAAAAGGAGATCTTGGCTCGTCTTAGGTTGGTAGCTCTCCTGGATCAGCCTCTGTGGCCTGGAGGTAAGGGATGTTGTCAATACAATGGAATTACAGCTGATCCTTGAAAAACACGAGTTTGAACTCCATGAGTCCATCTATATGCAAATTTTTAAAGCAAATATGGCATAGCACTATGAATGTATTTTCTCTTATATTTTCTTAATAACATTTCTTCTCTAGCTTTCTTTATTATAAGAATATAGTATGTGATACATGAAACATGCAAAATATGTTATGGACTGTTTACATTATCAGTAAGGCTTCTTGTCAATAGTAGACTATTAGTGGTTATGTTTTGGGAGATCCAAAGTTAGACATGGGTATTTGACTGTGTGTTGCTCAAGGGTCAACTGCATCATCATAGAGAGGTTGGGGCAATTCCATTAGAGAGAGATGATGGACAGACAAGTTGATACATTTCAACCACACTTCTCTACAGGCAATTTAGTGCATTAACACTGTGCCATTCACTTGGGCTGCTTGGAGATTTCTTCTGCTTACTGTCTGAATATTGGCCCAGTTCAGATAAATCAGTCATTGCAGTTATTCTTTCAATATTCAGTCCTAAAACATTTGTTAGGCATCAGCTTGGTTCTGGTCCTGAAGATAAGAAGAAGAAGGAAGCCTAGGGTTATTCCTCTTGGAATTCAAGTTTCATGAGGGAGGCTGACATGTAGATACATAATGATAATTTAGTGTGGTAGAGGCATGTACCAAGTACCAAGGATACATGAAACAGTTAGAAATCTCCACAGATTTCCTTAAATGAGTCCTAACAGATACAGAAAATTTTCCATTTTAGGTGTGAGGAGGCTCCTTAACAAAGCATTTAATGAAAATGGAGTGAAGGTCTGTGTAGCAGAAGGGAGTTTCATGGTTGAGAGGTGCAGTAGTCACTGTGGTTAAATTCACTACTGTATAAGTGATTTCCCAGCCCTACCACTTAGGAGCTGTGTTAACTTGGACAAGTTACTAGACTTTCCATACTTACCTCACAGGATTGTGAGGATTAAATTTCCTATCCCATGTGAAGGGTTCAGAAGAGTGCTGGCACAACTTGGGTGAGTAATAAAATTTTTATGACCATTACCACCGTCATTGCAATTACCATTATTATTTTAAGCAAATGTGCAACTCCTCCATATGTTTATTTTACCTGGGTAGGGAGAGCCCATTTTGTTAATCATTGTACCACAGTGATCATTACTTAAACTTGGACTCAGCCCAGGGCTTAAAGGAATAAGTTCAAAGATCATATGCAATAGATTGGTGAGAAGGTCATGGTGGATCCTGTACAATTAGCAAAGGAAATCGCAGTGTATCTTACTCCCCAGAAAACCACACTTCTTTTGTATAGTTGAATACTTTAGTCATGAGGTACTAATTCCACTTTGTGAAAAACTCTTTACTGGCTACACCTCTCCTCCAGCCCAGTCCCTACTATGAAGACTGCAAACCAGAATCCAACTACATTCTTTCAGAAGAATGTTCCAAAGCACAAGCCAACATTGAAAAACACAATACCATGCTACACCAACAGCTAAATTTCTACTTTCTTTTTTAAAATGTGTATTCATTTTTGAAAGACAAAGAGAGGAAGAGAGAGAGAGAGAGAGAGAGAGAGAGAGGAGAGAGAGAGAGAGAGACAACACAAGTATGGGAGGAGTAGAGAGAGAGAGGGAGACACAGAATCTGAAGCAGGCTCTAGGCTCTGATCTGTCAGCACAGAACCTGACACAAGGCTTGAACCCATGAACTATGAGATCATGACATGAGCTAAAGTCCGACACTTAACCAAATGAGCATCCAGGTGCTCCTAAATTTCTTTAGAAATATTTCCTGCACATTCTTAAGGACTTTGGCTCAAGTGATGAAATTAATGCCCTTTGGGTTTTGGTAGGAATTATAGAATTCTTTCTATTCTTTCTTCTCCTTTCTCTATCTCTTTAATCAATTACCACCAGTGAGGGCAGAAACATTTTGAACCAGAGAAGCCATCCCAAAACCACACTATCTGCTAGTTGTATTCACATTTTCTTCAGGGTTGGCCAAGGACCCCAACATCTTCTGGCTTTTTTCTTCTATACAAATAATGTTCTTTCTGCTAAAATCTGCCAGTCACTGTGTGGGGGTTTGGAAATACAGGAATTAAAGTCTTTTTCGCCACCTCTTAATAGAGGATCCCTGTTGGTTAGCAAAGTCAGGCAATTAAAGATAGACACAAACAATGTAGTAAGAACCAGCAGAAAGCTGGCACAAAAGGGATGTTCAAACAGTGCATGTTCAACTAATATTAGTTTACTTGTTACATGGAAACATGTGAAATTAGTGATATTTGACTGGCTTGAGGTGAAAAATAATGGTAATTATATATCATTCAATATAATACAAGTTCTGATAGGATTAAGCAGTAGATAATGTGAGAGAGCAGTGAAATAGTTACATGGACCAAGGAGCTGCCTTTAGAAAGTTCAACTTTTATTGTATTTTATTTTTCTGGTTATAAAAGCAATATATCAGAGGAGAATCTTGAAGAATAAATGTAGGTGTACAATCTATTTCCACAGCCACTCTTCTTACCCAATCTACCATCACCTCTTACCTAGAAAAGGGCCAGCAGGCCATCCTAACTGGTCTCTCCACCTGTGTTTCTTCTATCCTCTGCCTGCGTAGTATCCAGATGAATGCTCTTTGAAAATCACAAATCAGATCGTGTTGCTCAACTACTTAAAACCTCCCAATGGTGACCAGTTATGCTTTAAATAAAACACATATCCTATCAAGAAACCGGCATGACCTTGTCTTTGTTACGTGTTTATCTCTCCATGCCACTGCTCCACTCCCTGTCAAAGACACCAGGCACACAGACCTTCATTTTCAGCTCTCCCTGAAGGCTTCTTTTACATCTGTGGCTCAAGCCTCAGAATAAAGTTGTTTCATTTCAAGAATAACAAAAAAGTTATATAATTTCAACTCCATGTCAAAACTTTGTTAAATAGGAGTTGTTGTCATTATTCATGTTGCGCCAGCAAAAAGCTGGTGAATCTCAGGTTAAAGTATGTTTTCCTTGAGGCATTTTGAATTGTGGAAGATAGCTCCAACATCTTCCCTTTATATTCTTTTTGCCTCACTGTTTGTTATTTTGGTGTTTTTCCCAGAATCAAAATGACAAAGGGCATTTAATGAGCTCTGGTCTGGTGATCTTTCCCTGCCCCCACTCCACCTGTCTGACCTACACTCTCATTTGGACTCTTTCTGATCTCTGCATGGAGGTATTGGCTGTCTAGATATCAGAACTCACTTCATATGCCCCTTGCACTCTGCAACATCATGCGCATCAATGAGTATTTATGGAGAACAGGTTATGGGTTCAGCTCCAAACCATATGTATGTGGTCCTTTATCTGAAATGAAGACCCGCCCTCTAAGATTTTTTTAGCTAAGTGGGTTAGGGAGATACAGATGAACACACAATGAACACTACAATGATTGGCTCCAACAAACATTGAGCACCTGCTGTATACATGAAGAGTCCGAAGATAGCTATCAAGGACAAAAGTATTAACTGGCTGGTCAGGCACTTTGATGGAGAACCACGAGTCTTGGTGTCAGAGACCTATGCTTGTGTTTTCATGTCAACAGAATGTGTGGATTTAGTCCAGCGTCTTTGTGAACCTGTTTCCTCATCTCTACAATGGTACCAACACCTACCTCCAAAAGCCACCTATGGATTGGAAAGATAAATTGAATGTGAAGGAGTTTTCTAAACTCCAAAACACTTTCTGTGATGAGGATGAGGATGAGGGTGACAGAGGGTTTGCAGGATGCAAGTGCTGTGCTAAACAATTTAAATAGATATTTCAAGTAATCCTCACCAATGTATTTGTGAATTCTATTCTATCAGAGTCTTCCTATCACAGATGAGGTTCAGAGAGGGGATAAATCTAAGGTCACATAACCTCTTTAACTGTGGAACTGGCATTGAACTTAGATCTCTCTAGCTCCATAATTAATACTCAGCTATCATGCTGTGTGACTGATCAAACACCTTTGTCTTTGGAAAGTACTTTTATTAGAAGGTCGCTGTCCCTGGATTAGAGACCCTGGGTGAGAGACCCTGGAGACAGCCTGGGTCTATAACTTATTCCATGTCTGACACTGGATAAGTCCCAATCACCTCTTTGTGATTGTTAAACTGTCAATAAAACTGATAAGCCTGAATTCTCAAAGCTTGTTTGATAGCAGTTTTCAATAACTGTAAAAATAGTTCACCCTTTGACCCTGTATTTCCCACCCAAGGCATTTTTTCCTACAGAAAAATGCAGGTAAATATTCACTGAAAAAGATTTTGTTCTTACATTTTTTGAATTGTATGCAATGACTCTCTGAAATACCCCTAATCTGTCTTGATCCCCCATTTTCTGGATCTCAGCTGCTCCCACAGCTTTCTTCCTTCCTTCCTTCCTTTCTTCCTCCATCCCTCCTTCTCTCTCTCTCTTCCTTTCTCTCTCTTTCTTTATTCATTTAGTCTTTTAATAGAGAAACACACTTGTAACAATAGCAACACATCTCTTGCAGTCCACATGGTGCTGGGCTTCAGTTCTTCACCTTGGGGGTGGCCTGTACATGCCCAACAGCACAGTGTGGTCCCATTCTTATAGCTCTAGGATCGACTGCTCCTGGGGCTTCACATTCTTCTGCTGCATCTTTATCACTTCAGAGGCAAATGAGGCCTCTGGCAGAGGCTCAGGAGTCAATGCAGTTGGCCTTATTGGAAATCACAGCGTGTCCTCCAAATTACCTGAAAATTTCACCTCCATCATCTGCCTAACTGAATATATTCTTTATTTTTTTGAACTCGTATGGAATCTAGTTCCAGACTCCAAATGTTAGCAAGAGTGCCTCAGATCAAGCATTGTTACTGCTTGGCCTTTGTGTTACAGGAGCCTCAGGGTTTACTTGGTACTGAGGGAAATGAAAGAATAAAAGATGCCCCTTCTTCGTGTATAGCAACACCCTCATTGCTGTTGATCACTTTGCCACACAAAACTAATTTTAGCGGTCAATATTTAATGATTATTCCACTGTGCCATGCATTGAGCTAAATGCATTTTCTTACTCATCATAACAAACCCCCAAGAAAGGTGGCCAGTACCGCCATTTCTCACACTCTTGTGTAACTTAGGAGAAGTCACGTGCCTTCTCTGATAATCAGCTTCCTCTTATGAAGCAAGATGAAATCCCGACTCTAGCATTTGATTTTTCTTCTCCTTTAGTACATATAAAAATACCAAGCAAGAGACTGTAGTAAAGGAGAGAGAAGGATTCCATTGTATAAATTGGTTCTATTTTTCTGAACTGACCATGTATTTAGGGTCATTTACTGGCCGAAAGTAACTTTATTTCTTGTTCAACATACTGTGATCTTCTTGGGACACATTGGGACCACAAGACATTCTCTGGATACATAGATACATTCAGAGTCTTGGAGACTTACTGATCATTCCAAGATCTTAGTTTCTGAATACAATGTCACATTAACGTGAACCAAATATCTGCTTCCAGGGGCCAGGTAGGAAAAGTAAGATCAGAACATTTTCGTGTGCCAGGAAGTAAAGAGTTCCATCGAAAGTTGATGGGAATATATCAAAAAGACAAGGAGTCATCTTTCCTTAGCCATAATCGGACAACTTCGCAAAATGAATAAGGGTAGAAATCTAATCTAAAAATAATCCATGAGTACTTATTTACATAAATAAATAAAGATAGACGATAGATACTTTCCTTCTACATGCACAAAATAGATAAAGCAAATGTGGTAAAATTTTGACAGTTGGTGGATCTATTCTTGCAACTTTTTTTAGGTTCCAGATTTTCAAAAATACAAATTTAGGGGAGGAATTGAACTGAGTGACTTTGTTCTTAAATGACTGTGAACTATGGACTTCAAAAACTCTCTGAAAATAAAAGATTTCATCTCTGTTTAAACCAAGGGATCCAATGGTCACTGATCAATAAAATCCCACCCTGATCACCCATGCTATTTTTGAAATTTAATTATCTCTTTCACAGACAGCTGTCGTGTTCCATTTGTCAGAATGTTAAACTTTGCCACCTTAATTCCTATAAAAGGTAAATTATTTTGATATGATGTACAGTATGAATCTCGACTAGGAAGTTCCTAATGCTATGTTCAAGGCTTATACAATACTGGTGCCGAAAATAATACACAAAATAATAAAGAAAATAGAAAATCTAAAGAAAGATAAACAAATTAACCTGCCCTCACTTTGAAAACCTTTGGGGCTCGTGTGAGGAAACAAGAAAGAGGAGGGTTATTATATAAGAAAACTTTCACTAACGGAATCACTGCTATCTATTAGCTCAATGGAATCTTTTTGTTTTTTGTGCAACTTTAATAAGGAACCTATCTAATGATGCTTGCTTTTGCCTCCTTTTGAGGATTTCACAGAAATGTGACATTGCCTTGTTGTTAAGCAGATTTCATCGCTTGCACTGCTACAGCTTATTTGGGTGGTGCTTTTCTACAAAATTTTGCACTGTTTCCCATGTTTTACACATCTCCCTAATCTCACTTGAAGTGAGGGAGTCTTCTATTTTTCTTTTTTTTTTTTCTCCTCCTCCTCTGCAGACAAGATGCAGACGAAGACTTCTTATAAAATCTTGCAATTTCAGTCACTTGCTACCCTTGCCCATACTTCTTAATGACTTCTTTCTTAATTATCTCCTTCTTCTTACCACCTTTCTTTTCAACCTTTTTTTACATGGGGGCCACTGTATACAGTCACACAGCTGTTGACTATAGTACTTCATTAACAAACTCTTGTCATATACTGTATTTAATGTAACTGGCAGGAGGGCCAACATGGTGGAGGAGTAGGGGGCTCCAGTATTTCGCTTGTCCTTTAAACAAGGACAAAAGAAACCGAAGTCTCTCTCAACTCCAAGAATCGGGGAGAAAAGGTGCTTCAGCCTACAAGGAAGAGAACAGAAGGCGAAACCAGAAATACCCCAGAAAATGAGTTTAATCTGGGAAGGACAAAACGAACTTGGGGAGTTGAGCTGAGGGGACAAAGAGCATCTTCAGAGATAGCTGGGAAAGTGCCGATCAAACAACATCTGAATGAGAGGGCCAGAGAGGGCGAGACCCCTACCATTCAGCCCCTAAATGCAGGGCTTTTGAAGAGAAGTTCAGTGGCAAATAGCAGCACTCCCCTCCTGCTGCCGGGACCACGCCACCCTCGTCCTGCGCCTCTGGAACGCCCACGGCACCGGGACTGGCAGCAGAGCCCCAGTCAGCCTAAGGCGGTGCCTCCTGCAGAGCACCTCTAACCCACTGCACAACCCCGGACGTGGCCCAGTGAACTGCACTATGCTGGCGCCCGTGGTGGAGAGAGGACAGAAATAAAGGGGCGAATAAAGACTCCAGGACTGGTGGTGAGGGACTGGAGTGACACCATTGTTGCCTCACAAGCTGGGAAGTCATCCCAAAAGCCATCCCTGGGGCAGTGGAGGCGGGATCCGCCTAGACCAAACCACGCCCCTCCCCACAGGATTGACATCTATCAGCAGGAGCGACTGATGCCATGTGCAGACTGCTGCCTGGAGTAACTCCAGGTCATTTTTTCTTTTTTAATTTTATCCCTCCCTTTCTCCTACCTACCAATCCCCACCCTTGAGCGGGCTATCCAGGGTACTGGCTGGCTTAAACATTTTTTTAACACACTCTCTCAAGGCATGTTCTACACCTCCTTGTGTTCTTTCCTATCTATCTCTCTGGAATAACCAGGCCATATAGTTCATCTCTGCAACATCTATATTCATTCCTTTTTCCTTGCATCCATCCTTACTCTGATTCTCTCAGTCTGGATGAAGCCCTTTAGTATCTCTACCTGGGCAAAGTCCATTTCCTTCTTCTTCCCGCACCTGTCATTATTCTTTCTGTATATACGCTGCCACCAGCACACTACATACCCTGTCCTTAACGTGTAGCTGGTACGTCAGGACATTGCCCTCAGAGAGTCATTTGTTATTCTTTTTTCTGTTGTGAACTGCTTGTCTGTATCATTTGTCGGTATGTTTGAGTATTTCTGTTTTCTGTTTGTCTGTCAGTTTGTTTTCCTTTCCAGGGGAACTTCAAGAAGCAATCCAAAGCACATCCAGCCAAAATGACGAAATGGAAGAATTCTCCTCTAAAGAATCTACAGGAAGCAGTGACAGCTCAAGAAATGATGAAAACAGATATAAACAACATAACAGAACATGAATATAGAATGATAATCATAAAACTAATCGCTGGGCTTGAAAAAAGCATAGATGAATGCAAGGGGTCCTGCACAGCAGAATTCAAGGACCTTAAAAACAGTCAGGAAGAATTAAAAAAGACCTTGGAAGAAATACAAGGCAAATTGGGAGCAGCCACAGCACGGATTGAAGAGGCAGAAGAGAGAGTAAGTGCATTAGAAGATAATTGAAAAAGAGGAAGCAGATATAAAGAGAGAGAAGCTGACCCAGGAACAGGAAAGGAGAATTCGAGAGCTGAGTGATGCACTCAAAAGAAACAATATCCATATCATAGGAGTTCCAGAGGAAGAAAAGAGAGAGAAAGGAGTCGAAGGGGTACTTGAACAAATCATTGCTGAGAACTCCCCCAACATGAGGAAGGAAACAGGTATGAAAATCCAAGAGGCACAGAGAACTCCCCTCAGAAGTAACTTGAATAGACCTTCTGCACAACACATCATAGTGAAGCTGGCAAAATATAAAGACAGGGAGAGAATCCTGAAGGCAGCTAGGGACAAAAGGACCTTAACCTACAAAGGCAGACACATAAGGATTAGAGCAGACTTATCTACAGAAACTTGGCAAACCAGAAAGGAATGGCAGGATATCTTCAATGTGCTGAGCAGGAACGATATGCAACCAAGAATTCTGTAGCTGGCTAGTCAGTCATTCAGAATAGAAGGTTTTTCCCAACAAAAACTGAAGGAATTCATCACAAATAAGACAGCATTACAAAAGATCCTGAGGGGCACCCTATGAAGAAAAGGTTGCAAAGAACACAAACTACCAGAGACAGCCTTACAAACATGACCTAGAGATAATACAGTGACTGTAAGCCCATATTTTCAATATTAACACTGAAAGTAAATGGACTAAATGCGCCAATCAAAAGACACAGGGTAACAGAATGGATTAAAAAACAAGACCCATCTATTTGCTGTCTTCAAGAAACTCATCTTTAACCTGAGGACACCTTTAGATTGAAAGTGAGGGGATGGAGAACTATCTACCATGCTACTGGAAGTCAGAAGAAAGCTGGAGTAGCCACACTTATATCAGACAAACTAGACTTTAAAATGAACGATGTAATAAGAGATGAAGAAGGACATCATATAATCGTCTCAGGGACCATCTAGCAGGAAGAACTAGTAATTATAAATATCTACGCACCAAATTTGGGGGCACCCAAAATTGTAAAACAACAAATTACAAACATTAGCAACCTTATCGATAAAAATGTCCTAATAGCAGGGGACCTTAAAACTCCGCTCTCAGCATTGGATAGATCCACAAAACAGAAAATCACCACAAAAACAATGGCCCTGAACGACACATTAGGACAGGTGGACCTAACAGACATCTTCAGGGTCCTTCACCCAGAAGCAAAGGAATTTACATTCTTCTCAACTGCACACGGTACATTTTCCATGGTAGACCACATTCTGGGGTACAGGGAAGCTCTGAATAAATATTAAAGAATTGAGAACATACTGTGCACACTGTCAGACCACAATGCTTTGAAACTTGAAATCAACCACAAGAGAAAGCCTGGAAAATATCCAAAAACATGGAGGCTAAGGAATAACCTACTAAAAGATGAGTGGGTCAACTAAGCAATCAGAGAAGAAATTAAAAAATACATGGAAACAAATGAAAATGAAAATACAACAATCCAAACGCTCTGGGATGCGGCAAAGGCAGTCCTGAGAGGGAAATATATTGCAATCCAGGCCCACCTCAAGAAACAAGAAACATCAATAACACAAATTCTAACAGCACGCCTAAAAGAACTAGAGCAGAAAAACTAAAACAACCCAAACCCAGCAGAAAGAGAGAAATAACAAAGATCAGGGCACAAATTAATCATATGGAAACAGAAAAGGTAGTGGAACAGATCAATGAAACCAAAAGCTGGTTCTTTGAAAAAATAAACAAAATAGACAAACCTCTAGCCAGGCTTCTCAAAAAGAAAAGAGAGAGACTCAAATAGATAAAATGGTGAATGAAAAGGGAGTAATTACAACCGATACCTCAGAAATACAAGCAATCATCAGAGAATAGTATGAAAAATTATATGCCACCAAACTCGGCAACCTGGAAGAAATGGACAAATTCCTAAATAGCCACACGCTACAAAAACTCACATGGGAAGAAATAGAAAATTTGAACAGACCCATAACTAGTGAAGAAACTGAATCAGTTGTCAAAAACCTCCCAGCAAATAAAAGCCCTGGACCAGGTGGCTTCCCTGCGGAATTTTACCAGACATTTAAAACAGAGTTAATTCCTATCCTCCTCAAGCTGTTCCAAAAAATTGAAACCGAAGGAAACCTCCCGGACTCATTCTATGAAGCCAGCATCACTTTGATTCCCAAACCAGATAGAGACCCAGCAAAGAAAGAGAATTACAGGCCAATATCCCTGATGAATATGGATGCAAAAATTTTCAAAATGATACTAGCAAATCGAATCCAACAGCATATAAAAAGAATTATTCACCATGATCAAGTAGGATTCATCCCTGGGTTGCAGGGCTGGTTCAATATTCGCAAATCAATCAATGTGATAAATCACATTAACAAGAGAAAAGATAAGAACCATATGATCCTGTCAATAGATGCAGAAAAAGCATTTGACAAAATACAGCACCCTTTCCTAAAAAACCCCTCGAGAAAGTCGGGATAGAAGGAAAATACTAAAACATCATAAAAGCCATATATGAAAGGCCCACAGCTAATATAATCCTCAATGGGGAAAAACTGAGAGCCTTCCCCCTGAGATTAGGAACACGACAGGGGTGTCCACTCTCGCCACTCCTATTTAACATAGTGTTGGAAGTCTTAGCATCAGCAATCAGACAACAAAACAAAATAAAAGGCATCAAGATTGGCAAGGAGGAAGTGAAACTTTTACTTTTTGCAGATGACATGATACTTTACATGGAAAACCCAACAGAATCCACCAAAAGTCTACTAGAACTAATCCATGATTTCAACAAAGTTGCAGGGTACAAAATCAATGTACAGAAATCGGTGGCATTTCTATACACCAACAATGAAGCAGCAGAAAGAGAAATAAAGAAGCTAATCCCTTTCACAATTGCACCAAAAACCATAAAATACTTAGGAATAAACCTAACCAAAGATGTGAAAGACCTTTATGCTGAAAACTATAGAAAACTTTTGAAGGAAATTGAGGAAGACACAAGGAAATGGAAAAACATCCCATGCTCATGGATTGGAAGAATAAATATCATTAAAATGGCAATACTACCCAAAGGAATCTACACATTCAATGCAATCCCAATCAAAGTTGCATCAGCATTCTTCTCAAAGCTACAGCAAACAATGCTCAAATTTGTATGGAACCACAAAAGACCCCAGATAGCCAAAGTAATACGAAGAATAAACCAAGGCGGAGGCATCTCAATCCCAGACTTTAACCTCTATTACAAAGCGGTAGTCATCAAGACAGTATGGTATTAGCACAAAAACAGACACATAGACCAATGGAATAGAATAGAAAACTCAGAAGTGGACCTGCAGGTATATGGCCAGCTAATCTTCGACAAAGTGGGAAAATGTATCCAATGGAAAAAAGACAGCCTCTTTAATAAATGGTGCTGGGAGAACTGGACAGCAACATGCAAAAGAGTGAAACTAGACCACTTTCTTACACCACTCACAAAAATCAACTCTAAATGGATAAAAGATCAGAATGTGAGACAGGAAACCATCAAAATTCTAGAGGAGAAAGCAGGAAAAAGCCTCTTTGATCTAAGACGCACCAATTTCTTATTCAACAGGTCTCCAAAGGCAAGGGAATTAAAAGTAAAGATGAACTACTAGGACCTCATCAAGATAAAAAGCTTCTGCACGGCAAAACAAACAACCAACAAAACTGATAAGCAACCAACGGAATGGGAAAAGATCATCGCAAATGACATATCGGATAAAGGACTAATATCTAAAATCTATAAAGAACTTACCAAACTCCACACCTGAAAAACGAATAATCCAGTGAAGAAATGGGTGGAAGATATGAATAGACACTTCTCCAAAGAAGACATCCAAATGGCAAATGGACACATGAAACGATGCTCAATGTCACTCATCATCAGGGAAATACAAATCAAAACCATACTGAGATACCACCTCACACCGGTTAGAGTGGCTAAAATGAACAAATCAG
The DNA here is from genome assembly GCA_030068075.1 of Paguma larvata. Classification (NCBI taxonomy): domain Eukaryota; kingdom Metazoa; phylum Chordata; class Mammalia; order Carnivora; family Viverridae; genus Paguma; species Paguma larvata. Next base: position 99,469,427 of record CM057831.1, on the reverse strand, counting down.
AAAACTATAGATGCTGGAGAGGATGTGGAGAAACAGGCACCATCTTACACTGTTGGTGGGAATGCAAACTGGTGCAACCACTCTGGAGAACTGTGTGGAGGTTCCTCAAAAAAATGAAAATAGATTTACCCTATGACCCAGCAATAGCACTGTTAGGAATCTACCCAAGAGACACAGAAATGCTGATGCATAGGGGCACGTGTACCCCGATGTTCATAGCAGCACTTTCGACAATAGCCAAATCATGGAAAGAGACTAAGTGTTCATCAACTGATGATTGGATAAAGAAGATGTGATATATATACACAATGGAATACTATGCAGCAATAAGAAAGAATGAAATCTGGTCATGTGTGGCAACATGGATGGAACTGGAGGATATTATGCTAAGTGAAATAAGTCAGGCAGAGAAAGACAGATGCCATATGTTCCCACGCATAGGTAGGCTTTGGGAGACCTAACAGAAAACCAAGGGGGAGGGGAAGAGGGGAAGGAAGGGGGAAAAAAAAGCCACAGAGAGGAAGGAAGACATAACACGGGAGACTTTCAAAGACTAAGAACAAACTGAGGGGAGAGGGGGATGTGGCAGGGGGGAGAGTGGGTGATGGGCACAGAGGAGGGCACTTGTTGGGATTATCACTGGGTGTTATATGGAAACCAAATTGACAATAAATTATTCAAAAAAAACGTAACTGGCAATAAGGCAGCAGAGGAAAGGGTCTATACCGTCAGGAGAAGCCTGACCTAGAATGTAGCAAAGCATTCCTAAGCTTATTCTTGTACGGAAAAACAAAGGAATGTCCATAGGTGCTTTGAAATTGTGGGCACCTTCCAATGTTCTGAAAAATCATGATTTCTTCCAAGCACTGCACCCTGAGACCGAGCATCCAAGCATAGTAGATGATCAACCACAATCCTGTAGTGAAAGAGAAAGAGAGAAGAATACCTCAGGCGTGTTCATGTGATGTTTGGAATCATGTACTACTTGGATTCCAAGTCGTCGCTCATTTATCAAGTTAAAATTTATTAGAAATGGCTTCTCGTCTTGTGGAATATGCACAGAACAAGTTACTCATAATCCAAGGTTGTGTTTTATGTGTTTTCAAAACCATGTCAAGCCTCCAAACTCACATATTATATGAATCACAATAGTGGATTCCTATGTCCATGCAGAAAGACCTGTCTAGATTTTTCCTGCAGAGCAACTTGCTCTGGCAGGTCAAATCTTCCTTACTCACTATGAGCCAGACTGACCGCCTCACTGCCCCCCCCCCCCACCACCACACACTCTTGTACACTTGGACTTAGGAAAAGCAGCATCAAGATCTTGAGAAACATAATGCTAGTTTTCACCTGAAAAGAGATACTTTACTAATCTCTGAAAGGTACACAGAAAGGAAGAAAAAAGGAGAATGGAGAAAAGAAGAGGAGAGGTCGGGATGAAAGAGAAAAGGAAAAGTAGAGAAGAAACATCCAGACACCAGCTATGAGACAGCATCTGTTTTAATAAATCAGCGTGTTACAATAACATCTGCCTGCAAATTTCACCCCATGCATGCACAGGGGGAGTAGGTAGGAAGGCTGTGTAAGTACCCACAACCTAGCCAATGCCTCTTTTAGGCCAAATGACATTACAGGACATTCAGCAACCTTGGAGACCATGGCCAAGGGGTTCATGAAACCACGTGGTAAACTCACCAAATCTTCCAACACTGAGATTAGACTGCATTGGATATTACTGAGCGGAAAGCAAAGTTGTCGGGAAGTGTTAAATAAAACTGTGGTGACCAGTGACGTGAAGCCACTTGAAGCATTATCATCAGGGCACGCGTTTACTCTGTAATATTAGAGAGTAGACGCAAACCATCTTCATTCTCATCACCACTTTGGAGCCTTGTAATCCCTGGCACAGTATTTAATATATCCAACTCTCTGAATCTGTGTTCCTCTGCCTGGAGAATAGAGCTAATAGCATGTCTCATTTTACTCTGGTAAGAAGTAGGTAAAGTGAGGTAGGTAAATCTTATGGACATAAGCAAATGCCTAAAAAAATGTCTCTTTTTGTCATGTGTTGTCTCCACAAACGATGTACCTGGAGGCCAGCTAGAAGCCCCTGGAAATCCTGAAACTCAGTCCATTCTCATGGTCATTCATTCATGCGTTTATCTGTGTGCTGAACAAATATTTCATGAGGACTTAAAACTTGGCTGGTCTGTATATATAGGGTGATGAACCAAACAGGCAAAAGCCCTGCCCCCCACCCCCATCCCCTCATCCTCCAGACCTTAGAATTTATTCCCTAGCTTTGTCCCCTGACTTCCCCATCTCTTCCTTGGCTGGTGGAATGTGGATTCTTGGGTGTTCATGTTTTCTTTCTCAGCAACCTGTCTCCTTTATCCATTCTCTCTGTGAGATAAGGCAGCAGTTGACACCATGAGAGAGTCTGTGAGAAGAGGAGGCCATGCTGCCCCTCTAGAATTTGGTCCCTGGAAGGACCAGGGCCAGCCAAACACCAGCTGACAGGGACCAGCTGGGTGCCGGGAATGCCTGTGACTGAGGCAGTCCTTCCTGAATGTTGGCTTTGAGACAATGAGACTCGTCAAAGCCAAAGCATCAGTAGCTGATTGGGATGATTTTCAAACAAACTGTTGAAATGATAAAGAACTTCAGAAGAGTTGTCCTGGGAAAATGGGTGTGTGTTTCATGCAGTCACTCCATTCACACACAGCCAGGGTGTGCCCCGAGCCAAATGAGCCCTTCTGGAAAGCAGATCGCAGTTGATAATAGCAGCTCCAGGAGCTCAAAGCACTTTATAAACAGATAGGTAGGTAGAGAGCAACTAATCATAGCAAGTCCATAGAAAAATCGACTCCCCTGTGTTCAGTCCTACTTGTCGTGTGATTGTGTGGTTAATAAGAATGGTTTCATAATAGAGGCATCTGACTGGTTCAATTGGTTGAGCTCTAGATTTTGGCTCAGGTCATGATCTCACAGTTCCTAAGTTCAAGCCCTGCTTTGGGCTCTGCTGCTGAGCAGAGCCTGCCTGGGATTTTCTCTCTCTCTCTGTTTCTCTCTCTCTGTGTCTTTCAAAATAAGTAAAATAAACTTAAATAGATGATATTCATCTTTTTCCTAAAAAGGCAGTGCTTTGACTTTGAGGACATTACTATAGGATTGTGCTTAAGATGGCCTTTTTGTGTTAATTTATGACATTACCGAACTGGAAAATGTTCTTAAAGAGAAACCAGTAGCCTAGAGAAAAGATGCGAAGTACTAGAAGGTGGTTCAGAGAACCAAGCTGGTGAGAGTTTGAGGAAGAACATTTAACCTGTTTCTTCAGTCTGTAATTTATACTTTGATATTTTCTTTCACTACTTCAGTTGCTGACCGGATACATCCTTGTCTCTTGTTCTTGCCTATTTAGCTACTTCCCACTTCCTCTAAGAACACAGAATTTCTGAAAAGAAGCCCTATCTGGCACTCACAAGTGCTTGTCAAGTACTTGCTATGGTTGAATGATATGATGACTCAGATAAAGAGAATTCCAGTGGCTAACATTTATAGAGAATTTCACACATGCCAGGCATTGTCTCAAGCACTTCAAGTGAATTAGCACAAGTAATCTTCACAAAAGAAAATCTATGAGTTTTCAGTGTTATTACCATCAGACCTATTTTACAAATGGGGAAACGGAGTCATGGGGAAATTAAGGCATTGGTCCGTGTTCACAGCACTAGAAACAGTAGTCGTAGATTTTGAATTCTGGGGGAAAGTCTAACTCTACAAAGAAACTAAATTCTTGAGAGTTGAGGGGAGGGAAAGTGCATTTCCTTCCATTGTTGTTATTTTAGCACCTCTCCAGGCAGAGAAAAGGAAGATTTGTTCACTCCTTATCTCCAGGTTGCCTAGCATGGCAAGCAGAAAGTAATTAAATTCTCTGCAAATCTTCAATGAATTGTGTGAAGGCAAGAAAGACCTTGATGGCAGGAAGAACTTGTACCAGTTTCTGACAAGTTCCAGGCTGAGAGGTGGGGGCCCTTGGATTCTGAATGGCCTGCATTGGTCTAACCTGCCTGACCTAGGACTGTGCCTTCAGTCTCCCAAGTAACTGAATGCCAAATTCAAGTCACAGTAACTCCTATTCTGACCTCAGGGAGTAAAGATATGAAAAAAAAAAAAGACTCATTTTCTTGGGACACCTGGGTGGCTCAGTTGGTTCAGTGTCTGACTCAGGTCATGATCTCGTTGTGGGTTCAAGTCCTGCATCCGGTTCTGTGATGACAGTTTGGAGCCGGGAGCCTGCTTCTAATTCAGTGTCTCCCCCTCTCTGCCCTTCCTCTGCTCGTGCTGTCTCTCTCTCTCTCTCTCACAAAAATATAAATAAATATTAAGAAAAAATAAGTAAAATTTTAAAAAACTCACATTGTTTTTAAAGATGCCAGAAAGGTCTGGAGACACAATGCCAGTCCACAGAAGTTCCTTAATAAAGGTTGGATGGATAGATCTGTAAATACACGAATGACTCACCCTCCCCTGGTGAAAGATGCTAGTGTCTCAAAAAATTCATTGTGGAATTGACCTGTCAGAATCATATCCTGAAAGGATTACCTTCTTGTAATCAAAGCAATCTGAACATTCCCACCGAGATGAAGGGTTTACCTCCTTTTCCCCAAAGAAGCCTTAGAACATCATGAGGAAGATGGTTACTGAGGAGTGATCCATCTGCTCTCTATAAGGCTGGAACAAGCCCCTCCAACACTGAGGAAGATGAAGACACAGCCACATATACCCATATTCTGGCAGACTTGCATTATTCTGAAAAGGAATGTCTGCTGAGAACTGAGAATGCTAAGGGCTTTTATTGGGAAAACCTCCATTACCAATACTTTCTGAGCCTTCCAGACACCTTGCACATAAAGCTGGAGCAAATCCATGCCAATTACCTATGTAAAGAGGTTCTGGTCCCAACTAACAAATGCTCATGTGCTTTCCGTCTGTGACAAGGCCAGCATAAGATATCTTTCTAACCGGTCCCCTGAACCACAAGAGATCCCTCTGGGAAAGGTGTGTTCATGCCTGTTGGCCAACAACAGTCCTAGAGCTATTTACACACAAACTGCTCAGAAGCCAATCATTACACCTCCCTGTGAAATGAAGTAAGGACAGTTTCTCTCCCGTTCCATAGACTGAGAAACTTGAAGGATTGCTGGAGCTCATCAAGTTCAACATCTCGTGTTATAGATGATGAAACAGTCCCATTGAAGGGGCAAGACTTGCAGTGGTTCGGGACCACGCTTGGATTTCGTCATCAATGTCAGACATACTTTCTCTGCTCTATACCACTTCCTTCTTTCTTATATACTGCCTCTATTTTTTGTCTCATTTCCTTCTCTCTCTTTGGTACCCTCCTTCTCTCCCACTCTCTATTTCTATCTCTTTCTTTCTTTCTTTCTTTCTTTCTTCCACAGAATTGAGTAAAACAAAATGGAGTCCACTGGGAACCAGTCCCTCTTGAAAGAAGAAAGAACAGAACACCTAGCCAAGAAAGTACCAGATGTCAGACCCTTTGTTTTGAGCGAAACGGGGAGATCAAGAAAAACTCACTTCCCATAATAGAACACCCCTAATCTCTTCTCTTGTGCCTTAAAACAATGGTCATTTTAATGACAACATTTTTTAAAAAACAAACATAATGAAGTGAGGACCAGACACAGGTAACTACATTTCAAGACAAGAATAAAACATGTATAATAAAAATAATAACAGCTGCTACATCTATTGAACATCTCCAGGTGTTAAGCACTAAAATAGATTCTTCCCAATATATGATATAATTTAATATTCTTTACTGATTAATAAGTACACTTTTTTTTCATTTATAATAGTTTATTTTCAAATTGGTTTACATAAAACACCCAGTGTTCATCCCAACATGTGCCCTTTTTTAATGCCCATCATCCCCTCTCCCCCTCCATCCCCCTCACCCTCAGTTAGTTCTTAGTCTTTGAGAGTCTCTTGTGTTTTATCTCCCTCCCTCTCTGTGTCATTTTTTTTCTTTCCCCTCTTCTCCTCCCCCTGGTTTTTGCTTAGTCTCACAAAGTCCACCTATTCGTGGAAACATATGGTATCTGTCTTTTTCTGATTGACTTATTTCACTTAACATAATACCCTCCAGTTCCATCCATGTTGCTACACATGGCCAGATTTCATTTTTTCTCATTGCCACATAGTAGTCCATTGTATATATGAATAAGTACACTTTTGATTCACCCCATTTTGTAGAATAAGAAACCTGACACACAGAGATAGTAAGAATCTTGTTCAAGAATACTCAGTTTAGATATTTCTAGATCCATGTTTCTTGTTTCTACTGTTATAAACAGCCTCCCACACTCCAAAACAAACCGGCACAAAAGTTTTAAAGGAATGAGTAGCTATCTTTATAGTTGACTTCATATCCAGCAAGTACAGCCAGGATACTAACAATTACAGAAGTCTTGCTGTGCACCGAGTGTTTTCAATGCCAACACTAACGGAGGGATGTGAAAATCTTTGATTATCTCTCCCAACCAGACTTGTGCGTGCACACACACACACACACACACACACAATCTTCCCACCAGTGTGTTTGCAATGTGTGATATAGCAAAAGGACATTATCTCCAGCTCACATAAAGGGACAGCCAACTCCCCTAAAGAAGCCCCATACCTGCCCTTGACAAATTTAATTCAGACTGTTGTCTTCAAACCTCATTTATACTGAAAGTCTGCAAGTAGCCTGAATATATGTGTATAACTTACAAATACAAAATGTCTATATGTCGAGTTTATGAAACTTCCATACAGAAATCTTGGAAACTACTGAGGGTTTCTGTAAATACTACAGTGTTTGTGTTAACTTAATGTAATCCTGAGAATCGTGCTTCTTATATTTTACAGATGGGAATACTAAAGCCCAGAGAAGTAAGGTGACTTGCATGATGCTCTACAGCTAATACATGGTCGACAGAAATATGACCCCAGGTTTACCTAGCTCCAAAATTCACACTATTTTTTTTATTGGATCCCTATTTTCTTTTTTTCAAAACTGCTTTCTCTAAACTATAAGGCAATATGTATTGATTTTTTTTAAATCTGGGAAATAGTATTAAAAATAAAGATGAAAAAGTGTTTCAATATCATTATAATCTAAGCTAATGCCAACATTTTTACATTTTTCCTTCCAATCATACCCTATGCAGTAAATAGAATTTTACTGACTAATTTTTTTCACTTTTTGTACTATAAAAATGAGTTTATGCAAATAAAAATTCTATAAAAATGTATTTTTAATATCTATATAATACTCAACATATACATAGTTCATCAGCCTTCTTCTTTATTGCTGGTCATTTAGGCCATCTCTGAGTTTAAGCATTATAAATAGTACTAGAATAAAACCCTTAGTATATAAATCTGAGGCTTAATTACTGATGATTTACTTAGAACTGATTCTCAAATATGAAAATGGGTGTTTTCTATTATTTCATGCTGCTTCTTTTAAAATTATTAACACCTTCCCCTCACCACTACTACACTGTCCCAGAATACTTCCTCTGACTCATTTCTAAACCACTGAGTCAAGTTATTGTTATATATGCCTAGACCCTAGTTTCGGAGAATCAGTAGAAAAAGGCAGGTATCTGGAATCAGAAAGTCTGGATTCATGCACCAATTTACTTATCACCGAAGTGATTCTGCCATGTTACCTGAAGTCTTCAGCCCATGTTTCCTCACCTGGAAAATGGGACACTAATAGTACCTCCCTCAAAAGATTGATGTGAGGATTAAATCAGATGAGGCATGTGACAAGGGCTTATAAAGCATCATGTGATCTGGCAAATATCTGTTGCTATTACCTTTAGGAGTGTGACATAATTAGACAGCTTTCAAAGAAAAAAGAGAAAAGCGAGTTTCCCAGTCATTGGTGTTTTTGATAAATCTAAAACTTTTAAAAAATATATTGGTTAAAAAAATGAAAACCCAGGGAGAAGTAACAGCAGTCATTCATGTCATCCTACAGATTTCGAAATCTTTGGCACACGTGTGGAATTAACAAACTAAATGTCTCCATCCACAGGCACACCAGAGAGCTGGTAAACCCAACCCCATAGGGTGGCAGGGCTGGACAGCCCTGTTTCCTGAGCCTCACCCCATAGCCCTGGGGCGGGCCACAACTTTCAGAACAACTGTGATTGGACAAAGCTTTTTACTAGGGAACATTTAATGATGAAAGAGGATGCTGCTAAGACATCAGGCAGCAGAGAGAGGGAAGGTGATCCAGCCTCTATCAGGGCAGTGGAGATCAGGACAGAGAGTGAAGTGTGAGGCTGGGGATGAGCTCACTGTCAGGTTTGGAAAGAGATAACTAGGCTAATAAGTTTTCTGTGCAGGTATCACACAGCAGTAGAATAAGAAGGAAGGAAAAGTGTCATTTTACGATCTAATCAGAGGCAAGGATTAGAAATTTCAGGAGTCAACCCAGAAATCAGAGGGGTAAAATGACAATGAAGCTTGAAGACAAACATGCAGGTAATGGGAGTCTTGTAGGAAAGGGTCAGCCAAGTCTAGGTGAGAAGTATCAAGCCAATGGGAAACCAGTAGCAAATGGGAGAGGTGAGGTCCCTGCAAAGCAGGAGGCAAATGGGAAGTGTGGCATGCCCAGAATAAGTCTCAACATGTACAGCTGGCAGGAGATCCAGAAACACAATCAGAAGGATGATCAGTGGCTGGTGATCAATCGCAAGGTCTACGATGTCACTGAGTGGGCCAACAGGCACCCGGGGGGGAGCCGAGTCCTCAACCACTATGCTGGGGAAGACGCCACGGTAAGGAACTCAAAGCTCTGCCTCCTCTCTTCCAGCTGGTGGGTGGCTGGGTCTTGTCGCTCTTCCCAAAAAACATTTTGAGTACGTGCTCAAACTCCACAATTGCTCATCTCCTCCCAAACCAATTTTTCAGGATTCCTATCCAGCAAAAACCTGAAACCTAATAAGCCTCAAGGCCTAGCTCCTACTTTAGGATGGGCTCAGATGCTGACAGTGGATACTGTTTGTGTATTTTGGATTTTGTTTTGTCTTGGTGTTTTGTTTTGAACTGGAGTCACTGTTTGTTTGCTGGTTTAGTATAGTTGACACGCAATATTATATGAGTTTCAGGTGTAAATCGATTCAACAACTCTCTACACTATGCTATGCTCACCATAAGTGTGGCTACCATCTATCACTGTCTCTTAAGAAAAAAAATTACAAATGGATGAGTAACATTTGGGAAAAATAATGTCTGTGGCCAGGTAAAAATTTCTCAGACTCTTGTAAGTGGGGTGTGTAAAAGGAAAGACAGCTATTCATCTGATAGGCATCAAAACGTTGTTAATAACAATAATGCAAACCTACAATTATGGATAGTACTTTTGAAACCCAGTCACAGATTCAACTCAGACGATATGTTGGCAAAGATTCTGGGCTTCAACCACCTTGGAAATAACTGATAAATTCACTAAGTTTGAGATAGCTGAGCTGATAAAACTTAAATTTTTTGATGATGTTTATCTCTAAGAAGTTAGGGAAAAAAAGATGATTCCACATCCAATTCTAGCCAACACGGAGGAATTAATTAATAAAATAAAAACCATCAGGACTTTAGGATATAATATCCAAGTCATCTTGAGATTCATATCTTTTTTTTTTATTTTTTTTAATGTTTATTTATTTTTGAGACATAGAGACAGAGCGTGAGCAGGAGAAGGACAGAGAGAGAGGGAGACACAGAATCCGAAGCAGGCTCCAGGCTCTAAGCTGTCAGCAAAAGCCCGACGTGGGGCTTGAACTCACAGACCGCGAGATCATGACCTGAGCCGAAGTCGGCCACTTAACCAACTGAGCCACCCAGGCGCCCCGAGATTCATATCTTAAGGTTGGAACTCCTGAGAATGGTCAGCCAAAGTCTGTGGTCACCTTAGACTTTATGTTAGTAAATCCAAAAATGTTTGGAGAAAAGATTCTTGCAAAGGAAGATGGTTCTAGAAGAATGGGAGGCTCCAGAAGAATTCTGGCAAATGTAAAACTCCATAGTTCCTTAGATCAGGGAGTCTGAACTTTTCAGCTGGGAAAGATGTTGAAATGCTTGCAGCCTCTGCTACATTGATTGCAAAATGGAAATAGCCTTACCAGTCTAATTGGTTTATGGTAAATGGGACTAATGCTTGCAAAGTGTTTAGCATAATGCCAAACACTTAATAGAGTTTCATTACATTTTAACATGATGATTTATCTTGCTGGCATCCATAGCCTCAGAGGTGCGATTATTATTTCCTGTTTACCACCAGCTTACAAATCCTGATTATATTTGGTGTCATCTGATTGGGAACAGAGGGGCCCATGGTGGAGAAGCATCATGCTCTCTAGTGAAGGAGGGCAGGGAATAAAGGATCAATCAGAGGCTTACTCTACAACCTAAGAGGTGTTTGCAGGTTGTGCCATGAAAGGCAATTGTGGACCAAGGAAAAGTATAGTCTCTGTGAGCTGACTCTCAACCCTTGCCTGCACTGGCCTAGAAGGGCTGAACCGTTCTTTTATATACATAGAAATTCTCCTCCAAGCTTCCACCCTCCCCATAAAAGTGTAATAGTCATAGTCTTTCCCACAGGATCGTTAATTCACTCATTCATGTAGTCAGCCATTCTAAAACCCTTGTTAAAGGCCCAACATAATCATTAAGAGGACAGGCTTGGGAATGAACAGCCCTGGCTTGTACCTGAGCTCTAGCACTTACAAAGAATGTCTTCAGGAGGCTGATGAAACTCCTGAAGCCTCGGCTCTTGTATCTAGAAAGTGGGGATAATAATACTTTCCTCTTAGCCTTGTGAAAGTCAGTAGTACTTACAGTGTTTGGGACAGATTGGATACTGAAAGGATGGCAGTGCTTTTTTTTTATTATTACTTAGTTATTTTGAGATGGGTTCTAATTTCTTCTCCGAAGAAAAGATTCCATAAAACAAAACTGGGATATCAACTCTTGTTATTTCCCTTCTGAGTTATCTGATTGTTTTCAACTATATGATTTAAAACTAACGACACAGTGCTAATAATTACAGTCTAGGCACAGTCTTTGAATCTGACGAGAGTTTGCCCGGGAAAAGCCAGAAACAACCTGTAAGTACAAAAAGATTTGAATAGATAGTTATCAATTTATCCATATAGTGGACTTTTTGCCATTATTAAATGATGATTACAAAGCATTTGAGAACAAGACATGCAAGTGAAACAATAATTGGGCACAAACTTCAGGTAAAGCAAAATATGTTCTGGGACTGTGAAAGGAATAAATGCATGAGCAACATGTCAAGAACAAATAAAACGAGTTAAATATCCTGTATGCTGGTCAACCCACTTTTTGTCTCTGGATACCACACTCTGGGTAGGACACTGAGAAACTCGAGTTCTTTCTCATGAGGGTGAAAGGCCAGTATGACTTGGAAAGGTTGACAAAAACTTAGCGGAAATATAGAAAAGTTCATCAAGCTAGTTGGAGGACTACCATGTGGAAGACAGGAGAAACATATGCAACTCCAGAAGACTGGCATGGAACCAATGGAGGTGAGGCTAGGGCAGGAAGAAGAGAGGATGTGCACAGACGTGGAGTGAAAATAGGATTCACTCAGGAGTAAACACCCAGCCAGAATGGGCATCCTGGCTTAGCCACTTCCTTTTTAGGACAATATTGGCATGCATTTAAGTGCTCAGTTAGTGTCAATGACTCTCAGGGCATGAGGAGGAGAGGATGAAGGGAGAGGAGAAAAAGAGAAAGAGAAAGGGGAAGGAGAGCTAGAGTGTTGGAGTCCGAACCATGTCTTCCTCTTCTCCCTCTTCTTCCACTACACACAATGACACTTCCCTAGACAGCATCCCTCTTCACCCCCAATCATCACCACAAAACCAACCAGGATTTCTAAGCTGTTGGTGAAAGGAAAGTAATAATGAGTAACAATAGTTGTATCTTTTCTAGGTTGTAGACATTTCTTAAATAATCTGAATTTCACTGGAACAATGATGAAAGTAGAAAATACGTGGAGAAGTAGAAAGAGAAGTGTGCTGAGGTGCTAACAGGGAAGATGGGCTGTGAGGAAATGCTTTCTTTCAGAAAGGCCAGCCTGGCAGCTAAGTGAAGGCTGAATTGAAGAAGAGTCAGCCAAAATTAAGGAGGGAGCCCAGGGAAAATGTTGAAGGTCTGAACAAGCCATTGACCACAGGAATGGAAAAGAGGGGGTGGCTGCCAAGGTTGTCTAGGACACATAATTTATAAGATGTGGTGAGTGATTGGTTGAGTAATCGGGGAGAAACAGCCTGGCTGACTTGTGCATATGTGACATAAGGAACTGCGTGGCTATATCCATGACAGGATAGGGAAGCCATAAGACGAGCAAGTTTGGAAGAGAGAGCAGAGAGAAAGTGAGAGAACTAGGGCTGGAGCTAAGCATAAAGTAACACAGGAAATACCTCGGTATAGAGAAGAGCTTTCAAATAATGAAAGTTCTCAAACAATAAAGTGAGTTGCTGTGGAAAAATAACCCTCTGCTTATTCCCATGAGTGAAGGGGAATCTGGGTGACTTCAAGTGAACATTCTCCATTGATAAAGGGCAAGGACACTGTTCTTCTTACAAACTGACCTATTCACAACTCATGTGCTACACAAAATTTGAGGGGATTTGTTCTAGCTTTGCCTTGGAGCACACAAGACCTGAGAAGGGTAAGCATAAGAGAAATTACTCAAAGATGTGAGAATGGGTATGTGGTTGGGTGTCGACTACTCTGGTGAGCTTTTCTGAGGTGAGTAAATAGTAATCCATATTCTAGTTATCTTGTTTTGTGACTCTATGTATGGATGTGTGTGTGTGTGTGTGTGTGTGTGCATGTGTGTGTGTGTGTCTGTGCGTGTCTGTGTGTGTCTTTTTGTGTATGCATGGGTGTGAGTGTATACACATTCCCCATTGGTGTTTTCTTTCCCGTATTTGGGAAATTTCAACCCACCCTAGACAAAGTAAATATAATATAAAAAATGCAATCACTTACTGATTTATTTATTTGGTTCGATTTCCAAAGCCTAAGCTCTTAGTCACTAGGCTAGATCCTCAATAAGGCTTTAGAATGACTGAATAAATGAATGGAAGAATTAATAAACCCATTGGGCAGAGTGGGTGCCATTATTATCCATATTTAGAAAAAAAAAACAGGCTTGAGAAATAATTTGCCCAATATAAAGCAGCCTAGTCCCTGGCTACCCTGCCCTGTGCCTTAATGTGAACTAGGAAAGCACACTCCTTTGGTGGTTGTAACACAAGACTTGGCAAATGGAATGCTTGCTGGATTTCAGCCCGTACACACCCTCTTGGCTGGGTGCCATTGTGAAGGGCACAACCTCTCCACAGTACTTCAGTTGTAAATGCAGGGTTTTTTAAAGACCAGGAAAGTCAGAAGGACTTTCCATATTTTTCTCTTCCTGTAGGGATCATGCTTTGACAGTAAAGCACATCTTTCCATCTCCCATTCAATAACAGCAAAGAGTCAGCAGGATTCCTAAGCTATTTGTGAAAGCAAAGTAGTAATCACATCTTTCCTGTGTTGATATTGTTTTGGAAATAATCAGTTTTGGATGAGTGTTGATACAAATTTATGATTAGATTAAGAAGCAGAATTATGGTTGAGAAGATAATCAAAAGACTGCCAGATGAAAATGGGAGATGCTGGGTAGGGAAGAGATGTTGGTTCTTAAGACCTGTATGCTCTGAACTCAACACCTTTGAATGCTTCTAACTTTTTACTTGTTAGGGAAATACTCTATCATCTCTTTATTCTTCCTTTCCTTTATTCACCAGGTATCCACTGATAATATGCCATATTCCAGGCAGAGTGAGACAGTAGGCATAATTTAATCAATAACATTAGGCCTTGGTCTTCAAGCACTCTTAAATACCTCGGAATAAATTTATCCAAGAAGGTGAAAGACCCACATACTAGAAAGTACAAAACATAAATGAAAGAAACTGAGGAAGATATAAATAAATGGAAAGATAATCTATGCTTATGGATTAGAGGAATTAATATTCTTAAAATTTCCATACTACCCTAAACTACTACAGGTTCGATGCAATCCTTGTCAGAATTCCAATGGAATTTTTCATAGAAAGAGAATAAACAATCCCCAAATATATATGGAACCTTAAAAGATCCCAAATAGCCAAAGCAACAATTAGCCATCTTAAAGAACAAAGCTGGATTTCAGTACATGCTACAAATCTACAGATGAATGCATAAAGAAAATGTGAGACACATACAAAGATACAAACACAAACACAGAAAGGAATACAATTCAGCCATAAAAAAATGAATGATCTTGCCTTTTGTCCCAATATGGATGGACCAAGAAGGCATTATGCTAAGTGAAATATGTCAGACAGAGAAAAACGTATGCCATATGATGTCACTTATATGTGGAACCTAAAAAAGTAAACAAAATACCAAGCTCATAGATACAGAAAATGGATTGGTGGCTACTCGAGGCAAGAGGTATGTGGTAGGAGAAAAGTGTGGAGGAGATCAAAAGTGCAAACTTCCAGTTAAATTAATAAATCATGGGGATATAATGTACAGCATGGTGACTATAGTTAATAATACTGTATTGCATTTTGAAAATTGCTGAGAGATTAAATCTTAAAAGTCACAAGAAAAGAAAATTTTTGGTAACCACGTAAGGTGACGGATGTTAACCAGACTCATTGTGGTGATTATTTTGCAATGCATCTAAATATCAAATCATTCTGTTGTACACCTGAAGCCAATATAATGCTATATGAATATTATACTAAATTTTAAAAAGAAACCTGAAAAGACCACTAGAGAAGGGGCAAGTACACAGCTTCATTACAATATAATTTGAAAAGCTACAGTAGCTAGAGGATCCCAGAGGAAAGAGTAAATAACTTTCCTGGGTTAGGGGGAAGCAATTTTTAATTTGAATCTTGAAGGGTGAAGAGGAGTTTTTATAGAGTGAAAATGGAGGAAGTCAGTCAAGACAAAGGAAAACAGTAGCAAAGCTTCAGAACAATAAGCAGGCATGGAATGTTTATAGAATGGGAGAGGTCTGGTTGGCAGACAAGATGGTTCATGAAAGGTAACGGTGAAAGGTAAGCCTGGAGCTTGCTTAAGTTGGAGCCAGAGGCAAAGTGATTCAGGGGATTAAGACCTAATGTGAAGAGACATCATTACTATCTGCCCAGCAGATACGTACTGATTTTAGCATCACCCCAAACAATCAGGCATCACTTCTGTCTTAAGAGGCCTTTCAGAAAAGGAATTAGACATGTTATGGGTGGAATAAACCTTTATAGCCTCATGGATTTAAAATCAAATCCTGGTTTTACTATCTACTTATTTATTGTGGCATTTTGGACAAGACATTTCTCTCCTCTGAGACTCAGTATCTTTATCTTTACAACATAAGTGTTGGAATCTCACAGAAACAAGGTGATGGTTATAAATTAGCCCATAGAGTCTCTTGTACACTGGATACACTCAACAAATGGTAGAACTAGCCGCTCTTCCTTTCATTTTACCCACTCTCCTTCCTTCAGCAGGAATATACTTGCCCAAGAGTGTTGATAACATAGCCTGTTGTTATATGTCTTTCGAAAAAGAGAATTTCACAACTTCACAATATGCAGACTCTATTCGGAAATTCTTTCACATCGAATATCTAAGACTACCGAAACTCCTTTGTTGTACTGCTCATCAGTACAATGAAGAGTTCCACATAGCAGGGCAATGCCTACTATGCTGGAAAACTCCGTTGGTCTATAGAATCTGTTATCAAAGTGTTGCCTGCAAATCTTCCTGGGAATC
This sequence comes from Paguma larvata, assembly GCA_030068075.1. NCBI lineage: Eukaryota > Metazoa > Chordata > Mammalia > Carnivora > Viverridae > Paguma > Paguma larvata. Next base: position 99,453,491 of record CM057831.1, on the reverse strand, counting down.
AGAAAAAATGATGAACCCAGAAGAAAGTTATTGTCAGCACACTGTTCCAGGACTCTGCAAGACTGCTCAGAGTAAAACGAAATTTTAATGGCTTACCTTTCTTCTACACTCTTATCTTGATCCATCAGAAAGTTTTCCATTCTATGCTGCTCTTAATCAACAAGTAGAATATGATTTCATTCTGAAATACGTTAATTCCTTTCTTAATGACCGAATGGCTCTCTCCCTGGTTTGGGAAACTACTTTTTAGACTTGCAGAATGTGATAGTTAAGAAACATCTTTGAAATATAAAAGGGGGGAGAGGGGCCAATATGGCGGAGGAGTGGAAGGACCTGGTTCTCTTCTGTGTCTTTCAAACTAAGAAGGACTGAAATCGAGGGACTCTAAATCCCAGAGATCTGCAGGAAGAGGAATTGGAGGTTACACGGGAAAGAGAATGCAAAATCCAGAAAATCCTGGGAGACTGAGTGAATGCAATCTAGGAGAAAGAAAGAGAGCTGAGGAGGTGGGGAGGAGCAGGGAGTGGGCCCTGAGCCCCTTCCCTGAAAAGGCAAGGGGAAAGGGAAGAGCAGTGGGGAAAGTACCTCTGACCGGGGTGGAGCGGGAGCTTATCATCCAGTCTTTAACTTCGAGGCATTTGGAGAGAAGGTCTGTTGCTCAAGGTGGAGATGGCAGAGCTTCTTTCCCTCTGAAGCCAGGGTCGCTGATCTAGCCTGCAACAGGGAGAGGCGCTGAGCCATCACTGGATCGGTGCTGAGTCAGTGACACAATTTACATAGGGAAAACCAGGTGTGCAAGGGACGGGCAACTGCCCAGGAGATTGCACCATGACTGCGACCTGGGCAGAGTGAAGGCGGAAACAGTGGGGTGATTTGAGACTCTGGGTTCGTGAAGAAGAGGCTGGTGGGATGCCATTACCGTCACACCTCTGCTGAGTCAGAGACACAATTTACATAAGGTGCAGCGGTATGAGCAAATTAAAGGAACTCAGACGATAATGGGTTGCATGACTGCCAGGCAAATGGCACTGTGCCTGCAGCCCAGACAGAGTTGAGGACGGAAACAGCAGAGTGATTTGGGACTTCGGGTCCCTAAAGAAGAGGCTGGGGGGCGCCATTATGGTCGTGCATACCCACAAAACCAAACCCTAGGATTCCAATCTGCTAGCGGTGGAGGTGGGACCTGCCTACACTGAGCCACGCCCCTCCTCATACAAGAGATTCTTTTCTGCAGGAGTGATAGCCTTTGAGACACAAATACTGCAGCATTGCATAGATTAGTTCCAAGTCAATTCTACTGTTTTGATATATTCTCCCTCTTCTTCTTCCTATCTCTCGACTCCTCTAAACCAGTCAACCAAAGGTTTTGGCTTGCTTAAACAGACATTTAACCTACTCTCTCAATGCATGTTCTACACCTCCCTTTTTACTTTCCTATCTCTCTCTATGGAATAATAAGGCCATATAGTTCCTCTGGGTAACATCTAACTTCTATTCTCTTTCCTCGCATCCTTCCTAATTATGATTTCTCTCTTTCTGAAACAAGTCTTCCAATCTCTCTACTTGGTCAAAGTTAAGTTTCTTCTTCTCCCCACACCTGTCACTACTCTCTCTATGTGCGCTCTGACATGAACAAAGTGCACACCCTATTCTTAAAGTGTAGCTGGTATGTCAGGTCCCATGCCTCCAGAGTTTCGTTAGTTAATCTTTTTTATGTTGTGATTTGTTTGTCAGTATCATTGGTCGGTACAATTGTGAATTTGTGTTTCCCGTTTGTCTGTCTATCCCTTTTCCTTTCCAGGGAGACCTAGGAAATAAACCAATACACACCTAGCCAAAATGATTAAACTGAAGAACTCCCCTCAAAAGAATGTACAGGAAATAGTGACAGCACAAGAAATGATGAAATCAGATATAAGCAACTTAACAGAACAAGAATATAGAATGATAAACATAAAAATAATGGTGGTCTTGAAAAAAGCATAGAAGAAAGCAGGGGGGCCCTTGAGGCAGAGATCAGTGTCTTAAAAAATAGTCAGGAGGAATTAAAAATAGCTTTAAAGGAGGTGCAAAACAAATTGGAGGCAGCCAAATGTGGATAGAAGAGGCAGAAGAGAGAATAGGGGAATTAGAAGATAAAAATATGGAAAAGGAGGAAGCAAGAAAAAAAAAACTGATTTAGGAACAGGAAGGAGAATTTGAGAGATGAGTGATGCAATCAAACAGAATAATATCCGTATTATAGGAATTCCAGAGGAAGAAGAGAGAGAGAAAGAAGTCAAAGGGGTATTTGAAGAAATCATTGCTGAGAACTTCCCCAACCTGAAGAAAGAAATGGGCACTGAAACCCAAGAGGCACAGAGAACTCCCTTCAGATGTAACCTGAATAGACCTTAGGCATGACACATCACAGTGAAACTGGGAAATACAAAGATAAAGAGAGAATTCTGAAAGCAGCTAGGGAAAAACGGGCCTTGACATACATAGGCAGACATATTAGGGTAGTAGCAAACTTATCTACAGAAACTTGGCAAGCCAGAAAGGAATGGCAGGAAAACTTCAATGTGATGAACAGGAAGCATATGCAACCAAGAATTCTTTATCCTGCCAACCTATCATTCAGAATGGATGGAGAAATAAAAGTCTTCCCAAACAAACAAAAACTGAAGGAATACATCACAAATAAACCAATCTTACAAGAGATCCTGAGGGGACTCTATGAAGGAAAGATCACAAGGAACAGAGTACCAGAGACATCCTTACAAGCATGAAACCTCCAGATAACACAGTGACTCTAAACCATGTTTTTCAATATTAATGCTGAATGTAAACAGACTAAATGCTCCAATTAAAATACACAGGGTAACAGAAAGGATTAAAAAACAAGACACATCTATATGCTGTCTTCAAGAGACCCATTTTACACCTGAGGACACCTTCAGATTGAAAGTGAGTGGATGGAGAACTATCTACCATGCTACTGGAAGTCAGAAGACAGCTAGAGTAGCCACTCTTATAATAGGCAAACTAGACATTAAAGTAAAACACGTAATAAGAGATGAAGAAGGGCATTATATAAGAATCACAGGAACTATACAGCAGGAAGAGCTAACAATTATAAATATCTATGTGTCGAATTCTGGGGCACCCAAATTAGTAAAGCAACTAATTACAAATATAAGCAATTTTATTCATAAAAATGTGCTAATTGCAGGGGACCTTAATACTCCACTCTCAGCACTGGATAGATCCACTAAACAGAGAATCACCATAGAAACAATGGCCCTGAATGACACATTGGAACAGATGGGCCTAACTGACATCTTCAGGGCCCTTCATCCAGAAGCAAAGGAATTTACATTCTTCTCAACTGCACACGGTACATTTTCCAAGAGAGAACATATTTGGGGGCATAAGGAAGCGCCGCATAAATATAAAAAATTGAGATCATACCATGCACACTTTCAGACAACAATGCTCTGAAACTTGAAATCAACCACAGGAAAAAGTCTGAAAAATCCCAGAAACATGGAGGCTAAAGAACAACCTACTAAAAGATGAATGGGTCAACCAAGCAATCAGAGAAGAAATTTAAAAATACATGGAAACAATTGAAAATGAAAATACAACAATACAAATGCTTTGGGATGAGGCTAAGCCAATCCTGAGAGGTAAATATATGCAATCCAGACTTATCTCAAGAAACAAGAAAAATCACTAACACAAATTCTAAAAGCAAACCTAGAGGAATTAGAAGCAGAACAGTTAAGACACCCCAAACCCAGGAGAAAGAGAGAAATAACAAAGATCAGGGCAGAAATTAATCATATGGAAACAGAAAAAGTAGTGGAACAGATCAATGATCCAAGAGCTGTTTTTTAAAAAAATAAACAAAATTGATAAACCTCTAGCAAGGTTTCTCAAAAAGAAAATAAACATATTTGAAATTATACAGTGCAGAATTTCCCAGGGGGTTTAGAGAAAGTATGCAGAAACATAATGGACAGTAGAGACAGGACTGGTTCTAGCAAATACAAAATCCTTTTTACATCATTGAGTCTAGCAACACGTCAGAGAAGTACATCTAAAGAGATGATACTGCACCCTTTTAATTAACGTTATTCATCATATAAACACCTTCTTGGTTATATTTCCTCATTTTTTTTTCACTCCTGTTCCCAAAGCTGCAATAGCAGAAAGTCAAGCATCTACCTCTTGGAGAATCTCCTTTCCTGAGATCCGTTTAATTCTTTGGGAGGGAAAAGAATATTTCTTACTTCTAAATACAAGCAGGATATAGGAACCACCACTGTTTCTCACAGCCTGTGTAGGGTGCTGCTTAACATGGACCTGAGATGGGGAAAAACAGTTGGTCACCTCTATGTGCCTGGCTGTCACAACCTTTGCAGCGATTGCCCTAGCACTTTTTAGAAAGAGTGATGAGACCCTTCCAGTGAAAAATTTTGCCGAGAGCGTGTACTTTAGACCTTTAGACCTTAAGGCCTGTGCTCCCTTTCTCTCCTGTGCATTAATCCTACAATCCCAATGCCACCCTTAATCATTTTTTTAAGAAATAATTTAATTTAAATGTTTCATTCTTCTTGGGTTTAGCCAGGAACCAAGAGGGAGATTTGATGGAAGGCGTGATTTTCACAGCTAGTCATGGTTGCCGTGTGCCTCTGTGTGAGTAACTTCCACCAAGCCGGATGTTGGGCTTGAGAGATTCATCATGGTTCATTAACTCAAGCAAACGAATTCTTCTGGTGCTCAATAAAGTAAACAGTGATTTCTTCCAATGCTCTGGATATCCTGGGTGTGTTGGGCTTGTCTAATGAAGCAGTGCATCAAGTAGGTAGATCTCCAGCGTGAGGCTTTCATAGAGTATTTCCAAAGGTAATTTCGATTGCTCAACTTGAAGCATCAGCCTGGTGTTAGAATAAATCCTCTGTATTAGTGTCTGCTGACTCCCAAGATGGGCACAGATGAGGTAAGGAAGGGAACTGTTTTGTAGAAAAGCGCGTGTCTCCTACGCCTCTATCAATTCTCTGTGTTTTACAGGATGTCTTCAGAGCCATGCACCCGGACCATGACATTGCAAAATTGTACCTTAAGCCACTGCTCATTGGAGAGCTTGCCCCGGAAGAGCCTAGCCAGGAGAGAAACAAAAGCGTGAGTGGGGTCTCAGGACTCAGAAACATGTGGAGGGATGGGGACAAAGGCCAGCTGATCGTTTCCTTACATATCCAACAAATGATCCTTTTTTTGTGAGAAACTTGCCATTATGCCTGGGTGAGCCTGTAAAAGCATAAATGAGTAGTTTCTACATATTACAAAACAATGTCATCCTCCTTAGACATTCAGAACTCTTAAACCTCTGTGTAACAAAGGAATGAATTGTTCTGTGTCTCTAAGTACCTCTTTTATGCCAGACAACTACCAAATACATTTTTTGTTCAGTGACTGCTTATAACTGTTTGATGTCTGTGTCTGTATTCGCTGCAAAAGTAAGTTGCAGGAAAACAGCAAATATATATATTATCTCTGTGTCCTCAAGAATCCATCTGAGCAGGATCAGAAATGTAGTAGGGACTCCATAAATAGCTGTTAAATGAAAGTTTTGAATATAGCCTAACAGCAGCACTTTTTACATTTGGTGAAATTATAGTCTAGGGAAAATAAATTACTTTCCAAAAGTCCCATAGTTGGTGAATCAAGAAACTGGTATTCCAAGTCACTTCTTCCTGGCCCCAATCACTCAGGTATTCCCAAGGAAGGGTGCCACTCTTTCTCTAATACTTTGGCTACCTGAACTACTGTCTTCCAGAGGACACGGTCTTGGTAAGATTATCATGATTTTACATAAAGCTTAAAGGGATTTTGACTACTACTGACAATTTCATTTTTTTTTTTTTTGCAATCTGTTTTCTTAAAACTTCTTACATTCTGTGAAATTCTTCTGAAATAATTTTTACCAAATATTGATTTATATATCACTGTGAGGAGGATAGAATAAGGATTATATTTCTGCTTCAGGAAATGAGGAAACAAACTCACTGGGGTACATGCAGATTCTAAAGACACATAACTGGTTTTTGTAGACCTCAGATAAACACGTAGGCTCACCCCTCAGGTCGACATGCATCCCACACAGCTGTGTGTCAGCAAACACAGCCATGTATTTGGCAGTGAGAGCTCCAAGGCTGCACAGCTTAGATTCACAGCCCAGCCCTGCCACAGGTTGTAGGGGCTCAGGCCATTCCCCAAACCTCCCCATGGCTCAGTTTCTCTCTCTGTAAAGTAGCAAGAACAGTAGCACCAACATCCTAGGAGTTATTGGGGGATTATGGAAAGAGTTAAAAGCACTTCAAGTACTTAGAACAGTGTCTAGAAGGTAGTAAATAGTCAATAAAGTTTAGATACTATCATCATGAACTCACTTGTGGCACCAGCAATTGATAAACCTCCAGATATGTTCCCATATCATAGGTCATGAGACTCTAGACGTTGATGAAAAGCTTAATTGTTTCTTCTAAAATTTTCCTGAAGGAAAAGAAAATCCACTAATGGTTAAGAACTGTAAAATAACCATTGCTTATCTGAAAAAGTATTGGTTTCTGGGGGTAAAGGTCTGCCAAAAATTTTCTTTAGTACATCCATATAGATACTCAGATATGTGTGTGTGCATGCAAATTAATACATATCTATTCTGATACATGTGGATGAACAATTCGTATGAGCACAACACTTGTGTCAGAGAGCATAATTTGAATTCCTGTCTCTATCACGTACTTCCTGATGATTCCAGACCAGTGCTTTTCTGGGCTTGCTGACCCCTTACTCTTTACACAAAATGAGTTGTAACAACAACAACAACAAAGATGGCAAGTTTGGCAGGCACTCTAGAGATGACCTCTTAAGGTTATCCATGGCCACCAAAATCCCAAAGTTGATGAGGGCTTAAGAGATGAACCCAGTAAGGAGATCTTTAAAAGTTGAATCAGTGAATTTTGAAATGAAAATTTTTGCTTCTGAAATTATGTTCACAGCTTTTTCTTTTTATACTGAAAATTTTTATCCTTTCATGTATCCGAACAATCCTGCTCTTTCTTATATTCTGGTCATTAGGTCAACTGTCCTGGTTTCAAGCCCATTCATTAGTCAGTCATTAAGCAAAGAGATATTTCTTTCCAGCTCTTGCAGTGACTCTATAGTCTGACCGGCAAGCTTGTAACCTGCACTAGCCTCACCCATGCACCCACATGCACGTAGGCATGTTACACAAACCCAGGACTGAACACCCCCACGCCCCACCCACAACACATATCAGCAGACACATACTAATGCCAGCAGAGAGCCAGCCCTGTTTCTAGGGATCCATCAATCAGCTCACAAGAAAGTCATCCTTTGAGCTAATCTAAGTGAACTGCATTTTATTTGTTCATCATCTTTAATAAAAGGGCCTTTTGCAGATACTGAATTGCTGATGATGTAGAAAATTCTCTGTAAACTGTACCACTAACTAGAGTAACACAGATCCGTATAGACAACACAGTTCTCCAAAGTATAATTGGAGATCAATCAATCAATACCTAAAACAATACTGATGGTTAAAAAGGTAACTGTTAGACACAATAACCATCCTCACTCTCCCCCCAAAAAACCACTAATTCTGAGCTCCAAAATCGTTAGAGGACAGTTTACAAACTACTTCTCATCTTTCTTTTCTCCAGAAAAAAAAGTTATCATAACTTTTTCATAACATTATGTTTGTTCATAGTTTTATGTTTTTAATTTTGCCCAATTAAATTTATTAATATAATTAAACTTCTTTTCATAAAATTAAGGTATTAATAACGTGATAAAAGAGATTATTAATTGTGTTCATTTGTGTTCCCCGAGGTAACTAATTCCTTCCTTGAACGTTTATTTCTCAGTCCCAGTTGGTGGAAGATTTCCGAGAATTGCGGAGAACATTAGAGGCCATGAACATGTTCAAGGCCAACCCGGTGTTCTTCTTCCTTCGATTCGCCCAAATCTTGATTTTAGAAACCTTGGCTTGGCTAATGGTGTGGCATTTTGGCACTGGCTGGCTTGTGACAATATTCATTTGCTTCCTTCTTGCAATTTCCCAGGTAAGCATGTACCCTAAAACCAAGCAGTGGCTTTAGGGGAAGATTCAGAATTGTTTCCTTCTCCCTTTAGACCTGTGCCAGCTGCTGCGTGACACTTCCTGGCAAGCTACTAATCAGCGTCTGACACCAGCAAATTACCACACCTTGCCAGACACCAGTACCTTGTGTGTAAAATGGGGATAATATTTTTTATGGAAATATTCTCTACTAAACAAGTTATTGTGAAAACATCAAGCACAGTGACTGGCACATAGGAAGTATTTAATCTATGATAGATACTAGTCTTTGCCCAATTTTATTCACACTAGTTCAGTAACTGAAGTCCTTTCTCAGCCACGTAACACTCAACTTTTCCTTTGATTCATCTTCCAATCAATATATATATAGAGAGAGAGAGAGAAAGAGAGAGAGGCAACCCAAGAAATAGACTCTTAACTATAAAGAATGAACTTTTGGTTACTAGAGGAGAGGTGGTGGGGGGATGGGTGAAATACGTGATGGGGATTAAGGACTGCACTTGTCATGATGAGCACTGAAGGTTGTATGGAAATGTTGAATCACTATATTGTACATCTAAAGCCAATATTACATGTCAGCTAACTAGAATTTAAATAAAACTAAAAAAAAAGAATGTATGGATTCCACCATAAATGCCAATCAACTACTGGGACATAGCAGAACATCTGATCAATCTTCGTTGAATGAAGCGTGAATCTCTAAACGAGGCTTTCTGTGAGCACAACACTGTGTTGTGGACATGAAAGAAATGCACTTGGTTCCTGCGCTTGGGAAATGAGTCTTCCAGTGGGAGAGATTGATGTTCAAACTGGTAAACATACTACATGACAGAATGACATTAATGCCCAGGAGAGGAACAAAATGTGCTGTTGAAGCAGAAAGAGGCATTTAATTCTCATTGGAATACTTGCAGAAGGTTTTATGGAAAATTAATGTCAATGTTTATTCCAGAATTTATGTTAATTTTTTTGTAAAGTCAACTTGCTTTATTCCTTGAAAAGCAATTATTTTGGAAACTGGAAAGGAAACAAACAGTTGTTTGGTGCTTACAAAAAGTCAAGCACTTTGTAGGTGTTTAAGTTGCCCAATAGTCCATGAGTAAGATATTATTAGCCCTACTTATCAGATAAAGAGCTGAAATTTGGAGCTACTGAGTAACTTGCCAAGATTGGTGCAACACATACATGGTGAACAATGGTTTAGAAGCCAAATCTGCTTGACTCCAAAGGCCATACTCTTTCTACTCCTCCCTGGAAGATTTTGACAGTGGCAAGGAAAATGTTCTAGGCTGACAGAACCCCATGAACAAAGGCACACAAGTGAGAAAGAACACAATGTGTGGACATAGAAAGTGAACTTGGCTTGGAGCCAGATGAGATTCCCCACCATTCTTCTCCAATGGGTTCCTGAATCTACGAATGAGCTCATTTATTAATTTCGTCTTGACTTCTCAACTTCTCTAACAACAATTTCATCTCTTCTAGGCTCAATGTTTCTTTATGCAGCATGACTTGGGACACCGTTCCATGTTGACAAAGTCCAAGTGGAACAACCTGATGTATAAACTTGTGACAAGTCATTTCAAGGTACAGGATGTTCATGGAGCATGATGAGATTCTCAAACAATTTTCTAAGACAATGGTTACTAAGTTTGTTCATGCAGTCATAGATTTGCAAATTAATGTAAATATGCTAACAATGTAAATACCACATATATACTAATATGTAATGTAATATTATAATACATATGCTAAAATTAGGATTTTAAAGTTTTATAAGGAAAGGTTTATTTTTATTTCGGAAGTTCCAACTGTTTTTATTACCTTAAAAAACTCTTTGGCCCAATTCTGGGCATCCCATTAAGAAACCACCTCACAGGAGAAAAATTGTGCCTTTGTAATAAAGAGGTACTATGTAAAATCAGGAGTGGGAATGTTCATAGAAGAATTCTGAACATTTACTGCAGGGATGCAACAAGGATTAAGCAAGCGTGGTTAGTCTTGGAAGGATAGGGCTATGAAGAAATAAAGGGAAGGATGCAGAATAGATAAAAGCGAAGAGAAAGAGCAAGAGCGGACAAAAAGGTCAGATGACTCTCTTCAAGAGTCACAGATCACAATCCCCAGACTATTGGAAAAAGCAGTGGTGATTATGGCATTTGGTCTTGCCTACCCTTTCCCAAACTCCAGGAGGGCAGGTGCTTTTTCCTATGAGCCACTGCAGTGCAACACCTAGCAGAGTTCCTGGCACATAGTAGGCTTTCAATAGCATTTGTTGGGTGGATAGATGGAAAGATGGATGGATGGACGGACGGATGGATGGATGGGTGAACCATGGTAACAGTACAGGGCTACAGTGCAGTGCCAAGAGTGGGTTCTAGCTCTGATTCTGACAAGGCTCCCTGTTTGACCTTGACTGAATAATATTCTATCTCTGATTCTCAGTTTTCTCATATCTATTATTAGGGGTTAAACTGGATGTCTGTTTTTCTACGACATTCTAAGATTTAGTGACAATGTACTCTGGCCCAGATGGGGAGAAATGCCTTGAGCCTTCTGCTAAGCCATATCTTGCATTCAAGCCAGGTCATTTTAGGAAAAAACTCATAAGCACTGACTCAGAGCCTACTTGTTTTGCCTTAACAGAGTGGTTTATGTTGAACTGAAAGATACTTAAAATCAGTCTTTTTTTTACTCATTTATTACTTAAAAAAATTTATTGTCAAATTGGTTTCCATACAACACCCAGTGCTCATCCCAACAAGTGCTCTCCTCTTTCCCCCCACCCACACCCCTTCACCTCTCAGTTTGTTCTTGGTCTTTAAGAGTCTCCCTCGCTTATTTACCCTCTTTCCAGTTGAGAAAACTAAGTTAGGTAGATTAAGTAACACAGAGTTAGATCTGGATTCATATTAGAATGATGTCTATTCCTCAAAATGGATAGAATGAATAACATATTGTCATTTTATGTGATAAATTTCATTTAACTCGAAAATTCCTCTAGGTACACAGTTCTGCCCTCTATATACCAGTGCTAGTTCAACAAAGTGTTTCTGTATCCAATCAAAAATATTTACCACAGAATAAAAACAAAAACAGTTTCTTATGTCCTGGTGAGAATTAAGGTAATGGGCCCACCCACTGTCTCTCCCATGTTTTGAGGAACTCGGAGAAAAAGAAAGACTCAGGTGCCCTGGAGGTAATTGACAGTTGACTTGGTGCCAGTATATGTATGTATATTTCAAGCTCCACCCTCGCTGGTTCATTTTTAAAAATATCACTGTAAATTATGTTGCCAGAAACACTTTTGCATTAGCTGAAAGGAATATAAGCTGGATGACTCATGAACAGAGTAAATAAATAGGAAAGACTCTGAAAGCAAATTGAGTGTACTCTAACTTTTTGCAGATAAAACCAGTGATTTGTGAGCAAAATGAGTGTAGGCTTCAACCATGTACAGCCTATTTGCATATAGCTGATAATCTCCACTTCTATCTCTCACCTCCAGTAATTGTGGCTTCCAGACTGAGGGGTGAGGGTAGAGCCAACTGCTTTAGATCACACCCATAAGTACTCTGATCACTGTTCTAAGTTCCGGGACCTTGAACTGTCAAGGTCTTCTCCCTGACCGATCATGAATCAAAATTTATCTGTCCTATTACCAACTTCCACAGATAGTCATTGACTGCAAGAGTACGGTTAAAATGTTGACTCTCAAAGGATTTAATTAACACAGTGAATCACTGCTAATTTCAGTGTCCTTGTTTGTCTATTGCTCCCATAGGTTGTATGTTTTATAAGTATGGACACCCCATTTTATCATGTCTAGCTCTATATTCCAAATGCTTGGCTCAGTGTCTGAAGCATGGGATGTACTTTAAAATAAATAATGAAAAGAGCAAATGCACAATTGTTAGAGTGACTCCCATCAGACTGATGGGAGAAGAGCAGAGTGCAATGGAGACCCCATAGAGGGAATAAAAACTAATGAGTACATGTTCGGTTTGACATATCATAAGACATCCAAAAGGAAATGTTTGGAAAGCGATTTCCCTTTCTAGCATGAAATTCAGTGGAGAATTGTGGGATGGAGGAAGAGAGATTCCACTATAAGATGGTAGGGAGTGTTAAAGGTGAAAAGGGACTATCGCTCTTGAGTGATGGGGTCGGGAGGGGTTTGTTTTGAGAGGAGTCTGCAACAAGCACTGTGGAAGGCATGGATAACACTTGCAGATTTTCACATGCCCATCACCCTTGACCATGGATGTAGTGTCCAGACCCGCATAGTCCAACAGATATATAATGCAAGCCACATTAAAATGACATAAATCATTTGCCTCTTCCCCTCCTCCATGGTTTTATGCTAAGCCTTTCAAAATCCACTTACCTATGAAAACATATGGTATCTGTCTTTCTCTTACTGACTTATTTCACTTAGCATAATACCCTCCAGTTCCATCCACGTTGCTATAAATGGACAGATTTCATTCTTTCTCATTGTCAAGGAAAGAAAAATAAAAAGCCACAGAGAGGGAGGGAGACAAAACATCAAAACCTAAGAGACTCTTAAATACTAAGAACAAACTGGAGGTTAACGGCGGGGTATGGGAGAGGGTAGAGTGGGTGACAAGCATTGAGGAGGGCACTTGTTGGGATGAGCGCTGGGTGGTGTATGGAAACCAATTTGACAATAAGTTATAAAAATAAAAATAAAATAAAATAAATAAAATGACAAATCATTTTAAATGATCTAAAATTTTAAAAGATAATTTTTAAAAGATACATTTTAAAAGATAAAATGTATTATTTAATCCCACATATATATGTTTTAAATATTCTCATTTCTAAACGTAATCAATATAAAAATTATTAATATGATATTTTACTCTCCTTTGTTCAGCCTGAGTCTCAAAATCCAATATAATACTTGTACTGCTCATCTTAATTTGACTGGTCATAATTTAAGGGCTCAATAACCAGCATGTGGGTTATAGGTATCATATTGGAAAGTGAAGATCTAAAACATGTATAAGCCAGCTATTGAGAGACATTAAATACACAATAAAAAACAAATACTGTTTATTCTTATGTAATAATTAATGTAATAGGGGAAAGGAGAGGAAATTGAATATCTCAATATGCCAACATTTTAAAGACATCACCTCATGTCTCTCTAAACAACCCATGTAAGTAAATGTTATTATACTATATTTACCGAAGATGGTTAGAGCCTCAAAGAGGGCAAAATTTACCCAAACCACAAAGCAGTATTTATACATCCAGGATATGAAACCACATAGATGTGCTTCCAAATCCTTCCTCTATTAAAACTTTCACAGTGCCATTGAGAGAGAGAAAATCACAAACTAGTCAGAGACGAGTTGAACTCAGAACCAATTAAATTATTTTTATTCTCATTTATCTTTATATGAGTCATGGAAGTCTGAACATGTAATAATCTGAGCCAAGCCCTCTACAAGATTATTTCAGATCCACAATTCATTTAAATATTCATGAAAGCAGGATTCCTGGGATCATTTTTCCCCCAGAGCTAATTAAAATTTTAGAACTGAGTTTTGTTTTTTTGTAAAATAAGATATTCTCTGACCTACTTTTGTTCAGAATTTTTTAAACGAGGACTCCCCCAAAAAAGAAGGATGGAAAAACATTTCATTTCAACAGGTTTTTATGAATTTTGTGAATTTTCCTGAATTCTTGTTCCTGATTCCCATAATTATTTGTTTGTAGGTTTTTAAAGGCTCTGTCCAATGAGTCATTCTGTGACCCAGCAGTCAGGGAACAAGTCTAAGAAGCTCACATATCTTACTTTGACTTTGGAGATGCATGCAGAAAACTCTGAGAGTGAAGGACATTTCAAGAGAGAAATCTTGCAGCTAATGTAACCTCTCTTCTCCCCAGGGCATGTCAACAAAATGGTGGAATTGCCGACACTTCCAACATCACGTGAAACCAAACATCTACCCCAAAGACCCAGATATTGATATGGGTGCACTTTTTCTGCTTGGAGAATTGCAACCTGTCAAGGTATGTTGAGAACTCCTGAGCACATGAGAAATGTTCCCAGAAGTGATTCCTGGAAATGTCTATAGTCTTGTCCTAGAAAGATCAAGCTGGGGGTTTCCAATTCAAGCATGTTCTCAGAGCATGTCTTCTTATTTTAAGTCCAGGATATAGATGCAAAATAACTGAATTTGGGGCTGTATGAATATAAGGACATGTGGAGCCCATGATTTAAGGTCCTTTATGACCTTAAGGACATGCCGCCAACCTCCTACAGTAGGAAATGTGATAACTCATCACCCTGCTTGAGTAACCCTGGTGACAAACAGATCCCTGCCCGGTGGCTGTCACTACCTCTGAGGCAACACAAGTTACTGTTAAGTAGTGAAACCAGGTGACTAATGTTGGCAATGACTCCAAAATTTAACGAGGATATGGAGAAATTCTCTCAGAAAAAAATGTCAGTATATTCAATAAGCACTAAATCTCATATATCTGAATAACTAAGTATCTCAACTAATTCTAGCTCAGTGAGAAAAGGGTGTGCTGATGTTTTTTAGTTCATGTTCATTTAGTTCATTTATACAAGAACTAGAGCCCAAATGCTTTGTATTATACTTAGAGATCTCACTTCTCCTTTGCGCTTGTTAAACAATAGAAAAAGGAGGGAAAAAGTCAATTTCAGAATTGGTCAGTTGTTAACTTTTTTAACCTCAACTTAAATTCATCATGTAAAGGACTATTGCTGAAATTTTAGGGGAAAGTCTTACTTCAAAGAAGGAAGTACAAGGATAACTACAGAAAGGTCTCCCCTCTCTGGGTAAATGGTAGATACTGACAGTCAGGAGCTTAGAAAGAGGTTGTTTTTTCCTAAAACAATTGAGGAGTTTTATCAAAAATAAGAGTGTAGCTGTCAGTTACTGCCTGAAATTTGTGCTATGTAAACCAAAAATTGTGCAACTTTCTGAAAATAAGTTTTCCCAGCTTCAGACTACTGAATCTTCTTCTCCAGCTGATTTAGGAAACAATCTCTTGACTAGATTTTTTTCTTAAATCTCTGGCTGTGATTATAAATTAGTTGCTTTTGACTATGGCTCCACAAATAAGTTGGACCTCTCTGATGTTTGTGGACTCCTATGCTCATCAACAAATGGATGACACTTTGATTTCTCTAATCATCCCCACAGAGCAAGAAGGATTTGTCTTACTGAATTTTATGAAGCAGGCTGCCCCTCCCCAGAAGGACCTTCTTAAGACTATGGCACCTCTTCACAAATGATGGAGGTCTCTGTTCTAAGTTTTATAGCTGCTTTTGGGATATGTCCCGAGGCCTTAGGGTTCTGTGTAATATAGTTTCGGAGCTACTGTCTGAGACATTGCTTGAAATTATTTAAACTCTAAAATTCAGTTGTTTTACATTAAAAAAAATGGTTCTGGTGAGCCATGAACTTTTTCTTTCATCTCACTTTACTTTCGATCTTTCTACCATTTTCTTCAAATATTCTACTTGCCGGGTCCTGTGCTCATGTTCTAGAAGACTTAGAGCCCTCCTTTGGAGTGACACTCAAAATCATCCCTCCATCTAGATGTGCCAGCTCCTGGGAATTTCCACCTACTCTTTTTTCCATGTTTCCCACTACTTATATATCTGGAGGTTGGAGAGTAATTGTAAATAGTTCTTACGACGTCATCAGCATGCTATTTTTTCTTATCTATGACACTAAGAGAAGGAAAGGCCAACCTACTATCCAAATATGAAAAGAAGTCGATATGCAGAAGAGAGGTGTCAGCAAGATGGAGGAAAGCAGAAATCAAACCCTGCCCATAGTGTTGTGACCAAGTGAACATACAGTAAAAATATAGAGCAGATGTAAATTTTCATCTTCATTCATTCAACTAAACATTTATTATGTGTTTACTAAGTACTGGAGATATAACCATTACCTCTATGCCTCCCCTCAGGGTATTTGCTGTCCTTAGGCACTGAGCACAGACTAAATTAACTAAGGAGTTTTGTAGAAAATTAATCAAATTCCCTGCATTAAGATTTTGTGTAATATCATTATGCCTTAGAAATAGTCCATCACAGTGTGAGACCCACGGTGAGAACACAAAGGAGGAAAGATGGGACAGGTAAGAGGGACCATTTGATAAATATCTGTTGAATGAATGAATGGAGATGGTGGTAGCTGAGCTTCAAGCAGAATTCTAAACACCATAGTTAAGGGAAGCTAGGAAACCTCATTGGAAATATTCCCTTTTGATCACCACTCCACTCCATAGGAAGAAAAAAATTTCAAAGTGGCTTCCATAGGAATTTTAAGAAATCACAATCCCCATAGTCAAATGCAAGAATTACCCACATTTAATTAAAGCAAAACGATGCTGCAATATTTCCTCTTATTCCACTTCTGGTTCTTCTAGTGCCTCAAGTGTGACAGCCAACAAATTCTGACCATATGGTTCTTTCCATAGAGATTTGAACACACACACACACACACACACACACACACACACACACACACACACACACAGCAGTGTTCTTGAGTATAATCACCACAAGTATTGTCTCTTAATTTAGTGTTATTCTCTCTCCTTTCAGTTTGGCAAGAGGAAAATCAGGTACATCAACTATGAGAAGCAGCACCTGTATTTCTACATGGGTGAGTTTCCTGGGAACCACTTTCCTTATCATCCCATGTCCTTGAAGCAAGCCATTGTCAAGTCAGACAGCACAACAGCAATGCTCTTACAGAGAGGCCAGCCCATGTTTTATTGTGACTTGGAAAGGCATCATATCTTATTTCAGACTTTCCTGGGAGCAAAAATATGACAAAGAAAAATGAGAAAGCAAAGAGACATTTTAATTTTAATGTGCATCTCATGAGATGCATCAGGAGGGATGGAAGTCAGGATGCCAATCGAAGGGTCTTGCATCTGAGACTATGAACATAGAAAAGCTAAACACCCATCAAGAAGAAAATAATAGTGGTATTCGGATAGGGAGTAAAGAGAAATAGGAAAAGAATACCAAAACATTGCCATTATGAAGCCAGAAAATATAGCTGTTCAAGAATAAAAGACCCCTGAGATTTACTATGTGAGAGAGATGGTTTCTCCTATGGCCCACATACAGCTGCAGAAGATATTTTAGTGGACAGAGACATAAATACATACATATATTCATATACATATAGATAGATAGATATTAATGTAGTAATTAAAACCGTCCAAGCAGTATAATTTATTGATGTTCTAGTACAGTCTAAATTTAACATGATAACTTTTTTTACAGTAAGCCAATATTTGAACAATCTACTGTAAAGATGTTTTAAAACACAAAGGGAAACCTTCCATCATTCAGAGTTTACTTTCTACAATAAAGGGTTTTTATTTCTAAACTGCTATCATTTATATCAAAGGATTTCCAGAAGACCATAACTGTAAGACCTAGAACTTTGTTCAGTTTCTAAGTGGAGTGTACAGTGGCATTTCTAGTCAGCTTTCAAAGTTCAGTAAACCAGCAAATGTTTAAACTCTTACTTTATAAACACAAGTCACTGGAAATCTTTTACGACAGCTACACCCAATATAAGTGAAATCATATGTATGTACAAATATATATAAATAGAAATGAATGTGGATTTGATCTTGAAAGAAAATAGGGTAACTACATAATTCTGATATTGATAAAAAAATATCATAAGTGGGGCACCTGGGTGGCTTAGTCAGTTAAGCATCAACTTCAGCTCAGGTCATAATCTCGCAGTTCATGGGTTCGAGCCCCGCATGGGGCTCTGTACTGACAGCTCAAAGTCTGATGTTGGCTTCAGATTTTGTGTCTCCCTCTGTCTCTCTGCCCTACCCCTGCTTGTGCTCTCTCTCACACTGTCTCTCAAAAATAAATAATTTACTTAAAATATTTTTTAAATATCATAAGCAAAAATGCCTTCCACGTAACCAAAATCAAATTCATGACAGCTCACAAAAAAATTTTCTTGGAACTGCAAAATATGCTCATTTAAAACATATGTTTACAGTTTGAGAAATATGACAAAATCAGAAGTTCCCAAACATTTCCTGTAGATGAGTAGTTCTTAGCCAGAAACAATACTGCCCTGTTGGGACACAGACAAAAATGTCTAGAGACATTTTTGGTTAACACAGTGGAAGGGAAGATGATACTGGCACCCAGTGGGCAGAAGCCAGTGGTTCTGTTAAACACCCTACAATGCACAATATAGCCCCTAACAATAAGAAATTAGCTGGCCCCACACTTTCAACAATAGCCAAATTATGGAAACATTCTGTCCATCAACTGATGAATGAATAAAGAATATGTGGTTTATATACGCAATGAAATACTACTTGGCAATGAGAAAAAAGTGAAATCATGCCATTTGGAACAACGTGTATGGATCTGGAGGGTATTATGCTGAGTGAAATAAGTCCGTCAGAGAAAGACAGATACCATGTGTTTTCACTCATATGTGGATCTTGAGAAACTGAACAGAAAACCATGGGGGAAGGGAAGGGGAAAAAATAGTTACCAACAGAGAGGGAGGGAGGCAAACCATAAGAGACTCTTAACCACAGAGAACAAACTGAGGGTTGATGGGGGGATGCGGGAGAGGGGAAAATGGGTGATGGGTATTGAGGAGGGCACTTGTTGGAATGAGCACTGGGTGTTGAATGTAAGCCAATTTGACTATAAATTATATTTTTTAAAAAAGACCTTTCATTAAACTTAATTAATTAATTAAAATATTAAAACATTTAAAATTTAAAAAAATAAGAAATTTGCTGGCCCCATATGCCAGCAGTTATGAGATTGGGGAACTGTTGCAGATTATTTGATTTGCTCAAATCCTGGGCATCAGTAGTCATCTGTAATATGCCTGACCAGGATGGCCTATAGGCTTATTTTTGAGGTAAGGGGGTCAATTCCAACTGATGCCCCTTCCACTGCTGGAATTCTGAACCTCATCCTATGATAGTCATCCTCTCTTTTTCTGTATGACCAAAATGAGAAATGATACATCGGTGTCCTGTTTTGAAAGGTAGCTGACCTCCAGCCTAACCAGCAGTGTGTTCACATAATAAAAGTTGTTGGAATTGCTTTTCTCACCTTTCTCCCCTGTCTGTAGTGCTGCATTATGCCCTTAGCTCATGAGGAATGAATGAATGGTGTGGATTCACTACACGATGACCACTTCACAAAACTCTCTGCTCTCTGGAACTGTTTCATATGTCTTTTTCCTTCAAATGCCAACTTAGCATATCAGGTACAAGTAAGTCACGTTCAAACTGTCAAAGAGAAACAGAACTGGGCATTTTTTTAAAGGTGACAAGACAGATTTTATTCAGGCTTCCGTTGTAAGGGAAAGGGACTTCAGTATAAACAGCTCAATTCTGCTGAACCAAAAGGTGGGGGACCTTTTAAACACTGGGTATGCTAAAGGAAACTTCCAAGAGACTTTGGTGGGAGGGAAAGTTGGTCAGTGTGATTAAGCCATTTGTGTCTGCTGCCTGGTCGTTATGAAAGTTAGGTTCCCACCTCCCGTACAGAAAGACTGGGAGACAGGGCCCTATCCCGGACGATTACATTCAAAGGAATGACTCCCAGGGGTGCCTGGGTGGCTCAGTCGGTTAAGCAGCTGAGTTCAGCTTGGCTAGTGATCTCACCGTTCCCAAGTTCAAGCCCTGCATCAGGCTCTGTGCTGACAGCTCGGAGCCTGGAGCCTGCTTCAGATTCTGTGTCTCCCTCTCTCTCTCTGCCCCTCCCTCGCTCCCACATTGTCCCTCTTTCTCTCAAAACTAAATAAATATGAAAAAAAAATCAAAGGAATGACTTCCAGTTTCTTGAGAAAGACATTTCTGGATTGTAGAAGATCTGTCTCAAAGACAGGAAGAATTGTACAATTCTATTTTTCCTAACTTACTCTTCTAAGAAAAGGGAGATCTGAGGTCTATAGTCAGTTTTGGCTTTAACAAACAGTAAATTTATCTGGCAATGTTGCACTTTCTCTGGCAGAACTGTAAGGAGGCTGGTGTCATCCCAGAAGCATGGCCTTAAGCTGTTAGAAACTATGCTCATGTTTGTTCAAGCATCTTAGTGTGGGGATGAACAAAATAATTTGTGCTAAGAGTTTGTAGAGTTTGAGAGTCTGGAGGCCAATGTTGAGACATAGTGGAGAAAGAGGGTTCAACTAAAGTCTGGTCAAGGACAGAGTTGCCAAAACTCGGAAGGACTCCAACACATTCCTTTGTACTCTAGGCAGCCTCCCTGGTCCTGGAGAGGAAGCAGGTGAATAACCATATGGTCAGGAAGTGAGTATGGCTTCTGTGTTTCTGCTGCCTTGACATATTGTGACAGGGCCTAATCCTCAAGATTGTGATGGACTGACAGACTTCATGGACCTTGCTTGAAAATTCACAGAAGAATCTGAATTTTCAAAGCTTCCACTTCCTTAGTGTCCTTGGGAGAGCTTGAACCAAAACCCGGTTCAAACTCAGAGACTCAAAGAGCCCTGTGGAGTCCAGGATGTGGTTGTGGATCTCCACTTTCATCTCTTCTCAGGGGCAACACTCCAGGAGTGGCATGTTAAGGAGATAGACTCCTGCTTATTTGCATTGGGATCACATTCTACTCATTTACTCTCCATCTTTTTTGTGTTCTTTTTTAGTTGGGCTCCCCCTCCTCATGCCTGTATACCTCAACATGGAATCCATGAAAGTGATGTACGTCCAAAGATGTTGGGGGGTGAGTAATTTGATTCATCCTCTGAAGCTAGATCTGATAGAAAAGGGGGCCGTGAAAATGCTTGGCCCCTTCTAGATGTAGCTTCCTTGAATAAAAAGGCATAGGATTTAGCCTGATCATGCAGGGACCCTAGACCAGTGAAGGGGAAACGAACTTGTGTCCAGGGCGTTTAACTGTCAATCGCTTTTCTCTGCAGGACGTGGCCTGGGTCAGCAGCTTTTACATCCGCCATTTCATCACATTCGGCCCTTTCTATGGGATCTTTGGAACCATATTACTCATATATTTGGTCAAGTAAGAAACAAGAATATTCTATTATTCCTGTAAGCTAGATGATCCTCTTACCTCCATTGTCTGAGATATTTTTGGTTAGGAGATTATTGGGATACCATGCCCCATTCTGTAACTGAGACATTTCACAAAAGCATTTTTTAAACGTTGAAATAGTTGAATAAGGAGAGTTCTTTGGAAAAAAGAATTTGCCCAATCTTGTCCTTTTCTTCTCTCGTGCTTAATTCCAAGTTGCAGAATTCCATCTGATCCCCAAGTTCTTTAGAATTGTAATCTGACTGGATATCATAATCCTTTCCAAAAATAATGTAAATACAAGAATTTTTAATGTTCATTTATGGCTATGGATATTCCCAAAACCAAAATGCCTTCAACTAAATACCCTCTTCAATTTCTCAATATATTCCTCTCCCATTCTTTCGCATTGTAATTCTAAACCCTACATAATAATAAGGATAGTGACAGTTACTATGCATCATGCACTTTTATAAAGGATTTACCTGCATTATCTTACCTTATTTTATGTAATCATTGCACCTCCCTGTTATGTAAGTAGCATCTTCATTAATCTCAGAGAGATTAAATCATTTATCAAAGTTATAGAGCAAGAAAGGGCCAGTGGCAGTGCCAAACCAGAACTTGAGCCAAATTCTATCTGATGGCAAAGGCAAGCTTGTCAATCACTTTGCACACGCCCTAGGTATCATTTGAGCTTTGCACCAATGCTGCAACAAACTTTGGGGTCACTACTCCCATACATTAGGCTGCAAGATTGGTCATGTGACCAAAAGCCTGTAGTGTGTCATCTCTACATATGAAGGGACTCCAAAGAGGAAAACAAATGACCACCATTTTATTGGAATCTTTGATTCCCTCCCATTGCTCCCAGAGCCCAATCAGATCTGCCTGCAGTTGTGCAAGCCCAGTGTTGGGAACTGAAACTTCCCAAGAAGTCATCTCTTTCTCCTTTTATTCTCTGAAAGGCTTCTTGAAAGTCCCTGGATAACATATGTTACCCAGATGAGTCACGTACCAATGAAAATGAGTAAAGAGGAGAACCGGGACTGGCTCAGTGCTCAGGTAATGGCGGAGTTCCTGGGAGAAGATCCTTCAGACTATCCTGATTTAGAGTGTGGCTACCTCAGATAATAATAATTTCTACTTACAGAATGCTTGCTAAGAGGCAAGCACTGTCCACTGCTTCGCACATAACTACACGACACAGGTGTTATGCTTATCCACTTTGCAAATGATAAAATTAAGGCATGAAGAAATTGAGTGAATTATATACATCACCCAATTAGTAAGTGGTAGAAATCCGGTTTTATATAGGTAGTCCGATTTCAGAGCCTTTGTCTAAAGAGTAAGTAAAGGGGTTCCTGAGTGGCTCAGACGGTTGAGCATCTGATTCTTGGTTTCGGCTCAATTCATGATCTCATGGTTCATGAGATTAAGCCCCCTTCAGACTTAAGGTTCTCTTTCTCCCTCTCTCTATTCCCCTCCCCTCCCCTGCTCTCTATCTCTCTCTTTATCTCTCTCAAAATTAATAAATAAACATGAAAAAAAAACATGTTTAAGGATCAGTAAACTATAGTCCAAGAGCCAAATCCAGCCCACTGCCTGTTTTCGTAAATTAAATTTTATTGGAAAACAGTCATGCTTGTATATGTACATATTACCTATGATTTCTTTCATGTTACAAAAATTAAACTGAGTAGGTATCAGAGAGAATCACTTTATAAGAAATGTTTCCTGAACTTTCTCCTACAGAACACAACCTTTCCAGTGAATCCGATCTCCTAGAATTATGAAATGAATTTTACCCCTCTAAGGCCCCTGAAATTCACCCCTTCTCATTGTATAGATAGAAAGGCCCAGAGAGAAGTTATGGTATGCTCTCTCATCATGCTCTTAATGATTAACAGAGTTATGATCAGTACAGAATACCCCTGCCTCCTAAAAGCCTTCCAGTGGCCATGCCATGGTTAACTGGAAAATCCAGTCATTGTACCACTTCTTTCTCCAAATTCATTCCCCAATTCAGTGTACCTTCCATTAGGGCATAGTATTGGTTCTCAAACTTTTTGGTCACAAAACCATCTTATGCTCTTAAAAGTTATTGAGAGCCTCAAAGAGCTTGGTCTACGTAAGTTATATCCATTGATATTTACTGTATTTGAAATTAAAACTGAGAATTTTAAAAGATTTATTTATTAATAACTTTAAAGTAACAAAAATAAAACCAATAAATGTTAATCATCAGACCGATGGTGCGATCCCATCTTTAGAAGCCTCTGGGGGGAAATTCCACTGCACAGTAATGAGAGATTAGAAATTAAAAAGACAAATACTGTCTTAGAAGTATTCTGGAAATAGTTTTGACCTTGCAGTTCCCCTGAAAGGATCTTGGAGAACCAGAAGGTGCTCTGAAATACACTTTTATAAACATTGACATAAAACAACCATAAAAATAACATTCAAGATGGCAACAACGCCAAATGGAATTAAACCTTAGAAAAGCATTGAGTAAAATGTCATTTTATGAATGTCATTCATAAGGGTTCTTAATCTTGGAAGTCTGGGGAAGCCCATGAACCCCTTCTCAGGATAATCGTTTTAAGTTCATAAAATAAAAGACGTTAGATTGCAAAAACAACAACTTAAACTGAAATGCACTTCTATGCTCAGAACCTGCGGCTGGAACAATTGAACCATTTAGAAGTCCCATTTAGAAGTCCTTCAAGCACCTTCCCATTTAGAAGTCCTTCAAGTGTGCTCTATGGAAATGGTATTATAACCCCTACAATCTCTACCAAAATCCTATAATCTCACTTTCCATCTGCCAGAGTCCCGATTCATGACAACTTACCCTTCTGTATCCAAGGGCTGATGGTGATTGCCCCCTCAAATCCACATACTTTATACCGATTACTTTGTATAAACTTCTTAGCAAAATATCTTAGCACCTTTTTAAATTATAAGCTTCTTGAGACCTGGAAAGGAGCATTTTTTATATCCCTCTTAGTTTCTTACACAAAATAGGAACTTGTTGAACAATTGATTTATTAAGGAATAAATAAACATCTTTTATTGAGAGAGACAGAAAGAGAGAGGTCACAAGTGAAGGAGGGGCAGAGAGAGTGAGAGAATCCCAGGTGGGACAGAGGGAGAGAGAGGGTGATAGAGAGGGAGAGAGAAAAAGAGAAAGAGAAGTGGGGATCACCCAAGCAGAACTCATGCTGACCTGAAGTGGGACTCAAGCTCACACAATGTGGGATTCCAACTCATGAACCATGAGATCATGACCTGAGCCAAAGTCAGACGCTTAACGACCGAGCCACCCAGGCACCTGGGGGAATAAATAAACATCTTCTTTGACACTTGGGCTCACTTACATCTAATGTAAGCTTTTTCTTTGCAGGTCTTGGTCACCTGTAATGTTGAACAGTCCTTTTTCAATGACTGGTTCACTGGGCACCTGAACTTTCAGATCGAGCACCAGTAAGTGATAGAAACAGTTCGTGATAAAAGGCAAAGGCTGTCACTTATAACAGCTCCCCCATACATTCCAGGGAAAGCCCTAAACTCAGGATTCCAGAGGGAAAAAATGAACCAGAATTCTCTCAATTCTATTAATATCGATGGTAAGGAAGGGAAGAAAGAAAGGAGATGTAACAATTGTGAGTAAATGGATGAAAATCTTGGAAAAATACCAAAGACTCAGTTTCTACATTCCTAAGGACTTGGGAACTGGTGATTGTTTTCTTTACACATGCTTTGTTGGCAAAACCCAAGAAAAATCATGTTACTTATGTATCCAAGTTGTGTTGAAACTTAATTAAGATTTAATTTTAATATGAATCTATATCTATATCTTTAAAGCCGAGGTATAAAATAATCAACAATGAAATCCAGTTCCTACTGCAATTTCCAAGTGATACCTGGAAATACTTTACCAATAGGCAGTTAGATAGACATGCACCAAAGAAAGAGAAAATGATAGTACTTTGAAAGTCAATCTCTCCACAATATTCAAGGAAGAGACTTTCCACATTCATTTCATCTAAGCCAAATCTATGATAGGTGGAGAAGCAAAAAGATCTTATACCTACTCGTGGGATTTTCTTATACTTTCTCTCATGTTAGTCTTTTAAATTCTCAGCAAAAAAAGAAAGATTATTATTCATGTTTTATCAGAGAGAAGGTTAAAACCCAAGAAGTTCATCTGGCTGATTAGTGAAAGCCTTGGATAAAACCCATCTCTCTTCTTATTCCTATCCTAGAACTTTTCCCCATATGCCTTGACAAAAACTTACTGAATATTCACCTATTCATTGTGCAGGAGATAGATGTATATACAGAAGGAAACAGAGACAGAATTGGGGTAGGGGCAGTTATCGCCAACTCTGTAGGTAATTCAAAATGGTAGAAAACCCCATACTTACATTTGACCTGGCCCAAAATAAATATGTTTTATAGAGGTAAGTCTCTTAGGTCTTGTCAAACGATAGCCACACACAGGGCATGCAGAGGGTTAAGACATAAGATTAAAATGTTTTGGCAAGAGTATTTGAGCTTCCTGGAGCAGAAGTATTGTACAATGTCTGCATTGCCAATAGAGTTTTATCTAGTAATAGGGGAACAAAAACTCCTTCTTTTGATCTAAATTTTATATCTCCTGTATGTTTCCCTAGTCTGTTTCCCACAATGCCACCCCATAATTATCACAAAGTGGCACCCTTGGTGAGGTCACTGTGTGCCAAGCATGGATTGCAGTATGTGAACAAGCCCTTGTTGGAAGCATTTGGAGATATCCCCAGGTAATTACAGAGTCTCTCAGCTCACGGCTCTCATTTCCACCTCACTGCTGGTCCCCAGACTATTCGCTGGCTTGTGAATCATTTACCCAACAACTCTTCATTATTGGGCATCTGTATGGACATGAGACCCTTCAGGGAATACCAACAATGCAATGATAAAAAATAATTCTTTCCATTTACCAACTGCCTTCTAGATACTTCTTAGTGAGATGTCTTTCTACTCTAGTAAATCTCAAACTTCTCACAACCAGGGCTGCATGTTATTTGTCTTTGCATCCCCTGCAGAACCTTGACTTGCTTTAGAATATGTTCTGGGAGGGACTTTCAAATCATCTGGCCAAGAGTTGCAAACATAGATGACAATAAGGTCCAGGGACATAAGTGTGTGACTGACCAAGAGCAGAGAAGCCTCAGGAACTGAAAATCCGTACTCATCTTGGTGCATTCACAGCCCTCTAGAGAACATTAACAGCCCATAATCTGGGTTTAATAACTTTCATTTTCTTTTAGAATTATGAGAAAATACCAGTGTCTTGAATGATACCAAAAAGGCCAGGCCTGGTCTGATCTGACCCCTAGCCGGTGCTCCAGCTTCAGACTCTCCGCCACTCCCATCTTCCTTTTCTGCCCTCCATGAACCTAGCCTCTCTTCAGTTGGTACAGAACTTCCTGCCCCTTGCCATTTCCTGTCCTTTGCCCCCTTGTCTTTTGCCTAGAATGTTCTTCCAGTCTGTCACCTACCCTTATATCACCTTGTCCATTTCCATCCCCTCCCCAAGGCTCATAAATGTCTTTTCCTCATCTTGATCTTTCCTCAACCCAGAACTCAATCTGTCATCTGCTCTTATAGCACCTGCTTCTCTTCACTTCAACCTTTATCACAGTCATGATTAAGTCACATCTATTAATAAATTATTTGCTATATGTCTCTCAAACTAGACCAGGAACACAATGTAGGGAGAGTAATGTCTCTTCTACTCATTCGTGTATTCCCAGACCCTAGAAAAACACCTTTCACATTATAAAATATGATGGTGGGTAGAAAATATGATGGATTTGTATAGAAGCATATGCTTTATCTTATGGAGACGCAGAGAAGCTTTTTTTTTTTTAATGCTTTTGAAAGGACAGTTGATGGTTTGGGGTACAAAAGAAAATGAAATGAAAGGAAAACTGAACCTCCTCCCTAATGGAAAGGTGAAATTATCTGCTAAAATGCACTGCAGTGTATATGACTCCCTTCTCTGTTTCTCTGTGCAACAGAGAGGATGTCTTTCAGACATAGCTGAAAGTGACAACATTTCCCTGAGCCAAGTAAAAGAAGACATGTTCCACGGAGCAGATGTTCTTTTACCTTAAAGTCTCCTCTACTGAGATTTTGTTTATCTCTCCTGCAGGGCTTTGAAGAAATCTGCAGCCCTCTGGAAGGAAGCATACTACGAAACATGAAGCAGAGCATCAACCTTGACCCACATGTATTTGCATCTCTGAGAGGGATTAGTGCATGTGCAAGAGTTGTTTTCTGCTTACTTGCTGGTACCATGGGCATACCCGGTGTGCCAAGAGTGTGAATCCCAAGGACACATGATAACCCCTTCCCTGAAGATTTTCTCTGCAATTACAAAATAATGGAAACACAAGATGATTAGGGTGCCAAGAGGGAAATGAGAGTCATAGTCTATTTCTTCTATAGAATCTTGAACTTAATCCTACTAAGAGACCGAATCAAATCATCTCTATCACTGGGGCATATGCAAGGGAACAAGGAAAAAGTCTTACTGATGAAGTGGGAATAGGAAGAAGTGGGCCAAGGGAGAAATCTCTGATGGACACTTGGGAAAATGATGCAATTCTTAGAAGGGAATGGCGTATTTGAGAAATTCCTATTGAGGTACACATTTTTCATTATCCTTGTTTAAATGTGTAGCCTGTTTTTCTTTAGACATTGAACATAATTAACATTAAAATCTCCTGAAATGTTTCAGTCTTTACTTTGAATTTTCATTATTGTACCTGCAGATGTGTAACTAGTATGTATATGTATTTTTCTTCCAAATTACAAAATCTCTTAAAGGAGCTCCCTATATCCAGGATTAATGGCCACTGATAAAGGAGGTTAAGGTTATGTATTTTAGCATTACTGGTCTTCTGCTAAAGCATAAACTATTCCTGAGTATAAAATTAATTTACCCAGTCCCACACACCACGGCAGAAGTACTGTACCTGGTTATTGAGTAACTCTGATGAAGGAAAGAGATTTGTTTTCTGTAATGTAGACCCCAGATTGGGTCAAGACATTTTCTATGCTTAGCACTGAATTAAGCACGTCTTAAAACAAGAGAGTTTCAATGCTAAGAAGGATGAGTAGACACTCTTAAGACCTGTGCTTTTGCTCATTTATTCATGGGGTCAGGTTAGAGCTCACCCTAGCTGTGATGGGGGAAAGCAAATAGTATAAACTTCCATCTGTAGCTTCAGGCAAGTCATCATTATGGACCTATCTGTTATCTGAAATGCTACCAGGAAGCATTTCATTCCCTTACTCCAAACCCTGCAAAATACTCTTTTTCTTTGTTTCTTAATTAAATCCCTGGGTTTAGGAGCAAACATCCTGTGACAGAAGTGAGTGTGGCGACTTGAAAGAAGCCACTGGTACTGAAGCAGAGGGAGCAGGAGCCAGAGTGTCACAAGATGGGGCAATGACAGACAGTGCATGAAGTTACTCACAGGTCCAGGGGAGTTAACCATAATATCAAAGCTAAGAACGCAAGGACTAGTTGGGAGGAAGGAGCGTTGAAATGGTAATAGTATTGAACAGGTAAGTTGAGCAGAGGATAGAAAGGAAGAAAAGTTTGCTGATTTCATGATTCTTCACAGTATAAGACATGGATGGATGTGGGAAGAACCCACATCCCACATGCTGGTGGATGTATAAGTGATTTCTCCTGCCTGAAATCAGGACTGCAAGTGGGTGTGGGGTACAGTGGTTGGTTTTCTCTGCTTCATCTTGTCCAACTCTCAAATGTGCTCATGTCCTGTTTCTTCCCCTGGTCACTGTAAACAGCAAGCAGATTTCTCCCTGGATAGACTCACTATCTCAAAGGCATCTCTTCCTCAGTGTTGAGACCAGGCCACTTGACAGTTTCCCAAATGGAGTTGGTTACTATGGGACTGAATAAATCTGGGAGATTTTGACACATTTTGTAGGGGAAACATGTGAAATCATTTCAAGCAAGTTGCTAGGTAAGAATAAAAATTTATGGTGGAGTAAATTTTAACCTGCTTAGTGGGTCACAAGTCAGCATAATAGTCATTTTCATGAACTGTCTCAACTGTTTTTCTCCCTCACCCTGTGCTGACTGGTATTTGCACTTGGTGAGGAAAGTGACATTGTATTACTTGTTCAACAAGCCTGCGGGATAAGGAGAACCAAAGCATGTCATGTTCACAACTTCCCACAGCACTGAGCCCTGAGGGAGAATCTAGATGGTCAATCCTCAGGGTATTTCATTTCTGCCCCACATAGTAGAGGGCTCTGTTCTATGGCTGGGTGAATGAAGGTAGCTGGCTGCACCAAACTTCTGCTTCTTTGAACTAAATGACTCCTGAGAATTGAGTTACATCCTTACCTGAAACTTTTCCCTAAGACCAGTCCCTAAGATGGCCAACAGTCTTTGCCTGCATTGGCCCTTCCCTATATACCCTGCACCACCTTGTACCACTGTGGCCCTTGCTCCCTCTGCTTCAGCCCCAATGGCTTCTTCCAATCATCATACTTCCTTCTGCCACAGATTCTTTGCTCCTAAGCCCAGCGTCTGAACCTCTCTGTTACCCTCACCATTTCTCTCCTGGTTACCTGCCACTCACCTGCAGATCTCAAGGCAGCTTCACCACTAAGTCAAGGCCTATTGCTATATACTCTGTGGCAATAACTACAGGTAAATTATTACATTCATGTGTGTGTCCTTAATTTGTTTGTCTTCTAACCCAGCCTGTAATAACCATGAGAGTAGGGACCGCTTGATATGTTAGAATTATTAACTTAAAATAGAATAAACATCATGCATATATTTATCTTTCATTGTTTTTCACTTATTCATATACATGTATCTTCATCATTGCCTTTCATTTTGCAACAGTTATTAAGCACCTACCATGTGTCAGGCATTGGAGAGGTGATGTGAACAAGAGAGGCTGGGGCCTGGTCTTTTGAATTTTACATTATACTTGAAAAGCCACTCAATAAACAAGGAAATGGAAGAAAAAGCAAGATGATTATGCGCAAAGAATA
The DNA here is from genome assembly GCA_030068075.1 of Paguma larvata. Classification (NCBI taxonomy): domain Eukaryota; kingdom Metazoa; phylum Chordata; class Mammalia; order Carnivora; family Viverridae; genus Paguma; species Paguma larvata. The sequence continues at coordinate 99,423,156 of CM057831.1, read as the reverse complement.
CAAACAGGATGTTGCAAGAGAGAATGATAAATAGAGGACTAGTTTAGACAGGGTGCCAGGTGAATGTGAGAAGAACATTAAGGAGCTTGCCATGAGATCATGATGAGCAGGATCACTAGAATCAAGTGTACAGGCCCTGAGATAGAAACAAGCTGGTCTTCAAAGAACAGCCTAGGAGGTGTGTCACACTAGGCACTGGTGTGCCAGCTTTCCCCCTCACTTACACTTCAACTTCATATCTTCATGAGTCTAGTTTTCCTTGGATTTTCTGCAGCATTTAAAAATAATGTCCTGTTATTTATACAAGCATTGTTTTCTCTGAGACATCTTCCCAGACTTAACTATCCAGGTTAAGTCTCCGTCGAAAAGCTCTGATGCCCCATGCGCCTCACTGAAACAACTTATTCCTGCCTGTTCTGCTACACTGAAAACTCCATGAGAACTATCGCCATCATTTACTACCGACTCAGCCCATTTTTTGGCATTGAGTGGGTGCTCAGTAAATGTTTTAATGAATAATTAATTAGTTAGAGCTATGGTAGATAAGCCTGGAAAGTTAAATTGGGTTCACACTGAAAAAATTCAAATATTTTCCAGGTGGAAAATATATGCTTAGTTTAGTAGACTACATGGTCCACGGGGAATCTGTGAGTTGGAGAGCAGTGTAATGGGAACTGGCTCTGGAACAACCCTTCTGGAACCACCCGAAGGGAAGATTGGAAGATGAGTGGCACGGAGGGGAACCAGTGAGGTGATTAATTCAACAACCTGGGTGGGAGATATTGAGAACCGGAATTCAGTTGGTGGGATAAATAATTAAACAGAAAGGAATAAATGAAATGTGATGTGGAGGCTGGATCCATGGAACATGGCACGTAATTCAACATTAGGGAAATCTAAAGACAACACAAGTTCCTATTGTAGGTAGTGACATTAGGCAAGGGGCAAACAGTGGAAGATGGAGCAAGAGAGAAAGGTTGTTTTTCAACATCTTGAGTTTATGCTATTGAAGGAAAATCTAACTGTGAATGGCTAGCAGGTAAATGAAGAAAACACCCTTTGGACCTTGGAAGAGACATAGGGCAAAAGATGTCAGCTTGGACATAGTCTCCAGAGAGGTCTCCAAAAAAAAATAATAATAAAAAAAAAATGCAGAGGTGGAGACTTGATTTGACAGAGAATCTTATTGATGTTTTCAGTCAAGTCGGGGGGACAAAAATGGACCAGCAAACAAACAAACAGACAAATAAAACCACAAAAACAAACAACAAACAAAAGCAAAAACAAATAAACAAACCCCCAAAAACGTACACTGAGTCCTCGCAGGAAATACAAAGGAAAGTCAGAAGAAGGTGAGAGAGAAGAAAGGTTAGGGGAGCAACTAGGAAACAAGTCCCATTCCGAAAGAAGGCATCAGAGGGCAAAGCCCATTTCATTTCATAGAACTTTGTTCGGTTTACAAAGTTGAGTTCGGCTCATCTCAAGAAGAAACGAAATATCCAAGATGAAGAATGTGTCGTGAACATGTTCCACTGTATTCCAAAGGGAAGATATTGCTAATGGTTCCAAGTTTGTCAACATTTATAAAAAACACACATAAGGATTTTATACTTGCATACCGCTCAAAGTTTCTTCTGTAATGGCACAGACATGAAATTAAAATGTTCATCGAAAACACAAGGGTAAATGGAATAGGCTGCTCACCGCCAGAGGACCCACCCTGGACTCTGTGTCCCGGCCCCAGGCAGCTGAACTGAGAGATGAGGGGACCAATATCTCGGCAAATCAGGATGACCAGCACATGGGTTGGAAAGTTCTGGTCTATACCACCTCAAGCGACATGTCTGGATTTCATTGCTTGTCTTACAGACAGAAATAGGGAACAGACCCTTTAGCTGTATCATTTATTAAAAGATTGAGACACTCCCATGTCAGTTGGTACATAGCCACTATTCTCTACCTAACTCCTACCAACTCCCTCTCTCTGATGACCCACCCTTCTCCCAGGACACACACCCCCATTTGTCCCACCAGAATAGAGGTGGATGAGTGGGTAGTAATTTTCCATACCTTTTAAGCCTCTGCAATGAACTGAGAAAGTAGTTTATTTGCAAAAAACGAAACACATTTATCAAAATGAAATTTAAACTCTAGCCTTTGGATGATTTGAGCTTGACCATTTCAGTGTGCCCAACGAAATCTCCCAATTAAGAGCAACAATGAAAGCCACAAAATGTCGCTGTGCAGTAATGAAAACAGTAAATGATCTTACTGTTCATGACAAGCATTCCAAACATTTCTGATAATTGCTGCCCAGAATCCAACTGTCATATTGGTGCTTCCTGTTTGGTATGAAGACCAAAATAATGCCTAAGAGGCTGGAATTATTAAAGCCTGTAATTTGTTACTCTATTCAAGCAATTGGAAAAAGTTGCACAAGAGCAATTTGGGTTCCTTTCCATTGGGACAAATGCAAACATTGATTTCCACCAAAAGAATTCATGTTCTGACACATGATTTACTGGGGACATGATCAGGCAGAGCTGAGGAGAGAGAGAATGAGGCTGCCTAAGCCACAATGGGGAGCTTCTAACAAGAGGGGTGCAGTCACCAGAGCCCCACACTAGAGTTCTCTTAAAAGGTACAGTTCTACTAACTTACCATGTGATCATGAGTTTGCCCCTTCCTAGAAATTACTTCCATATTGGTAAATGATGAATGCAGTTGGGGATTTGTTTGTTTATTTATTTATTTAGGGAGGGTGCAAGTGAGCAAGGGGCAGAGGGGGGCAGGGGGAGAAGTGATACTTGCCTGAATCAGGGCTGTAACTCATCCAAACTGGAACTCAGACTCAGGAACCATGAGATCATTAACTCAGCTGAGTTAGATGGGTAATGACTGAGGCACCCAGGTACCCTGTATTTGAGGTTTTATTTTTATTTTTATTTATTTTTTAATTTTATAATAGTTTATTTTCAAATTGGTTTACATATAACACCCAGTGTTCATCCCAACATGTGCCCTTTTTAATGCCCATCACCCCCTCTTCCCCCTCCCTCATCCCCCTCACCCTCAGTTTTTTCTTAGTCTTTGAGAGTCTCTTATGTTTTATCTCCTTCCCTCTCTGTGTCTTTTTTTTTCTTTCCCCTCTTCCCCTCCCCCTGGTTTTTGCTTAGTCTCACCAAGTCCACCTATTCGTGGAAACATATGGTATCTGTCTTTTTCTGACTGACTTATTTCACTTAACATAATACCCTCCAGTTCCATCCATCTGGCTACACATGGCCGGATTTCATTTTTTCTCATTGCCACGTAGTAGTCCATTGTATATAAGTACCATAACTTCTTTATCCATTCGTCAGTTGATGGGCACTTGGTCTCTTTCCATGATTTGGCTATTGTCGAAAGTGCTGCTATGAACATTGGGGTACACGTGCTCCTATGCATCAGCATTCCTGTGTCTCTTGGGTAAATTCCTAGCAGTGCTATTGCTGGATCATAGGGTAGCTCTATTTTCATTTTTGTGAGGAACCTCCACACTGTTTTCCAGCGTGGCTGCACCAGTTTGCATTCCCACCAACAGTGTAGGAGGGTGCCTACTTCTCCACATCCTCGCCAGCATCTAAAGTTTCCTGATTTGATCATTTTAGCCACTCTGACTGGTGTGAGGTGATATCACAGTGTTGTTTTGATTTGTATTTCCCTGATGATGAGTGACATTGAGCATCGTTTCATGTGTCTGTTGGCCATCTGAATGTCCTCTTTGGAGAAGTGTCTATTCATATCTTCCACCCATTTCTTCACTGGGGAGTTTGAGGTTTTAAAAATACAGTGTATGTTAAATGATCAGAACCAGTTCTGGCACTGGTCAGCTGTCAGCAGTCACTGCATTAGCTTCCTGAATGTTCTTTTGTTTCTTCTCCTTTTCTCCAATTAGCACCTTTGAACTTGATGTCCTACCTACCTGGAATCTCCCAGATATTTACGTTAGAGGCACCTATTCATCATTCTGGTCACCTTCTATTCACTCCAGTTTAGGCACAGAATCCATGTGCCCTCCCCCACCACCATCGCCTAGCATTCCCTCACCAGTAACCTGTTTTCTTTCCTTCATAATCTTCACATCATCTGAAATTATTTTATTTACTGGTCATCTCATCTCACTGGAAAATTAGTTTTAATATAGAACCCTGAAAGAGTGCTTCCCAAGTGAATGAATGAATTTAAGTATGCTTTGTCATTTATACTATAAAGTGGAAGAGGAATGGGAAACTGACATCATCTCCTTAGGGCAGTGTTTGTTAAAGTTTATTTATTTTGAGAGAGAGAGAGAGAGAGAGGGAGCAGGGGAGGCAAGGGAGGGACAAAGAGAGAAGGAGAAACTCCCAAGCAGGTTTCACACTGTCAGCATATGCCGGAGTCCATCCTGAGGGAGGCCAGCTCCTGCTTCAGGAATTCTGGCAGGTCCAGGGTTCCCTGCGTGAGGGCTGGTCTAGGACAAACAACACAGAGTCAGTCTCGTATCAGGACTGCCCGAAGTTTATTATTCTCTTAGGGTTTTAAGAATTTTTTCTAAGCACAGCAAGTATACATTTTGCAAAGATAGACAGGATGAGATCATTCCAACTTCTCAAGGTTCCCAGTAAAAAAAACTGACTAAAATGACCTTCACACTTCTTAGAACTACAAAGGATACTTGTTTTTTAGATTACATAGAATGTTTAAACAATCAGTGTATGAGGGAAAAAATAGCTCACATGTAGTCAGAGCATAACTAGTGGATACATTTTGGTAAATATTATGTGTTGAAAGAATAAGGACAAAGTATACAGATATCAGTTAAAGGCTCTGACTACAGTTGAACGACTATGTGAAAAACATGTTTTCTCTAAAGTTACTCCCTAAGATCATTTATTATCTACTGACCACTAATAGTATCTTAACCCAAAGTCTGCAGCAATTACCACATTCCTGAGGGTCGGGTTGCACTCTTTAGTATAGTGAGAAAAGGTTAAGAATTATATTTTATCTTATTACTATTGAATGATTTTCTTTTTATTTCTACAATAATCAACACTATATGTCTCTAAGGCTTATAACACTAAATAAACACGTCAGAACCTATTCTGGCTGAGGGGGAGGGCACTGGAGCCCTTTTGCTTCGCCCTGCAGCTACCACAGCAGGGGCTTTTCTTGAGAGTTCTTCTTAGACCCAGGTTAATGATATTTCTTAGGCCCTGTACCGATTTTCCTGATAGCCCCATAGCGACTGTGCCTGTCTTAGGTTGTCCCCCCTCTGAGGGATCTTACCCATCACTGGCTAACCAGCCATCCTCTGGGGTCAAACAGGGCAACTTGGATTGGAAACCACAGCTCCATGGCTTCCCTGCCCAGCACCAGGCTGTAGACACCCTTGCCTTCCAGCAGGGTCCAGGCTCTGAGCAAATGGTCTTTGAACCTTAGGTCTTTACCCTGGGCATCTCCATCATGGCTATTGTCTTCTGGTCCCCGGCAAGCATAGAGCCCAAACATGATGCTTGAACTCATGCCCTTGAGATCATGCCCTGCACTGAAATCAAGAGTTGGACGCTTAAATGATTGTGTCACCCACGTGCCCTGAGAGCAGTGAGTTTTTGATGGACTTGTTCTCTGTTCTATCTCTTGTACCAACAGTGGCCCAGAGCTGGTGCTGGATAAATACTTTTCTTGAAGGACTGCTTTTTTCCCTTTTGAAGCCATTCACCACATCACACAGTAGTCCTACAGGGGATTCGAGGTCAGGGTCTGGCTGGAATTTCCAAGATCAAAGCCACCAGCAGTATCCAGTGGAATAATATTTGGAGAGGAACGTCTGGTGCCCACTTCAGAGACTCCAACACGTACCGGTGGAGAGCCTATACTGTGGTTAACAGGTGCTGCAGGCACGTGGAATATTGGCATGCCATTGTTCTGCCCTCAAGGAGTTGACGATTTCATAAAGAAGACAAGACTGATACCAATTTAAAAGAAAGATAAAATTAAGACTGTCAGAAATAGCAGTTGCTAGATTGGTAGCGGGGTGCCCCTGTCAGGATGCAGGAAGAGTAAAGGGGAATAATGGAGTAAGTGGGGAGATGTGGGGAAGGGAGGACAGGAGACAGCAGCAGTGAGGAAAGTGGCTGGTGGGGTCTTTGAGTGGGGGAAGTTGTGGAGTGGACCTGGGGTGGGAGATCTGATAGAACATGGGGGGTTGGCGATTGGGGAAAGGGAGGTGGGGAATGTACAGGAGGGGATCAGGGGTATGGGGGGAAAGCAGTGGGACAAAGGGCTGCCAGGCTCCAGAAGCCCCATGAGAGGGGCCTCATTAGGGAAGAGGAGTTGGAATAGCTGGAGGGAAATGATGCAGGGGCAGCGATATTGGTTTCCTTCCTACTGTGCATCTGCGACTCACGACCTTCCCATTTGAGATCCTATCTTTCCCCTCGGAGTGCTTATGTGGACTCGGATGAGCTCCTTCGGGAGAATGGCATCCCGCCAACCCTGCTACCAGGCCCCGAACCTTCTGTGTCTGTGGATGAACCGGAAGGAAAGGAGTCCACACCGTCCTTCCCACATGCACTTTGCCACAGATTATTGGGAAGCTCAGGCAATAATGATCATTATAATACTAGCTAACATTTATTTAGCACTTACTCTGTGTCAGTCATTTACACCTATCTTCACCAATAAATTGATAACATTATCCTCATTTTATAGCAGAGGAAACAGAATTACAGAGAAGATAAATAACTTTCCCAAGGTCACACAGTTGGTGGGTAGTGGAGGCAGCAACTTGAACGCAGGAGTCTATTTTCATAGGCAAGTGCTGCTTAGGCACTGGCCCAAAGAAGGCATTCCCGCTGCTCTGCCAAGACAAGATTATTCCTTCACCTTCATGTCTTCATTTCTGTTTTACCTCTGGGAGGTAGGTTGTTTATTTGTTTGTTTTCATAGCCCTTGGCTAAGAACCTATGAAAGGAAGCATGGCCCCTGTTTCAGAGGGTTCTGCTCACCTTTCTGCAGGCTCAGCGTTCAAGTTGATGGCTCCTGAGAAGCATCGCAGGAGCTGGTATAGAACCCAGGAAACTGCACCAAGGAATTCTCATGCTCTACGTTTTATTCATGTACTTTTTATTTATTTGAAAAAATTTCAAATGCAGAAAAGACTGCTACAATGAACCTCCATGTAACCATCATTCAGCTTCCATAATTCTTTTTTTTTTAATGTTTATTTTATTTTGAGAGCGATAGCGAGAGAGAGCGTGCATGAGTGGGGCAGGGGCAGAGGGAGAGAGAATCCCAAGCAGGCTCAGTCCTGTCAGCACAGAGATCAACGAGGGGTTCGACTTCATGAACAATGAGATCATGACCTGAGCAGAAATGAAGAGTCAGTTGCTCAACTGACTGAGCCGCCCAGGCATCTCAAAATTTTATTTTATTTAAGTGACCTCTATACCCAATGTGGGGCTCTATCTTAACAACCCTAATGGAGGTCAAGAGTCATATGTCTACCCACTGAGCCAGCCAGGTGCTCCTTCTGCTTCCATAATCGTTAACCTATGACCAATCTTGTTTTCTGTAACATCCTCCATTCCTTTCATCTGATTATTTTCAATCAGTTCCTACGTATTATATCAATTCATCCATCAAGATTTCAATATGGATGTAAATTATAGTGGTTATTTCTAAAAACATAACTGGAACATCAAATTTACACCTGGAATCAAAATAAATCATCAGTATTCAAACTGTAAAAAGGAATTAAATAAACAGTATCAATAATTAAGACCATAGAAGTCAGTGTGGTCTTCTGAAATAAGAAAGCACTGGGAACAATGCCTACTGAGCTTCGGCCTCTGTGCCTTGGATTTTTCCTGTGCTGAATTAAACAAGGGAGGGAGATGGAAACGTAGCTAAATTTTCATCTGGTTCTGGTATTCCAGTAGTTTTCAACCAGAGGTTTCATTGTGTACCTCTAGGTCCACACATGGCCTCAAAAATTTTATTAATAATTTTCTAAAGTATTGCATACCTTTCCCCTGCCAGAAGGCAAACTTCCTGATGGTCAAGAACTTATCAATAATGGAAAACTTGCCTCTTGTTCACTGTGAGATCCTCAGAGCCTAGAACTGTGCCAGAATCAAATCTTTTCCACTTTTTGTAACAAAATCCATTAGCTACATAAAAATCATGAGGCATCAATCATTTTGGAAATTTTTTCAATCCAATAATTTGATATCACTATAAATCTCATTTTTCCCTTTTCATAGAAGTACTTAAATGATCATGATGGGGAGCCTGGGTGACTCAGTTAGTTAAGGGTCGGACTTCAGCTCAGATCACTATCTCTTGGCTCATGCGTCTGAGTTCAGCGTAGGGCTCTGTGCTGACAGCTCCGATCCTGGAACCTGTGTCAGTCTGTGTCTCCATCTCTCTCTGCCCCTGCCCCCTTCACCCTTTGTCTGCCTGTATGTCTCTTTCCCTCTCAAAAATAAACATTAAAAATTTTTATCATGATGGTATCATGTGCCTCGGAAATACCACTATCGAAAGGTACTTTAGGAATTGAGGGCCAAAGAATCGACTGAACCAAAGAAGGTAACCAAAATGAGCCCAAGCAGATGTCTCACCAGGTAAGCCTCACACTCTTTGTGTAGCAGGATGGAGCAGTAATAAACACGCAGGTATTTCAAGTGGAAAGGATCAGTACACCTTACTTGTTCTGCCTTAATAACAGACTAGACTGTCAGAAAGGAAGAGATTTGGAAAGCAGCTACTCCTCTCTCAAAGCTGTTGGGCTCAGTGTGGGGTGTGAGCGCATGTCTGCAGGAGGCCAGATGGACTCAGCTGACCTCCCCTGCATGGACTCCAGCTGGCCTCCCCTCAGTTAGTTTCAGCAGCTCAGGGGTCAGCCTAGAGGGGAGCTCTGCTGGTTTGGTTTCTCTTTGCTTTTGCACCAACCTGCTGGACACCCCCACCCCTGCACCTGCTGCTGAGGGTCCTCCCAGGGGATCATTTACTCTGTGACTCAGCCACTGACAAATTCTATAAAGGGGCTGAAAGAATTCAGTCTTTATCTCCGTGTATGGCTCCGGATACTTGTTAGCCTTTCACTATATTCAATTTGACAAAGTCCCTCACAAAGCCTTGTATCAGTTATACTGACGGTTGTTTTCTTTTTTTTTTTTTTTTCTTTTTGTCAATTTCTTATCTGTTTCAGCTGGACTTTCCTTTTCTTTCTCTCTCTCTTTCTTTCTCTCTTTTTTACATTTATGTGTTATTGAGAGCGAGAGAGAGAAGGAGCGTAAGCTAGGAAGGGGCAGAGAGAATGAGGGAGATATTGAATCTGAAGCAGATTCCAGGCTCTGAGCTTTCAATGCAGAGACCAACACAGGGCTTAAACTCACCAACCATGAGATCATGACCTGAGCCAAAGTAAGATGCTCAACCTACTAGGCCACCCAGGTGCCCCATTTTCCTTTAACCCACTCCTTCTCTCCTCCATCCCAGTTAGATGGCACCACTATTCACACAATGGATCAGAACAAGAATCTGGGAGTCAAACTTGATTTCTCTCTTTCTTTCTTTCCCTACATTCAAACCAAAAACAATTTCCTGTAAACTTTATCTTCTCAAAACAGTGCAATTAAGTATTATGACTCCATATCCCTTAACTATCCTAGTTCGAGCCACTATTATCTTTCACATGAAAGAATATAAGAGCCTCATATACGGTCTTCCAATTTCCATTCTTGCTCCTATAATCCAAGTCCAATCAGCTGCAAGAATAATCTGTCCAGTTCAATGATACATCTAATGTCACCTCTCCCACTGACCCTATGCTAACTCCTTATCGCACTAACATTCAAACTCCTGAGACCTCTATGTGATAAGGCATCTGCCTGGGTCTCTGACCCCACATGTAATATGTCCCCCTTCAGTCCCACAAGCCCATTTTCTTGTCCTTGGAGCACACAAACAGTCCACACTCATTCAAGTTCCCATTGTAGGGATTGTGCACCATCTTTTCCCACAGGTGGCTCTGCTGTTCCCGCTCCGTCGTCTCTAGAAGGAGGCCTCTTCTGTCTGAATTGCTACCTCCTATCAGGCACAATGACCCCACAACACTTTATTTTCCTTAAAACATTTCTTCTTGTCGGAAATTATCTAGCTTATTAATGGGTTTCTCTGTTTTATTCTGCTCTCCACACACAGAGATGCAACTTCCATGACAGTTGCATCCGTATGTTCCCATTTCCTATATGTCCCCAGTGCCTAGGGCAGGGCCTTCCATATGGTAGGTGTAATAATATTGCACTGGCATAGGACAGTTTACATACAATCACTGAATTTATGTTTTTCCTCAAAAAGACAGGATTTGGCCATTTGGATTCTTTTCAAACTTCAGTTTTGGCTCAGACCTGGTGACTGAGATCTCAAATTATGGATTCAAACTGAACTATTAGTCCATATTCATATTGTACTACCCTTGTGGTCATGACTGGTTCACTTTGCATCTCTGAGATGCAGTTCTTTAACCTGTAAAATGCAGATAATAACAGTTCTTAAGCCATAGGTTTGTGTGCAGATTCCATAAGATAATGCATGTAAAAGCTTTGAGCCCAATGTCTCGAAGTGGCAAACACTAAATACACACTATTACTATTATCAGTGTTGGTTTTGCACTCTCAGTAGTCACCGCCGTAAAGTAGAAGGGGTAGATTTTGCCATCAGAGACTACGCCTCTTTCATTAGCATCCATTCATTTATTTCGTGGATTTTACTTCTAGTACAATCAGTACTTGGTCAATCAAAGTACAACTAGACCAATGTCTGCTACTTGCTAGGTAACCAGGGAACAGTTTCAAATTTATTGAACACTTTAATAAACATGGAAATAACCAAATGCGAGATACTTTCCTTAAACCCATAAGACCTAAAGTACAAATACCTCAAGAGGTTTAGTAGCTTGCTCATGTTTACCTAGTAAGGAAGAGACACAGCCAGAATTTGGGCCCAGGCCGATGACTCAGAGAGTTCGTGTGCTAAACCCTTAGTCACCCAGTTCGTCACCTCACCTCTCCTCCTAGGAAAAAGACCAAGAAAGACAGCCACATAATACCATATGTTAACCACTAGAAGAACACCAAATACAAGAAGAGGCAATAAAACAAGAATTTACAACAACCTTTTGTTGTCCAGCCACAGTTCCAGTCAGGACATAAATGTCTGTAAGAGAAGGGTTTTAACTCTAAAGAATGACTCATTGGGCACTTGTGCTCAGGGAAGAGTCCTAAAGAGCTCCCAGAAGTGAGAGTCTACAACTGCAGGGTGGTGCCTATGTACTTTCTTCTATTTATTTATTTATTTATTTATTTATTTATTTATTTATTTATTTATTTATTAAATATAATTTATTGTCACATTGGTTTCCATACGACTCCCAGGGCTCATCCCAATAAGTGCCCTCCTCAATGCCTGTCACCCACACTCCCCTCTCCCACACCCCCCATCAACCCTCAGTTTGTTCTTAGTATTTAAGAGTCTCTTATGTTTTGCCACCCTCCCTCTCTGTGGCTTTTTTTCCCCTCTTCTCCTCGCCTCTTCTCCTCCCTAGTGGTCTGCTAAGTCTCTCAAAATCCGCCTATGCATGGAAACATATGGTATCTGTCTTTCTCTGACTCAGAAGTTTCAGTTAGTATAAAACCCTCCAGACCCATCCATGTCGCTACAAATGGCCAGATTTTATTCTTTCTCATTGCCACGTAGTATTCCATATATATATATGGAATACTATATACTTGTATATATATATATACACACACACACACACCCCACAGCTTCTTTATCCATTCGTCAGTTGATGGACACTTAGTCTCTTTCCATGATTTGGCTACTGTTGAAAATGTTATAAACATTGGGGTACATGTGCCCCTATGCATCTGCATTCCTGTATTTCTTGGTAAATTCCTAGCAGTGCTATTGTTGGGTCATAGGGTAGCTTTATTTCCATTTTTTTGAGGAACCTCCACATAGTTCTCCAGAGAAGCTGCACCAGTTTGCATTCCCACCAACAGCATAAGAGGGTACCTGTTTCTCCACATCCTCGCCAGCATCTATAGTTTCCCGATTTGTTCATTTTATCCACTCTGACCAGCGTGAGGTGGTATCTCAGTGTGGTTTGAACTTTCTTCTAATGATGCCATGGGGCTAATAAAATGAGGCATGGAGATCATCAAGTTAGAAAGGCATGTGAATGTCTTCACTGAGGCTGCAGACAGAGCTTCAGCTGAGGATCTTGACTGTGTGTGTAAGATCCCAGAGAATCATTGAGATAAATGACAATGATGACAGCCACAGCAATGTGAGGAAGGGTCACTCTGATTGGGAGGGGCCTTCTAGCAATGATAATCCTGATAATCCCCCTTGACGGCAAAGCCCTTTGCTGTTTTAAAGACATACGCATGGGCATTCCCTTCCTTGCTCTTCCAACACCACTGAGGCAGCCACATCTGGTGTTATTAATCCTATTCGACAGATGGAGAAACTGAGGTTTAGATGAAGAGAAAGATCTAAGATGCAAAACCAAGTTTCCGGAATCCAAGAGCATCCCAGGTTGAAGAGATGGTCCCCAAACAAGATGCAAATTCCCTAAAGGATAGATATTTCCCCAAAATAAAATTTTTAATGGTCTCAACTGAGAAGCTCAGTTGTATACACTCAACTCAGTCCCTTGTGTTTGAGATTCTCATGGGAGTAGATAGATCTTAATCCCACAGCCTTCAATCCTCCCCCCAACCTCATTTGTGGCAAAGGCAAATATATCACCCTGTAGCAAGCGTTTTTCTAAGCAGACACTTACTGTAGTGTCTGGAAGGAAAATCGAAGCTTAGAAATCAGAAAAAATACTCTAGGAATTTTATCTCTGGTTCTTTGCAGAGTCCAGAAAATCTTCCTCCAGAAAAATCAAAAGTCGAAACAGGGCACCAGGATCTACTAAAGGGGTGAGTTGGGAGCATTTTTGACATTCGGCTCATAAAACACTTGAATCCTGTCAAATTGCAGTAAAAGATTTAGAACTAAAATAATCCACCTTGGTTATCAGTTAACACTTTAGGAATGGGAGAAATCAGGTCCACATGCAAAGATTTCTTCATTTCAGAATGTCTCTGAGTACAAAAGTAGTTGCCAGGGACCAGAGGGTAGGGGACACAGGGAGATGTTGGTCAAAGGGTACACACTTCCAGCTATAAAAGGCATTAAGTTCCAGGGATCTGATATACCTCACAGCGACTACAATTAACAACACTATATTGTGAAAGTGGCTGTAAGTGTAGATTTTAAATATTCTCACCATAACAACATGGCAATTATGTGAGGTGAAGGGTAGGTTAACCACCCTTATTGTGCTAAACATTTAGCTAGCAATATGTATTTATCAAATCATCACATTCATGCCCAACTCATACAATTTTATTTTATTTTCTTATATTTGATTTGCTTATATTTTAATAAAATTTATTGGCAAATTAGCTTACATATAATACCCAGTGCTCATCCCAACAAGTGCCCTCCTCAATGCCCGTCACCCATTTTCTCCTCTCCCCCAACCCTCATCGACCCTCAGTTCCTTCTCTGCATTTAAGAGTCTCTTATGCTTTGCCTCTCTCCCTGTCTGTTTGTAACTATTTTTTCCCCCTTTCCTTCCCTTATGGTCTTTGTTAAGCTTCTCATGATCCACATATGAGTGAAAACATATATGTCTCTCTGACTGACTTATTTCACTTAACATAATACCCTCCAGTTCCATCCACGTTGGTGCAAATGGTAAGATTTCATTCTTTCTCATTGCCAAGGAGTATTCCATTGTATATTTAAAACTTATCTTCTTTATCCATTCATCAGTTCAAACACTTTTAAATGTCAAAAAAGCTGGGGGTGGGTAAAATATCTCTGAAAGGTGTACAGTAAAAGTCTACTGTAACTTAATGTAGAAATTTCTCCTAATTAGAGCCACACTTTTTAATTATTGATAATATGACTCTCTATTGCCTTTTTCCCTTAACTTGTGGGGCAACATCACCGTGCATTTGTTCAAATACTTTCTCTGCTTGGAGTTGCCTTCCCTGGCCAAACAGAGCTCTATCTTATACAATTCCAAACATTTTCCTAGAGCCAACTGTAAAGCCACTTATTTTAGGGAAGCTTTCCATATCTTCTAATAAAATGAGATTATTTCCCAAAGTAAAATCAAACACATGTGGTTTGTATCTCATTTTGGACACTATTAACTCGCATTTTTGCCACAGAGAACCAACATAAAAATCAAACTTGACCACTGTAGATGTAACTTACTCAGCATTTTAGACCCTAAGTCTGCCTATTGATTTTAAAAACTGAGATGTTCAATTTTTCCTTTGGACTAAATTAACGTCTTTTATCCCTTAAAATGGTAATACCCTTATTCCTCTAATGTCTTGTAAGGAGGTGCCTTTGATTAAAAAAAAAAAAAAACTGGCAGCATTTTGGCTTACTGAGAGATAGTATGTCTGTAACATGTACTTTAAAGACAATTAAAGGGGTGTAAAATACATACAAAATATTTAATAATTATAAAAAGGTACATAGAATATATAACAAATACATGTAACCACCAGATAGGTATGAATATAAAATATCACCAATACCATGGAAGCCCCAGTATTGTATCATATTGTAATTAGTCACAAAGCTATTTTCCTCAACCTTATGATTTTAAAATTTGAGTGGGGAAGTGTAGCCCTAGTGAGTTCATTTTCACTGATGGATAATATTCTATTTCTTTTTTTTTAGTTTTGAAATTTTAATTTATTTTGAGAGAGAGAGAGAGCAGGGGAGAGGCAGAGAGAGGGAGCGAGAGAGATTCCTAAGCAGACTCCGCAACATCAGTGTAGAGCCCAATGTGGGGCTTGAATACAGAAACTGTGAGATGACCTGAGCTGAAGTCAAGAATCAAATGCCACCAGTCAAGTGCTACCACAGGCCACCTGGGGGCCCGATTATATTATTTTTTATACCATTATTTATTTAATCATTAGTTGTTTGTCTTCCTTTTAATTCTTTGTCTATTATATCACATGGCTTGATCTACATTTTAAATATCCAATTTGACAATCATTGCATTTTTGATGAGTTCATCCCATTTATATTTATTATCCTCACTAATTCATTTAGACTTATTTATGCCTCCTCAGGGGATTTCTGTTTGTCATGTAATGTTTTTATTCCTTTCTTATGTTTATTTAAGATGACTGATTTTTAAATTCCTGGTAGTGCCCCAAGTTTTAAAAGAAATCTTCAGTTTCTCTTTTGTAAATTTTGGAAATATGTACATCTAAGTACAAGTTGAAAGCACAAGAATTTTAGAGCACCTTAAATGTAATAAACCCCCTAATCTAATATATTAGTGCTAGCTGATATTTCAGTTTGTTGACCACTTCCCAATGGAAAATATTATTAATAATTTATACTTCCTCTATTTATTCCAATTTTCTCACCTATTTGCCAATATCCACGTTCATCATGTTTTCTTGTTTCTGAGACTTTTTAAAGGATCATATTACTGTCTTCTGACAACAGTCTTTAAAAGCATATTTAGTGCAAGACTACTGATGGTAAACTCTCTCCATTTGTTTTTGCATTAAAATGTTTACTTAATCCATGGTTTTCATCAATTTCTTACGTTGAAATGTAAAATTTTCATAAAAGTTAAAATGATGCAGTGAGCACTGGGATACACTGTACCTAGATGAATCAATGCTTTCTCTTTCCCTTTTGCTGGATCTCTATACAGACAAATGGACAGATAAGATATTCGGCATGTACCTCCTGGAAACAAAGAAAATCTCTGTGATAACCACCTGTTCCCACCTAAGAAACTTGAGACTGATAAAATTACATTATCTCATATATACTCACTATCCTAATTCCCCCACTTGTCTCCACAATATTTTAAGTAGGTGTTGTATTTTCAGATTCAGGGACCAATGAAGGATTGTTTATTGAATTTAGTTGTAAAGTCTTTCTAGTCTTATTAAATCTAGGATAGTTCCCTGTTTTGTTTTCTTTTGCTTGTTTGTTTTTTATGAAATGAACATTTTTGCAGTGTCTAAGCGAGTTGACTTGTAGAATTTTCCATCATCTGGATTTTTTCAAGTTGCTTCATAATGATTAGATTCAAGATAAACTTGTTTGGCATTAAAGCAACATAGGTAATGCCGTTGTCCTTCTTCTACATATACACATAAATGTGTATCTAAAATGAGAGGACTATATGGCATGTAAAGATGGGAGTTGCATGCTAAGGATACTTGTAGGAAGACACTCTGAAGTCTTCGAACATATGTAGACCATGAACAGATCTCAGAAAATTTCTAACTAATGCCACTAATTTCAGGAGCTTGACCAGGATTAGAATGATAAGTGGCTGAGAAAAACTACAGGCATTGAAAAGGTGCAAAATCATATTGTAATATTGCTTTCAGCAAATACAGATACCTGCTTAATATAGTGGAAACGTGTTAATCTGTATTTGTTAGAATCACACATATTAGAAGTTGATCTTATTCTATGAAACATCCTTTATTTTGAAAATGAATGCTTGATTCACATCACAATTTTTATATTGTAATTACTTATCCAAGAAATAGAAGAAATCTGGAAGGCAATGTAAATCCTGTCGTGAGTGCTTGACATAAGAATCTAATTCAAAACAGGTGGCTGATATAGAAGAGCCTTTTTCCTTCAAGACATCAGAAAGATTTTCTTTCTTTTCTTGGTCTTTTCTAGGCTTCAGTAGCCATGCTGAAAGAAAATAGCACTGAAGTGACTGAATTTATTCTTCTAGGATTTGGTGCTGAATACAGCATTCGATACCTCCTCTTCATTGTATTTCTGGTCATCTATGTGACCTCCATGGTGGGTAATATTGGAATGATCCTACTTATCAACACAGATTCCAGACTTCAAATACCCATGTACTTTTTCCTACAACATTTGGCTTTTGTCGATATCTTGTTATACCTCAGCTATCACTCCCAAGATGCTGCAAAACTCCATATTAGAAAACAAATCTATATCCTTTGAAGGCTGTATAATGCAATCACTCGTTTATGCCACATTTGCAACCAGTGACTGTTACATCCTGGCTGCTATGGCAGTGGACCGTTATGTAGCCATCTGTAACCCACTCCACTATCCCATAATCATGTCCCGAAGAGTCTGCATCCACTTGGTAGCTGGTTCGTAGTCATGGGTTCAATAAATGCTTCTGTGCACACGGGTTTTACATTTTCACTGTATTTCTGCAAATCCAATACCATCAATCATTTTTTCTGTGATGTTCCTCCAATTCTTGCCCTTTCATGCTCCAACACTGACATCAACATCATGCTCCTTGTTGTCTTTGTGGGATTTAACTTGATATTCACTGTGTTGGTTGTCATCTTTTCCTACATGTATATCATGGCCGCTATCCTGAAGATGTCTTCTGTTTCAGGGAGGAAAAAAGCCTTCTCCACATGTGCCTCCCATCTGACAGCAGTCACCATTTTCTATGCAAGCTTATCATACATGTACTTACAGCCTCAAGCTAGTGATTCCCAGGAGAATATGAAAGTGGCCTCTGTATTTTATGGCATTGTGATTCCTGTCTTGAACCCCATGATCTATAGTTTGAGAAATAAGGAGGTAAAAGAGGCTCTAAAAGTGATGAGGAAAAAGTTCTTTTAGGTTGGAATCAAGCCATTAAAATTCAGCAAGTTGAAACATCAAGTAAGGATGTTTGATCACTATTTAGTGTTTCTGAAGTTGGGAACATGTTCACGTCTTAAACTAATGTTACCTCTTTTGTTGGGAGCCATCTTGAGCATGCAGGTTGAGCCACTCCCCTGTGTGAACAGGCAGTCGCAGCAAGGCTCCTGCCAATCAAATGGTGCTCAGTCTTACCTCCTTCTAAGTAACTTTTCAGGCTTGGATTTCTTGAATTGCCCTTGTTGGCCTAAAAGGATGTAATGCTCTTTTGCTTTATGACATTCAAATAAAAAAGGGGACCTGGAATGTGATGCATTGATGGATAACATCTAAAGGAGACTTCGTAAATGTACTCATTCGTAAGCAAGGGACAAGCTTTGGGAATTCTGTCCTTGCCAGATGAGTTGCACCTCCCTCATTGTAGTTGGAAGAATAGGCAGAATGACTCCTGGCCTGTTTATAGATAATTAACATAGGCCTAGATAACACCCTGTTTTTGCCCCCTGCCTTAAATTGATATGCTAATTAACTTGAAAACAACTTGCAAGATTGAGGAAATTGGTGCTTTGCTGATAAAAACACATGTTGTTCAAATTGTGCTTACTGATGGGATGTCACTCATTGCTGTAATGTCACCTACTACCTTTAAATAAAATACTGGGATCAGTAGGGCAGACACACAAGTGCCTGCCTGGTTCCAGAAACCACGCAGTTCTCTTGAGTCGTTCATTGTGTCAACACCGTTCATTCTTCAGAAATTCCTGGACTCAGCCCGAGCAGGATTCCGGCACTTTTTCAATAGATAAATTATTTAAATGCCATAAATACAGTAACATCTCATGGAACAAATTTTCTCCCAAATATAGTTTGAGAAATATGTCTCACACCATCCATACTTTATTGATATTGTTTTTATTTTATTTTTTAAACAATTTTTTGTCAAATTGGTTTCCATACAACACCCAGTGCTCATCCCAACAAGTGCCCTCCTCAGTGCCATCACCCACTCTCCTCCCTCCCATATACTCCTCAACCTTCAGTTTGTTCTTAGTATTTAAAAGTCTCTTATGTTTTGTCTCCCTCCCTCTCTGTGGCTTTTTTTTCCCTCTACCCTCCCCCATGGTTTTCTGCTAAGTCTCTCAAAATCCACCTATGCGTGGAAACATATGGTATCTGTCTTTCTCTGACTGAGTTATTTCACTTAGCATACTACCCTATTGAGATTATTTAAGATATTAAGAAGTACGTAAAGATTTTACAAAGTATTGAGTTAGTTCAAATATATTTCATATACGTTCTTGAAGGCTAGGAAAACCTCAGTTTTGAACATAATCAATATTAGAATTGATGGTCATTAATTTCCATTCACTTAAACGTCTTCTCTAAATTGTCTACAAAAAGACCATATGTTCTATTCCAATTATGGTATACACTTGAATGTTAAATAAGTGCAGTGCTTTGAAAAGTATCTCATGACTCTGGCTATACTTCTTGATATTCCCATATTGGTTTCATTCCCTAGCACTTGGAAACACTTATTTCTTATGTGATATTGGACCTATGTTTGTCATTAGTTACCGTCTTTATTCTGAATCTGTCTCTTTCTTGAATAAGGTAAGAAAAGTTTCAAAAGTTTTTTCTTTATCTCTCCCCCCAAAAATAGGAAACCTAGAATGAAGAAGGATCCAGAAACCTAATCAATTCATTCATGAAAGGTGTACCATTTTAGTCTAGGCAAATTACTTTGAACTATAGAAATTCAATGAGAAGTTGAAGGGAGGCCCACATCTCTTTGAATCAGGAGGATAAACTGTTGACAAGAGAGCTTTCATAGGTAGTTTGAGGGCGAGTGGTGAAAACCCCCACATGAGTCTAGAGGCCATTCTAGCTACATGAAAAAGCAAGTTCCACATGAAAATAATATCAGACAAATGATTTGGTCAGAAAAATGTGTTGTTAAGTCACAGCAGAAAGGTAACTGGCCAAGAGAAGAAGATATATTTTTCAAATATGATATCCTGCACTAATTCTGAAAGAAAAGAAAAATTAAACTGAAGTTAATGTGGGATGACCAGAATCTTCTCAGGAAAGACTCCACCTTTATAAAGGAGGAGACCTTCTATAAGGGGAAGGTCTGAGTACCTTCAAAGATTGAGATCACGGATAATTGCTAGAGAGTCATTGGCAAATTAGGGAAAGGTGTCCTGAGGTCATGGAAGGGAAAATCAGAGACTAAAGTACAATATGGTAACTATTGTTAAAATACTTTATTACATGTCTGAAATTTGGTCAGAGGGTAGAAGGTAAATGATAACCATGTAAAGTGATAGATATGGTAGCAGGTTTGATTTTGGTGATCATTTCATGATGGATACTTATATCAAAATAACAAGTTGTATGTCCCAAATATATACAAACTTTGTCAATTATACATTGTAAAGCTAGAGGGGATAAAAGATAAAACAAAGAAATTAGTAACGTTGAGAAGTCTAAGGGGCAAAACTGAAAATAGAATGCAAAATGCAGAGTCACATAGCAAGTTTAATACCGACGTGAAAGAAATCCCAAAAGGAATTTAGTTCTGTGACCAATGTACACAAGCAGTGAAATTCCTGAAATGTATATTAAGAAGGAAATGGCTGATCTTGGCCCTCACCAGGGAATTATTAATAATTGTTAGCAATTTTCCAAAAGAGAAATTTCCTTTCTGACGTCTGGAGTAGAAATAGTCTGATGTTGTATAATCATACACTGTTTCATAAAGCGCCAGCTACACTTACTGTTTCATAAATCATCAGCAGCCCTGACTTAAAAGGGCCCTTTGGGTCCCTATAAGGCCTGTCTCTAAAACATTATGATGGAGGCTCCATTCTTCAAACAAAATTTGAAGTATATGATTAGCAAGATGGTAAACTTTTTAGAAAATGTTAACTTAGACCAAGATAGAAGAAAACATAGCTTTACACAGAAAAGTTTGGAAAAAGAATGACACAGAGAAGAGAATACCTACAGAAGCTGAAAGTCAAAGAACTTTCTCTTCATTCCTTATGAGTATTCACCAGATCCTGCAAAATGTAGCTGATCATCTATCCATTTTTCTCTTACTCCTACCTAAAAGAACTCGTATTTTGTATGGAAAATGATGCATTCAGGTAAAAAGGTATTACATATTGTCAGGTTTCTTTATAGCTATGATGACATGGATCTCAGTTTGCATTCCTGGAATACAGACTTGGGTCAAAGTAATGTATGCCAAGGGGTAGAGTGGGAAATTAACTTTAACCTAAAGAACAGTCTGATCCTTGCCTGATTAGAGCAAGATCATATAGAAATTTATGGGTAACTCGAGATTTTCATGATAATTTGTATTTATATAAATCGGGATTTATGAATTAAAATGTACAGAGCATAAAAAAACCTAATTTATATTCATTTATTTTATTTATTTATTTACTTATTTTTATATTTAAATTTTAGTTAGTTAGCATAGGGGACAATATTGGTTTCAGGAGTAGAATTCAGTGATTCAGCACTTACATACAACACCCAGTGCTCATCACAAACGAGTGCCCTCCTTAGTACCCATCACCCGTCTAGCCCATCACTCAGCCACCGCCCTCAGTCCACCCATAGCTTGTTCTCTGTCATTAAGAGTCTCTTGTGGTTTGTTTCCTTTTCTCCTTTGCCCCCTTCTTACATATTCATCTGCTTTGTTTCTAAAATGAGTGAAATCATATGACATTTGTCTTTCTCTGATTGACTTATTTCACTGACCATAATTCATGCTAGCTCTGTTTGTGCCATTGAAAATAGCAAGTTTCATTCTTCTGGATGGCAGATTAATATTTCATTGTATATATACACCACATCTTCTTTATTCATTCATCGGTTGATGAACATTTAGGCTCTGCCCATAGTTTTGGTATTGTTGATAATGCTGGTATAATCATTAGCATATATCCCTTCAAATTTGTATTTTTTGTATCCTTTGGGCAAATACATAGTTTTTGACATTGCTGGATTATAGGGTAGTTCTATTTTTTTTTTTTTTGAGGAACCTCCATACTACTCTCCAAAGTAGCTGCACCAGTTTGCATTCCCACCAGCAGTGCAAGAGGGTTCCCATTTCTCCACATCCTTGTCAACACCTGTTGTTTCTTGTGTTAACGTTAGCCATTCTGACAGGTGTGAGGTGGTATCTCATGGTTTTGATTTGTAGTTCCCTGATGATGAGTGATGTTGAACATCTTTTCATGCTAGCTTTTTGGATGTCTTCTTTGGAAAAGTGTCTATTCCTGTCTTCTGTCCATTTCCTTTTTTTTAATGTTTATTTTTGAGAGAGACAGAGGCAGAGTGTGAGAAGGGGTGGGGCAGAGAAAGAATGAGACACAGAATCCTAAGCAGGCTCCTGTCTCTGAACTGCCAGCACAGAGCCTGATGCGGGGCTCAAACCCACAAACCGTGAGATCATGACCTGAGCCAAAGTCGGATGCTCAGTCGACTGAGTCACTCAGGCACCCCAGTCCATTTCTTAACTAGGTTATTTGTAATTTGGGTGTTGGGTTTGACAAGTTCTTTATAGATTTTGGTTACTAACCCTTTATCTGATGTGTCATTTGTAAGTATCTTCTCCCATTTGTAGGCTGCCTTTTGGTTTTGTTCATTGTTTCCTTTGATGTGCAGAGACTTTGTGTTTTGATGAAATCCCGCCAGTTTATGTTTCTCTTGTTTCCTTGCCTTTAGCAACATCTAGTAAGAAGTTGCTCTTACTGAGCTCAAAGAAGTTGTTGCCTGTGTTGTCCTCTAGGATTTTGAGAAATCTTAATTTTTAAAGTATGACTTATATATTTCCTAATTGATATATTTGAGAAATATATTTAACAAAAGCTCAAATTCTTAGTCTAATTAAAGGGTCAGTTTCACTATCATAACAACTGATCCATAAAGAAACTGATCCATGGGGCGCCTGGGTGGCTCAGTCGGTTGGGCGCCGACTTCAGCTCAGGTCATGATCTCGGGGTCCGTGAGTTCGAGCCCCGCGTCGGGCTCTGTGCTGACAGCTCAGAGCCTGGAGCCTGCTTCCGATTCTGTGTCTCCCTCTCTCTCTGCCCTTCCCCTGTTCACGCTGTGCCTCTATGTTTCTCAAAAATAAATAAACATTAAAAAAAATTAAAAAAAAAAAGAAACTGATCCAAAGTACACTTAAATTATCTAAGTCAGATGTCATGGTATGTAGTCTTTAAATGCAGAGTCAATTATCTCATAGAAATACCGTCTGATTGCACTGTGAAACCAAGTATCATACCATAGCCAGTTGCAGAATTAGTTACAGATCACATGGTGTTAGTGTTCTCTGCTCTTCTTTCTTTGCAACTTTTCAGCCGATGCTTAATCTTGGCTAGCCATGGAACAAAATGATGGCCCTGAAGTGAGTTCATTCTCCTGGGATTTTCTGGGCAACACAAGTCTTGGTGTATCCTCTTCATAGTATTTCTGATGATCTATGTGGACACTCTAGTGGATAAAATTGGAATGGTCCTATCATCAAGATTGATTCTTGCCGTCACATACTGATGTGCTTTTTCCTCCAACACTTGGCATTTGCTGGTCTCTGCTACACCTCTGCTATCACCCCCAAGAGTCTGTGAAACTTAATGGAAACAGAGCAATCCATCTCGTTCATAGGATGTACGGTGCAATTACTACTCTGTGGTGCTTTATTTTTTTCTTCTAGTGCCAGGCAGGCATCCCTGCTCTGCTGGTCTCTGTTTCTTTATTTAAAGACAGTGAGTGACATTACATCAGTGACAAGGCATTTTTAACAATTTTTCTTAGGTTGGCATATTTGTGAATCCCCCAGACTTAGAAGGAGACATTCTTAGATTAGGAAGTAACCGTTTTTATGATTTTGTTCCAAAATCCCACATTGTTTTTGAGGCAGAGAAGAGGAAATAACAAGAAAAAGTTTTTAAGAAGAAAGGAGGATTGTCATAGCCCTTGGTAAACAGAGGGCGCATATGCTGTTGCCTTGAGTCCTATGTTAATCATTCATAGATAGATCAGGAGTCATTCTTTCCATAATCTTTAACCATAATGGAGGAGGTATTATTCTCTTGGTAAAGACATAATCTCTAATGCTTGTCTAAGTTCTTTTCCTTTGTGAGTAAGTGAGCCTGTATCATAAGGGCTCACGTCTATCTCTACTTTATACAAACAGCAGTTTCTGTAAAAGTATTTTGTTATTGCCTCTTTATTATAAGGGAGCATGGGGATGGGAATTGCAAAAGGATTTATGAAATGTTAACCTCAGGAAGGCGCTCAATATTTGTTGTTGATCAGTGAAGCTACTTTTGTTTGGCTACTGTTTGTACCTTATCTATAAACAGTGCTTCTAACTTTTGGGCTAGGCTAACCTCCGGAGAAGGTCCTAAGTCTCTTTACAATCTCTCCTATCAGTCTGTTAAGCAAAGACTGAGAGAAGCTTTACAGAGATGTGCTTTGAGGTTTTATGGTGGGGCTGAGGGGATGTTTAACACAATGCAATACCTGGAGAGAAATCTAGTTTCAAGGAGTCTTGGGGACTAACGTCTACTAATTTTTAGCCAACTCATAACTGCTATTCTGTATGATCAATTTGTGCAACCTATTCCCAAGAGGCAACTTTAAGGTTACTTCTGGCCAGGTTACTCTCATTCAGATATTATCCATCAAGGCATCACACTCCAGGTCCCCTTTTTCATATGCCATAAAACCAAAGAGCATTGTATCCCTTGAGCCAACGAGAGCAGTTCAAGAAATCCAGGCTTGAAAGGTTATTAATAGAAGGAGATAATATTGGGATGCCATTTTGTTCAGCAGAAGACATTGCAACTTCTGCCTTATCCACAGAGGGAGACATCTCAACCTGTGAACCCAAGATGGCTCCCAACAACCAACACATATCAAAATCAAATGTCTCAAAACCAGGGATAAAGGGAAAATCTTAAATGCATTCGAAGGAAGAAAAAGACACATTGTGAATAACAGAACATAAGTAAGCATAAAACAGACTTCTTAGAAACAATTAAAGTGAAAAGACAGTGGTGCAACATCTTAATGTATTTAAAGAAAAAATGCTTTTATAACAAAGAAAATAATTGCATATCTATCCTTAACACCACACGGTGAATCCTTCCGACTTTGCAATGCACTCAAAAAGTACCCTTCTAATGTTAAATCACTTTTCACTTTTATTTAAGTTATTGTCCAGGCGTCTTAATTTCTAAACAGACAAATCAAGATGATGTATAAAGTCCTGTCATTATGCTACCATACCTAAACAAGTCTTGTTATCCTTGTATACTATCTTGCTCTCTCCCCACTAGATTCAAAAGTACTTATAGGAAGAAATCAAATATTTTTCACTTATATTACAAACTCTTCTCAAAGAAGCAATTTGCAACATGTTTGACCTGAAGTGAATTGCGGTTTATTGTATTGCTAAAAGGTTACTTGGCTATTATGTTTCATACACCAAAACCCTAGTCTGATGTTATCTTAATTATAGAGAATCAATTCTATACCCTTGTAATAAGTGAATATAAGCTTTTTTTTTTGAGGCAAATTATTATGCAAAACTTCATCATAGATAATCAGAGACTGAGGTAGCTTGAGTGAACACTAGCGCTATTATCCAATGATTTATAAAAAAAATACAAGCGCCTCCTTCATCCTTATGAGTTTTCACATTTTCTGACAAATGTGAGCATAAAGAGTAATGGGGAAATTGATACAATGAGATCTTTACCTTAAGAATTGTGAAAGGCAACCTGGAGAAATTCAAACACTGGGAATAAGTCTCCCGGAAAATCCTTTCATGGAAGATCAAATTACACCAGCATCATCCCATGGGCAAAAGCCATGGATGTTCTTCTTTTATGTTAGAGTGTTTATTATATTCCTGGAGACAGAATCAGACTCATTATTAGCTAACATTAGTACAGCCTTTCTAGGTGTTCACATATAGTAAGTAGATACATTATCTCATTGACTTTTAACAAAATAATCCTCATTTTCAAAATATGAAAAACTGGTACTCCCTATTTTCATGTTACGTAACTCAGTGGAGTTGATCAACCTGTTAGAGGCACATAACTAAATTATGGAACCAGGGTTTTTATTTAATTCCAGAGACTGCAGTCTTAGTTCAGATGAACGCACATTTCATATTAAGACTGGACTATGAGAAGAGGAACAAAATCCATTTAAATGCCTTAAACAGCTATTGAATGAAAACTTATGAACCTCACTGACCCCCAAGTGATCATTTGAATGGTCATTTGAAAGAGTGATATTTTTAACCATCTTTTCCCCCATTCAACATGGTCTTCCGTAAGCCCCAGCATGACCATCATGGGTAAGTGGCTTCAGTTGCTGAAAATCAGGGGATCCAGACCTTAGCAAGAGTCTCCACTGTGACTCCTAACTCTGAAAGGTTAAGAAATTCAAATTACAAATTCGAATTGTATAAGTTAATGATTCAAAGTGACTTGAACATTTTATGTCTCAGTTTTTCTCTCTGTAAATTAATGTTAATAATAGTCCCTAATTCACAGGGCTGTTGTAAGAATAGAATGAGCTCAACAGATGTGAAACCCTCGGTACAGTGTCTGACTCAGTAAACGTTAGCAATTATCATGATTATTCATCCATTCAACACACAGTTGTTGACAATATATGTTCCAAGAGCTATGCGAGTTGCTAGAATTGCACAAATGTATATGTCAGTGTACTCCATGGAGGGTCTCAACACAGATAAAACGATTCTTTTAATTACAAAATGAAATCAAAATTACAGCCACAGAAGATTTGAAACATCGTGGCAGCCCAGAAAATGGAGCCTAACATTGGAAGAAGGAAGGAAGTCTTCCCAGAGAAGGGAACGTTGCAGCTGCACTTTACTTTGATAAGCCACATAAATAGGAAAGCCAAGGAGGAATAATCGGGTGCAAAGCAATTGAAAAATTAAAAACAGTCATACCTTAGAAACATCATGCTAAGTGAAAAAAAGTAAGAATGAAATTTATAACGTTATACAGTTTCTGTAATATAAAGACTTGCGTATTACATGACAACCTCCATTTTACAAAAATGCGTAAGTAATCCAAATTTCTCACGAAATATACTGAATGGGAGGACACAGTTTAAAAGCATGTTAAAGGGAATTAAGATGGCAGAGGCTCAGGGTCACCCAAAGGTTGCCTCCTCCCTCAAACACAGTTAGATAAATATCAAATCATTCTGTATACCCAATAAGGCAATCTGAAGACTGAGAGGACAAAAATTCATGTCTACAAGGAGAAAAATGACCACTTTGTGGAGGGTAGGACAAGCGGAGAGTTGTTTTTTTGGAGAAAAGAACTACGGGGGCTGTGGAGGGGAGGAGGCATGCTTACAGAGACTACCTCAAGTTATGTTAAGCAGCAGAATGCAGTCTGGTTTTAGAAGTCTGATCCACTGGTTGGTTCATGCCTGGCTGGTTTAGCAGTGCTCCTGTGGGGAAGAGGATTGGAGAAACGGGAGCGGGCAGCATGGTCCGAAGACCCCGGGTCACATGGGGAGAAACAGTTCCCCTGCATGAGCTGCATTTGGGTGTGGTGTCATGGCTTCTCTGGGGACAGAAGAACTGGCAGCGTCAATGTGTTGCACTTTTCCCGAGCATAGGAATGAGGACAACAGCTGTGGGCAGTGAGCCTCGGTACTTGTTTTCTGCTGTGCTTTACCAAATAAACTCTGAACTACTGACAGCCGTGTGACTACTTTCCTGGGGCAAATGAGCAAATACCAAAAGGGCAGGGAACCCTCCCCCAGAGAGCATCAGCATCTGTCCATACTGTGTGAATCCCTAAAATTGCGAGTTTTGAAATGCAGCCCATATGCCTGAGATAAAACACAGGAGTATTAAGCTGCCTGGCAGGTGGGCAGCTCAGACACAGACAGGGTGAAGTCAGGGATCTGAAGAAGCTGGGGACACATGAGGGGTGATTGATCGCTCTTCTGTGAGGGCTTCCTGAAGAGTGGTGTGTGTCAACTTTCTAATCCAGGGATGAGAGAGCTGGGTGATGCCATTCTCCCCACCCCGCCAACAATGAGCACTGACCAACAGTGCCAGCAGTGTAAGCAGGAACTGCTTACACCAGCCCCACTCCCCTGCACCCTCAGGTTCATCTCCCTCAATTCAGAGCAACTGGGCCCCCCAAATTTCCTGCTGGAAGACCAGCATAAAATCCTCACATGCACCAAGTCTACTTATACAGTCCTGCAAAGTTTCAGCTCTATGGGAAAAGGATCCAGCTTCCTTTTTTTATTATTATTATTTTTTAATATTTGTTTTTATTTTTTGGATCTAGCTTCTTTTACCAAAATACACCTAGAACCTAGCTCCCCTCTCTTTTATTTTCTAGACAAAATGATAAGATGAAAGAATTTACTCCCCACAAAAAGAACAGGAAGTAGAAATTTTAGCCAGGGATTTAATCAGTACTGATATAAAGAATAAGTTTGAACTAGAATTTATTTATTTATTTATTTATATATTTATTTATTTATTTATTTATTTTAATGTTTATTTACTTTTGAGAGAGAGAGAGAGAGAGAGAGAGCAAGCAGGGGAGGGCAAAGAGAGAGGGAGACACAGAATCTGAAGCAGGCTCCAGGCTCTGAGCTGTCAGCACAGAGCCCAATGTGGGGCTCGATCTCGGGAACGGTGAGATCATGACCTGAGCCAAAGTCGGACGCTCAACCGACTGAGCCATCCAGGTGCCCCTGAACTAGAATTTAAAACAATAATTATAAGCATACTCCTTGGGCTTACAAAAAGCATAGAAGACTCTATAGAATCCCAGAAATAAGAGAGATAAATAAGAGAATTAATATCTTGTCATACTAAAATTAAAAATGTTATAACTGAGATGCAAACCAAAATGGATGCCATGACAAAGAGGATAGATGAAGCAGAGAGAAGAATCAATGATACAGAAAATCAAATTACAGAAAACAATAAAGCCTCAAGGAAGAGGTAAAGAAAAGTATTGAATAGGGAATGTAGAGTTAGGAACTCAGCAACTCCTTAAAGCGTAATAACATTTGTCATAGGAGTCCCAGAAGAAGAAGATAGGAAAAAGGAACTGGACATTTATTTGAGAAAATTATAATTAAAAACTTCCCTAATCTGGAGAAGGACATGGCATTGAAATCAACAAATCTCATAGGTGAACAAAAGCCAGCCATTATCAAGACATATCACAATTAACTTCACAACATACACAGCCGTGGAAGGAATCCTCGAAGCAACAAAGGAAAAAAAAATCTTTAACCTACAAGGGAAGATAGATGAGCTTCGCAGAAAATATATCCAGAGAAATTTGCAGGCCAGAAGTTAGTGGCATGATATATTTAATGTACTGAATATGAAAAATATGCAACTGAGAATACTTTATCCAGTAAGACTGTCATTCAGAATAAAAGGAGAGATAAAATGATTCCCAGATAAACAAACAGAAACTAATGGAATTCGTGACCACTAAACCAGCAGTGCAAGAAATATTAAAGCAGTCTATTTGAGTAGGGAAAAAAAAGACCAAAAGCAAAAATGACTAGAAAAGAACAGAGAACATGACCAGAAAAACCAAGTCTACAGGTAACACAGTAGCACTAAATTCATGTCTTTCTATAATCACTCTAAATGCAAATGGACTAAATGCTTCAATCAAAAGATATAGGTTATCAGAATGGTAAAAACAAAAACAAAGAAAAAACAAGATCCATCTATATACTGCCTACAAGAGACTCATTATAGATCTGAAGACACCAGTAGCTTGCAAGTGAGCAGATGAAGAACCATTTATCATGCTAAAGGACATCAAAAGAAAGCAAGAATATGTGGGTTTGGTTTTTGGCTTTGTCCAGCAAAGCCAAGTGGATGATGGACACTGAGGAGGGCACTCATTGGAATGAGCACTGGGTGATGAATGGAAACCAATCTGACAATAAATTATATTAAAAAAAAAAAAAAGACTCCATGCAAGTCAAGAAAGGTGAGAGGGAGGCTAAGGGAAGTCTCCCTGAGCTGCTCTCAAGCTCCTGTATTCATTAACCATACATTTAGGGAAACACTGCTCTATGTCAGTGTGCTATGTGCCAGTAAGAAGATATAGAAACATGTAGAAAAGCAGGGCATTCCCAAGACTACAAAAGAGCAGATGCAGAAAGCAGAGAGGAAGAAAAGATAAGCTATTCCATAGATAACATGGTCTAAGAAATTCATGAGCACAGGCTGGACCCAAGCCCTAGATATACATTAACTAGATGCCAGCCTGCTGTTTTCAGCAAGACAAGAAAGCAGTGTTCTGCTTTGCAGTGTGTTCCCTATAATCTCCTAACTCTGGACATAGCTATTTGGTTTCCCACATATCCCTTGTTTTGTTTGAAGAACCTTCTTGTTAATGGGAGTTGAGGAGGGCAATCATTCATCATTTATGATATCTTAAAGAGGTCTCCACAGTGTAGATCATTGGAGGGCTATAAGAAATACAAAAAAGATTAACAAGCAAAGAGCTCCAATATTCCAATTATGTAAACTGAGGCTGTGGAACCAGTCAGTTGGACTTAATCATTTCATATTGTCAGATAACTTCTGTTCACCATGTATCTGTGTTTCCTGCTGAATATCTAACAGTTGTTAATGCAGCCAAGAAGACAGAGCATTAATCTCAGATTGTAAATTAGTGGAAGAAGCTCTTTGTAGGTGTATTTTTACTACATCCTACGAGTGTTGAGACATATTATATTGTAAAGAAGTGACATGTTATCAGTCACACTGTATATTTAGATGATCAACAAGTGCCTGTAGGCGGTCCCCCATCCATTGGAGAGCTGCTTCTGCAGATTGCAACCTCTGCATTATATATTAACAATCCGTGTTTGAGTAACCATTGCTTTGGTGATATTAGTCATTATGTGATTGACTACTTTAGCACTATGGAAAGACTCTGTCTTTCAGAGGCTGCCTAACATGACAACAGATGAGATAAGGAAGACAATGAGCCATCCAACAAATCTTTTATGTCTCCACTTAGAAATAGCTTGGGCTAATTCGGCAAGACCATTGGACCCTTCCCAACACCTTGTTAGATTTATTGGCGGCAAAATTTTTTAAGATAAATATGAGATAGAAAGTTTGGTGATATAATGCCTTATACAGTTTGTGTACAAAGCCAGAAGAGGTACTTCAAAAATATAATGGGTTGTCAAATGTTATATTAACTGGCTTAAAGAAAAGGGGATCAAATATATGAGCCCAATGCAGTGATAAAAAAGCAGTAACAATCTGGATTAAAAAAAAAGATTAAGCAAATCATTACCTTAGCCGAGTTTTGAGAAACGACAGCTAAGTATGCCAAGACTCTGTCTTCTGGGATTGGCGGTGCTCTGACATGGCACATGACTTCGGTGGCATAGTGATTGAGCTTCTTAAGTTGTCCCCAAGTGACCTAATTTGCCTTGGTCGTTCGTGGGCATGCTCTCCCCTGGTATCCTTGTAAGGACATCTTGGCCATGTGAGGAAGAGGGTTGAGGGGCTGATCCAACTCATGGTATGGTTTAAATAGACGGGCAGGTGCCTTCCTGATGGTAGGAGAACATATGCATATCCCTTTCCTCATGCTATCAGTTCATAACATCCTTTCCATTATTATCACCTTGTGTGTGTGTTTTAAATTTTTTAATGTCTAATGTTTATTTATTTTTGAGAGAGAGAGAGACAGAGTGAGAGTGGGAGAGGGGCAGAGATAGAGACACAGAATCTGAAGCAGGATCCAGGCTCTGAGCTGTCAGTACAGAGCCAGAGGAGAGGTTTGAACTCACAGACAGACAGTGAGATCATGACCTGAGCCGGTCGGAGGCTTAACCAACCGAGCCACTCAGGCACCCCTCACCTTGTATGTCTTTAAGTAGCATCTTGGCTCTGATATTTGAGCTGGGAGATGGAACAAAATGCCGTTCAGCAGTTGTGAGGCCATGGAGGTCACCAATTAAAAAATTCAGAGTGTATAAAGATTTATATAGTGAATCCAAGGGGAGGCATTATGTAGGTTCTCCCTTTTTTGTTTGCGTAGCATTTGTTTTAAAGTGGCACGTGTATGTTCTATAAGAGCTTGTCCAGTAGGGTATATGCTATGCCTGCAATGTATTGGATATCCCAACTTTTGAAGAATTCTTTTACCATTGAGGAAAAGTATACAGGCTTGTTGACAGTTTTAATTTGTTGAGATTTACTTGCTTGTGAAAATGCATGTAAAAAATGATGAACGATATTTTTTTTTGCGTGTTCTCCTGTATGAATAGAGGTCATTATAAATCCTGAAAAGATGTCTACAGACATGTGGATAAATGTGTAATATCAGTTTGCCAAGGTCGGTTTGCATTTAGTCCTCTGGGGTTAATTCCCCGTTGTTTTGTCCTCCTGATTGCTGTTGACAATTGCTGTTGTAGGCAGCAACAATTTGTTTAGCTTGAGTAAACTTAAGATGGAATTGTTTAATAAGGGACTTATCATTTGATGAAAAAGTAGTGAGATAACTGAGGAATTTTAAAAGCCATGTTGTAGCCATAAGTTTCCTTCTGTTAGAAGTCCTCTATGTGATCTATATGAGTGATAAAAAGAGGGAGTGTCATTTATCTAGTAAGGATTATAAAGTTAAAGATAATGCAGTAAAGAGGAATCCTTTGATTTCCATATCACATAAAATAAGTATTGAGAATCTGCTACAATGTTAATAGGTTGGTTAGGAAATTGTTGTAAAGCCATAATAGTGAACTTTAATTACGTTCTTTGAGCAGATGTTTGTCTTTTAGAGATTATTTTACGCCATCTTTGATCAAGCCAAGCAATAGCAGATTTAGTAGTTTTCCTGAGAGGTGAGGGATGAGGTGAAACACAGATCTTCAGAGGGGAGAAGTATGAGATGGAAGCTTAGAGTTGCCAAGAATCTCTCGTTTTACTTAGGTTTTGACAAAGATTTCACTCATCAGTATGTACAAGTGTTTCATTAAATCAGAGAATGTTAGGATGAGAGGTAGCCTTACCGGAAGTCATGGAGTCCATCTGCCTAAATTGTTTTACTTACACATGTATTCATTCATTCATTGATTCAAGTTTTGACACAGAGGGCAGCTTTTCAAAATAAATTTTTGTTACAAAATGAAACATCTTTGTTGCAAAACAAGTCCAACAACTCAGATGAACCTGAAGTATCCCCACCCCCTGTTGGTCTTTGCAATGTCAAGTTACTAAAGCAACCAATGTTAACAGTTTGGCCAGTGACTTTGCACACTGCTCTCTATGATCAGGTATGTATGCACATACCAATATATTTTACACATTAGGTAGCTTTTACCCCCACCTTTTTTACCTTTTTTTTAATGTTGGAAGGTGGTCAACAAGAAGACCTGACCTCTGGGTGATCTGTGAGCTGGACTCTGGCAACTGGAGGCTCCTCACCCCAACCCTGTCCTGGAATGTGCATTCTGCCTGCCTCCTCTGTTCCCAAAAGCTGCCCCCAGGACACAGCCTTGAGATAGTGGTGTGTTCTTGGGATTCTCTGGACATCATATGTGATTGAACCCAGTTAAAGCCTCTATAGCATCTTTTAAGATTAGCAGGTGTCGGGGCGCCTGGGTGGCTCAGTCAGTTAAACGGCTGACTTCGGCTCAGGTCATGATCTCGCGGTCTATGAGTTCGAGCCCCGCATCGGGCTCTGTGCTGACAGCTCAGAGCCTGGAGCCTGCTTCAGATTCTGTCTCCCTCTCTCTCTCTGCCCTTCTCCTGCTCATGCTCTGCCTCTATGTCTCAAAAATAAATAAACGTTAAAAATTAAAAAAAAAAAAAAAGATTATTAGGTGTCAGGAGATCTAACTGCTGTGCCCAGAACAAACTCTTATGTAAGTTCTCTTGTCTGTTACACCTGCTCCCTACGATTCTGGAGTGGCCTGCTTATCTCTTGGTCTCTCTCTGCCTTTTGTGATGGAGGCCAGTTACTGATTCAGTGGGAGCTCACTAGGAAGTTGCAAACCCACACAAACTACGATCAGTCTTACAGATTAATGTTTACCTAGATTTTTTTCTCTTATCTATCAATGATTGTATCAGGACGTTTCCTCCAAACCAAAACATTAATATATAATTTGCTTTTTTATAATTAGCTGCACAACACTTCAAACAAAGAATGTATGTTTCTCTTAATGATCCGAATTGAGGTAGTTTCCTTTCTATCTCCCCTACAAATGATGTTGCAACATTTATGTCTGGTATTTATATTTCTACAGCACAGATATCCAAGTGTAAAAGAGCCAGATCAAAGATTATGTGAATTTTAATGGGAATCATCAAATTACGTTCTGAAAATGTGGCTGTTCTCTAATTAGCAATGGTGGCTAAGGGTGAAATTGTGGTCTATATCCATCGGTAACCTTACCAGCATTGCACACAATCATTGTAATATTTGCTAATCTGATAAATGAAATTGTATTTCATTGCCTTGTATTTTGATTTCATTTATTGAGCACTTGTGAAGCGTTTGGCCATTTTCATTTTCAGTGTCCCAGTTGTTCATCCATCCATCTGTTGGCCCATTTCTCCACTGTGTGTCACACATATGTACATATATAATCAGCATTGTCCCATTGAGACCTTAACATCTTCTCTCCAACAGAGGATTCCTGAAAAAATATTGCCTCCCCTCACCCTCCCTTTGAGATCCTCCTTGCAAAACCAGATCATCTTTTCCATCTCCAGAGTGATGCTATACAGTGGAGCACATTCCTGCCTGGATCCTGACAGGCAGGTGAAAACGTCACCTCCACAGCTTGTCAGTCTTGGCAAGTGGGGTTTGTTGGTTTGTTTTGTTTGTTTTTAACTCTCTGTACCTCAATGTTCCTTTATAAATGGGGATAATAATAGTGCCTGGCTCACAGAGACTCTGAAAGAGTTAGATGAGTTATTACATGCACTGTGCTCACATGCCACAGGATAAGTGATCATTAATGCCAGTTATTATTTTTAGGAACCTTAGTTGTAGAGACAGAATCTAGGAGTAAAAGGAAAACCCATAGTTCAAAGTATCACTGGTTTGGTTCAAGGTAAATCAGAGCACAGAAATTTGAAGAATGAGGTATCATTGTGCACTGAAGTGGTTGGGAAATATTTCATGGGTAGATTGGTTTGGAGAGATGGACAAGTTTGAGATGACCTGAAATCGAGAGGAAGGACTTTCAGGTAGAACTAAGGAGAGATGAACAGAGGGAGGGAGGCAGGAGCATTTAATTTGATTGGAATGAAGATTTATGAGGGAGAGAAGAAAATATCACATCTGAGGGGATAATGGGATAGGAAGAATAATGGTCTCCAAAGAGGCCCACCCCCTAACCCCAGGTGCCTGGAATTATGCTACCTTACTTGGTAAAAAGGGACTTTACCCATGTAGCTACCTTAAGGAACTTGGAATAAGGAGTTTATCTGCAAGGCCTTCTGGTCAGTCAGGAGATGTAAGTAGGGAAAATGGGCAGATATGTAACTTTGCTGGCTTTGAAGATGAAGGGAGGGACCACCAGCTAAGAAACATGGGAGGTTTTAAAAGTTGGAAAAAACAGGAAACAGATTTTCTTCTAGAGATTCCAGGAAGCAATGCAATCCTGCCGACATCTGATTGTATTCTGGTGAGACCCATGTAGGACTCCTCAGCCTGCAGAACATTAAAACAATACATTTGTATTATTTTAGCCACTAGGGTTGTGGTAATTTGTTAGGACAGCATTGGGAAACTAATGCAAATAGGGTGGATGACTTCAGTCACCCACTGTCTCTGGAAAACCTTCCATGATCCCCTAAAAGCGATATGATCTCTCACTTCTGAAACCACCATAGCATTTCCTCAGTCGCTCGTCTGGACTATTATCTGATGTTCAGAGTTCCAAAACATGGCCTTAAAAATGTCCATATCCTATGAAGTATCTGTATCAGAGAATTACAGAGAAGACATATTCTATAAGGATTTTTTGACTGACATGTAAAATAAAATAAAAATATTTCACAATCCATAATGATTTAAATGTAGCACTGAAATTATATCATACACTTTACTTAAAGAAGGTAGAACAAGGGCACCTGGGTGGCTCAGTCAGTTAAGCCTCTGCTTGTTGATTTCATCTTGGGATTTGTAGGTTCATGCCCTGCATCAGGCTCTGCGCTAACAGCATGGAGCCCGCTTGAGATTCTCCCTCTCTAGCTGACACCCCTCAGCACAATCTCTCTCTCTCAAAACAAATAAAAATACTTAATTTGTTTAAGTAGGTAGTACAAAGTCATTTTACCCTTTTCTTCTACTTGAAACCAACCAAAACCAGCAAGGAAACTGACAATAACAACCAGGAAAGATAAAGGAAATGGCACTTTGTTCCACTTCAAGAGAAGGAAATAATATGATATGAAAACTAGGATAAAGCAAATTCTATTATAGGAAAACGGTTTGCTTTGACATTGATAAAAATTTTCCCTCTGAAGAATGGAAACATTTAAAAAAAGATATAATTGCTTAATATCATGGCCAGTTACCTGGCTGACTGGAGGGGGTCCTCAAGAGGATGTAACTGCACGTTGACCATCCAACTGGACCCGGGCAATCAGACACTCTGAGCCCCTATCCACTGTCCTTGGAATGTACACTCTGCCCACCCATCCCACAGTGGGAGCCGTTTTCAAGGATCTAGCCTCAAGGGAGTAATGTGTTGTCCAGACTATCTAGATAGTATGTGACTGAACCCAGTTAAGGCCCTGTGTAAACTTCAAGGGCACACCTGGGAGGCTCTGTTGGTTAAGTGCCCAACTCTCGATTTCAGCTCAGGTCATGATCGCACAGTTCCTGGCTTTGAGCTCTGCATCAGGTTCTGCACTGACAACATGGAGCCTGCTTGGAATCCTCTCTCTCTCCCTGTCTCTCTTCTCCTTCCTTGCTGTGCTCTCTCTCTATCTCTCGCAAAATATTAATACACTTTAAAAGGTTGAAGCATGAAAATAATTGAAAAAAAAAAAAACAAAAACCGAATGTTAAGATTTGTGCAGACAGGCGTGGATTCTGCTCTATTGCTACTTCCCAAAAAAGCTTCGTCTGGAAGTTTTCTTCTTTATTAAACTCGCCACCTGCCATCTGATGTGGGCTGCCTCTTTCTTCAGTCTCTCGCTGCCCTCTGACTACAAGGCCCAGTTTTAGAACTTACCTGGGACATTCCCAAGTTTAGGAACCAACAACTGGTGAGCCAGCTAGGAGATCTACAAAATGAGAACTGGGGAAGAGGCATCAGGAGGGAAATCCCAAGTTGACCCAGGACCTCTGTAGGGGGAGGGGTGGCCTCTATGCAGATGCTGGTGGA
This sequence comes from Paguma larvata, assembly GCA_030068075.1. Lineage (NCBI taxonomy): Eukaryota > Metazoa > Chordata > Mammalia > Carnivora > Viverridae > Paguma > Paguma larvata. Next base: position 99,385,887 of record CM057831.1, on the reverse strand, counting down.
CTATCAGTGTGAGTGCAGAGGCGCCCCAGAGGCCAGCTGCTTCAATGCACCTGTTTGTGGAACTGCTGCAAAGTAGGGAAGAAATGGCCACACGGGGGGTGGGCCTCTGCTGTGGGAAGCTTGCCTAATCTTTCACCTATGCACAGCTACAGACCGAAGCTTGCCTTTGAAAGCAGAAGGGCTGAGGTTAGAGAAGAAAGTGCAGGTGTCTACTTTCTGCCAGCTTCGGGGCTGGCAGACAAGGTGTGCTCATGTAAAACTAAAACTGAATTCTCCTTCATCTGCTAAACCACGAAGTTTTCTTGGACTATTGGTCTATTCTTCATAAGACTGTGAAAAGGTTTTCATTCTCTTCTAAGTAATCTGCCCAGAAAACAAAAATTGTGTTTTATCAGAATAGTTTCCTGTGCTTCCTGTTGTCTTCTCTAGTCTGTGATTACTTAATAATCCATCTTCACTAGACTTACAGGAAAAAACTAAAAGATTATCAGAAAAATACAGTCCTCAAAGTTTTATTACTGTATGTAAGATATATAAACATAACTATATTTCAATGTTTGTGTACATCCTGGGAGAAAAGAAGCATGCTCAAGTTCAAATATACAAACTGGCGCAAGAACTGTTACTGGTTAATTTGGTTTCTAATCACATCTCGAAAGTAAGCAGTTACCGACAATTATGTGTGAATGTTTCATTTTTACATCAAAGGGTTTGGGGATGGGTCAGTGTCCTCCACGTTTATTACATGTGGTTTCTTCCAGGGTAATCACTGACTAAATCTTTATTAATTATATTTTATCCCTCATCAGAGGGCTGTATAGTTTCTGTGCTTTATATTGCTGGTTTACAAAATAATAGAGGAAATTTGACTAAAATATTATATCAGCATTGGTTGCGCAATTTCACTTAAAATTTTTGTGAATATTACTATAACATGTTCCATTAGCCAAAATTATAGCCCTGAAAATTAAACTTTGAATGACCATTCCCAATCAATCTGTAAAATCTTTCAGCTACTTGCTCCCTGCAAAACACTCATCTTAAGCTACTCTTCCTATTTTAACACTCTTAATACATGCTTGAGTTAAAGACTTTGGGTTGTTATTTTCTTCTTTCAGTGTAGGATTTACCTTACAGAGTTGTAAATATAAAATATGTTAGCAAATCTTTTAGCAGAGAACATGTTTCGTAGCAGATCTTCCATAATTGGTAGTAATACTGATGCTACCAACACTTAAAAACATTCATAGCTGATTTTGTTGGAAGATGAGGAGGAGGAAGAGGAGGAGGAGGAGGAGGAGGAGGAGGAGGAAGAGGAGGAGGAGGAAGAGGAGGAGGAGGAGGAAGAGGAGGAGGAGGAGGTTAGTAATGAAGCCTAGGAAAGTAAACAGCAAATAATTAGGTAGCAACTGGGAACAATCGCAATGGAACAGTACACTTTTTGAGGCTAGAACAATCCCAACCATCGGGCACATGGCCAGAAGTAAGTTGAAATGCAAACAGCAAATTGCTCTGATGTTTAAATTACAGTTTTCATTGGTGATACCACACAGCATTGCAGATTTCAGACCATTGTTTCTTTTCTGATACACATTTCCATATTGCTTGCAGGCTTTTTTGAAGGGAATTTTATAGACTCCTTGTTAGAGATTTCTGTGTCAAACCTCAAGAAACAAACCAGAAAAGAAACTTTTCCTGCCATATGAGCCTCTGACATTAGGATATAAGTAATAACGGAGCATTTTTCCCCTCATAGATAGAGGGAAGATCTAAAAATTTGTAGTCTTAACCCTTGACACTGTGAAATGTGAGATGAAATGAGATCACCTATGTCTAGGGTTGTTGTTTTTTTTTAATGGAACCAGGAGGCCATAAAGGAGATGGGCCTTTTGTGTGTCCTCATCAGTGAAACCATCAACTTTGAACTGGGCCAAACCACAAACATTCCAAGGATTCAGCCTAAATACCTACAACTTGCTACAGGAGGAAACTTTGCTTAGCAATAGTCTTAGCATCAATTATCTTCAGTTAAGGTTAGTTTTCTGTCTCCAACACCAATCAAAATTCTTTGTAAACAACAAATGCAAACAATCCGTTATGTCTTAAAAATCCCTTGACTTTTGTTCCCTGAGAGGACACAGTTTGGGTTGCTACCCCAACCTGTGCTTCTGGAATTACGGTCCTGAGACCCCCAAATACATGCTTGGTTTTATTTTAGCTTTGCCTCTTTCCTAGGTCAACACGAAGTTTATAGGATTAAATAAAAGACTTCTACATCTTTGAAAAATGCTTATATTCAGAAATTGGGTTTATTTTTTAAGGTGCTCAGGGAAACAGTGTGTGAAACTTCATACCACTGAAAGGCCAACTTGTCTTGACTTGACCTGCGGAGCTGCAGCAAAGTATTTGGGCAGAGTCCTGTTCTCTGCCCAGGAAAGCAGGCTTGGCAGCTAAGACATCAATGGTCATGGGTGTTTGCATTTGTAAAGGAAGTTGCTTCTGAATTTTATTCTTAACCCACGCCACTTGAGATCTACTCTCTTTTTTATTGTTGTTGTTTATTGTTTTTAATTTTTAATTTTAGTTTAGTTTTATTTTTTTTATTACTAAGGTATAATTGACATATGTTATATTAGTTTCAGGTGTATAAAAAAATAATTTCAACAATCTGTACATTACTCAGTGCTCACCATGATACGTGTAGTCACCGTCTGTCACCATACACTATAAACAAAATTTCTTGTGCTGGACTACGTTTTTTTTTTCAAAGGAAAATATCTTTATCGCATAAATTTCAGAAAATAGAAAAGGAAGAGGAAACAAATGTGACCCAGAAACATATCAACCAAAGACAAGCAATAATAACATTTTGACCCAAAATTCTTTCAGTTTTTTTTTTATTCTTCCAAGTTACTTTTTCATAATTATAACTTTTTAACCCACATTTTAATTCACTTATGTATTATTACTCTTTTTTTGTCAACTCAAGTATAATTAACATGCATGCTTTCTTAGTTTCAGGTGTAGATTATACTGATTAACAATCTTATACAATACTCAGTTCTCTTACCGTGATAAGTGTACTCTTAATTTCCTTCACCTATTTCACTCATCCCCCCACCCACCTCCACTCTGGCAACCACCAGTTTGTTGTCTATATATAAAACTCTGTGTGTGTGTGTGTGTGTGTGTGTGTGTGTGTGTGTGTGTGTGTGTGTGCCTCTCCCTTTTTTTGTTGATTTGTTTTGTTTCTTAGGTTCCACATATGAGTGAAATCATACAGTATTTGTCTTTTTCTGATGGACTTATTTCTCTTACCCTCCAGAGCTACCCATTTAATTGCTAATGACAAACTTTCATTTTATATGGCTGAGTAATATTTCACCTAATGTATACTACAAATGCTGTACTTTCTTACGTGAATCGACCTTTATTCTGGTAGCCAGAGTCTTTATAGAACTCTATTCTAGGTTCAAGTTTTAGAGAGACTGAGTCTGTTCTTAATGGAGTCCTCTCTTGACTCATAAGAGGTAAACAGGTCTTAAAATTCCTGGGCGAAACAGGAGTGCCTGGTTGGGTCAGTCTACTAAGCATCTGACACTTGATTTCAGCTCAGGTCATGATCTTAGAGTCATGAGATCGAGTTCTGCCTGGGCTCTATGCTGGACATAGAGCCTGCTTGAGATTATCTTCCTCCTCCCTCCACTCCTCTCCTGCTTATACTTTCTCTCTCTCAAAGTTGTTAATATAAATTAATACATAAAAATAAAATTCCTGGGGTAAGCAGTTTCTAAAGGATATCTTCATGCAATATAATTATCCAAAATTTTAATGGGAATTATTTCCCATAGATCTTATATTGTAAATTCATTGAGCCACATGCAAGTGGATTGAGTCATTTCAGATGTTTGCATTATATTAAATGAAGAGATTTGTTATTTATAATATAGGTACTAAGTTTTGCTTATGTTTTGTAATTCCAACAACTTTTGTTAGGTTACCTGTTATTTGGCATAGTTAATTACCCCCATTCTTATAAATGTGTGGACTTCCGCCACTGAAAGACTGAATTATTTTTCCTGTCTTTGAATGTAGGTGGACCTTAGTAACTTACTTGATCAATTAATTCAGCAGATTCTTGAGTAGAATTCTGGAATCAGATTACTCACTAGACCAATGGCAGCAAGAGTCCATTGCTGGTGGAATGGGGCAGTTACAACCACTAGCATGCCCAAGCATTTCAATTACTAAAACTCACAAGCAGTGAATTGGAATGGGGCACAGTTAAAAATCACACATTAATTTATGTAATTATCTCTAGGTATGAGAGATGTGGAAAGTAATGGTAACTATTGGACTATGAAGTTGGTTGTTGTTAAATGCCCCTCACATGTTAAAGGATGAAAATAACAGACTCAGGCCAGACAATTTCCAATTCATGATATAATGTCAAAGTCAGACAGGCAGCATTTAAAAAGATCCTCAATGGGGCACCAGGGTGGCTCAGTGGGTTAAGCATCCACCTTCAGCTCAGGTCATGATCTCGTGGTTTGTGGGTTTGAGCCCCGCATTGGTCTCTGTGCTAGAGTCAGAACTTAGAGCCTACTTTGGATTCTGTGTTTCCCTCTCTCTCTGCCCCTCCCCCACTTGCACTCTGTCTGTCTCTCTCTCTCTCTCAAAAAATAAATACACATTTAAAAATTACAAAAAAAAAAAAAAGATCTTTATCTCTTACAGTTAGAGACCAGACTGCATATAAGACAACCCAACAACCTGATATTGGGAAATAGAATAAAAGAGCTGAATTCACAGCCTCTGCAAGTTTCCTGTATAAAAGTCAGGACTCTGATAGGGAAGGAGTTGGACACTGGGAATTGGGATTAAGACATCTGATGTGCTTGAGATATTCCAGTTCCCCCAAAGCTTCTGACCCTGCAGAAGTGGCCCTCTTCCCCTTGCTAGAAGAGACCAACCTTCCTCTTCCAGAGACCACAAAGAGCCCTCACCTGAGTGAGGGGTGGCACAAGATAATAAGTATTTTTCTCAAGATCTTGTCCCACCTCCCCTCTTAGCTTTTAGACCTAAACTAAGGGCAAGGCTCAGGATGGTTTGGTCTGATGACTAAGGAGGATTGACCTGTTATTCACCAAACGAGTTACAGGGCTTGGCTAATTAGCACCAGCCAGAACTGGAAAACAGGCAGTATACAACTTGAAGGTAATGTGTTTAGGAGGAGTATAAAGCTGAATAAGGAAGAATTTACTGATGCCGAACTCCAGTGAGTCAAAAATTACCTTGTAGGCAAGACATCAGAAGCAGATTCTAATATACTATTGGGATGGTTCCTTGAGCCCTGGAAGACCTGATGGCTTACAGAAAGTGAGTTAGAGATACCATTATTGCCATGGGAGACCATTGAAGAAGGGGCTCAAAGGCGGCTCAGAGATGTTAGGATGGTTAAAAGGGTTTATGTTATAAGTAAATAGATATAATGATGATGCTATCAGGTATCCATTAAAGAAAGTATCAGGTGACTATGTTCAGAGAGGACACTTCTTCCACTGTAGCAATAAAGAAAGGCACTAATAAGAGGGGCTCCAGCTGGTGGGAAGTCACCTAACAGGGACTACATATAATAGTTCTCTCCAGATTAGTCCATAATTACCTAACCTGGCCTTTTCATTTGCTGTGCATTTCACACACACACATACACATGAAAATTTACCTTTCTTCTAATGATAGATATACAGACTCTTTCTTTTATTTTAAGTTTCCATGCATAATGCAGAAATATATGTAATCTTATTCTTTGGCATTTATATTTCTCCAGACCAGATTTCTAAAGGAGGACTTATAAGTTTCCATATAAATTTATATTTATAAATGTCATATAAGCTGATCATTTTATATATGGAAATTATAGTTTCTTTGAGGAAATGGAGTATTCGTACTGTCAGCAGAAAATAAGGGTGAACACAGCCAAATAGGAACTTCACCATCATTGAAAATTAACAATATTTCATCTACATTGTAAGGCACTGCAATGGCATTTTAACTTCATTTCATTTACTTGGTCAATGATGATAGTGAACCTTTTTTACATACTTTTCTACAATATGGCTCCCCATTTCTATGAATTGCCTGTTCATTTGTTTGCCCATTTATCTAGTTTCTTCTTCTTTGACATTTAGACCATTCTCTCATGTATTAGGAATATTACCTCATTGTTTGGCCCACGTGTACAGACATTTTCTCTTGTTTTTTTTATTTCTCCTTTTAATATTGTTTGTGGTACACTGAACAGATACCTTGCCTTTGAGAAGAAGTGGTCTGGTAAATGTTGGACAGCAAATTGGAAATGTGATGACAAGTGTATAGAAAATTAAGCATCTCTTGCACCCAAATAAGATACTATTATTTTATAATACATTACATAAACTACTATATATTATAATACATTATATAAACTACTATATAAACTATACATTATATAAACTACTTTTAAGATACTTACCCTACAATCTGTCAAGCAATATTAATTATAGTAATAAGAAATGAAAAATATCAAATGCAAAATACTTTATACAGGGAGCACCACGAAGAAAATATTACTTTTTGTCTCATTACTTCGGGAAGAAAATATCAAATGTTTTTGAAGATGAAGATCACTATGTAGGATAATTGATATGAAAAAGATCTGGTTTTAAATTACATTTATTATCACTTCAATTAATGTCCTCTTTAAATAAAATAAAAGCAATATACTACTTATATTACACAATAATTATATGTTAAGCTTGATATATAGTGACTATATTCAGTTTGATTATTTTATCATTATCATGATTATTTGCTCAATACCATTCCAGTAAGTTTTCTGTGGTCACAAAGACAATTTGAGGAACATCAGCTATAGTATAAACATCCTCATTTATACCAGTGCAAATATACTAATATAGGTATGTGAGGGTTAGGAGCTAGTATAGAGAGGCTGCTTCTAGTTTTGGTACAACCACTCTTTATTGTTTTCTTTCTTTCTTTCTCTCTTTCTTTCTTTTTCTCTTTCTCTCTCTCTTTCTTTCTTTCTTCCTTCCTTCCTTCCTTCCTTCCTTCCTTCCTTCCTTCATTCATTCATTCCTTCCTTCCTTTCTTTCTTTTCTTTCTATCTTATTTATTTGAATATAAGTCATTTGAAGTTTTCTATAAGACAAGGACGATGCTCTCTATGCCCCTTTCATACCTACATTCTGTGATCTCAGAAATCCTTATGGACATTGCAGTATCCCGGTATTATATAAAAAGAAACATGAAATTCAGTTTTAAAACATCACAGAAACCAGTTGTTTAGCCTCCTGAGAATGTGAGCAAAATGCCAAAGTTTGCTCTCTTTAGAGACTCTGTGCTAGGATGGTTATTTCCCTGACATTCAAACTTATCCTGATGTTTCTCCACTAAATTTCAAAAACGTCATACTATCCAAAATGCTATGTCTTTGTTATGCCCAGAATTGGGGGACCCCAAAAACCACCAGGGAGCCGGGTCCGATGCAAGAACAAAGAGCTTTTATTCGAGGTAGCTTGAGCTCAATCTCCTACGCAACGAAGCAGTGGTGAGTGGAGAGAGACAGCGCATTCCAAAAACACAATAGTTTTAAAGGGGTCTAGGGGCAGTGGGAGGGGTGATGGTCGTGACCCTAGCCGATTGGCTGAGGAAGGGTCAAGGGTCCTGTTCCATAGGTCAAGCTTCTGCGCAGGCGCTGGGGACTCAAGGTGGAGGACATGGAAACACAATGGAGTCAGTCCCAGTTTGCCCTTAAGCAAAATGGAATCAATCCTGATTTGCTCTTACATCTTCACTTCTTTAAGGATATCCTTCATGTAGCTCCTTTAACTTCAAAGGAAATTATCGGTTTCCAGAAGAATGGAACACTCAACTTCCTTCATGGTGGTACCAAAAAAGTAACCTAGACACTACATAAAGGAACCATGGAAGATGTTTGAGAAGGTCAAAAAGATAAATTTTTTTTTAAAAGATCCAACTAGGATGCCAGGGTGGCTCAGTCCCTTAAGTGTCAACTCTTGATTTCAGCTCAGGTCATGATCTCATGGTTTGTGGGTTCAAGCCCCTCATTGGGCCCTGCGCTGACAGCGCAAAGTCTACTTGGGATTCTCTCTCTCCCTTTCTCTCTCTGCCCCTCCCCCACTCATTCTGTCTCTGTCTGTGTCTCTCTCTCTCAAAATAAATAAGTAAAAATGTAAAAAATAAAAATAAGATACAACTTCAAAATATTTATGCTAAAGATGATTACTAAGGAATAAAGGAAGATCTAACGTAAAAATGATTGGTATCTCTGAGGAAGATAGGTGTCCTATGTAAAAAATTTACTAAAACATAAGATCGTCTGTATTTGTGGAGTAATAGTGTACAATATGTCTTAGGGAATAAAATTCTAGTAAAGTGGCTGGACTTTTTTTCCTTAATTGAAGTGGAAAACAATCAAATATTCCCAAAATGCTCCACAATTTCATTCCACTCTACATTCATTACAGTGAATACTCTTACAAATGGACCCAAGAGGGACAGCTGTCAAAATTAAAGGAAATGGTGATATGAAAATAGTACTATAATCAATAATGATATTAATATGATTAATAATAATATAGTAATACAATTAACACAAACTTGAAATGAAAGAAAACTGTCTTATAGGTTCTTTTGCCCACCAATTTCTTCATCTCAGTGTAGAGAGTTATTAAATACTGATTAAATGTGATATGCACAGTATTTTATATGTATGTATATTCTGAGAGATAGGAAATTTGCCACTGGGAGTATTAAAGATAATGATATAATCTATCAAAATCAGCCTATGGAAGGAAAACAAAAAATATAAATATAGGAAAAGTCCCACATTAACTAATTAACTAACATTAACATCTTTCATACTGTTTTAAGGCAATAATTCAAGAAAGTTTATTATATACAATTCTAGACATTAACTTCAGAAATTATAAAAATGAGTTATACCACTTTCAAATTAACACAATAAATGTATTTATGTTACAGATGTTTCAGAACATGAAAAGTCATACTGTAAAGTAAAATAATTTTTAAAGAAATATTAAAAGAATAAAGCCTTAAGAATGGAATGGCACAGCTAACATGAAACCTATTTATTGTTGCAGCATTAGTCAGTTAAAATAACAAAAGATTGGAAATAACTTTTTATCAATATTTGAAAGGTTAACTAAATAATATTTTAAATGAGTTAGAGCTATGTGTTTTGAAGTGACACAATTACCTATAAAATATTCAACTTAAAAATCAAGGAGTTAACTCATATGATCATATCATAAACACACACACATACACACAAACACACAATATTTCACAAAATGCAACATCCTTTCAAAAAGAAATCTCTTAAGAGACTCTGTACAGAAGGAACATACATCAACATAATGAAGACCATACATGAGAAACTCACAGCTAACATTATACTCCATGAAGAAATATGGAAAGTTTTCCTCTAAGATCAAGAACACGACAATGCTCACTTTCACCACCATTATTCAACATAGCACTGGAAGACCTAGCCATACCAATTACACAAAAGAGAAACAAAAGACATCCAAAACGGAGAAAGAACGGAATTGTCTCCGTTTGCTGATTAAACGCATTTGTACATAGAAAATCCCAAAGAGTCCATTGAAAAGTTAAGAACTAATCAACAACTCAGTAAAGTCGAAGGATACGAAAGCAACATACAGAAATCAGTTGCAGTCCTTTGCACTAATGAGAAACATGTGAAAAGAACTAAAAATATCCCATTCACAATAGCGTCAAAAACAATAAAATACTTAGGAATAAAATCAACCAAGGAGGTGAAAGATATGGCAATGAAAAGTACAAGATTGTTGAAAGAAATCAAAGAAAATACAAATGAAAAGACATACCATGCTCATGGATCAGAATAATTAATATTGTTAACCAAACTATGGATGCAGCCCAAGTGTCCACTGACAGATGAATGGATAAAGATGTATATATATATATATATATATATATGCAATGGAATATTATTTGGCCACAAAAAAGAATTAAATCTTGCCATTTACAACAATGACATTGGATCTAGAGAGTATAATATTAAGTGAGATAAGTCACTCAAAGAAGGATAAATACCATGTGATTTCACCTATATGTATAATTTAAGAAACAAAACAAATGAACAAAATAAAAAGAGAGAGAAAAATAAAAAAATAGACTCTTACTTACAGAGAATGTTTACAGAGAAGAGATGGGTGAGGGAATGAGTGAAATAGGTGAAGAAGATTAAGAATATCCCCTTATCTTGATGAGTACTGAATAATAATATACGGAATCGTCGAATCACTATATTGTACACCTGAAACTAATATAACATATAACACTGTGATGTAAACTACACTGGAATTAAAACTTCATATAAATAAATAGATAAATAAATAAATAAATAAATAAATAAATAAATAAATAAATAAAATTTTAAATGGGCATAAGAACTAAATAGACGTTTTCCAAGGAGACCACAAGGCAAGGTGAAAGATGCTCTGCATCTATTTGTCAGGAAAATAAAAATCAAAACCCTAAGGATATAACTACCTCCTCACACTTGTTAGAAGGACTATCATAAAGAAGACAAGAGGCAACAGATGCTGGTGAAAATGTAGAGAAAATAGAACCCTTATACATTGTTGGTGGGAATGTAATTTGGTCTAACCAATAGGGAAACCAGTATGGAGCTTCCCCCCAAATTAAAAATAGATCTACCATACAATCTAGCAATTGCATTGCTGGATATACACCTAAAGGAAATGAAAACAGGATTTTGAGAAGATATCTGTAGTCCCGTGTTTATTGCAGCATTATTTACAATAACCAAGTTATATATGGAAACACTTAAATGCTCATCAATAGATAAATGGATAAAAAAGAGTGGTATGTATACACATGGAATATTATTCAGCGGTGAAAAATAAGAATATCATGCCATTTGCAACAACATGTGTTGGGAGCCATTTTGGGCTCAAAGGTTGAAACCCCTCCTTGTGTGGAAAAGGTGGTTGAAGCAAAGCTCCTGCCAGCCAAAATGGTGCCTATACTTATTTCCTTCTAAATAATTTTATAGGCTTAGATTTCTTGAGCTACTCTCCTTGGCCCCGAGGAATGTAATGCCCTTTTGTTTTATGGCATTTAGATAAAAGGGAAGGACCTGGAGCATGATGCTTTGATGGAGTACATCTGAATGAGAGTAGCCTGGCTGGAGGTAACATTAAAGTTGCACCTTGGGGACGGGTTGCATAAATTGATAGTAATTATGAGCTGGCTAAATATTGGTGTGATTTGCCTAATCGTTGGGCTCCTATTATGTAAATTCACTCATTCACAAGCAAAGGACAAGCATTGGGAATTCTGTCTTTGCCTGATGGGTTGCACCTCCCCCATTGTAGTTGGAAGACTAGGCGGAATGACTCCTGTCCTGTTTATAGATAATTAACATAGGCAGGCCTAGGTAACTTCCTGTTCTCTCCCCCTGCCTTAAATTTATATGCTAATTTACTTGAAAACAACTTGCAAGTTTGAGAAAATCGCAGCTTTACTGATAAAAACATGTTATTGTTCAAACTATGCTTACTGATGGGATGTCACTCATTGCTGTAATGTAACTCACTAGTTTTAAATAAAGACACTGAGACCAGCAGGGTGGAGATGCCAGAACTGCCAGGGTTGCCTGCTTGGTCATCAGACTACATCTCTCTCGTGGCTCTCTCATTTCCTTTCACCTGACCATCCATCCTTCAGGGACCCCTAGATTCGCCAGAACTGGACCCCAGCAAACATGGATGGACTACTATTTTACCTATGCACAGTATAATGAGTATAGATAACGATGCTCTACTATAATGCCGTGGTCTAGCTTGAAGTGGTTTCTGATTGTTGACCTCCCACCTTATCCTACCATCTTCAATTCAGGACTACTTTATCCCTTTTGTGTCCACCATTTAATCTCTGGGATGCAGCACAGAGGTAGAGTTATAAGGTACCACAGCCTCAATAAATAAAGTATAATATCTTACCCTAATATTCCCAGCTGTTGAGTTGTATTTGTGGTTTCCCCTGATCTAGAAACAGTAATTTAAAATGAGCCTTACCCACTTACTCATTGGGCACTCCTACTGCTTTATGGTTTTTTTTCCCCCCACTGGAGTGAGATTCAGGAAACTTGGATTCTAGTGACAAATGGGAATAATGCAATATCTGCTTTATAGAATAAAAGCCATGATCTAATGAGAAAACTTGTAAAAATATTAGAACATTTTCTGTCAAATAGAAACGTATCAATGATTGTTAGCTATCATTATAATTACTTATTTAGAAAAGAAAATGTAGAAAAACCAGAACTGAAAGAAATATTTTAAAAAATATTTAGCATCATGTTCAAGGATATGTGTCCTTAAATCAGAATTTCTGAAGATCAAAACCCATCTCTGTCATTTACCAAATAGCTTGTTTGCTGTCTCTTTGCCAATTTCTTCATTTGTAAGTGGATAGAATTTTTTGCCCTCAGTAATTCAATACATCTAAAGTATTTAATAAATGTCATTTGTAAGCTCAATAAATATTTGGCATTCATAATCAACTTTTTGGCTGTTTTGCAAATGAGAAACCACGACCCAAAGCAACTGGGAATTTGGCACTAGAATCCAATTTTCCTGAATCTCACCCCAGTGGGATAAAAACACGCACACATTAAAAAGTCTGCTAAGATTTCAAAACAAGAAGTCATAACTAGGATGAGTCTAGATTCAATCATATTAAGAATCCGCAGAAGCAACCTTCCCGCCAATGGCAAGAAAATACCCACAAGTGGCAGTATATTCATGTACAAAGAGGTTGGTTGTATTGATTGCCAGTCTCTTCAAATGCTTTTCCTCTCCTGACGCAAAATCGCAGCAGAAAAACTAAACTCAGCCATCAATATGTTGCCCACACTACAGTGTCTCTTTTGCCTGTGAAAGCTTCAAGTATCCCTAATTATGAACTCTACTACTGAATCAGAACAGAATTTCCCACAGTAGTGTTCCTGAAATCCTTATTGTTAATGAATTTATTTGTTGAGGCAAAAACAGCATTTTAAGAACTTAAAGAGTATCACTGCATCTAAGGTTTACTCATTAAATCATTCTAGTGCTTACCAAGTAGAAAATATAACCTTATGTTTTACAGGCAGGCAGTTCTTAGGGATAACACTAAGGTGCTTCACTGCTACCTCCATAGCCCCTCCCCTGTAAAAAATAAAATAGTTGAAATAAAAGGAAATTGGGGTTATCCATTGAAAGTAAAACTCTAAGTGAGAAATAAAATAGAGAAAAATAATTGAGAACAAAAATACACAAAGTCACTGTTGAAAGATCTGTCCTGAGACTGGTCAGAAAGAAGATTCAATTACCTCCTTATCAAAGATAGAGTATTGAAGGAGGTTAAAAGCTTTCAGTTTACGTTTCCTGTACCTCCTGGAGTGTCTGTGATATAGGTTAAAAGCTTTCAGTTTACATTTACTGTACCTCCTGGAGTTTCTGTGATATAGGTTAAAAGCTTTCAGTTTATGTTTCCTGTACCTCCTGGAGTTTCTGTTTCTCAGGGAGAGCCAGTTTGACCCGCCTCATGAGACTAACAAAGGAAGTCCCCCGAACTGAAAGGCCCCGAACTTAAACGAGACAATCAGAAGAAAGACACGGGCAACTGGACTCAAAAGAACAAAGAGAAGGGGCAGAGACAGCTCACATAATCCTACAATATAAAAAGAGAACTGAATCCCGAGAGCGGGGTCCTTACCCTAAAAGAGGCCACTGCGCTGGTGCTCTGGGTTTGGACCCTAGCTCGAGCTAGCTAATAAATCTCCTATGCTTTTGCAGCCTCGGCGTCTGGAACTTTCTGTTCTTGGGCATTTGGGGTCTCAACCCTTACAGTATCCATTAGGAGGCAGGTTTGCTAGAAATGCAATCACAATAAGAAAGAAAGAAAGAAAGAAAGAAAGAAAGAAAGAAAGAAAGAAAGAAAGAAAGAAAGAAAGAAAGAAAGAAAGAAAGGAAGGAAGGAAGGAAGGAAGGAAGGAAGGAAGGAAGGAAGGAAGGAAGGAAGGAAGGAAGGAAGGAAGGAAGGAGGAAGGAAGGAAGGAAGGAAGGAAGGAAGGAAGGAAGGAAAGAAAGAAAGAGAAAGAAAGAAAGAAAGAAAGAAAGAAAGAAAGGAAGAAAGAGGGAAAGAAAGAAAGAAAGGAAGAAAGAGGGAAAGAAAGAAAGAAAGGAAGGAAGGAAGGAAGGAAGGAAGGAAGGAAGGAAGGAAGGAAGGAAGAAAAGAAGGAAGGAAGGGAGGGAGGAAGAAAAGAAGGAAGGGAGGGAGGGAGGGAGAAAAAGGGAGGGAACTCTAAAAACAGAGGCTAAATGTTCAAGTTCCTATTCAAATGTATTACATGGGGTAAGGAACTCTAGAGTATCATTCTTATAGCAGCTTAGCCAGCTGCCAATAAATATTCAAATTTTAGTCATAAATCCATTATTCATTTCCATATCTACCAAGCAAGCTTCAAACTAGTAAGTGGCACTACCACCCCCCCCCCACACACACACATATGTAGACATTCTCTGGGGAGTCTGAATAAATGAGGCCCATGTGAGTTTCACTATCTATGGAAACTAAATACCTAATGATAAAATCATAAAGTGATACTCTCCTTTAATCTGTCATTCAATGTGAGATTTTGGGGGCTTTATATATCACTCTTTTGTGATATTCTCTGGTTCAAGTCAGAACTCAACAACCCATTACCCTTGAGACCAAAATCCTGTACTTGAAAACCTAACTAGATCCTGGACTAGAAGAAGTGTCTAAAGTCTATGGGCAGCCTCTTAGCTTCCTCTCATGACACTTTAAGCCCATGGACTTAACTTTCAGACTTCAACAAATCTTCTTCAGTGAATATTGAGATTACTTACATATACACTCCTGTTTTTGTTATCTGCAGAGATGGAAATAAGTGGTCACCGCTTTACTTCATAGACTTAATGATGGCTCCTACAGTGACATGTAGCCTCTTCCTCAACCATATGTACATTCGGATAATTGAATGATATGAGAAAAAATACTAAGGTCCATGGAGAAATATATCCCAAAGAAGAACAAATTTGATGTAATATTAAGTGAAATAAATTGACAACTGAAAATCTGTTATAATCACACATCTATTTTCCAATTTAGAGGTGACTTACACATCCTCTCTGCCTCAGCCCCTCCCTTCCATTAGTCAAAAAAGTGAAAGGTGATTGATCTCACTAATTTCACACAAAGCACTAGTCAAGTATATTTGGGTGATTTATTTATTCATGTTTATATAAACGATTTAGTGGAAGGGCACTTTAGAGATCACTTTAGAGACTTCTTATTCTACAAATAAGGAAATGAAGGTCTAGCACATGCAACGTGACTCATGGTCATGTAACCATCTGGTGAGGGTTCCAGGCTCATCACAGGGGAGACACTGGCGCCATGCTAGGGATGACCTCAATAAAAATAATATTGAGGTTTTATTGGGGGTAAAATTGACCCCAACTCAAAAACTGAGTGTTCACTGACCTTTCCAGTTTCCAAAGTGGATTCCTGGTCACAATAATATATACGATATCCTTTCAAGTTTCTTGAAAATCCCTGGTGCCCCATTTAAGAACATTTGCAAACACCTGATCATTTGACTCACCTACATTCTGGCAATGGCTGACATGCTGTGATTAAAATAACATTAGTTTAGCTCAAGGTGTTATCCACCTGTTACATTTGGAATGCAAATGCACCTGGGAGATACATCACCAGTCAGTCAACTCTCAGTAACTCTTCAAAGTGAAAGAACTCCATTCATAAAGAACACATACCAGATACAGTCACCTTCCACCTGAAAGTCTCTTTCCAGATATCCATGTGGCTCACTTCTTCACCTCCTTCAATTTTTGGTTCAAGTTTTATTCACTTGTAAGATGTTTCCTGAACATATCAACTTCAACTGCATCCCCACACTCCTCTTTACTCTTTCATTGCCCTGTCTGCAACCATCATCACCGGTTAAGGTACTATATATTTTGCTTAGTAATTTTATTTATTATCTGACACCCATTTTTTAATATAAGCTCCAATAGGTGGATATGTTTTTCTTTTTTCTCCTCGTAACACTCCAACTCCCACTCCCTTGCTTTTTTCCTAGTACCAAGAATAGTGTATGGCATATTGTAGATAATAAATACTCATGTATACCTTAGAATTTGCTATTAGAATTCATTCTAAGTCTCATAGAACATTCACTACATCCCTAAATTTGCAATAGGCTTTCCTGTGGTAAGTCAAAAGACTCTGAGGTTCATAAGTCTGAGTCAAAACTAGATGTTCCTCCCCAGCCAATATCCAGCTACTATCCATGATTCAAAGGCCCGCATATCTGGCTAATTCAACTGTATAGAGACCACCTCATCTATACAGGCACGTGTTCAGAAGTTTGGGTGATGGCTACTGAAGTTTTACAGTCCTTTTTGTGAAAGTTTGAGTCCACTCGCCCTAGAGGTCTCCTTGGGATACTAATCAAATCCTCCTACAAGAACTGGTTACTCCCCAGGATCTCATGATGAACTTGAGTTTTTACCACTTCTTCTCTGTTCAACTCTGTACACTTAAAGCAGTTAACATGGAGAGAAGTGTGATATGATAGGTTGGGGGGCAGCAGGTGCTCTCCTAGGCTCAACAGCAGGAGCAGTTGGAGATAGTTTGCTCTGAACACTTAAGGATACAAACCACATCTAGGTATCCCAGTACCTACAGACTCAATCAGTAGGTATCCCAGAGCCTTTGCAGACCCTCTACACCTCTTCTGGTAACCCACGTCATCACCACCAGCAAGACCAGAGTGAGGACTTGAAGACAAACAAGTCCACAGTGCCCTTCCCATGTAAGAGAGAAGAGATCCAGCAAATCACCAGCTGAAGAAGCCAGCAGCCACCATATGATCAGAAAACAACCAGGTTGGCAGGAAAGTTACCACAGAGACCAGGATGCCAGAAGATAAGACAAGTTCCCACACATAATTCCAAAAGACTCCTGCCATGTCATTCGTCATACAGTCTCCTGGTCCCCTTCCCCATACTTGAAGAGGCCAATCTGGAGAGAAGCAGGGAAACGAGACAACTGAAAGACAGTACCTTAAGAGATTGGTTCAGTAGTGTTTAACAGATTGATCTCAACTGTAGTGGTCCCTGCTACTCAGCAGTATGTTGAGTACTACTTAAGATGAAAACAACTACAGAATAAAAAATGTCAAAATACAGATTATTTGTACATCTGAGTGCAGTATAAATGGATTTCCCCCTGCTGCATTTCTCACTTACAATCCAACACCACAGTCTGGGTCCTAATGGATCCCGATGGATGGTCTGTCTGGGTCCTCTGCGAGGCTAGCCTCTCCAATCCTGAGGCACTGCACACTACCCAGGCAATCATGCATTTAATCAGTCATTTTTCTTTCAAGTATTAGAATCAATGAGAGTAGCCAAGACATAGAAAGAAGAGTCAATTTAGAGATAAAAGAGGCTTGCCAGTCCTCACAGCCATTAATTGCTACCTCCACTGTGACTTGGGCAATACCTTAAGTTCTCTGAATCTGTTTCCTGATCTGTAAAATAAGCAAAACATACCCAGCTTTGAACTACTGGCATTTGTATTAAATTAAAAAAGTAAATATGAATGAGATTGGTGGATTTCAAAGTGCTCTGTAAACTTAGGACGTTGTTTTTATGGATACTAAAAGTACCTTCAGTTGATTGCCCACTTATACTACCACAGGGTGCAAATTTGAACAAGATACATTCCCTGCCTCGAGCTTTTGATAATCTAATGCAGTCATTCCTTAGGTTCATCAGGCTTAACCTCTGGGTCTTGCTCTGGCTTATCAGAAATCTGTTCTGTTCACTTCATGCTGAGAAGGGAGGTTTAGACTGAGGTTTGGTTCCAGTTTCTTATCCTGAAATGAGTTATTTGATTGTGTAAGTTCCCTGATCTCTGTTCCAGCGCCTGCAAAAAATGCTGTTTGCTCACACAACAGGTAGGCAAGAAATATGACACAGACACACATGCACAAATGCAGAGGGACTGAAATGACTCTGCCTCTCCAAAGTCCCACTTTGGACATCTCTGTTAAGCTCTCAAGCACAAAGGAAAATCTTTAAAGATTCCCTTGGATAATGTTTGTAATATTGTACACAAATCTCCCAGATTAAGTACCTGATTAATTCAGTCTATATCCGTGCAGTGGGAAATTGAAGGAGCCAACCAAATAATGAATACCTGAAATTTTGCTATTGCAGGACCTGGAATTAGTCAGAGAAGGTGGTAACACTGGGCAAAGTGGCTGGAAACTAATTCACCTCTAGAATCCATTTTGCTAAAAGCATACCCGCCCCTCCACACACACACATGCAACCAGGCACACAGATAGATGTATATATAATGTTATATTAACATGTGTTGGACAAGAATAAGAATCTGTAAAACAACCAAAAGTGTTTATTTGGAGTTTAGGGATTACAATCTGAGAAACAGAGAGAGGCCAGAAATCGAAAGTGTGTTCTGAATTTCAAGCAATGAGTGCAGGCTTAAAATACAAAAAACACAAGGTTACATAACTCGTTTTGAAGGAACTAAGATTGGTGCTGACAGGATTAAAATGACTCTCTAAGACACGATTGGCGATTTAGTGAACAGATGCTATTTTATCTCTGTTTCAGTCCAAATTGGAAGGATGAGTTCCAGAAGGTGGTCGAGGTGCAGTTGACAAATTGCAACTGACAAAATTCACAAGCCCGTGGTTTTCCGAAAATGGAAGCAGGAGAAGTGGATCCATTCTGCTTCCTCGATATCCTCCCCACCCTATTCTGAAGGACGCCGTTAACAATGCTTACTCATAACAGAAGCTTTCTTCATACATATATATTTATTGTATTTTATCGTTTCATATTAATTGCATATTAATTTATTTTAATGATATTTATTTAATATTAATTTTATCATTATTACACACACTATAAATTAAGCACAAGACAAACCTCCCACAGGACTCTCCATCCTTGGGCATGGAGAAGGAGTATCCAGAGGAAAAAAAAATACGAATTAGAAAGAATTTAACTTACACCACCGCACACATCTTGTGTTACGGTATGACTCCCTTATGCCACTCTAAATACTTCTCTACAAAACCAGAAAGCCAGGGATGTTTTAAAAAAATCAATTTGCACACACACATACACACAGAGAAACAAGATGATATATGTATAGATGTTTTTTTTCCTCTCCTGCCTCCATTCCCAAGGTGAAATCAAGTTCAAAGATAGTACTTTTCTTACAGAGGAAAAAAGAAAAAAGAAAAATAGACACTGAGCTTTCTCTGCAGAGATTTTGTAGAAGGAGATAATTAAGCTCCCTCTCTCTGATAAGATATGCAAACTAATGAGCAATTATCTGACACCAAGGTACAAGCAGCTGCAGGGCTGCTTTCACTGAGCCTACGTCTTCCAGAGGGCACAGCGCTTTGGTTTCTGTCTGCTATGGAATAAAATCAGAGTGAGATTATAATGGGGCTGGGAGAACACCGAAAGTCTAACTAAATATGAGGGGTCGATCCAGGAAGCAGGAGAGTGCCCTTGCTTTTAGAAAGTCTTTTAATTTTATTTAATTCTTACTCCAAATGCTATTCACATAGTTAAGTCTTGCCGTGAAGGTTAAACAAAGACATATATTCTCACAAGCTAGTATTTGGCTGCAGAGCCGAGGCGGTAATGCCCAGCATGGCCTGATCCCTGATATGCAGCCCATGACAGAAATGGTTAAAATAGACTAGTTTCTTCTGTGCTTATCACATTGGATTCAAACATTCCTTCATTCAGAAAATATCTTAGACACAAGACATGGCTCTGGGTTTTGGAATTCAACACCTGATTGTGATATATACAAGTAAAAAAAGAGAGAGAAAGAGAGAAATTTAGCTTAGGGTAAGAAGTTATGAGAAAACAAAATAGAGAAATAGTCCAGAGGCTAATGAGTGGAACAGGGAGAAGGCTTTTCTGAGGAGGAGACTGACAACAGAGCAGAGTGTGGAGTGAGCAAAGACAGGGCTCTCCAACCCCCCGGTGACAGCATATTCCACACAGAAGGCACACAAGTGTGTGTCCTGAACCAAGAATAAGCTTGATTTGCGGGAACAACTGAAAAAAGACGTTAAGTAAATGCTGTGTTTCCCCATTTTATAGCTGAGAAATTTGAGTTTAAACAACTTGCCCAAAGTTCTTTACAAATATGTTCCACTTCTGGGAATTCATTTAACTTTATTTTTCCTTTTTGAACAGGCAAACTATTTAAATTTCATTGAAGCAATATAAAAACACATTCATTTTGAATTCTTGCTTCCCTTCTTCCCTGTGACACCATCCCATCCCTCATCCCCACTGCCCAGCACTAACTAAAAAGGGTTTAGTTTCCGTTTTGTATCATTCAAGTGCTAATGCAAATACAAGCAAATATATTCTCATATTCTTATCCTCCTTCACTATCCCCAGCAATATATACTACATAAAACATATTGCTTTTCTCTTTCACTTAAAAATATATCCTGGAAGCTGTTCCATGATTACCTGGAGAGTTTCTCATTTTTCCATAAACTGCTCCCCTGTAGAGGGAACAACTGTTTATGCGATGTCTTCCTTTGAGGGAAATCTAGGTTGTTCCTAGCTCTTTGCTTGTGCAAACAACAAATAACCTTGGGCACATTTCATTTTGTGCAAGTGAGATCACCTGGTCAGAGTATTGCTAAAAGTTGCCATTTGGCTTCCACTGAAGTAATAGATTTCTACTCCCACCAGTACCTCACAGAATGTTCTCAAAGCCTATTAAGGGAGTGTTTTGTAAAGTTTTGGATCTTGGCCCATCTGATATATAGGAAATGTGATCTATTTTATGGCATCTCTCTTTTATCTGGGACAAATGAAGTTGCAATTTTTTTCCCTCAATTTATTACTTGTCTTGCTTTTTGTTTTTTGTGTTTTTTTTGTTTTGTTTTGTCTTTTTACTTATGAGGGTTCTTTTTCTTGCATATGGAAAACAAATTTTTTCTTATGTTTTGTTCTTTGACGTGATCGAATTTATCAATCTTTCTTTTATGGCATGTGGGTTTTTGTGTCATAGTAACAAAGGCTTTTCCCAACTCAGGATTATAAAGAATTCAGCTTTGCATTCTTCAGACACCATTTTGGTTTTGTTGTTTATATTTATATCATTTCACAAGCTAGAATTTATCCTTGTATATGGTAGTGAGGTATGAATCTAACTTCCAGGAAGCAGGATATAAATTCAGATCTGCTGATCTGAAGATCCTCTCTCTTCCTCTCTCTCTGTCCCTGTCCCACTCTCTCTCTATGTCTCTTAAAAAATAAATAAACATTTTAAAAAAAACACAAAAAAACAGTGAGGGCAGCTTTCTTCTGTGTAAAATGTAGGCTCATGATTGTGTGCTTGCAAGTCAATTCACTTCCTATCAGGAAACCCGGGTCTGAGTCCTACCTTGGGCCCTTCCTAGCCACAAGATTTGGACAAACCACTTCATTTCTCTTGGCCTAAGTTACATCAAGTATAGGAGAAGGAGTTTTGGCCATTTGTGCCTTGTCTCCATTTCCCCATGGGGGCTACATTCCAAGAACTTCAGGGGATCCCTGAAACCAAGATATTACCAAACTCTATATATACTCTGTTTTGCCTATACCTAATACCTATAACAAAGTTGAATCCATAAATTAGGCACAGTAAGAGATTAACACATAAATAAATAAGTAAAATAGAACAATTATAGCAATATACTGTAGTGAAAGTGATGTGAATGTGGTGTCTCTCTGTCTCTCTCTCAAAATATCTTACTGTACTGTACTCACTCTTCTTGTGATGTTGTGAGATGGTAAAATGCCTATGTGATGAGATGAAGAGAGGTGATTGATGTAGGTAATGTGACATAGCAGTAAGCTACTACTGACCCTCTGTCAATACATTAGACAGAGGATCACCTTTCTAGTATGCATCTTTCTAGAAAATTCAGGAGCATGAAGGTGATAAGTAGGTCGATGTGGAAAATCTGCCTGGAAACTCATGTATCACTATGACGAGCTTAAAGAAATATGTGAGACCATCTAATAATCTGCAAGGCCCACTGGAATTCTGACAATGCCTGTAGAACCCCAGAGCTTGGGGACAGGGAAGATTATACAGAGGCCAAGAAAGTTTCAAGCTCCTCACTCCAGCCTTATTTACCACTGCATGTTTCATGTATCTTGGGTTCCTCACAAAGTCTCACTTGAACCAAGGGCTCTATCTCTGGGAAGAGTTGAAAACCTTTGGAACCCCAACTTCCTCATCCTTTGATCTGAAGGACACCGAAGTTAAGAAAGAGTAATGGCTGTCCCACAGCCACAGTTAGATAGGGATAGACCATTGCAAGGACTCCAACCTCCTGGTTCCCATGCTAGGGCTCTTCCCAGTAGGCCATATCTCACCCATCTCTAATCTTCAGTAAGTTTTCTTTAAGATATTTGATGTTCTTTTTAAATGCACTGAAGCTGTATTTTCACCAATTTATTTTTTCTGCCCAGCTAATGAGACAAAGCAGAGATCTGTACAACCTGCACGGGGTAATAAATGCTCCATTTGCCACAGTGGAAGTTGAGGAGAAACATGAATCTTTTGCAGCTGCAAATTCTACCAACTGGAGCTGCTACTAGTAATATTATTTCTTGACATCTCAAAAAATGAGTCAAGGGATGATGCATGTGTTTGCGATGAAAAGGCTAGGAGATGTCAGCCTCCTTCCCCCTCCACTCCCAGCACCCCTAGCCTTTTTCAAATCCTTGTTGCATCTCAGTTTAAACCATTGCACAAACTATCAATTGTTCTGCCTCCAGTCTTTCCCCATTCCACAGTCTTGCCCAATTCATCATTTTCAGTTAAAGCTCTTATAAAAACATGCTCCTTCACACACTAACTCTCCTATAAATAAAATTGTAGAAATCCCACAATCTCCAAGAATGTGTGGATCCAATGCTCTAAATTAGACATTCAAAGCCTTTTGAAATCCAAAACTTTTGCAATAATTCCCATTTTGTCTCCAAATCCTGCTTTCGTTCATGCTGTGACCCAGAAAGCTCGAGTGTTCTTCATTCCCACACTGTGCTCTTTATTTCGACAAATGTAGCTCTTTGCTTATCACTCTGCCCATGTGTTCCCGCCGAGCACTGCTATTGGACATCTTCTCTGTCCTTCATGGTCTAATTCCATGGGATCTCCATTATGAAGGTCTCTTTGTTTATGGCAAGTGAATAAGAAGTCTTTCACTTTGGCTACCCACACTGGGTGTTACACCACTTTAATGACAGTTCTGATATGCCGTCATGTGTTATGGTTATTTGTGAATTATTTTGTCTCCTTTATATATTGTAAGGGAGGAACTCATCTGTGTATTTTGGTACCTCCTAAAGGGTTTCACACAATGCCAGGGGCACAGTAAGTGTTTAGCAGCCTATTTGGTGAAAGGTCAGGACTGGGAGATCCTCAGTATTCCATTCCTCCAGTTTGGGATCAGCCTACAGACAATAGGTCAGAATTTGAAGAGAAATTCCTTTATGAAATATTCAAAGTCTCTGCCCAAACAGAGGGAGAAAGATGGAGGGTCACTAGGATGCAGCTTGACAATGAACAGACATCCAATAAAGTTAGTTATAGCTAGATAACACTGTGACAAAATAGAAAGAGCTTCAGCTGGTGCCATTTGGAGCCATGTTCGCATCCTGGTCAAGTCACTTTCCAGCTGTGTGACTTTGAGCAGGTTCCTAGCTATTCTGAATCTTTCCTACAAAACCAGGCTAAGGTCAGCTGTGCAGACTGCCTGAGAAATAGTAATTAACACTTTGGAACATAATACTTCTTCCATAGAAAGTAACAACAGCTATGAGAATCAGAAAATTAATTGCACAGCTGAATATCTATTACCAAAATCATTCTGCAAAGGCATGAAACAGCCACTTGCAGCAGCAAGCACCTCTTGGAAACCCACAGTTTGTGTCTTTCTCTTGTCATCTGAAGAGTTTATCAGGCCTTCAGAAATCACCTTTCCCCTTTTTTGCGGTTTTTGCAATGATCATCATATCAAAAGACCATGGGGATGACACAAGACTAGGAAGAGAACATCTAAATAAATAAACAAACACACAAATACATAAAATGAACACAGCTGGAATGAAAGGCCTAAGAACACTTCTAACGAGAGTGGGAGAGAACAATCGGGGATAACACTGACATGAGTCAGAAGGCCTGGCACGGCTAAGACGGGAAGGGACTGAGGGGATAACTCAGACTTGCCCCATCTATCATAGAGAATATACGACAGAGGAGAATGTGAGCATCCCTGGGTCTTTGTTATCCACTGATCCACGCATTCACTCTGTCATCAAGTACTGAGCACTAGGCGGTGTCAGGTTTGAAAAATACAGGAGTGAAAATGGCTTGTCCCTCAAACAATTCACAATCTCATGGTGAAAGAGACAAAAACAACAATGCAATCCAGATGCAACAAGAGCTATAATCACACTGTGCCAGAGGGACCAGAGAACACTAAGGAGTTCCAGCTCTGGCAAGGTGGATCACGAAAAATTAAAAGTGCTGCTTAATCCAAGTTTCAGAGGATTAACAGGAGTTCCCAGGGAGACGGAGTGGCGTGCACAAGCATGCACAGTGTCCCTTTTCTGAGTCCACACACAGTCTAGTGTGGGAGCATAGAAAATCCAAAAGGGTAACAGAGTGGAGGGCATAGGTCACGCATCCACCCTTTCTTGTGGGTCCTCTACGAATGCCTAGTTAAATGTTGAGAGAGTCCAAAGTTGCAGGTGGATTTCTCATTGCATGATGTTCCAAGATCCACTATATCATCATACAGAGGTTGGGGCGATTTCATTAGACAGAAATGATGGACAGATAATTTGATACATTTCAGCCACACTTCTCTGAAGGCAATTCATGAACTTCAGCACATCAACACTGTGGCATTCATTTGAGTTGCTTGAAGTTTTCTTCTGTTTACTGTCTGAATTTTGGCTCTGTTCAGATAAGTCAGTCATCCTAGTTATCCTTTCAATATTCATTCATAAAACATTTATTAGGCATCAACTTGGTCCTGGTCTTGAGGATAAGAAAGAAGTCTAGTGTTGTTCCTCCTGGAACTCACAGTTTCATGAGGGAGGCAAACATATAGACACATAATAATAATTTAGTGTGGTAGAAGCATGTACCAAGTACCAAGGAAACATGAGATGGTCAGAAATCTTCACAGATTTCCCTTAAGGGGTCCTGAGTGATACAGAAGAACTTTCCAGGTGAGGTAGTGTGGGGAGGCTCCCAAAAAAGCATTTAACAAAAATGGACTAAAAGTCTGTGCAGCAGAAGGGAGTTTTATGGCTGAGAGGTGAAGTAGTCACTGTGGCTAAATTCGCCACTATAAAAGTGATTTCCCACACCTACCACTTAGGAGCTGTGTCAACTTGGGCAAATTACTCCCATACTTACCTCATAGGATTGTTGTGAGGATTAACTTTTCCTTCACATGTGAAGAGCTCAGAATAGTACTTGCACAACTTAGTGAGCAATAAATGTTTTATTACCATTATCACCATCATTGCAATTACCATTATTTCAAGCAAATGTGCAACTTCTCAGTGTGTTTATTTTACCTGGGAAGGGAGACCCCATTTTGTTTATCATTGTATCACAATGATCATGAGTTAGACTTGGACTTGGCCCATGGCATAAAGTAATAAGTTCAAAGATCGAATGCAATAGTTTGTTGAGAAAGTTATGGTGAATCTTGTAGAAATAGCAAGTGAAATCCCAGTGTAACCTCATTTCCCACAAAACCACACACTTCTTTTGCACAGTTTTATATTTTGATCATGAGGTGCCGATTCCACTTTGTTTGGTAAAAGACTCTTTACTGGCTACACCTCTCCTTCAGCCTCGTCCCTACCATGAAGACTGCAAACCAGAATCCAACCACTTTCTTCTGGAAGACTGTGTCAAAGCATGAGCCACCCTTGAAAAACACAATACCACACCACACCAACAGCTAAATGTCTACTTTAGAACTATTTCCTGCATGTTCTTAAGGCCTTTGACTCAAGCAATGAAATCGATGCCCCTTTAGGTTTTGGTAGGAATTACAGAATTCTTTCTATTCCTTCCTCTCCTTTCTCTATTTTTTAAATCAATTACCAACAGTGAGGACAGTAATATTTTGAACCAGAATATCCATCCTGAATCACACTGTTTGCTAATTCTATTTACATTTTCTCCAGTGTTGACCAAGGACCCCAAAGTTTTTAGGTTTGTTTCTTCTGCTTTTTCTGCTAAAATCTGCCAGTTATTGGTGGGGCGAGGGGGCAGGGGGAGGTTGTAAATGCAGAGATGAAGGTCATATTCTCTGCCCCTTAGTAGGGGATCCCTGTGTGATAACAGTCAGGAGATTAAAGACAGACACAAACAATGTAGTAGGAATCAGGACAAGACTGACACAAAATAGACACTCAAACAGACGTTCAAGGAGTGCATGTTCAATTGATATTAATTTGTTACATGGAACCATTGAAACTAATGGTATTTGACTGGTTTGACATGCAAAAAATGGTAATTATGTATAATTCTATCTAATACAAGTTTTAATAGGATTATGCATTACACAATGTGAGAGAACAATGAAATAGTTACATGGACCAAGGAGCTGCCTTTTGAAAGTTCAACTTTTAATATATATATTTTTTCTGGTCAGAAAAAACAATATATCAAGAGAAGAACCTTGAATAATAAATGCAGTTGCAGAACCTATTTCCACAGTCACTCTTCTTACCCAATCTACCATCACCTCTTACCTAGAAAAGGGCCACCAGGCAATCCTAATTGGTTTCTCCACTTGCATTTATTCTCCTCTCTTTTTTATTTTATTTTATTTTTTAAGTTTATTTATATATTTTGAGAGAGAGAGCAAGCAGGGGAAGGACAGAGGGAGAGAGAGAGAATCCCACGCATGCTCTCCACCATGAGCACAAAGCCCATTGGGACTCAAACCCACCAACTATGAGATCATGACCTGAGCTGAAAGCAAAAATCAGACTCGTAACTGACGGAGCTACCCAAGTGCCCCAACTTCTCCCCTCTTTCTACGTAGTATTCAGATGAATGGTCTTTGAAACACTCAAATCAGATCATGTTGCTCAGCTACTTAAAAATCTCCCAATGGTGACCAGTTATGCTTTAAATAAAACACACATCCCATCAAGGAACTGGCAATTTATTACATGCTTGATTCTCTCCATGCCACTGCTCCACTCCCTGTCAAAGACACCAGGCACACAGACCTTCAGTTTCGACTCTCCCCACAAGCTTCTTTTACATCTGTGGCTCAAGACTCAGAAGAAGGTTGTTTCATTTCAAGAATAACAAAAAAAGTTATATAAATTTCAACCCCATGTCAAAATTTTATTAAATAGGAGTGGTCATTACTTATGCTGCACCAGCAAAAAGCAAGAACACATGCCTTTTTTATGAATCTGAGGGTAAAAGTATGTTATCCTTAAGGCATTTTGAATTATGGAAAATAGCTCCATCTTCTGCCTTTTGTATTCTCTTTGCTCCAATGTTTGTTGATTTCAGTTTTTTTGCCCAGAATCTAAATGACAAAAGGCATTCAATGAGATATGGTCTGGTGATCTTTCCTTGCCCTCACTCCACCTGTCTGACCCGCGCTCTCATTTCGGCCTCTTTCTGACTCTGCAAGGAAGTATTGGCTGTCTAGATATCAGAACTCACTTTATATCCCTCTCGCATTCTGTAACTTCATGTGCATCAATGAGTATTTATAGAAAACAGGTTATGGGTTCAGCTCCAAACTATATGTGTGTGGTCCAATATCTGAAATGAAGGCCTGTCCTCTAAGACTTTTTTTTTTAGCTAAGTGGGTTAGGGAGATACAGATGAACACACAATGAACACTACAATGATTGGCTCCAACAAACACTGAGCATCAGCTGTATACATGAAAAGTCTGAAGATACCATCAAGGACTAAAGTCTTAACTGGCTGGTCAGGCACTTCGATGGAGAAGCACGAGTCTTGGTGTCAGAGACCTATGCTTGTGTTTTCATGTCAACAGGATGTGTGGATTTAGTCAAGTGACATTATGAACCTGTTTCCTCATCTCTACAATGGTACCAACACCTATCTCCAAAAGCCACCTGTGGGTTGGAAAGATTAAGTGGATGTGAAGGAGTTTTCTAAACTCCAAAACACTCGCTGCGATGAGGATGAGGATGAGGGTGAGGATGAGGGTGACAGAGGGTTGCAGGGTGCAAGTGCTGTGCTAAACAATTTAAATAGATATTTCAAGTAATCCTCACCAATGTATTTGTGAATTCTATTCTATCAGAGTCTTCCTATCACAGATGAGGTTCAGAGAGGGGATAAATTTAAGGTGATATAAACTCTTTAACTTTAGAACTGACATTGAACTTAGATCTTCTAGCTCCATAATTAATACTCAGCTATCATGCTGTGTGACTGATCAAACACCTTTGTCTTTGGAAAGTACTTTTATTAGAAGGTCGCTGTCCCTGGATTAGAGACCCTGGGTGAGAGACCCTGGAGACAGCCTGGGTCTATAACTTATTCTATGTCTGACACTAGATAAGTCCCAATCACCTGTTTGTGAGGAGGTTGAATTCTAGCCTCCCTCAGATCACTGAGGTCATTCTCTTTAGGTCATTTGACCTATGGTTTTTGTTCTAGTTAATATGCTGCACATAGTTCATGAGGTGATTAACAATCCGAGTCACCCCGGCTTTATGCCAAGTGAGTGAAGACACTAGTGGGTTGAATAGGAACATCTCCAAAGGCTATAAAGGTAGAGAAAGCTTTTTGTGGAGGATGGACCTGAATCATTTATTATTTTCCTCCATAGTCACTGTATTTACAAATATCGTATTTTTACGTAACCTAATGTGGCGGCCTGGCCTGGCAAAAGTGGGCAACTACAGCTCCTTCAGTAGAGAAGAGGAATCCGTAGGCCCCAGAAAGAGTAGTGCAGGAAGACAAAATTGGCAACTGCATACTTTCCGCAGGACCAAGGACAGCATTTTGTCATCAGCTATGACTTAACTGGAAGTTGTAGCCAAATTCTCAAGAGTTGCTTGGGAGTGAGTCTTCTATCCCTCATGAGGCCTATGGGGGCTTCGTGCAGCCACACTATCCTTGTCATTGTGGGAATGACCACATGGGGCAGGGATTCTTTGCTGTGGGTGATTCTATCGCTACAGTGAATAACTGGTAGTATCTTGAGAGACAGTTTGGATGTCGTGACTTGGCAGAGGGGTAGGGGCAGCTTCCTCTGATATCAAGTGGGTACAGGGCAGGAATGGTACTAAACATCCTACAATGCTTAGGAGAACCCATCCCTATACCCCAACTCAACAATAGAGAATTATCTGTCCCAAGAGGTCAATAGTGCTGAGGTTGAGAAAGTGTGATACAAGGGAACAGTGATTACAGGAAATGCTCTCCTTCCCTCTCCAACATCAGAGGGAATGGACTTACTGGGCCAGCTTAAGCGAGGTTTTTGGGAAGTGTCGGAAAACCTTTAAACTGAATATGAGATTGATTTTTAATGACTTTTATTTTGAAATAGTTTAAGACTGACAAGAGTTGCAAAAATTGTAGCAGAGAGTTGCCATGTACCTTCCACCTCACTTCTCCCACTCATAACGTTACATAACCACAGTCCATAGTCAGAGCCAGAAAATTGAAAATGGTATAATACTGTTAACTCAAGTACAGACATTAATTGGATTTCACCAATATTTACATGAACATTTTCTTTGTTTGTTTTGGTATATAATTCTGTAAAATTGTATCACAGGTGCAGACTCAGGTAACCATCACCGTAATCAAGATAGACAATTGTTCCCTTGCAACAAAACTCCCTCTTGCTACTCTGTAACAGTCACCTCCTTCCCTCAGCTCTAATCTCTGATAGCAACTGGTCAATTTTCCATCACTACAGTTTTGTTACTTCAATAACATCATGCAAATGGAATCATACAGTATATAGCCCTTCTTTGCACTTAGCATAACGCCCTTGAGGGCCATCCAAGTTGTTGCATGTATCATTTATTCCTTCTTACTGATGGAGTGTATTCCTTTGCAAGGATATACCCCGGTTTGTTTAACCCTCTACTTATTGAAGGACATCCCAGTTGTTTCCAGCTGGGAGCTCTGCTAAAGAAAGCTGCCATGAAATTTCTGTTAAGTTTTTTGTGTGAACATAAGTTTAATACCCAGGAGCACAATTGCTGTGTCATTCATATGATAAGTGTATATTTACCTTTATAAGAAACTACCAAATTGTTTTGCATTTGGACCTGTGCCATTTCACATTCCCTTCAGCAATGCGCATGAGATCCATTTATGAGACTGAAGTTTTAAAATGGAAAGTGCTATATCTTTACAACCGTAATGAGACTTTTAATGACTCAAATGATTGCACAGGTAAGGCATCTGCCTGCAATCATATTAATGGAGCTCACTGCCCACCTGGAAAGGGAGGGTCCGAAGAGCA
This sequence comes from Paguma larvata, assembly GCA_030068075.1. Classification (NCBI taxonomy): domain Eukaryota; kingdom Metazoa; phylum Chordata; class Mammalia; order Carnivora; family Viverridae; genus Paguma; species Paguma larvata. The sequence goes on along the minus strand of CM057831.1, from coordinate 99,355,076 downwards.
GAGGAGGTGGCAGTTATTAAAGAAAATACAACCTTTATCTTTGTATCTCAACAAGTAGAGTCTTCTTGATCAAACATTATGTCAGCAAATATTATTTTCTCTGAAAGGGAATTTGTATTCCCAGGGTTTGTCTCTCAGCACATAGGTAGCTGCTGCTTGAAGCTTCTGATCACAATGTGAGATAAATAAATTCCAGCCAGGTACCAAGAACCTGTATTTTCAGTGAGTATCATTGACCTTAAATGAAAAATTAGTGCTTTTAGTGAATTTGGAAGTAAATGGAGCTGGAAATTCATGGAATGGATATATTACTAAGATTACTTAATCTCTCCAACCTACTGCAAATTGTAGCAAACAACCTCTACATTTCACTTTTAATGCAATTTGATAATTATTGTAAATCACTTAAAGCAATGCCTAAGACCTAGTGAAACTTAATGAATGTTCACTATTCATGACTATAAGAGGGTGGAATAAAAGATGACAGAAGTTTTGATTCCTGGTGACTGATAATGCATTAAGATTAAAAGAGAAATCAGGATAAGGGACTGCTTTAGAATAGGGTTCAATTATCTTTATGGCAGATTGAATGTACTTTGCTAAGAGTTTTCTAGCAGGTATGAGAAAATAAGTATTTAGATCAGTACTTAGCCAATGCACTAGCCCCTAGTCATATGTGGCTATTTACAATTAAATTTTAATTAATTAAATGAAATTAAAAATTCAGTCTTCGTAATCTCATTTCCGCACTAGCCACATTTCAAGTCATGAACAGCCACGAGTACTGGACGGCACAGATATAGAAGACTGCCAAACAGGTAGAAAGTTCTATTGAACGTGCCAGACAGATCCTCATACCCTTGGTCAAAGATTTAAACAGTTGAGCTTTTTGTAATAGTATATATTTTGTTTGGTACGTTTACAATATGTTTCCAAAGAGAGTTTCACAGCCTTCACCAAATTGCCAAATATGATTTGAAGCCACAGTAAAAGATCAGAAGTAGTGATAGAGATCTTAAGACACCCTTGTGGAGTAGCCATGGGAGTCAATACTATTGCACAAAGAGAAAAGGTACACACAAAGGAGGCAAAAGGTCAGGAATGCTTACCCAATGGGAGAATGAGTGATTGGAAAAGGCAAGGAATCAAGGGGGTCCAGAAGCCAGGAAAATAGAGTGAGCTGCAAAACAGGGTCAGACGTTACCTGAAATCCAAGAGGGTGAATACTGAGCAAGAGCTCCTGGGTTGAGCAGTTACGTAGTCATGGTAACTCTGGCAGAAGTGAGGTGGTAGCCAGTTTACGTGGAAGTGAGTGGGTGCTTAGGAATGGAAGCAGTGCCTGAAAACGACAGATAGGCTAGAACCTCATGCTCTCCTAGCTTTTTGTCATCATTACTATAGGTAAAAGAGTAACACTTGCTACTGGTAAAATTTTCAAAAGGTAAAACAAGTCAGAAAGTGGAAAGTAAAGGTTTCCACCATAGACACAAGAGGCACTTACATTTTTTTACATATATATCTAAAATTATTATGTATTGAAACACCTGGGTGGCTCAGTCAGTTACGCGTCTGATCGTGATTTCGGTTCAGGTCATGATCTCACAGTTTGTGAGTTTGAGCCCACGTTGGTCTCTGTGCTGACAGCATGGAGCCTGTTTGGAATTCTCTGTCTCCCCCTCTCTCTGCCCTTCACCCTGCTTGTTCACTCACTCTCTCTTTCTCTCTGTCTCTCAAAATAAATAAACATTAAAATAAATAAATAAATAAAAATTATTATGTATGTCTTGAGTCATTTTGATTAATACATTATAAGAAATGTTGCTCAGGAGATATCTTCCTACAAGCAAAAAGATAAGCCCTCTTTCTTTCTTTAATATCTCCTCTGGTTCAGGCGGTGTGCACAGTGACAATGAAATGAATCCACAGGCATCCCATGAGCACCTATTAGAAGCTCAGCACCACCAGAAACACTGGGAAAAGATATACTGATCAGCCAGTTAACCTTCCAGTAAGATGGCAAATTCTGGAAAGTAACCTAGCAGCAGATAAACAGCATTATGAACCAGACTCTTACGAAAGTTCTCATATATTCCTTTGCCTCTGTAATTATTACACTTTTAATGAAACTGATAAGCATAAATCCTCAAAGTTAGTTTGATAGCAGTTGTCAATAAATATAAAAATAGTCCACCCTTTGACCCTGTATTTTCCATTCAAGGCATTTTTCCTATAGATATAATGCAGATAAATATTTACTGATAGGGATTTTGTTATTATGTCATTAATAATGGAAAAAATTGATAATTACCTAACCAACGTTAAGGATAAGACTAAGTAAAGGGTCGTACCTTCATAATGTGGAAAATCATTTAGCCGTTTGGAGTTGTACTTTTCAAAGAATGCTTTGCAAAGAGGAAATGTTGAGGAAAAATATGTTAAATAAATAAAAGCAGGATATAAAACAGCTGCTGTGATTTAAATTCAAGTTATTTACTTGGGTTTCTTGAATTGTATGCAATACCTCTCTGAAACATCCCTATTCTGTCTTGATCCCCCATCTTCTGGATGCTTCAACTGCTCCCACGTCTTTTTATTCTAAATTCCCCTAAAATTTCACCTTCTGCCACTAGCCTAACTGAATATATTCTTTAGTTTTTGAACTCATATTGAATCTAGTTCAAGATCCCAAACGTTAGCAAGAATATCTCAAATTAAGCATTGCTAGTGTTTCCGTTTGCCCCTGTGGTACAAGATCCTCAGTGTTTACTTGGTACTGAGAGAAATAAAATGATTGAAGATGTCCCTTCTTCAAGCATAGCAACACACTCATTACTTCTGCTACACCAAACTATTTTTAGCGGTGAATATTTATTGATTCTTCCGCTGTGCCGTGCATTGAGTTAAACGCATTTTCTTACTCATCATAACACCCTCCTAAGAAAGGTGGCAAGTACCCCCCATTTGTCACTTGCTTGTTGTATAACTTAGGAGTCCTGTGCCTTCTCTAATGATCAGCCTTCTCTTAGGAAGCAAGGTGGAATTCCAACTCTGACATTTCGCTTGTCTCCTTCTTTACTACATATAAAAATACCAAAAAAGAGACTGTAATAAAAAAGGGAGAAGGATTCCATTGTATAAATTGGTCCTATTTTTCTGAACTGCCTAAAATAGCTTTATTTCTTGTTCAACATAGTGTGATCTTCTTGGAATACATTGGGATCACAAGAAAGTCTTTATATAAATAGACACATTCAAATTCTTAGAGACTTCCTTATCACTCCAAGATCTTAGTTTCTGAATATAATGTCTCATTAACATGAACCGAGTATCTACTTCCGAGGCTAGGGCAGGAAAAGTGAGATTGGGACAGTTTTGTGTGCTGGAAGTAAATGTTACCATCAGAAGTTGATGGGTGGGGGGTGGAGGTCAAATGGCAGAGGAAGAGGGTGACCCTAAGCTTGCCTCCTCCCTTAAACACAGCAAGATAAATATCAAATCATTCTGAACATCCCAGAAATTGAATAGAAGTTTTAGAGAACAAAGATAGGTAGGTAGATAGCAACTAATCATAGCAAGTCCATAGAAAAATCGACTCCCCTGTATTCAGTCCTACATGTCGTGTGATTGTGTGGTTAATAAGAATGGTTTCACACTAGAGGCACCTGACTGGCTCAGTTGGTTAAATATCCAGCTCCAGATTTTGGCTCAGGTCACGATCTCAGAGTTCCTAAGTTCAAGCCCTGCTTTGGGCTCTGCTGCTGAGCAGAGCCTGCTTGAGATTTTCTCTCTCTCTCTCTCTCTCTCTTTCTCTCTCCGCTCCTCCCATGCCCTCTCTCTCTCTCTTTCTCTCTCTCTGTGTCTTTCAAAATAAGTAAAATAAACTTAAATAGATATTATTCATCTTTTTTCCTAAAAAGACAATGCTCTAGCTTTGAGGACATTACTATAGGATTGTGCATAAGATGACCTTTTGTGTTAATTTATGACATTACCGAACTGAAAAATGTTCTTAAAGAGAAACCAGTAGCCTGGAGAAAAGTTTCCAAGTGCTAGAAGGTGATTCAGAGAACCAAGCTGGTGAGAGTTTGAGGAAGAACATTTAACCTGTTTCTTCAGTCTGTAATTTATACTTTGATATTTTCTTTCACTACTTCGGTTGCTGACCCGATACATCCGTGTCTCTTGTTCTTGCCTATTTAACTACTTCCCACTTCCTCTAAGAACATAGAGTTTCTGGGACGCCTGGGTGGCTCAGTCAGTTAAGCGGCCAACTTCAGCTCAGGTCACGATCTCACGGTCTGTGAGTTCGAGCCACGCATCGGGCTCTGTGCTGACAGCTCGGAGCCTGGAGCCTGCTTCGGATTCTGTGTCTCCCTCTCTCTCTGCCCTCCCCCAGCTCATGATCTGTCTCTACGTCTCTCAAAAATAAATACAATAAAGGTTAAAAAATTTTAAAAAAAAGAACACAGAATTTCTGAAAAGAAGCCGTATCTGGCACTCACAGCTTCTTGTCAAATACTTGCTATGGTTGAATGATATGTTGACTCAGATAAAGAGAATAATACCAGTGGCTAACATTTATAGAGAATTTCACACATGCCAGGCATTGTCTCAAGCACTTCAAGTGAGTTAGCACAAGTAATCTTCACAAAGGAAAACCTGTAAATTTTCGGTGTTATTACCATCAGACCCATTTTACAAATGGGGAAACGGAGTCATGGGGAAATTAAGGCATTGGTCCGTGTTCACAGCACTAGAAACAGTAGTCCTGGATTTTGAATTCCGGGGTAAAGTCTAACTCTACAAAGAAACTAAATTCTTGAGGGTTGAGGGGAGGGGAAGCGCATTTCCTTCCATTGTTGTTATTTTAGCACCTCTCCAGGCAGAGAAAAGGAGGATTTGTTCACTCCTTATCTCCAGGTTGTCTAGCATGGCAACCAGAAAGTAATAAAATTCTCTGCAAATCTTCAATGAATTGTATGAAGGCAAGAAAGACCTTGATGGCAGGAAGAACTTGTACCAGCTTCTGACAAGTTCCAGGCTGAGAGGTGGGGGCCCTTGGATTCTGAATGACCTGCATTGGTCTAACCTGCCTGACCCAGGACTGTGCCTTCAGTCTCCCAAGTAACTGAATGCCAAATTCAAGTCACAGTAACTCCTATTCTGACCTCTCAGGGAGTAATGATATTAAAAAAAAAAAAAAAAGACTCACATTATCTTGGGGCACCTGGGTGGCTCAGTTGGTTAAGTGTCTGACTCAGGTCATGATCTCATTGTGGGTTCAAGTCCTGCATCCGGCTCTGTGCTGACAGCAGGGAGCCTGGAGCCTGCTTCTAATTCAGTGTCTCCCCCTCTCTGCCCTTCCTCTGCTCATGCTGTCTCTCTCTCTCTCACACAAAAATATAAATAAATATTTAAAAAAATAAGTAAAATTTTAAAAAACTCACATTGTTTTTAAAGATGCCAGAAAGGTCTGGAGACACAATGCCAGTCCACAGAAGTTCCTTAATACAGGCTGGATGGATAGATCTGTAAATACGCGGATGACTCACCCTCCCCTGGTGAAAGATGCTAGTGTCTCAAAAAATTCATTGTGGAATTGACCTCTCAGAATCATATCCTGAAAGGATTACCTTCTTGTAACCAAAGCAATCTGTACATTCCCACCGAGATGAAGCGTTTACCTCCTTTTCCCCAAAGAAGCCTTAGAGCATCATGAGGAAGATGGTTACTGAGGAGTGATCCATCTGCTCTCTATAAGGCTGGAACAAGCCCCTCCAAAACTGAGGAAGATGAGGACACAGCCACATATACCCATGTTCTGAAAGACTTGCATCTATTTTGAAAAGGAATGTCTGCTGAGAACTGAGTATGCTGAGGGCTTTTATTGGGAAAACCTCCATTACCAATACTTTCTGAGCCTTCCAGACACCTTGCACATAAAGCAGGAGCAAATCCATGCCAATTCCCTTATGTAAAGGGGTTCTGGTCCCAACTAGCAAAGGCTCATGTGCTTTCCGTCTGTGACAGGGCCACCAAAAGAAATCATTCTAACCTGTCCCCTGAACAACAAGAGATCCCTTGGGAAGGGTGTGTTCATGCCTGTTGGCCAACAACAGTCCTAGAGCTATTTACACACAAACTGCTCAGAAACCAATCATTACACCTCCCTGTGAAATGAAGTAAGGATAGTTTCTCTCCCATTTCATAGACTGAGAAACTTGAAGGATTGCTGGAGCTCATCAAGTTCAGCACTTCGAGTTACAGATGATGAAACAGTCTCATTGAAGGGGCAAGACTTGCAGTAGTTCGGGACCAAGCTGGGATTTCGTCATCAATGTCAGACATACTTTCTCTGCTCTATACCACTTCCTTCTTTCTTATATACTGCCTCTATTTTTTGTCTCATTTCCTTCTCTCTCTTTGGTACCCTCCTTCTCTCCCACTCTCTATTTCTATCTATCTCTTTCTCTCTTTCTTTCTTCCACAGAATTGAGTAAAACAAATTGAGTCCACTGGGAACCAGTCCCTCTTGAAAGAAGAAAGAACAGAACACCCAGCCAAGAAAGTACCAGATGTCAGACCCTTTGTTTTGAGGCGAAACGGGGAGAATCAAGAAAAACTCACTTCCCATAATAGAACACCCCTAATCTCTTCTCCTGGGCCTTAAAACAATGGTCATTTTAACGACAAAATTTTTTAAAAAACAAACATAATGAAGTGAGGGCCAGACACAGGCAACTACATTTCAAGACAAGAATAAAACATGTATAATGAAAATAATAACAGCTGCTACATCTATTGAACATCTCCAGGTGTTAGGCACTAAACTAGATTCTTCCCAATATATGATATAATTTAATCTTCTTTAGAGATTAATAAGTACACTTTTGATTCACCCCATTTTGTAGAATAAGAAACCTGACACACAGAGATAGTAAGAATCTTGTTCAAGAATACTCAGTTTAGATATTTCTAGATCCATGTTTCTTGTTTCTACTGTTATAAACAGCCTCCCACACTCCAAAACAAACCGGCACAAAAGTTTTAAAGGAATGAGTAGCTATCTTTATAGTTGACTTCATATCCAGCAAGTACAGCCAGGATACTAACAATTACAGAAGTCTTGCTGTGCACCGAGTGTTTTCAATGCCAACACTAACAGAGGGATGTGAAAATCTTTGATTATCTCTCCCAACCACACTTGTGTGCACACACACACACACACACACACACACACACACAATCTTCCCACCAGTGTGTTTGCAATGTGTGATATAGCAAAAGGACATTATCTCAAGCTCACATAAAGGGACAGCCAACTCCCCTGAACACGCCCCATACCTGCTCTTGACAAATTTAATTCAGACTGTTGTCTTCAAACCTCATTTATACTGAAATTCTGCAAGTAGCCTGAATGTATGTGTATAACCTACAAATACAAAATGTCTCTATGTCGAGTTTATGAAACTTCCATACAGAAATCTTGGAAACTACTGAGGGTTTCTGTAAATACTACAGTGTTTGTGTTAACTTAATGTAATCCTGAGAATCGTGCTTCTTTCATTTTACAGATGGGAATACTAAAGCCCAGAGAAGTAAGGTGACTTGCATGATGCTCTACGGCTAATACATGCTTGACAGAAATATGACCCCAGGTTTACCTAGCTCCAAAATTCACACTATTTTTTTTATTGGATCCCTATTTTCTTTTTATAAAAACTGCCTTCTCTAAACTATAAGGTAAAATGTATTGATTTTTTTAAATCTGGGAAATAGTATTAAAAATAAAGATGAAAAAGTGTTTCAATATCATTATAATCTAAGCTAATGCCAACATTTTTACATTTTTACTTCCAATCATTTACACTATGCAGTAAATAGAATTTTACATTTTTCCTTCCATATTTACACTATGCAGTAAATAGAATTTTATTGACTAATTTTTTCACTTTTTGTACTATAAACATGAGTTCATGCTAATAAAAATTCTATAAAAATTTATTTTTAATATCTATATAATACTCAACATATACATAGTTCATCAGCCTTTTTCCTTATTGCTGGTCATTTAGGCCATCTCTGAGTTTAAGCATTATAAATAGTACTAGAATAAAACCCTTAGTATATAAATCTGAGGCTGAATTACTGATGATTTACTTAGAACTGATTCTCAAATATGAAAATGGGTGTTTTCTATTATTTCATGCTGCTTCTTTTTAAATATTAACACCTTCCCCCACCACCACTACACTGCCCCAGAATACCTCCTCTGACTCATTTCTAAACCACTGAGTCAAGTTATTGTTATATATGTCTAGACCCTAGGTTCGGAGAATCAGTAGAAAAAGCCAGGTATCTGGAATCAGAAAGTCTGGATTCATGCACCAATTTACTTATCACCAAAGTGATTCTGGCATGTTACCTGAGGTCTTCAGCCCATGTTTCCTCACCTGAAAATGGGACTAATAGTACCTCCCTCAAAAGATTGATGTGAGGATTAAATCAGATGAAGCATGTGACAAGGGCTTTGGAAATCATCATGTGATCTGGCAAACATCTGTTGCTATTACCTTTAGGAGTGTGACATAGTTAGACAGCTTTCAAAGAAAAAAGAGAAAAGCGAGTTTCCCAGTCATTGGTGTTTTTGATAAATTTAAAACTTTTAAAAAATATATTGGTTAAAAAAATGAAAACCCAGGTAGAAATAACAGCAGTCATTCACGTCATTCTGGAGATTTCAAAAGTTTGGCTCACGTGTGGAATTAACAAACTAAATGTCTCCATCCACAGACACACCAGAGAGCTGGTAAACCCAACCCCATAGGGTGACAGGGTAGGACAGCCCTATGACCTGACCCTCACTCCATAGTCCTGGGGCAGGTCACAACTTTCAGACCAACTGTGATTGGACCAAGCTTTTTACTAGGGAACATTTAATGATGAAAGAGGATGCTGCAAAGACATCAGGCAGCAGAGAGAGGGAAGGTGACCCAGCCTCTATCAGGGCAGAGAAGATCAGGACAGAGAGTGAAGTGTGAGGTTGGGGGTGAGCTTACTGTCAGGTTTGGAAAGAGATAACTAGGCTAATAAGTTTTCTGTGCAGGTATCACACAGCAGTAGAATAAGAAGGAAGGAAAAGTGTCATTTTACGATCTAATCAGAGGCAAGGATTAGAAATTTCAGGAGTCAACCCAGAAATCAGAGGGGTAAAATGACAATGAAGCTTGAAGACAAACATGCAGGTAATGGGAGTCTTGTAGGAGAGGGTCAGCCAAGTCTGGGTGAGAAGTATCAAGCCAACAGGAAACCAGTAGCAAATGGGAGAGGCGAGGTCTCTGCAAAGCAGGAGGCAAATGGGAAGTGTGGCATGCCCAGAAAAAGTCTCAACATGTACAGCTGGCAGGAGATCCAGAAACACAATCAGAAGGATGATCAGTGGCTGGTGATCAATCGCAAGGTCTACGATGTCACTGAGTGGGCCAACAGGCACCCAGGGGGGAGCCGAGTCCTCAACCACTATGCTGGGGAAGACGCCACGGTAAGGAACTCAAAGCTCTGCCTCCTCTCTTCCAGCTGGTGGGTGGCTGGGTCTTGTCGCTCTTCCCAAAAAACATTTTGAGTACGTGCTCAAACTCCACAATTGCTCATCTCCTCCCAAACCAATTTTTCAGGATTCCTATCCAGCAAAAACCTGAAACCAAATAAGCCTCAAGGTCTAGCTCCTACTTTGGGATGGGCTCAGATGGTGACAGTGGATACTGTTTGTGTATTTTGGATTTTGTTTTGTCTTGGTGGTTTGTTTTGAACTGGAGTCACTGTTTGTTTGCTGGTTTAGTATAGTTGACACACAGTATTACATGAGTTTCAGGTGTATAGTAAATCGATTCAACAACTCTATACGCTATGCTATGCTCACCACCAGTGTGGCTACCATCTATCTCTGTCTCTTAAGAAAAAAGTTACAAATGAGTGAGTAACATTTGGGAAAAATAATGTCTGTGGCCAGGTAAAAATTTCTCAGACTCTTGTAAGTGGGGTGTATAAAAGGAAAGACAGCAATTCACCTGATAGGCATCAAAACGTTGTTAATACAAATAATGCAAACCTACAATTATGGATAATGCTTTTCAAACCCTGTCACAGATTCAGCTCAGACGATATGTTGGCAAAAATTCTGGGCTTCAACCACTTTGGAAAAACTGATAAATTCACTCAGTTTGAGATAGCTGAGCTGATAAATCTTAAATTTTCTGATGATGTTTATCTCTAAGAAGTTAGGAAAAAAAGATGATTCCACATCCAATTATAGCCAACACGGAGGAATTAATTAATAAAGTAAAAACCATCAGGACTTTAGGATAAAATATCCATGCCATCTTGGGATTCATATCTTAAGGATGAAAATCCTGAAGATGGTCAGCCAAAGTCTATGGTCACCCTAGACTTTATGTTTGTAAATCCAAAAATGTTTGGAGAAAAGATTCTTGCAAAGGAAGATGGTTCTAGAAGAATGGGAGGCTCCAGAAGAATTCTGACAAATGTAAAACTCCATACTCCTTAGAATTCAGGGAGTCAGAGCTTTGCAACTGTGAAAGATGTTGAAATGCTTGCAGCCTCTGCTTCATCAATTGCAAAACGGAAATGACCTTACCAGTCTAACTGGTTTATGGTAAGTGGGACTAATGCTTGCAAAATGTTTAGCATAATGCCAAACACTTAATAGAGTTTATTATATTTTAACATGATGATTTATCTCGCTGGCATCCATAGCCTCAGAGGTACGATTATTATTTCCTGTTTACCACCAGCTTACAAATCCTGATTATATTTGGTGTCATCTGATTAGGAACGGAGGGACCCATGGTGCAGAAGCATCATGCTCTTTAGTGAAGTAGAGCAGGGAATAAAGGACCTACAATCAGAGGCTTACTCTACAACTAAGAGATGTTTGCAGGTTGTGCCCTGAAAGGAAACTGTGGACCAAGGAAAAGTATAGTCTCTGTGAGCTGATCCTCAACCCTTGGCTGCACCGGCCCCGAAGGGCTGAACCGTTCTTTTATTTACATAGAAATTCTCTTCCAAGCTTCCACCCTCTCCATAAAAGGGTAATAGTTATAGTCTTTCCCACAAGATCGTTAATTCACTCATTCATGTAGTCAGCCATTCTAAAACCCTTGTTAAAGGCCCAGCATAATCATTAAGAGGACAGGCTTGGGAATGAACAGGCCTGGCTTGTACCTGAGCTCTAGCACTTACAAAGAATGTCTTCAGGAGGCTGATGAAACTCCTGAAGCCTCGGCTCTTGTATCTAGAAAGTGGGATAATAATACTTTCCTCTTAGCCTTCTGAAAGTCAGTAGTACTTACAGTGTTTGGGACAGATTGGATACTGAATGGATGGAAGTGCTTTTATTTTATTATGGGTTCTAATTTTCTCCAAAGAAAAGATTCCATAAAACAAAATTGGTAGATCAACTCTTGTTATTTCCCATCTGAGTTGTCTGATTGTTTTCAAACTATATAATTTAAAACCAATGATGCGGTGCTAATAATTACAGTCTAGGCCCTGTCTTCTAATCCAATGAGAGTTTTCTGGGGAAAATCCAGAAACAACCTGTAAGTACAAGAAGAATTGAGTAGATAGTTATCAATTTATCCATATAGTGGGCTGTTTTGCCATTATTAAATGAGGATTGCAAAGCATTTGAGGACAAGACATGCACGTGAAACAATAATTAGGCACAAACTTCAGGTAAAGCAAAATACGTTCTGGGACCGTGAAAGGAATAAATACATGAGCAGCAGGTCCAGAACAAATAAAGCGAGTTAAATATCCTGTATGCTGGTCAACCCATTTTTGTCTCTGGGCACCACGCTCTGGGTAGGCCACTGAGAAACTCGAGTTCTTTCTCATGAGAGTGAAAGGCCAGTATGACTGGGAAAGGATGACAAAAACTTAGAGGAAATATAGAAAAGTCCATCCAGCTAGTTGGAGGACTACCATGTGGAAGACAGGAGAACCATGTGCAACTCCAGAGGAGTGGCATGGAACCCATAGAGGTGAGGCTAGGGCAGGAAGAAGAGAGGATGTGCACAGACGTGGAGTGAAAATAGGATTCACTCCAGGAGTAAATATCCAGCCAGAATAGGGATCCTGGCTTAGCCACTTCCTTTTTAGGACAATATTGGCATGCAGTTAAGTGCTCAGTTAGTGTCAATGACTCTCACGGCATGAGGAGGAGAGGATGGAGGGAGAGGAGAGAAAGAGAAAGACAAAGAGGAAGGAGAGCTAGAGTGTTGGAGTCCGAACCATGTCTTCCTCTTCTCCCTCTTCTTCCACTACACACAATGACACTTCCCCAGTCAGGATTCCTCTTCACCCTCAATCATCACCACAAAACCAACCAGGATTTCTAAGCTGTTGGTGAAAGGAAAGTAATAATCAGTAACAATAGTTGTATCTTTTCTAGGTTGTAGACATTTCTTAAATAATCTGATTTTCACTGGAACAATGATTAAAGTAGAAAATACGTGGAGAAGTAGAAAGAGAAGTGTGCTGAGGTGCTAACAGGGGAAGATGGGCCGTGAGGAAATGCTTTCTTTCAGAAAGGCCAGCCTGGCAGCTAAGTGAAGGCTGAATTGAAGAAGAGTCAGCCAAAATTAAGGAGGGACCCTAGGGAAATTGTTGAAGGTCTGAACAAGCCATTGACCACAGGAATGGAAAAGAGGGGGTGGCTGCCAAGGCTGTCTAGGACACATAATTTATAAGATGTGATGAGTGATTTGTTGAGTAATCAGGGAGAAACAGCCTGACTGACTTGTGCATATGTGACATAGGGTACTAGGTGGCTATATCCATGACAGGATAGGGAAGCCATGAAGGAACAAGTTTGGGAGAGAGAGCAGAGAGAAAGAGAGAGAACTAGGGCTGGAGCTAAGCATAAAGTAACACAGAAAATACCTCGGTATAAGGAAGAGCTTTCAAAATAGAAAGTTCTCAAACAATAAAATGAGTTGCTGTGGAAAAATAACCCTCTGCTTAGTCCTGTGAGTGAAGGGGAATCTGGGTGACTTCAGGTGAACATTCTCCATTGATAAAGGGCCAAGACGCCGTTCTCCGTACAAACTGACCTATTCACAACTCATACGCTACCCAAAATATGAGGGGATTTGTTCTAGCTTTGCCTTGGAGCACACGAGACCTGAGAAGGGTAAACATAAGAGAAATTACTCAAAGATGTGAGAATGGGTATGTGGTTGGGTGTCGACTACTCTGGTGAGCTTTTCTGAGGTGAGTAAATAGAAATCCATGTTCTGGTTATCTTGTTTTGTGACTCTATATATGGATGTGCATGTGTGTATGTGTGTCTGTGTGTCTGTGTGCCTGTGTGTGTCTGTGTTTGTATGCATGGGTGTGTGTGTGTGTACACATTCCCCATTGTTGTTTTCATTCCCGAATTTGGGAAGTTTCAACCCACCCTAGACAAACTAAATATAGTATAAAAAATGCAATCACTTATTGATTTATTTATTTGGTTCGATTTCCAAAGCCTAAGCTCTTAGCCACTAGGCTAGATCCTCAATAAGGCTTTAGAATGACTGAATAAATGAATGGAAGAATTAATAAACCCATTGGGCAGAATGGGTGCCATTATTATGCATATTTAGAAAAATAAACTGGCTTGAGAAATAATTTGCCCAATATAAAGCAGCCTAGTCCCTGGCTACTCTGCCCTGTTCCTTAATGTGAACTAGGAAGGCACACTCATTGGGTGGTTGTAACACAAGATTTGGCAAGTAGAATGCTTGCTGAATTTCAGCCCGTACACACCCTCCTGACTGGGTGCCTTTGTGAAGGGCACAACTTCTCAACAGTACTTAGTTGTAAAGGCAGGGTTTTGTAAAGTCAGGGAAAGTCAGAAGGACTTTCCATATTTTTCTCTTCCTGTAGGGATCATGCTTTGACAGTAAAGCACATCTCTCCATCTCCCATTCAATAACAGCAAAGAGTCAGCAGGATTTCTAAGCTATTTGTGAAAGCAAAGTAATAATCACATCTTTCCTGTGTTGATATTGTTTTGGAAATAATCAGTTTTGGATGAGTGTTGGTACAAATTTATGAATAGATTAAGGAGCAGGTTTATGGTTGAGAAGATAATCAAAAGACTGCCAGATGAAAATGGGAGATGCTGGGTAGGGAAGAGATGTTGGTTTTTAAGACCTGTATGCTCTGAACTCAACACATTTGAATGCTTATAACTACTTACTTGTTGGAGAAATCCTATGTCATCTCTTTATTCTTCCTTTCCCTTATTCACCAGGTATCCACTGATAATATGTCATATTCCAGGCAGAGTGACACAGTAGGCATATTTTAATCAATAACATTAGGCCTTGGTCTTCAAACACTCTTAAATACCTAGGAATAAATTTATCCAAGGAGGTGAAAGACCCACATACTAGAAAATACAAAACATAAATGAAAGAAACTGAGGAAGATATAAATAAATGGAAATTTATTCTATACTTATGGATTGGAAGAATTAATATTCTTAAAATGTCCATACTACCCTAAAAAATCTACAGGTTCAATGCAATCCTTGTCAGAATTCCAATGGCATTTTTCATAGAAAGAGAATAAACAGTCCTAAAATTTATATGGAACCTTAAAAGACCCCAAATAGCCAAAGCAACAATTAGCCATCTTGAGAAAGAACAAAGCTGGATTTCAGTACATGCTACAAATCTACAGATGAATGCATAAAGAAAATGTGATACACACACAAACATACGAACACACACACACACAATGGAATATCGTTCAGCCATAAAAAACAATGATCTTGCCTTTGTCCCAATATGGATGGACCCAGAAGGCATTATGCTAAGTGAAATATGTCAGACAGAGAAAAACGTATGCCATATGATTTCACTTATAGGTGGAACCTAAAGAAGAAAACAAAAAACCAAGCTCATAGATACAGAAAATGGATTGGTGCCTACCTGAGGCAGGAGGTATGTGGTAGGAGAAAAGTGTGAAGGAGATCAAAAGCGCAAACTTCCAATTACAATGAATAATTCATGGGGATATAATGTACAGTATGGTGACTATAGTTAATAATACTGCATTTCATATTTGAAAATTGCTGAGAGATTAAATCTTAAAAGTTATCATTACAAGAAAAAATATTTTTGGTAACCACGTAAGGTGACAGATGTTAACCAGACTCATTGTGGTGATTAATTTGCAATGCATCCAAATATCAAATCATTCTGTTGTACGCCTAAAGCCAATACAATGCTGCATGAATATTATACTAAATTTTAAAAAGAAACCTAAAAAGACTACTAGAGAAGGGGCAAGTACACAGCTTCATTACAATATAGTTTGAAAAGCTATGGTAGCTAGAGGAGCCCAGAGGAAATAGTAAATAACTTTCCTGGGTTAGGGGGAAGCAATTTTTAATCTGAATCTTGAAGGGTGAAGAGGAGTTTTTATAGAGGGAAAATGGAGGAAGTCAGTCAAGACAAAGGAAAACAGTAGCAAAGCTTCAGAACAGTAAGCATGCATGGAATGTATATTGAATGGGCGAGGTCAGGTTTGGCGGACAAGATGGTTCATGAAAGGTAATGGTGAAAGGTCAGCCTGGAGCTTGCCTAAGTTGGAGCCAGAGGCAAAATGATTCAGGGGATTAAGACCTAATGTGAAGAGACATCATTACTATCTGCCCAACAGATACATACTGATTTTAGCATCACCCCAAATAATTGGGCATCACTTCTGTCTTAAGACGCCTTTCAGAAAAGGAATTATACATGTTATGAGTGGAATAAACCTTTATAGCTTCATGGCTTTAAAATCAAATCCTGGCTTTACTATCTACTTATTTATTGTGGCATTTTGGACAAGACGTTTCTCTCCTCTGAGACTCGGTATCTTTATCTTTACAGCAGAAGCAATGGAATCTCACAGATCCAAGGTGATGGTTATGAATTAGCCCATAGAGTCTCTTGTACACTGGATATACTCAACAAATGTTAGAACTAGCCCCTCTTTGTTTCATTTTACCCACTGTCCTTCCTTCAGCAGGAATATACTTGCCCAAGTGTGTTGATAACATAGCTTGTTGTTACAGGTCTTTCGAAAAAGAGAATTTCACAACTTCCACAATATCCAGACTCTATTACAAAATTCTTTCACATTGAATATCTAAGACTACCGAAACTCCTTTGTTGTACTGCTCATCAGTACAATGAAGAGTTCCACATAGCAGGGCAATGCCTACTATGCTGGAAAAATTCCGTTGGTCTGTAGCATTTGTTATCAAAGTGTTGCCTGCAAATCTGCCTGGGAATCAGAAAAAATGATGAACCCAGAAGAAAGTTACTATCAGCACACTGTTCCTGGACTCTGCATGACTGCTCAGAGTAAAACGAAATTTCAATGGCTAACCTTTCATCTTCACTCTTATCTTGATCCATCAGAATGTTTTCCATCCTATGCTGCTTTTAAACCACAAGTAGAATATGATTTACCAATATGGATCATTCTGAAATACGTTAATTCCTTTCTTAATGACTGTACGGCTCTCTCCCTGGTTTGGGAAACTACTTTTTAGACTTGCAGAATGTGATAGTTAAGAAACATCTTTGAGATATAAAGGTGGGGAGGGGCCAACATGGCGGAGGAGTGGAAGGACCTGGTGCTCTCCCGTGTCTTTAAAACGAAGAAGGACTGAAATCAAGGGACTCTAAATCCCAGAGATCTGCAGGAAGAGGAATTGGAGGCTATGGGGAAGGGAATGCAAAATCCAGAAAATCCTGGGAAACTGAGTGAGTGAAATCTGGGAGAAAGAAAGAGAGCTGAAGAGGTGCAGAGGAGCAGGAAGTGAGCCCCAGGCCCATTCCACGACAGGCAAGGGGAAGGGAAAGAGCAGTGGGGAGAGTACCTTGGACCCCGTGTAGGGGGAGCTTATCATCCAGTCCCTAAACGCAAGGCTTTTGGAGAGAAGGTCTGTTGCACATAGCGGAGCTGGCAGAGCTCCTTTCATTGTGGAGCCAGCGACGCTGACCCAGCTCACAACACGGAGAGGCGTTGAGCCATCACTGGATCCGTGCTGAGTCATGTGTCACAATTTACAGTGACACAATTTACATGGGCATGCAAGGGGTGAGCAACCACCCAGCAAATCGTACTGCACCTGCAACCAGGACAGAGTTGAGGACAGAAACAGAGGAGTGATTTGAGACTCTGGGTCCGTAAAGAGACGGCTGGAGGGGCGCCATTGTGGTTGAGCATACCCACAAAGCCAAACCCTAGATTCCAATCCTACAGCGGTGGAGGTGGGACCCGCCTACACCAGGCCACGCCCCTCCTCATACAGCGACGCCTTTCTGCAGGAGTGATAGCCTTGGAGACACTAATACTGCAGCATTGCATGGATTAGTTCCCACTCAATTCTACTGTTTTGGATATATTCTCCCTCTTCACCTTCCTATCTCTCCCCTCCTCTAAACCAGTTACCCAGGGGTTTGGGCTTGCTTAAACAGACATTTATCCCACTTTAACAATGCATGTTCTACACCACCCCTTCTTTACTTTCCTGTCTCTCTCTCTGGAACAATCAGGCCACATAGTGCATCTAGGTAACATCTAACTTCATTTCTCTTTCCTCACATACTCCCTTATTCTGATTTCTCTCTTTCTAAATCAAGTCTTCTAATCTCTCTACCTGATCAAAGTTCAATTTCTTCTTCTCACCACACCTGTCATTACTCTCTCTATGTATGCTCTGCCATGTGCAAACCGCACACCCTATCCTTACCGTGTAGCTGGTATGTAAGGTCTCATGCCTCCAGAGTGTCGTTCGTTATTCATTTTTTTAAAAA
Source organism: Paguma larvata (assembly GCA_030068075.1). Lineage (NCBI taxonomy): Eukaryota > Metazoa > Chordata > Mammalia > Carnivora > Viverridae > Paguma > Paguma larvata. Next base: position 99,337,185 of record CM057831.1, on the reverse strand, counting down.
TGTTTATTTATTTTTGAAGGAGAGAGAGACGGAGCATGAGCAGGGGAGGGGCACAGACAGAGAGGGAGACACAGAATCTGCAACAGGCTCCAGGCTCTGAGCTGTCAGCACAGAGCCCGACGAGGGGTTTGAACTCAGCAATGGTGAGATCATGATCTGAGCCGCAGTCGGACACCCAACCGACTGAGCCACCAAAGTGCCCCTCGTTATTCATTTTTATGTTGTGATTTGTTTGTCAGTATTATTGGTCGGTATGATTGTGAGTTTGTGTTTTCTGTTTGTCGGTCTGTCCCTTTTCCTTTCTAGGGAGACCTAGGAAATAAACCAATACACACCTAGCCAAAATGACGAAATGGAAGAACGTCCCTCAAAAGAATATACTGGAAATAGTGACAGCATAAGAAATGATGAAAGCAGACATAAACAACTTAAAAGAACAAGAATATAGAATGATAAACATAAAAATACTTGCCGGTCTTGAAAAAAGCTTAGAAGAAAGCAGGGGAGCCCTCAAGGCAGAGATCAAGATCATAAAAAATGGTCAGGAGGAATTAAAAAATGCTTTAAATGAGGGACAAAACAAATGCAAGTGGCCATACCGTGAATTAAAGAGGTAGAAGAGAGAATAGGTCAATTAGAAGATAAAATTATGGAAAAGGAGGAAGCAGAGAAAAAGAAAGAGAACCTGATTCAGGAACAGGAAGGAGAATTTGAGAGCTGAGCGATGCAATCAAACAGAATAATATCCGTATTATAGGAATTCCAGAGGAAAAAGAGAGAAAGGAAGGAGTCAAAGGGCTATTTGAACAAAGCATCCCTGAGAACTTTCCCAACATGAAGAAAGAAATGGGCATTGAAATCCAAGAGGCACAGAGAACTCCCCTAGATGTAACCTGAATAGACCTTAGGCACGACACATCACAGTGAAACTCGGAAAATACAAAAGTAAAGAGAGAATTCTGAAAGCAGCTAGGGATAAACAGGCCTTGACATACAAAGGCAGACACACTAGGGTAGTAGCAGCCTTATCTAGAGAAACCTGGCAAGCCAGAAAAGAATGGCAGGAAATCTTCAATGTGATGAACAGGAAGGACATGCAGCCAAAATCCTTTACCTGGCCAGCCTGTCATTCAAAATGGATGGAGAGACAAAAGTCTTCCCAAACAAACAAAAACTGAAGGAATACATCACAAATAAACCAATCTTACAAGAGATCCTGAGGGGGACTCTATGAAGGAAGGGTGGCAAGGAACACAGAGTACCAGAGACATCCTTACAAGCATAAAACATAGATAACACAATAACTCTAAACCCATATTTTTCAATATTAATGCTGAATGTAAACGGACTAAATGCTGCAATTAAAAGACACAGGGTAACAGAAAGAATTAAAAAACAAGACTCATCTTTATGCTATATGCTGTCTTCAAGAGACCCATTTTAGACCTGAGGACACCTTCAGATTGAAAGTGAAGGGATGGAGAACTATCTACCATGATATAGGAAGTCAGAAAAAAGCTAGAGTAGCCACACTTATATCAGACAAACTAGACTTTAAAGTAAAAGATGTAATAAGAGATGAAGAAGGGCATTATATAAGAATCAAAGGGACTATTCAGCAGGAAGAGCTAACAATTATAAATACCTACGTGCCATATTCTGGGGCACCCAATTTGTAAAAATTACAAATGTAAGCAATCTTATTGATAAAAATGTGCTAATTGCAGGGGACCTTAATACCCCGCTCTCAGCATGGATAGATCCACTAAACAGAGAATCACCATAGAAACAATGGCCCTGAATGACACATTGGAACAGATGGGCCTAACTGACATCTTCAGGGCCCTTTATCCAGAAGCAAAGGAATTTAGATTCTTCTCAATTGCACACGGTACATTTTCCAAGAGAAAACATATTTGGGGGCATAAGGAAGCGCCAAATAAATATAAAAACTTGAGATCATACCATGAACACTTTTAGACAACAATGCTTTGAAACTTGAAATCGACCACAGGAAAATGTCTGAAAAACCCCAGAAACATGGAGGCTAAAGAACAACCTACTAAAAGATGAATGGGTCAACCAAGTAATCAGAGAAGAAATTAAAACATACATGGAAACAAATGAAAATGAAAATACAACAATCCAAATGCTTTCAGATGCGGCAAAGGCAGTCCTGAGAGGTAAATATATTGCAATCCAGACTTATCTCAAGAAACAAGAAAAATCACTAACACAAATTCTAACAGCACGCCTAAAGGAATTAGAAGCAGAACAGCTAAGACAACCCAAACCCAGCGGAAAGAGAGAAATAACAAAAAACAAGGCAGAAATTAATCATATGGATACAGAAAAAGTACTGGAGCAGATCAATGAAACCAAGAGCTGATTCTTATAAACTTTTTTTTTTTTTTAGTTTATTTATTTTTGAGACAGAGACAGAGCATGAGTGGGGGAGGGGCAGAGAAAGAGGGAGACACAGAATCCGAAGCAGGCTCCAGGTTCTGAGCCGACAGCACAGATCCTGATGCGGGGCTCGAACTCACAGACTGTGAGATCATGACCTGAGCCAAAGTCGGACGCTCACCCGACTGAGCCACCCAGGTGCCCCTGATTTTTAAAAAAATAAGCAAAATTGATAAACCTCTAGCAAGGATTCTCAAAAGGAAAAGAAACATATTTGAAATTATATAGTACAGAATTTCCCAGGGGGGTTAGATAAAGTATGCAGAAACAGAATGGACAGTAGAGACATGACTGGTTCTAGCAAATACAAAATCCTTTTTACATCATTGAGTCTAGAGATGCTTTGGAGAAGTACATCTAAAGAGATGATACTGCACCCCTCTAATTAATGTTATTCATTATATAAACACCTTCTTGGTTATATTTCCTCGTTTTTTTTTATCACTCCTGTTCCCAAAGCCGCAATAGCAGAAAGTCGAGCATCTACCTCTTGGAGAATCTCCTTTCCTGATATCCGTTTAATTCTTTGGGAGGGAAGAGAATATTTCTTACTTCTAAACATAAGCGGGACATAGGAACCACCACTGTTTCTCACAGCCTGTGTAGGGTGCTGCTTAACATGGACCCAAGATGGAGAAAAACAGTTGGTCACCTCTATGTGCCTGGCTGTCACAACGTTTGCAGTGGTTGCCCTAACACTTTTTAGAAAGAGTGATGAGACCCTTCCAGTGAAAAATTTTGCCAAGAGCGTGTACTTTAGACCTTAAGGCCTGTGCTCCCTTTATCTCCTGTGCATTAATCCTACACTCCCAATGTCACCCTTAACCATTTTTTTAAAGAAATAATTTAATTTAAATGTTTCATTCCTCTTGGGTTTAGCCAGGAACCAAGAGGGAGATTTGATGGAAGGCGCGATTTTCACAGCTAGTCGCGGTTGCTGCGTGCCTCTGTGTGAGTAATTTCCACCAAGCCGGATGTTGGGCTTGAGAGATTCATCATGGCTCATTAATTCAAGCAAATGAATTCTTCCGGTGCTCAATAAAGTAAACAGTGATTTCTTCCAATGCTCAGGGATATCCTGGGTGTGTTGGGCTTGTCTAATGAAGCAGTGCATCAGGTAGGTAGATCTCCAGCGTGAGGCTTTCATAGAGTATTTCCAAAGGTAATTTCGACTGTTCAACTTGAAGCATCAGCCTGGCGTTAGAATAAGTCCCTTGTAATAGAGTCTGCTGACTCCCAAGATGGGCGCAGATGAGGTAAGGAAGGGAACTGTTCTGTAGATAAGCGCGTGTCTCCTAGGCCTCTATCAATTCTCTGTGTTTTACAGGATGTCTTCAGAGCCATGCACCCGGACTATGACTTTGCAAAATTGTACCTTAAGCCACTGCTCGTTGGAGAGCTTGCCCCGGAAGAGCCTAGCCAGGAGAGAAACAAAAGCGTGAGTGGGGTCTCAGGACTCAGAAACATGTGGAGGGATGGGGATAAAGGCCAGCTGATTGTTTCCTGACATATCCAACAAATGATCCTTTTTTTTTTGTGAGAAACTTGCTATTATGCCTGGGTGAGCCTGTAAAAGCATAAATGAGTAGTTTCTACATATTACAAAATCCTCCTCCTGCCATCCTTCAGAACTCTTAAACCTCTGTGTAAGAAAGGAATGAATTGTTCTGTATCTCTAATTACCTCCTTTATGCCAGGCAACTACCACATACAATTTTTGTTCAGCGACTGCTTATAACTGTTTGATGTCTGTGTCTATATTCACTGCAAAAGTAAGTTCCAGGAAAACAGCAAATATATATATTATCCTTGTGTCCTCAAGAACCCATCTGAGCAGGATGAGACGTGTAGTAGGGACTCCATAAATAGCTATTAAATGAGAGTTTTGAATATAACCTAACAGCAGCAGTTTTCACATTTGATGAAATTATAGTCTAAGGAAAATAAATTACTTTCCAAAAGTCCCATAGTTGGTGAATCAGGGAACTGGTATTACAAGTCACTTCTTCCTGGTCCCAATCCCTTAGGAATTCCCAAGGAAGGTGCCACTCTTTCTCTAAAACTTTGGCTACCTGAAGTACTGTCTTCCAGAGGACAGGCTCTTTGTGAGATTATGATGATTTTACATAAAGCTTAAGGGGATTTTGATTATTACTGAGCATTTCTTTTTCTTTTTTTTTTTTTTTTTGCAGTCTGTTTTCTTAAAACTTCTTACATTCTGTGCAATTCTTCTGAAATAATTTTTACCAAATATTGGTCTATATATCACTGTGAGGAGGATAGAATAAGGATCACACTTCTGCTTCAGGAAATGAGGAAACAAACTCACTGCGGAACAGGCAGATTCTGAAGACACATACTGGTTTTGTGTAGACCTCAGATAAATACGTTGGCTCACCCCTCAGGTCCACATGCATCCCACACAGCTGTGTGTCAGCAAACACAGCCATGTATTTGGCAGTGAGAGCTCCGAGGCTGCACAGCTTAGATTCACAGCCCAGCCCTGCCACAGGTTGTAGGGGTTCAGGCCATTCCCCAAACTTCCCCATGGCTCAGTTTCTCTCTCTGTAAAGTAGGAAGAACAGTAGCACCAACTTCCTAGGAGATATTGAGGGATTATGGAAAGAGTTAAAAGCACTTCAAGTACTTAGAACAGTGTCTAGAAGGTAGTAAATAGTCAATAAAGTTTAGATACTATCATCATGAACTCACTTGTGGCACCAGCGATTGCCAAACCTCCAGATCTGTTCCTATATTATTTAGGGCATGAGAATCCAGAAGTTGATGAAAAGCTTAATTGTTTCTCCTAAAATTTTCTTGAAGGAAAAGAAAATCCCCTAATGGTTAAGAACTGTAAAATAACCATTGCTTATCTGAAAAATATTGGTTTCTGGGGGTAAAGGTCTGCCAAAAATTTTAATTTGTACATCTGTACAGATACTCAGATATGTGTGTGTGCATGAAAAATAATACATATCTACTCAGATACATGTGGATGAACAATTTGTATGAGCACAACATTTGTGTCAGAAAGCATAATTTGAATTCCTGCCTCTATCACCTACTTGCTGATGATTTCAGACCAGGGCTTTTCTGGGCTTGCTCACCCCTTACTCTTTATACAAAATTAGGTAAAAAAAAAAAAAAAAAAGATGACCAAGTTGACAGGCACTCTAGAGATGGCCTATTAAATTATCATGGCCACCAAAATCCCAAAGTTGATGGGGACTTAAGGGATGAACCCGGGAAGCATATCTTTTAAAAGTTGAATCAGTAAATTTTGAAATGAAAATTTTTGCTTCTGGAATTATGTTCGTAGTTTTTTCTTTTTATACTGAAAATTTCTATCCTTTCATGTATCTGAACAATCCTGCTCTTTCTTATACTCTGGTCATTAGGTCAACTGTCCTGGTTTCAAGCCCATTCATTAGTCAGTCATTAAGCAAAGAGATATTTCTTTCCAGCCCTTGCAGTGACTCTAGTCTGACCGGCAAGCTTGTAACCCGCACTAGCCTCACTCATGCACCCACATGCGCATAGGCATGTTACACAAACCCAGGACTGGAAACCCCCACGCCCCACCCACAACACATATCAGCAGACACATAAAAATTCCAGCAGAGAGCCTGCCCTGTTTCTAGGGATTCATCAATCAGCTCACAAGGAAGTCATCCTTTGAGCTAATCCAAGTGAATTGCATTTTAGATGTTCATCAGCTTTAATAAAAGGGCCCTTTGCACATACTGAATTGCTGATGATGTAGAAAATTCTCTCTAAACTGTACCACTAACTACAGTAACGCAGATCCGTATACACAACACAGTTCCCCAAAGTATAATTGGAGATCAATCAATCAAGACCTGAAACAATACTGATGGTTAAAAAGATAACTGTTAGACACATAACCATCCTCACTCTCCCCCCCCCAAAAAAAAAGACACTAATTCTGAGCTCCAAAATGGTTAGAGGACAGTTTACAAACTACTTCTCATCTTTCTCTTCCCCAGAAAAAATATGTTATCATAACTTTTTCAAAAAGTTTTGTTTGTTCATAGTTTTATGTTTTTAATTTTGCCCAATTAAATTTATTAATATAATTAAACTTCTTTTCATAAAATTAAGGTATTAATAAAGTGAAAAAAGAGATTATTAGTTGTATTCATTTGTGTCCTCCGAGGGAACTAATTCCTTCCTTGAACATTTATTTTTCAGTCCCAGTTGGTGGAAGATTTCCGAGAACTGCGGAGAACAGTAGAGGCCATGAACATGTTCAAGGCCAACCTGGTGTTCTTCTTTCTTCATTTCGCCCAGATCTTGATTTTAGAAACCTTGGCTTGGCTAATGGTGTGGCATTTTGGTACTGGCTGGCTTGTGACAATATTCATTTCCTTCCTTCTTGCAATTTCCCAGGTAAGCACGTACCCTAAAACCAAGCAGTGGCTTTAGGGGAAGATTCAGAATTGTTTCCTTCTCCCTTTAGGCCTGTGCCAGCTGCTGCGTGACACTTCCTGGCAAGCTACTAATCAGCGTCTGACACCAGCAAGTTACCACACCTTGCCAGACACCAGTATCTTGTGTGTAAAATGGGGATAATATTTTTTATGGAAATATTCTCTACTAAACAAGTTATTGTGGAAACACCTAGCACAGTGACTGGCACATAGGAAGTATTTAATCTATGATAGATACTAGTCTTTGCCCAATTTTATTCACACCAGTTCAATAACTGGAGTCCTTTCTCAGTCACATAACACTCACCTTTTTCTTTGATTCATCTTCCAATATATATATATATATATATATATAGAGAGAGAGAGAGAGAGAAAGAGAGAGAGGCAACCCAAGAAACAGACTCTTAACTATAAAGAATGAACTTTTGGTTACTAGAGGAGAGGTGGTGGGGGGGATGGGTGAAATACCTGATGGGGATTAAGGAGTGCACTTGTCATGATGAGCACTGAGGGTTGTATGGCAATGTTGCATCACTATATTGTACACCTAAAGCCAATATTACATGTCAGCTAACTAGAATTTAAATAAATCTAAAAAAAACAAGAATGTATGGATTCCACCATAAATGCCTATCAACAACTGGGACATAGCAAAATATCTGATCAATCTTTAGTGAATGAAGGGTGAATCTCTAAATGAGGCTTTCTGTGAGCACAACACTATGTTGTGGACATGAAAGGAAATGCACCTGGTCCTTCTCTTGGGAAAAGGGTGTTCCAGTGGGAGAGATTGACGTTCAAACTGGTAAACATACTACATGACAGAATGAGATTAATGCCCAGGAGAGGAACAAAATGTGCTGTTGAAGCAGAAAGAGGCATTTAATTCTCATTGGAATAACTGCAGAAGGTTTTATGGAAAATTAATGTCAATGTTTACTCCAGAATTTATGTTAATTTTTTTGTAAAGTCAATTTGCTTTATTCCTTGAAAAGCAATTATTTTGGAAACTGGAAAGGAAACAAACAGTTGTTTGGTGCTTACCATAAGCCAAGCACTTTGTAGGTGTTTAAGGTGCCCAATAGTCCATGGGTAAGATAATATTAGCCCTACTTATCAGATAAAGAGCTGAAATTTGGAGCTACTGAGTAACTTGCCAAGATCGGTGCAACACATACACAGTGAAGAATGGTGAAAAGCCAAATCTGCCTGATTCCAAAGGCCATACTCTTTCTACTCCTCACTGGAAGATTTTGACAGTGGCAAGGAAAATGTTCTAGGCTGACAGAACCCCATGAACAAAGGCACACAAGTGGGAAAGAACACAATGTGTGGACATAGAAAGTGAACTTGGCTTGGAGTCAGATGAGATCCCCCACCATTCTTCTCCAATGGGTTCCTAAATCTACGAATGAGCTCATTTATTAATTCCCTCTTGACTTCTCAAATTCTCTAACAACAATTTCATCTCTTCTAGGCTCAATGTTCATTCCTACAGCATGACTTTGGACACCTTTCCGTATTTACGAAGTCCAAATGGAACCACCTGATGCAAAATATTGTGACAAGTCATTTCAAGGTACAGGATGTTCATGGAGCATGATGAGATTCTCAAACAATTTCCTAAGACAATGGTTACCAAGTTTGTTCATGCAGTCATATTAGTAAAAACTGCACAAATAGATTTGCAAATTAATGTAAATATGCTAACAATGTAGATACTACATATATACTCATATGCAATGTAACATTATAATACATATGTTAAAATTAGGATTTTAAAGTTTTATAAGGAAAGGTTTATTTTTATTTAGGAAGTTCCAACAGTTTTTCTTACCTTAAAAAACTCTTTGGCCCAATTCTTGGCATCCCATTAAGAAACCACCTCACAGGAGAAAAATTGTGCCTTGATAAATGAAGAAGTACTCTGTAAAATCAGGATTGGGAATGTTCTTAGAAGGAGTCTGAACATTTACTGCAGGGAAGCAACAGGGATTAAGCAAGCGTGGTTAGTCTTGGAAGGATAGGGCTATGAAGAGATAAAGGGAAGGATGCAGAATAGATAAAAGTGAAGAGAAAGAGCAAGAGTGGACAAAAAGGTCAGATGGCACTCTTCAAGAGTCACGGATCACAAACCCCAGACTATTGGGAAAAGCAGTGGAGATGATGGCAGTGGTCTTGCATACCCCTGCCCAAACTCCAAGAGGGCAGGTGCTTTTTCCTATGAGCCACTGCAGTGCAATGTCTAGCAGAGTTCTTGGCACATAGTAGGCCTTCAAAAGCATTTGTTGGGTGGATGAATGACAGGATGGATGGATGGATGGATGGATGGATGGATGGATGGATGGGTAAACCATGATAGCAGTACAGGACTGCCAAGAGTGGGTTCTAGCTCTGATTCTGACAAGGCTCCCTGTTTGATCTTGACTGAGTCATATTCTATCTCTGACTCTCAGTTGTCTCATATCAAATATTAGGAGTTAAACTAGATGTCTGTTTTTCTATGACATTCTAAGATTTAGTGACAATGTACTCTGGCCCAGATTGGGAGAAATGCCTCTGAACCTTCCGCTAAGCCAAATCTTGCATTCCATTTTAGGAAAAACTCATAAGCACTGACTCAGAGCCTACTTGTTTTGCCTTAACAGAGTGTTTTTATATTGAACTGAAAGATACTTAAAATCAATCTTTTTTTTTCTCTTTTACTACTTCTTTTTGTAAAAATAATTTATTGTCACATTGGTTTCCATACAACACCCAGTGCTCATCCCAATAAGTGCCCTCCTCTGTGCCCATCACCCACTCTCCCCCCACCCACACCCCCTCACCCCTCAGTTTGTTCTTGGTCTTTAAGAGTCTCTTATGTTTTGCCTCCCCCCCATCTACCCTCTTTCCAGTTGAGAAACCTGAGTTAAGTAGATTAAGCAACACAGAGTTAGATCTGGATTCATATTAGAATTATGTCTGTTCCTCAAAATGGTTAGAATGAATAACATATTGTCATTTTATGTGATAAGTTTCATTTAACTCAAAAATTCCTCTAGGTACACAGTTTTGCCCTCTATCTACCAGTGCTAGTTCAACAAAGTGTTTCTATATCCAGTCAAAAATGTTTACCACAGAATAAAAACAAAAACAGTTTCTTACGTCCTGGTGAAAATTAAGGTAATGAGCCCACACACTGTCCCTCCCATGTTTTGAGGAACTTGGAGGAAAAGGAAGACCTATGTGCCCTGGAGGTAATTGACAGTTGACTTGGTGCCAGTGTATGTATGTATATTTCAAGCTCCACCCTCACAGTTCATTTTTAAAAATATCACTGTAAATTATGTTGCCGGAAACACTTTTGCATTAGCTGAAAGGAATATAAGCTTGATGACTCATGAACGGAGGAAATAAATAGGAAAGGCTCTGAAAGCAAATTGAGTGTACTCTAACTTTTTGCAGATAAAACCAGTGATTTGTGAGCAAAATGAGTGTAGGCTTCAACCATGTATAGCCTATTTTCATGTAGCTGATAATCTTCACTTCCAGGTGGATCACTTTATCCCTCACCTCCAGTAATTGTGGCTTCCCGACGGAGGGGTGAGGGTAGAGCCAACTGCTTCAGATCACACCCATAATTACCCTGATCACTGTTCTAAGTTCCGGGACCTTGAACTGTCAAGGTCTTCTCCCTGACCGATCATGAATCAAAATTTATCTCTCCTATTACCAATTTCCACAGATAGTCATTGACTGCAAGAGTACGGTTAACATGTTAGCTCTCAAAGGATTTAATTAACACGGTGAATCACTGCTTATTGCAGTGTCCTTGTTTGTCTATTGCTCCCATAGGTTGTATGTCTCATAAGTATGGGAACCCCATTTTATCATGTCTAACTCTGTATTCCAAATGCTTGGCTCAGTGTCTGAAGCATGGGATGTACTTTAAAATAAATAATGAAAAGAGCAAGTGCACAATTGTTAGAGTGACTCCCATCAGACTGATGGGAGAAGAGCAGAGTGCAATGGAGACCCCATAGAGGGAATGAAAACTGATGAGTACATGTTCAGTTTGACATGTCATGAGACATCCAAAAGGAAATGTTTGGAAAGCGATTTTCCTTTCAAGCATGAGATTCAGTGGAGAGATGTGGGATGGAGGAAGAGAGATTCCACTATAAGATGGTAGGGAGTGTTAAAGGTGAAAAGAGACTATCGCTCCTGAGTGATGGGGTCGGGAGGGGTTTGCTATGAGAGGACTCTACAACAAGCACTGTGGAAGGCAGGGATAACTCTTGCAGATTTTCAAACATGCCCATCCCTCTTGACCATGGATGTAGTATCCAGACCCACATAGTCCAACAGAAATATAATGCAAGCCACATTAAAATGAGATAAATCATTTGCCTCTTCCCCTCCCCCATGGTTTTATGCTAAGCCTTTCAAAATCCACTTACCCATGAAAATATATGGTATCTGTCTTTCTCTGACTGACTTATTTCACTTAGCATAATACCCTCCAGTTCCATTCACGTTGCTATAAACGGCCAGTTTTCTTTCTTTCTCATTGTCAAGGAAAGAAAAAAAAAAGCCACAGAGAGGGAGGGAGACAAAACATCAAAACGTAAGAGACTTTTAAATACTAAGAACGAACTGAGGGTTGATGGGTGGTATGGGAGAGGGGAGAGTGGGTGACAGGCATTGAGGTGGGCACTGGTTGGGATGAGCACTGGGTGGTGTATGGAAACCAATTTGACAATAAATTATAAAATTAAAAATAAAATAAAATAAATAAAATGACAAATCATTTTAAATTATCTAAATTTTTAAAAGATAACTGTTAAAAGATACATTTTAAATATATATGTTTTAAATATTCTCATTTCTAAACGTAATCAATATAAAAATTATTAATATGATATTTTACTCTCCTTTGTTCAGCCTGAGTCTCAAAATCCAATATAATACTTGTACTGCTATCTTAATTTGACTGGTCATACTTTAAGGGCTCAATAACCAGCATGTGGGTTATAGGTATCATATTGGAAAGTGAAGATCTAAAACATGTATAAGCCAGCTATTGAGAGACGTCAAATACGCAATAAAAAACAAATACTGTTTATTCTTATGTAATAATTAATGTAATAGGAGAAAGGAGAGGAAATTGAATATCTCAATATGCCAACACTTTAAAGACATCACTTCATGTCTCCCTAAACAACCCATGTAAGTAAATGTCATTATACTATATTTACCGAAGATGGAATAGAGCCTCAAAGAGGGCAAAATTTACCCAAACCACAAAGCAGTATTTATACATCCAGGATATGAAACCACATAGATGTGCTTCCAAATCCTTCCTCTATTAAAACTTTCACAGTGCCATTGAGAGAGAGAAAATCACAAACTAGTCAGAGACGTTTTGAGCTCAGAACCAATTAAATTATTTTTATTCTCATTTATCTTTATATGAGTCATGGAAGTCTAAACATGTAATAATCTGAGCCAAGCCCTCTACAAGATTATTTCAGACGCACGATTCATTTAAATATTCATGAAAGCAGGATTCCTAGGACCATTTCCTCCCCAGAGCTATTTAAAATTTTAGAGCTGAGGTTTTTTTTTATTTGTAAATAAGATATTCTCTGACCTACTTATGTTCAGAATTTTTTAAGTGAGGACTCCCCCAAAAAAGAAGGATGGAGAAACATTTCATTTCAACAAGTTTTTATGAATTTTCATGATGAGGTTTTTATGAATTTTGTGAATTTTCCTGAATTTTTGTTCCTGATTGCCATAATTATTTGTTTGTAGGTTTTTAAAGGCTCTGTCCAATGAGTCATTCTGTGAGTCAGCAGTCAGGGAACAAGTCTAAGAAGCTCACATATCTTACTGTGACTTTAGAGATGCGTGCAGAAAACTCTGAGAGTGAGGACATTTCAAGAGAGAAATCTTGCAGTTAATGTAACCTCTCTTCTCCCCAGGGCATGTCAACAAATTGGTGGAATTGCCTACACTTTCAACATCATGTGAAACCAAACATCTACTCCAAAGACCCAGATATTGATGTGGGTGCAGTTTTTCTGTTTGGAGAATCGCGAGCTGTTGAGGTATGTTGAGAACTCCTGAGCACATGAGAAATGTTCCCAGAAGTGATTCCTGGAAATGTCTATAGTCTTGTCCTAGAAAGATCGAGCTGGAAGTTTCCACTTCAAGCATGTTCTCAGAGCATGTCTTCTTATTTTAAGTCCAGGATATAGATGCGAAATAACTGAATTTGGTGCTGTATGAATATAAGGACATGTGGAGCCCATGATTTAAGGTCCTTTATGACCTTAAAGGACATGCCGCCAACCTCCTACAGTAGGAAATATGAGAACTCATATCACTCTGCTTGAGTAACCCTGGTGACAAACAGATCCCTGCCCAGTGGCCGTCACTACCTCTGAGGCAACACAAGTTACTGTTAAGTAGTGAAACCAGATGACTAATGTTGGCAATGACTCTCAAAATTTAACTAGGATATGGAGAAATTCTCTCAGAAAACATATCGGTATATTCAATAAGCACTAAATCTCAAATATCTGAATAACTAATTATCTCAACTAATTCTAGCTCAGTGAGAAAAGGGCGTGCGGGTGTTTTTAGTTCATGTTCATTTGGTTCATTTATACATGAACCAGAGCCCAGATGCTTTGTATGATACTTGGAGATCTCACCTCTCATTTGCATTTGTTAAACAATAGAAAAGGAGAGAAAAATCGACTTCAGAAATGGTCAGTTGTTGACTTTTTTAACCTCAACTTAAATTCATCATGTAAAGGACTATTACCAAATTTTTAGGGGAAAGTCTTACTTCAAAGAAGGAAGTACCAGGATAACTACAGAAAGGTCTCCCCTCTCTGGGTAAATGGTAGATACTGAAAGTCAGGAGCTTAGAAAGAGGCTGCTTTTTCCTAAAACAACTGAGGACTTTTATCAAAAATAAGAGTGTAGCTGTCAGTTACTGCCTGAACTTTGTGCTATAATAAACCAAAAATTGTGCAACTTTCTGAAAATAAGTTTTCCCAGCTTCAGAAGACTGAACCTTCTTCTCCAGCTGAATTAGGAAACAACCTCTTGACTAGATTTTTTTTTAAGTCTCTGGCTGTGATTATAAATCAGTTGCTTTTGACTATGGCTCCACAAATAACTTGGACCTCTCTGATGTTTGTGTACTCCTATGCTCATCAACAAATGGATGACACTTTGATTTCTCTAATCATCCCCACAGGGCAAGAAGGATTTGTCTTACTGAATTTTATGAAGCAGGCTGCCCCTCCCCAGGACCTTCTTAGACTATGTTCAATACACATGGCACCTCTTCACAAATGCTGGAGGTCTCCGTTCTAAGTTTTATAGCTGCTTTTGGGACATGTCCCTAGGCCTTAGGGTTCTGCGTAATATAGTTTCAGAGCTACTGTCTGAGACATTGCTTGAAATTATTTAAACTCTAAAATTCAGTTGTTTTACTTTAAAAAAATTGTTCTGGTGAGCCATGAACTTTTTCTTTCATCTCACTTTACTTCTGTTCTTTCTACCAATTTCTTCAAATATTCTACTTGCCGGGTCCTGTGCTCATGTCCTGGAAGACTTAGAGCCCTCCTTTGGAGTGACACTCAAAATCAGCCCTCCAGCTAGATGTGCCAGCTCTCGGGAATTTCCACCTACTCTTTTTTCCATGTTTCCCACTACTTGTATATCTGGAGGTTTGAGAGTAATTGTAAATAGTTCTGATGACATCATCAACATGCTATTATTTCCTATCATTGACCCTAAGAGAAGGAAAGGCCAACCTTACTATCCAAATATGAAAAGAAGTCTATATGCGGAAGAGAGGTGTCAGCAAGATGGAGGAAAGCAGAAATCAAACACTGCCCATAGCGTTGTGACCAAGTGAACATACAGTAAAAATACAGAGCAGATGTAAATTTTCACCTTCATTCATTCAACAAACATTTATTGTGTGTTTACTAAATACTGGAGATATAACCATTACCTCTATGCCTCCCTTCAGGGTGTTTGCTGTCCTTAGGCACTGAGCATGGACTAAATTAACTGAGGAGATTTCTAGAAAATTAATCAAATTCCCTGCATTAAAATTTTATGTAATATCATCATGCCTTAGAAATAGTCCATCACAGTGTGAGACCCACAGTGAGAACACAAAGGAGGAAAGATGGGACAGATAAGAGGGACCATGTCTATATTTTTTATCATATGACCATTTGATAAATATCTGTTGAATGAATGAATGGAGATGGTGGTAGCTGAGCTTCAAGCAGAGTTCTAAACACCATAGTTAAGAGAATCTAGGAAAACTCATCAGAAATATTCCCTTTTGATCACCATTCCACTTCATAGGAGCACAAAAAAATTTCAAAGTGGCTTCCATAGGAATTTTAAGAAATCACAATCCTCATAGTCAAATGCAAGAATTACCCACATTTAATTAAAGCAAAAAGATGCTGCAATATTTCCTCTTATTCCACTTCTGGTTCTTCTAGTGCCTCAAGTGTGACAGCCAACAAATTCTGATCATATGTTTCTTTCCATAGAGATTTGAACACACACACACACACACACACACACACACACACACACACACACACCCCAATGTTCTTGAGTATAATGACCACAAGTATTGTCTCTTATTTTAGTTTTATGCTCTCTCCTTTCAGTTTGGCAAGAAGAAAATCAGGTACATCAACTATGAAAAGCAGCACCTGTATTTCTACATAGGTAAGTTTCCTGGGAACCACTTTCCTTATCATCCCATGTCCTTGAAGCAAGCCATTGTCAAGCCAGACGGCACAACAGCAATGCTCTCATAGAGAGGCCAGCCCATGTTTTATTGTGACTTGGAAAGGCATCATATCTTATTTCAGACTTTCCTGGGGGCAAAAATCTGAAAAAGAAAAATGAGAAAGCAAAGAGACATTTTAGTTTTAATGTGCATCTCATGAGATGCATCAGGAGGGATGGAAGTCAGGATGCCAGTCGAGGGGCCTTGCATCTGAGACTATGAACATAGAAAAGCTAAACAGCCATCAAGAAGAAAATAATAGTGGTATTCGGATAGAGAGGAAAGAGAAATGGGAAAAGAATTCCGAAGCATTGACATTATGAAGCCAGAAAACATAGCTGCTCAGGAATAAAAGGCAGCTGAGAGTTACTGTGTGAGAGAGATGGTTTCTCCTATGGCCCACATACAGCTGCAGAAGATATTTTACTGGAAGAGACATATTTATATATATGTATGTTTTTTAATGTAGTAATTAAAACCGTCCCGCAGCAAAATTTATTGATGTCCTAGTATAGTCTAAATTTAACATGATAACTTTTTTTTACAGAAAGCCAATATTTGAACAATCTACTGTAAAGATATTTTAAAACACAAAGAAAACCTTCCATCATTCAAAGTTTATTTTCTAAGATAAAGGGTTTTTAATTTCTAAACTGCTATCATTTATATCAAAGATATTTTCAGAAGACTATAACTGTTAAGACCTAGAACTTTGTTCAGTTTCTAAGTGGAGAGTACCATGGCATTTCTAGTGAACTTTTGAAGTTCAGTAAGCCAGCAAATGTTTAAACTCTTACTTTATAAACACAAGTCACTGGAAATCTTTTATGACAGCTTCACCCAAATAAGTGAAATCATATGTATGTACAAATATATAGAAATAGATATGAATGTGTGTTTGAGCTTGAAAGAAAATAAGGTAGCTACATAATTCTGATATTGATAAAAAATATCATAAATGTGGCACCTGGGTGGCTCAGTCAGTTAAGCATTGACCTCAGCTCAGGTCATAATCTCGCAGTTTGTGAGTTCAAGCCCCGCATGGGGCACTGTAGTGACAGCTCAAAGTCTCAAGTTGGCTTCAGATTTTGTGTCTCCCTCTGTCTCTCTGCCCTACCCCTGCTTGTGCTCTCTCTCTCTCTGTCTCACTGTATCTCAAAAATAAATAATATACTTAAAATATTTTTAAAATATCATAAGCCTTCCACTTAACCAAAATCAAATTCATGACAGCTCACAAAGAAAGTTTTCTTGGAACTCTAAAATATGCTCATCTAAAACATATGTTTACAGTTTGGGAAATAAGATAAAATCAGAAGTTCTCAAATATTTCCTGTAGATGACTAGTTCTCAGCCAGAAACAATACTGCCCTGTGGGGACATAGACAAAAACGTCTAGAGACATTTTTGGTTAACACAGTGGAAGGGAAGATGATACTGGCATCCAGTGGGTAGAAGCCAGTGGTTCTGTTAAACACCCTACAATGGACAGGATAGCCCCTAACAACAAGAAATTAGCTGGCCCCACACTTTCAACAATAACCAAATTATGGAAAGATTCTAAATGTCCATCAACTGATGAATGAATAAAGAATATGTGGTTTATATATGCAATGAAATACTACTTGGCAATGAGAAAAAAATGAAATCATGCCATTTGGAACAACGTGTATGGAACTGGAGGGTATTATGCTGAGTGAAATAAGTCAGTCAGAGAAAGATACCATATGTTTTCGTATGTGGATCTTGAGAAAATTAACTGAAAACCATGGGGGAAGGGAAGGGGGGAAAATAGTTACCAACAGAGAGGGAGGGAGGCAAACCATAAGAGACTCTTAAATACAGAGAACAAACTGAGGGTTGATGGAGGGATGGGGGAGAGGGGAAAATGAGTGATGAGCATTGAAGAGGGCACTTGTTGGAATGAGCACTGGGTGTTGCATGTAAGCCAATTTGACAATAAATTATATTTTTAAAAAAAGTCCTTTCATTAAACTTAATTAATTAATTAAAACATTAAAAATTTAAAAATTAAAAAATAAGAAATATGCTAACCCCATATGCCAGCAGTTATGGGATTGGGGAACTGTTGCAGATTATTCGATTTGCTCAAATCCTGGGCATCAGTAGTCATCTGTAACATGCCTGACCAGGATGGCCTATGGGCTTATTTTTGAGGCAAGGGGGTCAATTCCCACTGCTGCCCCTTCCACTGTTGGAATTCTGCAACCTCATCCTATGATAGTCATCCTCTCTTTTTCTGTATGACCAAAATGAGAAATGAGACATCGGTGTCCCGTTTTGAAAGGTAGCTGACCTCCAGCTTAACCAGCAGTGTGTTCACATAATAAAAGCTGTTGGAATTGCTTTTCTCACCTTTCTCCCCTGTCTGTAGTGCTGCATTATGCCCTTAGCTCATGAGGAATGAATGAATGGTGTGGATTTACTGCAGGATGCTCACTTCACAAAACTCTTAGCCGTCTGGAACTGTTTCATTCTGTCTTTTTCCTTCAAATGCCAACTTAGCATCTCAGGTACAAGTAAGTCACACTCAAACTCTCAAAGAGAAACAGAACTGGGCATTTTTTTAAAGGTGACAAAACAGATTTTTTTCAGGCTTCCATAGTAAGGGAAAGGGACTTCAGTATAAACTCAGCTCAATTCTGCTGAATCAAAATGTAGGAGACCTTTTAAACACTGGGTGTGCTAAGGGAAATTTCCAAGAGACCTTGGTGGGAGGGAAAGTTGGTCAGTGTGATTAAACCATCTGTGTCTGCTGCCTGGTCATTATGAAAGTTAGGTTCCCACCTTCCGTACAGAGAGACTGGGAGACAGTGCCCTACCCTGGACATTTATATTCAAAGGAATGACTCCCAGGGGTGCCTGGGTGGCTCAGTGGGTTAAGCAGCTGACTTTGGCTCGGGTAGTGATCTCACCATTCCCAAGTTCAAGGCCTGCATCGGGCTCTGTGCTGACAGCTCGGAGCCTGGGGCCTGCTTCAGATTCTGTGTCTCCCTCTCTCTCTCTGCCCCTCCCTCACTCACACATTGTCCCTCTTTCTCTTAAAAATAAATAAATATGAAAAAAAATCAAAGAAATGACTCCCAGGTTCTTGAGAAAGACATTTCTGGGTTGTAGAAGATGTGTCTCAAAGACAGAGAAAGAATTTTACAATTCTATGTTTTCTAACTTACTCTTCTAAGAAAGAGAGATCTGAGGTCTATAGTCAGTTTTGGCTTTAACAAACAGTAAATTCATCTGGCTATGTTGAACTTTCTCAGGCAGAACTGCAAGGAGGCTGGTGTCATCCGAGAAGCAAGGCCTTAAGCTGTTAGAAATTATGCTCATGTTTGTACAAGCATCTTAGTGTGGGAGATGAACAAAATCATTTGTGCTAAGAGTTTGTAGAGTTTGAGAGTCTGGAGGCCAATGTTGAGACATAGTGGAGAAAGAGGGTTCAACTAAAGTCTGGTCAAGGACAGAGTTGCCAAACTCAGAAGGACTCCAACACACTCCTTTGTGCTCCCTGGTCCTGGAGAAGAAGTAGGTGAATACCTGTCCGGTCAGGAAGTGAGTATGGCTTCTGTGTTTCTGCGGCCTTGACATATTGTGACAGGGCCTAATCCTCATGATTGTGATGGACTGACTGACTTCATGGACCTTGCTTGAAAATTCATAGCAGAAGGTGAATCTTCAGGCTTCCACTTCCTTAGTCTCCTTGGGAGAGCTTGAACCAAAACCCAGTTCAAACTCAGAGACTCAAAGAGCCCCGTGGAGTCCAGGATGTGGTTGTGGATCTCCACCTTGCATCCCTTCTCAGGGGCAACACTCCAGGAGTGGCATGTTAAGGAGATAGACTCCTGCTTATTTGCATTGGGATCACATGCTACTCATTTACTCTCCATCTTTTTTGTGTTCTTTTTTAGTTGGGCTCCCTCTTCTCATGCCTGTATACCTCAATATGTTATCCATGAAAATGATGTACTTCCGAAGATATTGGAGGGTGAGTACTTTGATTCATTCTCTTAAGCTAGATCTGATAGAAAAGGGGGCCGTGAAAATTCTTTGCCCCTTGTAGATGTAGCTTCCTTGAATATTAAGGCACAGGATTTAGCCTGTTCATGCAAGGACCCTAGACCAGTGAAGGGGAAACGAACTTGTGTCCAGGGCGTTTAACTGTCAATCGCTTTTCTCTGCAGGACATGGCCTGGGTCAGCAGCTTTTACATCCGCCATTTCATCACATTCGGCCCTTTCTATGGGATCTTTGGAACCATAGTACTCATATATTTGGTCAAGTAAGAAACAAGAATGTTCTATTATTGCTGTAACTTAGATGATCCTCTTACCTCTGTTGTCTGAGATATTTTTGATTAGCAGAAGACTGGGATACCATGCCACACTCTGTAACTGAGAAACTTCACAAAAACATTTTTGAAATGTTGAAATAGTTGAATAAGAAGAGTTCTTTGGAAAAAAGAATTTGCCCAATCTTGTCCTTTTCTTCCCTCATGCTTAATTCCACGTTGCAGAATTCCATCTGATCCCCAAGTTCTTTAGAATTGTAATCTGACTGGATACCATAATCTTTGCCAAATATAATGGAAATACAATAATTTTTAATGTTAATTCATGGCTATGGATATTCCCAAAACCAAAATGCCTTCAACTAAATACCTTCTTCAACATACAAATATATTCATCTCCCATTCTTTCGCATTATAATTTTGAACCCTACATAATAAGAAGGATAGTTACAGTTACTATGCATCATGCCCTTTTATAAAGGATTTACCTGCATTACCTTACCTTATTTTATGTAATCATTGCACCTCCTTCTGGTGTAGGTAGCATCTTCATTAATCTCAGAGAGATTAAACCATTTACCAAACTTATAGAGCAAGTAAGGGCCAGTGGCAGTGCCAAACCAGAACTTGAGCCAAGTTCTGTCTGTTGGCAAAGCCAAGCTTGTCAATCACTTTGTACACACCCTAGTTTTCTTTTGAGCTTTGCACCAATGCTGCAACAAGCTTTGGGATCACTGCTCCCATACATTAGGCTGCAAGATTGGTCATGTGACCAAAAGCCTGTAGTGTGTCATCTCTACATATGAAGGGCCTCCAAAGAGGAAAACAAATGACCACGATTTTATTGGAATCTTTGAATCCCTCCCATTGTCCCCAGAGCCCAATGAGATCCGCCCACAGTTGTGCAAGCCCAGTGTTGGGAACGGAAACACCCCAAAAAGTCATGTCTTTCTCCTTTTATTCTCTGAAAGGCTTCTTGAAAGTCCCTGGATAACATTGGTTACACAGATGAGTCACATACCAATGAAAATGAGCAAAGACGAGAACCAGGACTGGCTCAGTGCTCAGGTAATGGCGGAGTTCCTGGGAGAAGATCCTTCAGACTATCCAGATTTAGAGTGAGGCTAACTCAGATAATAATAATTTCTACTTACAGAATGCTTGCTAGGAGGCAAGCCCTGTCCACTGCTTCGCACATAACTACACGACACAGGTGTTATGATTATCCACTTTGCAGATGATAAAATGAAGGCATGAAGAAACTAAGTAAATTGTATGACATCACTCAGTTAATAAGTGGTAGAAATCAGGTTTTAAACCTAGGTAGTCTGATTTCAGAGCTTTTGCTCTAAAGAGTAAGTAAAGGGGTTCCTGGGTGGCTCAGATGGTTGAGCATCTGATTCTTGGTTTCGGCTCAATTCATGATCTCATGGTTCATGAGATCGAGTCCCCATCAGACTTAAGGTTCTCTCTCTCCCTCTCTCTATTCCCTTCCCCTCCCCTGCTCTTTCACTCTCTCTTTATCTCTCTCAAAACTAATAAATAAACATGAAAAAAAAACATGTTTAAGGATCAGTTAACTATTGTCCAAGATCCAAATCCAGCCCACTGCCTGTTTTCGTGAATTAAATTTTATTGGAAAACAGTCATGCTTGTATAT
This sequence comes from Paguma larvata, assembly GCA_030068075.1. Lineage (NCBI taxonomy): Eukaryota > Metazoa > Chordata > Mammalia > Carnivora > Viverridae > Paguma > Paguma larvata. The sequence continues at coordinate 99,315,472 of CM057831.1, read as the reverse complement.
TTTCATATTACCTATGATTGCTTTCATGCTACAAAAATTAAACTGAGTAAGTATGAGAGAGAATCACGTTATGAGAAATGTTTGCTAAACTTTCTCCTAACAGAACACAACCTTTCAAGTGAATCTGAGCTCCTGGAATTACAAAATGAATTTTACCCCAATAAGGTCCCTGAAATTCACCGCATTTCATTGTATAGATAGAAAGACCCAGAAAGAAGGTATGGTATGCTCTCTGAACATGCTCTTAATGATTAACAAAGTTATGATCAGTACAGAATACCCCTGCCTCCTAAGCCTTCCAGTGGCCATGCCATGGTTAACTGGAAAATCCAGTCATTGTACCACTTCTTTCTCCAAATTCATTCCCCAATTCGGTGTACTTTCCATTAGGGCATAGAGTATTGGTACTCATACTTTTTGGTCACAAAACCATCTTATGCTCTTAAAAGTTATTGAGAGCCCCAAAGAGCTTTGTCTATGTCCATTGATATTTTGTCTAAATATCCATTGCTATTTACTATATTTGAAATTAAAACTGAGAATTTTAAAAGATTTATTTACTAACTTTAAAATAACAAGAATAAAACCAATACATTTTAAACATCAGACTGATGGTGCCGTCCCATGTTTAGAATCCTCTGGGGGAAAAAAATCCAATGTACAACATGAGAGATTGGAAAAAAAGGCAAATGCTTTCTTTGAAGTATTCTGGAAATAGTTTTGACCTTGCAGTTCCCCTGAAAGGATCTTGGAGAACCAGAAGGTGCTCTGAAATACACTTTGGAAAACATTGACATAAAACAACCATAAAAATAACATTCAAAATGGCAACAACACCAAATGGAATTAAACCTTAGAAAAGCATTGAGTAAAATGACATCCAAAAGGGTTCTTAATCTTGGAAGTCTGGGGAAGCCCATGAACTCCTTGTCGGGATAATGGTTTTATGTTCATAAAATAAAAGACATTAGACTGCACAAGCAACTGCTTAAACTGAAATGCACTTCTATGATCAGAACTTACGGCTGGAACAATTGAATGCTTTACTTCTCATTTAGAAGTCCTTCAGGTGTGCTCTATGGAAATGGTATTCTAACCCCTACAATCTCTACCAAAATCCTATAATCTCACTTCCCATCTGCCAGAGTCCTGATTCATGACAACTTACCCTTCTGTATCCAAGGGCTGGTGGTGATTGCCCCCTCAAATCCACATACTTTATATCAATTACTTTGTATAAACTTCTTAGCAAAATATCTTAGCACCTTTTTAAATTATAAGCTTCTCGAGAACTGGAAGGAGTATCTTTTATGTCCCTCTTAGTTTCTTACACAAAATAGGAACTTGAACGATTGACTTATTAAGGAACAAATAAACATCTTTTATTGAGAGAGAGAGAGAGAGAGGTCACAAGTGAAGGAGGGGCAGCAGAGAAAGAGAGAGAATCCTGGAGGGGCAAAGGGAGAGAAAGAGGGTGATGAGAGGGAGAGAGAAAAAGAAAAAGAGAAGTGGGAGTCACCCAAGCAGAACTCATGCTCACCTGAAATGGGACTCAAGCTCACACAATGTGGGTTTCCAACTCATGAACTGCGAGATCATGACCTGAGCCAAAGTCAGATGCTTAATGACTGAGCCACCCAGGCAACTGGGGGAATAAATTAACATCTTCTTCGTTTGACACATGGGCTCACTTACATCTAATGTAAGCTTTTTCTTTGCAGGTCTTGGCCACTTGTAATGTTGAACAGTCCTTTTTCAATGACTGGTTCACTGGGCACCTGAACTTCCAGATCGAGCACCAGTAAGTGATAGAAACAGTTCATAATAAAAGGCAAAGGCTGTCACTTATAACAACTCCCCCATACATTCCAGAGAATGCCCTAAACTCAGGATTTCAGAGGGAAAAAATGAACCAGAATTCTCTCAATTCTATTAACATCAATGGTAAGGAAGGGAAGAAAGGAAGGGGATGTAACAATTGTGGGTAAATGGATGAAAATATTGGAAAAATACTAAAGACACAGTTTCTAGATTCCTAAGGACTTAGGAATTGGTGATTGTTTTCTTTACACGTGGTTTGTTGGCAAAACCCAAGAAAAATCATGATACTTATGTATCCAAGTTGTGTTGAAACTTAATTAAGATTTAATTTTAATACCAATCTATATCTACATCTTTGGAGCCGAGGTTTAAAATAATCAACCAGAAATATAGTTCCTACTGCAATTTCTAAGTGATATCTGGAAATACTTTACCAATAGACAGTTAGCTAGACATGCATCAAAGAAAGAGAAAATGATAGTACTTTGAAAGTCAATCTCTCCACAATATTCAAGGAAGAGACTTTCCACATTCATTTCATCTAAGCCAAATCTATGATAGGCAGAGAAGCAAAAAGATCTTATACCTACTCGTGGGATTTTCTTATCCTTTCTCCCATGTTAGTCTTTTAAATTCTCAGCAACACAAGAAAGATATTATTCATGTTTTATCAAAGAGAAGGTTAAAACCCAAGAAGTTCATCTGACTGATTAGTGAAAGCCTTGGATAAAACGCATCTCTCTTCTTATTCCTATCCTAGAAATTTTCCCCATATGCCTTGACAAAAACTTACTGAATATTCACCTATTCATTGTGCAGGAGATAGATGTATATACAGAAGGAAACAGAGACAGAATTGGGGTAGGGGCAGTTATCTCCAACTCTGTAGGTAACTCAAAATGGTAGAAAACCCCATACTTACATTTGAACTGGCCCAAAATAAATATATTTTATAGAGGTAAGTCTCTTAGGTCTTGTCAAACGATAGCCACCCACAGGGCATGCAGAGGGTTAAGACATAAGATTAAAATGTTTTGGCAAGAGTATTTGAGCTTCCTGGAGCAGAAGTATGGTACAATGTCTGCATTGCCAATAGAGTTTTATCTAGTAATAGGGGAACAAAAACTCCTTCTTTTGATCTAAATTTTATATCTCCTGTCTGTTTCCCTAGTCTGTTTCCCACAATGCCACGCCATAATTATCACAAGGTGGCACCCTTGGTGAGGTCACTGTGTGCCAAGCATGGATTGCAGTATGTGAACAAGCCCATGTTGGAAGCATTTGGAGATATCGGCAGGTAATTACAGAGTCTCTCAGCTCACGGCTCTCATTTCCCCCTCACTGCTGGTCCCCAGACTATTCGCTGGCTTGTGAATCATTTACCCAACAACTCTTCGTTATCCAGCATGGATATGAGACCCTTCAGGGAATACCAACAATGCAATGATAATAAATAATTCTTACCATTTACCAACTGCCTTCTCAATACTTCTTAGTGAGAATGCCTTGCTACCCTAGTAAATCTCAAGCTTCTCAAAACCAGGGCTGCATATTATTTGTCTTTGCATCCCCCACAGAACCTTGACTTGCTTTAGAATTTATGTTCTGGGAGGGACTTTCAAATCATCTGGCCCAGAGTTGCAGCCTTAGATGACTTTAAGGTCCAGGGACGTAAGTGTGTGACTGACCAAGAGCAGAGAAGCCTCAGGAACTGAAAATCTGTACACATCTTGGTGCATTCACAGCCCTCTAGAGAACATTAACAGCCCATAATCTGAGTTTAATAACTTTCCCTTTCTTTTAGAATTATGAGAAAATATCAGCGTCTTGAATGATGCCAACAAGGCCAGGCCTGGTCTGATCTGACCCCTAGACGGTGCTCCAGCTTCAGACTCTCCGCCACTCCCATCTTCCTTTTCTGCCCTCCAGAGACCTAGCCTCTCTTCCATTGCTACAGAAATTCCTGTAACTTGCAAAGGAGCTTCCTCCCCCTTGCCATTTCCTGTCCTTTGCCCCCATTCTTTTGCCTAGAATGTTCTTCCAGTCTGTCACCTCCCCTCCCCTTGTCCATTTCCATCCCCTCCCCAGGGCTCATAAATGTCTTTTCCTCATCTTGATCTTTCCTCATCCCAGAACTCAATCTGTCACCTGCTGTTACAGCACCTGCTTCTCTTCACTTCACCTTTATCACAGTCATGATTAAGTCACATCTGTTAATATATTATTTGCTATATATCTCCCAAACTAGACCAAGAACTCCATGTAGGTGAGACTAATATCTCTCCTACTCACTACTGTATTCCCAGACCCTAGAAAAACACCTTTCACATTATAAAATATGGTGGGTAGAAAATATGATGGATTTGTATAGAAGCATATGCTTTATCTTATGGAGACGCAGAGAAGCTTTTTTTTTTTTTTTAATGCTATTGAAAAGGACAGTTGATGGTGTGGGGTGCAAAAGAAAATAAAATGAAAGGAAAACTGAACCTCCTGCCTAAAGGAAAGGTGAAATTACTGCTAAAATGCACTGCAGTGTATATGACTCCCTTCTCTGTTTCTCTGTGCAACAGAGAGGACGTCTTTCAGACATAGTTGAAAATGACAACTTTTCCCTGAGCCAAGTAAAAGAGGACATGTTCCATGGAGCAGCTCTCCTTTTACCTTAAAGTCTCACCTAGTGAGATTTTGTTTATCTTTCCTGCAGGGCCTTGAAGAAATCTGCAGCCCTCTGGAAGAAAGCATACTACGAAACATGAAGCAGAGCATCAACCTTGACCCACATCTATCTGCATCTCTGAGACGGATTAGTGCGTGTGCAAGAGTTGTTTTCTGCTTACTTGCTGGTACCATGGGCGTACCCGGTGTGCCAAGAGTGTGAATCCCAAGGACACATGATAACCCCTCCCCTGAAGATTTTCTCTGCAATCACAAAATAATGGAAACACAAGATGATTAGGGTGCCAAGAGGGAAATGAGAGCCATAGTCTATTTCTTCTATAGAATCTTGACCTTAATCTTACTAAGAGACCTAATCAAATCATCTCTATCACTGGGGCATATGCACGGGAACAAGGAAAAAGTCTTACTGATGAAGTGGGAATAGGAAGAAGTGGGCCAAGGGAGAAATCTCTGATGGACACTTGGGAAAATGATGTAATTTCTCTTAGAAGGGAATGGTGTATTCAAGAAATCCTATTGAGGTACACATTTTTCATTATCCTTGTTTAAATGTGTAGCCTGTTTTTCTTTAGACATTGAACATGATTAACATTAAAATCTCCTGAAATGTTTCAGTCTTTACTTTGAATTTTCATTATTGTACCTGCAGATGTGTAACTAGTATGTATATGTATTTTTCTTCCAAATTACAAAATCTCTTAAAGGAGCTCCCTATATCCAGGCCCAATGGCCACTGATAAAGGAGGTTAAGGTTATGTATTTTAGCATTACTGGTCTTCTGCTAAAGCATAAACTATTCCTGAGTATAAAATTAATTTACCCAGTCCCCACACACCACGGCAGAAGTACTGTACCTTGTTATTGAGTAACTCTGATGAAGGAAAGAGATTTGTTTTCTGTAATGTAGACCTCAGATTGGGTCAAGACATTTTCTATGCTTAGCACTGAATTAAGCATGTCTTAGAACAAGAGAGTTTCAGTGCCAGAGGATGAGTAGACACTTTTAAGACCTGTGCTTTTGCTCATTTATTCATGGAGTCACGTTAGAGCTCACCCTAGCTGTGAGGAGGGAAAGCAAATAGTATAAACTTCCATCTGTAGCTTCAGGCAAGTCATCATTATGGACCTATCTGTTATCTGAAATGCTACCAGGAAGTATTTCATTCCCTTACTCCAAACCCTGCAAAATATTCTTTTATTTTTGGTTTCTTAATTAAATCCCTGGGTTTAGGAGCAAACATCCTGTGACAGAAGTGAGTGTGGCGACTTGAAAGAAGCCACTGGTACAGAAGCAGAGGGAGCAGGGGCCAGAGTGTCACAAGATGGGGCAATGACAGACAGTGCATGAAGTTACTCACAGGTCCAGGGGAGTTAACCATAATATCAAAGCTAAGAACGCAAGGACTAGTTGGGAGGAAGGAGCGTTGAAATGGTAATAATATTGAACAGGTAATTGAGCAGATCATAGAAAGGAAGAAAAGTTTGCTGATTTCATGATTCTTTACAATATAAGACATGGATGGATGTGGGGAGAACCCACATCCCACATGCTGGTGGATGTATAAGTGATTTCTCCTGCCTGAAATCAGGACTGCAAGTGTGCGTGGGGTACAGTGGTTGGTTTTCTCTGCTTCATCTGGTCCAACTCTCAAAGTTGCTCAAGTCCTGTTTCTTCCCCTGGTCACTGTAAACAGCAAGCAGATTTCTCCCTGGATAGACTCACTATCTCAAAGGCACCTTTTCCTCAGTGTTGAGACCAAGGCCACTTGACAGTTGCCCAAATGGAGTTGGTTACTATGGGCCTGAATAAATCTGGGAGATTTTGACACATTTTGTAGGGGAAACATGTGAAATCATTTCAAGAAAGTTGCTAGGTAAGAATAAAAATTTATGGTGGAGTAAAATTTGACCTTAGTGGGTCACAAGTCAGCATAATAGTCATTTTCATGAACTATCTCAACTGTTTTTCGCCCTCACCCTGTGCTGACTGGTATTTGCACTTGGTGAGGAATGTGACATTTTATTACTTGTTCAACAAGCCTGCGAGATAAGGAGAACCAAAGCCTGTCATGTTCACAACTTCCCACAACACTGACTCCTGAGGGAGAACCTATATGGTCAATCCTCAGGGTATTTCATTTCTGCCCCACATAGTAGAGGGCTCTGTTCTATGGCTGGGTGAATGAAGGTAGCTGGCTGCACCAAACTTCTGCTTCTTTAAACTAAATTGCTCCTGAGAATTGAGTTACATCCTTACCTGAAACTGTTCAATGGATTTTCTTGGCTCTTAGAATAAAGACCAATCCCTAGGATGGCCAACAGTCTTTGCCTGCATTGGCCCTTCCCTATATACCCTGCACCACCTTGTACCACTGTGGCCCTTGCTCCCTCTGCTTCAGCCCCAATGGCTTCTTCCAATCATCATACTTCCTTCTGCCACAGGGTCTTTGCTCCTAAGCCCAGTGTCTGAACCTCTCTGCCCTCACCATTTCTCACCTGATTACCTGCCACTCACCTGCAGATCTCAAGGCAGCCTCACCACTAAGTCAAGGCCTATTGCTCTATACTCTGTAGCAATTACGACAGCTAAATTTTTACATTCATGTGTGTGTCCTTAATTTGTTTGTCTTCTAACCCAGCCTGTAATAGCCATGAGCGTAGGGACCCCTTGATATGTAGAATAGTTAACTTAAAATAGAATAAACATCATGCATATATTTATCTTACATTGTTTTTCACTTATTCATATACATGTATCCTCATCATTGCCTTTCATTTTGCAACAGTTATTAAGCACCTACCATGTGTCAGGCATTGGAGAGATGATGTGAACAGAGAGGCTGGGGCCTGGTCTTTTGAATTTTACATTATACTTGAAAAGACACTCAATAAGTAAGGAAATGGAAGAAAAAGCAAGGTGATTATGCGCAAAGAATACAAACAGGATGTTGTAAGAGAGACTCATAAATAGAGGACTAGTTTAGACAGGGTGTGAGGTGAATGTGAGAAGAACATTAAGGAGCTTGCCATGAGATCTTGATGAGCAGGATCATTAGAATCAAGTGTACAGGCCCTGAGAAAGAAACAAGCTGCTCTTCAAACAACAGCCCAGGAGGTGTGTCAGACTGAGCACTGGTGTGCCAGCTTTCCCCCTCACTTACACTTCAACTTCACATCTTCATGAGTCTAGTTTTCCTTGGATTTTCTGCAGCATTTAAAAATAATTTCCTGTTATTTATACAAGCATTGTTTTCTCTGAGACATCTTCCCAGACTTAACTATCCAGGTTAAGTCTCCGTCGAAAAGCTCTGATGCCCCATGCGCCTCACTGATACAACTTATTCCTGCCTGTACACCTGCTACACTGAAAACTCCATGAGAGCTATCGTCATCATTTTACTACCGACTCAGCCCATGTTTTGGCATTGAGTGGGTGCTCAGTAAATGTTTTAATGAATAATTAATTAGTTAGAGCTATGGTAGATAAGCCTGGAAAGTTAAATTGAGTTCACACTGAAAAAATTTAAATATTTTCCAGGTGGAAAATATAGCTTAGTTTAGTAGACTACATGATCCACGGGGAATCTGTGAGTTGGAGAGCAGTGTAATGGGATCTGGGCTCAGGAACAACCCTTCTGGAACCACCCGAAGGGAAGATTGGAAGATGAATGGCACGGAGGGGAACCAGCGAGGTGACTAATTCAACAACCTGGGTGGGAGATATTGAGAACCTGAATTCAGTTGGTGGGATAAATAATGAAACAGAAAGGAATAAATGAAATGTGATGTGGAGGCTGGATCCATGGAACACGGCACGTAATTCAACATTAGGGAAATCTAAAGACAACACAAGTTCCTATTGTAGGTAGTGACATTAGGCAAGGGGCAAACAGTGGAAGATGGAGCAAGAGAGAAAGGTTGTTTTTAAACATCTTGAGGTTATGCTATTGAAGGAAAATCTAACTGTGAATGGCTAGCAGGTAATTGGAGAAAACACCCTTTGGACCTTGGAAGAGACTTAGGGCAAAAGATGTCAGCTTGGACATAGTCTCCAGAGAGGTCACCAAAAAAAAAAAAATAATAATAATATAATAAAATAAAAAATGCAGAGGTGGAGACTTGATTTGACAGAGAATCTTATTGGTGTTTTCAGTCAAGTTGGGGGGACAAAAATGGACCAGCAAACAAACAAACAGACATATAAAACCACAAAAACAAACAAAAAACAAGAGCAAAACCAAATAAACAAACCCCCAAAAAACGTACACTGAGTCCTCGCAGGAAATACGAAGGAAAGTCAGAAGAAGGTGAGAGAGAATGAAGGTTAGGGGAGCAACTAGGAAACAAGTCCAATTCGGAAAGAAGGCATCAGAGGGCAAACCCCTTTCATTACATAGAACTTTGTTCGGTTTACAAAGTTGAGTTCAGCTCATCTCAAGAAGAAATGAAATATCCAAGATGAAGAATGTGTCCTGAACATGTTCCACTGTATTCCAAAGGGAAGATTTTGCTAATGGCTCCAAGTTTGTCAACATTTATAAAAAACACACATAAGGTTTTATACTTGCATACCGCCCAAAGTTTCTTCTGTAATGGCACAGACATGAAATTAAAGTGTTCATCGAAAACACAAGGGTAAATGGAATAGGCTGCTCACCGCCCAAGAGGACCCACCTTGGACTCTGTGTCCCGGCCCCAGGCAGCTGAACTGAGAGATGAGGGGACCAATATCTCGGCAAATCAGGATGACCAGCACATGGGCTGGAAAGTTCTGGTCTATACCACCTCAAGTGACATGTCTGGATTTCATTGCTTGTCTTACAGACAGAAATAGGGAACAGCCCCTTTAGCTGTATCATTTATTAATAGATTGAGACACTCCCATGTCAGTTGGTAAATAGCCACTATTCTCTACCTAACTCCTACCAATTCCCTCTCTCTGATGCCCCACCCCTTCTCCCAGAACACACATCTTCATTTGTACCACCACAATGGAGGTGGATGACTGGGTAGTAATTTTCCATACCTTTTAAGCCTCTACAATGAACTGAGAAAGTAGTTAATTTGCAAAAGAGAAATACATTTTTCAAAATGAAATTTAAACTCTAGCCTTTGGATGATTTGAGCTTGACCATTGCAAAGTGCCCAACGAAATCTCCCAATTAAGAACAACGACCAAAGCCACAAAATGTCGCCATGTAGTCATGAAAACAGTAAATTGTCTTACTGTTCATGACAAGCATTCCAAACATTTCTGGTAATTGCTGCCCAGAATCCAACTGTCATATTGGTGCTTCCTGTTTGGTATGAAGACCAAAATAATGCCTAAGAGGCTGGAATTATTAAAGCCTGTAATTTGTTACTCTGCTCTAGCAATTGGATAAAGTTGCACAAGAGTAATTTGGGTTCCTTTCAATTGGGACAAATGCAAACATTGACTTCTGCTAAAAGAATTTATGTTCTGACGCATGTGTTACTGGGGACATGATCAGGCGGAGCTGAGGAGGGAGGGAATGAGGCTGCCTAAACCACAATTGGGAGCTTCTAGCAAGAGGGGTACAGTCACCAGAGCCCCACACTAGGGTTCTCCTAAAAGGTACACATCTACTAACTAGCCATGTTATCATGAGCTTGCCCCTTCCTAGAAATTACCTCCATATTGGTAAATGATGAATGTATTTGGGGATTTGTTTGTTTATTTATTTATTTAGAGAGGGTAGAAGTGAGCAAGAGGCAGAGGGGGGCAGGAGGAGAGAAGTGATACTTGCCTGAATCAGGGCTGTAACTCACCTAAACTGGGACTCAAACTCAGGAACCATGAGATCATGAACTGAGTTGAGTTAGATGGGTAATGACTGAGGCACCCAAGTACCCTGTATTTGAGGTTTTAAAAATACAGTGTTTGTTAAATGATCAGAACCAGGCCTGGCACTGGTCAGCTCTCAGCAGTCACTGCATTAGCTTCCTGAATGTTCTTTTGTTTCTTCTCCTTTTCTCCCATTAGCACCTTTGAACTTGATGTCCTACCTACCTGGAATCTCCCAGATATTTGCCTTAGAGGCACCTATTCATCATTCTGGTCACCTTCTATCCACTCCAGTTTAGGCACAGAATCCATGTGCCCTCCCCCACCACCATCGCCTAGCATTCCCTCACCAGTAACCTGTTTTCTTTCCTTCATAATCTTCACATCATCTGAAATTATTTTATTTACTGGTCATCTCATCTCACTGGAAATGAGTTTTAATATAGAACACTGAAAGAGTGCTTCCCAAGTGAATGAGTGAATTTAAGTATGCTTTGTCATTTATACTATAAAGTGGAAGGAGAATGGGAAACTTTACATCATCTCCTTAGGGCAGTGATTGTTAAAGTTTATTTATTTTGAGAGAGAGAGAGAGAGAGAGAGAGAGAGAGAGAGAGAGGGAGAGAGAAAGGGAGCAGGGGAGGCAAGGGAGGGACAAAGAGAGAAGGAGAAACTCCCAAGCAGGTTCCACACTATCAGCATAGAGCCCAAACATGATGCTTGAACTCATGCCCTTGAGATCATGACCTGCACTGAAATCAAGAGTTGGACGCTTAACAGACTGAATCACCCAGGTGAATTGAGAGCAGTGATTTTTGATGGACTTGTTCTCTGTTCTATCTCTTGCACCAACAGTGGCCCAGAGCTGGTTCTGGATAAATACTTTTCTTGAAGGACTGCTTTTTTCTCTTTTGAAGCCATTCACCACATCACACAGTACTCCTGCAGGGGATTTGAGGTCAGGGTCTGGCTGCAATTTCCAAGATCAAAGCCACCAGCAGTATCCAGTGGAGTAATATTTGGAGAGGAACGTCTGGTGCCCACTTCAGAGACTCCAACACGTACCAGTGGAGAGCCTATACTGTGGTTAACAGGGGCTGCAGGCACGTGGAATATGGGCATGCCATTGTTCTGCCCTCAAGGAGATGACAATTTCATAAAGAAGACAAGACTGATACCAATTTAAAGGAAAGATAAAATTAAGACTGTCGGAAATAGCAGGGGCTAGGTCGGTAGGGGGAGTGCCCCAGTCAGGATGCAGGAAGAATCAAGGGGAATAATGGGGTAAGTGGGGAGATGTGGGGAAGGGAGGACAGGAGACAGCAGCAGTGAGGAAAGTGGCTGGTTGGGTCTTTGAGTGGGGGAAGTTGTGGAGCCAGCCTGAGATGGGAGATCTTGGAGAACAGGGCGGGTTGGCAGTTGGGGAAGGGGAGGTGAGGGATCTACAAGGAGGGGGTCAGGGGTATGGGGGGAGAGCAGTGGGGCAAGGGGCTGCCAGGCTCCAGAAGCCCCCACGAGAGGCGCCTCATTAGGGAAGAGGAGTTGGAAGAGCTGGAGGGAAATGATGCAGGGGCAGCGATATTGGTTTCCTTCCCACTGTGCATCTGCGACTCACGACCTTCCCATTTGAGTTCATATCTTTCCCCTCGGAGTGCTTATGTGGACTTGGATGAGTTCCTTTGGGAGAATGGCAGCCCCGCCAACCCTGCTACCAGGCCCAGAACCTTCTGTGTCTGTGGATGAGCTGGAAGGAAAAGAGTCCCCACTGTCCTTCCCACATGCACGTTGCCACAGATTATTGGGAAGCTCAGGCAATAATAATCATTATAATACGAGCTAACATTTATTTAGCACTTACGCTGTGTCAGTCATTTACACATATACTCACAAATAAGCTGATACTATTATCCTCGTTTATAAAAGAGGAAACAGAATCACAGAGAAGTTAAGTAACTTTCCCAAGGTCATACAGTTGGTGGGTAGTGGAGGCAGCAACTAGAACCCAGGAGTCTATTTTCATAGGCAAGTGCTGCTTAGGCACTGGTCCAAAGAAAGCATTCCCGCTGCTCTGCCAAGACAAACCTCTTTGAGATTATTCCTTCACCTTCATGTCTTCATTTCTGTTTTACCTCTGGGAGGTAGGTTGTTTATTTGTTTGATTTCATAGCCCTTGGCTAAGAACCTATGAAAGGAAGCATGGCCCCTGTTTCCAGTGGTTCTGCTCACCTTTCTGCAGGCTCAGCATACAAGTTGATGGCTCCTGAGAAGCATCGCAGGAGCTGGTATAGAACCCAGGAAACTGCACCAAGGAATTCTCATATTCTACTTTTTATTCAAGTACTTTTTACTTAGTTGAAAAAATTTCAAATGCAGAGAAGACTGCTACAATGAACCTCCATGTTACCATCATTCAGCTTCCATAATTCTTTTTTTTAATGTTTATTTTATTTTGAGAGCCATAGCGAGAGAGAGCATGCATGAGTGGGGCAGGGGCAGAAGGAGAGAGAATCCCAAGCAGGCTCAGTCCTGTCAGCACAGAGATCAACGAGGGGCTCAACTTCATGAACAACGAGATCATGACCTGAGCAGAAATGAAGAGTCAGTTGCTCAACTGACTGAGCCGCCCAGGCATCTCAAAATTTTATATTATTTAAGTGACCTCTATATCCAATGTGGGGCTCTATCTTAACAACCCTAATGGAGGTCAAGAGTCATATGTCTACCCACTGAGCCAGCCAGGTGCTCCTTCTGCTTCCATAATTGTTAACCTATAACCAATCTTGTTTTCTGTAACATCCCCCATTCCTTTCATCTGATTATTTTCAATCAGTTCCCTAGGTATTATATCAATTCATCCATCAAGATTTCAATATGGTTGTAAATTATAGTGGTTATTTCTAAAAACATAACTGAAACATCAAATTTACACCTGGAGTCAAAATAAATCATCAGTATTCAAATTGTAAAAAGGAATTAAATAAACAGTAACAATAATTAAGACCATAGAAGTCAGCGTGGTCTTCTGAAATAAGAAAGCACTGGGAACAATGCCTACTGAGCTTCGGCCTTTGTGCCTTGGATTTTTCCTGTGCTGAATTAAACAAGGGAGGGAGATGGAAACGTAGCTAAATTTTCATCTGGCTCTGGTATTCCAGTAGTTTTCAACCAGAGGGATCATTGTGTACCTCTAGGTCCACACATGGCCTCAAAAATTTTATTAATAATTTTCTAAAGTATTGCATACCTCTCCCCTGCCAGAAAGTAAACTTCCTGACAGTCAAGAACTTATCAATAATGGAAAACTTGCCTCTTGTTCACTGTGAGATCCTCAGAGCCTAGAACTGTGCCAGAATCAAATCTCTTCCACTTTTTGTAACAAAATTCATTAGCTCCATAAAAATCATGAGGCATCAATCATTTTGGAAATTTTTTCAGTCCAATAAAGTTGGTATCTCTATAAATCTCATCTTTCCCTGTTCATAGAAGTACTTAAATGATCATGATGGGGAGCCTGGGTGGCTCAGTTAGTTAAGGGTCGGACTTCAGCTCAGGTCACTATCTCTTGGCTCATGCCTCTGAGCCCAGCGTAGGGCTCTGTGCTGACAGCTCCGATCCTGGAGCCTGTGTCAGTCTGTGTCTCCATCTTTCTCTGCCCCTGCCCTCTTCACCCTTTGTCTGCTTGTATGTCTCTTTCCCTCTCAAAAATAAACATTAAAAATTTTTATCATGATGGTATCATGTGTCTCGGAAATACCACTATCGAAAGGTATTTAGGAATTGAGGGCCAAACAATCGACTGAACCAAAGAAGGTGACCAAAATGAGCCCAAGCAGATGTCTCACCAGGTAAGCCTCACACTCTTTGTGTAGCAGGATGGAGCAGTAATAAACACGCAGGTATTTCAAGTGGAAAGGTTCAGTACACCTTACTTGTGCTGCCTTAATAACAGACTAGAGTGTCAGAAAGGAAGAGATTTGGAAAGCAGCTACTCCTCTCTCAAAGCTGTTTGGCTCAGTGTGGGGTAGGAGCGCATGTCTGCAGAAGGCCAGATGGACTCAGCTGACCTCACCTGCATGGACTCCAGCTGGCCTCCCCTCAGTTAGTTTCAGCAGCTCAGGGGTCAGTCTAGAGGGGAGCTCTGCTGTTTTGGTTTCTGTTTGCTTTCGCACCAACCTGCTGGACACCCCTACCCCTGCACCTGCTGCTGAGGGTCCTCCCAGGGGATCATTTACTCTGTGACTCAGCCACTGACAAGTTCTATAAAGGGGCTGAAGGAATTCAGTCTTTATCTCCGTGTATGGCTCCGGATACTTGTTAGCCTTTCACTACTTTCAATTTGACAAAGTCCCTCACAAAGCCTTGTATCAGTTACACTGACGGTTGTCTTCGTGGTTTTTTTTTTTTTTTTTTGTCAATTTCTTATCTGTTTCAGCTGGACTTTCATTTTCTTTCTCTCTCTCTCTCTATCTTTTTTACATTTATGTGTTATTGAGAGCGAGTGAGAGAAGGAGCATAAGCTAGGGAGGGGCAGAGAGAGGGAGGGAGACATTGAATCTGAAGCAGATTCCAGGCTCTGAGCTGTCAACGCAGAGCCCAACACAGGGCTTGAACTCACCAACCATGAGATCATGACCTGAGCCAAAGTCAGATGCTCAACCTACTAGGCCACCCAGGTGCCCCATTTTCCTTTAACCCACTCCTTCTCTCCTCCATCCCAGTTAGATGGCACCACTATTCACACAATGGATCAGATCAAGAATCTGAGAGTCAAACTTGATTTCTCTCTTTCTTTCCCTCCCTACATTCAAACCAAAAGCAATTTCCTGTAAACTTTTTCTTCTCAAAACAGTGCAATTAAGTATTATTGCCTCCATATCTCTTAACTATCCTAGTTCTAGCCACTATTATCTGTCACATGAAAAAATAGAAGAGCCTCATATACGGTCTTCCAATTTCCATTCTTGCTCCTATAATCCAAGTCCAATCAGCTGCAAGAATAATCTGTCCAGTGCAATGATACATCTAATGTCACCTCTCCCACTGACCATATGCTAACTCCTTATCGCACTAACATTCAAACTCCTGAGGCCTCTACATGATAAGGCATCTGCCTGGGTCTCTGACCCCACATGTAACATGTCCCCCTTCAGTCCCACCAGCCCATTTTCTTGTCCTTGGAGCACACAAACAGGCCACACTCATTCAAGTTCCCACTGTAGGGATTGTGCACCATATTTTCCCAAAGGTGGCTCTGCTTTTCCTGCTCTGTCGTCTCTAGAAGGAGGCCTCTCCTGTCTGACCTGCTACCTCCTCTCAGGCA
This sequence comes from Paguma larvata, assembly GCA_030068075.1. Taxonomy (NCBI): domain Eukaryota; kingdom Metazoa; phylum Chordata; class Mammalia; order Carnivora; family Viverridae; genus Paguma; species Paguma larvata. The sequence continues at coordinate 99,299,843 of CM057831.1, read as the reverse complement.
CAATGACCCCACAGCACTTTATTTTCCTTAAAACATTTCTTCTTGTCGGAAATTATCTAGCTTATTAATGGGTTTCTCTGTTTTATTCTGCTCTCCACACACAGAGATGCAACTTCCATGACAGTTGTATCCATATGTTCCTATTTCCTATGTGTCCCCAGTGCCTAGGGCAGGGCCTTCCATATGGTAGGTGTAATAATATTGCACTGACATAAGAGAGTTTACATACAATTACTGAATTTATGTTTTCCCTCAAAAAGACAGGATTTGGTCATTTGTGTTCTTTTCCAACTTCAGTTATGGCTCAGACCTGGTGACTGAGATCTCAAATTATGGATTCAAACTGAACTATTAGTCCATTTTCATATTGTACTACCCTTGTGGTCATGACTGGTTCACTTTGCATCTCTGAGATGCAGTTCTTTAACCTGTAAAAAGCAGATAAAAACAGTTCTTGAGCCATAGGTTTGTGTGCAGATTCCATAAGATAATGCATGTAAAACCTTTGAGCCCAATGTCTCGAAGTGGCAAACACTAAATACACATTATTACTATTATCAGTGTTGGTTTGGCACTCTCAGTGGTCACCACCATAAAGTAGAAGTGGTAGATTTTGCCATCAGAGACTAAGCCTCTTTCATTAGCATCCATTCATTTATTTCGTGGATTTTACTTCTAGTACAATCAGCACTTGGTCAATCAAAGTACAGCTAGACCTATGTCTGCTACTTGGTAGGTAACCAGGCAACAGTTTCACATTTATTGAACACTTTAATAAACATGGAAATAACCAAATGCGAGATACTTTCCTTAAACCCATAAGATCGAAAGTCCAAAGACCTCAAGAGGTTTAGTAGCTGGCTCATGTTTACCTAGTAAGGAAGAGACACAGCCAGGATTTGGGCCCAGGCCGATGACTCAGAGAGTTCGTGTGCTAAACCCTTATGTCTCCCAGTTCGTCACCTCACCTCTCCTCCTGGGAAACAGACCAAGAAAGACAGCCACATAATACCATATGTTAACCACTAGAAGAACACCAAATACAAGAAGAGGCAATAAAACAAGAATTTACAACAACCTTTTGTTGTCCAGCCACAGTTCCAATCAGGACATGAATGTCTTTAGGAGAAGAGTTTTAACTCTAAAGAATGACTCATTGGGCACTTGTGCTCAGGGAAGAGTCCTAAAGAGCTCCCAGCAGTGAGAGTCTACAACTGCAGGGTGGCGCCTATGTGCTTTCTTCTTGTATTAGTTAATTAATTAATTAATTGTCAAATTGGTTTCCATACGACACCCAGGGTTCATCCCAATAAGTGTCCTCCTCAATGCCTGTCACCCACTCTCCCCTCTCCCACACCCCCATCAACCCTCAGTTTGTTCTTAGTATTGAAGAGTCTCTTATGTTTTGCTATCCTCCCTCTCTGTGACTTTTTTTCTCCTCTTTTCCTCACCTCTTCTCCTCCCTAGTGGTCTTCTGCTAAGTCTCTCAAAATCCGCCTATGCATGGAAACATATGGTATCTGTCTTTCTCTGACTCAGAAGTTTCAGTTAGCATAAAACCCTCCAGATCCATCCATGTCGTTACAAATGGCCAGATTTCATTCTTTCTCATTGCCACGTAGTATTCCATATATATGTATATACACACACACCCCACAGCTTTTTATCCATTCGTCAGTTGATGGACACTTAGTTTCTTTCCATGATTTGGCTACTGTTGAAAATGTTATAAACATTGGGGTACATGTGTCCCTATGCATCTGCATTCCTGTATTTCTTGGTAAATTCCTAGCAGTGCTATTGTTGGGTCCTAGGGTAGCTTTATTTCCACTTTTTTGAGGAACCTCCACACAGTTCTCCAGAGAAGCTGCACCAGTTTGCATTCCCACCAACAGCATAGAGGGTACCTGTTTCTCCACATCCTCGCCAGCATCTATAGTTTCCCTGATTTGTTCATTTTATCCACTCTGACCAGTGTGAGGTGGTATCTCAGTGTGGTTTGAACTTTCTTTTAATGAGGCCATGGGGCTAATAAAATGAGGCATGGAGATCATCAAGTTAGAAAGGCATGTGAATGTCTTCACTGAGGCTGCAGACAGAGCTTCAGCTGAGGATCTTGACTGTGTGTGTAAGATCCCAGAGAGTCATTGAGATAAATGACAATGATGACAGCCACAGCAATGTGAGGAAGGGTCACTCTGATTGGGAGAGGCCTTCTAGCAATGATAATCCTGATCATCCCCCTTGATGGTAAAGCCCTTTGCTGTTTTAAAGACATACGCATGTGCATTCCCTTCCTTGCTCTTCCAACACCACTGAGGCAGCCACATCTGGTGTTATTAATCCTATTCGACAGATGGAGAAACTGAGGTTTAGATGAAGAGAAAGATCTAAGATGCAAAACCAAGTTTCCAGAATCCAAGAGCATCCCAGGTTGAAGAGATGGTCCCCAAACTTGTAGAAGTAAACAAGATGCAAATTCCCTAAAGGATAGATATTTCCCCAAAAGAAAATTTTTAATGGTCTCAACTGAGAAGCTCAGTTATATACACTCAACTCAGTCCCTTGTGTTTGAGATTCTCATAGGAGTAGATAGATCTTAATCCCACAGCCTTCAACCCTCCTCCCAACCTCATTTGTGGCAAAGGCAAATATATCACCCTGTAGCAAGCATTTTTCTAAGCAGACACTTGCTGTAGTGTCTGGAAGGAAAATCCAAGCTTAGAAATAAGAAAAAGTACTCTAGGAATTTTATCTCTGGTTCTTTGCAAAGTCCAGAAAATCTTCCTCCAGAAAAATCAAAAGTCGAAACAGGGCACCAGGATCTACTAATGGGGTGAGTTGGGAGCATTTTTGACATTCGGCTCATAAAACACTTGAATCCTGTCAAAGTGCAGTAAAAGATTTACAACTAAAATAATCCACCTTGGTTATCAGTTAACACTTTAGGAATGGGAGAAATCAGGTCCACATGCAAAGATTTCTTCATTTCAGAATGTCTCTGAGTACAAAAGTAGTTGCCAGGGACCAGAGGGTAGGGGACACAGGGAGATGTTGGTCAAAGGGTACACACTTCCAGCTATAAAAGGCATTAAGTTCCAGGGATCTGATATACCTCACAGCGACTACAATTAACAACACTATATTGTGAAAGTGGCTGTAAGTGTAGATTTTAAATATTCTCACCATAACAACATGGCAATTATGTGAGGTGAAGGGTAGGTTAACCACCCTTATTGTGGTAAACATTTAGCAAGCAATATGTATTTATCAAATCATCACATTCATGCCTTAAACGCATACAATTTTATTTTATTTTCTTATATTTGATTTGCTTATATTTTAATAAAATTTATTGGCAAATTAGCTTACATATAATACCCAGTGCTCATCCCAACAAGTGCCCTCCTCAATGCCCGTCACCCATTTTCTCCTCTCCCCCAACCCTCATCGACCCTCAGTTCCTTCTCTGCATTTAAGAGTCTCTTATGCTTTGCCTCTCTCCCTGTCTGTTTGTAACTAATTTTTCCCCCTTTCCTTCCCTTATGGTCTTTGTTAAGCTTCTCATGATCCACATATGAGTGAAAACATATATGTCTCTCTGACTGACTTATTTCACTTAACATAATACCCTCCAGTTCCATCCACGTTGGTGCAAATGGTAAGATTTCATTCTTTCTCATTGCCAAGGAGTATTCCATTGTATATTTAAAACTTATCTTCTTTATCCATTCATCAGTTCAAACACTTTTAAATGTCAAAAAAGCTGGGGGTGGGTAAAATATCTCAGTAAAAGTCTACTGTAACTTAATGTAGAAATTTCTCCTAATTAGAGCCACACTTTTTAATTATTTATAATGTGACTCCCTATTGCCTTTTTCCCTTAACTTGTGGGGCAACATCACCGTGCATTTGTTCAAATACTTTCTCTGCTTGGAGTTGCCTTCCCTGGCCATACAGAGCTCTATCTTATACAATTCCAAACATTTTCCTAGAGCCAACTGTAAAGCCACTTATTTTAGGGAAGCTTTCCATATCTTCTAATAAAATGAGATTATTTGCCAAAGTCAAATCAAACACATGTGGTTTGTATCTCCTTTGGGACACTATTAACTCGCATTTTTGTCACAGAGAACCAACATAAAAATCAAACTTGACCACTGTAGATGTAACTTACTCAGCATTTTAGACCCTAAGTCTCTGCCTATTGATTTTAAAAACTGTGATGTTCAATTTTTCCTTTGCACTAAATTAACGTCTTTTAACCCTTAAAATGGTAATACCCTTATTCCTCTAATGTCTTGTAAGGAGGTGCCTTTGATTAAAAAAAAAAAAAAACTGGCAGCATTTTGGCTTACTGAGAGAGAGTATGTCTGTAACTTGTACTTTAAAGACAATTTAAGGGGTGTAAAATACATACAAAATATTTAATAATTATAAAAAGGTACATAGAATATATAACAAATACATGTAACCACCAGATAGGTATGAATACAAAATATCACCAATACCATGGAAGCCCCAGTATTGTATCATATTGTAATTAGTCATAAAGCTATTTTCCTCACCCTTATGATTTTAAAATTTGAGTGGGGAAGTGTAGCCCTAGTGAGTTCATTTTCACTGATGGATAATATTCTGTTTCTTCTTTTTTAGTTTTGAAATTTTAATTTATTTTGAGAGAGAGAGAGAGCAGGGGAGAGGCAGAGAGAGGGAGAGAGAGAGATTCCTAAGCAGACTCCACAACATCAGTGTAGAGCCCAATGTGGGGCTTGAATACAGAAACTGTGAGATGACCTGAGCTGAAGTCAAGAATCAAATGCCACCAGTCAAGTGCTACCACAGGCCACCTGGGGGCCCGATTATATTATTTTTTATACCATTATTTATTTAATCATTAGTTGTTTGTCTTCCTTTTAATTCTTTGTCTATTATATCACATGGCCTGATCTACATTTAAATATCCAATTTGACAGTCATTGCATTTTTGATGAGTTCATCCCATTTATATTTATTATCCTCACTAATTTATTTAGACTTATTTATGCCTCCTCAGGGGATTTCTGTTTGTCATGTAATGTTTTTATTCCTTTCTTACGTTTATTTAAGTTGACTGATTTTTAAATTCCTGGTAGTGCCCCAAGTTTTAAAAGAAATCTTCAGTTTCTTCTTTTGTAAATTTTGGAAATATGTACATCTAAGTACAAGTTGAAAGCACAAGAATTTTAGAGCACCTTAAATGTAATAAACCCACTAATGTAATATATTAGTGTTAGCTGATATTTCAGTTTGTTGACCACTTCCCAATGGAAAATATTATTAATAATTTATACTTCCTCTATTTATTCCAATTTTCTCACCTATTTGCCAATATCCACGTTCATCATGTTTTCTTGTTTCTGAGACTTTTTAAAGGATCATATTACTGTCTTCTGACAACAGTCTTTAAAAGCATATTTAGTGCAAGACTACTGATGGTAAACTCTCTCCATTTGTTTTTGCATTAAAATGTTTACTTAATCCATGGTTTTCATCAATTTCTTACGTTGAAATGTAAAATTTTTGTAAAAGTTAAAATGATGCAGTGAGCACTGGGATACACTGTACCTAGAGGAATCAACGCTTTCTCTTTCCCTTTTGCTGGATCTCTATACAGACAAATGGACAGATAAGATATTCGGCATGTACCTCCTGGAAAGAAAGAAAATCTCTGTGATAACCACCTGTTCCCACCAAAGAAACTTGAGACTGATAAAATTACATTATCTCATATATACTCACTATCCTAATTCCCCCACATGTCTCCACAATATTTTAAGTAGGTGTTGTATTTTCAGATTCAGGGACCAATGAAGGATTGTTTATTGAATTTAGTTGTAAAGTCTTTCTAGTCTTATTAAATCTAGGATAGTTCCCTGTTTTGTTTTCTTTTGCTTGTTTGTTTTTTATGAAATGAACATTTTTGCAGTGTCTAAGCGAGTTGACTTGTAGAATTTTCCATCATCTGGATTTTTTCAAGTTGCTTCATAATGATTAGATTCAAGATAAACTTGTTTGGCATTAAAGCAACATAGGTAATGCCGTTGCCCTTCTTCTACATATACACATAAATGTGTATCTAAAATGAGAGGACTATATGGCATGTAAAGATGGGAGTTGCATGCTAAGGATACTTGTAGGAAGACACTCTGAAGTCTTCGAACATATGTAGACCATGAACAGATCTCAGAAAATTTCTAACTAATGCCACTAATTTCAGGAGCTTGACCAGGATTAGAATGATAAGTGGCTGATAAAAACTACAGGCATTGAAAAGGTGCAAAATCATATTGTAATATTGCTTTCAGCAAATACAGATACCTGCTTAATATAGTGGAAACGTGTTAATCTGTATTTGTTAGAATCACACATATTAGAAGTTGATCTTATTCTATGAAACATCCTTTATTTTGAAAATGAATGCTTGATTCACATCACAATTTTTATATTGTAATTACTTATCCAAGAAATAGAAGAAATCTGGAAGGCAATGTAAATCCTGTCGTGAGTGCTTGACATAAGAATCTAATTCAAAACAGGTGGCTGATATAGAAGAGCCTTTTTCCTTCAAGACATCAGAAAGATTTTCTTTCTTTTCTTGGTCTTTTCTAGGCTTCAGTAGCCATGCTGAAAGAAAATAGCACTGAAGTGACTGAATTTATTCTTCTAGGATTTGGTGCTGAACACAGCATTCAATACCTCCTCTTCATTGTATTTCTGGTCATTTATGTGACCTCCATGGTGGGTAATATTGGAATGATCCTACTTATCAACACAGATTCCAGACTTCAAATACCCATGTACTTTTTCCTACAACATTTGGCTTTTGTCGATATCTGTTATACCTCAGCTATCACTCCCAAGATGCTGCAAAACTTCATATTAGAAAACAAATCTATATCCTTTGAAGGCTGTATAATGCAATTACTCATTTATGTCACATTTGCAACCAGTGACTGTTACATCCTGGCTGCTATGGCAGTGGACCGTTATGTAGCCATCTGTAACCCACTCCACTACCCCATAATCATGTCCCGAAGAATCTGCATCCACTTGGTAGCGGGTTCGTATGTCATGGGTTCAATAAATGCTTCTGTGCACACGGGTTTTACATTTTCACTGTATTTCTGCAAATCCAATACCATCAATCATTTTTTCTGTGATGTTCCTCCAATTCTTGCCCTTTCATGCTCCAACACTGACATCAACATCATGCTCCTTGTTGTCTTTGTGGGATTTAACTTGATATTCACTGTGTTGGTTGTCATCTTTTCCTACATGTATATCATGGCCGCTATCCTGAAGATGTCTTCTGTTTCAGGGAGGAAAAAAGCCTTCTCCACATGTGCCTCCCATCTGACAGCAGTCACCATTTTCTATGCAAGCTTATCATACATGTACTTACAGCCTCAAGCTAGTGATTCCCAGGAGAATATGAAAGTGGCCTCTGTATTTTATGGCATTGTGATTCCTGTTTTGAACCCCATTATCTATAGTTTGAGAAATAAGGAGGTAAAAGAGGCTCTAAAAGTGATGAGGAAAAAGTTCTTTTAGGTTGGACCCAAGCCATTAAAATTCAGCAAGTCGAAACATCAAGTAAGGATGTTTGATCACTATTTAGTGTTTCTGAAGTTGGGAACATGTTCACGTCTTAAACTAATGTTACCTCTTTTATTGGGAGCCATCTTGAGCACACAGGTTGAGCCGCTTCCCTGTGTGAACAGGCAGTTGCAGCAAGGCTCCTGCCAATCAAATGGTGCCCAGTCTTACCTCCTTCTAAGTAACTTTTCAGGCTTGGATTTCTTGCATTGCCCTTGTTGGCCTAAAAGGATGTAATGCTCTTTTGCTTTATGACATTCAAATAAAAAAGGGGGCCTGGAATGTGGTGCATTGATGGATAACATCTAAAGGAGACTTCGTAAATATACTCATTCGTAAGCAAGGGACAAGCATTGGGAATTCTGTCCTTGCCAGATGGCTTGCACCTCCCTCATTGTAATTGGAAGAATAGGCAGAATGACTCCTGGCCTGTTTATAGATAATTAACATAGGCCTAGATAACACCCTGTTTTTGCCCCTTGCCTTAAATTGATATGCTAATTAACTTGCAAACAACTTGCAAGATTGAGGAAATTGGTGCTTTGCTGATAAAAACACATGCTGTTCAAATTGTGCTTACTGATAGGATGTCACTCATTGCTGTAATGTCACCTACTACCTTTAAATAAAATACTGGGATCAGTAGGGCAGACACACAAGTGCCTGCCTGATTCCAGAAACCACGCAGTTCTCTTGAGTCGTTCATTGTGTCAACACCGTTCATTCTTCAGAAATTCCTGGACTCAGCCCGAGCAGGATTCCGGCACTTTTTCAATAGATAAATTATTTAAGCGCCATAAATACAGTAACATCTCATGGAACAAATTTTCTCCCAAATATAGTTTGAAAAATATGTCTCACACCATCTATACTTTATTGAGATTATTTTTATTTTATTTTTTAAACAATTTTTTGTCAAATTGGTTTCCATACAACACCCAGTGCTCATCTCAACAAGTGCCCTCCTCAGTGCCCATCACCCACTCTCCTCCCTCCCATATACTCCTCAACCTTCAGTTTGTTCTTAGTATTTAAAAGTCTCTTATGTTTTGTCTCCCTCCCTCTCTGTGGCTTTTTTTTCCCTCTTCCCCTCCCCCATGATTTTCTGCTAAGTCTCTCAAAATCCACCTATGCGTGGAAACATATGGTATCTGTCTTTCTCTGACTGAGTTATTTCACTTAGCATACTACCCTATTGAGATTATTTAAGATATTAAGAAGTACGTAAAGATTTTACAAAGTATTGAGTTAGTTCAAATATGTTTCATATACGTTCTTGAAGGCTAAGAAAACCTCAGTTTTGAACATAATCAATATTAGAATTGATGGTCATTAATTTCCATTCACTTAAACGACTTCTCTAAATTGTCTACAAAAAGACCATATGTTCTATTCCAATTATGGCATACACTTGAATGTTAAATAAGTGCAGTGCTTTGAAAAGTATCTCATGACTCTGGCTATACTTCTTGATATTCCCATATTGGTTTCATTCCCTAGCACTTGGAAACACTTATTTCTTATGTGATATTGGACCTATGTTTGTCATTAGTTACCGTCTTTATTCTGAATCTGTCTCTTTCTTGAATAAGGTAAGAAAAGTTTCAAAAGTTTTTTTCTTTATCTCTCCCCCCAAAAATAGGAAACCTAGAATGAAGAAGGATCCAGAAACCTAATCAATTCATTCATGAAAGGCATACCATTTTAGTCTAGGCAAATTACTTTGAACTATAGAAATTCAATGAGAAGTTGAAGGGAGGCCCACATCTCTTTGAATCAGGAGGATAAACTGTTGACAAGAGAACTTTCATAGGTAGTTTGAGGGCGAGTGGTGGAAATCCCCATATGAGTTGAGAGGCCATGCTAGCTACATGAAAATGCAAGTTTCACATGAAAATAACATCAGACAAATGATTTGGTCAGAAAATATGTTGTTAAGTCACAGCAGAAAGGTAACTGGCCAAGAGAAGAAGATATATTTTTCAAATATGATATCCTGCACTAATTCTGAAAGAAAAGAAAAATTAACCTGAAGTTAATGTGGGATGACCAGAATCTTCTCAGGAAAGACTCCACCTTTATAAAGGAGGAGACCTTCTATAAGGGGAAGGTCTGAGTACCTTCAAAGATTGAGATCACGGATAATTGCTAGAGAGTCATTGGCAAATTAGGGAAAGGTGTCCTGAGGTCATGGAAGGGAAAATCAGAGACTAAAGTACAATATGGTAACTATTGTTAAAATACTTTGTTACATGTCTGAAATTTGGTCAGAGGGTAGAAGGTAAATGATAACCATGTAAAGTGATAGATATGGTATCAGATTTTGGTGATCATTTCATGATGGACACTTATATCAAAATAACAAGTTGTATGTCCCAAATGTATATAAACTTTGGCAATTATACATTGTAAAGCTAGAGGGGATAAAAGATAAAACAAAGAAATTAGAAATGTTGAGAAGTTTAAGGGGCAAAACTGAAAATAGAGTGGAAAATGCAGAGTCACATAGCAAGCTTAATACCGAAGTGAAAGAAATCCCAAAAGGAATTTAGTTCTGTGACCAATGTACACAAGCAGTGAAATTCCTGAAATTGATATTAAGAAGGAAATGGCTGATCTTGGCCCTCACCAGGGAATGATTAGTAATTGTTAGCAATTTTCCAAAAGAGAAATTTCCTTTCTGACGTCTGGAGTAGAAATAGTCTGATGTTGTATAATCATACACTGTTTCATAAATTACCAGCTACACTTACTGTTTCCTAAATCATCAGCAGCCCTGACTTAAAAGGGCCCTTTGGGTCCCTATAAGGCCTGTCTCTGAAACATTATGATGGAGGCTCCATTCTTCAAACAAAATTTGAAGTATATGATTAGCAAGATGGTAAACTTTATAGAAAATATTAACTTAGACCAAGATAGAAGAAAACATAGCTTTACACACAAAAGCTTGGAAAAAGAATGACACAGAGAAGAGAATACCTACAGAAATGGAAAGTCAAAGAACTTTCTCTTCATTCCTTCTGGTTATTCACCAGATCCTGCAAAATGTAGCTGATCATCTATCCATTTTTCTCTTACTCCTACCTAAAAGATCTCGTATTTTGTATGGAAAATGATGCATTCAGGTAAAAAGGTATTACATATTGTCAGGTTTCTTTATAGCTATGATGACATGGATCTCAGTTTGCATTCCTGGAATACAGACTTGGGTCAAAGTACTGAATGTCAGAGGGGTAGAGTGGGAAATTAACCTTAACCTAAAGAACAGTCTGATCCTTGCCTGCAGCTACTGGGGAGATCTGTAAGTCCCTGCAATGTCCTTCCAAATAAGAATGTCTTTGTTTTCCTGGAGGAGTGGGCCACTGGATAACCTAACTTCGCGATTTATGATAGAAACCCTGAGACGTGCCATATCAGCTCCAGGGGAACTTGGGACTAAAGGTACTATCCCCAACCTCCAGGCGAGGGTAATGAAAGGTCAGCCATGTGAACAATATGTCATACATAAAGCCACAAAGAAACTGGATACTAAAAGGAGTTTCCTAGGTCAGCAATACTCTGTGTGTATTGCTACACGTTGACATTCAGAAGAGTAATACATCCCTGAGGATGATGGAAGTTTTGTGCTTGGACCCTCACAAACTTTGCCTTATGTTCCCCTTTGGCTACTTTCAAGTTGTATTTTTTTTGTTATAATTAAACCAAAATTGTATGTATAGTGCTTTCCTGATGTGTTAGCCAGTTAGGACTCTATTACAAATTACCAGAGGTTCTAGGGGCTTCTAAACAACAGATACTTATTTCTCATAGTTCTGGAAGTTAGAAGTCTGAGATCAGGGTGTCAGCATGGTCATGGTCTGGTGAGATCTGCCATCTGGGTTACAGACCGGCAGCTTCTGTTGTGTCCTCAAAACAAGAAAATGAGCTAGAGAGCTCTCTGCGGTCTTTTCTGTAAGAACATGAATCTCACTTATCAGGTCTGAACCCTCAAGATGTAACTCTTTCCAAAGCCCTCACCTCCATATGTACCATCACCCTGGGGGCTAGGATTTTGGCAGAAGCATTTGGAGGGGCACAAATATTCAGTCAATATCACTGGGGTTTACTGAGTCATTCTAGTGAATTATCAAACCTGAGGTGATTGTGGAAAGACCCCACATTTGTAACCAGCTACAAATGGGCGTGGCTCTAGGGACCCCTGGATTTTTTACTTGTGTGATGTGACATCAGTCCTATGGGAACTCTTCCCTCAGACTGTGCAATTTGCTACACTTTTTGAAGAAGGTTATCCCAAGCAGCAGAGAACAGGAGGGGTGAGCTATGGAAAGAGAGAAACAAGGAAAGTGTGAATGACTTAACTGGCTTACACCAGAGGAACTAGAACCTAGTCTCAGTCTCTGAAGGAAAAGACAATTATTCAAGCCTTCTCCCACATTGCTCAAAGATCACACAATCTCCTCTACAGCATCTGAGATATTCTTGAGGCAGAGAAGCAGAGAGATACCATAGGTAACCAGTCACCGGTAGCACAGACAATGCTGTCCACCACAGAAGCATGAAATCAAGTAGCTGAGGAAAGTGACCCAAGACACTGAGACCTCTGCTACCCATACAACACAATTCCAGCCAGTGAGACGTGAGGAGAAGTCTGCTGGATTTGGAGAAATATTTCATTTTCCTAAGGAACATTATACATGTCATTGTTACTCTACTTTCCTGGATCCTTTTTTCTGCTTTGAAAGGGACTGTGATATGTAGCCCTACAGGAGACAGGTTAGATTGTGGGGCAACCAGCATGTGGGAAAGACTAAGCAAATCACAAAGTGCAAGCCTAAATTTACAAACTATTGTAATGAAGGAAAAAATAAGTCCTGTGTTTGTGAGCCAAAGTAAATTGGGTTTCTTTATACCAGGAGTAGAATGTATTCCTAACTGAGACATTGGTCATGCAATAAGTAATGTTGAATGTCGATTCACCGGCCTTTGACCTTAAGGCTCCTTCTCAGGTCTGCGTGTCAATCAAAAGCTACAGACTCACTGAATCTAGCCTTCTACTGTAATTGATTAAAGTTTTCACCCCAGCAACTTTAGAGTCCAAAACTTCTCAAAATAGCTTATTCCACAAACTGTCATCTGAAACATTCTGATGGCATAAGGTGCGATTGGAAGAAAGGGTATCTTTAGCTAGGACTTATTTTTTAAACAGGTACATTTTTAGAAAAAACAAAAGAAGACATAAAGAGTATTTTCCTTCAAATAAGTAAACAATGATCAAAGTGTTAATATAAAATATGTTCAAATAGTAGTAACCCTTTTCTTCAAATTAGGGACATATGCACCCAAATTTAGACTCGTCTTGATTTCTTTTTTCAGATAAACATTTTTTTTCACTGATTATTGTGAGAAAGTCAATTTTCTTGACCTGAACACAGATTCTTAGACATGTTAAAATTTTATCAATTTGATTTGTCACTTGAAAAAATTTTTGAAGTGTTATTTTATAATGAAACAACACACACACACACACGCACACACACACACACAGAGTCCCTAATGACAGGAACATGAATTAAATTTATCCTTTGGAGAAAGCTTGAATGTTCTTCATCAGAAAGTGACTACTAAACATTGTTTATTCCAAGGCCAGCTCAGCCCCCGGAATCTCAGATTCCTGAGGGAGCCAGTATTGATCCTTTGGGCCCCAGCTATGAACTCCCCAATTCGAAAGAGGCACAGAAAGACCACGGTGGTAGTCAGCCCACACTGCTGCAGAAAGAGAATCTGGAGGCAACTCTGGTGTAAGTAAAACAAAGCAAACCCCACTTTTCAACATTAGCCACGTTATCATCCCAGTGTGTGCTGGAAACCGTGGAGCAGAAGAGTCAGAACCAAAGTTCCAGTATGTTTCACCCAAAACCAGGAATAAACCCTGCATCCCTGGTGATGTAACAGCGATGGAGGGAGGGAACTGAGCCGGGCTGGATACAAACGAACAAAGGATTGAAAGATCGATTGGATGAATGAATACATGAATGAATGAAAAGTATGTTTTTGTATATTATTTGCACGTGTGATTATGACCAATTTTGAGCAGCCATTCAATGCCTGGTCCTGTGCTGGGAATTTTACATAGCAAAAAAAAAAAAAAAAAAAAAAAATGACCACTTTGTGGAGGGTAGCACCAGCTGAGAGTTGTTTTTTTGGAGAAAAGAACTACGGGGGCTGTGGAGGGGAGGAGGCATGCTTACAGAGACTACCTCAAGTTATGTTAAGCAGCAGAATGCAGTCTGGTTTTAGAAGTCTGAACCACTGGTTGGTTCATGCCTGGCTGGTTTAGCAGTGCTCCTGTGGGGAAGAGGATTGGAGAAACAGGAGCAGGCAGCATGGTCCGAGGACCCAGGGTCACATGGGGAGAGACAGTTCCCCTGCATGAGCTGCATTTGGGTGTGGTGTCATGGCTTCTCTGGGGACAGAAGCACTGGCAGCGTCAATGTGTTGCACTTTTCCCGAGCATAGGAATGGGGACAATAACTGAGGGCAGTGAGCCTCCGTACTTGCTTTCTGCTGTGCTTTACCAAATAAACTCTGAACTACTGACAGCCGTGTGACTACTTTCCTGGGGCAAATGAGCAAATACCAAAAGGGCAGGGAACCCTCCCCCAGAGAGCATCAGCATCTGTCCATACTGTGTGAATCCCTAAAATTGCGAGTTTTGAAATGCAGCCCATATGCCTGAGATAAAACACAGGAGTATTATGCTGCCTGGCAGGCGGACAGCTCAGACACAGACAGGGTGAAGTCAGAGATCTGAAGAAGCTGGGGACACATGAGGGGTGATTGATCGCTCTTCTGTGAGGGCTTTCTGAAGAGTGGTGTGTGTTAACTTTCTAATTCAGGGATGAGAGAGCTGGGTAATGCCATTCTCCTCTCCCCGCCAACAATGAGCACTGACCAACAGTGCCAGCAGTGGAAGCAGAAACTGCTTACATCAGCCCCACTCCTCTGCACCCTCAGGTTCATCTCCCACAATTCAGAGCAACTGGGCCCCCCAAATTTCCTGCTTGAAGACCAGCATAAAATCCTCATATGCACCAAGTCTACTTATACAGTGCTGCAAAGCTTCAGCTCTATGGGAAAAAGGATCCAGCTTCCTTTTTTTATTTATTATTAATTTTTAATATTTGTTTTTATTTTTTGGATCTAGCATACTCGTTGGGCTTACAAAAAGCATAGAAGACTCTATAGAATCCCAGAAATAAGAGAGATAAGTAAGAGAATTAATATCTTGCCATACTAAAATTAAAAATGTTATAACTGAGATGCAAACCAAAATGGATGCCATGACAAAGAGGATAGATGAAGCAGAGGGAAGAATCAATAATACAGAAAATAAAATTACGGAAAACAATAAAGCTGCAAAGAAGAAGTAAAGAAAAGTATTGAATGATGAATGTAGAGTTGGGAACTCAGCGACTCCTTAAAGCATAATAACATTTGTCATAGGAGTCCCAGAAGAAGAAGATAGGAAAAAGGAGCAGGACATTTATTTGAGAAAATTATAATTAAAAACTTCCCTAATCTGGAGAAGGACATGGCATTGAAATCAACAAATCTCAGAGGTGAACAAAAGCCAGCCATTATCAAGACATATCACAATTAACTTCACAACATACACAGCCATGGAAGGAATCCTCGAAGCAACAAAGGAAAAAAAAAATCTTTAACCTCCAAGGGAAGATAGATGAGCTTCGCAGCAGATATATCCACAGAAATTTTCAGGCCAGAAGTTAGTGGCAAGATATATTCAATGTACTGAATATGAAAAATATGCAACTGAGAATACTTTATCCAGTAAGACTGTCATTCAGAATAAAAGGAGAGATAAAATGATTCCTAGATAAACAAACAGAAACTAATGGAATTCGTGACCACTAAACCAGCAGTGCAAGAAATATTAAAGCGGTCTATTTGAATAGGAAAAAAAAAGAACAAAAGCAAAAATGACCAGAAAAGAACAGAGAACATGACCAGAAAAACCAAGTCTACAGGTAACACAGTAGCACTAAATTCATGTCTTTCTATAATCACTCTAAATGCAAATGGACTAAATGCTTCAATCAAAAGACATAGGTTATCAGAATGGTAAAAACAAAAACAAAGAAAAAACAAGATCCATCTATATGCTGCCTACAAGAGACTAATTATAGATCTGAAGACACCAGTAGCTTGCAAGTGAGCAGATGAAGAACCATTTATCATGCTAAAGGACATCAAAAGAAAACAAGAATATGTGGGTTGGTTTTTGGCTTTGTCCAGCAAAGCCAAGTGGATGATGGACACTGAGGAGGGCACCCATTGGAATGAGCACTGGGTGATGAATGGAAACCAATCTGACAATAAATTACATTAAAAAAAAAAAAAAGACTCCATGGAAGTCAAGAAAGGTGAGAGGGAGGCTAAGGGAAGTCTCCCTGAGCTGCTCTCAAGCTCCGGTGTTCATTAACCATACATTTAGGGAAACACTGCTCTATGTCAGTGTGCTATGTGCCAGTAAGAAGATATAGAAACATGTAGAAAAGCAGGGCATTCCCAAGACTACAAAAGAGCAGATGCAGAAAGCAGAGTGGAAGAAAAGATAAGCTATTCCATAGATAACATGGTCTAAGAAATTCATGAGCACAGGCTGGACTCAACCCTAGATATACATTAACTAGATGCCAGCCTGCTGTTTTCAGCAAGACAAAAAAGCAGTGTTCTGCTTTGCAGTGTGTTCCCTATAATCTCCTAACTCTGGACATAGCTATTTGGTTTCCCACATATCCCTTGTTTTGTTTGAAGAACCTTCTTGTTAATGGGAGTTGAGGAGGGCAATCATTCATCATTTATGATATCTTAAAGAGGTTTCCACAGTGTAGATCATTGGAGGGCTATAAGAAATACAAAAAAGATTAACAAGCAAAGAGCTCCAAAATTCCAATTATGTAAACTGAGGCTGTGGAACCAGTCAGTTGGACTTAATCATTTCATATTGTCAGATAACTTCTGTTCAGCTTGTATTTGTGTTTCCTGCTGAATATCTAACAGTTGTTAATGCAGCCAAGAAGACAGAGCATTAATCTCAGATTGTAAATTAGCGGGAGAAGCTCCTGTAGGTGTATTTTTACTACATCCTACGAGTGTTGAGACATATTATATTGTAAAGAAGTGACATGTTATCAGTCACACTGTATATTTAGATGATCAACAAGTGCCTGTAGGCGGTCCCCCATCCATTGGAGAGCTGCTTCTGCAGATTGCAACCTCTGCATTATATATTAACAATCCGTGTTTGAGTAACCATTGCTTTGGTGATATTAGTCATTATATGATTGACTACTTTAGCACTATGGAAAGACTCTGTCACGAGACTGCTGCAACAGAGGCTGTGGCTAATATGACAACAGATGAGACAAGGAAGACAATGAGTGATCCAACAAATCTTTTACGTCTCCACTTAGAAATGGCTTGGGCTAATTCGGCAAGACCATTGGACCCTTCCCAACACCTTGTTAGATTTACTGGCGGCAAATTTTTTAAGATAAATATGAGATAGAAAATTTGGTGATATAATGCCTGATACAGGCTATGTACGAAGCCAGAAGAGGTACTTCAAAAACATAATGGGTTGTCAAACGTTATATTACCTGGCTTAAAGAAAAGGGGATCAAATATATGAGCCCAATGCAGTGATAAAAAAGCAGTAACAATCTGGATTAAAAAAAAAAAAAAAAAACATTAAGCAAATCATTACCTTAGCCGAGTTTTGAGAAACAACAGCTAAATATGCTAAGACACTGTCTTCTGGGGTTGGCGGTGCTCTGACGTGGCACATGACTTGGGTGGCATGGTGATCGAGCTTCTTAAGTTGTCCCCAAGTAACATAATTTGCCTTGGTCGTTCATGGGCATGGTCTCTCCTGGTATCCTTGTAAGGACATCTTGGCCATGTGAGGAAGAGGGTTGAGGGGCTGATCCAACTCATGGTATGGTTTAATTAGACGGGCAGGTGCCTTCCTGATGGTAGGAGAACATATGCATATCCCCTTCCTCGTGCTATCAGTTCATAACATCCTTTCCATTATTATCACCTTGTGTGTGTGTTTTAAATTTTTTAATGTTTAATGTTTATTTATTTTTGAGAGAGAGAGAGACAGAGTGAGAGTGGGAAAGGGGCAGAGATAGAGACACAGAATCTGAAGCAGGATCCAGGCTCTGAGCTGTCAGCACAGAGCCAGAGGAG
Organism: Paguma larvata; assembly: GCA_030068075.1. NCBI lineage: Eukaryota > Metazoa > Chordata > Mammalia > Carnivora > Viverridae > Paguma > Paguma larvata. The sequence continues at coordinate 99,281,927 of CM057831.1, read as the reverse complement.
AGGCTTGAACTCACAGACAGACAGTGAGATCATGACCTGAGCCGGTCGGAGGCTTAACCAACTGAGCCACTCAGGCGCCCCTCACCTTGTATGTCTTTAAGTAGCATCTTGGCTCTGATATTTGAGCTGGGAGATGGAACAAAATGCTGTTCAGCAGTTGTGAGGCCATGGAGGTCACCATTTAAAAAATTCAGAGTGTATAAAGATTTATATAGTGAATTCCAAGGGGAGGCATTATGTAGGTTCTCCCTTTTTTGTTTGCGAAGCATTTGTTTTAAAGTGGCACGTGTATGTTCTATAAGAGCTTGTCCAGTAGGGTATATGCTATGCCTGCAATGTATTGGATATTCCAACTTTTGAAGAATTCTTTTACCATTGAGGAAAGGTATCCAGTTGACAGTTTTAATTTGTTGAGGTTTAGTTGCTTGTGAAAATGCATGTAAAAAATGATTAATGATATTTTTTTTGCATGTTCTCCTGTATGAATAGAGGTCATTATAAATCCTGAAAAGATGTCTATGGATTCGTGGATAAAGGTGTAATATCAGTTTGCCAAGGCTGGTTTGCATTTAGTCCTCTGGGATTAATTCCCCATTGTTTTGTCCTCCTGATTGCTGTTGACAATTGCTGTTGTAGGCAGCAAGAATTTGTTTAGCTTGAGTAAACTTAAGATGGAATTGTTTAATAAGGGACTTATCATTTGATGAAAAAGTAGTGAGATAACTGAGGACTTTTAAATCCATGTTGTAGCCATAAATTTCCTTCTGTTAGAAGTCCTGTATGTGATCTATGTGAGTGATAAAAAGAGGGAGTGTCATTTATCTAGTAAGGATTATAAAGTTAAAAATAATGCAGTAAAGAGGAATCCTTTGATTTCCATATCACATAAACTAAGTATTGAGAATCTGCTACAATGTTAATAGGTTGGTTAGGAAATTGTTGTAAAGCCATAATAGTGAACTTTAATTATGTTCTCTGAGCAGATGTTTGTCTTTTAGAGATTATTTTACGCCATCTTTGATCAAGCCAAGCAATAGCAGATTTAGTAGTTTTTCCTGAGCCATCTATAAAAACAGTGATTGCCTGTGAAATTGGCCATGGAGATACTTTCTTGGGGAAAATTCATGTTTAGAAGAGGTAATTTTCTTAGCGTTTTGTCTGATGGCAGAGAGCATACAAGTTGGCCGACAAAGCCTGCCATAGCAATTTGGAGTTCTATAGATTGAGTAAAAGTCTATTGAAAGCATCCATAAGATACCCCAGGGTATATGAAATCAAGATCACATCCCATTAGTGGTTGGCAATGATATCCGCCCTTCAATAATAACTCTGTAATTTGTTGTATGTAGGGAGTGAGAGGTTTTCTTAAACGAGTGGGTAAGAAAAAGCCATTCTAAACATCGAATTTCTTTTACAAGTTGGTCCCAAAGTCCCACGGGCATATGGAAGGTAGGAAATATAAATAGATAAGTGGGGTAACTTAACCATCATTGATGCAGTTGCCTGTTTTTAAATGCCTCTTCAATAATGATTAATTCGTTTTCTGCTTTGGGGTTTAAGTTATGAGGAGAATCTAAAGCAGTGTCTCCTTTTAAAATATTAAAAAATTAGAAAGTTGTCCTGTAGTAATTTCCAAAGTGGGCAAACTCAATTGATAGCTCCTAAATTTTTTTGTAAATCATTTATTGTATGTAAAAGAGTGGTATCTAAGGAGATGCATTGAGGCCATATTGTCTGAGCAAAAACTATATGTCCTAGATATTGCCAAGGATCCTGCATTTGAAAGTTTTCAGGAGCTATTTGAAGCCCATGTTCTTTTGTGGAAAGTTGTAAGTGTGGATATATTGCGAAAAGTAAGGTCTGTGTAGGAGCAACAAGAAAAATATCATCCATATAATGACAAATTAGTCAGGAAGGAAATTTTTTATGATTGGGCTGTAAGGCTTATTGAACAAAATATTGACATATGGACTATTAATCATTCCTTTAGGTAACACTTTTCACTGATACCTAGACAAAGTCTCTTGATTGTTAGTCACAAGTAGAGAAAAGACAAAATGTTCCTTATCTTGTTCCCCTAGAGGTATTGTAAAAAAGTAGTCTTTAAGATCTATTACTATAATTGGCCATGTTGAAAGATTTTTAACAGTGACCTCTTTTAAAAAAGACTGAATGAAGTCGCTGTGGCCCAGGTCAAAAAGGTTGTATTGCCTGTCTTCTCTTCTAGGATTTTGATGGCTTCCTGTCTTATGTTTAGGTCTTTCATCCATTTTGAGTTTATTTTTGTGTATGGTACGAGAAAGTGGTTCATTCTTCTGCATGTTGCTGTCCAGTTTTCCCAACACCATTTGCTGAAGGGACTATTTTTCCATTGGATATTCTTTTCTGCTTTGTCAAAGAGTAGTTGGCCATACATTTGTGCATCCATTTCTGGGTTCTCTATTCTGTTCCATTGATCTATGCATCTGATTTTGTGCCAGTACCATACTGTCTTGATGACTACAGCTTTGTAATACAGCTTGAAATCCAGAATTGTGAGGCCTCCAGCTTTGGTTTACTTTTTCAGGATTGCTTTGGCTATTCAGGGTCTTTTTTGGTTCCATACAAATCTTAAAATTGTTTGTTTTAGCTCTGTGAAGAACAGCTATATATATATATGCAATATATAGCTATATATATATATATATATATATATATATATATATATAGTGCAATTTTCTACTTGGTTTAAGTGGTCCTAAAATAAAAATATTATCCCTTAAAAAAAAGCAGAAATAAAATTTAAAGAGAGAGAAAACAAGATCATGAACACCCAATGGTGATGTATCATTAGCTGGGGGTGGGAGTGGGGAAACAAAGACCAAACAAAATATATAGAAATTTGACGGTGATATAGTGCATCTGAAATTCCGGAAGGGTCAGATCATTGTTGGTAACATAAGGCATTACTTTATTTCTTTTGAATTCTCAAAGGTAACATTGTGAGCAGTGACACATGTCCACACACATACACAGACACACAAGTTTAAATGTGAAGAGGAGTACAGACCCACCTGGGCCTTCAGGAAGGGGTGTTTCAGGCCTACCCTAGCCTACCTGCCTTGCTTGTGCAATTAGAAACTTGGTGCCCCTTCTCCTGGACAAACTCGGTAGTAACAGAGCACACAGGGGTCAGCAAGCCAAGTGGAAGCTGGATGTTGGCACCACGAATGCCCTCAGCAGGGCACCCTTGCACAGGATGCAGTTGCACAACCCTGCAGGAGGTCCTGCAGATTGAGCCCCCGGAGAAACCTGACAGCCCTAAACCACACAACATGAAGAAGCAAAGGTACAGAAGGTGCAGACGGTGAGAACGCCCTCTTCTGGCAAAACTAGGAGCACTGAGCCTTAGAGCGGGAAAGTTGCCAATATCAGCCTCCCCACATCAGAGCATTTCCTGCGCTTGGGAAAGACTGTCTCTTGCAAACTGGGATAACACTCATCATCTTCAAATGGTGCTATTCTAGGAATTCCCAGGTCAACACATGACTCTAAGTTCAAATCGTTTTCCCTCTGGCCAAGACAATTTAACCCAAACACTGTCTTTCTTTCTCTGGCTTAGGATCTTTATAGAGAAGTTATACCAGTGTTCTAAACATGAAGAATATGTCGATGGTAACATGTAGCAAAGGGAGAAGAGGGTAATGGAGGATGGGATATGGAGGGATTAAAGGAATCAACAGTCCAAAGTGTTAGGAACAAATCATAATCACAGTGGGTTCTTTACTTGATATAAAAAATTAAAAATCTTACATCCATAAGTTAACAGAATCTTCACAATAACCCTGTAGAATTATTATTAAAATCACGACATCTCTGGAGGAGGAAATAGGGACATCATGAGAGGAGGGATGGAAGGGTTCAAGTCTCAAGGTAGGACGGCCATGGCCAGCTCCACCAGAGGAGAAAACAATTTTAGCTGTACATGGGCATGGCATACAATCGGACATCAGTAGTAGGGTTGTAGACTCTGTAGACAAATGGATCTGGATTCCAGCCAGGTAGAGGGGATTTGGAAAGTCCATTAACCATTCTAAGCTTATTCCCTTATTTGCAAGAGGGGATGTAATAATACCTGCATCATAGGGTTACTGTGAGGGATAAATGTTTACAAAATGCTTAACAAAATGCCTATCACATAAAAACTATTCAATAAATAGAAGCTACTATTCATCCATGTATTCAAATCATACTACCAAGTGCTTTTTTGAGTCAATCATTGAACAAGGGTGCAATGTTCAGCAAAACACATGGTAAATGTCCTCATGAAACATACAGTCTTAAGCAATATACAGGCAATAATAGAATAATTGCCAAAATTGATATTAATTGTGAATTATTCTAAGTCAATCTATTTATCATATCACTATTGCACTGTCTCTTATGTCTCTTGTCCTCCTTTCTGGTCATTGCAATCCCCTGGGAACACACCTTCAACACCTTTGTCCCTCTCTTGCTTTGTCATATTCACTTGGTCAAAGGATAGCTCTGTTTCAATCCAACCCGCTGGACTCTCTGCACTGTTACTCATTCAACTAACAGAAACACAGGCCACCATGTTGGCTGGTCTTGCTTTATTCTCTCACTATCCCAAAACCCCTGCTACTATCTGGGAACGACACTGAATTTCCTCAGTCCATCCACTCTCTTAGCCAACTATTTCATCCTATGTCTTCTTTCCTCAAACTTCTCACAATACTGCTCCATTCTTACTCACAGCTAGACAATCTGGTTATTTCATAGATAAAATTAAAAAGAACTTCCACAATTTTTCTCGACCAAATCTCACCTGCCTGCCTAATTCTCTATCTATCTACTCCTACCGTCCCTCCCATGCCCATGCTCCTATTTAAAGCTAATCTTTCTATTTCCACACCAAATACCATCTCTTCTTGCCTAGTCAAGAACACCATTGTTTGCATTTTCTCCTTCCTTTCTTACAGGTTCAGCTTCTCCCTTCCCCCTGGACTGTTCCCATCAGCATCTAAACGTGCTGTTCTTTCTCCCAATATTAATATAACAACCTCCACCCCCCAAATCTGTACTGGTCCATCCGTTTTCTTCTCTTTATAGCAAAACTCACTGAAAGAGTTGTCTAAGTTTTTTCCTCCCATTCTCACTTAAATCTACTCCAAACAAGCTTTTGTCAGAACTGCTTTTCTCAAGGTCACCAGTAATTTCACGTGGCTAATGTCAGTTCTCAGTCCTCAGTCATGATCTTGCCTCACCTTTCATTAGCACTTAACACAGTTAGTGTCTCTCTTATCCTTGGAACACTTTCTTCACTTGGCCTCCAGGACTCTACACTTGCCTTGAGTGTAGCTCTGACCTCTCTAGTTCCTCAACCTGCCTCACTGGTTCCTCCATGTGTCCTTGACCTCTAAGTGAAAGAGAGTTCTAAGGGTCAGTCCTTGAATCTCTATTTTTATCCACAGGGATTCATGACTTTAATACCATTTAATACTATAAATGTCAATGACTTCCAAACATATATGTCTAACCCAGATCTCTTCCCTTTTGTCCCAGACCATTTATTTTTTTATGAGAGAGTGAGAGTGAGAGAGAGAGAGAGAGAGAGAGAGAGAGAGAGAGAGTGGCAGAGGGAGACATAGAGAAAGTCTTAAGCAGGCTTCATGCCCAGCTCAGAGCCCAAAGTGGGCCCGATCCTATGACCCCAGGATCTTGACCTGAGCTGAAATGAAGAGTTGGATGCCTAAGATACTGAGCCACCCAGGCGACCTTGTCCCATATTTTTATACTTAACATCTTACTCTAAAGCTCTACTTGAGTACTTAAGGGATATGTCAAATTTAACATAAATATTTCAAATCACCAGACATACCCCTAAAACCTTTTCCTACTCCACCATTTCTGATCTCATTTAAAAGTGATTCCATGTGTCCAATCTCTCAGATCAAACACAATGGGCTCATCCTTAATTCTTACCTTTCCCCACATCCAGTATGTCAGCAAATCCTCTTAGATTATAGTTTCTTCTTTTGCCCATATCTTCAAGATATATTCAGAATTCTATTACTTCCCATCATTTCCTCTATTTATAACCCTGATCTCAGCCAAGTTACCATCATCTCTCTTCCTGTATCATTATAATAATCATCTAACTAGTCTCCCTGCTTCTGTATGTATCCTCCTACAACTATGGAGGTCTCATAAGAGATCTATGCCCCAAAAAGGAGCCAGAGGATCATGTTAAAACAAAAGCCAGATCTTCTCTCCCTCCATGTACCTGAAACCCTCTAATGGTTCCTTACCACCTGCTCCAGGGCTGCAAGGCTGATCCATCACTTAACTGACCCCACACCCACCACTCTCCCTCTCCCTCACTCTATCCCAGCCATCCTGGCCTCCTTGCAATTTTTCTAACATGTCAAACTTGCATCTGCCTCTGGATCCTTGCCCTGGCTGTATTCTCTCTGCCTGGAATTATCTCCTCCCAGATACTGGTCATCCTCACTTTCTCACTTCCTCCAGATCAGTTTAATGTAAACTGATGGCTTGTCCTATATCCCCTATCTAAGGCTAGGCTAAGGCTTGTCCTATATACCCTATCTAAAATTCACCCTCCCATACATTCATTCCCTATCTCCTGTCCTCACCTTTTATTTTCCTCCTTAACAGGAGGAAAATTACTATAATTTGCCATTTATTTTAGTTGAATTAAACTATGAACTTGATGAAGACAGGGATTCCTTGTCTATTTCCCTCATTACCATCTATCTGGAGTCTAGAAGTGTGTCTAGTGCAAGAAAGAGAATGAACGAATGAATGAATGAATGAGGAAACTGAGTCTCCAGGAACTTTAGTAATTTCTCCCAAATTAGAAATGTGACAGGTAGTAAGTGTCACAGCCAGAACTCAAGCCTCTTCTCAGAATGCCCATGCTTTCAAGATGGCGACCTGCCCAAGCCTGGATGGAAAACTCTCCAACCCTGTTTGGAAGAGGCTGCCCAGGATTCCCATTCTTCCCGAGTTCTTGTAAAATATTCATAATTCTATGAAATAAGGTTTCCCATGCTCCTGCTGGGACTCCCATTCATCTTTAATTTCATCAATTCAAACAAACAGAAGAGCTCCCGAAAAAGAAGCACGTAAACAGTTCCCTAAATTCCAGGTTACAGTGAGCAATTCCAGAAAGCAAAGTGATGTTATATACACCAAAAGAGCCATTATCAGCTGCCATAAGTATTACGACCACTGAGAAGACCAGACCTTATCTCAATTCACAGGGCCACTGGGAAATACAGACCCATTCATGCAAATTGAACTTGATATAGCCCTCTCCTTCAGGGCACCATTATCTAGAAAATCAGTGTCCATCCTGATTGGCCTGGGAATTTTGCATTAAACTGATAGAATTTCTATACCATTAAACTGTATGCGAGGTACCCTATTCTGTTGAGAGATGGATGGGTATAAAGATAAAAATGAGAAAATAATACCACTTTTGAATCTTATTACGTGCTGAACTAAGAGCTTTATAATCAGTATATCATTTAATCTTTACAGCAACTTGGCAACATGGTATAATGTCCACATTATGACCAGTACCTGGGTTAGCTCATCTTCCTAAGACCATAGACAAATAAATATCATAGTGGAAATTCCGGTCAAAATCCTTCTGACTCTGTGTGTCCTTACTCAGTGTGTCAGACCAGCTTCAGTTAATAAGATTAAGAAGTTAAGAGGGAACATTTTCAACAGAAAAACATCTAATTCTGATTTTTTTAATGCTTATCACTGTATTCATAGATGTTAGGGAAAATTTATTCTCTATGTAAAAGACATTTGACTTAGGTTTGAATTATAGGAAAGGCTAAAAGACTGATATGAGGCAAAGGGAATTCCAAGGGGGAGAGACCTAACCTGAAAAAAGACAAAATCTTGAATCGACTAGAGCAACGATCTTCATATGTACAAGACTAAAGGTGCATTAACATCCCCACTCTGCAGGAGAGATCAATAACTATATTCCAACAGGAGGACCCTCAGGCCACACCCCCACACATACCATCTGTTTGGAATTGTTAAAGGAATAAAGAGAGCACCAGCCCCTAAAAATCTCTCCTTTTGGCCTAAAGACTTCTGTCTCTTTATCTTAAGATCTGAACTTACAAAGAGTCAATGAGTTAACAGCTTGCATCTATAAGCTAAAAGCCTCTAGGAAAATTACAGTCTATAAATCACACCTCGCTCTGTATTGATTTACTCCCTAGGCTTTCTTCTGACCCAGCTGAGAGCTATCATCTGATGCACAGAGTATTGACTAGGAGGAAGGAAGGGGAAGGAAGAGGAAGAAGTAATTGTAGAACCTGAAAAAAAATAAAACAAACAAAAAAAATAAAAACCCCAAAGTGCAGGTCTGAGTGAAGTCTTGAGGCTGAGATGTCTGTTAATAAGAGCTTAGACACAGGAAAGGATGAGACCAATAGTAGGAAGAAAGAATCATTACAGTTGAAACCCAAATCAAACTGATCTAAGCAAATAAGGGGAAATTGATTGAATTTCTCCGGACTGAGCTATGCAGTAGTGAAATACACAGGATTGTCACCACTTTGTCTGAGTTCAGATCTCTGTTCAAATCCTTTCTCACTGTAGGACCTTGGGCGTGTGACTTAACTTTTCTGGGCCTTACTTCCCTCATCTCGGTAAGGCCATGATGATAAATTCATGCCCACTTCATATATTTGTTGTGAGGATTGATTAAATCAACACATGTTGAATTATGCCACCCACAAAAAGACACATTGAAGTGCTAACCCTCAGTACCTCAGAGTGTGACCTTGTTTGGAAACAGGATGTTTGTGAATGTGATCAGTTAAGATGAGGTCATACTAGAGGAGAGTATCCAATGTGACTGCTTTATCCAGTGTGACTGCTATTCTTCTAGAAGGAGAGAGGGGATGCGGGGACACAGACACAGGGGAGATCATCATGGGCTCTTGGAGGCAGGATGTGCCGCGGCTGCCAGACCAGGAACGCCTGGTGTTACCAGAACCATAACAGGCAAGGAAGGATTCTCTCCTTCAGGTCAGAGGTGGCATATTAGTCTGGTTCGGCTGCGATAGTCAAATACCATGGATTAGGCAGTTAGAAAATGGAAATTTGTTTTTGAAAATTTGGAGGCTGGAAGTTCCAGACCAAGGTCCAGCAGGGTCGGTTTCTGGTGCAAGTTCTCTTCTTGGTTTGCAGTGGCCAACTTCTCATGGTGTCCTCACGTGGCAGAGAGAGCTAGAGAGCTCTCTTGTGTCTCTTCTTATGAGGACACTAATACTGTCAAATCAAGGCCCAACTCTATGATCTTATTTAACCATAATTACTTCCCGATAGGCCTTTACTCCAAATACAGTCACACTGGAGGTTAAGGACTCAACATATAAATTGGGAGTGAGGCATAATTCACTGTAACCAAGAGCATAGCACTGCCAACACCTTGAGTATGAATCTTTAGTCTCTGGAACTATGAGACAACACATTTCTGTTGTTTTAAACTGCCCAGTTCATAGCGCTTTGTTATGACACCCTGAGAAAATGCTTACAATGTGTGAAATGTTGACACCAGTGCTTGGTACCTAGTATTTAAGACTTGTCAGGTGTTATTATTACAATTCAGATGCTATTTGATCCAGGTCAAGCCATGTCGTCAAGAATTTCTTTCTCTTCATCTCTCAGCTTTGCTTTCCTCTGTACTCACTTACCCTCAGGAGGCCTCATGTTGTTTCACCCTCTTGGAGGTCCCGGAGAACTCCGGTCTTCTATGCCGCCAGCCTAACAGTCTCAGCAAAGAGTTCCTGTCTCTTTTGGGTGGTTCTGGCAAAAGTCCTGGAACAGAATCTCATTGGCCTAGAGGAGGTCACATGCCCATCTCTGAACCAATCACAGTAGACAGAAGGTGCAGTGCTTTGAATAGACTTACCCACCCTGCAGCCATGGTTGGGTGCATGGAGAGAGTGGTTTGGAAATGGAAAATCAGGCTGCTAGTCCCAGAAGGGCTACCAGAATGTGGAGGAGACATAAACAACAGATCATCATCACGTGGGATTTCAGCAACCTGAAGTCTGCAAATATCTCTGAAGTTTTCACTATGTTCATGGTACTATACTAGTAAGAATTACTGGCAATAAACAACAGAAACAAGGACTAATTAACTTAAACAAAAAATGAATTTTCTGGAGTCTCTGGTAGTTTAGAAAGCTGGGAGGAAGGCTAGAGAAGCAAGCTTGCACGGGAATGAGCAATGCTAACCGTGGCCAAAGGCTGTTTTACCGGAGAGAGGATGTCTTCGTCCCTCGTCTGCCTTGTGTGCAGGAGGAGGGGCCCTTCCACTGACCTATCGGATTCCCCCCACCAATCCCAACAAGTAGACTGTCTGGATGTTGAGGTGACAAAGAGAAAGATTCACTACAGTTTTCTGATTAATGGCAGCAAGGAAGGGGTCATGAATCAAACAAGGCCCTGGAGTCTTCCAGAACCCATGGTGCAGGTGGGGAGGGACTCCTTTGGAACCAACCAACACTGAAGTCAGAGTGCAAGGCCAAGCCCACGGAGTGAGATACTTTGAGGGAACCAGAGAAAGCTCCACTGGAGAAGTGTCAGCGAGACAACGAGGGGGATTTCGACAGGACAGAAGTGCAGGAGTCGGGGTAGAAAAAGAGGTTTCAGGAAGAAGCAACGGCACGAGTAAAGACCTGGAGAAAAGTAGAATCAGGGAAATAAAACAGGGAGACTTCTTTGCATCCAGGAAATTTGTTTTTTAGCAGCATCCCAGTGCCTCAAAGATTATCTTTCCAAACAGCTGTTACCCAACAACTACTTAGGGATTGAAATTAAGGAAAACATTTCCACGCCAATTCTGCACTCAAAATAGAAGCCGAAGAAACACAAAAATAGGAGGCCACTCTGACAGCCTGAGTCGAAGCTTTTTATGGAACAAAGAGCTCCGTGGGCCCCCGGAGGCCTCACTCCTCCTCCTCACACCACTGTTGTTCCCCTGAGCGCCCACCATCAGGGCGGCGGGGAGGGAGCAAGAGCGAGCAGCCCCTGGGGCTGGCGCCAGCCCCCGGTCCCTCTGCACCCATGCCCGCCTGCTCTTCCCAGGAACAGTGTGGTCCTAAAATAATGAACGTTCTTTCCAGCATTTACTGAGCCCTTGACAGGGCCACAGCTGTGCCGAGAGCCTCACTCAGGTGATAGCCTCTACAGCAACCCCATTTAGTAGGTGCTGTTCTAATCCCCATCTTGCAGATGAAAAAACCGAGGCAGAGAGAGACTGTCATGTGCCCAGGATCACTTAGAGAGTCCCGTCATCCTGCCTCACACTGCACCAAAGAATGGGAACTGAAGTCTCTGCGGCATGGGAGGCTTGTCAAAGGCTGAGGGAGGGGAGGGGCTAGGAAGGGGAGGGGAGGGCTGAAGGTAGAATACTTGCAAGGTGCCAGATTTCATGCTAAGTACTCTATACAGCCTAGAAAATACAAACAAAATCTATGTAGTAAACATATAACAATGTGAACGACTGAATGCCACAAAACCGTGTGTTTATATGGTTAAAATGGTACGTTTTATGTTATATATATTTTACCACAATAAAAAAATTCTATCAGGTAATGCTACGTGGCAGGTTATGCTCTGCAGGGCAGCCAACAGCCCTGGGAGGCAGGTGCCACTTACCAGCCCCAGGGGACAATGAGGAAATGGACATTCTCAGAAGCTCCCAGAAGAATGGAGGAGTCTGCTCCACCAGGGCCACCCAGCTGGTACACACTTTCAGTTCCATTGTCGTCTGCTGCCGATAGAACTATTAGTAGTGATATTACGAGTTCTGTTGGTATTAATTAGTATCATTCGTTACACACACAGCATTATTAGAAGTGATATTAGTACCAATACTCTTAGTCCTCAGTGTCCCCCCTTCACCACCGCCTGGGTTTCCATGGTTTCTGTTACCCGAGCTCAAATGCCAGCATGCAGTAGGTGATCCCTCTGACACCTCATCAACAGGTCAGGAGCACCCAACGCTGGGTCACAAGGTCTACGCCATTCAACTCACTTCATCTCCTCACGTAGGCATCTTATCGTCCCGTATCATCACGAGGAGGAGGAGGAGCACAGTAAAAGTAAGATATTTTCAGAGAGACCATATTATCATAGCAATATGCAGATGTTATTATCATCGTGTTATTTTATTATTTGATTATTGTTCATCTCTATTGTGCCTAATTTATAAATTAAACCTTAGGATACATTTGTATGTGCAGGAAACACAGAGTACATATAAGATTCAGTGTTATCTGAGGTCTCCGTATCCTATGATACAGGAGATACAGAGGTCCTGGGACGTATCCCGTGCTGAGAAGGGGAGACTGCTGCTATTAGCCTAGGTTTAGAAGCAGCCAGGGTGGTTTAGAATCACAACTGTACCATCTGTTAGCTGTGTGGTCATGGGCAAGTTAGGTGACTTCTCTGTCCCTTCGCTCATTCTTAAAATAGGGGTAATAACAGAGCCTCTTTCATAGGATCACGAAGTGGACTGAAAGGAGATAATTAGTCAAAGGTGCTTAAGGCAGTGCCTGACAAATAGCAGGTATGAAATAAAATACGATTGCTACTATTAAGGTTTGCCTTAAGGAGGCAAGGAAATTATCTAAAAGGACTGCACAGCTGGCCTGAGGCCACATAACTAATGAAAGAGGAGAGTCTCACGCCCTTTCAGGCCACAGTGGAAGAAGGAAGATGTTCACGGGGACAACACGGTACTTCTCGTAGCCATCAGATGACCATAGGAGAGATTTCTGGAAGAGATCGTAGATCGATGAGGGCTCGGATATCTTGCTGAGTAAAGAGCTCTCTGATAAATCTATAAAATTTAAAGCCATAGACTGTCCACAAAATGCATACACGTGAAGGACAAAAACCTACAGCCAGGTTCCCAGGATTCTCAGATCCCTGAGGTTCGCCTCCCCATCCAGGGGAGCCCTGGGATAAGAACTCTTCCCCTGGTTGACCTAGCCCAAACCCCACACCCGTTTTTATTTAGAAAGAAATCTCCCAAACCGGGTAGGGCAGGAGTTTCACTTCTGTTTGTGGTTCATTAAGTCTGCTGTGCCATGCAAGAATGTAACTTTGTAACCGTCTTCCCAAGAGCCTCTGATTCAGGGAGCCAGGGTATTTTGAGAACCAGGGGTTTATAGGACTCGCCTGAGGTCACTCAGGTAACGTGAGATCAGCGCCGGACTGGCCCCAAAAAATGACTCCCCCTGCGGGGTCCCGACTCCAGCCCATGTTTCCACTTGCGCACGGCCTAAAAGTATTTTCAAAAGAATTAAAACTTGAAACCTTTTCAAAATAACTCTGCCAAGAAAAAATTCTGCAGAGAAAAGAAACTTAGACGGACGCTTAACCAACTGAACCACTCGGGTGCCTCTACGAAAAATTTACTGAGATTTGTTCTTAGTATAAGACATTTTCCTCTGGGAAGTACCTCTAGTCTATGAATCTAGTCCTTTGAATCTTGCAACAGACCCCTGACAAGCAGAAATCTTAGGAAAGTCCTCAGTCTTTGCTCGTTTCCTGGGGCCGGCACTTAACACCGCTGCCACCTGGTCTCTGCCTGTTGTACCAGTTTCTTATCCACGCACACAGGATGCTCGAGCCGGCTTCTCTTCCCCACCCAGGCCCTTGTCTGTGTCTGTCCACCCATTCTCTCCACCTGTGAGCTGAAACCAAGAATCAGACGCTTAATGGACTGAGCCACCCAGCCACCCCTGGAATTGCCTTTTTCAAAAGACCTCTCTTCTGTTCCAGTCCTGATCTAACTCAAATGTCACCCACAGCATGAAGCCTTTCCTGACCCCTCTCAGGCCAGAAATCACATCGTTTCTCTCTCTTACTTTCTCTCTCCCTCCCTCCCTGTCTCCGGTGTTTCCCAGAAAGAACACTCTGGGAAGTGCTCTGACCCGCTCTGCCACTTGCCACCACCCACCTTGCTTGGCAGTCATTTGTGTGTCTGCACAGAAAGCTATCTTCATGTGTCCATAGCATGTTCTGCGTGTGAGCCTTGCTCACGGTAGCTATTCAGTGCACGTTTGAAAAAGGAGGTTAAGTTCTGTCTGAGGAGCGGCAGGGATGTGCCTGTTTGTCAGGTGAGCTTTAGTTTTCTAATCTAGAGAAGTCTTAAAGTAAAGAGAAAGATCAACTGAGAACTGATTCACTAACTCATAGTATAACTATACCTCAGAAAACTGCACAGCTTTTTAAATGATTGGTATAGAATGTGGCTCAAGAGGTATACTTAAAAAACAAAACAAAACACAAAAAGCAAACTACAGAATACTATAATGGTGCCATGTCATTCACTTAGGAGAAAAAAAATGTGTACACATACATACAATTGCACATAAATAGAAGAATTCTGGAAGAATATAGGTTCTATACAGCCTATATGGCCATGTGGTGGGGTAGCAAAGCCATGTAACAGGGCAGTTCCTGTCAGGAATCCCAGGAGGAAAGGAGAGACAGAAAGGGTCAGAAAAAATTTTTGTGGAAATAATGTGCAAAACTCCCCAGTGCATACCAAAAGGAGAAGCACAAAGATACCCACACCTAAACACATCGTACTCAAATGACCGTATACCAAAGACAGAAAAAAATCTTGAAAGCAACAGAAGTCAGTTACCTCAACACTTGGAAAGGAAAAACAATTTGCTTAATGACAAATTTCCCATCAGAAACAATGGAGGCCAAAAGGTAGCAGAAACGCATAGTCAGGATACTACAAAGAAAGAAATAACCAACCCATGACCAATAATTATATAATCGCATAGACAGTTTTCAGTATTGAAGGAGAAATAAAGAAATTTCCAGAAAGAGAAAGACCAAGAGAGCTCATTGCTTGCAGATCCTTCTTATAAGAAATATTTAAGGTCATCCTTCGAGGTGAAAAGAAAGGATGCCAGATTGCTAATTCACATCTGCATATAATAATAAAACAAAGAACATGAAAAACTAACTCTGTGGACAAATATAAAAGATAGTATACATATATTTTTCTCTTTTCATCTTTTAATTTCTTTACAAGACATAAAATTATGTAAGTAACAATTATTTTATATGCCTTGGACTAATACAATATGATATGTCAATTGTATATCAACAAAATGAAAAAAAAGTGAATTATTCAGGAAGTATGTAGCCATAGCACTCTCTGATACTACCTTTGTGTTTGACACAATTTACAAAGGCCTTTTACATCTCCGATCCTCTCTGCTCATATAATAACTTATTAACATTTTGTCACTGTAATTCTGTGATTGTGCGTGTGAAATGCAGAATGCATTGGAATTCTTTAATAGAGTGTCAGCTATGCTATTTTGATTTATTGATTTTTGTGTCATGGGCAGGATGTGAATTCTATTTTTATAGTTGTTCAGCCTGGCACACATGAAGAATCAATGCCCGTGACCTCATAACTTCGGACACACTTTTATTTTCTTCGGGTACAATATTCTTTCAACCGTACTTCTGGGTTTCATTTTCTGGAATGCAGCAACAAATCTAAGAAATGACCGAATAGCCATGTGTAATAACACGTATGGACCTGGAGGGTATTATGCTAAGTAAAATAAGTCAGTCAGAGAAAGACAGATACCATATTTTTCCATGCATAGGTGGACTTTGAGAGACTTAGCAGAAAGCCATGGGGGAGGGGAAGAGGAAGGAAAAAAGACACAGAGAGGGAGGAAGACAAAACATAAGAGACTCTTAAATACTAAGAACAAACTGAGGGTTGAGAGGGGTATGGGAAGGGGGAGAGTATGTGATGGGCACTGAGCAGGGCATGGGTTGGGATGAGCACTGGGAGTTGTATTGAAATCAATTTGGCAATAAAAGTTAAAAAAAAAAAAAAAAAAAAAAAAAAAGAAATGACCAGACCAGATAAACCACATTTTTGTGCAACTCCAAGACTCACTGAGAGCCATGCTCTGCCTTTCCTTGAAGGCTTTCTTTAAAAACCACTTATTTTAGTCCACCGACTTTGAAAGATGTCAATCGCCTCTAAGCCCCTAAAATATTTTGGCCCGTCTTGCCTGTTTTTCACCATGCTTTCTCCCAGTTTTTGTGTCTATGTTTAAAGCACCCATGAGTACAGAATATTTATTCTTTAATAAGAAGTCTATCAAATACATTTTTAGAGGATCTGTGCTACGTGTTTTGCAAATATTTCATCGAATATTTCAGTTTCCATTTGTGGCTTGAGTTACTTGATCCATTTTGTAGCTGGAGAATTGGAGGCTTCCGGTGGCCTGAGCTACCTGCCTCAAATCAAGGCATCTTCCAAATAAATAACAGAGGTGCTGCCAGACCGAATTCTGAGTCTTCCAAGCTCCAGTCTTGTCACAGTCAGGGTAAGGCCGTTATTGGTACAAGACTTACCATTCTTTTTTTTTTTTTTTTCCCCATCAGTATTTCTCTGGGTACACATTTGTTTGTTCCAGACAAAAATGAGAACAACATGATATAGACAGTAGTTACTAAAGATGATAATCTTGATAAGTTCTGTAAAATGATGTAACTAAAAAGAATTTGATGTAAAGCTGCCAAAGTTAATCGCTTGTGTTTTTCCCTGCAGTGCACTTTGGGAAAACAGTATTTGCATTGATTCTGATGAACTTTGAATTAATTTTCGTGTATTTTCATTTTGAAATCAATATTTCAAATTACTCTTTGAGTAAACTGGCTTGACTATGAGGTTCTTCCGGTGGAATCAGAATTCTCATTTTCTCAACAACTTAGAAATTACAGGTGTATACTTAGTAGGGTTTTCGATAATGTCAATTCAAGCTGTTAAGATATGACCCTTGACCTATTAGAGTGTTTGTTAGTGAAGAAAATCACGCACGAACAAAGAACGATATATGGTGGCATTTTTTTTCCCTTTAAATTCAAGTTAGATAGCGTACAGTTTGTACTTACCTTCGGGAGTAGAACCCAGTGATTCATCTCTTATATATGACACTAGAAGAGAGGCAAAAGATACTGTTAAAATTCCAAAAAGGTGATTATTTTTGTCTAAAAGGGATCAAGGAAGGCTTCCTGGATGAGGTTATAATTAAGCAATACCTTGCAAAATGGGTGGGATTTTGACTTCCAGTATTTCGGTAAGTTAAAAATTGGAAAGTCCGGTGGGTTGTAAGGAAATGGCTACATGTGGTCTGTTTGGGAATGGTAAATCAGTAAATCTGTTTGAATCTTCCAATGCTCCCATAGTAAGAAAGGAAGTTGTCGACGTAGGTCATGCAGCACTGAAGAAGCAATGTTAAAGTGAATACAGACTTAAATCACCCCAAAATATTGCTGTGATTCTGAAGTTTATATGGAAATTCACAGGGCCCAAAAGATCTCAGTTAATCTTGAAGAAAACAAGCCAGGCAGGAGGTCTTCCTCTACTGAATATAGACCTACAAAACTATAGTAAATAAGGCAGGATCAAGAATAGACTAACAGCCCAGTGCGACAGAGTACAGTGTCCAGGTATATTAATGAATGCATGTGATACCTTTATTGCTAAAGAATATACAGACCCAATTTATGGATGCTTCATTTATGACAATGGTGACAGAATAGGGTAGTGGGGAAAGAAAGGATTGGAAGAAATGCTGTTGAATCTATTGGTTGTCCAAATGGGAATAAAAGTGGAATTTTACCCCCATCTCACAGCACACATGCAGATTAATTCCAGATTATTTGGAGATTGAAATGTGAAAGGCAAGGAATTAAGGCATCTAGAAGATATCGGAGAATATCTTTATGACATACGGTAGGAAATTAAAAAAAAAAAAAAAGGAGGCTACGAAAATGCTAAACATGAAGAAAAATATTGATTCCCTGAACTCTATCAAAATGAAGACTTAGGTTTTATTCTTAAGACCTTAAACCTGGAAGCCACAGCAAGGGAAAGTGTTATTTATAAGGCATATTGGTGACATACCTGAAGAACATGAATAACAATTGTAACTTTTTTAAGTCTGTTTATTTTTGAGAGATAGAGACAGAGCACGAGGAGGGGAGAGGCAGAGAGAGAAGGAGACACAGAATCTGAAGCAGGCTTCAGGATCCACACTGTCAGCACAGAGCCCAACGTGGGACTTGAACTCAGGAACTGTGAGATCCTGACCTGAGTCCAAGTTAGACGCTTAACCGACTGAGCCACCCAGGTGCCCCAATAACTATTGTAACGTTTAAAGAAAGACAATCCAGCAATAAAATGCAAGCAATATATTTCAACAGATAATTCATAAAAGTGGTTATGGACATGGCTTGTAAAGATTGCAATGTTGTTCCATCTCCCTAGAAACGGCAGCTACAGGCACAATGAGATACCATTATGCATTTACCAAAATGGATAAAATGGCTAATACTGACTCTCATATACTATTTATGGGAGTGTAAGCAGTGGGTTTTGGAAGACTTCCTGAACTATCAGTCTTCAGGAAGATATATGTGCTCAATAACAAAGAAATTTCCCTTCTAGGCATATTCCTAACAGAAATGCATGCTCACGAACACAAAAACGCATGACTTCATTGGATGTTCATTGAGGAAAAAAAAAATCACTGAAGCTAAAAATTCAAATGTCCAACAACAAAGCAGAGATGATAAATCATCTCTGGAATATTAATATAATGGAATACTGGCATCTATAAATACATGAACTAGAGATTTATTCAATAAAAGATGGATTTCACTAATATGAAATGGATAGAGGTGTCCTATTTCCTGAATTGGGTGGTGGCTTCCATGCACGTGCTCACATTGCAATAACTCATGGAGCAATACACGTCAGAGATTCGCACTTTTCTGTGTGTTATTCATCAATAAAAGTTGAGAAAATGTAGTATCAGGCTCTCAACTTCTTTTTTTTAATGTTTATTTATTTTTGAGAGAGAGAGAGAGACAGAGTGCGAGTAGGAGAGGGGCAGAGAGAGAGGGAAGACACAAAATCCGAAACAGTCTCCAGGCTCAGAGATGTCAGCACAGGGCCTGACACAGGGCTCAAACTGACGAACCGTGAGATCATGACCTGAGTCAAAGTCTGACGCTCAACTGACTGAGCCACCCAGGTGCCCCTCTGTTTCTCATGAAAAAACCTGTATGAATATTATGGAGAGTCTTCACACATTACGATGTTCAGGGATTTTCCTATGATTATCAGAAAAGGAAGTTGAAATATCGCAATGCCAATTAAGCCATCCTGGGCACTGATCTTCAACTGTAATAATCTTTAGCTGAACACTTGCAGAAATTTTGTGGTGCTTCTTGTGGGGAGCGGGGTAAGTCAGCAGTTGTTACAACATTGTACTAAAGTTTACTCATTAAGTTTTTTTTGTTTAAGAAGGAGGTAAGAAATTAAGAGTTTACTCAAATCAAGCACAGAGAGCAAATAAGTGGATCCCAGTGGAATTTTTTAAAGTTTAAGGACAGTAATAACATTTTAATTTAATTCTCTCTTAATACAATTCCCAAGGTATAGTATGTGCTGGGACATAAGTTCCTCTAGAACAACAACAACAACAAAATGATTTAACTAATTCTGGAAACTTCCATCTAAGTGAAAAGACAGTGTGCTTTGGAGTGGAATCTTACCAGTTCCTTGGGAAGAAAACTTAACAATAAAACCAAGTGATTCCAAGAAAGTCCACCTTTTTCTGTATGCAGAGGTGCAGATGAAGGTGGGAAGAAGAAACATAAGCTGAAAAAGAGTGAATTTGTACTCCATTTTAATTTTGATCCTCGGAAGAAGAAAGGAACTAATTGGAATGTAAGTTTAAGGCATTTTTTTTAAAAACTTTTTATTGTCAAATTGGTTTTTTAAAAACACATCCCTGGGGGCGCCCGGGTGGCTCAGTTGGTTAAGCGTCCGACTTCGGCCCAGGTCATGATCTTGCGGTTTGTGAGTTCGAGCCCCGTGTCGGGCTCTGGGCTGACAGCTCAGAGCCTGGAGTCTGTTTCAGATTCTATGTCTCCCTCTCTCTCCCCTTCTCCACTTGAGCTCTGTCTCTCTGCCTCTCAAGAATGAATAAACGTTAAAAAAATATTTAAAAAAATACATCTCTGTCCCTCCCTTACTCTTCGAGAAGTTCAAAATAAATGGATTGATGGGAAAACAAAAAGAATTAACATCTAAAATGTGTTTCTTTGGTACATAGAGAAATATCCACTGTCATAATTGGTTAGAATGTTGCAGCAAACCTAATATGCAACACTGTGAAATTTGCTAAGATGCACAAAGAGATTACAGTCAAGTGAAATCCTCTTCAAATCCACTGGCTGCCCAGAACAGGGAGACAGAGGCAGGGCCACCCTCTCCAGGTGCGGTGCCATCTGCATGGAAAGTTGCCCTGCCTTATAAACATCACACCCCAAGCATGTGGTACAAACGGGAGCACAGGTGCAGATGTTTGACAACCCTTGAACTTGAGCAAACCTGGACTCTTGACAGGGTTTCTCTGGGGCCTCCTGGGTCTCCTAGTAGTCAACAGCCCTTTCACTGATAAATCTGCACATGTGTTTTGACTGATTCTGTATCCCTCCTGGGCTGACACTTTGAGAGATCTAAGTTTCCCTCTTGGAAGAGTGACATCTTTGAAAGGGTGGATACTCTGTATTCCGGTAGGGCAGTGTCTTAATCTCAGATAACTCTTTGGAAACCCTAGGTCCTGCCCTTCAGGCATCACTTTCCACACTCAGCAGCCTTGATTGTTTGCTCTTTTAAAAAAAATTCTTTTAATGTTTATTTATTTTTGAGAGAGAGAGAGAGAGAGAGAGAGAGAGAGAGAGTAGAGGAGAAGCAGAGAGAGAGGGAGATACAGAATCCGAAGCAGGCTGCAGGCTTCGCGCTGTCAGCACCAAGCCCGACTTGGGACTCAAACTCATAAACCATGAGATCATGACCTGAGCTGAAGTTGGACACTTAACCACCTAACCGACTGAGCGACTAGGCCACCCAGGCCCTCTGATTGTTTACGCTTCAAAATGGAAATAACACAATGTTTCTTAACCAAGCTTGGGTGGAAATCAAATTGACTGACATTTGCAAAGCACCTGGGGCAGAATCTGATAAGTCTTGCATACTATGCAAATGCTTGTCTCTTGTCACCTCTCTGCTGTAACCTTAAATGTGTTGTACCATGCAGTCAATCACTGACTTAGAACTGAAGGGTGGAAACTGATTGTACCCTTGCTGCCATCTCTGGGGTCCTGGGTCAGACATCTCAGAGTCCCAGGTTTCTTAATTATAAAGGGTGAGGTTGGGGCTAGAGTTCTCTCTGCTCCTCAGAATTTCAGAAATCTTAAACTCCAAATAGATAGCCTGTATTCGTTTCTCACTTTCTCCCTCCCAGGCTTCATATATTTCTTGCCTGTTGTTCTTCTCCCAATTGATCGTCGCTATTTTCTTTTCTTCTCTCTTTTTCTTTTTAAATGCTGAAATATATTAAGGAATTGCTTTAGATTACTTTTTCTTTTGTTTGGGTTTTTCTTTAGATTATTATTTATTTACTTATTTTGAGGGGTGGAGGAGCAGAGAGATGGAGAGAGAGAATCCCAAGCAAGCTCCACGCTGAGCTCCAATGTGGAGTTCGATCCCACGAACCACGAGATCATGACCCGAGCCAAAATCAAGAGTTGCATACCTAACTGAATGAGCCACCTAGGTGCCCCCTGGATTATTTGTAATTACAAAAGTAATGCTAGTGTTTTTTCTCCTTGTAATAAAATCTTAAACTTGCAGATGAATCTAGAGACCACTTTGACTCTCACCTGAGTATTCCTTTGTGGCATTATGTTTCCAGATTCTTTTTATTTTTTAATCTTTTTAAGTTTATTTATTTTTCTTGAGAGACAAAGAGAGCAGGAGGGGCAGAGAGAGAGGGAGATTTGCACTGGTAGTGGGGCTCAAACCCACGAGCTGAGAGATCATGACCTGAGCCAAACTCAAGAGTCGAACCAACTGACCCACCCAGGAGCTCCTTATTTATTTATTTATTTATTTATTTATTTATTTATTTATTTATTCATTCATTCATTCATTCATTCATTCATTCATTCATTTATTTATAATTTTTATTTATAATTTTTAGAGAGGGAGAGAGCACATGCATTTGAGCAAGGGAGGGACAGAGGAAGAGAGAGAGAGGGAAAATCCCAAGCAGACTCCATGCCCACCTCCCCTCTGGTAATCTGTTAATTTTTAAATGTCTGTACAATACTCCACAGAACGACACACTGAGGTTTATTTACTGTTATGTTTTTTGGAGAATATTTATGTGCATTCTCATGTGTTATCACTTGAAGCTATAGTAAAGTGGACATCATTGTTTTTCCATTCTGTGTTTTCTTCGGGGTAGATATTAAGTAATGGAATTTCTGAGTCATCAGGTAATCGCTTTTTAAAAAAATAATCCAAGAGAGAGTAAAAACTTGCCTTCTGGAGGCCCCACCCTTGTTACAGCCAGTGATTCTGGTGATCACCAATTTCTCTCCCTGCTTTCTCAGTATATTTTCTCATTTCCTAATATCTTGTCAATTTGAAGGGCAAAACAGTATATAATTAATGTTTCAATTTGGTATCTGTGATTATTTGGGATATTAAAGGGATATTAAACATCTTTTCATATCTATTTGGACTTTGAGTGTCCTCGCTGTATCTTTTGCCTATCATTATGGTGAATAATTGCTATTTCCTGTTCCCTTCATAAATGATGTATCTGTATGTGCTATTCCAAACTGAAGAATGGCCGCACAGAGTCTTACTGTCCCTGTTAGAGCTGATTTTTACTACCTCAGGAGAAAACGAATTTTAATAAATACAAAAAAAAATACATTAAATGTGTTTTTGACTGATCTAGGAATTTCTTCCCTTGTCTAGTAAAGTTCAATGACTTATATGTTTCTTCATATGAATCTTGAATGTTTTTTGTTAGGCTTATTTATAGCTATTTTATCAATCTGAATTGATGAATATAAGCTTTTCCATTATAATTCATAGGTAATTATTGACTTTTTTTACACCTATCTTCTGCTACTTTGAATTCTTTCATTTTTTTTCTAAGAAAGTTATCTTATTGGTTGACTATTTTACACACTCTATGTGGATGACTATTTTGCTCGCAAATAGTGACAGTATTTTCTTATCTTTTTTTTCTAGAATTCTTACATTTTCTTTCTTTTTTTATAGTTCAGTATTTTGGGTGTGGTCTTCAGTATACTGTTAAATAGTACGCATGTGAGAATATATAGTTTCTGCTTATAGTGTGAATGTTCTCAGCGCTTACCCTGCACATATATATTCTCTGGAAGCTAGAGGAAGATCTTTTTTTACCAATTCCAGTTAGGCAATTCCATTTTATTTCCAGATTGGAAAGTTTTTCTTTGTTTTCTTTTTCTTTCTTTTCTTCTCTTTTCTTTATTTCTCCTTCCTCCCTTCCTTCCTTCCTTCCTCCCTTCCTTCCTTCCTTCTTTCTTTTTCTTTCTCTCTTTCTTTCTTTTATTTCTTTTTTTCTTGCCACATTTTATCAACTTCTTTAAAGAATACTTTTGAAATAATTATAATGCAATTTTGAAATGAACTATTGAGACCTCATCAAGATAAAAAGCTTCTGCATGGCAAAGGAAACAACCAACAGAACTAATGGACAACCAACGGAATGGGAAAGGACAGTTGCAAATGACATATGAAATAAAGGACTAGTATTTAAAATCTATAAAGAACTTGCCAAACTCCACACCTGAAAAACAAATAATCCAGTGAAGAAATGGGCAGAAGATATGAATAGACACTTCTCCAAAGAGGACATCCAGATGGCCAACAGACACATGAAACGATGCTCAAAGTCCCTCATCATCAGGGAAATACAAATCAAAACCACACTGAGATACCACCTTACAGCGGTTCGAGTGGCTAAAATGAACAAATCAGGAAACTATAGAAGCTGGCGGGGATGTGGAGAAGCAGGCACCCTCCTACACTGTTGGTGGGAATGCAAACTAGTGCAGCTGCTCTGAAAAATGGTGTGGAGGTTCCTCAAAAAAAATGAAAATGGAGCTACCCTATGACCCAGCAATAAGCACTTCTAGGAATCTACCCAAGAGACACAGGAATGCTGATGCATAGGGGCACGTGTACCCCAACGTTCATAGCAGCACTTTTGACAATAGCCAAATCATGGAAAGAGACCAAGTGTCCATCAACTGACGAATGGATAAGAAGATGTGGTACATATATACAATGGAATACTACTTGGCAATGAGAAAAAATGAAATCTGGCCATGTGTAGCAACATGGATGAAACTGGAGGGTATTATGTTAAGTGAAATAAGTCAGTCAGAAAAAGACAGATACCATATGTTTCCACGAATAGGTGGACTTTGTGAGACTAAGCAAAAACCAGGGGGAGGGGAAGAGGGGAAAGGAAAAAAAGACACAGAGAGGGAAGGAGATAAAACATAAGAGACTCTCAAAGACTAAGAACAAACTCAGGGTGAGGGGAACGAGGGAGGGGGAGAAGGGGTGATGGGCATTAAAGAGGGCACATGTTGGGATGAACGCTGGGTGTTATATGTAAACCAATTTGAAAATAAACTATTTAAATAAAATAAATAAATAAATAAACAAACAAAAAGAAATAATTATAATGCAATTTTAAATATGTAAATGTAGTGAGTAATTTTACAGGTTTTTAAGAGTGACCCAATTCTTAGTTTTAATTTTCTCTTTAAAACCTTTAAACCATATTGCTCTTAAGACCTTCACTATATTTGTTTTGGTAGCTTTTAATTTAGTGTCTTTTTATACCAATGCTCCCATATTGGATCTGTAGGGTTTTTTTTGTGTGTGCATTATGTTACACTTTTAAATAATTTAAAGTTGTATGCATTATCAATGTTCTGTTTTTCTCACTCTACAGAACAACACAACCAATGTCTGATGGGAACTATACAGGAATCACAGAGTTTATTTTCATAGGCTTGAAGTATCATCCTCGAATGCAAATCTTCCTTTTCTTGCTTTTTCTACTTTTTTACCTTGTTACCATCACAGGAAACTTTGGTATGATTATTCTCATCCAGATAGATTCCCGCCTTCACACGCCCATGTACTTTTTTCTCAGTCACCTATCCTTTGTGGACATCTGCTTTTCATCAGTAGTGGGTCCCAAGATGCTCACTGACTTCTTCATGGAGAGGAAGACCATCTCCTTCCTGGGCTGTGCCTTGCAGCAATGGTTCTTTGGGTTCTTTGTGGCCATTGAGTGCCTTCTCCTGGCATCCATGGCCTATGACCGCTATGTGGCCATCTGTAACCCATTATTGTATTCTGTCACCATGTCACAGAGACTCTGCATACAGCTGGTGGTTGGACCCTATACTGTTGGGTTCCTGAACACCATGACTCACACGACAGCTGCTTTCCGGCTTCCCTTTTGTCACTCCAACGTTACCAATCATTTCTTCTGTGACATGTCCCCCCTTCTTTCTCTGGTATGTGCTGACACCCAGATCAATAAATTATTAGTTTTCTTTGTGGCTGGAGCCATACTGGTTGTCAGTAGCCTGACCATCATAGTCTCCTATTTTTACATCCTTACTGCCATCCTGAGGATCCGCTCTGGCGATGGGAGACGCAAAGCCTTTTCCACCTGCTCCTCCCATCTCACGGCGGTGTCCATCTTGTATGGAACTCTCTTCTTTATCTATGTGCGGCCAGGTGCAATTTTTTCTCTGGACATCAATAAAGCGGTGTCAGTGTTCTACACAGCGGTGATCCCCATGTTGAATCCTCTCATCTACAGCTTGAGAAATAAAGAAGTGAAAGCTGCCATGCACAGAACGATTGTCAGGGGGAAGCTTTGCATCAGAAGTTAAATTCTCGTCTGGAGTACAAAATAGATAAAGGGCAAAGCCTCTAGACCTGGTCTTCAACATGACTTTTATTTTAAAAACTGGTTTTAAAACTCCATTTCAATCATGTGCCTCTGGATGAAAAGAATCCCCAGTCACCCAGAGTCAGAGCAATTTTGTTTCCTCAAACAGTTTCATTGTTGGGAATAGAATAAATATCTAGTAAGTGTTAGAATTATCTAGCTATTAATAATATGGCACTAGTTGACCCAATATACATGTCCAGACCGGGTGAGATTCATTGGAATGATGTACATGGCTCCCATCTCTAAATACGGAATTGAAAATAGCAAACAGAGCAGCTTACTTAACTACAAATGATTTCTTTAACTAAAGGGACTCCTCCTATTTAAATATCTCTTATGCCAATTGTTTTATTCTTGTCTTCTAAGACTGTGATGTCAGGATCACTGCAGAAAACAAAACCAAACATAGACAAGCGAAAGGTGAACAATACTGACAACACAAATCTTACACTCTTATTCTTCCACAATGTGACAAATGACAAGAGAGATGCCTCTTTGCATATTTGAATTTGAAGTTGTTCCAACTATTACTTTAATATTTGATATTGAGTTATTTCTGTTTCTTTCTGTCAAAAATAAGTAGGCATTGTTTATTATAGTAATTATAAGTAAAATGCAAACAGGTGAATTAGAGAACAAGAAAATTCAAAAAAAATCAGAGGTGATAGGTGTTGAGAAGTCAGAGCTAAACTGAAATACAGAAAATATATATCCTATTTTCATGTTAGTCTTTTTTTGTTGATCCAATTTAAAAAAATACAATAGAATGAAGTTTAAAAAGATTTTAACACCTTACTATCCCTCAGAAAACATTTGAGCAATCCAAGAGGTATTGTATTATTTCAGGGAAGAGAAAATGATTTTTGAAAAGTGCCTTTTTGGTGCAAGCTAGAGTTTGCAGGCATTTGAGCCCTGGTGTCTGAACATGATCTAAAAATATATAATTTTCTCTAGATTATAGAAGATAGAGGGGGGGAGAAGCAGAGTAAAACATGCCTCAGTAATGATACAGAGAGAACCAGAGTGTACATTTCTCTCAAGTCTGTGCCCTAATAAATTTCATGGCGTTTGCTGGGTACACTAATGCTTTCTTTGGAAGTATTGATGGAATGATAGTGTCACAACCATCCCTTCTTGGGATCATGAGCCTGCTCTGAATATTGCAATTATTCTTTTTTAAAATTTATTTTTATTTTTTAATTCTCCAGTTAGTTAGCATACAGTGTAGTCTTGTCTACAGAAGTAGAACCCAGTGATGATACCCACTGTTCATCCCAAAGAGTGCCCTCCTTAACACCTTTCACCCATTTAACCCTTCCCATCAACCTGCAATTTGTTCTCTGTATTTAAGAGTCTCTTATGGTTTGCCTCCCTCTTTGTTTTTATCTCATTTTTCCTTCCCTTACTCTGTGTTTGTTCATCTGTTTTGTTTCTTAAATCCCACATATGAGCGAAGTCATATATTTATCTTTTCTTCGACTGACTTATTTCGCTTAGTATAATATATTCTAGTTTCATCAATGTTGTTGCAAATGGCAAGATTTCATTATTTTTGATCGCTGAGTAGTACTCCATTGTGTGTGTGTGTGTGTATATATATATATATATATTTATAAATACATATTTATACACAGCTTTTTTATCTATTCATCAGTTGATGGATATTTGGGCTCTTTCCATAATTTGGCTATTTTTGATAGCCCTGTTATAAACATTGGGGTGCATGTGCCCCTTTGATTCAGCATTTTTGTATTACTTAGATAGATTCCTAGTAGTGCAATTATATTGCTGGGTCATAGGATAGTTCTACTTTTAATTTTTTGAGGAACCAACACACTATGTATTGTGCTATACGGTAAGTGCATAGCACTTAGCAATGAGGTCATAGAGTGGTTTGTGTTCTTCAGAGGGAGTGAGCACGTTGTGGGAGGGACCTGAATACCAAGACAATGAAATGATATACAGGCTGGGACATGGTTTCAGTGAGGCAACTGTCTCAGAATGCAGGAATGAGTCATGGGCAAGGAAACTAGAGAAAAAGAACTAGTGCCAGTGTGATACTCTGAAAAGGATTCAGATTTTATCTCAGACATTTCTTCCACTTTATTTACATTATTTAGTGATTTTTGAAACAATTAATTAGGTGAAGGCTTGAATCAACAGTCTCAGATGTGTATGTTTGCACCGGTGCTGAAATAAGTGAGTTCCCTTTCTCTTGCTGAAAGGAAAATTGACCGAAAACTGTTTCTTAAATTATTTCTAAAACTTTCGTTATTTGAGTGAGACATAAAATGTCGCGGAGGCTGTCTGATGGTGTCTCCCAATATTACGACATGAAGCAAATCTAAGACTCTGTGACCCACGCTATTTCTTGTCACTGCAGCTCCCCAAGGCTGCAAGAGCTGTATTATGGGAGGGGGTTGTGATTTGAATCAATTAGCGTTGAGATGCAGAGTGGCCACTGAATGACCATGAATGAATTCCCTAAAATCAATGTTTTAGGCTGTGCCTTTACAGCACAGATCTTGTAACAAATGAGCATTCCTTTGTTTCTTTATTTCCCTCTCTCATTGAAGGTTTTTTTAGTAGAATCTCAAATTTCTAAGTTTAATGCTATAGGGTACAAATACAAATCTGATCTGTTTTCTCTATGATTTTGGACTAGGAAAAGTATAGGACATTAAAACAAAACAAAACAAAAAAACAAAAGAAAACACTGTGACAAAATCCCCTCAGACCTTTTTCACCTAAGTTATTGGGATTGAGGTAGCTTTGCTTCAGCTTGGGTTCCATGGGGACTTTTGTGAGTCCCATGTTCCCTCTGGCATGAATGATGGGGCACTTAACACCTCTGAAGCAATCTGGGAGAAGGATAGCCATGTAAGGTTAAGGCCAGGGAATTCATTCATGGTCATTCAGTGGCCACTCTGCATCTCAACGCTAATTGATTCAAATCACAACCCCTTCCCATAATACAGCTCTTGCAGCCTCTGGGAGCTGTAGTGACAAGAAATAGCATGGGCCACAGAGACTTAGATTTGCTTCATGTCGTAATATTGGGAGACATCATCAGACAGCCTCCGCGACATTTTATGTCTCACTCAAATAACGAAAGTTTTAGAAATAATTTAAGAAACAGTTTTCGGTCAGAAAAGGGGATACAGAGTTGCATATGAGCCCCTGTACATCTAAAATATCTCTTGCTGAAGAACCTGACCTTCAGAATGGAATGGGTGGGATCAGGTCTTCTTTAGGTGCTTAAAAATTCCCTGAAATCCAATGGGATCATCCGTGTAGACATTCTACTTTTGCCAAAGCTCTTGCTATTGTGTGAGTGGCTCATCTAAGAAATGGACCAAGAGAACACATTCAGATGGAAGATCATCTGAATTCAGGGTGGTGTGTCAGTAACTGCAATCTCCTTGAATCTCACCTGAGCAATTTCAGTGCCAAATGTAATGGGGTCGAAGGCAAATCTCATGATGCCGATGGAAGGGCACACTCAGCGGTAACCTAGCAAGAGTTCCCACTGGGTGTGTTGAGAGGCTTTGTGCCCTCCCAGAGGTTCCAGAAACTGCTTTCTCCATGGTTGTACCACTGTTTTTCAACGATGAAGCAAAAACAATTTTTTTAATTGAGATGTTTCCATTTATTTAAGTTCTTATGTAACTTAAAGTATAAATTCAATCAAAAAGTCTTTGGACTAATAAGAATATAAAATATATCCCTACATTTAAAAATCATTTTTTGTCATTGTTGCCTAGGAAAACCAATAAAACAAATTTGAGGAGGGGGGGAGCTTTAATTCTTAGAATATTTGGAAAGCAGAACACAAAGAAGATAAAAACCATGTAATTCTACTAGTCACATATAAAAACTGTGCCTACTTTGAACACTTATTTCAGGCATTTTCCTCGTTATGTATATTTTTATAGTATATATAGAATTCAGATACATATAAATGTGTACAGTATATTTTAAAGACAATGAAATCTTGAAAAGCACATGTTTTTGTAATATGATTTTGTGTATAGAGACAATCTATGTTTAATCTTTGGCTTACATTCTTCTAGTAATTTTCTGTGTGTGTGTAATTTTATAAAATTGCATATTAAATGTTAGCCTGTTTTAAATGAAATGATAAATAATAAATATTTTAAATAGTTAAAAATAACTATTTTCTATATTAAATGTTATCTTAGCCTGTTTTAAATGAAATTATAAATCGTAAATATTTTAAATAAACTATTTCTATTAAGTATAATTCTCAAGATGATTTTTTTAAAATTTTTTTTAGCGTTTTTATTTTATTTTTAAGAGACATAGAGACAGAGTATGAGCAAGGGAAGGGTAGAGAGAGAGGGAGACACAGAATCTGAAGCATGCTCCAGGCTCTGAGGTGGAGCACAGAGCCCGACGCAGGGCTCGAACCCACAGACTGTGAGATCATGACCTGAGCTGAAGTCGGCCGCTTAACCGACTGAGCCACCCAGGTGTCCCTCAAGTTGATTTTTAATTGCCAAAATAATTTATAAAATTAACAACGACAATGAGTGCTGATTCCTAATTGGTAGGCTATCTCTGAGGATATAGCAGTGAATAAGAGAGGCAATGACCCTTTTTCCATAGAGGATGTATTTGGAGGGAGAGAGGCTTATGAATAAAGTTAACTAAGGGTAAGCAATACTACTAATAGTACTATACAAAAATAGGGGGCGAGGGGAAAGTGAGTATGGGCATTGAGGAGGGCACCTGTTGGGATGAGCACCGGGTGTTGTATGGAAATCAATTTGTCAATAAATTATATTTAAAAAATAGCAAACAGGATGGAGGGACATCCAGATGAACATATTTGAAATGGAACTTTGAGAAACAGAGAGAGAAAGAGATGCCTCTTCCACGCATTCCTATCCCCTACCCACGTGAGAGACAATCTATGTAAAGAAAACCCCATTTATTTAACATGCTTAGATTTGTGTATGTGTATGAGAGGTAAGAGGGAGGAAAAGAGGGAGGAGAGAGAATTTAGATGGAAATGGCCCCATTATATTCACGTTTCACAAGTAAGATTACATAGTGCAAAATGCAAACTAAGAAACGATATCTAATAACACAGAAAATATAAACAAATATTTCTTAATGTTTTCATTTAGTAAATGGACATAATGTTATGTAAGGTACTTTATTATTATAAAATTAAGAAATATGATGCAGATAAGTGCTCAGAAGTTTGTGACTCATATTTCTAATATTATCATTGCTAGTCTAGTAAAATTTTTATATGATCATCTGTGTAGATGTTAGAAAGGCATAGAGCACCACCTGCTCCTGGTCAAATTTTATAAAATTTTAGTAGCCTGAAAAAAGATACATTCTTCCTTCTCACATGTCCTGGGGAAATACTACTTCCTTTTCACCAGAGTCTAGCACAATATCTCACACGAAGTGATTTCAGTAAAAGTTTCTTAAATCCATCTGCGATCACTTTGAAAGGAATGGGATGAAGTGTCATGAACTTTTAAGGCTGATATTAGTTTTTATCCAATTTCATGCTAATAAAGATTCCCTCAAAATGACCTCATATCCTGATTTCTTAAAAACCTAGTTTTAAATATTTAGTATTATTTTAGAACAAGAGGGTGAAGGTTTGTTTTACCTTATGTGCTTTAATACCACGACATGAACAATTTCACATTAGTCATGAAATAGATTTTATTTTCTTTCTCATTTTTCAGTCACCTGTTGGCATGGTCTCAGCGTCTAGAGGCTGCGTTCAATGTGTTCAAATAAAAGGTAGATGGGTTTTCTTAGTGAGATAATATTGTCAGAATCCCTTCTCAAGGTGTAGCTAAATTTGGCCACTAGAGGACAGCATGAGTTAATCAACCACAATAATTTCTGTCCACTAAAATTTCTTTCAGTAATTCAAAGTAGTATTAAGATAGGAGGCTTGGAAAAAGCTTTCAAAAGCCTGAAAATTAATTTTGAAGGGCTGTGAAATCATATATGCATTTTGCGTGCTTGGGTCTATGTACACTAGTCCCAGTTATCCGTGGTTTGGCTTTCTGAGATTTTAATTACCCTCTGCAGTCAATCCCCCTCTGGAAACAGAAGATCCTCTCTTTCTGATGTATTGTCAGGTCAGTAATAACCCAATATTATGCCACAAAGCCCATGACATTCGCTACACTTCATCTCATCATGTAGACATTTTATCATCATAGATCACTGCCAGAAGGAGGGTGAGTCCAGTACAATAAGATATTTTGAGGGAGAGACCACATTCATGTAATTTTTTTTACTGTATTTTGATAGAATTGTTTTATTTCGTTATTATTTACTGTCATTAATTTTTTGCTATGCTTAATTTTTTATATTTTTAAAGTTTATTTATTTATTGAAAGAGAGAGAGCAAGCAACAGGAGAAGGGCAGAGAGAGTGGGGGAATGAGAATCCCAAGCATGCTTTCCACTGTCAGCACAGAGTCTGATGCAGGACTTGAACTCATGAACCGTGAGCTGAAATCAAGAGTTAGACTGTTAACCCAGGCGCCCCTTGCTGTGCCTAATTTATAAACTAAACTCTATCATAGGTATGTGTGTTTGGGGGGGGATGGGGTTTATAGAGGGTTTAGTGCTATGAAGTTTCAGGCTTTCACTGGGGATCTTAGAATGTCTCCCCTGCTGATAAGGAGGGAGGAACTATATACTGGATCTCTCATCAGATTCTTTCAAGTTTATTGCACATTAAAAACTTAATATCCCTGATCTACTCTAATATTCTTATCTTGAAATTTTGGAAGTAAGGGGGAAAGACTTCCTATGAAATGTAACAAAGTTAGGCCACACCTGTCCTACAACACATAGCTCAGGGATCTTTCTTTGTCACCTAACATTCTTACAGCTCCTTACATCATCATAAAGATAATAAATAAAAGGTTTTGTAACATAAGCTGCAAATACTTTTCCTAGTCTGTCCTTGGCAACTTTGAAAATAGATAAAATTGTGTATTTTCATTTTTATTATGACTTCCATCTTTAAATATTGAGCGTAGATTAGAATATTTGGCAAACATTTATCTTTGAGTCTTTGTGGGTTTTCATATTTGTATATTAATCTAATGATTCGGGAATTTAAAAATATCTGAAGAATAATCCCCTTCTCCTTCATGAGATAATACTTACGTATTAATAATAGTGGTGATTGTAAAATGCTATTGCTAGTTGAGCTATTGAAACTCTCTTTAAGAACAGGCGATGTTGTAGGTTTTGTAAAGACAATTTTATTTTAAGGCAACTCTATAAGGAGAAATTGTTGTCATTCAAGAGATGATGAAAAGGGAGGATCATAGACGTGGAATGGCTTGCTTGTAGCTACATAAAGAAACTGGCAGAGTCAGTCAGAGAATATGGCAGAGTCATATTAAGTCTGCTTGGTTCTCAAGATCTCCTTTTACTGAACTGCCTCTTTTATTTTATATTAGAAAATCTAGAGCTTAATGACAGCACTTGTGTTCCGTTGTCTGTTCTGGAGACAGCATCACCCGGTCCAATGCTTACTTCTGTAGAAAGTCTATTATTTAGTAAGCCTGGTATTTTATGCCCTACTTCTCATTTTTGGAATGTTTCTTGATAGATTTACTAGTGAAATGTTTTATATAAATGCAGAATCATTTTTTAGATAAAATGTAAATAACAAATCCTTTTGCAAATCCAATAATTTCTCAATGGGAAATTTCTATATGAATTGTCAACTGGAGTAGCAGTTCAATTCATGGTGTCTGTTACCTGACATTTCTTAACCAATGATACTTAACAAAATCAAGATTGTTCTTCCAATTAGAAAGATATAAGAAAGTAAGTTGAATTATTTGACGACCAATTTTTGGTCCCCTCTGCAGTCCTCACCCCATGTAACAGTATCTTGCAAAGAGTAGACATTGATCAGGAATGATATTCAAAATATAGCTGGTGGGACGAGGGTACTGATCCATCAGAGAGAACGCTGGTTGAAACAAGGTTCTGCAGTGGGCTGTCCTTGTGTTATCTTTCCAGTGGCTGGATTGCAGGGAAGTCTGGATTTGGAATAGAGGACTTTGGTGCTCAGGGTGGTGGGCACTTGAAGGGCTGAGAGAAGCAGCTATTTTCCAAAGACTATGGATGTATTTTGATATACATTTTTTAATGTTTATTTACTTTTGACAGAAAGACAGAGTGTGAACAAGGGAGGGGCAGAGAAACAGGGATACCTAGAATCCGAAGCAGGCTCCAGGCCCTGAGCTGTCAGCACAGAGCCTGACGCGGGGCTCGAACTCACAAACCGTGAGATCATGACCTGAGCTGAGGCTGGTGCTTAACCGACTGAGCCCCCCAGGCGCCCCTGTATTTTGATATTTAATAGCTGATACAGCCAAGCAGGGCTACCCTGGACCCTGCAAATGTCTGTTGTGTTGACTGGGTTATGGTCCCTGTTTTCTTCCATCGTAGTCTTGTAAGGAATATTAAGAGTCACATAAAACCTCCATAGTAAAAGGTAGCACCAGTAAATCCCATATGTGGGGTCATTGCAAGTTTTGAAATTTAGTGGCTGAGATTGCTTTACATGACAAACGTCAGAAGGAAGGCTTTTTATGGAGGATAATTATGTTTCAGCTAAAAATTGCATGAATTTGAAATATTTTTCCATATCCTTCTGATATTATCATAACAAAAATGCACAAAATAATCTTTTTTATTAATTTATCCTTATTGTCGGATAAAAAATAGGCAAATCTTTTGCAGCATAGGGTCAATGCTCTGTGGTAAAGCTTATCATAGTTTCTTTGTACCTTTCCTTCCTTCGCTTATTTTTCCGTGCCTACTATTAGTCATTTAGGTTAAGAAGAAAATAACTTCTTAGATCTTTATGATCTCAGAAAGTAATTTTAATTGGGATTTAATGGACATATAATATTATAGTAGTTTTAGGTGTATAACATAATAATTTGCTCTGTGTGTGTATTGCAGAATGGTTACCACAAGTTTTTTACATCCATCAGCACAGAGTTAGAATTTATTTTTTATAAGGAGAACTTTTAAAAGCTATGCTCTTGGCAACTTTCAAATATACATACAGAATATTTGATACTCTTCATATATACATACAAATATACATGTAGTATATTTGATACTCTTCATATATACGTACAAATATACATACAGTATATTTGATAGTCTTTGTGCTGTCACTACATCCCCAGGACTTATTTATCTTGTAACTCACTTTGTTCACCTTTCCAACCCCTGCCTCTGGCAACTATCAAACCACCAATCAATCACCTCTCTGCATCTTCGAGTTTTTGTTTTTGTTTCATTTTTTTTAATATTCCACATATAAGTGAAATCACACAGTATTTGTCTTTCTTTGAGGCATTTCAGGAAGTTCATTTAATTTATTTTATTTTATTTTATTTTTAAAAAAGAGAGAGAACACAAGTGGGGAGGGCCAGAGAGAGACAGTGAGATAGAAGCTTCTTTTTCTTAATTTTTTTTCATGTTTATTTATTTTTGAGAGAGAGACAGAGCATTAGTGGGGGAGGGGCAGAGAGACAGGGAGACACAGAATCTGAAGCAGGCTCCCGGCTCTGAGCTGTCAGCACAGAACCTGATGCAAGGCTCGAACTCACAAACAGATCGTGACCTGAGCCGAAGTTGGATGCTTATCTGACTGAGCCACCCAGGCGCCCCAAGAGTGAGAAAGAATCTTAAGCAGGCTCCACACCCAACGCAGAATCCAACACAGGGCTCAATCTCACGGCTTGAGATCATAACCTGAGCTGAAATCAAGAGCTGGACACCTAACTGACTGAGCCAGGTGCCTCAGGAAGTAAAATTTAAAAGAAATCTTAGAAACATATATTCTAAAGATACAAAGTAGTTTTACATAAAAGACTTAAAAATAATTATGTGGTAAGCAACATGGGAAGAATTAAAATATTAATTTCCATTTAAATTAATAAGTAAAATTTCAGAAAAAAATTAGAAAATGTAAATATGGTTACAGAACTGGCAGTAACCAGTTCTTCAAAGAAAAGAGGTTTAATCAACCATCAGGAAGACAGTAAACGGGGCCAAAGTCACTCCCAAATCCTAACTAATGACCAACGCTTACTGTAGACACTTTACCTAAGAAAACACACATAAAAAAAGCTCTAGCAATTTTAAGCCTATGAACTTACACTACCACACAATAAAAATAGATTATTATCTAGACAACTCAAAGGAGCCACATAATTTTCAAATGAAGTAGCAAAGGAATCATAAAAATATTTGGAATTTCTAGAAGAATCTCAGATGTGTTTGTTTCTATGAAGAACACACAGAAAATCATGCAAGAGATCCACTACTAGGTATTTACCCAAAGGATACAAAAAAAAAAAAAAAAAGATTCAAAGGGAGACATGTTTATAGCTGCATTACCAACAATAGCCAAATTATGGAAAAAGCCCAAATGTCCATCGACTGACAAATGGATAAAGAAGATGTGGTGTGTATGTGTATATACATATAAAAGAATATTACTAAGCCATCAAAAAGAATGATATCTTGCCATTTGCAATGATGTGGATAGAGCTAGAGTGTATTATGCTAAGTGAAATAAGTCAGTCAGAGAGGGAAAAGTACTGTATGATTTCAGTCATATGTGGAATTAAAAAACAAAAACAAAATAGTCGAACATAGAGGGGGAAAAAAAGGCAAACCAAGAAACAGACTCTTAACCCTAGGAAACAAATTGAGAGTTGTTGGTGGGGAGGTTGAGGAGCGGGTTAAATGGGAGATGCGTTAAATGGGAGGGCGCTTGTTGTGATGAGCACTGTTCTATGTAAGTGATGGATCTCTGAATTTTACTTCTGAAACTAATATTACACTCTATATTAACTGACTGGAATTTAAATAAAATCTTGAAACTAAAGAGAAAAAGAGAAAAAAAAGAAGTAAAAGAGAAAATTTAAATGGTTTTTAGGGGAGAAACAAGATAGTCTTTCATATGTAGAGTCAACCAGAAGTTAACATAAAAAATTAAGGTTTCATGGAAAAATTTACATTAAAGGATACAGCAGCATGCTAAGAAATTCAAAACAAATCAAACAAAACCTTTTCGAGTAAGGAGGCTGTGTTGCACACTGAAGCGCTTACACTTTCCCTCACTCAGGCCGGAACCTGTATTGACTCTGTTTTGTCATGGTGATGCTGTTTGTGTTGCAAACACAAGGCTAAAGCATTTTGTTTTATTGGTTTTTATTCCTTTCTTGGCAATAAGAAATGTATTTCCCTTGCCATATACTAACAGTTCAGATATGTCTTGCTATAAAGTTTACTGACCCATTAATATATCCTCAGAAATTCTCTTCCAGCCCTTGCTTGCAATGATTAAACACTTTGTATGTTTTGAATGAAGTCCCAGGAAAATTAATTTACTTAGCAACATGTAAATGCTATGGTGGAGAAAAGTTCATTTTCCACATTCTTCGCCCTTGCCCCCAAGATATGAATGCAAAAGAGAGAGGGGCAAGGAGAGCTAGGGTCCTCCAGCTGCCCAACCTCTCTGTGCTACTTCAATTTCCCAAGAATTCCTACAGCTTCCTTGCTTAGCCTGGATATAGAGAGGGTGAAGAGACTATATCCAGTTAAAAAATACATTTAATAACATGATCAGAAAACAGATCTCATCGGATTTACTTAGGATATAAAGCAAAACTTTGATTTTACTTTCCTTTAGTGGTTCATTCCCAAGATATGGTAGACTTTGGGGAAAGAACAGCTTCCATAGCAACCATGAAGAAAAGATGATGCAACTAGTTCAGGGAAACTTTTATCTAATTGATGAAGACTCCGAATACATTTTACAGCGAGTAAGGATTCCACATTTTCTTCTTGGAAGAAAATAAACAGCAAAACCAAAGGACTATTGAAAATTCTGACCTATTTTGCATGTGAAGGTGGCCATATTAAGGGGAGGGGTGGAACCTGACAAGCTTGGCTTATTTTTACTGTAGCTCTTTGTGCTGTCTTTAAAAAAGACAGAGTGCATTAGAATGTAAGTTGAAAACTTCTCAATCATTTTCTGTTCTTTCGACCTGATTTTTAACAAGTTCAAGAGAACACAAATTGTTTTAAATCGAATTAAAATAAATTATATATTTGGCTCATGGCCAGGATTGGCACAATCCTCATCTTTGTTGGATGACGGAGCAAGATCTAAGAGATCATTCATGTAGAGATAAATTTAGGTTTTGCAACTGGATCAAAATACACTCATGTAAGTATAAAATGAGACAGAGATGCTTTAGCAGTGGAGGAAAGGAAAAATATACCACTGAATTCAACTCACATCCCTGTCTACACCCTTGCTAAGGGAAGATTGTCTTAGATTGTGTTGATATTATATTATCCTGGTGTCTGAACACAAGGGTTGGCTGTGGTCCTCACTCTGTGTGGTTTGATCTTTATGGAGCACTGCATTCTATTCTAAGCACCACATGCAGCAGAGAAGCTGAGAAATTAAAATGTGCACAGGAGGCTTGGGTAGGTTTAGAAACCACAGATGACAAGGCGTTGTCCTGGAGTTTTGGGCAACTGTCAAATGGAAGACTGAGATATAGTGTTTGACAGACTGAAGAAGTTCCTAGACTCTTGAAGAGTCCTCAGCAAGGCGTGAGTGTGGGGTGGACCGTTCGCCTGGCCATCCTACCTTTCTCTTTAATCTCCTGAAGCAATGGATATAATGTAAGCTGCATTATTGGCCTCAGGGAGGCCTCGTTAAAGTCGAATGACACATTTTCAGATTAGAAAATCAGAGGAAAAGTGTCTAACATAAGTTTGATGTTGGTCTCCAATTATTCTGGGCTAATAAAACTTTTTAAAAGTAGACTATAAGTAGTTTTCTGATCACTGATGTACATCTTCCCCTTGTTCTAAGTGGATGAGATTCTGAGAGAGAAAGACACAGTTTTAGTCATATTGAACACAAGAAGCCACTCAGGTTCGAAGAGATCAGCTGACTTGACCCAGTGCACCCTTATTAGGGGGTGATGAAGGAAATAAGGAGGGGGTATGGGTGGGATAATTTAGGCTCCTTTCCAGATTTCTTCCCTGTGTTTTTCCATGAAGGTGATATTCAAGGGCAAGAGTCTACCAGCTTCCCATGAGTGGCCTTTGGCTGTGACCTCAACGCCAAGAGTAGGCAGCCAAACATGCATCGTCCTGTACTCAAAATGGAATGCATTTTGCATCTCTTTTGAAAAGAATTGTGAACACACAATTTCTGCGGTGTGACAAAGGAAAGAGCACAGTCTGTTTTGGCATATCCATGTGTAAACTCTGCCTCTGCCAGTCACTAGCATCATGAACATGGATTGAGCTTCAATTTTCCTCCTATATGAAATGAAATAATGGTAGTCGGCTTGAAGACTTATTAAAGGAAGTACGTAAGTCAAAAATGCGAACGCTTATTGTACACTTACCAAGGCGCTCAATGAGACTCTGCTAAATACTTTGCATGAATTCTCTCATGCTATCCTCACAGCAGTTTACAAGGTAGGTGTTACTATTATTATTCCTGTTTCACAGATGAAGAAAAGTAACTTTCCCAGGGTCAGAGGAGAATGTGCATCTAGTCTTGGGTTAGAATCACAAAGTGTATACCTCCCCAAATGAGTGGCTGATCACTTCTTCTCCAATTTGCCTCATCTCCTCCCTCCTGCATCATTACACCAGGTGTGTGGTGTGTTCACCTGGTGAACTCAAGCAAAGTTCCCTGAAGTGAGAGTTCTTGGACATTTATTCTGGAACCATCTCTGCTATCAGTCGTGGAACCTTGAGAAAGCTGCTTCTCTTTTCTAGGTTTCTGTTTTCTCATTTCTGTATTGATGGATTTCTGCAGACTCTTCGAAAATTATGGCTTCAGATCTGATCTTTTGCATTGGTCTGTACCTCACTTTTGTTTCCTTGGCCACAACATGCAACTAAGTCATATCACCCCTGATGCTTTCCCAGTTACTGGTACGGTTTTTCTGTGTCCAATATTTGAAGGTATGTCCAGCAAATCTGTTGCGACTCCTCTGCTCTTCTTCTAGTGGAAACCAGAACCACTCAATGGCTGGTGAAAACTACACGAGGGTCACAGAGTTCATTTTGGCAGGTTTGAATTACAACCCCCGATTGCAGGTCTTCCTCTTCCTGCTCTTCCTGAGTTTCTACATCGTCAATCTAACCGGAAACTTGGGTATGATTATTCTGATTCGGATAGATCCCCGCCTTCACACACCCATGTACTTTTTCCTCAGCCACTTGTCCTTTGTGGACATGTGCTTCTCCTCTGTGGTGAGCCCCAAGATGCTCACTGATTTCTTTGCGAAGACAAAAGCCATCTCTTTCTTGGGCTGTGCTTTGCAGCAGTGGTTTTTTGGGTTCTTTGTGGCAGCAGAGTGTTTTCTCCTGGCGTCCATGGCCTATGACCGCTATGTGGCCATCTGCAACCCATTACTGTATTCTGTGGCCATGTCCCGGAGGCTCTGTATCCAGCTGGTGGTTGGTCCCTATGTCATCGGGTTCATGAACACCATGACCCATACAACAAATGCATTTCGTCTTCCTTTTTGTGGCCCCAATGTCATTAACCATTTCTTCTGTGATATATCCCCCCTGCTTTCCCTCGTATGTGCTGACACAAGGCTTACAAAGTTGGTCGTTTTTGTCGTGGCTGGAGCTGTGGGAGTCTTCAGTGGTCTGACTATCCTGATTTCCTACATTTGCATCCTCGTTGCCATCATGAAGATCCACTCTGCGGATGGGAGGTGCAAAGCTTTTTCTACCTTCTCTTCTCACCTGACGGCTGTCTCCATCTTGTATGGAACTCTTTTCTTTATTTATGTACGGCCCAGTGCAAGTTTCTCACTGGATCTCAATAAAGTGGTGTCAGTGTTTTACACAGCAGTGATCCCCATGTTGAACCCACTTATCTACAGCTTGAGGAACAAGGAGGTCAAAGATGCCGTCCGCAGGACTGTTACTAAGAGGAAGTTTTGTATGGCTTAAATACTTATGCAGTCAGGAAATTGGGAGAGAATTCTAAGAAGACAGACTAAGTGTGTGGACTCCTAAGATTCCAAGCCATTTGTGAGTGTTGGAGGCTTGTTGGCATCCATTTATCCACTCATCTATCTACTTATTCATTTATTCATTAAGCCCTGTATGTGAATTTTTCTCTGTAATATACCAATATTATAGTTCACACCTACAGCCCATTTAATTGTGCTTCTCTCTGATACCTCATAAGGACATAATATATTGGACATAATAAGTCCAATTATTTTCAAAAAGAGATTTATTGTTTAATTTCAATTATTTTTTCATTATTATTCTCCTGTTATATTTTCTCTTTCTGCTGAGTCCTTGACATTGGAATTTTAAAATGCAGTGCTTTGGATTTTGCACTCATATCTAGCTCCCATCAATAGGAATCTATAAAAAAGGATGTGGAATTTTATGCTTAACCTCATAATATACTAGTTTTTTTGGAGTGACCTTGATAAAAAGAACTACATATATCTCCGGGACTGGAGATAGAATTGTGTTCAACTCTGACAGGTGGGTGGTTCACAGGGACTGTTTATAAGAATAGAGACTTGTGCTCATCTTTAATGCACTTACATCAAAAACAAGCAAACAAACAAACAACAAACAAACAAAAAAAACTTCTGGCAGAAGGTGTTAAGACTATATTTTCTTAGAACTAAATTTTCTGGAAGGCGTTGAGAAGATTATTACCTGTACTTTTGCAGGTTGGGATTTGGGTGTGCATATGATGCTGCCGTTTAAACTCTGGTAATGAAGTTTATTACCTAGCTACAAATGTACAGAGAAATGCCGTAGTTGAAGTTAGGCCTTCAGTCTAGATCTACCTGTTTCTAGTAAGGTCAGTAGGTTTGTAGCATCAAAAGAGGGTTCATACATGCAGCTCAATTTGATGGTTGTGACTCAAGGGCAAGATGAGTGCTGGGCGGCCTTCCAGTCTGAGCACTGTGATGTACCATCACCACATATGGGGAATGGGCACCCACGCCAGGGTCTCCATGTCCTCTCATAGACCCGACAAGGTGACTCAATTCTATCTTATCTTTCTTGATATAACTTTATCTCTTGACTTTAAAATGAAGACACAAAAAGCAGAGAGTTTCACAGAGGAAATGGATCAATGTTCCTAGATGACTTATAATATCATGGTTAAATCCTTGTAGAAACGTTCTCAGAATTTTAAGGAACTCCTGAATCCACCTATTTGTCTAAAATTAATTTAGCAAAGTTGATTAAGAAGCTTTTAATGAAAGTCATGGTCTGTCTCCTGGTTATATAGATAGATAAATGTTCTAAAATTTGAGTACTTTTCTACATACAAAGTGTTATGGGTTATTTTCTATTGATTATCCTTTTGAAGTACAATCTCTAAAAATAGACAATTGATCAGTGAGTGCCCGTACAATCATAGCATGCTTTGTAGCTAATAATTTATCCTAACCAGATTACTGGCTCAGGAAAAATATCTTTTACTATCTTACGCTTTGCAAAAGCCCAAAATGTGACTTGCTAGCAAATTTATTTATGGTAGATTCATTTAAAATTCAAGAAGTTTGTTTTAGAGTGAGTTTCCTGGATGGGATAAGATTTCTCCAGGAAACTTCACTGGAGATGGTAGAGAAGCAACATGATGTAACAACAACAACAGAAAAGGTTAGAATTGGAAAATGTCATGCCTTCACTTATTTGACAAATAATTATTGGACTTCTGTGTGCCAGGCACTGAGCCTGGTGCTGCATACAAGAATGAGGAAAACAAACAGCATTCCAGATGTATTCAGTTGATAGGATAGCAGATCTAATATGTTCTTTTGTCTATTATCCTTTTGATATCTCAGTCAAGTCCGTAATGAGGTACACAGAAGTAATGACAATATCCACCTTATCTTAGATTATCATGAAGATTAAAGGATGCTTGTAGAATCACTTCATAAACTATAAACATATTTTGCTGCCTCCCAATAAAAAATGTTCAGTGAAAACGGCAGAATTCTGGAACCCGCGTGTTACTGGAAGTGTGCCAGATCCTTTAGTATTGGCTCCTTTGCAGGACCTTACGATGCAATACTGAGAGGGGATACCGAGGCAGATGGGACAGTTACCTTAATTCTAATGCTAGACTTAAGTTTTGTG
Source organism: Paguma larvata (assembly GCA_030068075.1). NCBI lineage: Eukaryota > Metazoa > Chordata > Mammalia > Carnivora > Viverridae > Paguma > Paguma larvata. Next base: position 99,238,642 of record CM057831.1, on the reverse strand, counting down.
ATTTGAGGGGATGACTTTTAATTCTACCTAAAATTTAAGGTTAATAATGCCTAAATTACTGAGGATTTATAAACAGTTTCTTGAAGGGGCTGAAGTTCACAGGGTATAAGTAGGAAGCAACTTCATTATTTTTTGTGATTGCCCCTTCAAACTCTTGCTGTGTCATCTCAGACCTTCCTCCCACTCAGTAACATCACAGACAGATCTGGTAGCTTTTCCTTGGAAGTAAGAAACAAAAGATTTCCTTTATTCCCCAAGTATTAGAAAATCAAGTGCACTGTAACACCAGACTACATGCCCTTTCTCAAATTACAACATCCTCCCTCCCCTGTCTCAGGTAGGTGCTAAAGTCTTAGAGTGGTCAAAGGGGTCAAAGCCAAGGCACTACTGCTGGCTCCCTCTCCCCACACTGCATCTGCCGTGTGTGGCCAGTCTGGGATCAAAGTCAGGATGCAAAGAGGAGGAGAAAGAGTGCAGAAAGAGTTGGCTGGAACAGCTGAAATTGGGTGACAGATCCATGATTGTTGGCTCTGTCTTTTGGGGATTTTTTTGTGAGTTCCTCAGAGTGAGAGTGTCCCTTAGCCCCACTAACCCTGACCCATGAATTTCATCTGTCAGTCCTTTGGGAAGCCAGCTCCCTCTCCGGCTGGACACTTTGGCTCCTCCAGCAGTTCCTTGGTTTCTGTTCTTGAGTCTAAGATGATCTCACCCTGTCAAGAGGATGAATTGAGGGAGTTCTGTTTTAAGATGACCCAGAATCTTCCCTCTTCCGTGTGGCCCATGTCTGGCTCCAGGAAACACAGACACTCCAAACTCTGGAAGAGTTGCCTTTGTCACTTGGCTTGGTAAAGACAGAAGAGTGCACATTGACCATTCTCTTTGCAGAAATCCTCCCCAAATTGTCCTTACCTCTTGCCCCAACTGCCTCTCCTCTAAGTTTAGGGAGATTAGAGGAAAATGATGCAATCTGGTAACGCTGGAGGATCTGGGATCCAGCGGGAATGTTCCCACCCCTTTAGCAAGAAGATGTCCACACACTCTGCCTTAAATTTTTTTTAAAAAAATTTAATGTTTATTTATTTTTTTGAGAGAGAAAGAGTGCAAGTTGGGGAGGGGCAGAGAGAGAGGGAGACACAGAATCTGAAGCAGGCTCCAGCATCTGAGCTGTCAGCACAGAGCCCAAAGAAGAGCTCAAATTTGTGAACCTCAAGATCATGACCTGAATCGAAGTTGGCCACTTAACCAACTGAGCCACCCAGGCACTGCAACTCTGGGTTAAAACTCAGCAAGTTCAGGGGTGCCTGAGTGGCTGAGCCTGTTAAGTGTTTAAATCATGATTTTGGCTCAAGTCATGATCTCATGGTTCCTGAGTTCAAGCCCTGCATCAGGCTCTGCACTGACAGCTTGGAGCCTGCTTAGGATTCTCTCTCTTCCTTTCTTTCTGTCCCTTGCTGCTCATGAGCACTTTCTCTCTCTTTCTCAAAATAAATAAATAAACATTAAAAAAAAAACTCAACAAATTCAGCCACCTTAGCTTGTCTTTCATTACAGGACCTCTGCTAAAACTCTGAGACAACATTTAGCACCCTGCTATAATTTAAATCAGATAATAAAAATTAGGTGGCTAGTTTTGTGCCTTGCTATAACAAATGCTCAATAAATACAGAGTATATCACTATTGTGACATTGACTGAGGTAGTTTTTCAGCTGTGACAATCCCTAAGTATTACTGCCTGTAAAGAAACTTCTTTTTTATTACTAGGCATCCCATCATTAGTACTTAAAAAAGTATCTCGCAATCTTTTTTGTTTACTGTGTGATTTCCTATTAACTGAGAAAATGTACACAATAACAATTATGGTTTATATTTGCACAGTAATTAGTTAAAGAATAAAGGCCTTTATTTTTGCTTTGATTAATTAATGAAACCCTTAGAAATAACAGTTTAAGTTAATGTACCCACAACCTTCACATCAGAACTTAAGTAACATTTGTATCCTGTTCTTTATAATACTCCCAGTTGATAGAGAAAAAATGAGAGGCATGAACATTCTTTTCTCAGGTGTGTCTTGGATTAGGAGATGAGGATAGGAAAACCAGGTCCCTAATGAATTATCTATGTGATTTAGACTCTCAAAGACTAAGAACAAACTGAGGGTGAGGGGGGTGAGGGAGGGGGGAGAGGGGGTGACGGGCATTAAAAAGGGCACATGTTGGGATGAAACTGGGTGTTATATGTAAACCAATTTGAAAATAAACTATTATAAAATAAAAAATAAATTTTTTTAATGTTTATTTCATTTTGAGACAGAGAGAGACAGAGCATGATTGGGGGAAGGGCAGAGAGAGAGGGAGACACAGAATGTGAAGCAGGCTCCAGGCTCTGAGCTGTCAGCATAGAGCCCCGACGCGGGGCTTGAACTCACAGACTGCTAGATCATGACCTGAGCCAAAGTCGGACGCTCAACTGACTGAACCACCCGGGCGCCCCTGATTTTAACTTTAAATCTGCTCTTCTATGTAAACTGAGGATAATTATCCTAAGGTATTATTTTTAAGATTTTTGGGGGGGGGATTGTGAGAAAATGTTTCAGAATTAGGTGCTTGATAAAAGATTCTTTTGAAACAAAAAAAAAAAATACCATAATGAAACCTCAATTAGGATGAGACACTCTGAAATGTTAATGTGTCATTAAGCACTTTCTCCATCCTCTGGAATATGACAATCAGTGAATTCATGGGTCTGTACTGTTATCGTCACTGCTTTATGTTTCACTCATGGCCATCCTAGAGACCTACATCTCCATGTGTGATTTTCCTCCTCCTCCCCCTCCTCCTCCTCCTCCTCCTTCTTCTTGTTTGTTTGTTTGTTTGTTTGTTTCTTATGGATGCCTTCTTGTCACACATGCTTCTTGTCACATACGCCCACTAGGCTTTAACAGCATGCAGTCAGCCAAGTGAGACAGTCACTGCTTAACCATTGCAAGGGCTGTGTCTACTGATACCAGGAAGCCAGCGAACTACGGGGAGTACACTGATTTATAGACAGGACTCCATGGTAGCTGATTCCTTAGTTTACAATTATATCCTCCTTATGATAGCTCAACCGTCTTTGTGCTTTGCCCCCTTGTGTGCCTGGGATGGAGGGAGAGGAAGATACCATTAGTACCAATGGATTTTCCCAAGGTAGCATGCCCCACACATCCCAGATTGTGTGAGTATTTAATTGATATAGAAAAACAGTCATAAAAAATTAATCGGGGAAGACTGTATCTTATATGCTTCCTATGCCCTCCCCGTGATGATTTTGAAAATGTTCATAGATCACAGAAATCTGATATTAAAGGAACTTGTTTATATTTGATGAAGTCAGTGTTTTCCAAACTCATTCGGCAATGAGACCCTTTGTAAAGAATTCTTGCCTAACGTTCAGTAGAAACGTTCAGTGTCCCAGGGTGCAGTTTGAAACACACTGTCTTGTAGGGAAAGAAAGGACATGATCGGGATGCAAATATTTCCTTTCACCTGAGATAGAATTAATTGAGCTTGGAGAAATGACAGAGCTTGGCCAGTATGCTCCAGTTATGTCTTCCAAATGTTTCTTAGTTTCTTAGTGGAGAGGAATGAGAAGGACATGAAGAAGGAATATTTTGAGGGTTCAATCTTTGCTTTGGAAAATGAGTTGGAGCATGACTGGCAGACATAAGCATAACACCAGTAAACCATGTTGAAACATATGGGGTAATAGTGCATTTTCTAACCTTAAAATGGGTGTAAAAAATGATGGATTTGAATACCTCTTAGGTCAAAGAATTAAAAGTCCATTTTAAAAGGGGTGAAGTATTTATAGGAAATACATACTCGGTACTTTTCTTATTAAGTATTTTTGTAAAGAGCTTATAGATGTATGGGAAAAGGTTCTGAATGGAATATCAGAAGGAGAGATCTTAATGAGAGATTGGAAAGTGACTCAGCATGAAGAGTATAAAATGGACATTAGGGGGAAGTCTGGGTGGTTCAGTCGGTTAAGCATCTGACTTCGGCTCCGGTCATGATCTCATGGTTTGTGGGTTTGAGCCCTGCATTGGTCTCTGGGCTGACAGCTCAGAGCCTGGAGCCTCTTTGGATTCTGTGTTTTCCTCTCTCTCTGCCCCTATCCCACTCGTTCTCCGTCTCTCTCTCACTCTCAAATATAAATAAACATTAAAAAAATTAATAACATAAAAAATGGACATTAGAAAAAAATTGTTAGCTATTGAATTAAAGGTTTTATTTTTATAAATGGCAAGAGAAATTTCAAACTATTAATCAAGTAACTCTAAAATGTTCCTATAATATGACTTTGAATGACAGATACAGGATTGCTGTTTCTTTCTCTTGAGGGATTATTTCATGGGGTCTTCAGAGTAACCCAGTAATTCCAGTGTAGATAATTAATCCTAAGGAAATAATCCAAAATTCAGGGTTGTGGTAGCACCTTTTATTCAGAGACGTGTTTGTCGTGTATGTACACAACCTAAGTATCCCCTGGTTTCCTTAGCTAGTAGCTAAAAATGGCATTCTCTTTCAAGCCAGATTGTGACAGACTCAAATTCTCATCCTTACTGGCTGCAGAAAATGTAGAGTGATTCCAGCGTGTCTTCTCTATGTGGCTCAGAGCGTCCCCAGGGAGGGGAGCGCACCTGCTGCTGCCCTCCTGCCTTCACAGCTGCCTCAGGCTGCCTGGGTTCCACCCACACCTTCCAATTTCCATTGCGCTCCAAGCCTCTTCTTCTGCTTCCCACTTGGGGCTGCTCTTCCAAGACTGCCCTGTTTCCTCCCAAACTTTCAAACAGACTCGTGTTATTCTAAGTAACCCTCAGCATAGTTGAGGCCAGGCTACAACTATGAATGAGACTTTATTAAAGAGTGGAAGTAATGAGTGTGATTCTGAGGATGACTTAGGGCTACAACATGGATGCCTTGAGTCTGCAGATGACTTGCTTTGTGGACTCTGGCAAGGCAGAGCCATATTTATTTTTGAGAGAGAGAGAGAGAGAGAGAATCCAAAGCAGGCCGCAGGCTCTGAGCTGCCAGCACAGAGCCCAACGCAGGGTTGAACTCAGGTTGTTTACAGCAGAGGTGAGGCACCACCCTGTTTACTTAAACTGGTCTAGGGGACAAGAAAGAGCTTGCTACCTCAGGGTCAACATGGAACCTTTCTTTTGTTAATTTTAATTAGTTCCACTCTGGACAACTTTGCCCCTCAGTGGTCTATAGCCCTATTTACTTGTTTACCTCATTTGCTCCTTCCTTCCTGTGAAAGCAACTTTCTGCTATAGTACTAAGTTGGGGGTGCTTCTGCCCTGAATACTTAATCTTCTTTACCTCATATACTTTTGTTCTATACTGGGGCCTCTGCTCCGCCCTCTCCATATGGGGGCCTTTGCCCCGCACTCTCTATACTTATTTACCTAATCTGTTTTACCCAAACTTAGGTGTGAGCATTCCATGACTTTCTAATTCTTTAACCCTTGTTACCCATGAGTGCAAGCCCAGGGAATTCCTAAGCTTATTCCCCACAGGTCAGAGGATAAAACTGCAGGGAGATAGGATAGCAATCAATGACATGATAATGCTGGAAAGTGACTTTCCTGCCCTGCATCGATATACGAAAGAATTGCCCATCCCCAGGGTCAGCCCTTCTTTGCTGCCTCTTCTGCGACAGGCCCTGGGAACTGACTTTCAGAGTTGAGCGGCAATCATCACTTGGGAAGTTTTCTTATTTACAATTGCCTTGATTAATTAGCTCCTCTGAAACTTGTTTAGGAGTGAAATAAATACTTTCCTTCAAGTTCAGTAATTGACGATCTCTGAGCGCCCAATCAATCCTAATAATGCCCAAGACGTCTTGTTAGAAAGTCACAAAATTGGATCTTGAAGCCTCAGTCTCACACCGGCAAGAAGAATTTAAGTTAGTATTTTGCTGCAATAGTTTCTCTGAAGAGTTAATCACTGATTTCCCAGGCTTCAAGCTCACATAAAGTTTTTTCGAGTCACAGAGGTGTTAGAAGTGAAAACTACCTTAGACATAACCTGGGCTGAGCCCTTTCTTTGTCAAGTGAGGAAACTGATCTCCTCAAGGTCGTGGAGTTAGAGACACAACTCTGTCAAGAATTTGATCCTCTGATATTTAGAGCAATTATTCCTTGTAGGGGACCATGATTCTTGCTCCTGAAAAAGGAAGGAAAGGAAGAAGGAGGTCAGGGGAGAAAGAAGATATTGAAGAAAGAAAAGAAAACTCAAATAGCTATCACACTGGGAGGGAGTAGTAAACATTTTATGATCAACTCATGACTATTTCCAAAGGATCTTCCATTAAAAAAAAAAGAAAATTATGTTCTTTTGGAATTTTAGAAACTCATGATAGAGCAATAAAAGAGAGTTTTTTGAAAGGGAGTCAACACTTCCTTGTACTTCCTGATGAAGCCAACAAAGGGAAGGAAATAATTTTGAACTCCAAGGAAATAATGACATTTGCTTGCCTTTACCTCAACTCTGTTCTCCTTTTTTTTTAAACTGGATCTTTCTTGCGAGAAATATTTGATTGATATAACTCTCTTGAATAGATATAGTTATGGAAATATATTTTATGTGTTTTTTATATATGTAAACTTTGAACACACACACGATACAGCAAATATATGACATAACAAACATGATACTAGCCTGGGGAGGGTGAGTCCTAGAGCCATGAGACAACAAGTGTAAATGGATATTACAGTGCTGAGGTTTTAGACAAAAGTGAGAGAGTGTCAATAAAAAGGCAAATGGAATTATGCAAAAGAGCCTTAAGGGACCCTGGTCTTAGAGCATATGCATTCATCCTCTCAAAATAGAACACAGACATAAATGTAAGACCTGGAACTGTAAAAACTCCTAGAAGAAAAAAAATAGAGAAAATGTTCCTTGACATTGGTCTTAGGAATAATTTTTTGGATATGACATCAAAAGCATAGAAAATAAAACAAAAAAAGGAACAGGTGAGACTACATCAAAATAAAAAGCTCTTGTGCAGCAACTTAAACAATAAATACACTGAAAAGGCAACCCATTTATTGGGAAGAAGTATTTGCAAACCACAGATCTGATGAGGTTGACAAACAAATTATATAAGGAACTCAACTCAATGGCAAACCAAACCAAGCAACAACAACAACAAAATTTAAAAATAGGCAAAGACCATTCATAGATATTTTTTCCAAAGAACAAATGGCCAATAGGGTTATAAAAAGATACGCAACACCACTAATCATCGGAGAAATGCAAATCAAAGAGGTGCTCTCACCGCGCACCTGTTATGATAGTTACTATCAAAAAGACAAAAGATAACAAGTGTCGGCAAGGATGTGGAGAACGAAGGACTCCTGTGCACTTTGGGTGGGAATGTTAATGGTTATAAGAATTATGGAAAAAAGTATGGAAGTTCCTCTAAAAGTAGAACTACCATATGATCCAGCAATCCCACTTCTGGGTATATATTCATAGAAAATGTCGTGAGGGGCCACAGTCATGGGCAGAGTGAGGAGGTATGGGAAAGTATAGAATTTTCCATGTTTTGCTATGTGCCTGGTTGTAAGCAGCCCACTGGTTAGTTAGGTCTTATGGCTATTTGGATCGCTTAATGTAGCCTATTTGCATTCAGCTTGGGGTTCACAGTGGGCCCTTTTGCTTTGCTCAGGTTTCCATTGCTCAAGCCCGTTGCCTAAAAGTGGCCTCTACATTCCCCTTTGACAGCTCGACAATGACAAATCTTTGGCATTTGGGTGGAAGTAGCTTCTGTAGCTTCTCCCTGCTGAATGAGAGGTGCAGAAATGTCCCTACCTATGAGTTAACATTGGTCAGTTAGGGAGTTTGTAGATAGGAGTTATGAAAGGCTGAGGCAGCTGAATCCAGCGCAGACAACATGCATTACTCTCCCTGAGTAGAAAGGATCGCCTATTGGCTAGAAGATATGGCAGTGGAAGAGTTTCAGCACCAGGCAGACAGACATCAGAAAAAACAACAAAATAAAATTATTATCATAATATATGATATATAATATTATTACAATATAATATGATGAGCAAATGAAGCCCACCCTGCAGCATTATTCACAATAGCCAAGACTTGAAAATAATCTAAGTGTCCATTGATGGATGAATGCATGAAGAAATAGTGTCCATCAATGAATGAATGCATTAGAAATAGTGATCCTATCCATTTAGTTTTAAAAATGAAGGAGATACTGTCATTCGTGAGAGCATGGATGAATCTGGAGGATATTATGCTAAGTGAAACAAGCCGGACATAGAAAGACAAATAGTGCATGATTTTACATATATGTGGGATCGGACTTATATATGGAATCTAAAAAAGTCAGGTTCATAGGTTAAAGGTTCAGGGATGTTGGGGAAAATGGAGAGATATTGGTCAAAGAGTACAATGTTTCACTTACGTAAGAGAAGTGAGTTCCAGAAATCTAGTGTACAGGATGGTGACTATAGTTGTGATACTGTATTGTATACTGGAAATTTACAAAGAGGATAGTTCTCCGATGCTCTCACTAAACACACAAAAATGATAACCTTGTTAGGAGATGGATATGTTACTTAGCTTGATTGTAGTTATCATTTCTCTGTGTATGTGTATACCAAACATCATGTTGTACATTTAAATATACAAAATTTTTATTAAAAATCAAATTAAAAAGGTGAGGGAAGTTTTATTTTCTCATTTTACAAATCATAAAAAATGCAAGTACTTTCCCATATATATTTAACAATGGTTATACTATTTATTGTTTGGTTTTATGCTTTTTATTGAAAAATAATATATGTTCATGGTTAATATTCCAATAAGGCATACGAATGAATCCACAATAAGAAGTGACCACCACCTAGACCTGCAGTTTCCTTCTTTATATGGATCAATATTAATAGTTCTGGGTTGTCTTCCAGAAAGTTTTTAATCCATTTATAAGGATACACACGTGTTTATCTTTGCATACACAGGCAAATGGAAAGATATTGTACACATTGTTCTGTGCATTGCTTTTTTTAAATCTAAAGAACAACTCAGAGGTTATTATGTTTTAGTATATTAATTAATTAGTTAACTAACCCCGCAAATATTTATCAAGTACTCATTCGGTAGGTGCTATGTAGAGGGCTATGCCAGGGCAGGGACATAGTATATCAGTGAGTAAAAACAGATATAGATCCAGCTTTCTTGGGGTTACGGTTTAGGGAAGAGACAGAGAAATATACAGCCACAAATATATGTAAATTTGATAGCATAATAAGTGCTATAGAGTAGGGAGTTTTGGTCATGGATACTTTGAAAGGTGCAGATTCTACAATAGTTTTTAGAGCAGCAGATCCTGGTTAATAGAATGTGCTTCTTGTTGAACAGATGTACGGATACACTCAGAGGTGGTATTGCTTGTATCCAGCACAAGGTATCAAAATTCTCCCAGCTAAGCTGAAGTTGGAATGTATTTTTTGGCTGTCCACATATGGGTAAATATTTATATGAAAGGGAAATTTTTTAAAATATTCATTAAAAATGTCATTAATTACATTTCCTGTATTTGTAAGTCCTGGAAAAATAATTTTTAATTCTTTTTTATTTCTATGATATATGTAATATATCAATGCATGCCTCTTACTAAAAAGAATCCAACATTGAAGTGCACCTGGGCGGCTCGGTTGGTTAAGCATCCGACTTCAGTTTAAGTCACGATCTCACAGTTCATGTGTTTGAGCCCCATGTCAAGCTCTGTGCTGACAGTAGAGAGCCTGCTTCAGATTCTGTGTCTCCCTCTCTCTGCCCCTCCCCTGCTCACCCTCTGTCTCTCTGTTCTCTCTGTCTCTCAAAAATAAATAAACATCAAAAAAATTTTAAAAAGAATCCAACATTGAAGAAGTCAGAGGAAAAATAAAAACTCCCTCAACCTTCCACTTCATATTTAACTCCCTTAAAATTCAAGTTTCTTGTCATGAGGTAGCAAGTACCTCCTCCTAACTTTTAAAATAGACTTTGCTGTTTTACGGCAGTTACAAACTTATAGCAGAATTGACTAGAAACTCCAGGACACGACTGCTTTTTGACACACGTTTTTCCCTTTATATTTACCTGCAAAAGATGTTGTATTAAAATATCTGCTGGTTGGGTCACCTGGGTGACCCAGTTGGTTAAGCCTTAGACTCTTGATTTTGACTCAGATCATAGTCTCATGGTTCATGAGTTTGAGCCCTGCATCAAGTTCTGCACTGACAGTGTTTAGCCTGCTTGGGATTCTCTCTCTCCCCGCTCTCTTTCTCTCCTCCCTTACCCTGTTTGCTCTCTCTCTCTCAAAAATAAACTTAATAAAAAATAAAATAAGTATTTGCTTGCAATTACATTTGCCACAATTAAATTATCTTCCATGGAGGTAGGGGCTACATTTTTATTTGCCTTTGATTTTTAACAATTGCAAAGCTAATTAAGTTGCCAGAATTAAAAACATATATGTTTGATTTTTTTACTAAAGTATAGTTGACACACAATGTTATATTTATTTAATTTTGAAATGAATAACAAGACTATTTTAGTCGGGATAGGATAGATTATATTACGTTTCTTGTCCTAAGGACACACCATCTTTGTTCTAATTGATGACTTCAAGAAACCAGGTTCCTTCCCTCTTTTGGTGTCACCATCACCAAGACAGAATAGATGATGTGTATGGGGTTTTATGGACAGAAATAAAAATAGCGTACCTCACTTTTGTTAACGTCCCTTTGTTCAGAATATAGTCATGTGGTCCCGGCTTAACTACAAACCTGCATACCCAGAATGAGGAGATGGGCTCAATGAGCATCTAGCCTGTCTGAATTAGTAGACAGTAAGATCTTTAAGAATTTGGACATCTTATTTTTTTTTTCCTTTTAAGTTAAATTGAGTGGAAGGACAATCCATTCCCTACCAATATTTGCTTATGCTGATGCTGTTATTTACACTCATAATTCCCAATCACTCTGCTCTGATTTGAAATTCCTTCATATGAAAACCAATAACTCTTCATTAGGATGTCTTCTCTTGATATTTTCTCACAGTTTCTACATAAAATATCAATACACATTTTTTTTGCATTTGCCTCCTCCTCTTGGCAAAATTTCATTTTACCTAGGTTTCTTCTTTTTCTGAATACGTTCAAAATGACAGAAATGAGAAATCATTTTAGTATTTGGCTGGCAAACATTTTCAACAGTGAAGTCAGGCAGGTGAGAGTTTTCAGGTAGTTTTAGAGGAAATTTTAATCTAGTTTACTCTTTTTGCCCAAATTCCTTTGATAATCCATTTCAAGAAGCATCAATATCACTCCGGAAGGCTTTCATTTTGAGGGATACAAATCTGAATCCTGTAACCAATGGCTGCGAATCATGGACCCTACCGAGAATCTACTAGACCATATTGAACAAATAAGCACACAAACAAGATTTCCCCTACACGTTTTCAGGGAGAATCTTGGACACCTTGAAGCTCCTCTATGTTCGTAATAAACAATGATCCTAAAATTAGAACTCTTGCTCTAGGAGAGGCAGATAAAGCCATTCAGGTGAAAAAAAAAAAAAAAAAAAAAAAGATGGCTAAGTATTAGAGCTACTAAAACATACAAAGTGCATTGGGACAAGTTCTGATTATACTGATTCTGCCATTAACTATCTTCATGGTCTTGGGTAAATCGTGGAAGTTGTGATAATCACATTAAACGATTGCTTTCCTCTGTAATTGTGACCACCTGAACTAAAAGCACCACAAGGACAAGGAGTCTTTTGACTTTGTTCATGGTTGTATCTCTAATTATTAGTATATAATTGGATAAATGGTCCATGGGCACTTCTCAATAAATATTTGGTCTATGGCTAAATGAGGTGTAAATTATTTCTATTTGACTCGGTTTCCAATATGGTCTAAAATCAAATCCATAAAAATTAAAAAGTGAAAGTTGGCTCAAAATTATTTTTGAGCACTGAGAAAGTTCTCCTTCTACCATTAGACTGGAATGGAGGAAGCAGCTCCTGGTAAAGGGCATTATCAGGGCACACAAATTTAGAAATGTGGCCTTGGACACACACGTGGTTCAAGGAACACTCAATGGAGAAGAGAGACACAGATTCCCTAAAAGATAGATGGGGTTTTATCATTTGTCACCCTCCCTCTCCAGCTTCCTGCCCTGAGAAAGGAAATCATTTTATAAGTACATTGTGCAAAAGAAGAGCTAACCATTCACAAATTCCGAAGGTTTTTATGATTTGATGAAAGCAGATACCAGGCAAATGTCCATGAAATACATGAACATGGGAAACAAAACTAACGTTTTCTAATATATTGTAATAAAGCATTTGATGGAATGGATCTTGAAAAACGAAGACTATGAAATGCTATACAGAATTTCAACTATGTTAAAATTCATACATAAAACCAATAAAAAATTAAATACTGAGAAGTGTATATTTCCAACACTCCATTATGGTTATTCATGGCTCATTCAAAAAGGGTGTTAGTTTCACAAAACCCTTTGGAGATCATCATGGATTTCTTCAAAGGTTTATCTTAATTTGTGTATCTCAATTCTCTTTGGAGCTCTATTAGATCATCATCTATATTGGTTTTCCTTTATTTAATTGCTAGATGGCTACACATCAGATGCTCATGGCTCAATAGATGCATCCACAATAAGAATGTGACAAATTTCTCCTGTGATTGGTTTTAATTATGGCTGCATTATATCCTCAGAGGATAACATGACTCAATAAACCAAACTCTGACCTTCAAATACATTGATTTTTTGGTTGGGCAGGTTAGCTATTATGAAACAGAGTGGTATGTTTGAGTGTTCGGTATTTCTTAAGCGGTTATTTCTTTGAATTTTTTATTGATATTTATTAAAACCTTTATATATGGTATCTCATTTTATCCTCACAATAGTTATATGGGGAAGATAAATTATTTTCATTTTATAAAGAAGAAAACAGGCTTGGTTAGTTTAAATGCTCTGCTCCTGGTCATACAATTAGTGAGTCATAGACCTGGGGTTCACACTTAGGCACTCTCTGTCCTGGGCTTGCTTTTTGACCATTTTAAGTTCACTTAAGTCCTTACCTGGCTCATAGTTGTATCTCTTTCAACATCTAATTCAGTGTTGGATGCACAGGAGGTGCTCAATAGATATATTTCAAATGGATGAATATACTTACAATCTGATGTAGATAAAATTTGCTCTAACCATGTGGCTTTGCTTCTGTCTCTCAATTTCAATTTCTCAAATGCCCTCGGTTTCATCATTTGCAAACTGGCACATTTTATTAAATGGTACTCAACGCGGTTCAGAGATAAAATTCAAGGGCCCTTTACTTATTATCATTATCACCATTATCATTATGGGCTACAAGTAATTCTTGAACATCTGTATGTGCAGACGATTCTATGGTTATTCCTTTCTGCCAAATTCTGTTTGATCTCAAATACATGAATGAAGCTCACAAAAGAAATGGACTTTCCAGGTTAACTGGGCCGGTGATATTCATGAAAAATGATCTCTCCCTTCTTCATTCCAGAAATCTAACTGAGCATCGTGATTGTTCGCTCGGAACCAGAAGAGCCCACGAAGACCTGCTTTTCCTGACATATCCCCAAGGGAAGCTCAGGCTTATATTTTCTCCTCCCATTGTTATCACTGGAAAGAGGATTCCCGTGGTGTGAATAGAAGGTGCTTTTTTTTTCCTAAGGTAATGTGAGAAATTCTGACTTGAGTTGAACTTCAGGAAAGTCATTATTTATATTCATGAAGTAAGTATTGTGTTTAACTAGAGGAAAAGGATCAGGAAATCACTATATGGACCAACTCTCCCCACCCCCTAATTCTTAACAAAATCAAGCCATAACATAATTAGACTTTGTGAAATACAAGGTTTTCTTCCTTATTAATATATTTGACGAAAAAATCTGAAATGTTTCCAAAGGTCTTATCTTTAGTTCATTCTTGGGATGTTTTCATTCTTGGGAACCCTCTGCAGCTATATGTAGTACTGTGTGACCCGCTGTTGTCTCTCTTATCTTGCAGGGAAATTTTTAGCCCTTAAAGTATGTCAAAGTATAGAAAATTAACTTGAGCCAATGTTTTCATGACATTAAAATGTTTCTTTTCCTACATTAGGCAGTGCATGGGATAGGAGCTCTTTAAGAGAAGGAGCACAAATTTGTCTATCATCTATCTATCTATCTGTCTATCTATCTATCTATCTATCTATCTATCTATCTATCAGCTCTCTATCTATGTACTCAGGGACGTACATGTTCACATATGTATATATTCAGATATATGTTTATTTTGTATTTTAATAACTGGAGAGGCAAACAGGAGAGACTGGGGAAGAAAAGTCTCTTGCAATTTTCATTCCAAGATAAAATTCTGCAGTTGAACCCAGCAACTTCCCAGCTTGTATAAAAACCACATATTGAAGAAGGGGAGGTTTCTGCAGGAGAACACATGAAACTCTAAGGAATCAGAGCACAGGTACAATGAGAAGTCCTAGGGAGGTAAAGCAAATTTTTCTGAAGAACAGATTACTGAGGTGAAGAAATTGTGAAATCATAGAGAATGCAATACATGGTTTTGACGTCCAGCTTTTAAAATGCTTAATTACATCTGTGATCTCTTAACAGCCCACTGAACTAAGGAAGGAAGGTGAGACAACAGAGTTTTGCAGCTTATCAGTTTATTTAAAATTGGCAGCAGCAAGATCAGAACTCTGGTCTCTTGGTTCTTGGTCTTAAGCTGCTTCCAAGAATATAGTTTGTGAAAACGACAGCCTTGAATTCTAAGGGAGTTAAAGTGTCACTTATTCCAAGCTTCTTTTGCTTATTATGAAGAGTTTCTACTTTGACAATAATTATAGCATATGCATATATGTGTGTGTTTATTTATGTATTTTAAAGTTGTAAAGTATAATTATTACCATCAAATAGAAGAATTCCAAGAGAACAATTCTTTATTTTTCTAGCTCAGTTTTAAGTCCGTCACCTAGCATATAAGCAAAATTAAGGTTTTTAATTTTTTCCCTCAAGCATAAGAGATTTTTGTTTTTTTGCTTTCAAGGAAATTACAGTAAATGCATTTCCAAGAACATTCCAGAATATGCTTAATGTAATGAAAGTATGCTTCTTCATGTAATTCCCTAGTAAAGACAAAAGGAGTCAAAGACCAGAAGAGTCATATCTTTCACAGGGTGCTCAATCGAAAAGTGCAAGGACAAAAAAGAAACAACTCAATCACCCTCTCCCAAAAAGGAGGAAAAAGTCATTGAAAAATACATGGTGACAGGGGATAAAATGTACAACATAGTGAAAATAGTAAATGGTATTTTAATAGCATTGTATGGTGACAGATGGTAACTACATTTGTGGTGAGCACGACATAATCTATAAATTTGTTGAATCACTATGTTGCACACCTGAAATTAATGTAACATTGTGTGTCAACTATACTCAAAGAAAAAATATGGTGACATGCACTATGTTGTGGCATAATAACTGAACTCCCGAACTATCACTCCTAAAAAGAGTGACATCCACTGTAGCAGGACCATGATTCACAATGAACAATATGTACGCATCAGTTGGGTTTTGCAGTGATCTCAAATGGCAAATGACAGAAGTTGACATACTGAAAGGCTGACATAGTTATTAATCTTTTCACAGAAAAGGACCGTAGAAACCCAAAATCAATGGATGAGAAAAATTTCACCAAAGTGAAAGAGTTTATACTTTTAGGGTTCACAGCAGACTTGTGGTTACAGAGGGTACTCTTTGTCATTTTCCTCATCATCTACGTCATCAGTCTGTTAGCGAACATCACCCTGATTTCTTTGATCTGTGCTGATTCTCGGCTCCACACGCCCATGTATTTCTTCATTGGGAATCTTTCATTCTTGGATCTCTGGTACTCTTCTGTCTATGCTCCCAAAATCCTTATGACGTGCATCGCGGAAGACAAAAGCATCTCATTTGCTGGCTGCCTTGCTCAGTTCTTCTTCTCAGCTGGGCTGGCATACAGTGAGTGTTACCTGTTGGCCGCCATGGCTTATGATCGCTACGTGGCCATCTCCAATCCTCTGCTTTATTTCCAGGTGATGTCTTCAAGGTTATGTGCCAGTCTTGTTGCAGTTTCATACCTTGGTGGCTTTCTTAACTCAACCATCATTACCAGTGAGACGTTTGCCCTGAACTTCTGTGGAAACAATGTCATCGATGATTATTTTTGTGATCTGCCCCCCCTTGTAAAGCTGGCCTGTGATGTGAAGGAGAGCTACCAGGCTGTGCTCTATTTCATACTGGCCTCCAATGTCGTTACTCCCACTGTGCTCATCCTCGCCTCTTACCTCTTTATCGCTGCTGCCATCTCAAAGATCCACTCCACCCAAGGCCGCCTCAAGGCCGTCTCCACTTGCGGCTCTCACCTCACGGCTGTCACCTTGTACTATGGCTCTATTCTCTTCATTTACTCTCGACCAAGTACCAGCTATGCTCTAGAAAGGGATAAAGTGGTTTCAGTCTTTTATACTGTGGTGATACCAATGTTGAACCCTTTGATCTATAGCTTAAGAAATAAAGATGTTAAAGACGCCCTAAGGAAAATGTTAGATAGGGCAACATTTCTTAAATGAAAATATTTGGGAAACATGGCTATATCTTTTTTTCTGGGTTATCTCCATGTCATTGTTATTAGCATAGACTCTCAGAAATAATGAAAATAAGGAAAAAATAAAATTCTTGAGTAATGTGGAAACACTAGACTGCAATTGTCTTTTTATGTTGGTGCTAATGTATTTGAATATTTGCTTAAAATAAATGAGGCTGGGGCATTTGTAAAAACTGCTACAGCTGCCGGCTGGGGACAGAGTTAAAATTCCTGGGATTCTGAAAAGGTTGAAGGAGAATAGTTTTTTGTTTTGTTTTGTTTTTTCACTTAACAGTTCATAAGTTACCTGTAAGTGTATTTTAATCTCCAAATGGGAATAATAAAATTGGTTATAGAATCATTGTGATGATTAGATGGATTGAATGACTTACTTTAAATCAAGTCGTTCATAGGGGAGGAAACAGGAATGCACACCTAGAATTTCTGATTCCAAAGGTTCTTGCCCCATTTACTGGGAGAGCAAAGTTAAGAAGTTGTAAATAAAAATTATATTGTAAAATGACCTTAGAAATAAGTTTAATTCCTTCCTTCCTCTTGCCATGATAGAAAGATATTTTTGGTGATAGATGCAGGAAAGGACAGATATCCTAGAGTCACAGTGAGCTTTCAGTGAAAGAGTATTTTCCAATTCGAAGAATTGAGGGCAAAAGAATAACAGCTCTATGAAGACAGAAGAGGAGGTGGAGATGTAGATAGAAACAGATAAATAGGCAGAGAGACAGATTTCAAAGAAATTTATATCCAGGAGACGATTCATAGTGAAAATCTATTAGGCGAAAAATAATTGACAGCCATTACAATTCCGCGATCATTTCTGTTTATTTTCTTGTTCAATGTGATGTATGCATTAGTGATAAATTAGAGAATATTTCGTCATGATGTCTCACATTCCTAATTTTAAGTCTTTTTACATATAAGACCTGAAGTTGTACCACAGAAAAAGCCTTACTGTTGGTAACCAAGTATATTCATTTGCTAGTGTTTCCGTACCAAAATACCACAGAATGGGTGGCTGAAACAACAGAAATTTATTTTCTCACAGTTCTGGACACTAAACGGCCAAGATCAAAGTGCCATTAAGGTTGATTTGTTCTGAGGCCTCTTTCCTTTGCTAGCAAATGACCACCCTCCTGCTTTCTCCTCACATGGTCTTTCTGTGTACAGGTAGTCCTGGTATGTCTTTGTGTGTCCAACTGTCCCTGTCTTCTCTTTATGATAAATGGATCAGATTGGAGTAAGGCTCACCGTAACCATCTCATTTTAACTTAATTACTTCTCCAAGGCCCTATCTCCAAATACACATTCTGAGTTACTATTAATCGACATCTGAATTTGGGAGAGTTGCCATTTGATCCATAACATCAGCGTTTAATAGGAGTTTCCTGTTGAATTAGAATGAGACAGGGAAATGTCACCTGGGAGCCTAGTGTAGACAAGGAAGCAGATAAGATCTGGCAGTAAAAATAAATAAACAAACAAACAGATAAATAAATAAATAAACATATACACACACAACACACACACACACACAAATGATACACTCTAAAATTTTTAATTGGAATATTTTGGAGAGTTTCTATTATCAGACATATTTATGATTACATTGTGACTTAATGGTAAAAAAAGTGAATTTTTAATAAAATATTTTTCATCTCATCATATCCTGATTAATATATCATCCTCATACTCTAAGCAAACTCTAATTAGTTCTTTAGAGACTGAGATAGTGCTGGGCTGTTCTGTGGAAGAGGTCTCAAAGGTCTATTGAGAGACTACATATATTAGGTCCAACAAAGCATGCCAAAATATTAGAGGAGAGAGAAAAGCCTGTAACTTTCAGCATCTGTCCTTCCTGACAAAGGGTAAGCAGCTGGAACCAGGGACAGTTACATGGTTTGGTCTCTCATTGTCCTCCGCTCAATTAAAAGGGGGATACAGAGTTTGGCATGGCTCTTAAAGGATCATTGTTATGCCAAATACCACACACACACACACACACACACACACACACAATCTTCTACACAAAATTCAAATTCCACTAATGATATTCCTAACCTTCATCTAGAATTTGAAATTCAGTCTGGAAATTATGCTGGGTCATTATATATTCACTTCCACAGTGAATTAAACAGAAGAGAATAAAGTTGACATGCTTTTGGACTCTAGTGCTTGTGGTGCTCTGTGCTGTGCAAGCTACTGTGTGTAATATTTTCTCTTCTTGCTCCTCATTTGCAGGTGCTGGAGGGACACACTCTTCCCCCAAATTTTTAGTGCTCTAGTGAAGGGAGGAGGGAACCGGGGAACACACATCTTGAGAAATCATTCTATATGGGCTGCTTTAGCATGACTGGTTCTGACTTCTTCTGTGTATTTATTTTCATACTTTCATTGCAATTTATTTCAAATTCAAGATAGGTTTTGGTGAACTTTGATAGTTATGAGTGTGATGGTTATGAGTCCTTTCTTTAATAATCTTCCTTCTAAGTGATACAGTACCCTGAGTCAGAAAAGTTCAGTTGAGGCTAAATTTGTCCTAAGTAGTTTGTACTATGTTAGAAGTAGATATTACTTTGAGGATATAAATCTTATTACTCATTTATTCATTCTAGAAATGTTTGTTAAGTGTCCATTAGTTGCTGGGGATAGTTCTATAAGCTGGGTACAACAACAAACAAAAGAGAAATATTACTGACCTGTGTCTTGCATGCTTGTGGGGAAAAATAGACAATATTCAGGAGTTAGAAGATGACACTAGGTCTTGGGGAAAATAGAGTTGAGTCCAAGCTCACACCCTTATCTCTTTCAAGTCCCATTCAAATGCCATTTCTGACAAAGGCCCATCCTCATCACTCTATTGTAAATCCCATGCCCTCTAACCAGCAATCTCTATCATCTTGTTTTGCTCAGACTCTGCTCTATTTTCCCCAAGACCGTTTGTATTGGTGTAAAAGCCAAAACCCTTAATATGGCTTCCAATAGGCTTTGTGTGCTGATAACTCTGATGGCTTACCCACTGGTTCCTCTCTCCATACTGTCTTTTACTTCCTCTCTCAGTTCTTTGGGCTCACCAGGCTCTCTGTCATGTGAGGGCTCTGATATATGTTCTTTCTTCTCATGGAACTGCTTTCCTCTCTCTCCTTAACCCTACAATGGGCTGGCATTGGGCTCATTTCTCACGTTTCATTTCAACATCTCTGTTTCTGTGAAGATTTTGAGCAGTAGACCAAAAAATTATTTTTTTTCAGTAGAAAAGTAGTACTAGGCACTGTCAGATACTTTCGTTTTTATCCCAAATTATATTGTATTAAAAATGAGCTTAATAAAGCACAGATATTTTTCATTGTATAGACAAATGATAACACAGCAGAGGAATTTCAGAGTAACTATTGAGACAGTGGCTATCAACCATAGGTTTGTATATTATCTATATAATAGCCATAAGCCCTGCCAAGATAGATATTACTCAAGCTTGAGCAAATGCAGAAAAAAATAGTGTACAAATGAACACCAGCATAGCACTATAAACATGAAGTTTCTGGGATGTGAGATATGAGATTATTAAAGATAAATCAACTATGTGAGTAATTTAGTTTGGTTGAAGTCCTAAAGAGATGAAGACAAGCGGTGAGAGAGGGTTGTAAAAGTAAGTTAAAGCCCACTTATGGAGGGGATATGGGACTAAAATATTTCTTTCTGTGCTAATGAGATGAGATCTATTATGCAGTAATAGATGGAGAAATGAATGATCTTCAGGATGCCAAGATTTCTCTACCAGCGTCACTGATTAAGTCATGTCCTTTCTGAACATTATCAGCTACATTTGAAAGATAAGAACACCTAATATTTAAAGATTAAGATACCTCCCTTCCTAACAAGAAAGAACAGTAGACCTTGGGATATAAAATTTGTATTTGCATTCTATACAGTTATAAACTGACTCTGGCTTAGTTCAAAGGAAAGTGTTCTGCACGTGGATGTAAATCACAATCTGTTTTCAGTTTTAGCTTTCTCCCATTACTTTTTTAGCTAAGGAGACAGTTAGCTGGCTACTGGGGCATTAACCTCAATTCTGTAATTTTTTCTTCCAAGTTTTTATTTAAATTCATATTAGTTAACATATAGTGTAGTGTTGTTTTCAAGTGCAGAATTTAGTGAGTCATTATCTACATATAACACCCAGTGCTCATCACAACAAGTGCCCTCCTTAATGCCTGTCACCCATCTAGCCCACCCCCCCACCTACCTCTAGCAACCCTCAGTTTGTTCTCTATAGCATGTTTTAAATTAGACTCCTCTTTGAATTTTTTTTAAATGTTTATTTATTTTTGAGAGAGAGATAGAGTCAGAGCATGAGCTGAGGAGGGGTAGAGAGAGAGGGAGACACAGAATCTGTAGCAGTACAGAGCCTGACATGGGGCTTGAACCCACAAACTGTGAGATAATGACTTGAGCTGAAGTTGGAAGCTCAAACAACTTGAGCTGAAGTCAGAAGCCACCTGGGTTCCCAGACTTCTCCTTTTAACTTCTGCCTCAGAGCTCTAGAATTTCAAGATAACTTCGAAGGATTCATGGCTTCTCAATGAATCATTCACACCAAAAATTGTTTTTTTTCCTAATGTTCAGCATTCACTATATCAAAATATACCTCAGCTATTTATATAAATCTTACAGCTACAAGAGAATGAGGGGGGAAACATTCTAAAAAAAAAAAAAGGATTCTTAACAACTTTTTTATTAAATAAAGAAATTCAGTTTGTCAGAGGCTTATAATGTTGCCTTGGCTAGGAAAGCAAAGGGAAAAATTACTTACAAAAGACATAAATGGCTTAACAGCTGAGGCCACATACTCTTGATAAAGAAGATTCTGGGTTCAAATACAAGCTCTGCTATTGATCAGTTCTGCGACTTTGGAATTATTTCTTAAACTCCATGAGAATCATAATAGTACCTACTTTCCAAAGTTGTGGAAAGGATTAAGTGGGTTAAGATTAGGATTTAAAATATTAAGCACCACATAGTAATATATATATATATATATATATATATGTTATTCATATATATACATATATATGAATAAAAGTCCATAGATGTCTGAATAATTACTGACTTAAATTATACTTTTGTTTATTTATTTCAATAGAAAAATCACAAAGTGACTTTTTCCCCTCAAAATCTTTATCAGGCTTTCTCCTTTGTGGGCATGGAAATAGGAAATCGCACCCTTCTGACTGAATTCATCTTGGTGGGGTTCTCAGCAGACCCACGGTGGCAGCTGATTCTATTCATAATATTTCTGATGCTCTATTTGATGACTTTGTCGGGGAATATGACACTGATTATCCTAATCCGAGTTGACTCCCGCCTGCACACGCCTATGTACTTTTTCATCGGCAATCTGTCCTTCTTGGATTTTTGGTACACTTCTGTGTACACTCCCAAAATCTTGGCTAATTGTGTCTCAGAAGATAAACGCATTTCCTTGGCTGGATGTGGAGCCCAGTTGTTTTTTTCCTGCGTTGTGGCCTACACAGAGTGCTATCTCCTAGCAGCCATGGCATATGATCGGCATGCTGCAATCTGCAACCCATTACTTTATTCAAGTACTATGTCCAATCCTCTCTGTACCGGACTCGTTGCCGGTTCCTACATAGGAGGACTTTTAAATGCCATAGCCCATACTGCCAACACTTTCCGCCTGAGCTTCTGTGGTAAAAATATCATAGACCACTTCTTCTGTGATGCACCGCCGTTGGTAAAAATGTCTTGTACAGATACCCACGTCTATGAAAAAGTCCTCCTGGGTGTGGTGGGCTTCACAGTCCTCTCCAGCATTCTTGCCATCTTGATTTCTTATTTCAACATCCTTCTGGCTATCCTGAGGATCCACTCAGCCTCAGGAAGGCGCAAGGCCTTTTCCACCTGTGCTTCACACCTCGTCTCAGTCATGCTTTTCTATGGATCCTTGCTCTTCATGTATTCAAGGCCAAGTTCGACCTACTCCCTGGAAAGAGACAAAGTAGCTGCTCTGTTCTACACTGTGGTCAACCCATTGCTCAACCCCCTCATCTACAGCCTGAGAAACAAAGATGTCAAAGAGGCCTTCTGGAAGGCAACACAAATCGTGAGGCCACAGAGATGAAGGTTATTTTGTCCAGAATGTTCTCATTGCATAATTTTTCAAATTACTGGCTTATATTTATATATATATGTTTGTAATCATTGCAATTTTAAAGTAATACAACAAGTTATACTTAAAGCAATGACACACTGAGAAAACTACTCTTTAATTGTTTATTATTATTTTGTGTGATTAAACTATTTCAAATCTATCACGATTGGGTTGTTTGATGTTTCACAATATTGTATTTTTGCTTCTTTGTAATGCTAAGTTTACATAAAACTTATTCTCTTGATTATATCTGGGGGATCTTGGAAAGACAAGAGAAATTGAATAGTTTTTGTGCATACAGTTTGACTTTGAACCTTGGCAAGCAAATTGTTTTTTCTTTTTAATTTTTTTAAAGCTTATTTATTTTTGAGAGAGAAAGAAAGCAAGAGCATGAGCAGGGTAGGGGCAGAAAGAGGGAGACACAGAATCTGAGGCAGGTTCCAAGCTCTGAACTGTCAGCTCAGAGCCCAATGTGGGGCTCAAACCCACAAACCATGAGATCATGACCTGAGCCGAAGTCGGATGCACAAGCAAATTGTATTGTGTGGGGAAAAGATCTAGAATGGTTAAACTCTGGAAATTTACTGACGATTTTAAAAATATTTATTTTTAGTAAGGCATTCTCTCACTATTTCTTCGTAAAGCTCTAATTGAGTATATAGAAAATATCCTTCTAAACCTCCTATCTTCTACATCAATTTAATATTAGGCAGTATGTTTAAGAGTTGTTTAGAAAAAGCAAAGAAATAAACAGGCAAAATATCTTTCTAAATCTTTTGAGAGATGTGTGTCTCTCGAACTGTGTATCATCTCAAAGGAGTGATCCCTCCACAGAGAACAGGACAAGTCTCTGCTTTTCACTCCCTCACTTCTACCATCACATATTCGCCATGAAGGAAAAGATCAACACCAAGAGAAACAAACCAAATCAAACAAACCAACGAAAACCCCACTATATTCTAGACACAATTTTTCTCCCCCACTGGAAGATTTTAAGTATAATGAAACTTATAGCTCAATATTCAGTACATAGCAGAATTCATTGATTTTTTAAACACTCTTTACAACCACAGTGAAAATTAAAGGTTATTAACTACATACGACAAATGAATAGCCCGGGTCTCACCAGTTAGTACTTTTTTATTGAAAGACTATAGCTATTGCTGTCATGAGCATATTTGTTTGCTTGTTTATTTATTTATTTATTTTTATTTTTAAATGTATTTATTTGAATTCAAGTTAGTTAACATACAGTGTAGTATTGGTTTCAGGAGTAGAATCCAGTGATTAATCACTTCCATATAACACCTAGTGCTCATCCCAACAAGTGCCCTCCTTAAAGCCCATCACCCATTTAGAACATTCTGTCACTGACCTCCCCTCCGGAAACACTGCGTTTGTTCTCTGTATTTATGAATCTCTTATGGTTTGCCTCCCTCTCTGATTTTACCTTATTTTTCCTTCTCTTCCTCTAGCTTCTTCTGTTTGCTTTATAAAGTCTTCATATGAGTGAAATTATATATTTGTCCTTCTCTACTGACTAATTTCACTTAGCATAGTACACTCTAGTTACATCCAAGTTGTTGCAAATGTCAAGATTTCATTTTTTTGATCACCGAGTAATAGTCCATTGTATATATACACCATATCTTCTTTATTCATTCATCAGTTGATGGAAATTTGGGCTTTTTCCATACTGTGGCTATTGTCAATAGTGCTGCTATAAACATTGGGGTGCATTTGCTCCTTCTAATCAGCATTTTTGTATCTTCTGGATAAATACTTAGTAGTACAATTGCTGGGTGATAGGGTAGTTATATTTTTAATTATTGAGGAACCTCCATACTATTTTCCAGAGTTGCTGTACCAGTTTGCATTCCCATTGACAGCAAAACTGTTCCTCTTTTTCCACATTCTCACCAACATCTGTTGCTTCCTGAGTTGTTCATTTTAGCCATTCTGACAGGCATGAGGCGGTATCTCATTTTGGTTTTGATTTGTATTTCTCTGATAATGAGTGATATTGAGCATTTTTTCATAAGTCTGTTGGCCATCTGGATGTGTTCATTGGAAAAGTGTCTATTCATATATTCTGCTCATTTCTTCACGGGATTACTTATTTTTGGGTTGTTGAGTTAGATAAGTTCTTTATAGATTTGGGATACTAACCCCCTTATCTGATATGCCATTTGCAAATGTCTTCTCCCATCCCATTGGTCACCAGTTAGTTTAAAAGAAAGACATAGCCATATTTATATCAGACAAACTAGATTTAAAACAAAGATGGTAACAAGAGATGAAGAAAGATATAATATCACAGTTAAGGACTCTATTTATCTAAAAGATCTAACAATTATAAATATTTATGTCCCAATTTGGAAAACCCAAATATATAAATCAGTGAATAAAAAAACATAAGAAAATAGTTGATAATAATACAATAATAGTAGCAGCCTTTTACTTCACTGACAGCAATGGACAGATCCTCTAAGCAGAAAATCACAAGGTAGACTGGCTTGAATGACACACTGGATCAGATGGGCTTAACAGATATCCAGAACATTTCATCCTTAATACTCATTCTTCTCGAGTGCACATGAAACATTATCTACAATAGATCACATACTGGATCACAAATAAGCCCTCAGCAGGTACAAAAATATTGAGATCATACAATGCATATTTTCAGATCACAATGCTATGACATCTGAAATCAACTACAAGAAAAAAGTTGGAAAGCTCTCAAACACATTGAGGTTAAAGAACATTCTGTTAAAGAATGAATGGGTTAACTAGGAAATTAAAGAAGAAATAAAAAAAAAATACATAGAAACCAATGAACATGAAAACAAGGCAGTTCAAACACTTTGGGATGCAGCAAAGGCAGTCCTAAGAGTAAAGTAAAATGCAAGTCAGGCCTATCTCAAGAAGCAAGGAAAGTTCCAAATAAACAACCTTATACCTAAAGGAGCTAGAATAGGAGTAGCAAATAAAGCCTAAACCAAGCATAAGAAAGGAAATAATAAAGATTAGAGCTGAAATAAATGATATAGAAACAAACCCCAAACAGAACGGATCAATAAAACTAAATGCAGGTTCTTTGATAGAATAAACAAAACCTGGGCCAGATGACTTCCCAGGGGAATTCTACCAGACATTTGAAGATGGGTTCATACCTATTCTTCTCAAAATGTTCCATAAAATAGAAATGAAAAGAGAACTTCCAAACTCCTTCTATGAAGCCAGCATTAATTACCTTGATTCCAAAACCAGACAAAGACCCCATTAAAAAGGGGAATTATAGACCAATATCTCTGATGAACATGGATGCAAAAATTCCCAATAAGATACTAACAAATCAAATTCAATGATACATTAAAAGAATTTTTCAGCGTGATCAGTGGTATTTATTAGTTGGCTGCAGGGCTGGTTCAATATTCACAAATCAATCAATGCGATACATCACATTAATAAAAGAAAGGGTAAGAACCATATGATCCTCTCAATAGATGTGGAAAAATCATTTGACAAAATACAGCATCCTTTCTTTATGAAAACTCTCATGAAAGTAGGGATAAAAGGAACATATCTCAACATCATAAAATCCATATATGAAAGGCCCACAGCTAACATCACCCTCAATGGGGAAAAACTGAGAGCTTTCCCCTAAGGTCAGGAACATGACATGGATGTCCACTCTCACCACTGTTGCAAGGAAGAAGTCAAACTTTCAGTCTTCACAGATGACATGATATTCATGGGGAAAACCCAAACGACCCCACTAAAAAACTATTAGAACTGATACATGAAATTTCAGCAAAATCACAGGATATAAAATCAATGTACGGAAATCGGTTGTATTTCTACAAACCAAAAATGAAGCAGTTGAAAGAGAAATCAAGGAATCGACTCCATTTGTATTTTAATGGGCACATTTATAAAATGCATTTAAATTAAAATATTAGGATGAAGGGGTGTATTCACTTCAGCATTTGTTTTATCTCTGACACTTTGATCTTTCTTTTCCTCTGCATTCATCAAATAATGCCTCATTGGCTTCTCTTTACATCACAGTATTCTTAATTTTTTTTTAATTCTTCTATTACAGAAATTCTGTAAGTACTGTATAACATAAGTCTCCAGTATTTCACATTTCCATAAATCACAGGGTGCAGGAGTAAAAATAGGTAATCTTAGGAGAGATAGCAAAGTAAAGTTTAACGTTTTGTGATATTATAAGCAATATATGCACTTCTATTTTGCATTAAATCCCAATGCTGCTTTTTTAAAAACTCTATTAATACTAGATTGAATCAATAATTCACAACAAATAGTCCAATCACTAGAGTAAATCAAACTAATATAAATAAAACTTTTTCACTGGATTTCTTTGAATAGAAAAAAAAGGTAGGGTTTTGGTTTGTTTTATATTGTTTTGTTTTAAATTTTTTTTTAATGTTTATTTTTGAGAGAGAGAGAGACAGAGTGTAAGTGGGGAAGGAGCAGAGAGAGGGAGACACAGAATCTGAATCAGACTCCGGGCTCTCAGCTCGGAGGGCAGGGCTAGAACCCACGAATGGTGAGATCCTGACTTGAGTTGAAGTGGGACACTTAACTGATTGAGCCACCCAGGTGCCCCTTGTTTTGTTTTGGTTTGGTTTGGTTTGGTTTGGTGTGTTTTGGTTTTGGTTTTGGTTTTTTAAAGCCAGTTCCTCAAGTTTCTCCTGAAGCAATGCATTTTTCCTGAGCGCTGATTGGAGAAACATATGTCAATTCAGACTTCCGAATGTGTTAACTGGAAGAGTTTTTTCAGGGCTTCTTTTACATCTTTATTCCTCAGACTGTAGATCATGGGATTCAACATGGGGAACAGCACTGTATAAAATGTGGACACCATTTTGTCCCTCTCAAGGGAATAGCTGGAACTTGGGCGAGAGTAGATGTAGAGAATGGAGCCATAGTACAAGATGACGGAGACCAGGTGAGAGGAGCAGGTGGAGAAGGCCTTGCGGCGGCCCCGGGTGGAGCGGATTCTTAAGATGGCAACAATGATGAACAGGTAGGAGGCGAGGATGAGAACCGTGGGGGTGATGACATTGGAGGCCAGGAGGAAGTAGAGCACCACCTGGTAGCTCTCTTTAACACCACATGCCAACTTCACCAGGGGTGGGACATCACAGAAAAAGTCATCGATGACATTGTCACCACAAAAATCTAGTGTGAATGTGTTGCTGGTGAGTATTATTGCATTGACAAAACCTCCAGTGTAGGAATATATAATCAAACAGATGCACAATCTCCTTGACATGGCCTGAGCATAAAGCAGAGGGTTGGCAATGGCCACATAGCGGTCATAAGCCATGGCGGCCAACAGGTAACACTCACTGTATGCCAGCCCAGCAGAGAAGAAGAACTGAGATACACACCCAGCAAAGGAGATGCTTTTGTCTTCAGAGATGCAGGTCGTGAGGATCTTTGGGGTGTAGACAGAGGAATACCAGAGATCCAGAAAAGACAGATTCCCAATGAAAAAATACATGGGCGTGTGCAGCCGGGAGTCATTACAGATCAACACCATGAGGGTGATATTTCCTACCACCGTCAGAGAGTACACACCAAGGAATACCACAAAGAGGACCAGCTGCATCGTTGGGTCTGTGGTGAAGCCCACCAGAATGAACTCAGTCACTGTATGATTGCTTCTCTCCATGGCTTAAGGAGATATTGCCTACAAATGAAAGAGTGAAGAGTTTAATCCCCTCGCCCAGTACTACAGGAAATCATTCTCTATGATAGGCCTGTGAGGTGTGGTCAAGATTATGGATTTTAGGGTGACGGATATCAGAGCAGGAATCTTGTCTGGCTAGGGCAGGTGATGGGAGTTTTTGAGTCTCAACGTATTTGTTTCAATGAAATGCATTTAACAATAGGAAAGCTTGAGTGACCTTGGGGGCTTCTTCATTTAAGAAAATAGTTCTTAAGCCCCGGGTACAATCTAAGAATTGGGGTACAACAATGAGGACAATAGGGCAGAGCCTTATTCTGTGGAGACTTTATTTAGAAGGCAGATATACATAATAAATAAATAAGTGTAGAAATATTTTCAGTTAATTTTAAAAACATTAAGAATATAAAACTGGATGGTGAAGTGAAAATGAACTGAGAGAGGAGCTAATTAAACTTAGACAGTGAGAGGAAAAATTTCTTTCCAATGGACAAGTTGTTCGAAGTCCACGAGAGATGGGAAAGTCCACCGGGGTTTGGAAGGTGGAGACATTTGAAAGAAGACACAATATTCAACCCCAAAATATGGCATTTTGGAATATTTTTTTCATTAATTTGTAGCATGCATTATTTGTTTTTATAGCCAAATAATATTTGTGTGTATGGATATACCATATTAATTTACACATTCATCAATTTATGTATGTTTTACTGTTAGTAATTTTTCCAATTGTGAATAATGCTGCTATGAACCTTCTTGTAGAAGTTTTGTAGGGACGTATTTTCATTTATTTGGAGTAGATACCTAGGAGTAGAATTGCTGAGTCACATGGTGTATCTACATTTAACATCCCGAGAAACTATGAAACTGTCTCTTAAATTAGCCCTGCCATTTTTCGATCCCATCAGCAAAGTGTATGCATTCCAATTTTTCCTTATTCTGGCACAAATGCTTATCTTTTCAATTTTAGCAATCCTATCGGGTGTGAAGTGGTATAATATTGTGGTTTTGATTTACATCTTTTAAATGACTAATGATGTTAATCATCTTCTCAAGTGCTTATTGGGTATTTGTTTATCTTCTTTGAATAAAAATGTATTCAAATCTTTGCTCATCTTTTCATTAGTTTTTTTTTTGTCTTTTCATTGTTGAATTGTAATACTTTTTATGTATACTGTATACAAGTCTTTTATCAGATATATGATATGTAAATATATTTCCCATTCTGTATGTTATCTTTTTAATTTCTTGATGGTCTCCTTTGATGTACAATAGTTTTTAAATTTGATAAAGTCTAATTTATCTTTTTCTTCTTGTTTGCTTTTGGTGTCATATTAAGAAGCCATTGCCTAACCCAAGGTCATAACGGTTTGCTCCATTTTATCCTAAGTGTTTTAGTTCTAGTTCTTACATTTAGGTCAATGATCCATTTTGAGTTCATTTTTGTATATGGTATGAGGTGAGGGGTCCGACTTCATTCTTATGAGTATGCATATCTAGTCTCAATAGTATTTGTTGAGAACACTATTTATCAAAAATCTGTTCACCATTATTTGTTTCCTATTGTCCTTGTAACAAATTACTTCACGCTTAATGGCTTTAAACAACAAAAATATATTATCTTACAGTTTTGTAGGTTAGAAAGAAATCAAACATGGATCCAACTGGATAGAAATCAAGAGGTTAGCAAGGCTGTATTCCTTTCTAGAGGCTGTAAGGAAGGATCCATTTGCTTGTCTCTTTCAACTTCTAGAGGTTGCCCACGTTCCTTGACTCATGGTTCCTTTTCTCCACTTCCGAGTCAGCACCAATGTATCCGTATGGTCAGTCGTCCATAGTTACATCTTCCTCTGGCTCTCAATTCTTGCCTCTTTTCACTCTTAAGGACTCTTGTGATCGCATTCATCCTAGGTGATTACCCAGGACAATCTCTTTTTTTAATTAATTAATTAGTTTATAACAATATTTAATGTACATTTATTCTTAACACATAGAACATATAAAGATTTTTTATGGAATAAAGATTTTTAATGACATTCATTAAGCCAGAGGAAAAGAAGTAATTTACATAAAGTTTTTCCTTCTACTTTTTTTTAACTATATTATCTTGAAATACAAATGTGGATTCTCAACACTAAAAAATCTTTGAAGTTGTGTTTTTTTCTTTTACTTGCATTTTTTTCTTGTTTTTTTCTGTATTGGTAACCATTTTCTAAATCAATCACTATGCAACTGTTTCCATATCTTGAGATTCATCAAGCAAATTGTGATCAGCTGCTCTCTTGAAATACAGTATGACTTTATACATACAGAACCTTGTATATTACCTTCTTTGTTTTTGTTTTTTTGTACATTTTTCTTATTTAGGGGGAGATATGGCCAGAATGAAAAAATATATAAAATAAAAATAAAAAATTATTTAAATCTACCATCACTTTGTAGTTAGCAAATCATGAAAAAGAAACTAAAAATTCTGTACTTAACTTAAAAAAATTGAGGATATATTTAATGTACAACTTCTATACACATCACAGCCAATAGGCAGTAAAAAGATTTTTTTAATGATTATAGAAATTGTGAAGAACTGTCATGCAGAAGGTCAAATGATAGCAGACTTGACAGTAGTGGTGACATAATCAGGATAATCTATTTTAAAGTCAGATGATTTGCAACCTTAATTTCCACTTCTGTGTAATTTAACATATTCATGGATTCCAGGAATTAGAACATGGGCATTCTGGGGAGATCTTACCTTACCTACCAAAACCACAGTGTAAAGATTTATTTCTGGGTTCTCCATTCTATTCTACTGATCTTTATGTCCATCTTTATGCCAGTACCTCACGGTCTTAATTACTATAACCTTGTAGTAAGTTTTGAAATTGCTCTTAGCTTTTCTCTTTAAAATAATTCTTGGGGCCCTTGGTTGGCTCAGTCAGTTAAGCATCTGACTCTTGATTTCAGCTCAGGTCATGATCTCATGGTTTGTGAGACTGAGCCTCAGGTTGGGGTCTGTGTTGTCAGCACAGAGCTTGCTTCAGATTCTCTCCCTCACTCTGTGCCCCTCCCTAACACTCTCTCTCTCTCAAAGTAAGTAAATAAACATTTAAAACATCAAATAAGATAGCTTTTATCTTCTTTCAGCCTCCCCATATGTTTCAGTTACTCTTCCACAGTTGTTTGTCTTTATTCAAACTTGAATTTAAAAATATTAGGTTTTCTCACTTCTTGAGATCTTCATTTCCTTAGGAGCACTCCCATGTCACATAATATTTATATTAAATACATTTTTAATAATGTATTTATCCTGTCAATCTGTCTTATGCCAATTTAATTCTCAAGCCCAGCCAAAAACGATAAAGTAAAATCTTGCCTCTCCTACACAGTTTTCTTCCACCATTACAGAGGAAGACCTCCCCTCATTACTGTGAAGGCAACTTTGCACACGTACCATAAGTCCCAGTGAGAGAAACGAATTGAGAATCAGAAAGAAATTTCAGAGTGGAGACCAATAAATTAGTCTATCTGGTTATGTCAGGTAACAAAATATGTGATGTCATTGTAAATCTTTTAGGTCTAAAAGCCTGGGACTTAACATTATTCTCCAGGTTTTATAACTAGCCATGTACAATGCTTAAAAAGACACTTATACCAGCTTGATATTGTTTGTGGTAATAATTTTCAATTTTATCATATTCAGAAACTTCTAATTTATATCAAACATTTAAAATACTTCCTTTGTGGTCTTAAAATGAAATTTATAGTTAATATAGTTAATATAACCTACCTAAAACATATGTTTGTATAGGTATATAAATATCCTAATCAAATGTAAAGTGATAAAAGAAGAAAAGTAGCTCATAGTGTAACTATTACATGATAATACTTATAGCATTTATTCTAAAATAAAGTGAATTTCAATATGTGAATGCTGGAACACTTGGGGAAATAGAATCGTCACTTATGATTCAGATATCAAGAGTGACACTTCCATTAGTGATAAGACTTTTCTGACAAGGTGAATAATTCTTGATAAATTTCCAAACAAAATTAACGGCAATTTTGAATTCTTCAATTTTGAATTCTTAGGCAAGTTGATTTATAGTAAAACCTTGCAAAATATAGTGTATACTTATAAAGCAGGGTAGATTTCAAGCTGACATAATTATAAAGATCTTTTTTCAAAGCACAAATATTCGTCAAGACACTGGATGTAAAGAGTGGGACATTTTGTTTTGGCTGGGACTTCCCCATACTTGCAAAACATTTTCATCCTTGTCTACTCCTTATTAAATAGGGCCTGTGACCTTTGTGACAGTCAAAATTCCAACCACACACTTCAAAGATGTTCCTTAAAAGACATCACTCTGGTAAGAAACGCCACTCCATGGCTTTGTATTTTACTTGGTGACTTTTGTACCCTTATTTAAAAAAAAAAATGTTTACTTATTTATTTTTGAGAGAGAGACAGAGAATGCAAACAGGGGAGGAACAGAGAGAGACACACACAGATCTGAAGCAGCCTCCAGGCTCAAAGCTGTCAGTACAGAGCCCACGAACCATGACCTGAGTCAAAGCTGGACACTCAATCGACTGAGCCACTCAGACACTCCACTTTGTGACTTTTGTAGGATTCCTCTGGGAAAATGTGAAGAAACAGAAAATAGCTGGAGAATATCTGAGTGGTAAATTTCTACTTTTCATGGTCCTACGGAGTAACTGGGGCCACACAGAGATAAAAGCCCATTAGGATGTAAATTCCATGAGTGGAGGAATTTTTGTCTGTTTCATTCATTGTTATATGCTTAGTGACTAGAATAATATCTGGCATACAATAGACACACAATAAATATTGAATGAATGAATGAATGAATGGGCAGTCCTAAGCTTGAAAAAGAAACAAACCATTAGAATTATTTTTCTGGGTGGCTTCTAATTATGCCATTTTACTCTTAAACCATCAGCAGAATTGTTTGATATTCCCACATGCATTTTCTGGCACCAATAATCCCTGCCTTGTTCTTTACAAACATAAATAGGAAGAAACCAAAAAATTAACTTACAAAAAAAGCCTTACCAAATATTTGCCTAAATGGGGTGGGTCTGTGAAGGTGTTTTTGATGTCAGTAATAGATTTTCTGTCCTAATGTCATGATGGACAGGAAGCATCGCTTTAAAATCAGAGCTGAACTCTCAAAACCAGAGACACCCAGGATGTCCTGGAAAAAGCATTTGACTTTCAGGAGATTAACAAGTATTCAAGTTCTCCATTACTAGTCAGTATTGTAAAGCCTCAATTTCTTCATACGGAAAGCGGAGATAACTGATCGCTCCTTTAGGTTGTGGTAACGAAAACTCAAGAAAGACTAGACCTAGCGTCTGGCGTATCGCAAACACTCAAGTAGTCAGTGGTTCTCAAATTATGTCGCTGTAAGAATCGCCTGGCCTAGGCCCAGAATCTCTAGTTCAGCAAACGGTTGGCAAGGGGCGTGGGCAGGAATTTACTATTGTCTATAGATTGTCTATAGATCCAGTCTGAGAAATACTGAAATAAATATCAGTTATGTTATTCTTACTCTTCGTCACAGGAGTCTGCCTGTCATTACAATGTTGTGAGGACTCCAGGAGTTATAAATGCATTGCGTAATGTTATACATTTAAGGGCATGAGCTATAAACAGACCTACTCTGAATGCTAATCCCAGTGCAAAAAAACAAGTAGAGCATACATTTCCTTAGAGACTGGCTTGAAGAGTTGGGTTCTGTTTTGCCAATCTTTTAATTTTTTTTTTTAATGTTTATTTATTTTTGAGACAAAGAGAGACAGAGCATGAGTGGGGGAGGGGCAGAGAGAGAGGGAGACACAGAATCCGAAGCAGGCTCCAGGCTCTGAGCTGTCAGCACAGAGCCCGACGCGGGGCTTGAACTCATGAACCGTGAGATCATGACCTGAGCTAAAGTCGGCCGCTTAACCGACTGAGCCACTCAGGCGCCCCTCTGTTTTGCCAATCTAATCACAGTCCTCCTGCTGATTGCTAACCAGCTAATGTTATTCTTCCTAACTAAAGTTATACTATAGTATTATATCCTAAATAATATATTTCCACCTGTAATTACTGGAATATAAAGTTTTGTGTTTAGAGATAGCTCCTTTTGTCTTGAATTCTTCTCAAAAATATCATATGATGTTATGCTTTTTTAAAGCATTTCAAACAGAAAGAAATTTGAGCTTTTTCGAATGCCCTTGGCCTTCAAGAATCTCTAATAATCTCTGCTACTTCATTCTGTTGCCCCAGTAGCTCCGTAGATACTAAGAACTTTTTCCTTTCTTTTTTTTTTTTAACATTTCTTTATTTTTGAGAGACATAGAGACAGAGCGTGAGCAAGGGAAAGGCAGAGAGAGAGGGAGACACAGAATCTGAAGCAGGCTCCAGGCTCTGAGCCGTCAGCACAGAGCCCGACGCGGGGCTCGAACTCATAGACCGTGAGGTCATGACCTGAGGCTGAAGTCGGACGCTTAACTGACTGAGCCACCCAGGCGCCCCAAGAATTTTTTTCTTTCTCCCTTGTCATTTCTATAATATTGATCACATTTTTTTTCTTTTGTTTTTGGTTCCATAGTGAGATATACTGTTTCCTCCTGTGAAGACAGCAGTTTCAGAAACTGCAATAGGAAGGTGGTGAAGATATTTCAAAAGAGCCTTTTTCCTTACCATTTATGACATCTTAGTATGCACATGACCTTTGTCCTGGTTGTGAGGAACAAAGGGAAATTTCCATCTGCCTCTAACATCTGGGTCAGACGACTTACCTAAAATTATCGGTGGCACCATCATTTCCACGGAATTCAAATTTGCTTGCCTCAGGAAGTATTATATCACTTTCTGGATCCCCAGAGTTATAGATTCCTGCAGCCTCTCAGGATTTCATAAGCTTGGGAAATAACTAACAAGATGATTAAACAAAATTGTGTGTTGACAAATTGGGTATTATTTAATAATGGAGAGTTCATTTTTTGAGACTGTGATTCCCTGGTGAAAATGTCATTGGTCATAATTTGCATTGTCATTTTCTCTCGATTTGTATAGAAGCTAAACTAAGCCTATATGTGCACATATATTGCATATAAAATATACATTAATATATATTATACATATGTCTGTGTATTAAGGCACCTATGTTCAACAATACTGATATTTTTGTTACCTGTTGAATACCTTTCTTTTGTCCTCCCAAATCCATTCTCCATCTTTTTAACCTCTTCTTTGCTCCAGGATGCTCAGCTATCTTAACTGTATCAGTGGGCTCCTTTGTTGTCTGTCTACTTAATGGGTTTAGCCAGTGTTTGTCATTGGCTGGGGAAGAGAGTGAGGTCTGAGTGGTTTTCTCCCGTCTTCTTTCTTGCAAAGATGCCACAGCCAGCTGCACCCCTGGACCTAGGTCATAGCTCCTACCAAATGACCCACTTCAAAGCCTTCCTTCCATTAAGACTTTTCTGTCTTCATGCAAAAATAAAAAAGGTGACAGCTCTAAGAAGTTACATGGTTGTACAGTTAGTACACTATTCTTTGGGAGTTCCTTATATCGCATGCATTTCTTTATAATGCTCCCCTTTATAAACCCTCCCCAAATTAATCAGTTTAAGTGTCCATTTGTTACGTGCCAGATACTGGTCCTGGAAATAGTACCAGGGGATAATTCAATTAGGATTGGGTTGTTCATATATTGAAGGTTGGACATATAAACCCATTGGGTGGGAAGTGGGACAATGGCAACCTGTTGCATCCAATAGCCTCAAGCTTACATAAATGATCACAGCGGCATCATGGAAAGAAGGACAGGTAAATGGCAAGGCATTTTTTCTGTGGCACAGAAGCATGCAAATAGACATTATAAATATCATGTAATGTAGTGCAATGTAAACGTAGACTATCCAACTAAAACAAACAGGCAGCCAGAAAGCCATATTGCAGAGAATAACTCTCAGAGACAAGATTGAAGGAATTTCCCAATATGCCACAAGCTCTAGGTGGTGACCAAGTATTTTGTTCAGACGTTTGTGACAACGTTTTGCGGATTAGGTGGTTCTTAAGAAGTGAAGTAGATGGGAAACCAACCAAGGTGAAATTTGTCTTGTAAATAAAAGTATTTTATTTTACTTGGATAAAAACTATTTCAGGGTGTTCTAATAGGGAAATACAACTTACATAATTCTCTGACTAAGCTAGCGTCTGAAAACACTGCCTTATGTTGAGGCACGCTTACTCTGAGGAAAGTCCCTGAAACTTAGCCAAGGTTTATGCTGTACATCTTCCTCCAAGCCTTCTCATGAATGGCTTGCAGCCATTTAGGATGGTAATCCTACATTAGGAAAACAGAAGTACCCAGATCTTCTGTGAGTTGTTAGGTGTGGTTCTGAACTGACATTAATCTGCAGAGATGGAAAACATCCAAGGTACATACTTGCCAGGAACAGTATTGTAAACAATGTCAAAGATAATTTTGGCCTGAATGCATCTTTCAGTAGGTCCAGTGGGACAAGGTATATAGCTGATCGTTATTTACCCAGGCCCAGAAATCTTATTGTTGCAGATATACGGAGGATCCTCATTTTAGTTACATCCCTGACTCCTGGAATGATGGTTGTTGAATTCAAGGTTCGAGGTTCAAGTAGAAGTTGAAATTGCTCTGCTAAGTCAGTAAACAAAATTGCAACCTGAGGGCAAGTACAGAGATCAGTATTTGCATCAAAGACTTGGAAGATCCATGGGTAGGGGATCCTATTTCATCGCTTTTAAATCATTTTTTTGTCTGAGGGGAAAGGGAGTGAGAATCCGCAAGGTGGAGATCATGAATGAACACATTACAGATAGACATTTGCCGGAAAGATGCAGAAAATAGTAACTTTCATCTTGAGAAATAAAATGGAGGGAGTCAGTTTGCATTAAAAACAATTTTGTATCCTTGTCCACCTAGGTGGCTCAGTCAGTTAAGCATCTGACTTCAGCTCAGGTCTCACAATTTGTGAGTTCGAGCCCTGCCTTGAGCTCTGTGCTGACAGCTCAGAGCCTGGAGCTTGCTTCGGATTCTGTGTCTCCTTCTCTCTCTGCCCCTCCCCAACTCATGCTCTGTCACTTAAAAATAAACATTAAATAAAAGAAAAAAAAAACAATTCTGTATCCTCAAAAATCTGTACTGTTGAACAGGCTCACCTTGGCATGAAGTGGTTGTAGCCTTTGAGGAATAAACAGTGTGTTTCAACATCACTGATTGTGGAGGAGCCTGAGAGACTGATTGATTTTATTGTACCTGCAAGTCATACGCGTTGTTTAGAAGATGTTGTAAACCCTTTGTGTTCACACGTATGTACATGATTCTACCCACACATGCATATATTGATTGGGAGGCTGCCATGAATCAGGTGGTTGCAGTGACATGCTCTGTGAATGTTAGTCCACCTCTTTCTTCACACACTTCAGTCTATGTTTAACAGGCCCTCCCACAAATGGCTATAGCAGCTGGAATGGTTTGACATCATGGATTTCTTCACCAAGACTAATTTCCCTACTTCCACTATTAGGCATCCCAAATACCAACAACAGAGATCACAGCTGTGCCTCTGATACACCATCATTTTCTGGGAGGACTGTGAATCACTTGGTTAGCAGGGTGATTAGACTTCTTACTAATCCAAAATTATAAAGTTAATGGCTTTCTTTCCAGGCATAATCACCTTTGGGGAAATTTATTTGTTTTATCTACCCATTTGATACCAGTATTTTCTTGCCAGCACCTGTAGATGTAGTCTTTTTCATGAACATAGTATCCCACAAAATATTGCCTGTACCAAGAAATACATTAAATGACAAGGAATAGTAACAATTTCCTCCAATCCACAGAAATAATTGGCTTTACTTTTTGTCCCAACATTAGAAGCAATTGTTCTGATCAGACTTTAAGAAGGCTATATTGCCAGGGTCGGTCCTTGTTCTGGCGAATCTAGGGGTCCACGAAGGACGGACGGTCAGGCGAAATGAGGTGAGAGAGCCACGAGTGAGATGGAATCTGATGACCAAGCAGGCAGCCCTAGAAATTCTGGCGTCTCTGACCTGCTAGTCTCAGTGTCTTTATTTTTAAAGGTAGCGAGTGACAATACATCCGTCACAAGGCATCATTTACAATTTTTCTTAGGTTGACATATTTGCGAATCCCTCAGACTTAGATTAGGCAGTAACTGTTTTTATGACTTTGTTCCAAAGTTACACATTGTTTTTTAGGCAGGGCAGAGGAAATAACAAGATAAAGTTTTTAGGAAGAGAGCAGGATTGTTGTAGCCCTTGGTAAACAGAGGGAGCATACATTGTTGCCTTAAGACCTATGTTAATCATCTATAGATAGTTTAGGAGACATTCTATCCATAATCTTTAACTATGATGGAGGAGGTAGAGACATGATCTGTAAGTTCTTTTCCTTTATGAGTGAGCCTATATCGTAAGGGCTTATGATTATCTGTTCTTTATACAAAGAGCAGTTTCTGTAAAAGTATTTTGTTATTGCCTTTTTATTATAAAGGAGCGTGGGGATGGGAATAGCAAAAGGATTCGTGAAACGTTAACCTCAGGAAGGTACTCAACGTTTGTTGTTGATCAATGAAGATATGTATAGCTACTTTTATTTGGCTATTGTTTGTACCTTATCTGTAAACAGTGCTCCTAACTTCTGGGCTAAGCCAACCTCCGGAGAAGGTCCCAAGTCTCTTTACAATCTCTGCTATCACTCTGTTAACCAAATACTGAGAGAAGCTTCAGAGATGTGCCTTGAGGTTTTATGGTGGGGCTGAGGGGATGATTAACACAATGCTATACCTGCAGGGAAAATCTAGTTTGGCTCAAGGAGTCTTGGGGCCTAACATCTGCTAATTTCTAGCCAACTCATAATTGCTATTCTGTATGATCAATTTGTGTAACCAATCCCCAAGAGACAACCCTGAGGTTACTTCTGACCAGGTTACTCTCATTCAGATTTTATCCATCAAGACATCGCACTCCAGGTCCCCTTTTCCATGTGCCATAAACCCAAAGAGCATTATGTCCCTTAGGCCAGCGAAAGCAGTTCAAGAAATCCAGGCCTGAAAGATTATCTAGAAGGAAGTAAGATTAGGCGCCAGTTTGGCTGGCGGGAGCTTTGCCTCAACCTTTTCCACACCGAGAGGGGGTCTCAACCTGCGAGCCCAAAACGGCTCCCAACACTATATGAAAGTTCAGT
This sequence comes from Paguma larvata, assembly GCA_030068075.1. Lineage (NCBI taxonomy): Eukaryota > Metazoa > Chordata > Mammalia > Carnivora > Viverridae > Paguma > Paguma larvata. The sequence continues at coordinate 99,198,719 of CM057831.1, read as the reverse complement.
CATGGTTAATAAGGAGTCCTCTAAGTATGCTGATTGTTTTAAAACAGGAGCCGATATATGGCTTCATCTTTCCTTATCAAGAATGTACATCTCTATGAACCAAGGAAATGAGGTTGGCATGGCGCCTGTGGAGGCCGGAAAATGAGCCTTTCAAAGTTCCAAGCATAGGGAGTATAAGCGTGCAAAAGTCCTAGCTGAAATACATTTCCTCATTTGTATCAAGGTCATGTTCCCCACAGACTGCTCTCAGCTGATGACTGAGCACAGCAGGGATACCAAAGTAAGACTATCTCTCTTAGGTCCTGGATTCCCTTGATGGCTAATTTTGACTCAAGTACCTCCTAGTAACCTTATTGAACTTATCATAGACTGAACTAGACCTAGGATGCTTTTTCCCATCTTTCTTCCTCTCTTCTTCACTTGCGTTCAGACTTGCCTTATGATTTAGAGGCACTTCTCACTTCTTCTGGCTCCTTGTCCATGTTCTCTTACACAAGCACAACTATTTCCCCTAATAAAATCCCTGGACTTTTAATTCTATCTCAGTGTCTGCTTCTTGGAGGACCCTGACTATACCACAGCTTCTTTTACTATTATGTATAATAGCCCACAATAATTTAATTTCCTTACTCATAGCCTTATACTCAGTATATTTGGAGTCTATGTCCACAAGGATGGGATGCCCCAAAGGAACCCCCAAATGCCCCCAAAGGATTTAGCATTGTATTTCATAGTATCTCCTGGGCTTCATCTTTCAAAGGAAAAGTATTGCAATCAAATGAATACAAGGTGATCAAAGGCTCAGACCTAATAAAAAAATATCAACAGCTTACCAGGTAACTCTCATCCAACTGAGCTGTTGAGCCAGAGTGAATGAGCGAGAGTAATGCAAGAAGTGAGGTAGAAAGTTGACTTTAAAAAAATATTTAATTTATTAAAACTTGTTTATCTAAATAATATATCTTAGAACCCACTTTCTTTTCAACTTCAAACTGCACTTGTGATTTGAGTAATGAAATTCCCTTAGGAATGTGAGATGTAATTATAAGTTAATATGAGAGATTCTTTTGAATGCTTCACAATCATGAACAGCAGATGAAACATTCCCACTGTGATTAAAAACCTTACTGCCAAATTTAAATGTATTCTAAAACATTTTCTTTTTTCTTTTTTTTAACGTTTATTTATTTTTGACAGACATAGAGACAGAGAATGGGCAGGGGAAGGGCAGAGAGAGAGGGAAACACAGAATCGGAAGCAGGCTCCAGGCTCTGAGCTGTCAGCAAACAGCCCAACGCGGGGCTCGAACTCATAGACACCTAGATCATGACCTGAGCTGAAGTCGGCCGCTCAACCGACTGAGCCACCCAGGCGCCCTAAAACATTTTCTAAATCACCAATGCCTCATATTTAATTACAAGTATATTATGTACTTATTTATTTGTATGTCTCTCTAAGATTATTCTTAGCTATACTTTATCTTCTTACTAGGATCTTAGTAATGTTATTTAGACTTGGTTCTGGGGTTGAGATACTTTTCCATACACATTATGACTCTACAATTAGGCCAATGAAAATTAACAGTATCTGGGTATATATTGTTAATTATTTGGAGAATAGGACTTGATTGCTTCTCTTAAAAGGATTAAAATAGGAGTTCTTGATAAGCAGTTTGAGCATCTTTATTTTGTTAAAAATCAGGATTTATGACATTAGGATGTTTTGGTATTGTTTTGAGAGAGAGAATGCATGCAGGCACATGAGTGTAAGAGGCAGGAGCAGAGAGAGAGGGAGAGAGAGAATCTTAAGCAGGCTCCATGCTCAGCACAGAGCCCAACACTGGGCGCACTTTCAGGACCCTGAGATCAGGACCTTGAGATCATGACCTAAGCCAAAGCCAAGAGTCAGAAGTCGATCTGACTGAGCCACCCAAGTGCCCCAATATTAGGATGTTTTAAGAGAGTTTATTACTCCAGTTTTACCATTTTTAACTGATGTTCCTCTGGAATGATGTATTTTCTAGTTTCACTCAATCAACATTAAACAGCTGACTTTCTGTCACTGTAAGACACTGATTAGATCTGTTAACATCACTTCAAAATAATATAATTTATAGTAATTTTATGATGTTTAGTGGGAACTAGAGATCTTTTAGAAAATGAGTTTGAGTTGGCATAAATAGCTTTCCATTTTAGAACACTGTCAAATCAAACATCTTGGAATCATACCCTTGTGCTCTGTCTCTTTTGGGGTTATGTGTGACAACTTGTACTGATTCAATACCTTGGCTTTACTTTATGGGTTAATATGTTTCACTGCTGGTGCCGATCAGTCTTTTCTGCTCTGCATGGAGCTCCTACATTTTAGGAAACTACTTGCTAGAATTTCACTTTCTTGCATTTTTTTTCATCATTCCTTATACAAGTAGAAACAAGAACATATTCATGTGTTGGTGACAGATTATATTTACATCACCTCACTTTCAAAAAATCAAAATTAGATGCAACTCGTCATATTGACCTTTTATTTTATCACTACCTGTGTTTATCACCCATAGAATTTTTTGAGTAATGGGTAGTCATAGACTTTTATTTCTCAAATTTATCTTACTCGTTATTATTCTTTTTCAGAATAATTTTGTTTTGATGTGCAAGATGCCACAATTTGGATGTAAAAGTCCCTGCAACTTCATCCTTATAAAATAAAAGAAGAACTCTGGTAGTTATATGGAAATTTGTAAAAATCATATCTATGAAAACTTGACTGATTTTTCCTTAATTGAGGGACATACGTAAGAAATACAGATTGGAGAGGTCTTGCTTAATGAGTTTTGTTATGCCAAGTTATTTCATGGGTGACTGTAGGTCTTTGTACTAATGGTTCTGGGGGTAATAGCGACATATACAAATGCTTAAGAAAGCCTGTTAAGGGAATAGAAACTGATAATTTTAACTAATTCATTGTCATAGGAAAATACTAAAAATTAACTCAGCACATTTGTTCCTATATTTCGAAAATAACCATTTAGATACTATTCTGTATCTATCAGTCATACAAAAATATTCTCATGCTAAAGGAGTGGGCTGTTTTGTCACATTATGAAAGTAGAGGACAGTTTTTGTTTTTAAGATTATTTGTTTTTAATCTAGAGTAACATGAAATTCAATACAAGTTATTATAATTTATGTTTAAATCCCATCTCCTAAATTCCCCTAATTTTCTCTTAGGTCTCTCAAGTTGTCGTGTATCAAGGGTGCAAATCCTTTAACTTGCATTGTGAGGATTCTTCATCATAATGGAACATAATGGCAGTTCTTCTTGAAATAGAATAACTTGATCAAAAATTGTCTTTGCAGCTCCTTAAAGGAGAGAGTCTTGATTTATTTAATGAGTTTATCCAGAGCTTCTTTCACATCCTTATTCCTCAGGCTATAGATCATGGGGTTCAACATGGGGAATACCACAGTGTAAAATGTGGAAACTATTTTGTCCCTGTCCAAAGAATAGCTAGACTGGGGACGGGAATAGATGTAAAGAATGGAGCCATAGTACAAGGTGACAGAGATCAGGTGGGAGGAACAGGTGGAGAAAGCTTTGAGGCGGCCCTGGGTGGAATGGATCCTCAAGATGGTGACAATGATGAACAGGTAGGAAGCGAGGATGAGTGCTGTGGGGGTGATGACATTGGAGGCCAGGAGGAAGTACAGCACAGTCTGGTAGTCATTTTTTTTGCCACAAGCCAACTTCACCAAGGGAAGCAAATCACAAAAAAAGTCATCAATGACATTGCCACTACAGAAGTTCAAGGCAAAAGTTTTTTGGGTGATAATAGAAGAGTTAATAAAGCCACCAAGGTATGCAGATGCTACCAAAGATGCACACAGCTTTATGGACATAGCCTGAGAATAAAGCAATGGCTTTGAGATGGCCATGTAGCGGTCAAAAGCCATGGCGGCCAACAGGTAACACTCACTGTATGCCAGCCCAGCAGAGAAGAAGAACTGAGATACACACCCAGCAAAGGAGATGCTTTTGTCTTCAGAGATGCAGGTCGTGAGGATCTTTGGGGTGTAGACAGAGGAATACCAGAGATCCAGAAAAGACAGATTCCCAATGAAAAAATACATGGGTGTGTGCAGCCGGGAGTCATTACAGATCAACACCATGAGGGTGATATTTCCTACTACCGTCAGAGAGTACACACCAAGGAATACCACAAAGAGGACCAGCTGCATCGTTGGGTCTGTGGTGAAGCCCACCAGAATGAACTCAGTCACTGTATGATTGCTTCTCTCCATGGCCCACCTAAGAGGAGAGAAGAATAGATTTTGGATTGCATTATTGTGCTGAATAAATGGAAAATATACTGAATAAATAAATTATATATACTAGAGGTTAATTTTTAGTTGTTTTTTTTTTTTTTTTTTTTAATCTCCTGACCATTTCTCTTCCCTGGACTCCAGACTCACAAATCCAAATCCCTACTTAACGGTATACTGGACATTTCAGAAACTACTGAATTCCAGCAATCCTTCCTCAGCCTGTTTTTCTCTCAGACTTCTCCACCGTGGTAAATGGCATTATCCCTGTTTAGGGAAAATCACTTACTATTCTTGACTCTTCTCTGGCTTTTACATTGTAATTGACTAGTCAGCAACATCTTGTTTCTACCTTCACAGTATATCTAGAACCTGAAAAATGTTTCCAAGCTCCAGTGGTTGCTAGACTAAAACCACTGCAATCTCTCGTGGGTGTTACCACAGAGCTTCTAATCATCTCCTTGCTTCCTCCCTCCTTCCATCCTTACCCCACTTGGGTCTCTGAACAAGGCAGGCAGGGCGATCCTGTTAAAAGACCAGTTAGACAATCTTCCTCTTCTCCTTCAAACACTCCGACGACTTCTCAGCTTATTCAGAGTAAAGCCAAAATCCTTACGAAGGTGGACAAACTTATTGCCTCTCTGCTTCTGACTCTTTTTGTCCACTCCAACCATGCCAGCCTCTTTTTAATTCTTAGAATAAACAGGGATTCTCTGAGGCTTTGAAATTACTTCTCTCTATGGCTAGGATGCTCTTCCTCGGTCTATCTTTATAGCAAACATTTTTCAAGTGTTAATTGCCATTAATATTATCCTCTTTCAGGTATTCCTGGTCACCATATTGCAATCTACTGCCCTGGCATTTCTTATATCCAAAATTCATGCTTTATTATTCTTCCTAGCACTGCCCATTATCTAATATTATGTACATCTTTTCTCTTCACTATAATATTGTTTAAAAACAACAACAACAACAACAACAAGCCAAAGAAAGGGTCTTTGCCCCCTGGGACAGAAAATCAAGATTTAATTACAGTTTCAACATATCCCAGAAATATGACTTTTAAATTAAAAAAAGAAAAAAAAATGTTATTCTTGAAACAGAGGGAGAGGGAGAGACAGAGCATGAGCAGGGGAGGGGCAGAAAGAGAGAGAGAGATACTCAGAATCTGAAGCAGACTCCAGGCTCTGAGTTGTCAGTACAAGAGCCTGACATGGGACTCAAACTCATGAACGATGAGATTCATGAGATTGTGACCTGAGCTGAAATCAGAGGCTTAATGGACTGAGCCATTCAGGTGCCTCGGAATGTGATCTTTTAATAGTCATTCTGAAATTCCCTGATCAGCACTAGTGAAGTCATCTGCATGATAAAAACTCTGTTTTTCCCTTTTCCTAAAAAAGGTGTTCTGGCTTTCTTTTCTTTTGCTAATAATTTCCTTTCTCCACCATCCTTCCTGCAAGAATGTTCCATTCTGTGCAGCTCCTGGAAGCCTTCCTCTACTTGCTGGTTGGGCTACTGCTTGATTCATGAATGACTTGATAAAGCAAATTAGATCTTCAACTTTACTCAACTGAATCTTGTTTCTCAACAATACACCCCTTCCTGCCTGTTTTTGATGGAAAAAATATATCAGTTCATATCTTATTGTGTAGGCTATTATGAAATGTTACAGGCTGTTTGTTTTAAGCGTGTCACTTAATACAAAAGGAGAACAATTGCATAGCTGGGCAAAATCTTTGAAAACAAGGATCCACGAGAACTAAAAGGGAGTTTCCTGTGGGAAACACTTGAAAATGAAAACACCTGACTCAATCTTCAACTTTCAATTTATCTTTTTTTTCTTTTTGTTTATCTCATTTATTTTGAGAAATAGAGAGAGAGAGAGGGAGAAAGAGATTCCCATGCAGGCTCAGCACTGTCAGCGCAGAGCCTGATGGGGGATCGAACTCGAGAACTGTGAGATCATGACCTGAGCTAAGGCCACTGCTTAAGTGACTGAGCCACCCAGGTGCCCCTCAACTTAGTATCTTTTAATTCGATTGTTCTCTGATTGTCATAATTATTTCAAATTTGATTATTTCTAAAACTAACGGTGAACAATTTTGAACATTTTACTCTGCGTCAAGCACTGTGGCTAGTGTCGCATGTGCATTATTTTATACATCCCCATAACATCCAGCAGAGGTATATTGAAAGATTAATAGCAGTAATTTACAGATAACCAAATTCACTGTAAATATATAGCTAGTAAGTATACAATTAGTAAATGGTGTTGTCTTACTCTAGTGACCACTAAGCCATTTTCTTTCATATTTGAAATTAGGTTAACAGTTGCTGGTGGATCCATGTGTCTTTCCTTTTGGTTTTAACACCTTAACTCCAAACTAATAGGATTATGCTGACAAATTCAGATGCTGTCACAGTAAGTACCTTGTACATGTGGGGTCAGATAAATGCTCCTAAGTAATACCCAAATCATCTGACAAAGTCCTTTATCTCATATTTACAGGCAATCCTGATTATGAGCATAGAAACAATCTACTTACCTTGTCCAGACCCAAGACACTTAACCTGAAACTCACAGTCACAGCCAACAAAGAACCACGTTGTAGATCCAAGTATCTTATATTTGCTCAGGATCCCCAGTGTATTTGATCCCTCAACCTCAGGGATTTAGGCTTTGAAAGTGCCTAAAAGGCAATTAACCAAAAAGCATATTAACTTTATGTAGTAGTTTCTTTTTTTTATTTAATTTTTTAATGTTTACTTATTTTTGAGAGAGAAACAGACAGAGCATGAGCGGGGAAGGAGCAGAGAGACTGGGAGACACAGAATCCTTTGAGCTGTCAGCACAGAGCCTGATGTGGATCTCAAACTCACAAACTGTGAGATCATGACCTGAGCTGAAGTCAGATAATTGACTGAGCCACCCAAGCACCCCTTCATGTAGTAGATTCTTGCTCAGTGCAGAAAAAAAAAAAGAATGATTCTAAAAGTAATCATAATTATTTTGATATTTTGAGAAACTACTCTTTGCAAAACACCTTCATGGGAACTTTATTTGATTATCAAACTTTATGCAGTAGGTATTACAGTTCCTATTACAGACAAGAAAATAGATCCAGAATACTTAACTAACTTTCCTAAGGCAAACTTAGAAGTAAATGCAGTCAGGATTTAACTCAAGGCAGCACGACTCTAAAATTCATAGGTTTTCACCTCTACCAATGCATACTTTGGAGAAACATAATCTTTGAGTATCTAATCAGCTATAACCATAAAGCTTTAGAAGAGGACTTTATTATCCTGAGTGTTTATACAGATGGACTTTGCAACAAATATATCCAGTCTCATTTTTCACCAACTTGTTACCCAATTTTTAAATGACAAGAAAGGTGTCATCTTGTATTGTCCCTAAAAGCACCATGTTAAGTGTTTCCAATATCATCATAACAATATTTACTGAATATTTAGGATGTCCCAGACACTCCATGGAGTGTTGTATTTTTTAAATTTACTTAAGTTTATTTATTTATTTTGAGAGAGAGAGACAGAGAGAGTAAGTGGGGGAGGGGCAGAGAGAGAAGGAGAGAGAATCCCAACCAGGCACAACACTGTCAGTGCAGAGCCTTATGTGGGGCTTGAACTCTGAAGGATGAGGTCATGACCTGAGCTAAAACCAAGAATCTGATGCTTAATCACCCAGGCACCTCTCCATTGAGTGTTTTAAAAGTCATGTTGGTTTAACTTTCATGATGATCTTGTAAAGTAGGAGTGATTATTATTCCCATTTTACAAATGAGCTATTTGAGATAAAGGAATGATCGTACATACTTTGTTCAAGGTCACAAAATTTGAGCCTAACAGAGCCAAGATTCAAGTTCTCTCATTGCATATCATCCATCCCCAAACCTACATATCTACATAGCATTTCCTACGTTCTAGATGCTCTGCCAGGCACTATGGACAAGAGAGAGAACTAAGGCATGGACCTGATTTCAAGAAGGGTGTAGTTTATTGGGAGAAATCCAAACTTTGAAAACAAAGACGTGCCATAGGTTATGATTGGATCATCTATCATAACTGATAGTGAGAGGCAGGCCAGACTGGAGAGCTTGCTAGGGCAATGAGGGAAGTGCTGTGTCTGTGCTATGGTAGATTTTACACTTGAGGGAGGAACATATTTCTTGGTTAAAGATGCATGGAGAGTTACCTTGTGTAAGGAAGGGATTTCCAGCAAAGAGAAAGAAATTACAATCATCAAGGTATAGAGGCAAGACATGGAATAGAGGGTGAAAAAATTGTCCAAAGTTTGTCAGATCTGTCCGAAGTACAGAGTGCCTTTGTTGGAATCATGTTAGATGAGATTGCATAGGCTTATAATCCCACAATCTGAACATTCTTGAAGACAATGGCTTAACCTGGACCAACCTTAGAATGCTTTAAATGTTAGAGGCTGTGGCAAAAACTTGGTGGTGTTCGGGAGGCAACCAGCCCTGCCCAAATCAATGTGCCCAGTAAGTATGAATAATGAATGCATAGATACTCCACTCCACTTTTTTTGTGGTTTTTTTTTTTTTTTTTGCAAAATGATACTCCTCCTCAAATTATTTTTTCAATTCTCAGCCAACGTTAAATAACCCATTTTATGTTATTATTATGCATTAATTTAATACATGAGAATTATTCAAGAATAATTTAATCTTATGAAACTTTATTTTAGTTAGTAAGTGTATTCAACCTTCATTTGTTAAATGAATGGGTATAGTTAGCTTTTCATTTAAGAATTATTATCTAATTCAGAATATCAGAACTACCCCTTTTCAATTGGTTATTCTCTGGTATTATTAGTAGTAGTATTTATCAGTGCTAATTATTTCTTTCTGATCTTTGTATAGCTCCCAATTTTACTGGAACTGTTTGGAAAACATAGATCTTTATAGTTACTATTTGCTGCTTATAACAATAAACATGGACATATTGATATTTATTTGGATTTCTATATATTTCTATGTATTTCTCTCTATATATTTAATTATATTGCTACTTTTTAAAAATCCAGTCAAAATGAATATTTCTCCTTTTTTTGTTTTATCACTACCTTCTTTTTTTGTTTTTAATTTTTAAACATATATTTATTTCTGAGAAAGAGAGAGAGAGAGTGAGAGAGAGTGGGGAAGGGGCAGAGAGAGGGAGACACAGCACTCAAAGCAAGCTCCAGGCTCTGAGCTGTCAGCACAGAACCCACCATAGGGCTCAGACTCACACACTATGAGATCATGACCTCAGGCAAAGATGGACGCTTAACCAACTGAGTCACCCAGGCGCCCCAATATCACTACCTTCTTATACTCTCTATGCGCACTTCTCTTTTTATGAGTATCCTGGATTCCTTGGATTTCATTGGTTCAATATATTTCAATAGAAAGTATACTATTTTGGTTATTATCACGATTTTTTTTTGATACTCAGAATGCCACAACTTCAATTATGCAGGACCCTTTAAATCAGTTCCTTTTGTTCCTGTCCTTATTGTTTTAAAAGCATCTATGTTTTCTGGACATGAGAGAATATTTCAGGCACACGTTATTTATCTTCTCACTCTCAAACATAGACCGTCCTCTAGGAATTACTGATTTTTTGGTGGGCAGTAGTAGTAAGGATACAAATTTAGGTCTTACATGTGTGAAAGTCATGCAAAATATCAAGTGGTACAATAGATTGTCTTCTCTGAGCATAGAAAGAGTGGTGGTCTGAGGTGTGTCTCTATACTTATACTGTTTTATCAACAGTGACTAGTGGGTGGACTCACTGAGCAGGGACTGAGAATAAGACTGGAAAGTTAGTGACAAGAGTATATGCATGAGTATACGAAGTATATGGATGAGCTCTTGGAAAGGACAGTGTGAAAGTTCTCGTGCTCCACCACAGATCTGAACTTGCAGGACACCGACTGCAGAAAAGGCACTCTGCACTGAGAATGTTTGTAAGTCTATTTCCCTATGTTTTCTCCTCATAGCTTTACAGTTTCAAGTCTTACATTTAAGTTTTTAATCCATTCTGAATTGATTTTTGTATACAGTGGGTAATTAAGAGTTCAACTCCACTCTTCTTTTGTAGCAGATATCCAGTTTTCTCAATATTTATCGAAGAGACTATCTTTCCCCATTGTGGGTTCCTTCGCACCTTTGTTGAAGATCAATTGACCTTCAATGATCAGCCTTTTCTGGGCTCTGTATTCAATTCCATTTGTGTACATGTCTGTTTTCATTCCAGCACCATACTCTTTAATTACATTATTTTGCAACATATTGTAAAATCAGAAAGTATGATGCCACCAGTTTTGTTCTTATTCAAGACTGTTTTGGCTATTTATGGCTTTTTGTGGTTCCATATGCATTGAAAAAATTTTTTAATACATCTGGGAAAAATGGTATTGGGGTTTTGATAGCTTGAATCTGTAGATTGTTTTTGGACAGTACGGACATTTTAAAGTAGTATGGACATTTTAACAATTTTATTCTTTCTGACCCATAAAAAATGACTTTCTTTTTCATTTATTTGTGTTTTTTTCAATTTCTTTCATCAATGTCTTTTAGTTTTTACGCTACAGATCTTTCATCTCCGTGGTTAAATTTATTCCAAAATATTTTATTTGTTTTGATGCTATGGTAAATGGGATTTTTTTAAATTAATTTCCCTTTCAGATACTTTGTTGTTAAGGTATATAAATGCAACTAATTTTTGTATATTGAGTTTTTTTTTTTATCCTAAAGCTTTACTAAAACTTTGTCATAGTTCTAAAAAGTTTTTGATGGAGTCTTTTGGGTTTTCTATATATAAGATCAAGTCATCATGTCATCAATAGGATCCCATATTGCTTCAAAAAACCTCCAGAATTTATAATAGGTTTTGTGCTGAACATGGACCCAGACAATATACATATTAATGTGAGAAAACTTTCAGTGCTTTTCGAATCACTTATGAACTACCCAAACCTAGGAAAGCAATCATTTCTTCTGGATTTCAGTCTAGGGGAGTCCTCTCTGTTTCCCAGAGTTGTGAGGCTCATATATGGTAACCGATACGTTTCATGTGTTGTTTTTCCTTTGTGTACTGAGTAGCTTCAATTGCAATTCCAAAGCCAATACACTCTGAGGGGTTGATACCTGGTAGGAATGTACTCTGGGATTCTCCAGCTTTATCAAAGCAAAGTAGAACTGGACATTTCAAAAAGTCTTGGAAGCAGTACTTTTTAGATTATTTTCAACAGCAGTTCTTAAACGTTGTAATACAGTAGGAAAAAAGTGGAAATAACAGTATGAAAAACTCCCTAAGAGGTTGAATATTTTGGGCTTCGTTTTGTGTCGATCCACAAATGTATCTTTTTTTTTTTTTTCCCCAGTAAAAATATTGGAAAATCAGGTGTTAAGGGCTCGCCTGGAGAGCTTTTAAGAATACCTATACCAGGGGCATCTGGGTGGTTCAGTAGGTTAGGCGTGTGACTTTGGCTCACGTCATGATCTCATGGTTTGTGAGTTAGAGCCCCACGTCGGGCTCTGTGCTGACAGCTCAGAGCCCAGAGCCTGCTTCGGGTTCTGTGTCTCCCCCTCTCTCTCTGCCCTTTCCCCACTTGTGCTCTCTCTCTCTCTCTGCCTCTCAAAAATAAATAAATGTAAAAAAGAAATAAAAAAAATACCTATACCAGAGTCCTATCTGCAAAAATTATGATTTAATTGCTTCAGGGCAGGTCCGGGCATTGATAAATAAATTGATAAATAAAGTCAAATAAACTACAACAGCCATATGGGATTTGAGAATTAACAGATTAAGCAATATCATTATGTGAAGGCATGATTTGACTCAGCTGGCTCTTTGTACATTGGAAGGACTTAACTAATGTTAACTTTTTACTTCCCTCCTTTTCTCTCTTTCTTCCCTGTTTTCTTCCTTTTTTCTTCACTTCCTCCCTTTAGTTCCATAACAAGGGAGCAATGTAGTGGTCTAGATACTTTTGGATCCGTTTTAAAGATGCATAAGCTGAGGCTCATGAAAGTGAAGTGATATGTTTGAGGTCACATTTAGGAAGTCCCCATGCTGGCCCTACTGTTTCGCTATAAACATTTTGCATTTCATTGCTATGCAATAGTACATGGTTCCCGAGTTTGCTATGATCATGGAGAGGGGAACGCAGGGTTCGGATTTTCTATGTGGATAGTTGAAAGTACACTAGCATCCTTACCATCTAAATTCCAGTAGATTCCAGGAAATGACTCTGTGTGTAATCTCCGAACCCTGAATTTTACATTTTGCTCTTCTTGCAATGAATGCACTCATCTTTATGATAACCAGTATTAGACAGTACTGAAGGATGAGGACACCCTGGTCACTTGGATGGGTCACCTTAACCATGACACAGGTTCATATTCAGAGGAGAGGGGGAGGGGAAGCAACCAGCAAATGCATCAACCAGGAATCCCTCAGAACAAATAATTAAGTTTTAATTACCAATCTGGGACATTGTCCCTCAAGAATCTCAAATTCAGCCTAAGGTCCTAGAGCGAGGAAACTCGGATGACTTAGGGATTGTACTACACACGCATTCATCATCTTTATAAAAGGGCCGAATTGGATTATGCATTATCTCTCATTATTAAAAAAAGAGATTTATTTTTATTTCCATGGAATTATATTTTTTGCACATGGATATCATGTCTGCTGCCTTCCAAGGGTTTTTGGGTACATGAGTATGTGGTGAGGACAGGTAGGAAGCAGGTAATTGCTTTTCATTGGGTACGGCCTTCGGGTATGTTTTATCTGTTGTCCTTATGATTATCATTGCCTATTAAATGTAAAAAAAAAGTAATCGTAAAATAAAACTATCAGTTATTTAACTAGAAGATTTTGGAGTTAGGCAGACTAAAGGACAAATTATGGCTCAGCTAAATGCTCTGACTGGGAAAGCTGTATAGTTTCTCTGATCTTCAATTGTGTCATCTTTAAAATGGATATAAGCACATTTTGGAGTTATCATAAAGATGCAGTTTAATATCAGCAAGGTACCTACAAATATTTGTCATGTAATAGAGGATTATAATACACAGCAATTAATATCATTTTGTTTTTTGGTGACCTTTTTCTTTCCCATAAAGAAGGTTTTGTTTTTTTGTGTGTTTCTTTCTTATTTTTTTCTTTTTTTTCCCCCTTTTTTTTGCAGATGGGGTGGGGGGTGATTTAATTGCCTGTACTGGAGATCACAATTTGTTAACTTGTGGTTTTGATGATTACTAACACGGTATTCTTGCTGGAGTGTGGGGTTGGCTCCATCTTGGGGAATGACCTCCTCGGACCCCTTGCTTTCATATTTTCCTCCTTCTCCTCCATGTTGCATCAAACCCAAATACCCATTATTTATTTAAAAGACTTTCTGAAAGGGACGACTGAGCAGCTCAGTCAGTTAAGTGTCTGACTCTTGGTTTCAGCTCAGGTCATAATCTCTGGGTTTGTGAGATCGAGACCCATGTTGGCTCTGTGCTGACAGCATGAAACACACTTGGGATTCTCTCTTTTCCTCTCTTTCTGCCCTTCTCCTGCCCGTGCTCTCTATCTCTCTCTCAAAATAAATAAACTAAAAAAAAAATGCTTTGTGAAACTAATTTACACTAAGTGGTAATATCATCTACAATGCAATTCGTAAATAATCTTAGTGACATTTTTACAAAAATATGATGAATTCCTTTTTCTAGCATAATTTTCAAACTCACCAATGGATTCATTGGCAAAAATATTTAAGGTATTCCTGGTTAGCTTTTCCTAATGTTTTTCCTTAATAAGTTAAGAAATAGGATTATGATGCTATCTTCATTCTTAATTTTTAAACTTCTTGGTCTTTAATCTTTAGCAATAAATTTTGCTGATGAGTGAACCAATAATAGATGAAAAGACATTACATATTTTGGCAATACTACACACATAAAGGGATTACATAGGTTTTTGTAGGTTCTGAACCTTTCTATAGTGATGTTATCAAATAACTTCCAATATATTTGTCTAATAGTTTTTCTATTTTCAAAGCATAGATTTATTTACAGCAAATTGATTATAAGCCTGGAGTTTATATAATATTGTGAGCTATGATTTCTTAAGTTCTCACTATGCGTCAGATATTATGCTAAAACTACTACATGGACTTTCTAAGTAATCATTAAGATAATCCTATGAATTAGATGCTAATATAGTTCCCACTTAACCTAGGAGAAAAAAAGAGGCTTAGGAAAATTTTGAAACTTACGTAAATGACCCACCAAAGAACAAATAGAGTCAGAATTCATATTCAGGTGGTCCTTTTCCAGAGTTTATTTTTACCCCTACACTATGGCACCTTGCAAAATTATCCCTGGGAAAGGAGGTATGTATTATGCAAGGCCAACAATATCACCGCTACATATCAAAACTATCCTCTGAACTTAATAAACAATTTGGAGCAAATAATGGTTTCAGTTGCACAAATGATTTAGATTGCAAAGATTAAAGATATAGCTTTTAAAAATCCTGATTTTATGAAAGAATGTTAGATTTCTCTAGTTCGGCATAAGATATATTTTAGATTTCTTCCTGTGACTTGCAGAACAGAAAGAGCAGTCATTTGTCTGTGAAATACATAAAATGCCTGATACACTGTGTGTATATGAAGACAAAATAACCGGAGCTTGAGTTAAGTATAAGTTAGCACGCATTGTAACTTCTTGGCATCAAGCCACAGTAACTATTTCTCTCTCTCTCTCTCATTCTCTCCCTCTATCTCTCTTCTCTTTTCTCCAAACTGAATTAGATAGCTTTTTGAGACTTAGTATTGTTTAGAAAAAGAAGTGATTCGGGAGTAAATGATTTTACTGGACTCTATTCTTTCACTAAAATTATGGCTACCACGAGGATGAATTTATTCTTAATCTGAGCTCAAGACTTAATAAAAGTAAGAAATAAGAAGAGTTTCTTTGAGTTTTATCAACATTTAATAGTGCTTATTACGTGCTAGGGAATGCCAAAACATAACTAAACATGACAGGATCCCTAGAAATCGAAAGTCAATTGGCGAGATAGACTCATAACTTTGTATTCACTCACAAGTATAAGGACAACAATCAAGTGTGTTCAAAGGATGAAAATGGTTCAGAAGGGGGAATCATCAAATACCTAAAAGTGCTGTTTGTGCATGTAAAGGGACTAAAGGGAATATCCTGTTTTATTGAGTCTTCAAAATATAAACAATATTTAAATGTTGAGCCAATGTATTTATGTTCCTTTCTGTAAACACAATTCTGCATATACGTACATGCCTAGAGAACCAGGACTATTACATTTGCTGTGGTTTTCTCACTGTAGATACAGCTATATTATACACATGTGTGTTGTATATATATTCAGTAATTCTGTGATTTAGGACAAGTCGTTTACCATCTTAAAGACTTCGTCTCTTCGCTATTTAGGGGAGGAGCTGAAGGATGCCAATAATTTGTGATCTGTGCACTTCACAAGGATCCTCTAATGAGAATCATAGGATTCATAGTGATAAGAGTTAACATGTATTGAGTTCTTACTATATGTGTCTAACTCTGTTTTAGGTGCTTTACTTGGATTATCTCATTCATCAATTCTGAGCAGCGTGCTCTGCCCCAGTCCCACAGATGAGAACAGTTGGGCACAGGTTGTTGCCATGAATTGTGCACGGGCACGTGATGGACCCGCACATGTCTACCTGCTCTCCAGGGGCAGACTCCATGCACCTCCCTACTAGCGGTGCGATCTCCTGATTGTGTGCCACTTTGTCAACTGGGAAACTCACTGTGGTTGTCATTTGTTGTAATAGTCACTTTTAAAGTCACCAAAACGTTTCTTCCTTACAGCATAGTTTTCTTAGTGCTGTATGAAGGGCCTGAAAGTGAACTCTGAAACTTCTGCTCACTCCCTTTCCTGCTGCTCCAGGTAAACGTGACTGTGACCTGATTTTTCCCTCCCCTTTCCAGGTCCACCCTTCATTTAACCCTGAACTTCAGATTTTAGATAATTTAGTGTATCCGTTCACTGAATTATTTGATTTGAAAAGCCCCAATTTAAATCTAAATACAAGAACGCCCTTTAAAAGACACTACATGTGAATTGATACTAGTTGAAAAAGGATGTGTTGCATAAAGTAGTCTTTTTCATGACCCACAACTACTTGGTTCTTAAAGGTCTTCTCATAAGATTCCCATGCCCTCAGGGATGGGGCTGTTTCCTTCATCGCAAATTTTCACTGGACTCTGAGCTCTGAGACTCTTGAAAATGTCTATTGTGTTTACCAATGTATGCCCAGCATCTGCTATATACTAGATTATCATAACGGCTTTTTCAAAAAAAAAAAAAAAAAAAAAAGAAAGAAAGAAATGAATGAACAAATGAGTGAATGAATGATTGGCATTTTTTCTGGCTACCGTAACTGTGCGTGCCTCTAGGACTCTTCCTTACCCCACATCTGTCTTCAGTCGCTGCTTTTGATCTGCTCATGGCTGTAAGTCGTTAACCAAACATACTAACTTGGTGCATAAATACATTTAGAGTAAGTGAGCACAGGGTTGGAGCTGAGGAGCTCTCAATGAGTAGACTTGGTAACTTTAACTTGTCTGGATCCTTTTCATTAATATTATTTCTCTGAAACAGTTTTTACTATAGAAGCGAATTCTAGATAAGTGTAGCATCACTGTACATTATTAGAACAATCAATACTAGATGTTATTTGTGGATTGTCTCTTACATATAGACAGCGTCTTAAATTCTTTATAAGAATTATTTAATTTATTCTGCAAAAAATAATTTCTCCCATTTTTTACATAATATGTAAAACTACCCAAGACCCCACAATATGGAGATGGTGAGGCCGGTAGAACTGGCTATTAGTGTGATCTATGACTGATTTTGTTGGTGTGTGCAGTCTTCATTCTTCAGGGTGTCAGGGTGTCTAGGCAGGAGAAGGTTGCGTAAGAGTGATCCAGAAGAATGTACTGCTATTCTGTTCCTGCCATTACTCTGAGGTTAGCACAGGAAGCTATGCCCTTCATTGTTTTTTCTTAAGTTCTACATCATGCTGCTCTGTTAGGTGTGGAGCAAAGACCCAATCAGATCTTTTTAAAAAGGTAGGGCATGAAGAAAGCTTTGAAGAATGAGTAGGTTTTGAACAGATTATGAACAGGCAAAAGAGCATCTCTTTGGAGAAAATTCAAGTTTAACTGCTTAACTGAAACAGTTGTTGTGTTCGAAAATCTTAACACCATCAAGAGGATATGCCCTCCAAAAGTAGAAGGAAAGCTTTCCATTTGCAGTACAACTCAGATACTCAAGATGTAATTCCAGATCAATACTTCTCTTTGGTTTCTTATTTATGTCTTGAGTTTCCAATGCTGTGATATAGGATATTTGATGTTTGACTTCAAGTGGATGGTTCTGGAAGAAAGGGGTGGCTTGAAAAATGGATATGATAAAAACGAACTTCACTGTGACCGAATTTGTGTTTCTGGGGCTCTCATCTCAGCCACAGATGCAGCTCATTCTTTTTATTATGTTCTTGTTTTTCTATTTATTAACAGTAGTGGGGAATATTATAATTATCACTATTATTCAGATAGAACCTCGTCTCCAAACCCCCATGTACTTCTTCCTCACAAATTTATCCTTTCTAGACATCTGCTACACATCCACTAATGTCCCACAAATGCTGTCCAACATGGTGGGGAAAAAGACCATCCCATTCTCTAGCTGTGCCACTCAGATGTACTTCTCCCTCTCCTTTGGGATGATTGAATGTGTTCTCCTTGGGGTCATGGCTTATGACAGATATGTAGCCATTTGTCACCCTCTTCATTATACTGTCATTATGAACCAAAGTATCTGTGTCCAATTGGCAGCCATTTCTTGGTCCAGTAGCTTCCTGAGTTCCATGGTTATCAATGTCCTCACCTTGAGTTTGCCCTACTGTGGGCCCAATGTCCTGAATCACTTTTTTTGTGAGGTTCCTTCTGTCCTGAGGTTGGCTTGCACTGACACCTCATTTACTGAGCTGGTTGTTTTTATCTTCAGTATTATCATCGTCTTCATCCCTTTTCTCCTCATTGTTGTTTCCTATGCCCGAATCCTTCTATCAGTTCTCAGGATACGGTCCACCTCTGGAAGGCACAAGGCACTGTCCACCTGTGCCTCCCATCTGACGGTGGTGGTCTTATTCTATGGAACTGCCATCTTCATGTACATGAGACCCCAGTCGAAGTCCTCCAGGACTGGGGGCAAGGTCATTGCAGTGTTCTACACTGTGATCACACCCATGCTGAACCCCTTGATCTACAGCCTGAGGAACCAAGATGTGAAAGGAGCTTTAAGGAGAGCTATTGCAAAACAGAGGACGTGAGAGGTCCTCATGGGACATTAAGTTAACTGTTAATCTAAGATAACTGACTTCTGGATATGAAGTAAGACAATAAATAAGACCTTGAACAGTCAATTGTTGTCTTGCCATTCATAAAGGACACGGAAAGCCACTGCAAACTCAGCAGGAAACACATATTCCCCAAGGACAAATCACAGGTTTAATGTGTCAAAATAACTTCTTTCATTGAGTGACTATCTACTTAACTCACTATGAAATTTTAGCTTTCTAAAAACATAGACTATTTGAAATTAATTGCTTGAAATTATAACAGTAAGATGAAGCATCTTATTCCGGTCTAGAGGATCTAAACATCTTCATATAGACAAACGTTATGAATTTTTAACTCAGGTGGAGAACTTCGGTTTTGAATGTAACATTTCACATCTGTCCTAATTTTGTAGTGTACAAGGAAACAAGACTCTGCATCTACTTTGTGGTTTAGACCAATTTTGACCCCTTTATACACAGCCTTGCTTTGCAACAAACAGATTAAAATATTGCTTCTTTTAAAGTTCATGCAGCAGCCAGGACACACAGGGCTGAGATGACTGTGGTAAGGAGTAATGATTTATTCTTAGTAAAATGTAGTATATATATACATATATGAATATATACATTTACACACACACATATGCACATACATTATAGACATATATATGAATATATACATTTATATATATTACATTTTATATATATACACATATACACATCAAAAATTTCTGGAAATATTTATTTCCTGTGTTTTGAAGCTTTAAAAGAAATTATTTTTTAAAATAATTATTCTTTGAATTAAGAGAGTAGAAGAATATAATTTAGCATTATTATGCTTAATAAGCATAAATATGCCCTTTGGTTAAAATGCTATTAAATGACTTACCCTATTTCTAGAATTTTCTCACTTACTTGTTTTACAATGTAGAATAAAATAAAAGTGCAATTCCACTTTCACAGGTATTCAACAACCAAAATGCAACCATTTTGTTCACCTAAATATGAAGGTCAGATAAAATCAGTAAATGAAGCATTTTGGAGGGAATAAGTAAAGTGGACATCACTGTTTTAACATTTAAAAAGTAAAAAACAAAATCACTAACCAACTAGCCAAATACATTGCACAGCAGGGTGCTTTTATGTTTATGTACCTTAACATATAAATAATTTTAATTGAATGTTTGCTTGAGACATGTGTAAGGATCAGAAACATACCTCTAATCAACTTTCTTCTGAACAAAAGTAGAATTTTAAATTCTCTCAAATATTATCAAATAAGAAATACATACTTAGTAGGCAATTTTTGAATTAGAAACAATATTAGTTTTGATAAAGGAACATGAAATGCCCAAAGGTACATCAAAAAAAAAAGCTTATTTTTAATTTCAAAAAATTACCTACCAGTCTATCTTACCTCTTGGTTCCATAAATAGGAGAATTAGTGAAAAATGTAGAAAAAAATTGCAAAATACTATTATTTTGTTCATATGTAAATATTCTCACAGGGGAGCACATAGCCAAAACATTTAAACAAATGGAAGTGAATATTTTTTGTGTGGTTTTTCTAAGAATGTATTATTTAGACCAATTCCTTGATCTAATCAGGGCATTCTGACTAGTTTGTTTTGATCAGTAACCTGGAGTTGAGTGAACAAAGGGTAATAAACTAACTCAAACAGCTCACACCTATTCTAGCTCCCATCTAGACCTTTTCAAGCCAAATTCCTTCCTTTCTTATGTTGCTTCCTTCAACATAAAAGGAAAATGTAATACTTAAAGACATTTAACTGATAATACTATGTACTATAAGTTACCTGATTGCTAGAACTAACAACAACTTATTTTAAGATTAACACAAGTATGGTCTCATGGATGGTTCAGTAAGTTAAGGGTCTGACTTTGGTTCAGGTCGTGATCTCACAATTTGTTAATTCAAGCCCCATGTGGGACTTTGTGCTGACAGCTCAGAGTCTGGAGCCTGCTTTGGATTCTGTCTCCATCTCTCTCTGCCTCTACCTTGCTTATGCTCTCTCTCTCTCTCTCAAAAATAAATAAACATTAAGAAATTAAATAAAAAGAATAACAGAAATAATGGTGAACTCAGCAATTATTTTTCCTTCACGACATCAAATGTCCCATTGAATTATTACCTCCCTACATTTGTTTGGGATTATGGTAACATGATGATAGCATAGCTAAGAAAAATACTATTATTTTGTTCATATGTAAATAAAATTAAAGCCTAGAGTAAACGAAATAATTAGAGAATGTACTGTTATCATGAGCTACAGTCTCTCAGTGCTTGATTAACCAGTGCTGAAAATATTATTGTGTATTATAAGACACTACATTTGGAACGAGAATAATGAAATGATACGATCACAGTTTTAATTTAGCTATTTAATACGAAGAAATTGCTCCATTTCTGTGAACCTCATTTCCTTCCTTTACCAAATGAGATTGTTGTTGGATTAGATCATCTTTAATTATTGAACAATTATGTCTCTATGCTAGCTATCCCTGTTCTCTCTGAAATACATTTATTATAGATTTATTATCAAATCTGTATGTAATAAACCTGTCAGAATTTCTTCTGAAATGACATTATATTTTCACTTTTTGGATTTGGTTGATTTATTTTCAGGATGATAATGTAATGTCGAAAGGCTCGAATGTCATCACCATAGGTATAGAGGATATAATAAACACTGCTGTTATATGTCATGTTACCAGCTTTCTTTTTTTATTTTTTTAATGTTTATTTAATTTTTGAAAGACAGAGCATGAGTGGGGGAGGAGCAGAGAGAGAGGGAGACAGAATCCGAAGCAGGCTCCAGGCTCTGAGCTGTCTGCGCAGAGCCCGACGCAGGGCTCGAACCCATGAACTGTGAGATCATGACCTGAGCCGAAGTCTGATGCTTAACCGACTGAGCCACCCAGGTGCCCCTTACCAGCTTTCTTAATGAGTATCTTTCCTCTTAATTTAGTATTCTAGTTGGTAGAGGACTGGAAGAGAAATACTGGAAGGGAAGAAAGCCACAGTGAAACTGATTATTCCTTCTCAATACCATTCTCTCAATGTCATCTGAAAGCTAAACTATTTCTTTGATATCATCTCCTATTTTGGCTCTTTCTCTTGCTTATTCATGATATAGTGACTCCTCCAGCCTGTCAACCTTGTGAAGATTAAGCTTACTTGGGTCATAGGCAAATGTGAGTCTTTCGACAAATGCTTCATAATACAATCCTGTCTAAATCAGAACGAATCAATCTAATCAGATCATCAGACTGAATGTATCCAAAAACAAGAACTTTATACAGGTTCCCCAGTTCTGATTATGCCTGTCACTTTCTACAGGGCTGCACATTTCCTGATTTTATAGAACACTGGACTAAGAATAAAAAAAAAAAAAAAAAAGTTTCCAATCCCAGCCACTACCTTTAAGATAAGAGTGCGTTGGCATGCCATTTAAACATTTAAAAAAAATTTTTTAACGTTTATTCATTTTTGAGTCAGAAAGAGACAGAGCATGAGTGGGGGAGGGGCAGAGAGAGAGGGAGACACAAAATGTGAAGCAGGCTCCAGGCTCTGAGCTGTCAGCACAGAGCCTGAGTGGGGCTTGAACCCATGAACCATGAGATCATGACCAGAGCTGAAGTCAGATCCCAATCGACTGAGCCACCCAGGCACCCCTAAACTTTTATAACCCTAATTTCATCATCTTAAAATCTGGGGACAGTAGAGTTGTCCTGTGAATTTCAAGATCTTGTACATAATTTCAGTAGGTTTCCTGAGACCCAGAGTTGGGACTAGGTTTTGGTAGTTCTCTAGTCCAGGAGGACATGATCATTCATTTGTTCAAAGACCATGTGTTACTCACTTATTACATTCCGAATTTGAGGACAAAAATGAGACTATCTTAAAGTTTCACAGCCTACCAAGGAAGCCTTTATACTAAAGGAGTGTGTTCACAGTACCACTCTAACACAGAGGAAAGCTGCCATTTATTAAGCCTTCAAATACTTAAATACTACTTAGGTTTTTTTATTTTATTTTAATATCTGAACGAGTGCATTTTTAAGAGTGAGAAGTAACAATATTGATACTTACTCCAGGATAATAGGCAAAAACAAAACTGCCTTGTGCCAGAGGGACAACTGGCCACAGTAACACTATCCTTTTGTTTGTTTGTTTGGTTTTTGAAATATTTTAAAATTTAAATCCACGTTAGTTAACATAGAATGTAATAATGATTTCAGTTAAGAATTTAGTGCTTCATGTCTTACATAAAACACCCACTGCTCATCCCAACAGGTGCCATCCTTAATGCCCATCACCCGTCACACTATCCTTAACTCTCACGGCAACCCAATGTATTATTGGCGCCATTTTGCAGATGACAAAAAGTGAGTCCAGGAAAAGTGTACAGAAGTGATGATTGATTTTTTGACATAAAACAGTGTTTTCTAGGTGGGTTAGTGGCCTTGGAAGCATTGGACTGGTTTTAGTCAAAGTGTACAAAGGGAGAAATTTCACGGTGTACTTGAGTTCAATGTGACTTGACCTTCCGGGAGGTGGATTGTGGAAAGAAACGGCTGGGATGAAGCTGAAAATGTAGAATTTCAGATGTCATCTGCAAATGGCATTCACAATGTTGATTTTATTATAGACTCCTAATCCAGTATCCTAGAACCAGGTCTGATAAAGAGACTATTATTCTCATTAACACTCAATCAAATGGCGCTAAAAGCACAGATACCAGTGCTGCTGCTTCCAGAGCGCCTCATGTGGCTCACGTTTTTGCAGTGTGTGTAGCTGTTTGAAGCAGTCTAGCTAAGAGTTGATCTCGCTCCTTTCTGTCTGTAAACTGCCTTTACCTTCAGTGTCCATTATGAACTCGCCGTTGCTATGGGGTAACTCAGGTGCACCTTTAAAATGCCTGCCTTTAAGGCATTTATACATGGATGTGTGTAACTCTAATATCCACATACACAACCACAAGAAAGTTATAAGTTAAGTCATTTGATTGTTCTGAAGAGTGAGTTTCTTACCAGTCTAGTAGCTCAGAGGGCTTTTGAGGAGAGTATTTACTGTGCTTCTTGAAAGAAGAGAGGAGTTTCAATGTTCTGAAGTGTGGAGCTGGGACTACTAAGGAAGCATGGAGTGGAGAAGAGAAAGAATTTGGAAGGATACAGAGGTACAAAAATTGTATGGCCATTCGAAAAATAGTTCTGCAGGAGAATCTGTTGCACAGAGAGAGCAGGGCGCCAAACATAGGACTTTGGCAATGTTTAACTCCTGAGTTAAGGAAGAGGGATGACTATGTGATAGATAAGGAATCTCAGACCCTAATTAGGGTATTTTCTCTAAGGCAGAAATTAAAGGCAGGGACTTCAGCTTGGATTCCTCCCCTGGGAGAAGACCATATGTAAAGCAAAATATTAATTTATTCAAGCTTCGTTAAGCATATCATCTTATGTCATTAACCTTGTCTGAAGTTGCCAGAATCTACTTGAATTTACCAACGTAAAGGCCATGTTGTTATACAGATTTCCGCAAAAGTTGTTCTGTTGATGGATAAGGGACAGAACTTCGAGGAACAGAGAGGAATCGTCCCTTGAATAAACTCCCTGCTCCCCAGGCAATAGATTCCCATTTCCAAATTAGTGTCCAATTTTGACCTATATTTCTGCTTCACCACCAAATCCTTCCACGGACACCCAGGCAAAATGGTCCATGGAAATATTCCACGGTTTTCAACCTCTTTGTCTTTGTTCACTACATTTTTTTTCCCTCCTACCACTCTCTACTTCACTTGCTTCCCTTCTTAATTTCTGGGCCCTGCTTGCAAAATAACTCACTTGCTCCATTCTCTGTAAAAATTCTTTCATCTCTCAAGAAGAAACACTGCCTTTCAGGTGTGAGTTCCCTCAGCACTTTGTCTGCAGTTCTCTTATGAAATCCTCCCCCCACCCCGTATAGTACAAGACATTTGTATTGATTTTATCTCCCTATGAATGTTGATTCCATGAAATCAGGATATGGATAGATAGATATACATATACATATACATATACATATACATATACATATATATATATATATATATATATATATATATATATACACATATACACATATAGATATATAGTCCACCAAGTTGTAAGCACAAATTATTTTAAAAAGTCTCACCTGAGGTCATACAGCTTGAAAGGGGGGAAAGCAGACTTTGATCTCAGCTTTATCTCACTCTGGCATCTTCCCCTCTTAACTACTTCTGCATCCATTTTTGCTCTTCACAGCTCCCAGTAGAATGAGTACCAAGTCTTTGTTGGATAACAAAAAATACCCATTCATGTGATTTTTGCAGGCTATTATAGACAATATGATTGACATACTTTTTATGATTTTTTCACTGGGCAAAGTATTTAATGTATAGAAAAGAATTCAGATCTTTTCAAGCATAAAGCGATTATTTATCACTTATTTGAGCAAACTAGTAGGATTGATTGGGTGTAAATAATAGTGCTCATTTTATTGATGAAGAAGCATTAGGGGGTTTATCTGACATAATTATTGGTGGGAGTGGGATGAAGACTAAGGTGCCCCAACTTCTATCCATCTTTCTCTTGCCATTATAAGTTGATATGCATACTTCTACTACCAATTACATGCGAAAAAGTTAGTGTCCTCATTTTATTGTGACACATCAATAGCAGAATCAAAGATATTTAAGATATAAATGAAGGAAAAATAGAAGCAACTAAAGCCTATTAATTATCTTTTATATGACAGATTCTTTACAGAGATTACAGCACATCCTTTGAAAAATGCTAAAAAGTAAGCATTATTATTCCCATTTAATAGGTGATAGAGATTAATTAACTTGCCCACAGTCACAGAACAAAGAAAATATCAAAACCTAGATGAGGGATTCTTTCTAAATAGTCCAAAAGCCTGAATATTTGTCATTAGTCAGAGTAGAAAGCATAGCCCTTCGATCAGTTTTTGATTATATCATTAACTTTGACTGGATACAACAATCAATTAAGAAAAAAAGTAGTCCTCCAGCAGGACGGTCACTGAGTAGAGATGTAGAAATTTGAACTCTGAGGTCTTCCTGATTCTAAGGCAACTACTCTTTCAATTAAAATATACACTTGGCTTGTAGTTAATGAGATAAGGATATTCAATTTTTATTTGTTACACAGCATATAGATTTTTACACCGGATTATAAAAAAGAAAGAAAGGAAGGAAGGAAGGAAGGAAGGAAGGAAGGAAGGAAGGAAGGAAGGAAGGAAGGAAGGAAGGGAGGGAGGGAGGGAGGGAGGGAGGGAGGGAGGAAGGAAGGAAGGAAAGAAAGAAAGAAAGAAAGAAAGAAAGAAAGAAAGAAAGAAAGAAAGAAAGAAAGAAAGAAAGAAAGAAAGAAAGAAAGAAAGAAAGAAAGAAACTGAAGGCTAAATCTCTGAACTACTTCTGGACTGACAGCTCTACATCTGTCCCTTAGTTGCTGTGCTTTCTTAATAACATGATGTCAGAGATATGGTTTTAGAACTTCACAATATGAAT
Organism: Paguma larvata; assembly: GCA_030068075.1. Lineage (NCBI taxonomy): Eukaryota > Metazoa > Chordata > Mammalia > Carnivora > Viverridae > Paguma > Paguma larvata. The sequence continues at coordinate 99,172,380 of CM057831.1, read as the reverse complement.
GGGTAGTTTTGCACTACGTCAATTTCAGCTCATATATAATGATACCATTAGAAAGACTGCTAAATCTTGGGTCTTTTTTCCCTAAAACTGTTTGGTGCCTTTCATGACAAATGGGTACAGTATACACATTTTAGGATAATTATTGTGTGTCTTTGACTTTTGACTGTATTGCCCTGGAGGAAGGGTGGAGGTAGGAACATTATTGCTTAGAAGTATTTGAAACTAATGATGTGATTGAATTTTAGCATATTTGAGAAAAACTTAGCTTTCTCCCATTCTGGTCTGTTCCTTATACCTGTTACTGACTCTCCTGTTTTTTTTTTTGTTGTTGTTGTTGTTGTTGTTCTTGTTTGTTTGTTTTTGTTTGTTTGTTTTTTCAATTCAAGATTTATAGCCTTGAGAATATTCAGGAGTTATGTACTCCTCTGTTTTCAGTCATTGATACCTCAGGGTTACTGAAACTACTTTCTGATAAGGGCCTGGAGATGATGGTAGGAAGCATGAAGACTCTTGGAACCCTAGGGAAAAGCTAACACTTAACCAGTATTAGAAGAGAGGTAGAGAAAGGTATAAGAGTTTGGGGATGAGAATAGGACACTATGTGGTAGGCATTACAATCTTGCCAAAATTAATCTCAGAGATTGATCCAAACTGTTTCTTTCTTAGGATCCCCAAGTCCCAGAGCTTCCCTGAAGGCTAAAAAGATATCAATATGTGAAGTTAGGGGCGCCTGGGTGGCTCAGTCGGTTAAACGGCCGACTTCAGCTCAGGTCATGATCTCACGGTCTGTGAGGTCGAGCCCCGCGTCAGGCTCTGTGCTGATGGCTTGGAGCCTGGAGCCTGCTTCAGATTCTGTGTCTCTCTCTCTCTCTGCCCTTCCCCTGCTCACACTCTGTCTCTATATCTCTCAAAAATAAATAAACGTTAAAAAATATGTGAAGTTAACAAAACTCAGATGCCCACCTCTTTTGAATATTAGTCAGAAGAGACCAAAGGAATACAGTGATTATTGGGTGAAACCAACCATGAGACAGAAGGGAAAACTGAGGACACTAAAGAGAAGAGTCTTGTCAAAACTCACAAACCCTGTTAGCAGCAGAGCCTAAGTCTACAGCTCTTATTCTTGGGCTTTGCATAGCTCTTGATTTGGTTATTGGTGGCAGCAGTTTCAGAGAGATAATACAGTAACTGGAAGCATGAAAGACTCCTCATTGGCAAATGCCTGTCGTATGTTTTATCCTCCAGAACCTGGCATCTATCTAGCACTTACAAGTTTTTGCTGTCTACATGAATGGATGGATCCTGGGCTGAGTTAAGTCATCCCTTATACCAGTCCCATTCCCTATATATTTAACTACTTTTTCTCTGACTTGCCTTCAGAGTAGAGAAATTTTCAACATTTGGACCTGTCATTCCTCATGACCTTAAAAAAATATGCTTTAGCACAATTGGCTATTTATTTCCCCTTTCAAGTTTTGTATCCATTTCCAAGCAACACGTAAGCCACTTTAAATAAAAAGCAAATACATCTTGCTCAGCTGCTTTTAAAAAATTTTAATTTATATCTCCTTCATGTCAGAGTGTTAAAGGTTATAGACAACCTGCAGAATTTAAGATTGATGCAGTGAGTGGGTAGTAGCTTGAGTAGGGTCTGTTGTAATGCCATTTGCATTTTCTATCTACTGCTACCACTTTCTTACCACTATCCTTCACCTGTGGTAAAAACAATTTTCCGTGTTTTGTTACTGTTGAGGTTTTGTTCCAATTAGTTTTTTGAAAGCAGCTTTCACATCCTTGTTCCGTAAACTGTAGATCAAAGGATTCAGCATGGGGATGATAATAGTATAGAACACAGAGGCCCACTTGTCCTGGTCTAGGGAGTAGCTGGATGTTGGCCTCAGGTACATAAACATGACTGTGCCATAGAAAAGGGTGACACCAGTAAGGTGAGAGCCGCAGGTGGAGAAAGCCTTATGGCGGCCTTCGGCTGAGCGCATTCTGATGATTGCAACGAGGATGAAGGCATACGAGATGAAGATGATGAGGATGGTGCTGAATTCAATGAAGCCACACAGACTAAACAGCAAGATCTCGCTGATGTAGGTGTCTGAACAGGAAAGGGCTAAGAGAGGTGGGATTTCACAGAAGAAATGGTTGATAATATTGGAACCGCAGTAACTCAAACTGAAGGTGAGGGAAGTGTGGGCTACTAAACTCACCAAGCCAGCCAGGTAAGAGCCCAGCATGAGAGCCACACAAACTCGCTTGGACATGAGAGTGCTATAGTGGAGAGGTCGACAGATGGCCACGAAACGGTCATAGGCCATGGCAGCCAGGACGTAGCACTCAGCATCCACAAAACCTACGAAGAAAGCAAACTGGGTGGCACAGCTGGAGAAGGAGATGACTTTGTGCTTTGTTAAGAAGTCAGCCAGCATCCTGGGGGCAATGGCTGAAGAGTATCCCAGGTCAACAAAAGAGAGGTTACAGAGGAAAAAGTACATGGGTGTGTGAAGCTGAGTGTCTGTTATGATCAAGACAATCATACCAACGTTCCCCACTACATTGACCAGGTAGACCAAGAGGAAGACCACAAAGAAGATGATTTGCAGTTGAGGGTCTTGCGTGATGCCCATAAAGATAAACTCTGTTACCATTGAGTGGTTTTCTTTATCCATACTTTACATTTTATGTGTGCCTAGATTTGGTTTATCATTTGAAGTAATTTTAAAAAATCTTTCCAGTAATCAGGTTCTATGACCCATAGGGTAACTCAAATGGCTTTAATAAAAGTGATGGGTTTGTGCTCTCTCCAGGTGCCCAGTGAATAGAAGATGGGAAATTCTGCTTCTCCAAAGACCTTGGTGCTCTGAGGTCATTTATCACATACTACCGAATGTTTGACCTGATCTGTTCAATTATCTGCCTTATTAATTAGTAAAGAATAACAGTTTCAAGTGTCCTTTCCTTCTTTCTAAAACAAAGCAAACATAGACACAGATAATAGATAAATATTAACTCTAATTGCAAATAGGCACAAAAAGAAAACTGAACAACTGAGGAGTCTCGAAGTATAACACATCATACACACACACACGCACACACACACACACAGAGAAAGAGAGAGAGAGAGAGAGAGAGAGAGAGAGTAAAATACTTGGAGCAGGTTAACAATATTAAAAAAGGCAGTAGATAATAATTTTTAAAAAGCCAGAAGTTAATGAGTGTTAACTATATGCAAGAACTTTGAGAGTTTTCACACATGACCTAATTTCATCCTCACAACAGCTCTGTGAAGGAGGTACCACTGTCATCTCGACCTTATACCTGAAAAGAATGAGGCTAGATATTAAAGAACTCCAGCAAAGTCAGCAGCCAGTAAGTAGGCAGAGCTGGGTATGTCTGACTCTGGGGTTCACTTCCCTTTATTGTCTTCTGTGTACATATGATATAATGAAGGTTACATCTCTTTATTTTTGCATCTGCATTTCTTCTTACTGTCTTGCATGTCATGCACATACACAGATTAGTCCTTTGGTCTCCCTAATATTTAGAAGCATCCAGAGATTCGGTGTGGGCATAATCAGGATGAAAACACAGCTGTGTCTTTGGACAATTCTATTGACTAGTCAACAGATTGCTGCATAGCTCAGTTCAGAGTTAAGATTTGAGGATCCTTCACTCAGGGGGAATAGAAAAAGCATTATCCAAGTCTGTGGTCAGAGAGCAGCATGTATAAACTTTTTGTATATGATTGTGTTTGGATTTATATCTGGCCCATTGAAGAATTCTAAGAAGGAAGTGGGCAAAACCATACCAAACCAAAGCAAATCAAACCAAAACATGAAGTAATTTAGAAATAAGTAGCATTCTCTACTAAATTTGAGAAAGAAGTCAAACCGTATCTCCTTTAGTTGGTTTACTGCTTAAGAAAGACAAGAGCAGAATAGTATAATGTCTTTCATGGGGATGTGGAAATTCAGAATAGGTTATCTTAAATCCTAAGGTGGTTGAAAGTAGTGCCTCCATCTTTCAGTTTCTGCATAGAATATAATCAATTGCAATAAAAAATGGGTCTAATAATGAATAATCAATACCATATATTTTCCTGAGGGTGTATAGTTTATCAAGTATTTTTTGATTCTCTCTTAATATGTTCTGAATGTGTGCATCATTTCATACACTAGGTCAATTAGGAAACAAAATGAAAAGAGAAATCTTGGAGAAATTATCTGAAACATATATTTCTCACAAAGATTTTTTTTTCCTAAGAAGTCACCTGGAGGCTCAGTCAGTTAAACATCCAGCTCTTGATTTTGGCTCAGGTCATGATCTCATGGTTCCTGAGATGCAGCTCCACATTGGACTCCTTGCTGACAGCATGAAACCTGCTTGGGGTTCTCTCTCTCTCTCTGTCCCTCTCCCACTCATGTGCTCTCTTTCTCTCTCTCTCTCTCCCTCTCTCTCTCTCTCTCTCTCTCAATAAACTTAAAAAAACTTGTTACCATAATATAAAAGGAACCTTAAAATTCATTAATGAGAAAACAAACAACCCAAAAGGAATGGGCCAAACACTTGAATAGACACTTCACTAAACAAGATACATGAAGGGCAAATAAATGCATGGAACATGCTCAAATCATTTGATTCGGGATACACAAATTAAAACCACAATGGGATATTACTGCACATCTACTAGAATGGTTAAAATTTAAGAAGATGAAACATATAAAGTGTTAACAAAGTAGTAGAGGAACTGGGAATTTCATTACTGTTAGTAAGAATGTAAAATAGTACAATGAAAAACAATAGTACAACCACTTTGGAAAAAACTATGGCAGTACAAAATTAAATATACACATATCTATTGTATGATCCATCCATCCTCCACCTGCAAAAAAACCCAAAAACCAAAAACCAAACCAAAACAAAAAAGCTGGGAGAAACCCAAAGGCCCATCCACAAGTAATAAGATAAGCACATTTTAGTATGTCTATAAGGTAGAATACTACTCAAAGATTAAAAGAAACAAACTATTGATACATGAAACATGAGGCATGAATCTCAAAATAACTAGGTTGAGAGAACACACTTGATAAAAGAATATACCTTATATGATTTCACTTCTAAAAGTCTAGAGGCTGCAAGTTAACCAATAATGACAGCCAATCAATCAATGGTTGCCTGGGTACAGGTGTGCATGGGGAGAGACAGGAGGGAAAGATAAGCCAGGGACATAAGGAAGCTTTTTGTCACAACTAACCTGTGACAGATTAGTTGACTATGTTGATTGTGATGATGGTTTCATGAGGGTATATACATAAACTAAAACATTAAAATTTCCACTTTAAATATATTCAATTCATTGTATGTCAGCTATATCTCAATAAAGCTGTTAAAAAATTACGTGTCTCTACCTCAGTTCTACTCATTCTCACTATACGTGGACATGTTTGTCACCTCACAGGTTCTGTTAATGAGGAAACAAAAACAGGCAGAGGAGACTTGCAGTCACAGGATGAGTTAGGTACAGAATTGGCAATTGACTTTAGGACTGCCAGTTTGATACACAGTGCTGTATTAATTTTTTTCTCTTGCTGCTTCACACTGGAATGTGGAAATAACCCATGATGAAAAGAATATAAGAAGTCTACCCAGGGGCTCCCATTTCTCAGTGTATTCTTTTACTTTAGCAAAAGGGAAACTATTCATATTACTGATACTGGCATGACTCATTCGGTCTAACCTCATAATTTTACAGAGGAAGAAACAGACCCAAACATCAAGCTCGAAAGTGCAGGACGGTACCAGGACACAGTAGTTACAGGAGGGAGGGACGTCCACTCAGAACACAGCACGCGAGGCAGGGCTGGCTGATCTGCAGCTGGGCAGGTGGCGACCAAATCATTTCACTCACTTGAAAAATGGGATTACAAAATCATTCTTTCCCTCCCTATAGATTCAAGGTTCCAGTTAAAAGGGAAGTGTATGGGAAGGGGTTTCACCAATCATAAAGTGCTCTGCCTTTATGTGTTCTTGCTTATAGTGGACAGACAAATCTAGCCTTTGCCACTTACAATTTTTTTTCTAGCACATTACTTACCATTTTAGAGTCTTAGTTTTTCATTTTTTGATAATATTAATGCCTATCTTAATAACTTTCTTCAAAAAACCCAATTATAGTATATATGTATATTCTATCATCCATCTATCATCTATCATCAACTATCATCTGTTTGTCATCTATCTATCTACCTACTTACCTACCTACCGACCTATCTACTTATCTATTATCTATCTAGTGCTAAATTCAGTGACTGTCATATGGCAAATGCAGTAAGCATTGTCAGTGTTAATTGTGTAAGATGATTTAATTTGGTAGATAATTTTGCACTCACAACTCCCAGAAAGAAAAGTTCCAATCCTTACCCATACAGGTGACGTACCATGGACTGCTGAAGGTGTAATATTAATTCCACAGCACCTCCATTAAGTGATAAAACAAGTAGAGATAGATGAGGCTATAAAATTCAAAATCAAAGTGAAGATCAAAGAAATTAGTTTCATGTAACTAAACTTCAACTGATCTGACTCTTGAAGAAATGGTAGAATAGTGAATAAATAAGCATATTCCAAAGTTAATAAACTCTATTTAAAAAAAAAAAAGACCCGCAAAAGTATCGTCTTATGTGAGCAAATACAGGTCAAATATATTTTAGGTTTCTATGTATCATCCCTTTCATACATTTATATGAAAAGAATTCTAGAATAAGAGTCTGGGATTCTGGTTGTTATCCTGTTTTTTCCACTAATTAGGTGTTCAAACTTGATGAATTGTTGCATTAGATGCAGCTTCCTTATCTGTGAAATGGAGTGAAGAATTCAATCTCTACCTGACTTTTCTCTTCTAGTGTTTTCTGAGTTCATACTTATTATGAGGTCTAAAAGCCAAACCCATAGTTTATGTCTACCTTTGAAATTTTAAAATGGCATGGCCCCAATGCCAAGTAATGCCATGCTCAGAGGAGCACGGGGTAGGGTCATACGCCATCCCTAACGGGTCATGTCTTTTGCTTTCTGTCCCAATACTGACCTGTGCCCTGACTTGTTTTCTACCAGTTGGTGGCAAGGTCTCCTCTTTGTTTGATGAGTGCAATGAACAAATATTCTGAGAAGAATCCAAAGATGGTGACTCACTCTGGAGCTGTACCTGAGCTCCTGGCTCACCCACCTTTGCTCCTGTGTGCAGGAGGTTTTATTAAGTTTCAGAGTCACACAGTATCCCCAGAGGAAAAGACCTGACAGGATTTCTGCACTCCCAGGAGACTGGAAGATCTGATGAACTGTCACCCCTAAGGAATTTTGCTCCCTCTTCTTTCCATCTTAACGAAGGAAACACAAGGGACTTCTTTTCTGCCACTCCAGGGTGGTGACTGAGTCAAGAAGAGCTGCATGCATTGTTTTTCCATCCGGAAGCTGCCTATTGGGTGTGATTTTGAGTCTAACTTAGGCCTGTCTGTTGATGTCTGAAAGTCTTTTCACAGAGGGTGACAGCTTCCCTATGATACAAATGAGTCATAGTTAAACTGGACTTGAAGAGAGTCTGGCATAAAGGTGACATAGACTATATAAGATGCATACAAGAGTTGACATACAAATTGTTTCAGTTTCCCATTTATGTAAAGGAAAAGAAAATGAGCAGTTATAAGATTCTCACTGTCCACGTGGTATTTCCAAAAAATCTGCTTAATTTGGAAATAGTATTTGACTTGAGATAAATTTTTATCCTGAAAGGAGAGATTCGAGAATAAAAATTTTAAAAGAATTTTAAAACCCCTTTGTAATTTTTTTTCTATTTTTTGACTTCCAGACCATGTGTGTCCTTAAACCTGAAGTGAGCTTTTGTAGCCAGCAGATAGTGGATCTTGTTTTGTTTTGTTTTGTTTTGTGTGTGTGTGGTTTGCTTTTGTTGTTTTTGTTGTTGTTATTGTTATCATTTCTGTTTAATTCAGCTTTTTATCTGTATTCTTAAATCTCATTTTATGATGAAAATTTAATTCCTAATAACAATGACACGTTCACTTATTTATAACATTTATTGTCAAGTCAAACCTTGATTTGAAATATTCTCTCTTTTCTCCAACTGCATAATAATCCATTGTGTGGATATACCTTTGCCTATATTTAAAGTATCCTGTTGATGGACATTTGAGTTGGTTCTGATCTTTTCCTATTAGAAGGAAAAAAATGCAGCAATAAATATTCTTGGGCATATCCAATTGTCTCAAAAACATTTATTTTATTTTGTTTTGTTTTGTTTCATTTTATTTTTTACATGTTTATTTATTTATTTTAAAAGAGAAAGGGCACAAGTAGGGAAGAGGGGCAGAGGGAGAGAGAGAGAGAGAGAGAGAGAGAGAGAGGGAGGGAGAGAGAAAGAGAGACAATCTCAAACAGACCCCATGATCAGCACGGAGGCTGATGTAGGCTATATCTCACAGTTGTGAGATCAAGACCTAAGCTGGAATCAAGAATCAGGCACTCAAGTGACCGAGCCACCCACGTGCCCCAACATTTATTTAAAAATTATCTTTTATCAGGGCGCCTGGGTCTCTCAGTTGGTTAAGCATCCAACTTTGGCTCAGGTCATGATCTTGCAGTTTTTGGGTTCGAGCTCTGTGTCGGGCTCTGTGCTGACAGCTCAGAGCCTGAAACCTGCTTTGGATTCTGTGTCTCCCTTTCTCTATGCCCCTCCCATGCTCTCTCACTCTCTCTCAAAATAAACATTAAAAACATTTTAAAAATGATCTTTTCCCAAGTTTTTGAATTGAATTTTCATTTCATAGGGTCTATATTTGTATTTTTCTATTCTATTCCCTTATTTCCTTCACCATTCTATACAATTCATTCTTCAATAATTCCTTTTTAAATTATGATCTCTCTCATATGTTTTACAACAGCAAATCTAGTCCCCACCTCCATTTGTTCTCTTTTGCTTTTTTACCAGGGTTTTCATGACTATATTAGAATTTTTTTAAAGAATTTTCTACATAAACTTTATAGTCAACTTTTTTGGGGAAAAATCTGAGGATATTATTAAGACTACATTAAATTTATAACCTAACTTAGGGAGAACTGCCACATTTATGCCATCAAGTCTTGTTACCAAATAGCATGTATGTCTTCATAACTTGTTCAAGTCTACCTCTGTACCTTTCTGTTACTCTGCTTTGAACATTTCGTACTTGGTTTATGCTTAGATCTTTTGTTCAGCAATCAAAAATGGGGATCTCATCTTACATATAAATTTTCTGGGGCACCTGAATGGCTCAGTTGGTTAAGCGGCCGACTTCGGCTCAGGTCATGATCTCACAGTCTATGAGTTCAAGCCCCGCATCAGGCTGTGTGCTGGCGGCTCAGAGCCTGGAGCCTGCTTCAGATTCTGTATCTCCCTCTCTCTGTGCCCTTCCTCTGCTCATACTCTGTCTCTATGTCTCTCAAAAATAAATAAATGTTAAAAAAAATTTTCTAACTGGAGGTTTGTTTGTTTATATGAGTTTATTAGTTTGCATTTTACTAATTTACTAAATTTTCTCTATTTTTTTTTCATCAATAGTATGATAGTAGAAGTAGAAGTAGCAGTTTTTGTGTATAGTATGGTAGAATGTGGCTGCATTCTACCCTCCCCAAATAAGAATTTAGTTCAAATGAAATGTGACTCCAGGGCTTATCACGAGAATTCCTCTTCTTGGCTTTGCCAGATGATATAAGATCTATTTGGATAAAACTCTTGATGGCTAGTGAGTAGTATGTAAGTATCCCCTGAGACAGTAGATATATATATTCTCTCAGACCCCAATGACGTATTTTATAGCAAGTAGTTTATATTGCCCCCTCTAAGTTCCTGAAATGACATTCAAAGATAATTTACCTACACATATAAAGAGGAGAAATAAAAAGAAAAGAATTTATAATTTACAATAAATACTTTACTATTTATTTAGTCATCCATTTATTTATTTTTCAAGTATTTTATACTTGACATGAATACCATGTGACATGAAGAGTTTTTTGTTGTTAGGGATTGTATTGCACCTTGTGGGCTTTTAGCATTCTTGTCCCTTACCCACTAGATTCTACCCCTTTCACGTGACAACCATAAATTTCCATAATGTCCCTAGAGGAAAAACACCACCTCCATTGAGACCTTGAAATTCTGGGCATCTGATATTAAATAATAATTCTCAATTAAGGGGTGATATAGTTTACTAAGTTAGACATCTAGCTTTCCACATTTCCACCCCTAATACCTCTGATGCACTCTTTTTCTTGGCCACCAACACCACCAAGACTTCTGTGTTAGAGTTCCCCAGGGAAGGAGATAATCTAGATAAAAGGAGATTTAGTGTAGGAATAGGTTCCTGTGGATATAAAGGCTGAGAAGTCCTACGATCTGCTGTCTGCAAGCTGAGAACCAGGAAAGCCAGTGGTGTAACTCAGTCTGAGTCCAAAACCTGAAAATGGCATGGGGGTGTGGGGTAAGGTGAAGGTTCTGGTCTGAGTCCGAAAGCCTGAGATTCAGGAGTGCTGATGCTCCAGGCAGGAGAAGATGGATGTCTCAGCTCAAGTAGAGAGAACAAATTCCTTCTTCCTCCTCCTTTTTGTTCTATTCAGGCCCTCAAAGGATCAGATAATGCCCACCGACCATGGTGAGGGTGCTCTTCCTTACTCACTCTACTGATGCACGCGATAATCTCTTCTTGAGACACCCTCACAGACACATCCAGAAATAACGTTTTATCAACTATTTGCGCATCCCTTAGTTCAGTCAAATTGGCATGTAAAATTAGCCATCAAAAGTACCATATGCATTAATCCTGATTACACAGTCTTGTCCAGAGGACATCAAGTAAGTCATTTGTCATTATTGTAGTTTATATATTATTTATATTTAGCACAGAAGGATATTTTTCACAAATTCTTTGCTACTCGTGGGCTGCGATGACACAAAATGGTTAGCAATGCTCATTCTGGAGTAAGAAAAAAACATGTTGGAGTCCCAGTTCTGGTGTGTATTAACTATTTAGACAAGTCACTTCTCAAGGCCCCACCTTACTTATCTGTGATAGAGGTGCTTAATAGAAATCAAAAAATGCATGTGTTTAGGAGGACTCTTGGCAAATAGTATTCACTCAGTTACTATTAGTTGCTATTATTGCTTGGCTCTACTGTCTTCTAATTACAACCCAGGATATGATTAGCTGGTTCCTAATCCATATTAATATCTAAGCTCTCTCTAAAGGGGAGGTCACATATTTACAGGTTAGTATGGTCTCTGTTGGTTGATCAATAAAGTGCTTGTTGCCTGCACACTAGGTTTTAGAGTCCCATGGTTCTTCATAAAAAGTTCATTGTAACCTTATCAATAGCTTATCTTTTATGCCACCAAGTTCACATTCCGGTTTCCAGTGTTAATTCTGAGTGTTCCATGGAGATCACTTTGCAGCCTAATTTCTCATGGTCCCCATCATGGTGGAAGGGAGATAGAGCATCACCTGGTACTTCTTTGAATGGCAGTCAAGCTAGGATTAGAAATGAGTTCTATTATTATTCTGAAGCTCTTCGAGATTTCCTGCTCCATAGTTACCTCTGTGTGTTTCCTCCAATTAGCCCCTCACCACGATCGAGCAAGCATAAATTCTTTTAAGTACACAAAGTCCTTCCAGAAGACAGAGGAAGAGCTAACCAACTATTCCGTGGATTCTTTCAATGCTCCTAAGGGAATCAGACCACCAGCTGTCGGAGGAGACAGGAGAATGATGTTTAGTGGAGGTTCGAAATGCAGAACTGGAAATTCATTCTCCCTGGGCTCAGGTATCCCTAGAGTAAAGAAAAGAAATGTGAAGAGAACATATGATTTCCTTAGCTTCAGAGGGAAAACAAGTACATTAACATAAGATGACACGACACAAGGGATACAGTCTCCAGAGACTAAAGAACAAGAAATATATCCTATTTAAAATAATTTAGAATGCCTACTCTAGTCTGATCCAGAGACTCTACAATTGGCAATAATCGCAGACAACATTACAGCTGCAGTGCAGCAATATATTTTATATTTTAAAATGTATTTTACCATGATATAACAAATTGCAGTACTTACTGTTAAGGAAAAGTAGGAAAGAATGCAAACACTCTTTTGACAGGGAAGGTGTAAAGGATTTCAGTTTTCTTATCTCTGTGATGAATGATGCCTAAAGTCTATTCTAACTGTGCCGACTGCTCACCCTGGGAGCATCGATGAATATCTTCTCTGAGAAGAAGGTTTGATGTGTGTGGTTTTTGTTTGTTTATTTTTGTTTTGTTTTTGGTGAACTTAATCATTAGACAAAAACAAGCAAAAGGACCAAATAGAAGTTAGGCAGTCAAGAAGGGTCAGAAAAAAAATATAAAAGTTTCTGCCTGTGTAACTTACTGACCTGAAGAAAAATCCACAGCCCTGTACATTTCTCCAATTAACCATATACACAAGTTCCAAGAGCACAGAGAAACTAAGAAGGTATGTTAAATAAATTCTCTGTCCAAATGGTATTTTGGTAATTAATAATGCAAATTAATGACTGTAAATTCTAAGAAAGATAATTTTTTCCTTCCTTCTTACCTTCTTTATTTCTTTTGCCTTGTATTTGGCTTTTTTACACTTTGCCGGGAGTGAATCTTATTTCCAGTTAAATTATCTGGCAGTGTATGATTCCCTCAAGACAGCATTGTAGCTGGAACATTCCATGTGCTGCCGCTGTTCATGTTTTCCAGTTCTAGAGTGATCCTGGGAATCTGAGTGTTAGGTAGAGGTTCTCACTGCTGTGGCTTGCTCTATTACTTTCATCTACAATGTCTACTAATTCTTACAATCTGATTCTCTAAATGTTGGAATGAATTATTCAAAATTCTCAGTACTTAGCAAATGCTTTTTTCCCCCTCTGTAGATGCTCATATTGAGAAATTCCAGTAGGTTGCAAACATGCTAGTTGCATGGGAATTTACTTTTTTTTTTCTTAGCTATCGATTTTTAAAGTTCCTCCCATCTCCAGATGATGTGACTCTTTTCTTTTTCTTTGGTGCTTTTAACTAATCTTACTAGTTTTCACTGTTTTTTATTCATTCCATTAATACTGCGGAGGACTGGGAAGTGGCCTGAATTCATTTTGCCATCTTTCTCCAGAAGTTGTGTCTAGAGACTATAGGTTAATATATCAAGTAATTTATTTATCATAAATAATGAAGAGAAATATATGTCCAGGCTAAGTTCCTATAATTATCCGATAAATAGTGAATACTAGAAGTGAGCTTAGTTAATGTATATATTAAGTCACTCGTCTCAAGGTTATTAGTTAGTAGGAAGTACACCCAGTACACTGGACATCAAGTCCGACACACTTTTGGAATTTCTATGTATACATGCCAATAAAAAATTTTATGGCTCTGTCATGTTTGCATACGACCAAATGCCATGTTCTATCTTCTTGCAGCTGAAATGATCAGATATATGAAAGAGGTCCAAGGCAGAAATCAAACAGAAGTGACAGAATTTATCCTCTTAGGACTCTCAGACAATTCAGATCTACAAGGTGTCCTCTTTGGATTGTTTCTGTTAATCTATGCAGCAACGATGGTGGGTAATTTGGGGATGATTGTGTTAATTACAATGGATCCCTGTCTCCACACCCCAATGTACTTCTTTCTCAGCAGCCTCTCTTTTGTTGATGCCTCTTACTCTTCTTCTGTCACTCCTAAGATGCTGGTGAACCTGGTGGCTGAGAATAAAGCCATATCTTTCAATGGATGTGCCGCCCAGTTCTACTTCTTTGGCTCCTTTTTGGGAACTGAATGCTTCCTGTTAGCCATGATGGCATATGATCGCTATGCAGCCATTTGGAACCCTCTGCTGTACTCAGTTCTCATATCTGGGAGAATTTGTTTCTTGCTAGTAGCTACCTCTTTCCTAGCAGGCTTTGGGAATGCAGCCATACACACAGGAATGACTTTCAGATTGTCCTTTTGTGGCTCTAATAGGATCAACCATTTCTACTGTGACACCCCACCCCTGCTCAAGCTCTCTTGCTCTGACACTCGCATCAATGGCATTGTGATCATGGCTTTCTCCAGTTTTAATGTCATCAGTTGTGTTATGATTGTTTTCATTTCTTACTTGTGTATTCTCATTGCCATCTTGAGGATGCCCTCTTTAGAAGGCAGGCAAAAAGCGTTCTCCACCTGTGCTTCCCACCTCACGGCTGTCACCATATTTTTTGGGACTATTCTTTTCATGTACTTGCGCCCTACGTCTAGCTATTCAATGGAACAGGACAAAATTGTCTCAGTCTTTTATACAGTAGTGATTCCTATGCTAAACCCCCTCATCTACAGTTTGAAAAATAAGGATGTAAAAAGGGCCTTAAAGAAGATCTTACAGAAACACATACTGTAAAGCCACGTTATATATCATGCTGTTATGCAGAAGAAAATATGTTTTCACATTAATTTTATTGTTTGGTTGCTTAAGTTCTGTGTGTGTTTGTGTGTGCTAAAGTTGATTGTTTAAAATGCGGGTAGGGGCGCCTGGGTGGCTCAGTCGGTTGAGCATTCGACTTCGGCTCAGGTCATGATCTCACGGTCTGTGAGTTCAAGCCCCGCATCGGGCTCTGTGCTGACAGTTCAGAGCCTGGAGCCTGCTTCACATTCTGTGTCTCCCTCTCTCTCTGCCCCTCCCCCACTCACGCTCTGTCTCTGTCTCAAAAATAAATAAACATTAAAAAAAATTTTTTTAATGCGGGTATACTTCTAAATCTTCTGGTGTCTTAAATGTGTATCCATGGGCCTATATGATGAATAAACAGAGTAGGGGAGGTTGGTGTTTGGTAAAGTATCAAAATACTTAAATTTGACTGACTTGGGCTTTAGTTTCAATTTCAATATTTAGCTTTTCTTGATCTGATATGTATAATATGGGTAGAACAGCAATAACAGAGTAGTATTTTCCTGATTTTGTAAAGTAACTGGAATATTTTGAGGGTAGCGATCAATGTACTTTAAATTTTAATCTTCACTTCTCCTGGAGTTTATATCTCATCACACCTATGTGTCATCGAGCTTAAAATATCCTTTCCCATGTTAAGTTGTAAAATGTATTTCCTATTTGTCCTTAGTTTGTGCTTAGAATAACAAAAACACCCTTTATATCTTTAGCCATAATCCATTCAAAAATTATTTTTGGATATACAAAACTCTGCCCACATTTAATGTATATAATTTGTTGAGTTTGGACACATGTATTCTTCAATAAAACTGTCAAAAGCTTTTAATGGAAAAAGTAGCATGTAACATGTACTAGAGATATAACAGGTAAAAAATTAAAGGTTCTGTCTCCCAAATCTTATACTCGAGTGAGGAAGACTTTATTGTCTATGCCAAATATGCATATATGTGTGCATAGAGGTGTGTGTGTGTGTGTGTGTGTGTGTGTGTGTGTACATGTCCACGTGTTTGACATGGGTATGAGTGACGTTTTGAAGAATAATAAACCAGGTATTAGAGTGGGGAATCATGGCATCAGAGAAGAGTTCTCCGTGAAAATAACATTTGAGCAAGTCTTGAATAAAGGTAATATCATCTGAATGTCTGTGGAAGAACATTCCAGATATACTTACAGTAACTATAAAGACCTGAGGCAAGATTCTTCTCGGTTTGTCAAAGGAATAGCAAGGAGACACATATACGTGGACCAGCACGAGCAAATGAAAGCTGGAAAAGACTTGCAATGAGGAAGGTGTTTGGGAAGGAGTGATTGATCAAATAAGTCTGGTAGTTCACAAACTGGCTTTGGATTTCACTTTCTCTGATCACCCTGCAGTAGCTGTTCACCCCCAAACTCCAGACTGCAAGCTGCATGAAAGCGTGAACAAGATTTGTTTCATGGGCGACGCTATCAGTACCAAGGATACTTGTACGCTCCATAACACAAGTCCACTAGATATTTGTTTAATTAATTAACTAATTAATTAATGCATATTCTAGTAGAAATGAGTAGTCATCCCATTTTAAGTAGAATTCTGAAGTTTGGAGGTAGGATGTGTTCAATTTTGTACCATTTAACTAAGTGTTATGCTCCATGGAGTCTCGGGATCATGCAGTCGTTTCTGTACTTCTCTAAATGCCTAAGTTACTCTCCAGGGTGTAGGTTGGTCACTGGGGAGAAAGTAGTTTAATTACCTCCGTGAAAAATAAATGTGTGTTTTAATTTTGGATTAGTGCATTTCAAGTTTTAGATTTTTAGTGTTTTGCAGAGGCTAGCTCTCAAGAGAATAATCACAGACTGGATAAGGCTGACTGTCTGCTTTCAGATTCAGAAGCAGCATTTTCTACTCTTCATTGAATTAACCAGGTCTTAATTCTGTCATAGCTGGGTCTTTTATACCACTTCCATTTTCATCAAAGCCATCAATTTCACATCGTGACACAGAAAACTTGTATTCCTCCAAAAGCAATAAAACAAAACTAAAAACAAAAACCACTACTTCTAGTGAATATCTTTAAGGACAAAGGTAAGATGATTTAATTTATCTCCAAGTGTTCAGATATAGAAAGTTTCCAAGAGGACTCAAAAAGCATTCAAGTAATTAAACATCTCAGTTATGATATGTCTGAAACACCAAATCTAATGTTTCAACTAAACTAATTTGGATTTGGTTTTTACAAGACAGGGATTTAGGATCACTAATAACAAATGTGAATTCTATAGAGTATTCAGCATATACAGACGCATACATACATGAATGTATACATACATGTATATCATGTGTATATATACTTGTGTGTATGCAAAACAGAGAAATTTAAATTTTTGTAACAAGAATGCTGTATATAAGTGAGTATGTGTATATATATGTATAAATTTATGCATAAAGTAGAGCTCTACAAAATTTTTAAATTGGTTGTTTTATAGGAATGGAGGTGGTAGAAGGTAGTTAATACAAATATTTTGAAGGTAGACCCAACCATCAGATCTGATGGACTGGTTATATAGTGTGTGAGAAAGAGACCGATTTCTTCAATATTTATTTAATTTCTTCTGAGCAAATGACAGTATAAAGTTGTTGTTAATATGAGATAAGGAACGCTATGTTTGGAGCAACTTAGGGAAGGGCATGAGAAATCAGCTTTGGGTCATGCTGACTTGCTATTTGATATTAATGTGGAGATATAAGTAGGCAGTTGAACTACAAATCTAGAGTTTGGAAAAGAGGTCAGGGCTTGAGATATAAATTCAGTTGTTTTAAGTATATAGAGAGTAATAACATTTGCAAAATTGAATAATCACCATGGTAGAGTGTAAATAGGAAAGAGAGAAAGACTGAGGACTGAGCTCCTCCAACCTTAAGAGTAAGAGAGGAGAGGAGGGATAAGCAGAGACTGAGAAGGAACAATCCATATAGTAGGAGGAAAACTCAGAGTCTGGTGCCCTAGAAGATAAGAGACAAAGTCTTTTGAGGAGTAGTAAGAACTCAAGCCCATCAAATGTTATCCATAGATCAAAAAGATGAGGAATGATAATTGACCATGGTTCGACATTGTAAAGATCCCTGTTGCCTTAGGCAAGAGCTGTTTCTGTGGAGTGATAGGGTGCAAGTCCAATTAGAATGGGCTTACAGGAAAACAAGAAATGCAGTCTTGCATACGGCATGGATATTCAACTGTACTGTATGTTTAATTGCCAAGGTGAATGCAAAGGAATTGGGTCACAGGCAGTGAAGGCAGTAGGGACAAGGGAGGAGGAGAGAAAAGTTGGAAGTTAGGGTAGAATATGGATAAATAGGGTCAATCATCAAAAACTTCACACACACACACATTTTAATTTTAAATAAAATAGGCTACCGAGTTTACTTATGGAAATTTTCTTCGCTGCAATAAGAAAACAAAGAGGTTTATGGGAATGCAAACTGGTGCACTCTGGAAAACAGTATGGAGGTTCCTCAAAATATTAAAAACAGAACTACCCTATGACCCAGCAATTGCACTACTAGGATTTATCCAGTAAATCCTAGGGATTTAGGTGTTCAGGTGATACAGGTGTTCTGTTTCAAAGGGGCACATGCACCCCAATGTTTATAGCAACTCTATCAACAATAGCCAAAGTATGGAAAGACCTCAAATGTCCATCAAAGGATGAATGGATAAAGTAGATGTGGCACACACACATGTATATACACACAATGGATTATATATGTGTGTGTGTGTATATATATATATATGTCTATGTATATATATATATACACACATATACATATACATACATACACACACATATACACACAATGGAGTATTACTTGGCAATCAAAAAGAATGAAATCTTGCCATTTTCAACTACATGGATGGAACTAGAGAGTATTATGCTGAGCAAAATTAGTCAGTCAGAGAAAGACAAATATCATATGACTTCACTCATATGAGGACTTTAAGATACAAAACAGGTGAACAAAAAGGAAAAGAAGCAAAAATAATATAAAAACAGGGAGGGGGACAAAACATAAGAGATTTTTAAATATGGAGAATAAACAGAGGGTTGCTGGAGAGGTTGTGGGAGGTGGGATGGGCTAAATGGGAAAGGGGCATTAAGGAATCTACTGTTGAAATCATTGTTGCACTATATGCTAACTAACTTGGATGTAAATTAAAAGAGAATTAAATTAAAAAAAAAAAAAACAACGGAGAGGTTTAATACGCATGTCCTCAGGGCATTTTAGAACTACTCTTAATTATCGCAGAGAATGAACTATTTTATTTTCCTGGTATTTTTTTTTTCTTTGTACAACTTATTTTCTCAGTTTCTTTCTTATCCTAGCAAACGAATCATCCATTCTAAGACAAAGATATGAGCAACCGTACAACAGTGACTGAATTTATTCTCATGGGATTCAGGGACCATCCAGAACTACGATGTCTTCTTTTTACGGTGTTTCTAGTCATCTATGTGATCACTGTGTTTGGAAATCTTGGCATGATCCTATTAATCAGGATCAACTCACATCTCCACACTCCAATGTACTTTTTCCTCAGTAACTTGTCCCTCGTTGACTTCTGTTATTCTTCCGTCATTGCCCCTAATACACTAGTGAATTTCTGGGCGGAGAACCCAGTCATTTCATTTAGTGGATGTGCCATTCAGTTCTTCTTTTTTGGTTCCTTTGCTGGAATTGAGGGCTTTCTGTTGGCCGTGATGGCCTATGACCATTATGTGGCCATCTGTAAGCCTCTTCTTTACACAGTCACTATGTCCCTGCGTCTTAATGTCCTTCTGGTATTGGCCACATATCTGGCAGGCTTTGTGAATGCTGCCATTCATACGGGCTTCACCTTTCAACTGTCTTTCTGCCACCCAAATGTCATCAACCACTTTTTCTGTGACACACCACCCCTCTTGAAACTCTCTTGTTCTGATACACATGTCAATGAAGTTGTCATTTTTGCTTTTGCCAGTTTTAATGAACTGAGCTGCCTCCTGATTATTCTCATTTCTTACCTGTACATCCTCATTGCCATCTTGAGGATCAATTCTACCGAAGGGAGGCACAAAGCTTTCTCCACCTGTGCTTCCCACTTGATGGTGATCACCATTTTCTTTGGCACGATTCTGTTCATGTATCTGCGCCCCAGCTCCAGCTACTCAATGGACCAAGACAAAGTGGTATCTGTGTTTTATACAGTGGTCATCCCCATGTTAAATCCTCTCATCTACAGTCTGAGAAATAAGGATGTCAAAGCTTCCTTAGTTAAAAATTTTAAAACTTGTACTTCTGTACTTAGAATCAACAAAGTATGACATTTTAGAACTCTGAAGGAATGTAGAAATGACTAAATCCACCTCCATTCACCCTGGTGCCATTTCATTCTGTCATGAGTTTCGTCGTTGTTTTTGATAGTGGAGTTGGACCAAATGTCTTGACATCCTGGGGAATGTGGTTTAACCTCTATATGAATCCCACTAACTCCACAGAGCCTTTATGCTTGAAAATAATCAACAATCACAATTCAACTCCTTGTTCAGATATATAAAACTCAGTATAAAAGTAAATGAGATAAAGACTGAATAGCAGAAGGAATGACTCGATCTTTTTTATTTGATGGCTCCGTGATTGAATGGTGACATATGTGACTGCCAGAGGACAGGTGAAAAGGAGTGGACTGAGTCAGAATTTGTCTAGAGGACTCAAAGAGGGCCTAGAGACTGCTTCTTGTCCTCAGCGAACTGGAAAAAATATCGGAACCTAATCCTGACAGAGGTGTCAAAGTCAAGCATTTCTAAGCTGGACAAGTAATACTGGATTCCCTAGTATTCTAGGGAATAATGAGAACAAACCACAAGGCAAATATAGGAGGTGGGGGTGGATCAAGGATTCATAGAAAGAAGGTTTCAGAGCTTAGGAAAGAACTATTTCTTATAATTCCTGTCCATAAAGTGTCATGTTATTTAATCTGTGGATAGGTAAGCAGTTTAAGCTTAAAGAACTAGGCCACATAGGTAGGTTTTCCCTGATGCCTTAGCAAACAATCACACATGTCTATTTTACTGCTGACTGCACTTTCATGGGACATGTTTAATGCTTTCAGTTGGTTTGATGGGTGTTTTCTTAATTGGGATATCTCTTTAATAGGGCTGAATATTCTTTATAGTGACCACTGACATGTAAGCAGAAAGTATTTTAAATCGGTTGGGACTGGGCAAAGTATACTAAGTGTGACCCTAGTAGATCACTTTGCCACAGAAAGACTGATTGTCATTATGATAGAAAAGTAGCCTCCTAAAAGAGTCTAGAAAGTAATTTTTCTTCCTTTACAGCTTAGGGTTTTTGATAAGAAATTGAACCCAATCCTTATCATTTTGTCTTCCTTTATTCTTCTTTTCAGACAGTGTATATCAAAAACACAATTTTCTTGCTTATTCAATGGTTCGTCCATCTCATTATTCTTTTTCTAGAAAGCTCTTCATAGTTCAAGACACAGCACAAAATTACCTCCTTCATGATGGCCCTGATCCTCCTTCATCCTTCCCAAGGTAGATAGTTCCATGCCCATTCCTGTGATTCTATAGATATTGCAGATCTAATCAAGTTCTTGCTTACAGAAACCAATCATAAAAATAAAATGTAACATACATAGATTGAGAGATCCTTAAGGAAAGAAACCTCTTTCTATCAACCTGCACATCCCTATCCCTTCATAGTAGGCCATCAGTAAAAGTTATCAGATTAAGAAAGAGATCATTCCAATTGAAGGCACAGGGTGATGGAAGACAAAATGTTGCTTTTGGCATCTGGAACTAAAAGTCATCAAGAACCACTATTTCAGAAAGTCAAAGTTAGAAAAGAAAAGTTATGAGGCACCTGAGTGGGTCAGTTGGTTAAGTGTCTGACTCTTGGTTTTGGCTCAGGCCATGAATTCACAGTCGTGGGACTGAGCCACATATTAGGCTCTACCCCGACAGTGTGAAGTTCAAAGCAGTCTGACCAATGTGAACAGCCAGAAAATTTCAATTCTAGTTTTCAAGGCTACTGCATAACTGGGGAGCTCATTCTTCTTCTTACCAGGATTCCCTGCCATTTTTCTGAAATAAACCCTCCTAGAACTGCTGCAAGCCTTTGATTAATTCCCGAAGTTCTGAAAAAGTTGCCTCAGATATCTTTTGCCAGTATTCTTGTTTCTTTTACGCAGGAGCAGATTTAGAGAGGTCATTGCTCTATCTTTCAGGAAGTCGATCCCCCTCTTTATAACGTGTTTTTGAGATTCATTTACAGTGTATGAGTAGTGTGTTCATTTTTATTTCTGTGCAGCATTCTGTTATACGGACATACCACAACTTGTTTATCTATGCATCTGCCAGTAAACATTTGAATTTCTTTGAGGGTATGTGTCTTCTTTTCTCTTGGAAAAATACTTCAGGGTAGAATTGTTGGGTCATAGTTTTGGAAGAAGGTATAACTTTCTAAGTAAATTTTGTGAGAAGTAACCAGTTTTCTAAAGTAGTGAAATTATTTTGCATTCCATCAAGTGGTATATTATGAGAGTTCTAATTGCTTCCTTTTATCACACTCAATCATTTCAGTTCTTGCCAGGGAGGTGGGTATGACATGCTATCCAGTTGTAGTTATAATTCGCGTTTATTTGAAACTTATACATAATTGAAATTACTTTCTTGTGTTTTTTGACTATTCATGTATCTTCTTTTATGAAGTGTCTGTTACATTTTGTTGTTTATTTTGATCAGTGAGTTGCGGAGGATCTTTATGTGTTCTAAACACAAGCCCTTGTCAATATTTTTGACAAGGATATGTCATATGGATATTTATTTCTAGTTCGTGGCTTACCTTTTCATTATCTTAACATTATTTTTGAAGAGTGCATGGTTTGAAATTGGATGACATAAAATTTATATATTTGTTTCACAATTAATGATTTTTCTGTCCTTCCTAAGAAAACTTTTGGTAACCTTTAAGATCATGAAGACACTCTTTTAGTTTTGTTCCTAGAAACTTATAGATTTAGTGCTTACGTTTGGTCCTATGATCCATAACAAATTAATATTGGGGTATTGGAATATGTGATATAGGAATTGAAGTTAAAATTTTCTACAGGTTAATTTTTCCAGTGGCATTCCCATTGAAATACCTTCATATCTTTGTTCAAAAGTCCACTGACTATATATGAGTGCATATGATGAAGTTTTGGGGTTGTAGTGGGGTTCCATGGGGTCTGGAGCCAACGGCCAAGAAAGAATTCTTAAAGACATCTTTGGGGCAAACAGGTGATTTTATTAGAGCACAGGACAGGAGCCTTGGACAGGAAAAGCCCCAATGCAAATGTGGGAGGTGACTGTTTCATGGAGTCCAAGGAGATAAAGTCAAGAGGCAGTTTCCAAAGAGACTTTCATAGGCTAGAGACTCACAGATTACTGGAGGCCTACCTATTGTCAGGCTAGGGCTGTTTTACCCTCTAGCAAAGCATTAACATTAAGACAGAAGGGAGCTCCTGGACTTTAGACCATTGATGGGATTGCCTGTTTCTTGTAAACTAGTGGAGACTCTTACAGTTAAACTCTAAGTTTAATAACTTGTTTTTTGTTCTTTCCTTTGTTCTTCAGAGTGCCTGAAGAATAGGGGGAGGTGGGTAGCTTGTATTTTACCCTTGGCCCACTTTATGCTTCCTCACCAATATATTTTTGGTTCCTCTGTTCTGTACAATTGATCTGTTATCTTTAGATCTACATATTGTGGTCAGTACAGTAACTTCTTATTAAGACTTAAAATTAGCTATGCTAGATCATTCAATAATTTTTCTTCACTCTCAACATAGTTTTGGCTCATCTAAGTATTTTTTTTTATATTTGTCTCTCGACAAAATATTTTAGAATCAATTTTTGAAAAGATAAGCTTGCTGAAAGACTGACTGGACTTGCATTAAAACTATTGATCAGTTCAGGAAGAATTGACAGCTTAACAATATCAAGTATTCTAATCCACAAGTGATATATATCTCTCCATTATTTAAGTCTTTAATTTCACTCTGCAGTGTTTTGTGATTTTTCAGATTAAAACTCTTGCATAGTTTTTATTATATTCATTTCTAAGTAGTGTATGCTTATGAGGTTATTATAGATAACACTTATTTATTTACTTATTTTAAAATTTTTCAGTTCTGGTTGTGTTAAGAGAGTTAGGGGTCCCCAGAAAAAGAAAACTTTCATGACACGAGAGAAGTCATTTTAGGTCCCCAGCTACTTTCCATGATCTGTGCCCTATAGGCTCTATTTACCCAAGCATACTTCTGGAAGAATATCCAAGGAGGCGATAGAATTACAAAGAAATGCAAAAACCTCAGTAGTTAAGGATTTTAAGGGAAGAAAGGGAAAGCAGAAACTAATAGTCTCTACCAGGCTGGGAAATAGCCTGGCCACAGGAGACAGCAAATTAGTAGTAAAATCCCAGTGCTATTTCCAAGATAAAGATTGACATAAAGTACACTTTTAAAAATTTATTTGTTTATTTATTTATTTATTTATTTATTTATTTATTTATTTATTTACATAGAAAGAGAGAGAGGGCACAAGTGAGTGAGAGGCAGAGAGAGAGAAAGAATCCTCCAAGGGGCAGAAAGAAAGAAAGCGCAGTAGGAATCACCCAAAGTGGGGCTGGGGTTCACCTGCGGGGCTTGAACTCATGAACTCTAAGGTCATGACCTGACCCTAAGTCATACTTAACCCACGACCCACCCGGGCGCCCCACCTAAAGTACATTCTTAAGTTTTTTTCTGCAGGACTGAAACAATGCCCCATAGGGTTAATGAGGTCGAAATTAGCAGGAAATTTAAAGATTGTTTTCTTAGGGAACTGATTTGGTTCTGTTGTCAAAAACTGACCTCTGAGCTCCAGAGTCAAAGTATGTAACATGAAGACAGTTTGGAGATAAGGAAGGAAGATAAGTTATTATTTTGCCAGGCAAAGGGGCTGCAGCAGGCTAATGCTCTTAGGGCGGCGAGTCCACCCTGAGTTAAAGGCTAAAGGTTTATAGGAAAACACAGGCCGCTTGAGTCTTATTACTAAGTACACATTGAAATCAGCAAGAGGTCAATATTCGTACCCTGTTCCTGGAACAAAAGATTGTACAGATAAGCAGGTGAAGGGGAGGGCAAAGCTTTAAGAACGAGGAGGGAAAATTTTTGTTCAGTTTAAAATTAAGCCTTCCTGAAACACGAGTGTGTCCATCTTCCCTCCATCTTTATGTTTCTTTTCTTTAGGATTAAAAAAAAATGTTTATTTAGTTTTGAGAGAAAGAGAGAGACCAAGTGGCGAGGACCAGAGAGAGGGGAGGACGGAGGACCCAAAGCAGACTCTGTGCTGACTGCAGACAGCCTAACGTGAGGCTCCGACTCAGGAACCATGAGATCATGACCTGAGCTGAAGTCCGACGCTTAACGGACTGAGCCACCCAAGTGCCCTCATCTTTATACTTCTGTAGCAGTTTCTGTTCCAGTCAATGAAAGAGCAAGGCTCAGCATTTTGTAGCTCAAATGACAAGCCCAAGACTCCTGCCAGGGTATATCAGCTCTCAGAGCAGCCCATAGCCCTGTCCCCTGGTCAGACCTTTGCCTCTGCTTCATTATAATGTTAAATCTCTTCCCTAGGAGGAGTGCAAGCTTCATGAATGTAACAATGTGTGCCTAGGCATGCTTTCTCAATACCCCTGAGCAAGCTTATGGCTGTTTTACATGCAACTGAGCAGGGAAAGAGTGAATATCAGGCAGGGAGAGATAAGGGGCTCACAGGGAGGCAGGCTGCAGCTGCAAGTGGGAGGCTGAAGAAGCAGTGGAGGGGTTGGGGGGGGGGGGAAGGATAAAAGTATTCCAGATCCTCTTGGGCTAGGTGCCAGGAGTGGAGTCTCACAATCTTTCTGATAAGGTCCCAGTATAGTCAGGGACAAAAATCCTTGGTGGCAGCCCAGTCGGGACCCCTCTCACTCTCCACGTTTCAGTCAGTGTGTTGTCGAGGAAGACCACCAGAGTAGAAGTGAGGCAAGGTTTTATTTTATGGCAGGGCCAAACCTGATCTCCTGATCTTAAAGAGACAGTGCAGAGAATGGCCCTGAACAAAGACAGCAGTGGGCTTATGTGGATTTTAGCAAGTTAGGGTACATCAGAAATTAGTTAACCAATTATAATTTGCAACATCCCTTGGTAGCCAATTACATAGATGTTACATTTGGCGGAGTCCTATTGCTTCAAGGTTCTTTGTCTTAAGTGAGCTTTGAAACGACTAATTATAATTAGACACTCCAGACACCGCGGGACAGCAGTTACGTGACTTCTTGCACGTTGGCCTTCCTTTGATCAGCTCAAAACAGTAGGGTGAGAGCTCATTGCAATCTAAGTTAACTATTTAGCAAGCAAGCGAAGTTACAGGAGTGAGACGAGCAGTTAACCCCTTCTGATAACTCTAACAGGGAACTGCATAGGCTTTTATCTCAATGTTTCAGCGGTTACCATACAGTTAGTCAGAACAGTGAAGGAGGAGATGCATTTGCAAAGCAATTTACAGAAGCCAAAACAGCCGGTTAATGATTTTCCATTATTGACTCAGCTTTGTTCACCTACAACATTCAAGACCTTCATACTTTCTTTCAATAAACTCTATCGCCTTGCTCACCGTTGTCCGTGAGACTCATTCTTTGACTCCATCAAAGACAGTGTCTCTCCCACTCTCCTGTAAAACAATGACAAGTTCCCCTTTTTGAATAGTCATCCTAAACCCTAAATAAAAAGAACCCGCTCACCCCTGCTCACAGAGTCTCTGTATCTCCTTATTTTCTGCAAATAAAGTGTTTTTGTGTGTGTGACAATTTCATCTGATGTAATCTCTATCTATAACTCATGTTAGTTTGGTTACAATTGGATTTTGCATAATAATATAAACGATTTATGTATATTGATCTTGTAATCATGTGATTTTCCCAAATATACTTTTAACTGTTTTTACTTATATATAAAACATAATTATATGATTTTATAAGTACAAAATATATATATATATATATATATATATTTAGTTTCAGATGTACAACACAAGATTCAATATTAATATATATTGCTAAACAATCACCACGATAAACCTCGTTAACATTTATTTTACACGTTTTGAAAGGAGATTCAATGTAAACTATCATGGTATATGTGAATAGCAAAATTTTATTTTTTCCCCTCCAATCTGTATACCTTTATTACATAGATAAAAACTTCCAGCATGGTGTTGGATCTGCTATAACTTTTTAAAGATAGCCAATTAAATAATCACAAGAACACAAGTAACAAACACAATGTCAGTAGGATGTTTTCAACCATCTGAATATTGTAACAATTTTGTATCTACATCTTTTTATTTTTTCTCTTTTTTAGAAATAATTTTTATTATTTATTTTTGAGAGAGAGAGAGAGAGCACATGCAGGGAAGGGACAGAGACTGGACAGGACTTGCCTAAAATTTTGCCAGTTTGCTTGTCCCAAATTGCAATTCTCTTTATTTCCCAAATAAACCCACCTTTTGCCACTAAAATAACTGGAAATGCCTATTTTTAAGACTCACACCGCCATTTGGACATCTAGAAATCAGAGATGCCTCTTCTGTCTGGGACAGCCTGCACTTTGATTCCTTTGATTGCATTGACCTTGAACTATCACCGCCTGGAAGATACAGGCTAGTGAAATCATCTCTAAATTTTTTTTATTTTCTAACAAATGCAGTGCCAATGTCAAATATTCTTTATTCTACTTTCAACCCTCCTCCTATAATCACCAGTTTTATGAATCATCAGTTGTATGAACGATATTGGCTCCCAGACACATCTTTGAATTTAGCATGTTGATGAAGTTAACTCAATGGGACAGAATGGTTCCGGTATGAATCAATGGTGTCCACCCTTTAAAGGGTCCTCACCCATGAACGATGCTTCTACTTCCTTTCATTGGTTATGTTACTCTTCTGCCTTTACATTCTTTCTGTTCTGCATATCGCTCACTGAGTCCGACTTCTTTCCCCTTGCTTTCATTAGATGACCTAACTTCAGTGTCCACAGAGAAACACTGAAGTCTTCTGAAGACAGTTCTCTCATCTTTACTATACAAAGAATACAAAACTTAAATACCCATATTTTCCTTCTTCTATGGTATTAAAAGTGATGACTGATTTCACTATCAGTGCTAAAGACCTCAGTACTCAGTACCAAGAAGGACATAGATGTTAGGCCGAGATTTTGGCCTCAAAGGAGAAAGTAGGATCTCAAAGCACCAAATTAAGGCTGTGCTCCTGAGGAACAAAGACTATTTTAATTAGTTCTTCAGAATTATTTCTAAAATACTCTAGAGAATGTAACTGAGATATACATTATAAATGTTTCCACCTTGTTTTTACAAAATACAGAAAGTCAACTTTTACAGGTAGGTCATTTTCTCCATTTCTTCACTAAAAATACGTTTGTTCTTTTGTGTGAAGGTGAATACCCCACCAATGTGGACCCAAAATAATTAATTTCATCAACCGTACTTGATATTTGTATTCATATGCTAATATTTTATAGCATCTGTAAAAATTCAATTATTATATCTAATATATAAAAACAGCTTTAGGGTACAGCTCTTGAGGCACATTGTTTTCCGGTCATACCTTATTTTCATAAAACATTGAGATATGACGACTCCAGCTGAAAGCAAAGGCCACATTTGTGTTTTCCAAAACAAATATGTTCATATATGTATTGGTCGCTCTAACAATGGGAACAAACAATCAAAGAAACCCCACATTCTTCTCCAGATACTTGGGTTTTTTACTTACTGTTTAAATTCTACTTTCTCAGAAGAGCCTTCACTGAATGTTTATCTAAAAGCATCCCACCTTCATTTTTCTTTATAATCCTGTCTTCTAACTGGCATCACATTCTGTAGCTTTGTCCATGTGTTTAATATCTGTTCCTTCCCCTACAAGGTATGCCTCATGAGGATGAGGAATCTGTTCAATGTTGTAAACCCAGAACTTAGAACAGGAAAAAAAAATCCTTTCAGTGTGTATGTACATGTACATGTAAATGAGTGAGCAAATTCATTAAGCAGAGGGAATGATTCTTCATTTAGTACATGATTTGCCATATATCAAGAGATAAACTTACTAACTCAATGCTTCTGAATAAAATGATGACACACCACTCTGAGTTTCAGGTGAAAATGGTGTACTAAATATTTCTTCTGTATCAAAAATATAGGGTATGAGATCTGGAGGGACCTTAGTAACTCAACTTCCTTTATATTTTACATTTGAATGATACCAGTGACTCGCTGCTTTTCATATCTGCTTTTAATTCTGTACTTTTTATAAAATATGAACAAAACATACCATTTATGAGGTTTTGCAAGAAGACAAGTATAAACGTGATTTTATATACACATAAACACACACAAGTGAGAGCAAGAGCAAGAGTGAGAGAGAGAGAGAGAGAGAGAAAAAAAGAGAAAAAGAACACAGAGAGATACAGGGCAAAAATACTTATGTTGTGATGTGTTTGTTAAAAGAGAAGAGAAATTTCCCAATAGATGGATATACCAATGTGTAAATGATAAAATGGGTGGAGTACATGCAGAATCTGGATCAGACAGAATTCCTCACTTTCTCTGTCACTCTCAGTTTTCAAGGGATAAGAAAATGTCTTCCCCAAACCACACTACAGTGACAGAATTCATTCTCTTGGGACTCACAGATGACCCCATACTGGAGAAGATCCTGTTTGGGGTGTTTTTGATCATCTACCTAATCACGCTGGCAGGGAATCTCTGCATGGTCATGCTGATCAGGACCAATTCCCACCTCCAAACGCCCATGTACTTCTTCCTGAGCCACCTGTCCTTTGTAGACATTTGCTATTCCTCCAATATCACTCCAAATATGCTGCACGACTTCCTCTCAGACCAGAAGACCATCTCCTATGCTGGATGCTTCACGCAGTGTCTTCTCTTCATTGCCCTGGTGATCGCTGAGTTTTACATCCTGGCTTCCATGGCGCTGGATCGCTATGTAGCCATTTGTAGCCCTTTACATTACAGTACCAGAATGTCCAAGAACATTTGTATCTCTCTAGTCATGGTCTCTTATACTTGTGGCTTCCTTAATGGAGTCTCCCAAACACTGCTGACTTTTCACTTGTCCTTCTGTGGCTCCCTTGAAATCAATCATTTCTACTGTGCAGATCCTCCTCTTATACTGTTGGCCTGCTCTGACACCTATGTCAAAAAGATGGCGATGTTTGTCGTCGCTGGTTTGACTCTGTCAAGCTCTCTCTTCGTCATTGTCCTATCCTACCTGTTCATCATTGCGGCCATCTTGAGGATCCGTTCAGCTGAAGGCAGACACAAAGCCTTTTCTACTTGCGGTTCCCACCTGACAACAGTCACCCTATTTTACGGAACCCTGTTCTGCATGTACTTGAGGACTCCATCTGAGAAGTCCGTGGAGGAGTCCAAAGTCATTGCAGTCTTTTACACTTTCTTGAACCCAATGTTAAACCCGTTGATTTATAGTCTACGGAACAAAGATGTGATCCACGCTATGCAGCAAATCATTCAGGGAAATCTCTTTGATAAAACTGAAGTTTGGTTATCTGTTCATTTGAAATAACGACCTGTGATAATATGGTGATTAGAAATAAGTAACGGAGGGGTTCTTCCTGTGATAGAGTCCCCATTCCAGTTTCTTTCTGAGGATCAGCATCATTTCGTCTGTGGAACATTCCCTTAATCTCTCTTTTCTTAAACAAGGAGTCATGTTCCCATTCCTAGCAGTCAGAATGTTGCTGATATTCAGATTGTGAATCCTAATTGAAAAAATGTCTTCGAGAATCATCACAAAAGTACTCTATATTTTTTCAAATAATTGTATGCTTCCTTTTATTTAAAACCTAAAAAATTTTTAATGTTTATTTATTTTTAAGGGAGAGAGAGAGAGAGAAACAAGCATGAGTGGGGCAGGGGCAGAGAGAGACAGAGAGAAAGAGAGAGAAGGAGACACAGAATCCAAAGCAGGCTCCAGGCTCTCAGCTATCAGCACAGAGCCAGACACGGGGCTTGAACTCAAGAAATGGGAGATCATGACCTGAGTCAAAGTGAGATGCCCTGCCTACTGAGCCATCCAGGCACCCCTCCTTTTATTTTTCGGTTCTGAGAACCACCGTGGCTTCCAGGAACCAATCTGTAAACTCATCTTGGCAAGTCTCTTAAACCAAATGGTTGGCCTCTCTACTCTTTCTTTATATTCTATTTATTTACTTCTATTCGTGATTTAATTCTTTCATTGTCTAACTCTGTGGGTGAAGGCCAATTAAGAACCTCTTTAGAAATAGGATACAACAAAATCAACATGCACAAAAATAACCATGCATGTCATTAAGCTGTACGTTAGTGTGCATTCACATATCACTATTTGAATCCTCAGATATAAATTTGTGAGAAAATTATGATCTCCATTTATAACATTTGGAGTCTTATGCACAGACAGATTAAATGGCTTTCTACAGTCATTCAGCCACTCAGTAGCAAAAAGAGAAACCTTTGATTCCAAATTTTCCTACTCTCATCATGGTTAAATTCAGCAAACTGCAGTCTGGGGGGAGTTGGGGATAATAAAGGGATGAGGTTACTGCTCCACATGGCGTCACGGTTATTATCATGAGGGTGTGATAGCAAATAATAGCTAATGTGGAATTCCTTTGACATTTCAAGTAAACATGGTAATTTGTGTGCAATCAAAGTAGAATTGTCTTAGTGTTTCATGTACATCAGGCAATTTTGATATATGATAGATCTATTTTAGACTGTATTCTATGAATATATTTTACAGATTATAAAAAACACACATGCTCAATATAAATAACTATAAAATACAGACAGATGAGAATAAATAACTTTTACCAGTGATATGTCTTAACCAATGTATAATTTGTGTTTCTGGTTTCTGTTTTTCCACGTTTCTTCCCAGAAATTTTATATGGATATATATTATGATAATTTATAAAACAAAGTTGGAATCGTATGCCAAATACAAATTTGAATGTTGATTTTCACTTGATAACATAGTGTTTGCATTTCATACAGACTAAATATTTTGATAAATACTATTAAAATTCTTTTTAATGTTTCTTTATTTTTAAGAGAGGAAGAGAGGCACCGAGCATGAGCAGGGGAGGGTCAGAGAGAGAGGGAGACACAGAAACCGAAGCAGGCTCCAGGCTCTGACCTGTCAGCACAGAGCCTTGATGTGGGGCTTGAACTCAGGAACTGTGAGATCATGACCTGAGCTGAAGTCATACACTTAACCAGCTGAGCCACCCAGCCCCCTCCCCCCATTTTTTTTTAAGTTTATTTATTTTTAGAGAGAGAGAAAGAGAGAGAGAAAGGGACATATGAATGGGGGAGGAGCAGAGAGAGAGAGAGAGAGAGAGAGAGAGAGAAAGAGAGACAGTCCAGAGCATGGTCCTTGCTATCAGTGCAAAGCCTAACAATGTGGGGCTTGACTCTTGAACCATGAGATCATGAGGAGAGCAGAAACCAAGAGTCAGATGTTTAACTGAATGAGCCCCACAGGCACTCCAAGTGAACACCATTTTTAATATAGCTTAATACTTCATAATTAAATTAAACTTAATTACAAAAATAATACATTGATTATAGAAAAGCACATTGAACAATACTGAAATATCTAAGGATTAAAAGCAAAAATTTACCAATGATCTCTTATCTAAGACAGCTGCTTTCAACATTATGGTGTGTTTTCTTCCATTTGGCCTGTCTTACAAACCATTATTTCATTTCTTTTTTTTTTTTTTAATTTTTTTTAACATTTATTTTTGAGAGACAGAGACAGAGAGCAAGTGGGGAAGCGGCAGAGAGAGGAGACACAGAATCTGAAGCAGGCTCCAGGCTCTGAGCCGTCAGCACAGAGCCCGACGCCGGGCTCGAACTCACAAACTGTGAGATCTGACCTGAGCCGAAGTTGGCCGCCCAACCGACTGAGCCACCCAGGTGCCCCCGTTATTTCATTTCTATGCATCCTGTTATTTTTAAGATAGACTCATATCTCTATGCATATGTCTCGGATTGTTTCTTTAGGATCAGTCTTAGATGTGTAATTGTTGAATTAAATATTTTGAACATTTTTAAAACTCTTGCTAAATTTTTCGATGTGTAGATTTTCCTCCAGAAACCATCAACTATTTACACTTATGAGTAGTCATGTTTGAGAGTAAACATTTCACTATATTGTTATTAATATTAGGAAGTACTCTCTGAGGGTATTTACTTTTTTGTTGTCTCTCAATAGCAATTCTTGGGAAGGAAGTCTGTTTTATTTTAACAGAAGAATATTTGAAAAAATATATATTTTTCAAGTATTCAAACTACTTTACTTTTACATTCATTTCTCTAAAACATAAATACTGTAGACATAACTATGATTACATACATGAATAATCTTTCTGAGTGACAGAATAAATGCAGGTTTCCAAAATGGGCTAAGTTTATTATATATATATATTTACATATACAGCTCCATATAGAAATACATCAAAATGATAGCATTAGTTGAGTTATGGAGTTGTTACCTACACACAGCAAATTTATAGGCA
Organism: Paguma larvata; assembly: GCA_030068075.1. Taxonomy (NCBI): domain Eukaryota; kingdom Metazoa; phylum Chordata; class Mammalia; order Carnivora; family Viverridae; genus Paguma; species Paguma larvata. The sequence continues at coordinate 99,139,123 of CM057831.1, read as the reverse complement.
AATAATCTTATAACTTGCTATAATGTCATTTTAGGACTTCAGAAAAAAAATCAACATGATTAAAATTCTATCAAATTATGTCCTACAAGTTTAAATTTATTAAACAAATGCATGCATTTATTATTCTCTTTTTTCTTTCCTGTTTTTAAAAATTTAAATTCATGTTAGTTGATATATAGTGCAGTATTGGTTTTAGGAGTAGAATTCAACAATTTATCACTTACATACAACATTCAGTGCTCATCCCAGCAAGTACCCTCTTAAATGTGAAATGAATATTTAATAAATAAAGAGATTATGTCAGTGTGATGATTTCTTTTAATTTCTGATGATTCTTCACATGAAGAATATTTACATTATTATTTGGGAAAATATTTTTTTGTAGCCGTTCTCCACCTTAAATATAAATAAGGCAGTATCTATATTATATTTTAATTATCATATTTTATAGGAATATCTAGAATAATTCTCGACACAATTCTGTTGTATATTGTAATATTGTACGTAACTCTTTTCCTCACATTTTTAAACTATTTCCTCCTACTAGTTATTAAGCAAGCCTTTATTTTTCCATTGATTGGCAACATCACCTTTATTGTACATGAAGTGAATCTCTTTCTGGCCTATTCTATTCCTTTAAACAATTTATACATATATTTTAAGCTACATTCATATAATTAATATAGGTTTTAAGAAAGTGTTAATTTCTGGTAGACAGATTTCACCTTTATTATTTATCTCCTTTGAATTCATAGAAGAATAATGCAAATCAAATGCTTCTACCTATCTAATATTTTCAACCAAGAAATTATGCATATGATGGCTCAGTCTGCATATCAGGTGCACCCATACACATGAAAATTGAATACAGTGATATATGCAATACATAGTTCTTGTAAATTATTGAAAAAAGATGGAAAAATTTTTTAATCTTCATAGTATTATTGTAGTTTAGTCCCCACATCTGATGGGGAAATGTATGGAATCTCAGCCTTAGACAGCTCTGCTTTGGGGTTAAAGGTTACCAGTGGGTTACATTACGTTCTTTTTTGTTGTTTGTTTTTTGTTTTTTTGTTTTGTGGTTTTTTGTTTGTTTGTTTGTTTTTGCCAGAAGCAAAGAAATTATAAATGAAAAGCGAAACATTTAACTTTGGTATATTAATATTGTGTATTTGTTAAAATTTTTACACAAACGTTTATTTTTTTTACTATACCAGTGTCCATAAGTAACATTTTTCAGCTGAGATATCTAAATACAGAATCCTATTCCCAGCTAGGTTGTCTTTTGTCAGCAATTGTCCCCTGAAAGACTGATGTGCCCACACATACTTCTCAACTGTGCATCATTTCCAACATACAAAAAAAAAAAAAAAAAAAGTCTATATTGATTCGAATTAAAATATTAGGGGCACCTGAGTGGTTCAGTTAGTGAAGTGTGAGGCTTTTAGTATCACAGCATCATTTCCAACATACAAAAAAAAAAAAAGTCTATATTGATTTGAATTAAAGTATTAGGGGCACCTGAGTGGTTCAGTTAGTGAAGTGTGAGGATTTTAGTTTCAGCTCAGGTCATGATCCCACAGTCTGTGAGTTCAAGCCCTGCATTGGGCTCTGCACTGACAGCATGGAGCCAACTTGGAATCCTTTCTCCCTTTCTCTCTGCCCCTTCCCCTCTTGCTTTCTCTCTCAAAATAAGTAAAGTTAAAAAAAAAAAATAAACATTGAGCTTTGAAATAATCAGAAGAAAACATTTCTGAGGTAAACTGCAGTGGAGAGATTCTCAATGGAAGACCATAAAACTATCTAAAATGAAGAGTCATATTAAATTTCTGGAAGTATTTGCCCCAGACAAGATAAAGTGGTAAATGTATTAAGATATGATTCAAAGTACTAAAACACCATCATATAAATAAATGTTGAAGACTATATGCAGAAAATTGATAGAAATACAAAATTGCTGAAAGTAATGAGTAAAAATTTTGGTAACTAAAAATATGAAACAAATGTTCCAGTTGCCAACTTGCCAACTTCAAACCCAAAATATAATCATATGTTAAGATATTGGAACTGGGGTTCACCTTCCTCACTCGTAGGAACTCTCACACCCTCATTCAAATCGCATGTCAGAACTGGAGAACTTACCAGTTTAGTTTATACGAGGTTTTCTTCACAGATGAGTTGGAGCCGACTCCAGAGAGCCAATTCTTAAATATTCAGATTTGTAAGCCAGTTGTTAAATGGATTGTCTTGAAATTGGCAGGGGGGGTGGGTGGGAATATTTACAACAATGAAAGAAATTGGCAAATGCTACCACCACCAACTTATCATTATACTAATGGTTTATGCTTTCAGTATTTATCAGTTTAATCTTATGTAGTTTGTAGTTCAGGGGATCATGGTCCTAATGGTGTCTGTAGATGAATATAAGGCACAAACCAATCACCAATAAATACATAATGATAATTTCAAACAAAATAATTGAGATAAGATACTTTTGCATATTTATTTTTGGCTTTAAAAATGACTAGCTTGTGCTACATTACGCGTGTCACGAAAACAACAATATAGTTTTTCTGGAAGTCAACTGAACATTATGTTTTCAGGAGTCTTAAAAATGTATAATTTTACTCAGCTATTCCAATTTTAAGAATTTGCATAAAGCATAGTAAAACACTTGGGTGAGGGATTTCATTGTAATGTTTGTTTTATAATTGGGGAAAAAGAAATGAGTGGTCTCTTAAATACAAGCAGCCCTCATTTTGCATGGTATTCTCTTAACTAAAACTTGTGCTGAATTCAAATGTGACCTGCTTGGCATAGTTATCAAAAAAAAATCTCAGTTATCACAGCCGCCCTGCATTTTGTAACAGTTAGGCACAAGCAGACCCCGGACAGAGAAAAACTGGCTGTAAGTAACCAGAGCTTCTGTGAGTGTTGGCTACAGTCATAAAGGAGAGTTTGAATATCACATGACTGCTTATTAAATTAGAATTTTCTACAGATATTAAAATAAAAAAGTTATCAGTTAAGGACAGAGAAAGTTATTTTTTATAGCTTTTTATGAAAAAAGGGTGCATTGATATATATATATATATATATATATATATATATATATATATATACATATATATATATATATATATATATATATTATGATGACTTTGTTAGAGTAGAATTAAGGAAAAGTAAATCTTGTTCCTTACACCTTAGGTAGCAATTTTCCATGAAAAACAACTATCTTTTTTTATAAGAAAACAAGCAAACAGAAAAACTACATATTTCAGTATGATTCAGATCCCAGGATATAAAATCAAAAGACCTGTATTTATTAATGTTAGAATTGATAAATAAAAGTAGGAAAAGGGAAGAGTCAGGCTATTCTATCATTTATTGAACTGGAAGTTCATCCAGGTTCTTTTTAATTCAAGTTTTATTATTTTTCTCCTAAAAATTATTGTGCTTTTGAATATATTGAGATTCTTCAGCGGTAAATAGAACCAGGCTTATTTATTTGTTAGGAGTGGGGTGGGAGCAAGTTAATAGCAATCTGTACCTACGATGTTTTAATGTGGAAACAAAATTTGTATTTAATCCTGAAGTTTACTTTTTAAAAGGCAATTTCTTGAAATAAATCATGTTCTTTTTTCTCTTCTTGAGTTATTATCAACATAACATACTGTGACATTGAGACTAAGTGAAACACAATTCTGTTTCAATAAATTGTAACTGATGGATCAGTGTTTTCTGATGTTGTTATATCTACTATATTTCCACATACAGACAATGAAATGAACACTCCCAATGCTATTGAGGGTGAAGGAAAACTCGGTTCGCATTAGCTGATAGTTACTGTACACATCAGGACATCTAAAAGGCAAGAAAAAAAAAAGTAGGAATAAAACTGAAATTCTACCTAGTAACTAACTGATCAGAAGCTGTTAACTTAAAAGATTTATTTTATTTTGTTTTTTAAATAGAATTTATTGTCAAATTGACTTCCATACAACACCCAGTGATCATCCCAAGTGACCTCCTCAATGCCCATCACCCAGTTTCCCCTATCCCTCACCCCCCATCAACTCATAGTTTTTTCTCTGTATTTAAGAGTCTCTTATGGTTTGCCTCCCTCCCTCTCTGTTTGTAACTTTTTTTTCCTTCTTGTCCTCCCCCATGGTCTTCTATTAAGTTTCTCAAGATCCACATATGAGTGAAAACATATGGTATCTGTCTTTCTCTGACTGACTTATCACTTAGCATAATACCCTCCAGTTCCATCCATGTTGCTGCACATGGCCAGATTTCATTCTTTCTCATTGTCACATAGTATTCCATTGTATATATAAGCCACATCTTCTTTATCCATTCATCAGTTGATGGACATTTAGGCTCTTTCCATAATTTGGATATTGTTGAAAGTGCTGCTATAAACATTGGGATACATGTGCCCCTATGCATCAGCACTCCTGTTTCCCTTGGGTAAATTCCTAGCAGTGCTATGGGTCATAGGGTAGTTCTATTTTTAATTTTTTGAGGAACCTCCACACTTGTTTTCCAGAGTGGCTGCACAAGTTTGCGTACCCACCAACAGTGCAAGAGGGTTCCTGTTTCTTCACATCCTCGCCAGCATCTATAGAAAAGATTTTCTTAATGAGGAAAAATAAAAACTGCCAAAATATTAAAAGGCAGAGGTATTAAATGTGTGTCGCTAATATCAAACTACATTATGCACTTCAGTAAAGACTAATTTCAAAGAGTGTTAAATAATCTGCAATAATCCTATGCTACAATTTAGTCGTAAAATACTAAAACCATGTTTTAACAAGCTGTTAGTAGCTGTTATTTTAAAATAGTTTGTGGTTAGACAAGAACTGAAGGGTAATATGTAGAATTATAGAACAAATTATTGTCAATAATGTAGGGACAAAATGATAAGAGTGTCTCATATTAACAATAAAATTTCTAAATCAGGAAATGGGTATTGTTTCCATTAGAACTCACTTAGTCTCTTTCTGCTGCTTCATTCCTAGTAGATAGAAATGCAATGGACTTCTGTATATTGATTTTGTATGTTGTGACCTTACTGAATTCATTTATCAGTTCCAGTAGTTTTTTGATGGAGCCTTTAGGGTTTTCTACATACGGAATGATGTCATCGGCAAATAGTGACAGTTCTTCCTTACGAATTTGGATGTCTTTTATTTCATTTGCATATCTGCTTACTGTGGCCAGGACCTCCAATATTATGTTGAATCAAAGTGGTGAGAGTGGACATCCTTGTCTTGTTCCTGATCTCAGGGGAAAAGCTCTGAGTTTTTCAGTATTGAATATGAGATTAGCTGTGGGGTTTTCATATATGGCCTTTATTATGTAGAGGTGTGGTCTCTCTAAACCTTTTTGTTCAGGATTTTTATTATGAATGGATGTTGTACTTTGTTAAATGCTTTTTCTGCATGTATTGATATGCAGTAGGGCTGCTTTTTATGATGTCTTTTTAAAGGCAGACACTCAGTTTTTCCTGCCTTCCAACTCTCCCAGAGCTGAGTCCACTGACTTTTAAAGTTCCAGGTGTTAAGCACCAGTGATTATAAGAACTTACTAAGGAAGGCCCCTTAGATATTCAAAGCCAAATGTTATGGGGAGTCATCTTCCTAAGGTGGGTTTCCCATGTCTGAGGTGTCTGGTATGGGGGGTCTGTTCCTCTCGCCTCTCCATTTCTGCCATCTCCTTCCATTCTCTGCACAGTCCCACAGGTCCATGTGACTCTTGACTGCATTTTCCACCCTTCCTATCCCCTCTGACGTGGCTTCTTCTCTACATTTAGCTGTGAAGACTTTATTCTGTCGGTCTTTGGGTCATTTTCTGAGTTATTTCACTGATGAAGCTATAATCTTGGTGTATCCGTGGGTTGAGGAGAGCCTAGGGCCCTCCTATGCACTGTCTTCCCAGAGAGTCACTGTCATCTTTTTAATTCCTGCCAATTTGGTGGGCGGGAAGTGGTATCCAGTTGTAGTTTTAATTTGCATTTTTTGACAATTATACATGCTGACCTTCTTTTTCTGTCATCATTGGCTATTCATATATCTTTTATGACATGCCTATTCACTTCGGATTTTTTTTTTTAATTGGGCTGGTTATATTTTCACCCGTGAGTTGTAGAGGATGTGCATGTATTCTGAATGGAGGTCATTTGTCAGAGTTACTTGATATGAATATTAGTCCTAGACTGTGGTTTCCCTGGTCTTTGTGCTCCTCAAATCTCTCATGTGTCTTAGTTCCTCTTCCACACTCTCCTTCAATGATGACGCCACAGTGTTTACAGAGAAAAACAGGCTTTCTGATAGAAATTCTCACTTTACTATATTAAAAAAGCAAAACCTACCTGTCCTTATTTATGTCTTCCATAGTATTAAAACAGATGGCTAATTTTTCTAATTGTGCTAAAGATCTCATGGACAGAACTAAGCAATATATGTATATGTTAAGTAGGGATATTGGCCTCAAAGGAAAATTCAGTTCCCAGGGCATCAAATTAAGGTTATGCCCAGGAGGAACAAAGACTCTTTTAATTGGCTTTTTAGAATTATTTTTAAAATACTCTACAGAATATACTTAAGAAATACATTATAAATCTTCCCACCTTGTTTTATGAAACATGGCAAATCAGCTTGTTACAGGTAAATCACTTTATGTATTGTTTACTAAAAATATGTTATGTTATTTTGTATGGATATTAGGAATCCCAATATTAGAATATTAGTATCCCAACAATGTGGAAAAAATTGAATCTAAATGCATTCCATCTTCATTTTTCTTCATAGCACTTGGTTTTAACTAACATAATGATATATATCTTTGTCTATGTATTTAAGTCTGTCATTCTCTTACTATATATGTTCCATGAGGTTGGGGTGTTTGTTCACTGCTATAATCCCAGAACCTAGAACAGAAAAAAGAATTAGTCTTTACAGTGTAAATGAATAAATGAATGTATGAATCATCAAAGAAGAAAGAAGCATTCTTTATTCTGCAAACTCTTAGCCAAATATCAAGAGATATTTATTTCCCTCAATAAATTTTCTGAATGAAATTAAGCCAGGTAGAAGTGGTTTTCAAGTCACGATGTATCTTCTAGAATATATCTAAAACAATAGTGTATCAGAGTTGGAGGAACCCTACATAACCAAATTCCTTTTTTGTGCCTTTGAATGATGCCAATTGCCTGTGGCTTCTCATATCTGAATTTCATTCCTTTGGGTTTTTTTCTTAGTGTGTATACACACACACACACACACACACATACACACACACACAAGGGTGGATGTGTGTGTGTATGTAGGTGTGTGTTTGGGATGCAAAGACAAAGAGATAATAAGAGACACAGAATTAAAATATTTATGTTATTAATCTAATGTATTGTTTAAATAGGGAAATTTCCCATTAGATGAATGTACCAATGCATAAATGACAAAATGAATGGAATAAATGCAGAATCTGGATCAGACAGAATTCCTCACTTCCTTTAAGACTATCAGTTTTCAAGGGATGAAATGTCTTCCCCAAACCACACTACAGTGACAGAATTCATTCTCTTGGGACTCACAGATGACCCCATACTGGAGAAGATCCTGTTTGGGGTGTTTCTGATCATCTACCTAATCACGCTGGCAGGGAATCTCTGCATGATCGTGCTGATCAGGACCAATTCCCACCTCCAAACGCCCATGTACTTCTTCCTGAGCCACTTGTCCTGTGTAGACATTTGCTATTCCTCCAATATCACTCCAAATATGCTGCACGACTTCCTCTCAGACCAGAAGACCATCTCCTATGCTGGATGCTTCACGCAGTGTCTTCTCTTCATTGCCCTGGTGATCGCTGAGTTTTACATCCTGGCTTCCATGGCACTGGATCGCTATGTAGCCATTTGTAGCCCTTTACATTACAGTACCAGAATGTCCAAGAACATTTGTATCTCTCTAGTCATGGTCTCTTATACTTGTGGCTTCCTTAATGGAGTCTCCCAGACACTGCTGACTTTTCACTTGTCCTTCTGTGGCTCTCTTAAAATCAATCATTTCTACTGTGCAGATCCTCCTCTTTTAGTATTGGCCTGCTCTGACACCTATGTCAAAAAGAAGGCGATGTTGGTAGTCGCTGGTTTGACTCTGTCAAGCTCTCTCTTCATCATTGTCCTATCCTACCTGTTCATCATTGCGGCCATCTTGAGGATCCGTTCTGCTGAAGGCAGACACAAAGCCTTTTCTACTTGCGGTTCCCACTTGACAACAGTCACCCTATTTTATGGAACCCTGTTCTGCATGTACTTAAGGACTCCATCTGAGAAGTCTGTGGAGGAATCCAAAGTAATTGCAGTCTTTTACACTTTTTTGAGCCCAATGTTGAACCCATTGATCTACAGTTTAAGGAACAAGCATGTGATCCATGCTATGCAGCAAATCATTCAGGGAAATCTCTTTCATAAAACTGCAATGTAGGCATGTGTTCACTGTAATTATGGAGTGACAGTAATAACAGAGTGAATTCCTTCAAAGGACAAACCAGCTACTCCACAGTCACGATTTAGCTTCATAAACTCTCAATGACATTAGAAAATTTCTCCTCAAAAGCAATAGCTTCAAGACAAGTTGCTTTCATAGAAACTTTCCTATCAGTCTGCTAAGGACCCTGGAAATCCATCTTCTCTGATCATATGGTCTAGAGAGCAATAGTAAAGTTCAAATTGGAGTGATTAGTTTTATACTTAAAAAGAATATGAGAGGTTCCTGGATGGCTCAGTTGGTTAAGTGTCTGATTCTTGATTTTGGCTCAGGGCATGATCTCATGGTTGTGAGATCAGGTCCTGCATCCGGCTCCATGCTGGGCGTGGAGCCTGCTTAAGATTCTCTCTCTTCCTCTTCCCTGCCCCTCCACCACTCTTATTCTATCTCTCTCTCAAATAAATAAATAAATAAATAAATAAATAAATAAATAAATAAATAAAATAGATACAATAATCTATTCTTAAATGAGAGATATAGAACAATGGTTCTGAGGCCAGCATAATCACTGGAATCATCTTGTGGGAATTTTAATTATATGAATCCCTCATGATATTAGGCTTTCTATATATTTCCCCCAAGAAATATTGTAGACATCCTGGGAAACTTTTGTCTTATTATAAATACCGTTTATGCTCCTTAATTTTGAAGATAAACTGTCAATTCCTGCTTATAAGTTTCCATAGTCATGGATCCAATTCGATCATAGTATAATAGCAATGCAGGTATATTTTTCATGGAGTAGTTCTGACTTAGGTATAATTTATTCATAGTTAATAGAATCTATCAGTTGGCTTTGTAGACATGAGAATGACCTGGAACATTCTAAAAATGAATGGTGCGTCTCTATCTTTCTGGAAGAGAACACCTCATGTTTACTTTGGTTCATGAAAGTGTCTGTGACTGATTATTTGATAGATAAGGTTCTTTACAATGGTTCTCAAAATTTCTTGTGAAAATTAATAGTAAAGGAGATTGTATGAAGTGGTACATAATTCATCCAGATTAACACATGAACCATGCGTTATTAGTCAAGTAGATGGCTGCATATTGAAATGTAAGTTAAATTTGGTTTTTAATTGTCCTGAATGCTTGGTATTCTAATATTGTACACTCTTATTTAAACTAAGACCACAGTACTAAACGTTATATAGAATAACTACTGTATTTACTGTAATGTACTCAAATGATTTTCCAGAACAATATTTAAATGACCTGCAGTTTTAGTAAGTTAAACTCCATTCTTACATCTCAGTTGATTGAATAAGGCTGATATTTTTAAACATGTTTACTGTACATAAATAAAAATATTGACAGATACAAGGGAAAAACATTCATTGGTGATATGTCCTAAACTAATGGGTAACTTCTGTTTGTATTTTGTTATATTTTTCTCAATGAATTGATATTCATACATATTCCTATAATTCCATATGTAAGTTCAAGCATTCATTTCCACTTGATAGTATAGTGTTTGTATTTTTATGTAGACTAAAGATTTTCAGTGAACATCACTTTTAAAGTAGTATTAATCACAAAATTTGATTATACTTGAACTTGGTTACAAAAATATTACATACCAATTGTAGAAAAGCGAGTTGAAAAATATTAAAGAATTTTTTAATTTTGGAATAAATTTCAATTTCAATTTTATAATAAAAGCAAAATTTACTTATAATCTCTCCTTAAAAACGCATTTAGTGCACTTTATTTGTGTATAGTTTTTTTTGCAAGCCATTATTCCACCATATTGTTGTATCCTATTATTGTTTAGACTGACTCATATCTCTGTGAACATACCTGATTATTTCTTTAGGATGGGGAATTGCTGGATTAAATGCACCAAACAATTTTTAAGCTTTGACTAATTTTTTCTATGGATAAGCTTCTCTCCAGGAACCATCAACCATGTACATTTATGATTAATCATGGTTGAGAGTTACCAGGTGTCTGTACCTTTATTAATCTTAGGGCATATCATTTAAAATTCCTTGCTTCTTCATTGTTCCAAGTGAAATTTTTAGGAAAGGACCTGTTTTATCTGGAACAGGTGAAGAATTGAAATATATGTTTAACTAATAATAAATCATCACTTCGATGATTGCTGTTCATGTTATTTCTGATGATTCCTCACATGAAAGTTATTTACCTTTCTATTTAGAAAAAGTTTTGAATTTTATTTTGCTTTGTGGCTTTTTGCATCCTATTATTAAATAAGTTAGCATCTCTTGTATGTTATTAATAATATTTCATGGCCATATATTATAAGAATATCTTAAATTATTCTAAATGCAATTTCATTGCCTACTATAATATTGTATAACCTTTACATTTTAATCCATTTCCTCTTAATATTTCTAAGAAATCCTTTATTTTTCAGGCAATGTGTAATGTTATCTTCCTTATATAATTAGATGAATCTGTTTTTGTCTATTTCTTCTTTGACATATCTGTATATGTATTTTAAATTCTTATGATTAATGTTGATTTAAAATATGTTTTAATGACTGGTAAAATAAAATTCCAATTTCATTATTTTTCCCTTCAGAAATAACTGTAGGAAATGAAAATCAGATGCTTCTAGCTATCTAATATATATATTTTAAAAGTTAATTAATTTATTTGATATATAGAGTGGGAGCATGCCTGTGAGCAGAGAGAGAGAGAGAGAGGGAGAGAGAGGGAGAGGGAGAGTCCCAAACAGGCTCAGTGCTGTCAGTGCAGAGCCGATGTGGTGCTGGATCCCATGAACTGTGAGACCATGACAAGATCCCAAATCAAGAGTTAGACACTTAACTGACTGAGCCACCCAGGCACCCCTAGCAATCCAATATTTTTGACCCAGAATTTAGGCATATGATGGTTTAATTCATGAAATATATGAGAACATATACATAAAAGTCCAGTGTGGCTATACATATAATCCATATCCCTTTTAAATTGTTTGAATAATGTGGAAACGTGTTGGTATGAATTGCCTTGTTACAGTTTGATCCCCATGTCTGATCGGAGGATGTATGGAATTATGGCTCAGAGAGGTCTGCTTAGGGATAAAAGTTTATGGATGAGTTAAGTTTTGTTTTTTTTTTTTTTTTTTTTTTTTTTTTTTTTTTTTTGCTAGAGAGGCAGAGAGATGCTGGTAACCTATAAATGAGGAGTGAGAATGTGGTTTTATATATAAACACTGTGCATAAGTTAATACTATTTTTAAATGTTTATTTTTGAAAGAGAGAGAGAGAGACACAGAATGTGAGTGGGGAGGGCAGAGAGAGAGAAAGACACAAAATCTGAAATAGGCTCCAGGCTCCTACCTGTCAGCACAGAGCCCCATACGGGGCTAGAACCACAAACCATGAGATCATGACCTGGGCTGAAGTCAGACTGAGTCATGACTGAACCACCCAGGCGGTGGTTAATTAACACTTTTACAGAAAACTTAATTTTTGTACTGTGCCTGTGTCCAAAATTCTGCATATTTTTCAACAGATACATAAACACGGATTCTTATCCTTAGCTGGATTTTCCTTTTTCCCATAATTTTTCCCCTAAAGAACTGACATGCCCACACCTACCCCTCAACCATGAGCCATTCAATCACTGAAAAAAATTCCTTGTTAATTATAATTATAATAACTATTGACAATTCAACAAGCAGAAGGAAATATCTCTGAGATCAATAGCAATGCAAGAAATTCAAAATAAAAAGTTACTCTATTTTGATTTTAAAATAAGTAGCACTCAACAACTGGGTAAAGATTTTGCAACAAATAGGATGAAGTGGTAAAAGTGTTAAGGTCTGATAAATTTATAGATAGAAATCAGTTGGATCACTAACCCCAAATATATAAGTAAATGCTGCAAGTTGTGAATGTGAATTCGATAAAAATTTTAAAATGCTAAAAATGGACGTGTAACAAGTTTGGTTATAAAAGCATGAAACAAGATACTCTTTTCTGTATGTGTATTTAAGAGTTCAAAAGGACTAGTACTTTCATATATTGTTGAGTCAGGAAAAATAATACTATACAATTTTTCTGGAAATCAATTTAACATTATGTTTTTAAGAGTCTTAAAAAAATATTTGTCCACTTTGGGACACCTAGGTGGCTCAGTGGGTTAAACATCCGACTTTTGGTTTCAGCTCCAGTCATGATCTCACACTTCATGAGATCTAGTTCTGCACTGGGCTCTGCTCTGAAGGTGAAGAGTCTTCTTGGGATTCTCTTTTTCCTTCTATCTCTAGCCCGTCCGGACTTGCTCTCTTTGTCTCTGTCTTTCTCTCACTCTCAAAATAAATAAGTAAACTTAAAAAATGTTTGTCTACTTATATTCAGCCATTCCAATTTTAAGAACACGCTGAAGGCATAATAAGACATTTTGGAGAGTATCGTCACAGGAATGTTTGTTTTGTAATTGAGAAAAAGGCAACAAGTGGTCTATGAAATACAGGCCACCTTCTCTTTGCATGGTACCCTGTTCACTGAAACTTACGCAGAATGCAAATGTGTCCTGCTTCATACTGATCACAGCCCTGTGCAGGGTGAGGACTGCCCGCGTGTCGTAACCCGTAAGGCATGAGTAGTGCAAGACGTTAAAAGGATTAAGTGCCCAATTAAGGAAAGATCAAATGATTTTACAGAGAATTTTATAGGAAACGAGGGTACAACGATGCTTACATTATAACTTTGTTAAACACTAAGGTTAGGGAAAAGTAAAATTTGTTCTTTATATACATATACTAATTTTCAAAAAGAAACATCTATTTCTTGTATTTGCGAAAAAAAAAGCGAAGAAAGAACACCTGCATGTTATCAGTACAGTCCTGATCTTTAATAAAGATTAAAAGATCTTTATTTATTAATGTAAACCAATTTGAAAAGAAACTATTATAAAATTAAAAAAATAATGTTAGATTCTAATAGGAAAGTGGGAAAAACAAGGGTGCCAAATAGTTCTCTAATAGTAATTGAACTTGATGGTAATGCAGGTTCCTTTTAACCCAAGTGTCTCTTATTTTTCCCCTTAAAAATGCCATGTTTCATTGCCACGTAGTAGTCCATTGTATATAAGTACCATAACTTCTTTATCCATTCGTCAGTTGATGGGCACTTGGTCTCTTTCCATGATTTGGCTATTGTCGAAAGTGCTGCTATGAACATTGGGGTACATGTGGCCCTATGCGTCAGCATTCCTGGGTCTCTTGGGTAGATTCCTAGCAGGGCTATTGCTGGGTCATAGGGTAGCTCTATTTTCATTTTTTTGAGGAACCTCCACACCGTTTTCCAGAGTGGCTGCACCAGTTTGCATTCCCACCAACAGTGTAGGAGGGTGCCTACTTCTCCACATCCTCGCCAGCATCTATAGTTTCCTGATTTGTTCATTTTAGCCACTCTGACTGGTGTGAGGTGGTATCTCAGTGTAGTTTTGATTTGTATTTCCCTGATGATGAGTGACATTGAGCATCGTTTCATGTGTCTGTTGGCCATCTGAATGTCCCCTTTGGAGAAGTGTCTATTCATATCTTCCGCCCATTTCTTCACTGGGTTGTTTGTTTTTCGGGTTTGGAGTTTGGTAAGTTCTTTATAAATTTTAGATATTAGTCCTTTATCCGATATGTCATTTGCGATGATCTTTTCCCATTCCGTTGGTTGCCTATTCGTTTTGTTGGTTGTTTCTTTTGCCGTGCAGAAGCTTTTTATCTTGATGAGGTCCCAATAGTTCATCTTTGCTTTTAATTCTCTTGCCTTTGGAGACGTGTCGAGTAAGAAATTTGTGCATCTTAGGTCAAAGAGGCTTTTTCCTGTTTTCTCCTCTAGGATTTTGACGGTTTCCTGTCTCACATTCAGATCTTTTATCCATTTAGAATTTATTTTTGTGAGTGGTGTAAGAAAGTGGTCTAGTTTCATTCTTTTGCATGTTGCTGTCCAATTCTCCCAGCACCATTTGTTAAAAAGGCTGTCTTTTTTCCATTGGATACATTTTCCCGCTTTGTCAAAGATTAGTTGGCCATATACTTGCGGGTCCATTTCTGAGTTTTCTATTCTATTCCATTGGTCTATGTGTCTGTTTTTGTGCCAATACCATACAGTCTTGATGACCACCGCTTTGTAGTAGAGGTTAAAGTCTGGGATTGTGATGCCTCCCACCTTGGTTTTATTCTTCAGTATTACTTTGGCTACTACGTGGCAATGAGAAAAAATGAAATCTGGCCATGTGTAGCCAGATGGATGGAACTGGAGGGTATTATGTTAAGTGAAATAAGTCAGTCAGAAAAAGACAGATACCATATGTTTCCACGAATAGGTGGACTTTGTGAAACTAAGCAAAAACCAGGGGGAGGGGAAGAGGGGAAAGAAAAAAAAGACACAGAGAGGGAGGGAGATAAAACATAAGAGACTCTCAAAGACTAAGAAAAAACTGAGGGTGAGGGGGATGAGGGAGGGGGGAGAGGGGGTGATGGGCATTAAAAAGGGCACATGTTGGGATGAACACTGGGTGTTATATGTAAACCAATTTGAAAATAAACTATTATAATAAAAAAAAAAAATGCCATGTTTCAGAAATCTAAGTGTCCATCAACAGACGAAGAGATAAGGAAGATGTGGAATAAACACACACACACACACACACACACACACACACACACATACATGTACACATAATGGAATGTTATGTAGCCATATAATGGGAAAAGATCATGACCTTAGTGACAACATGGATGGACCTAGAAGGTATTATGCTAAGTAAAGTAAGTCAGACTGAGAAAGATTTATGTGGTATCTCAAAAATAAAACAAATGAATAAAAAAAAAAACCAAAAGACCTATAAATACAGAGAACAAAGTAATGGTTGTCTGAAGAGATGTTGGCAGAGAGATGGGAAATATGGGTGAAGGGGAGTGGGATATAGAGACTTTTAGTTGTGGAATGAATAAGTCTTTGGAATAAAAGGCACAGCATATGGGATATTGTCAGTGATTTTGTATTGGCGTTGTATGGTGACAGGTGGTAGCTACCCTGATGGTGAGAACCACTTAACATATACAGATGGTGAATCAAAATGTTGTACACCTGAAACTAATGTAACATTGAATGCTAACTGTACCTAAATAAAAAAATATACTGTGCTTCCAATTTATCTGAACAAAGAAACTATGCTTATGTATTTTTTAGAGGTGAGGTTTGGGGAAAGTAAATATGAATATCTTTATCTGTAAAGTTTTAATCAGGAAAGTAATTTTTTCTCTGACACTCAAAAGTATACCAACCAAAAGTTCCTCCAGGTGAAGAATTCTTCTTCTTGTGCTGGAACATCCCATCGCAGCAGCTAGAAATACTGTGCCATGGAGATGGAGTAAAACAAATTTCAGTTCTAATAAATTGTATCTGGTGGATCAATGTTTTCTGTGATTATTCTATATCTACTGTATTCATAACACATACACACAATGGAATGAACACTCACAACGCTTTTGGGGATGAAGGAAAACTAGAGTACCCATTTGCTGGTGATGATTATACTTTCAATACATCCAAAAGGAAGGAAAGAAATAAGAAGTAAGATTAAAACTGCAGAAACCTATCTTCATGTAATAACCATCAGAAGCTGAAACTTATCTGGATAAAGATTTTCCTAAAGAGAGAAAACTAAAAACTGCTGAAATATTTAAAGGAAAAGATATATTAGACGTGTCATATCAATGGTAACCTATATTAATTCACTTAAATAAAGACCAGGTTCAAAAAGTATCAAGCAAGGGCACCTGGATGGCTCAGTCAGTTAATGTCTAACTCCAGCTCAGGTCATGATCTCATGATTTGTGAGTTAGAGCCCCGCATCGGGCTCTGTGCTGACAGCTCAGAGCCTGGAGCCTGTTTCGGATTCTGTGTCTCCCTCTCTGTCTCTATCCCTCCCCCACTCATGCTCTCTCTCTCTCTCTCTCAAAAATAAATAAAAACATTAAAAAGAAGTATCAAGCAATCTGGAATATAGCTATACTACCAGTTAGTTGCAAAATACTAAACCCAAATTTCAATGCTTAGAATAGCTGCTATTTTAAAAATAGTTTATGGGTAGACACGAACAGAAAGGTTATATGTAGAATTACAGAGCAAGTAATAATAGCGGAACAAAATCATAAAAACCTCTGATGGAAGCCATGACATTTCTATATCCAGAATGGGTTTCTCGCATTCATATAGATATCTGCTTTGATTAAGGAAAACTAATGAAACAAATGTATTGGATAATTAAAATGTAAATTATCAGATTCTTTGTGAAAATACTAAAACACAGATGATTTTGTACTCCAGATAAGTAGACATAAGAATGTGCCAAAAATGTATTGCAACAAAGATCCAGAATTTGAGCTTTCAGAACTTTTCGAGAAGAGAATCAGCTTTCATTAAAGAAAACTATGTAATATATCAAATAAATGTTAATTATTTTAGTATTAAGGAAACATACTGCAAAGCCCTGCACTTTGCAAATAAGAACATCTCAGTGCTGGTCAATTTTGCTGACCTATGAAATGAAAGGAAGGACTTCTCTGGAGACTGATCAAGTGGAAGGGAGTTCTTGAGTGAGACTAAACAGGGGACCTGCTTAATTGTAAGCAGCTGACTTCTGCTGTTGTGTTTCCCATCTGTCATCATTTCCCAACAACTGTCCTATTCATGGTTGCCATTAGATTCTCACTTGGGCAAAAGCTGTGCATATATAATCAATGTTAGTGGTACTCCAGAGGATTGCACTCGAATACAACCAACAAGGGTTGTTTTTTGATTGCTTTTGAGATGTTTTTCTCATTGGGAGACAGTCAAAATAGACCTTTTCTCCATTGTACCAAGGTTTCTCCTAAACACTGTTCTCAAAGCCTGCTTCACATCTTTGTTCCTCAAGCTGTAGATAAATGGATTCAGCATGGGACTCACAAAGATACAAACCACTGCCACAATTTTCCCTTGTTCAACAGACTGCTCATTGGCTGGTCTCAGGTACATACAGAATAGGGACCCATAAAACATGGTGACAGCGGTCAGGTGGGAGCCACAGGTGGAGAAGGCTTTGTGTTGGCTGTGGCTAGAAGGAATCCTCATAACAGTGGTGAAAATGAAAATGTAGGAAACAAGGATGATGAGTAGGGAAACTGTGAGGTTAACCCCTGCGGACACAAACAGGGCCGTCTGCTTTATGTAAGTGTCTGAACATGTCAGCATCAGGAGGGGTGGGTCAGCACAGTAGAAATGGTTGATGATGTTGGGTCCACAAAATGACAAGCGAGAGGTCAGTATCACCTGCATTGTGCCCACCATAGAACCCCAGAGGTAGGGAACAGTGACGAGGCAGACACAAAGGGACCTGGACATTCTGCTGTTGTAGTGTAGAGGATGACAGATGGCCATGTACCTATCATAGGCCATGGCGCCCAGCATGTAATACTCTGTAAGGAGTAGAGTCACAAAAATAAAACACTGGGCCAGACACCCCATGTAGGAAATCGTTTTCTTCTCTGATAGGAAATTAGCAAGCATCTGAGGAGAGACATTAGTAGAATAAAAAATATCCACAAATGCTAAATGGGTGAGGAAAAAGTACATGGGGGTTTGCAGCCTTGGAGTGAACCTGATTAATGCAATCAATCCAAAGTTCCCTGTCAGGGTGATGAGGTAAATCAGAAGAAACACAACAAAAAGGATGGGCTGCAGCCCTGGTTGGCTGGTCAGTCCCAGCAGGATGAACTCAGTTGCCTCTGTGCCATTTTGTGGGGGAAGTATGTCCATCTTCATATTCTCTAAGAACAGAAATTTTTCAGATATAAATACAGAAATAAATTGTATTCATTTCAAGACTAGACAGAGTAAATGGGCACTATAACAAGCAGGGTTTGAAATGAAGAGTTTTAAATAGGTTGTTATTTTCCCCAGTGATAGAAAAGTTTCAGTAGGTGCCTCCAGGTTGTTTTTGGTGAAATGGACAATATATTTGAAGTCCATGCACCTGCCATGCTGGCTTCTTTGCTGCTCTCACCTTGCAGCTAGCACATACGGAATTTGACTTAGCTCATGGGTGTCCCTGATTAGGCTATGGGATCAGAACCTCTGGTGCTCCAACATGGCTACTGCCATCATCTGATCGTGACGTAAAGCTTCATCAGGGAATCGGGAGAAGGGGTGATGCTTGGTAGACTGGTTGTACTGTTGTTAACAAGGGCAAACCTGTAAATGGAGTAGAATACACTCTTGAGAGCCTGTTGGGTATTTATTGATGTTCAGTTTCTTCCTCATTTCTTCCTTATTCTCCTATAACAACGTACCCCTCTCACTTTGTGATGTTCTTTCCATCTCATCTCCTTTCTTTCAAACCAGACACTGATAGTCTGGGTTGTTTCTTCATCTAATATTCCCTTTGATCTCATGGTCTCTTTTTATCTCCCAATATCCCAACTTATTTTATATTATATATGTCATGTTCATATTTCACTTTATCTCATGCCTTTGACTTCACACTTTATATCTAAATTATCAAGAAATCTTATCTGGTATACCTTCCAAAGATTATGTATGGAATCTTAAAACAGCTTGTCAGCAGTTCCTGTGCTATCAGTTAAGTCTAAGTTAAAATTCTCTCTCCAGTCTTTTTTCTTTTGCTACGTTGTCCTTCTAGTGTTTTCTTAACATGTCGAGGACAATCCTATCTCAGGACTTTGCATATGCTGATCCCTCTGCCTTGAAATTTCTTCTACCAGGCCTTTGAGTCACTCATGTCATACTTCATTTAGATCTCTCAAGTAAAGTTCCATTCCAAATAGCTCTTCAATCATGGGCCATGATCTATTTTCCTCATTTATCACTTCTGAAATTACTATTTATTTATATAAATAATGATTACTTAAATATTTTGTTGTCTGTCCTCTATTAAAATGTTAGCCACAGGAGGGCAAGAACTTTATTTTTGTCGTACCCCTAGAAGCTGGGCCAGTGTCTAAATGAGTTGACACAATAACGATTAGTCGAACAAATGGATGAATCAGTGAGGTAACTTTGGCAACTCACATCCACTGGTTTTTCATGATGTGTAGACGTCTCACTTCCCCAATGTACCAGTGGAGACTGAATTACTACAAAAATTCTAGCCGCCATGTAAACAATGTATGGGAGGGAGCACAATTACTCATTTGTTTTTATTATTATTTTTTAAACGTTTATTTATTTCTGAGAGACATAGAGACAGAGTGTGAGCAGGGGAAGGGCAGAGAGAGAGGCAGACACAGAATCTGAAGCAGGCTCCAGGCTCTGATGAGCTGTCAGCCCAAAGCCCGACGTGGGGCTTGAACCCACAGACCGTGAGATCTGACCTGAGCTGAAGTCGGCCGCTTAACCGACTGAGCCACCCAGGCACCCTGATTTGTTTTTATAACACAAACTAGTGACAATGGCACCTCACCCAAAATGTTTTTGATTGATGATTAAAATTTGCAGGTTGGAAAACTTTGGAAGTTGACTCAAGACTGAAAAAATGAGTTGTCTTTAATTTTAGAGGCCAGGAGGGATTTGAAAGTTTATACCTTTAAAAGAATAACTCTATTGATTATTATGATAATATATTCACAAATATAACACTTCTATTAGTGGTTTATCAACTCTGGTTTTGCACTGCATTGAGATGGGGAATATTTGAGATCACTGATACTTGGGTCACAGCTCAGCTCAGGTGGGGTACACACATGGGCATAGTTTTTAATAAGCTTTCCACACGACTTTAATATACAGTCAGGATTGAAGCATTGAGTGAGACAGTTTATATGATCTGTTTAAACTAAATAAATGAGGTTTTATCACACGGTTTTACCCTCTGCTAGTTTACACTTTCCCATTACAGAGAATCCTGAGGCATCCCATAAAGGTTCCCTAAGTATAGAGCTTGCCATCATCATGAACACAAAAAATTTTCCCCATTAGTTTTAAAAAAGAAATAACCCTTCCTCCGACTTTAGCTCTGATAGTATTCTGTTGGTTTTTTAGAAACTTGAAAAGAGAGAATCTTACCAAGAATCTCTATGACCCTAACTCAAGTTTTCTTGCATTCAGAAATAGAAGGAAAAAGAAGTAAGCCTTATTATTAATGATCACACCATTCAGTTATTTACTGCATAAGGTCCAGGATTTTCTTTCTGGGATACACATGGAGAAACATTTATTTTGAAAGTACATTTGGTATAGTTATAATTCATATTATAAGCTGAAGTGAAGGAGTGGAAGAGAACTCGTGTGTTCATATTCTCATTAAAGCGTTCAGTGTTCTAAAAATGCCAGCGCAGATTCTGTTGAAGGGCATCTAAGAATTTTTCAGTCACATGTCACATAGCATAGCCCATGGTGCCATGGGCCTCCACCAAATGGATTCCTTCCAAGTTGTTAAGAGACCCTTCTTCCTCTGTCATTCAGTGCTCTCATTCCAATAGAAAGATTAGTGAAAAAATAAGGAGAATGAGGATAATCCAAAAGAAGGAAATAATTAAATGTATAAAATAATTACAGTTCAAATAACATATTTGTCAAAAAGAACCACGATTATGCTTAGCTTAGGCAGGAATTAAAGGTCTATCAACCATGGGGGGGGCAAATAAACAAACAAACAAAACCATTCAATCTCTAAAGAATCTTTTCTGATAACTTTGGTTAAATGGGATCCTTTAGCTAAAAAGTTAATAAAATCCATTGCATGGTTGAAAGGGACAGAAACACAGTAAAGAAGGAGTTTTTGGCTTTCTCAGTTGGTAGAGCATGTAACTCCTGATCTCAGGGTCATGAGTTCCGGCCCCACATTAGGCATAGAGTTTACTTAATAGTATATATATATACTATATGTGCCTAATATATATATATATATACATATATATATATATATATTACATATGCCCACATTAGGCATAGAGTTTACTTAATAGTACATATACTATTAAGTAAACTCTGTGCCTA
This sequence comes from Paguma larvata, assembly GCA_030068075.1. Lineage (NCBI taxonomy): Eukaryota > Metazoa > Chordata > Mammalia > Carnivora > Viverridae > Paguma > Paguma larvata. Next base: position 99,117,585 of record CM057831.1, on the reverse strand, counting down.
ATATATATATATTACATCAATGGCATCATATTGGATAAATCAATGGGTAATCATGGGTAAATCAACAGAAGCTCTTTCAAATGAGTAAGGGGAGATATTCACATTTAAGTTTTTCTTTCTCACCTTTAATTTTAAAATCTTCTTTAATAAAAAGTATATGAAATCATTAACGGTATATGGAGTGGAAGTACATTTTCTTGTGCTAAATTCCAAGGCTCTAGTCTTGGAGGAGGAAAATTAAAAAGGGAAGTGTCATGTATGGACTTTTTGAATTCCAAGAACTGGCTAAAACTCAACATGTAACTCTATTCTAAATCTTAGCTGTATTATGAAATGGATCTGTAACCAACTTCGAGATGGTTGCAAGGCCTGATCTCCTGATACGTTACCAGTCACCTGCTGTCTTTGTCGGAAAGAGTCGGAGTCTGCCTGCCTATGCTTTTGTCTTAATGTGGCAATTTTTATAATCGCTACCAATTCCATTTTATGTTCAAAAGAGGGGATAGTAAGAAATCAAATAATATTAGGGGTTCTTACCTGTGAAGGGATAGTGATTTTCTAGCCTCCTGGAAGGTCCCCAAGTAGGAGGATTTATACTTGGTTGACTAACTCTGGATGACTCATCCCTGAAGCATTCATCAGAAACTGTCCCTATGGGATATCATTAGGAATCCCTCTGGAGGTCTTTACAAAAGTCACTTCTTAATGTGACATTACCCATTACCATGTGACCTAATTTATGGGTTGATAATTAGATGAACGCGGTATCGTTCACTAAATGCAAAAACACAATTTTGATACCGACACTCCTTCGGTAGGTAAAGAGGTATTACATTCTTTATAATGAAAAGGTCTTGGCCATGACTCTGCTCATCGTATCCTCGGCTGGAATAGTTGTTTCCCCTTGAGACTTCCGCTGGTGGATTTTCCTGTCTCTCTTGTTGTACTTACCTCGTTTTGTAACCTTTCTATTTATTTTACAAGATCGTCAGTGCTCTGAGGACAGAATTAATGTCAATTTCAGTTGACATCTCCGGAAGAGATCTATACAACATTTTGGGTGCACAATTGATCTTTAGTGAAGAGGTACTGAAGGAATACCTAAACAGTGATGTTAGGGTGAGGGTTGTGACTTAGGGGCCTTCCCTGTAAACAGTAGTTTATCTCATTTTCATTAGTAACCTAAGATCATTTCTTCCTGTGAATTAAATTGCAATTATAGATCTAATCAAGAGGTTAATTTGAATGAAACTGGTTCAAGTAGACTAGTTGGCATGGACCACTTATACAACAGTAGGTTTAGTTTATGATTCCTGACACATACTAACTCATATAATATTTCCTCTCTGAAGCTTATTTACATGAGAATTTGAAATTGGAGTACATTCCTAGTACTTCTGAGACACGTTAATAATAATACCATTGTGAATAACAAAAATATTTTGGTATTTTATCTTTTATATGATTGAGCCAAATTTTCCTCATCTGAAATCCATCTACCATTAGTGCTTGACATAAAAATGTAGATTATGACAGAGAGAAAGTAAAGAGCCCAAAGCCTGGCATTTGGTATGAAAAAAAAGAAGAAGAAAGAGGAGGAGGAGGAGGAGGAGGAGAAGGAGGAGAAGAAGGAGAAGAAGAAGAAGATTTAAGGCCTTAGGAGATAAATCTGAGACTTACTCTCCTTGCCGTGGGCTTTGACCCTGAATCAACATGTCAGGTAGCCAAGGCAAAGTAGACTCTGGGCCCAGCTTACTTAAATAGTTGCTCCTTGGACTTAATATTCCAACACTTTCTTTGGTTTCCACGGGGTATGGACTGTACCAAATTTCCAAATTTTTTGGATCCTTTTGTAGGGGAATGTGAAAATATCACATAAAGATGTGAACCTGAGATGTGATGCATCAGTGAAACTCAGTACTACACAGCAGCATTCCCAGGCTATGCCTACAAGGTCTAAGGAACAGATCTAAGGTATGGGAGGGCCTGTAGCACCCTGAATAGCCAAGGTCCAGCTAGGTCAGCAGGGAAGATTAGCAGGCTGTGTCCAACCAAGATAGATTAAAGACTGCAAATCGCACTTGTCTTGGTAGAGGACAGCAGAGCAACCACACAGATCAGAAGCCAAAGAGGGCCACAGAGAAAGACAAACATAATGGATGCAGATCAAAGCCTCCCTTCACCAGTGATAAGGCCTCGTAAGTCATAAAATGGGAAAAATAATTAAAGTATGAAGGCCTGGGCATTCGCGTAAACAGAAAGATCAAGCAAAGAGTTATTTATATTTTGATGGCTCTAAGTCCAAAATTGCTCTTTAAAAGAAAATCATACTTCACAAGTCCACATGTTATGTAACTATGTCTTGGCATAAGGATTCAGGTGATATGACAATTAACGATATATATTTTGTCGTTAAAATTCCTTCCAAAAATATTAGAAACATGCAAAATATTTATATGCCAGTTGCCATGAACATGCAAAGTGTAAATAAAAGAATTTTACTTGTCAGGTGGGTAAAAATCCTGCTGGTGAAACAAACAAACAAACTCTATATATACTCTTCGTCATTCTGCAAATGTTTTTCTGTCTAGTTGGTTTGTTGAGATGGGTCAAAGCTCTACTGTAATATTATAATTATCCCTTATATTTTATAACAGTCCTAAATCCATAAAATAATAGAAATAGGTTACTAAAAGGAAATTATGGTTCATGAAATAGGTTAGTAAAAAGAAATTATGGTTTCATGTTTAGTTAAGGCATTGTTTTTCCTCATTTAAGGTGATACAATGTATTCATTAGAGAAATCTGAATTGCTCACCAAGCATGTGGTAATCGACCTATTGTTGACGATCTTGGAAATGTTCTGACAATCAACTTCCACATTATACACTCTGTATACATGCTTTGATGGTTGAAATTATCTCTGAATTTTCTTAAATTAGTCTGGACAAATATAATTAATTGGTTTTATGCCAGATTGACTATAAAAAACACACTTGAATCTTGTTTTGCCACGTCTCTGCCCAGGGGAATTGTCTCCAGAGGAAGAGCTAAAGGATTATAGGGAATTTTTAAAGTTACATTTTAACATTTACTTTACATTATCTGCATGGAGAGCACACATTTTGCAACTCAGATAGTGTGGCAGTTACTCTCATCTCTTGAGTATTTATGAGAGATACTAGTCACTAGTGTGCTAAGCATTTTAAAATGTTCATTACCACAAACAGTTAAAGAATATTTAGCATTTATAATATTCCTGTGATGTTGATATAACTTATTTCTTAAGCTGTAAAATCTGACACTCAGAAAATTGAATATTTTTTTTCCTAAGAACACAGAACTAGGATTCAAATAAAATATTATTCTCTTAGATATTTCCTTGAGAACATTTCAATGCATATGGGCTTGTTAAAATGTTTTAAGGCTAATAATGAATGTTTATGGGTAATTATGCTTCATTATGTTTGAAAATTATAAACACACACACACACACACACGTGTGCGCACACAGCTTTTTTACGGAGAAGACTAAACTATCAGGAGTACTGAAGCCATTATAGTTTCCAGGTAAAAGGATTGGGTCCAGTGCTAGATTAACAGTGTTTAACGGGATTAGAAAGTGGTCAGAGCCATGACTTGCTTTTCTTGTGTCATGTACTTCCCATTCATAGCATTTCTCCAAATTTGAGATTTGTATTAAAGAAAAGAATTTTAAACATTGTGTATTTTTTGAAGGAAAATGATCTCCCAATAGTTTTAAAGCAACATTGCAAATCTCTTTGAAGTTTCTTTGGATTCTTAAGATTTGATTCTTTTTCCCTTCTTTTTCTCCTTCTTCTCAATTTAGGAAAATTTGACTCAGGCTATTTCAAAGTCAAGGAGATAACATTTGGAGGGAATGGGGATGAGAACATGTAATCATTGATAACAGAGGCTTCTGGAATGCATAAAGAGATGAAAGGGGGTGCCAACCCCTTGGTAACAAGGATTGAGGCAGACTTTTCTAAGTGACACTGGGGGACAAGGTTTTAAAGGACATTATGGATTCCATTCACTCCATCCCCCACATGCTTATCTAAGTAGGGTGAGGACAGTTTGGTGAGATTATGGAAAAGATCCTTGCCTCTGTCTGGCCAATAACATAAGGCATCTAATTTTCTATGTGATTCATGAACATGTCTCATCTCAATCGGATGTGCTGACTGGTCATGTGACTTCAATTCAGACAAAATGAACAGAAAAGCAAGTCTAAGCCACATTGCCAAAAGCACGTCTACCTGCAATAATGCCAGTAATGATATCTGATTCATATGTGTAGTCCTCAGTTGAGTCAGGATCCAGAAGGAGGGTACCGCAATGGTCCTTTTAAGTTCCAGGTCAGAATCTTCTAAACCCAGGTATATCCCCAATCTTTAACAAAATGAATAATCATTATTACAATAATTGGCATTAGTGCTACTACTTTCATTTGCAACATTATTGAATGACTCCTTTGTGCTGCTCTGACCTCGGTTAGACACAAGATATAAAACAACATCTCACTCAGACTGTTTACATGAAGAGAATTTAATGCAAGGACACAGAATACAGGGAATGTTACAGAAATCAGTCAAAGAAGTTGAAGCATCTGGAGGCTAGTTGCAGAAAGAAGTGTTCATCTATTGTTCTGAAGTGCCCAGGTAGTGACTACGATCACCAGACCCAAGGAGAGCTAGAAGCAGGGAGCAAGTCTTGGCCACCTTCTTTCCCAACACACAGCTCAGCAGGAGTTTGGCTTGGAAGGACACAGCCACTCTAGCACCTTTGTTGTGACTCTGGGAGAGAAGGAGAAATAAATTGAGCTGTTTTTCTCTTTCTCCTTCCTTTGACATCCTGCTGGTTCCTCTCAGTGGCCAAACTCACCAGAAACTGGACACCAAAGGAGCTCTATTGATGTGATCCGTAAGGGTTAAAGTCCAGGGGACAAAGGAAGGTAGAAAAGAAAAGGCAGTGGGTCAGAGTAGGAGGCAGTGACAAAAGCCAGTACCTCTCCATTATGTGTATATCCATAATATTCCCATAGTACATAATAGCTATGGAGTATCTTTCCTAGCAATGAGATAAAGCACAAGGCTCAGAACAAGAAAATAGTGAGTTCAAGATCAACAAAAGTTAATTGATCTTCCAATGACATTGCAGACTCCAAAACTTTCTCTGTATAGCAGGCGCCATTCTACCTGACAGGTTGTAGACAAGGGAACCTCTTTCTTCCCCAGTCAAAAAATAGGAAGACATTCAAACATAATTTAAAATAAATGAAGAAATTCCCATTGCTGTATGATTCTCAGGAGATTGGATTGGATTCCCTGTGATACTGAGGAATGGGCCAAAATCATGGCCTCAATGAGCTTAGTTAGGACTTGCAAAAGAATAAGACAGTGGCTGTAAACAGTCTGAATGACTTGCTGCTAACTTAAACCGTAGGGATTTGGCGCCTGTATGACAATTGTGTTATAAACTCTTCAGGTTCTTCTATCTATGCTGTTCTTGGGAAATCACTCTTCTTTCACAGGTAGGATTTTTGTGTTATTAAATATACTTTGCAAAGTAGAAAAAAATGTTTTAGTCAACAAAAAATCAAATTATGGGCTGAAACATATTCTAGTGAATTAACAAAACTGTTGATTCTATTCTAATGATTTTCTAGGAGTATAAGTAGTTATACATGTACAACAGAGTCATAGTTATAATGGAAAGGAAACTAGACCAGAGAGAATATCCGTTCCATATACGATTGATTGGCTCCATTAGGGAGAGCACTGTTCCAGTGCCACTGAGGACCTAGCTGGAGTTTAGATAAACTCTTGTCCCTGACAGTCACACTTTGATGTTGAGTCTTATGTTAGACTAGACCTGGATTTTTCACCCAATATAACAGTAGCTACAACTTATTAAGTGCTTCCTCCATGTCAGATGTATTTTAAAAGTTTTTCACTGACTTAAATCCCTCCTTGGTGGGCGCTTCTCCTTGAGCCAAATTTTATACATGAGGAAAATTAGACACAGAGAGATGAGTAACTTGGTCACGCTCCATGACTACGAATTGGAGGATGTGACTTGCCTGCCAGGTGGTCTTGCTGCTGACTCCCAGTGTCTGTTCACCGTGATGACCCTCAAAAGTGAACCCAGTATATGCTCTCTTATTTCATGAAGAATATTAGTGAGTGGTATTAAATATCTTTCTGGTTCCTTCCAAGTTAGAAATGCTACTCTTTATAATTACAAGAATCCTATTGTATAATGCTCTATACCCCTTTATAGAAATAGAGCCACTCCTAGGTTTATCACCCACATTAAAGTTAATCAAAATGCATTTCATGAAGACCCTTTCTTAAATCTTTTCCCATATTAGACTGAATTATGACCACATATCAGGAGACATCACCCATCTTAAACTAAACATCACCTTCTAGACTCTTTGGGTGAATGGGTACTGCCAGCAGAAATCTACATGACAGAATCTCAGGGTAAGGGTGAATGTCAAGGGTACAGAGTCTCAGGTGCCCCAGAGCCACTTCTGTCTCCCTACAAATACTTCTGAGTTTTCTTTGCTCAAATCATGTAGGACGTTGTGTTCTATTTCTTTAAAGAAAAGTTATTGTCATACTGAATTCAGTTAAATTATCTGAAATGTTCAAGTTTATATTGCATCATTAACCCACAGAAACAAATAGAGATATTAATTATTATGATGCTTGATTTATGTGTGAATAAATATTTATTAAAAACACTATCCCAGCACAAAAGAATATTTGTCTATTATAATAATTGCTCTGATTTTACAAACTTAGAAGCATACAACATAATTATGATTAAATTGATTTAGATGATGTGCCTTGCATTTTACTACCCTGGTCTATATGACCAAAGTCCACATGTGCAGAATGGGGTAATACAATGAACAAGATTATTCGAGAGGTATATACAAAGTGCCTTATAAAAGGCCTCCTGTCCGTTCTTGGCCGTGGAGTTATTAGTAAGTATAACATTGTCACACCTGTGTGTGTGTTACTGAAGGTGACTATTGGTTTTTACAAGATGGTATTTATGGTACATAAAAGTACCATATATTGGGGAGGTACACTTGAGGGTAACTTATGTCTTGTCTCAGTTGTCTGATCGCTATGATTATTATTCCACTGAGATCGTTTACACTTACTGAAAAACCTAAATAGAATTTGTTACACAATTTTTCTTATTTTATGTGAGAGTTAAAAGAAGGCAGAGTTACCATAACATTATTATAATGTATTGATATGTTTGTTAACATTTTTTTTATCATTGTCTTTTCCCACATACCAGGGTGCCTTTCAATACTATTGTTTCCCCTAATCTCTCACCCAATGAACACTTGATATCATTGATAGATATGTTATGTGTATATCTTATACATATGTATATGGTTTATATACTGTACATGTATCTTTTTTTATATAAAAAATGTGATAGACTTTTGTGCCTCATGAAACAAGTTTTAACCCTTATAATTGGCAATAATACACAAAGCAAAGGAGATTCTACGTTGAGTCTAACATATTCAGTAAGTTTTGGGGATACAGGGACACCTGAGTAGAGGAGACACGTGAGAAAGGACATGAATTTTAGCGTGAGGGAACAAACTGCTTGAAAAGATCTTGAGTTCAGGAGGGCAGGAGGACAAAAGCTAGTTCCACAGGGATGTGCATCATTCCCTCCAGCTGCGAAAAACAGATGATGGTGATTTATATACCACATCAAATATATACTGAGAAACAGTGGATTGCAATGTCCAAAAACAGCAACGCTTAAGGAAATCGTAAATGAACAAATGTAATATACCTTGCAGAAAAGATAAAGCCTTTTCAACACTAAGAGATTTGAAGAAAAGCAGTTAGAATATGACTGCCTTTATAACAGGAGCTCTCTACTAATGTAGATGTTTAAAATGTCAGTTGCAGGCTTACTAGACTATTCTTTTATGTCACATGAAACTTACAAGTTCCAGGGAAGTACTATCAGATGACATGAAGGGGGAAATGGTGTGTGACAAGACATACATTTCTACTTCCTTTCTTTCAGTCCTCATTTGAAGCCAAGCACACACAATGTTACAGACAAACTACACAGCCGTGACTGAGTTTATCCTCCTGGGACTGACACATCGAGCCGAGTTGCAGCCTGTCCTTTTTGTGGTCTTCCTACTCATCTACCTTATCACAGTAGTTGGCAATGTGAGCATGATTCTCTTAATCAGAAGTGACTCGAAACTTCACACTCCCATGTACTTCTTCCTCAGTCACCTCTCCTTTGTGGATCTCTGTTACGCCACCAGTGTCGCTCCGCAGATGCTGGTTCATTTCTTATCCAAGAGAAAAGCCATTTCCTTCCTTGGGTGCCTTATCCAATTCCACTTTTTCATTGCCCTGGTGATCACGGATTATTATATGCTGACAGTGATGGCTTATGACCGCTACATGGCCATCTGCAAACCCTTGATGTATGGTAGCAAGATGTCCAGATGTGTCTGCCTCTCTCTGGTTGCTGCGCCTTATATTTATGGCTTTGCGAATGGTCTGGCCCAGACCATCTTGATGCTTCGCCTCTCCTTCTGTGGACCCAATGAAATCAACCACTTTTACTGTGCGGACCCACCTCTCATAGTCCTTGCCTGCTCAGATACTTATGTCAAAGAAACTGCCATGTTCGTGGTGGCTGGTTTCAATCTTACCTGCTCTCTTGCTATCATTCTCATCTCCTACATTTTCATCTTCACGACCATTCTGCGCATCCGCTCTGCGGAGGGGAGACGCAAAGCCTTCTCCACCTGTGGGTCCCACTTGACAGCTGTCACCATATTTTATGGGACACTATTCTGTATGCACCTGAGACCCCCCTCTGAGGCATCTGTAGAACAGGGGAAAATTGTCGCAGTTTTTTATATCTTTGTGAGCCCTATGTTAAACCCTTTGATCTATAGCCTGCGGAACAAAGATGTTAAAACAGCAATCAGGAAAGTTTTCCAAAAGAAATTGTTAAAGTAGGCCCTTCTATCACAGGTATGTAATATATCTTATTATCTCACCAATTAATGAACATTTAAAATTAACAAATCACTTTCTGTCATTGACTATTTTTTTTGCCTTTTATTATTCACATCTAGATCTTGAAAGTGTCAAGGTATTTGCTAATATTTATAGTTCTATCTCAGTAAATTAAAAAATAACCTCTTAGAAATTCAAGGACAAAACCAGAAGCCTTTATTATTGCTCTATAAACTCAGTAAATGACAGAAGATTCCATCCATAATATTCATAGTGATATAAAGTTATAAAAGACAGAAAGACCAAATTATGTTATGTCAATGCCCATCTGTTTGATTTTATAGTGCTTAACAGTTTCCAAATATCCAGAAACTTCCCAACTATAGTAGGTGAGAGAGTTTATTTTCCCCTTTTCTCTTTACAAGAGTCATATAACAAAGAAAATTTGATGTATCTCAGATTATTACTCTAAACAATGTTTAGAATGATAACACTGATGCAATAGAATCTTTAGTCATAAGGCTTATGGAGGAATGGCATATTTTCCTTAGAAGGTTTTTTAAATCAATATCCACCCTCATCATAAACTGGGTTTTGTGGTTTCACTTGTATTTTTTTTAAATATGAACTATTTCCGGCATATATCAAAAAATAGGAAATAATGTAAAAACCACCTGTGCAAGTGGACTGATTGTTATTTAGACTTCACACATGTGAGTTTTGCTTCAAATATTTCACATACTCAGCTATTCACAAATTGAGCCCTCCCAGTCTGATTCTATTCCTCTCTCCATTTCCTGCACTCAACACTCATGTGAATTTAGTGTCTCTTATCCCTATGTAGAGTTCTATTATTTGCTGGTGTTCCTGTATCTGTAAAGTTACATGATATTATTTTGGCAGACTTAAAACTCGTATAAGGGAAATAATTTTATCTTTCTACAAGTTATTCTGTTTTCACTAAGTCTTGTTAGATTCATCCATGCTGATTCGGAACATGAACCGTCACAGATATAGTCTATGTCAGTATACAAACATACCACGATCTATCAATCCATTCTATTATTGATGAGGAAATACATTTTTCCTATTCCTCGATGATATGAAAATCTAGCAAAGCATTTTGCTCTGAAATTCTCAGTGTGGACCAGGTGAAGAGTTCCTCCATGTATATTCTCTGAAAACTAATTTCTGGTCATAAGAAAAGAGTGTCTTTACATTTAGTAGATATTGCCAAATTGCTCTACCAGTTTGTGGGACTGTGTGAGTTTGATCTTTACTACATATTCTTATCAATTACTATATACCGTCAGATTTTCAAAATGTTTTCCAATCTGATGGGTGTAAAATGGATTCTTATGTCTTGTTTAAACTTTTGTGTTGGCATTACAAGTGAAGCAAAGTGTTCTTAAGTGCTTTGATGCTAAGTGAAAAGTTTTCTTTTGATTGTATGTTTATATTCTTTGTTCATTTTCCAGCTGGGTTGTGTTATCTTTATTTTGTACATTTGCAATAGCTCCTTATGTATTCTGTACTAGATACTAACGTTTTATGATACATGCAATGTGAATACTTCGACCTGTTTATAGCTTGTATTTCATTTTTGTGCATAGATATATTTGGTGGTATAGAAGTTTTTCGTTTTATCCTAGTTCAATGTTTACCTTCTCTTTATGGTTGTGCTTTGTATGTCTTGTCTAAACAATTCTTTCCTATTATAAAGATATTGCTATATATTCTTCCAATTCTTTAAAGTTTTATTTTTGCATATTTAAGTCTTTATTTTTCCTGGTATTACAAATGTTACAATATAATTATTATTCTAATTTTTAATGAAAATAATTAATTTTCCATACTTTAAACACTCCATATGTTCTTATTAAGATTTTAGTAAAAGAGTGTCTGGGAGACTCCTTTGGTTAAGCATCTGACTCCTGATTTAGGCTCAAGTCACCACCTCACAGTTTCATGTGTTCCATGCCCCCATCAGTCTCTGTGCTGGCAGCATACAGCTTGCTTAGGATTCTCTCTCCCTCTCTCATTGTGCCTCTCTCATTCATGTCTCTGGTTTTCTCAAAATAAATAAATAAACTTCAAAACTTATTTAAATTTATCTAAATTTATTTAAAAAAAAAAACTTAACATTTATTCATTTTTGAAAGAGAAAGACAAAGCATGAGCGGGGGTGGGGAAGAGAAAGAGGGAAACACAGAATCCGAAGCAAGCTCTAGGCTCTGAGCTGTCAGCACAGAGTCGGACAGAGGGCTCGAACTCACAAACTGTGAGATCATGACCTGAGCCAAAGTCTAACACTTAACCTACTCAGGCATCCCTCAACTTGAAAAAATAATTAAAAAAATATTTTAGTAAAAACTCTGCCATGTATGAAGTTTTCTTATTTGTATCAGTTTGTTTCTTGGTTGTCTATTCTAGGACAAATCAGTTAAAACCTTCATCAATGCAAACTATTTTTATAAAGATAGTTTTATCACCTCTTGTCTGAAAGCTTAAACATTAGAGAATTTTCTTGAAGGATCTCTGACAGACGATACCATTAAAATGTATTGAAATACTTGGTCTCCAGAGTTTATGTTTGATATTTTCTCAGAAGACACAGGGTACCAAATTCATTGAGCCAATGCTGGTGACTATGGGAAGAGAGAGAAAAAAGTCATTCAGAGTTGATATTAAGTTTATGTCCACTCTTGTATTTTGGTAGTTGCCGTCATAGATCTTCCTTACTATGGTTTAACATATGTTGCAATTTGTCATCAGTTATGCATGCCTTGGTCATTTTTTCTTTCTTGTCCAAACTGATCCATTTCCCAAGTCTGAACGTGCCCTATCCAGATTTAAGAGCTCACAGAGAAAACAGCAAAAAAGTGAGGTGTTATGATTTTTTCCCCTTCAGGAATTATAGGTGGTCCATTTTCTGCTGGATAATTTGCATGTCCATCCATTTCATGGCACCCTACTGCTCACCATGGGCATTTTCTCCTGAGACCACAAGTTTTGAAAGTCGATTTTGTGGAAATTCCTCTCAGAGTAGATTGGCTGGGCAGAGCACAGCTCTGTGAAGTCCAGTCAATCTAGTTATTTTCATTTATTTATTTTTAAGATCTTCCATATCCTTATATAGGTATGATTGCTTCATATATAAAAACAGAGAGAGATGCTTGTGGTTTTGATAGTGAAACTTTACATAGGTCTGCCTCATCCCTCCCACCATGAAGCAGAAACTCTTTAAGGACATAAATCTTTTGACTTTCTCTTATAGTGTCTACATTGACAGCACAATGGTAAATATAAGGTTTTCTCTGAGTGTTTTTAACCCTGTGGGTGGATGAATGAATGAATGAATGAATGCCACTAATCTTGGAGAATGTCTAGCACGGTGTGAGCTGGTCACATTCTTTGCTAAATTATAAATAACATGGTATCAAGGACTACAGTTGGCTTGTTTTAATCTCAGGCTCACAATTTATTATTTGCATCCACTAGGGAAAGTTACTTAATCTCTCTTTGCCTCATTTTCCCATCTGTAAAATGAAGCTAATAGTATCAACAACCCATGAAGTTGTGTAAGGAATAACTGAACTAATGTGTGTATAGTGGTAAGCCTAATACCTGGCACACAGTAAATATTCTATGCTTATCACTTATAATTAATTACCCCCATTCTGATGTCTTTCCTGTGGCTTCCTAAACAAATTAGTCACTTACACCACTTCATTTCCCTACAGATTTCATTTTTGAGAGAGACAGAAGTATGCTTGATGAAGTTACCACAGAGGGGACAAGCAAAAGTTGTGTATTCACAGAATGAAGTACAAACTGCACCCTTCTTAAGTTATTCACCAAGTATCTATGATAAAGGATCATAACCCAGGGCCTGTGCTACTTGTGGAGATTACAGTTCTTGCCTGTAGGGGTTACAATGTAGCGGTGGCGAAAGAGATTTGGCAGGCAATTAATCAGAGTGTGTTAAAGAAAGAAGGGGGCAGATTGCTAAGAGCACATTGAAGCGGGAGGTCAAACTCAGTTCTGTGGCGGCAGGGAAAGCATCTTTGGAGAAAACGTCTATTTGAGCCTTACCTACTGCTAGAGGCAATATGGTATTCTCTCAATATGTTTTATGAAATAAATGGATTTTTTAAATCATCAAAATAAAAAGTAGAAGGTTTTTGAAAAGACACAAAATTGATATTTGGCGCTGAGAAAGAGTGAGAATAAGAGAGCAGAGTCAGGGATGACCCAGAGGCTTCTGGAATGCATAAAGAGATGAAAGGGTGTGCCAGTTAGAGTAACAAGGATTGAGGCAGAGGTTTCTAAGTGACTCTGGCATCAGGGTTTTAAAGGACATTTTGGATTCCATTCCCCACATGCTGATCTAAGTAGGGTGAGTACAGATTGGTGGGATCATGGAAAGGATCCTTGCCTTTGCCTGGCCAATAACAAAAGGCATCGAATTCTCCATGTGATTCATGAACATGCCTCCTCTCATTTGGATGTGCTGACTGGTCAAGGCTCTGGAAAGAGAAGGAGGACACCAGAGCTATGCCTATGCACTACCGTGTCTGAGTGACTTCGGTTCAGAGGAAAGGAACAGAAAAGCAAATCTTAAGCCTCATTTTCAAATCCAAGCCTATTTGAATAATGCTAGTAACGATAACATCTGACTCATACGTGAGTCAAGATCCACAAGGAGAGTCCTTTTATGCTCCAGGCCAGAATCTTCTAAACCCAGGTATAGCCCAAATCTTTCACAAAATGAATAATCATTATTACAATAATTGATATTACAGCTACTACTTCCACTGCAACATTTTTGAATAACTACTGTGTGCTGCTGTGGCCTGGGTTAGGGACAAGGCATAAAATAACATTTCATTCAAATTGTTTACCTGCAGAGAATTTAAATAAAGGGATACAGGCAAAGTTCTGGAAATTGATCAAAGAAGTTGAAGAAACATCTGGAGGCTAACAGCAGTGCCCAGGCAGTGACTACAATCACTCCTTGCTCTGAAATGCCTAGGCAGTGACTACAATCACCAGACCCAAGGAGAGCTAGAAGCAGGGAGCAAGTCTTGGCCACCTTCTTTCTCAACACACAGCTCAGCAGAGGTTTGACTTGGAAGGATACAGCCACTCTAGCACCTTTGTTGTGAATCTGGAAGAGAAGGAGAAATAAATTGAGCTGTTTTTCTCTTTCTCCTTCCTCTGACATCCTGCTGGTTCCTCCCAGTGACCAAACTCACCGGAAACTGTGCACCAAAGGAGCTCTATTGATGTGATCCATAAGGGTTAAACTCCAGGAAGACAAAGGAAGGTAGAGAAGAAAAGGCAGTGGGTCAGGGTAAGAGAAGGTGACAAAGACAGAACCCCCTGGACTGTTCCATTGTGTGTATATCCATAATATTCCCATAGTACATAATAGCTATGGAGTACCTTTCTTAGTAATGAGATAAAGCACAAGGCTCAGAATGAGTAAACAGTGAGTCCAAAATCAACAAAAGTTCATTGATCTTCCAATGACATTGCAGACTCCAAAAGACATTGCAGACTCCAAAACTTTCTCTGTATAGCAGGCACCATTCTACCTGACAGGTTGTAGACAAGGAACATCTTATTTCCCCAGTCAAAAAATGGGAAGACATTCAAACATAATTTAAAATAAATGAAGAAATTCCCATTGCTGTATGATTCTCAGGAGATTGGATTGGATTCCCTGTGATACTGAGGAATGGGCCAAAATCATGGCCTCAATGAGCTTAGTTAGGATTTGCAAAAGAATAAGACAGTGGCTGTAAACAGTCTGAACGACTTGCTGCTAACTTAATTAAACCGTAGGGATTTGGCGCCTGTATGACAATTGTGTTATAAACTCTTCAGGTCCTTCTATCCATTCTGTCCTTGGGAAATCACTCTTCTTTCACAGGTAGGATTTTTGTGTTGTTAAAATATACTTTGGAAAGTAGAAAAAAAATGTTTTAGTCAACAAAAAATCCAACTATGGGCTGAAACATATTCTAATGAATTAACAGAATTGTTGATTTCGATTCTAATGATTTTCTAGAAGTACAAGTAGTTACACATGTACAACAGAGTCATAGTTCTAATGGAAAGGAAACTAGACCAGAGAGAACATCCATTTCATATATGATTGATTGGCTCCATTAGGGAGAGCACTGTTCCAGGTGCCACTGAGGATCTAGCTGGAGTTTAGATAAACTCTTGTCCCTAACAGTCACACTTTGATGTTGAGTCTTATGTTAGACTAGACCTGGATTTTTCACCCAATATAACAGTAGCTACAACTTATTAAGTGTTTCCTATGTGTCAGACATACTTTAAAAGTTTTA
This sequence comes from Paguma larvata, assembly GCA_030068075.1. Taxonomy (NCBI): domain Eukaryota; kingdom Metazoa; phylum Chordata; class Mammalia; order Carnivora; family Viverridae; genus Paguma; species Paguma larvata. Next base: position 99,102,161 of record CM057831.1, on the reverse strand, counting down.
TCTGAATTAAATATCTCATACAAAGGTGTTGTTATCAGAACCAAATTCTATGCACGAAGTGTCTCTAACCTTAGCTGACTCTCATAACTACCCGTGCATACTGTCTCTTGCTTCATGAAGAAAACTAACAGGATGGTTATAAATATCGTTTTATTTCCTTCCAAGTTAATACTACTACTCTATGATTTTATAATTATTAGCATCATATCATATAATACTCTGTACCCCCTTCATAGAGAATTGGTCATGCTCAACTTTATAATCTTTATAATCTTTATAAACTTAATTTATTAAGTGAATGAAAAATGCATTTGATGAAGATACTTTCTCTAAAACTTTTTCCACTTTGGACTGAACCACTACCACATGTAAAGGAGACATAATTGTTGCTAGAGAAGAAGCCAACCTTCTAACTCTTTGGGTGGCTGAGTAGCGATAGCAAGCATCTACGTGACAGAGTCTCAGGATGAGGGTGAATATCCAGTGTACAGAGCCCCCAGAGATCCCCAGAGCCACTTCTGTCCCCCTAAAAACACTTCTCTGAGGGGTTGTTTTGTTTTTTGTTTGTTTGCTCAAATCATGTAGAAAGTTGTGCTCTCCCTCTTTAAAGGTATTGTCACAAAGTACTCAATGAAATTATCTGAAACGATCAAGTTTGTATTGCCTCATTAACTCACAGTAACAAATAAATGGAGATTAGAATTAATTTGACTCTTGATTAATGTGTCAATACATATTAAGAATACCATCCCAAAACCAAAGATATCTTGTCTTTTTTATAATTCATCTTAAGAACTAGAAATACACAAAATACATATGATTACATTCATTTAGGTGACTTGTCTTACATTTCATTGCCCTGGTCAATAAGTACAAAGTCCAAAAGTATAGCATGGGATAATGCAATGGACAAGGTGTTGGAGAAAGACATTCACAAAGTGCCTTACAGAGTGATCCCTGGCCATCCCTGGTGTAATAGCTATTAGTAAGAGGTGGTATAACATTGCCCTACTTTAGTGTGTGTTATTGAAAAGAAGCATAGGTTTTCCGCAATGATAGTTATGGTACTTTTATCCTGCAGAAATGCGGGGACATGCACTTGAGGGCTTCTTATGTTTCATCTCAGTTGTAATATTACTATGATTATTATTTCAGTAAGATCATTTATATGTATTGAAAAACAAAGAATTTATGGTACAGAATTTTTCTTAATTTTTGTGAGAGTTAAAAGGAGGTAGAGTTGCAATAGAACTATTATAATGCATGGATATGGTTGTTAATCTTTCCTTCATTATTGTCTCCTCCTCCCACACCAGGGAGTCTTTTAATATGTTGTTTCCCCTAACCTCTCACCCAATGAATACTTGATATGACGGATATATAGGTATGTGTCATATGTATGTATGTCTGATACACACACACACACACAGTACACACACACACGTATATGGTTTATGTACTATACATGTATCTTTTCTTATACCAAAATCATGATTGACTTTTGGCCTCATGAAGCAAGTTTTGGCCCTGATTTTTGGCAATGATACCTAAAGCAGAAGAGATCCTAGGCTGAGTGTTACGTGTTCACTAAGGTTTGGTGACATGGGGCCTCTTGAGTAGAGGAGACACTGAGGGAAAGGACATGAATGCTGCGTGAGGGAACAAACTGCTTGAAAAGATCTTGAGTTCGGGAGGGCAGGAGGACAAAAGCTAGTTCCACAGGGATGTGCATCATTCCCTCCAGCTGCGAAAAACAGATGATGGTGATTTATATACCACATCAAATATATATTGAGAAACAATGGATTACAATGTCCAAAAACAGCAACGCTTAAGGAAATCGTAAGTAAACAAATGTAATATATCTTCCAGAAAAGATAAAGCCTTTTCGACAAGAAGAGACTTGAAGAAAAGCATTTAGAATATGACTGCCTTTATAACAGGAGCTCTCTACTAATGTAGATGTTTAAAATGTCAGTTGCAGGCTTACTAGAATATTCTTTTATGTCACATGAAACTTACAAGTTTCAGGGAGGTACTGTCAGATGACATGATGGGGGTAACTGTGTGTGACAAGACATACATTTCTACTTGCTTTCTTTCAGTCCTCATTTGAAGCCAAGCACACACAATGTTACAGACAAACTACACAGCCGTGACTGAGTTTATCCTCCTGGGACTGACACATCGAGCCGAGTTGCAGCCTGTCCTTTTTGTGGTCTTCCTACTCATCTACCTTATCACAGTAGTTGGCAACGTGAGCATGATTCTCTTAATCAGAAGTGACTCGAAACTTCACACTCCCATGTACTTCTTCCTCAGTCACCTCTCCTTTGTGGATCTCTGTTATGCCACCAGTGTCGCTCCGCAGATGCTGGTTCATTTCTTAAGCAAGAGAAAAGCCATTTCCTTCCTTGGGTGCCTTATCCAATTCCACTTTTTCATTGCCCTGGTGATCACGGATTATTATATGCTGACAGTGATGGCTTATGACCGCTACATGGCCATCTGCAAACCCTTGATGTATGGTAGCAAGATGTCCAGATGCGTCTGCCTCTCTCTGGTTGCTGCGCCTTATATTTATGGCTTTGCAAACGGTCTGGCCCAGACCATCCTGATGCTTCGCCTCTCCTTCTGTGGACCCAATGAAATCAACCACTTTTACTGTGCGGACCCACCTCTCTTAGTCCTTGCTTGCTCAGATACTTATGTCAAAGAAACTGCCATGTTCGTGGTGGCTGGGACCAACCTTACTTGTTCACTTGTTATCATTCTCATCTCCTACATTTGCATCTTCACGGCTATTCTGCGCATCCGCTCTCGGGAGGGGAGACGCAAGTCCTTCTCCACCTGTGGGTCCCACTTGACGGCTGTCACCATCTTTTATGGGACGCTCTTCTGCATGTACCTGAGAACCCCCTCTGAGGCATCTGTAGAACAGGGGAAAATTGTCGCAGTTTTTTATATCTTTGTGAGCCCTATGTTAAACCCTTTGATCTATAGCCTGCGGAACAAAGATGTTAAAACAGCAATCAGGAAAGTTTTCCAAAAGAAATTGTTAAAGTAGGCACTTCGGTCACAGCTATGTAATATATCTTATTATGTCACCAATTAATGAAGATTTAAATTTAGCAAATCAGTTTCTGTCGTTACGTGTTCTTTGTCTTTCATAATTTGCAAATGGAACTTAGAAGAATATATTAAAATATTTGCTAGCATTTGAAGTGTCATCTCAGTAAGGAAGAAGAACAAATACTGCATGCCAATTGAAAGACAAGACCAGAAGGCATTGCTCTTGCTCTATAAGTCAACAGAGAACAAAGATTCTACCAATAAATTCGTACTGGTACAATGTTATAAAAAACAAACAAACAAACAAACAGAATTACCGAATGATACAATGACACTCTGTCAGTGATCACATGCTCCGTTTTTATAGTGCTTAAGAATTTTCAGACTGATTTCTGAAACTTTTCAACCATAGCAAGTACTTTTTTTTTTTTTTTTGGCGTTTATACAGATCAGGTAGTAATAAAGATTTTTGGGTATCTCAGATTACCCTAGGAAATATCTTCAGGGGTGCCTGGATGGCTCGTTGGGTTAAGTGCCTGACTCTTTATTTTGGTTCAGGTCAGGATCTCTCTGTTCCTAAGCTGAAGACCCATATTGGGCTCTGGACTCACAGCAGGGAGCCAGCTTGGCATTCTCTGCTCCCTCTATCTCTACCTCTCCCTCTACCCCATCCTATCCCCTCTCTCTTTCTCAAAAGTAAATAAAAATTTAGAAGAATTAAGAAAATATTTGTGAGATAAAAGAAAAGAAATATCTTAGAGTGATAATACAGGTTCAGTGTAATCCTCATTCATAAGGCTTTTGATGGGATGACATATTTCCTTAGAAGGTTTTTTTTTGTTTTGTTTTGTTTTGTTTTGTTTTTTTAATTAAGATTCACCCTCACACCCTCATCATAAAACTGACTTGGTGGTTTCACTTGTATTTTTTTTTTATTATGAACTATTTCCAACATACACCGAAAATAGAAAATAATGTAAAGACTCCCCTGCGCAAGTGTAACTAATCATTATTACAGCCTCACACGTGCCACTTTTGGGCCAGATTATTTCACACACTCAATTGTTCTCAAATTGAGCCCTCCTCGCCTGATTCTGTTCTTCTCTCCATTCCCTACATTCAAGTCTCATGTGTTGAGACTGAATTTAATGTTTCTTATCCCTATGCAGAGTTCTAACTTTTGCTGGTGTTCCTGTATCCGTAGAATTACATGATATTATTTTGGCAGATTTAAAACTTGTTATGGGGTGTCTGGGTGGCTCAGTCGGTTGAGCCTCTGACTTTGGTTCAGGTCATGATCTTGCAGTTCATGAGTTTGAACCCCACAGCGGGTTCTGTGCTGACAGCTCAGAGCCTGGAGTCTGCTTCAGATTCTGCGTCCTTCTCTCTCTCTCTTCCTCCCCCACTCGCACTCTGTCTCTGTCTCTCTCAAAAATAAATAAAGATTAAAAAAAACACTTATTATAAATGAAATCATGCTATCTTTCTACATGTTATTTTATTTTCACTAAATCTTGTTAGATTCATCCATGCCGATTCATGGAGCATGAACTGTCACTGATACAGTGTATGTCAGTACATAAATATACATCTATCTATCATCTATCTATCTATCTATCTATCTATCTATCTATCTATCTATCTATCTAACATCTATTTATCTATCGTCATCATCATCTATCCATGTATCTATCCATTCTATTATAGACGAGGGAATACATTTTTCCTGTTCTCTGATAATATGAAAATCTAGCAAAGCATTTTGCTCTGAAATTCTGAGTGTGGATCAGTTCAAGAATTCTTCCACGTACATTCACTGAAAGCTAATTTCTGGGTCATAAGAAAAGTGTTTTTACATTTAGTAGATATTGCCAAATTGCTCTACCAAGTGCTCTCCTACAAACAGTGTGTGCGATTAGTCTTTATATTCTTGTCAATTACTATATACTGTCAGGCTTTCAAAATGTTTTCCAATCTGATGGGTGTAAAATGGATTCTAATGTCTTGTTTAAGCATTTGTGTTGGCATTACAAGTGAAGCAAAGTGTTTTTAAGAGCTTTGATGCTAATTGAAAAATTTTCTTTCAGTTGTATGTCTGTATTCTTTGTTCCTTTTCCAGTTGGGTTATTTTATCTTTATTTTGTACATTTGCAATAGCTCCTTATGTATTCTGTACTAGATACTAAGCTTTTAATGATAGATGCAATGCAGAGACTTCAACCTGTTTGTGGCTTGTATTTCACTTTTGTGCATAGATATATTTGGTGATATAGAAGTTTTTCATTTTAACCCAGTTCAAATGTTAATCTTCTCTTTATGGTTGTACTTTGTATGTTTTGTCTAAACAATTCTTTCCTGTAATTAAGATATTCTCTTACATTTTCTTTCAACACTTTAAACTTTTACTTTTGCATATTTAAGCCGTTAGTTTTCCTGGTGTTATAAATGTTGCAAAACAGACTTTAATTTTGATTTTGTAATGAAAATAATAAATTTTCTACTTTTTTTCAATAATCCATTCCTTTCTCTGTGAAAATTCTGTCATGTATCAAGTTTTCCTGTTTGTATCAGTCTTTTACTAGGTTCTCTTTTTAAGGATCAAATTGTCTATTCCCTCATTATTGCAAACTGTTTTTAAAAAATAAACTTACCACCTCTCATCTGGAGGCTTGAAATGTTAGAGTTGTTCTGAAGGATCTTTGCCAGAGGACTTCAGAATATACGGTAATATCTTATTCTCTCCAGAGTCCATGTCCATTACTCTCTCAGAAGGCACATGATACCAATTTCAATTGAGCCAGTGATGGTGGCTACCAGATTGGGAAAGAAATAAGGTACTTATAGTCTATATTTAATCCTGTGTCCACCCTCTTATTCTGATACTGGCCATCACAGGTCTTCCTTTCCTAGGTTTAACATATTTTGCAATTTGTCATCAGTTTTTCATGCCTTGATCATCTTTTGTGTCTTACCCAAATGGGGCCAGTTTCCAAACTAGAAGCTGCTATATCCAAATTTAAGAGTTCGTAGAGAAAATAGCAACAGAACGAGATGTTGTGTTACTTTCCTTTTCAGACATTACAGGGGGTCCATTTCCTGCAGGATACTTTGCATTCCATCCATTCCATGGTATCTTACTGCTCATCTTTGGCATTTTCTGTTGGGACATAGAAGTTTTGGAAATCAATGGTGTTGAAAATTACATTCAGAAGAAATGGGAGCTGAGCAGAGCAGGGTCCTATGATATCAAGGTCAATCCAGTTGACTTTTTTTTTTTTTAAAGATTTTCGATATCCTACATATGTTTTACTGTTTCATATATAAAATCTGAGAAGGTTGCTTATGTATTTATCAATTTCTCTTTGTAATTTTTGCAAATTTTATTAACTCATGTCAGCTAACGAATGAGTCTTACCCCTTATGTCATTTTGGACGCTTTCTCCCAACTTTGATGATTAAAATCTAAAAGTGTATTTTGCCTGATATTCAGGGATCTTCAGCAGTATGTTTTCAGTTAGTTGATGCCTATTATGTCCATTTCTACCCCTGACTCTCAGGCCCTGAGTCCTTGAATTTCATATTTTATTATGAATATATATATTTAGGAATATTTTCTAACAATTTATTTTGCATCTTGAAAACATTTGCTGTTTTTCCGCCTTTCCTGCCATGGATTAAATTATGTTCTCTAAGCTTTTCTTTAGTATTTTGTTCTGCTTTTTATTTGATTATAATACACTGTACTTTCTATTTTTAGTAATTTTTAAAAAAATTGGATAGACATAATGACTAAACTAAGTCTTCATTAATCATACTTTGCTTGGAAGAGTAAAAGGATTATAGAATATTTTAATATGGACTTCTATTTTATATGGTGTAATGAAGAAGTATATATGATTGATAATAAATTATCACTTAATAATAAACTGTTTAAATATTATCTATTTATATATGTATAAAAATATACATATTATATATAATTACAATTATAATTATATTGAATATTTATTTAATATTAGTGTTCCTTTAAAATTAGTCATTTTTGTTAGTAACTCACTGTTCTCTTTGTTCTGGGTCTAGATTTCTTCTACATGATTTAGACCCTTAACTAGTAGTCCTCTGTGATAGTTCGTGTGACAGAAATTCCTTTTTTATTTGTCTGAATTGGCCCCATTTTAAATTCTTGAAGAGCAATTCATTCGAATATGGATATAGATAGGCTGATATTTCCTTTCAATACATAGAAAATTATTCATTTTCAGGCCTGTCTTAATTTGTTCAACAGAGGATTGTATTACCAGACTGTCTGGTATTTCTCTGTAGGTAAATTTTCTTCTTATTTTAAGTTTGATATTTTTTAGTTTCAGTTTTTGTCTTTGTTGCTGTTAGCTACACTTGTCATGCTCCATCTTTAGTGGGTCCTTGGCTGATTTCTCTGAGCAAGCCCTATCCTCTGGGTATATATTCTCACAGTATCACGAACCTTTAATGCATAGGGCTTTTCACAGTCTAAGTTAATATTTGTAGGATATTTGTGTGATTGATTCATGATTATACCATAACCAGATTGTTGGCTCCAGAGGGTAAGGTCCATGTCCATCTGGTTTTGCTCACTATTTTAAAGCCAGTATTGTACCAAACCTAGAATAAAGGTGATTCTCAAAACATAGATATTGAATCAATAAACTATCATTATGCTCATTGCATTATAATTCTTTCATCACAAACTCCACTCTCTACACTTTTCACCATGATCTTCACAAATTCTTAGCAATTGAAAAACTCACTGTGCATCTTTTCATATGTCTGTTAGCCATCTGGATGTCTTCTTTGGAAAAGTGTCTTTTCATCTTTTCATATCTTTTTCCCATTTCTTCACTGGATTATTTGTTTTTTGGGTGTTGAATTTGATAAGTTTTTTATAGATTTTGATACTAATCCTTTATCAGATATGTCATTTACAAATATCTTCTCCCATTCTGTAGGCTGCTTTTTAGTTTTGTTGATTCCTTCCTTCACTATGTAGAAGCTTTTTACATTGTTGAAGTCTCAATAGCTCATGTTTGCTTTTGTTTCTCTTGCCTTCTGCAATGCATCTAGAAAGAAGTTGCACTGGCCAGGGTCAAAGAGGTTGCTGCCTGTGTTCTCTAGGATTTTCATGGTTTCCTGGCTCCCATTTAGGTCTTTCATCCATTTTGAATTTATTATTGTGTATGGTGTAAGAAAGTGGTCCAGTTTCATTCTTCTGCATGTCACCGCCCAGTTTTCCCAACGCTGTATGTTGAAGAGACTGTCTTTTTTCATCTTTGTCAAAGATGAGTTGACAATATAGTTTTGGGTACATTTCTGGATTACCCATTTCGTGCCATTGATCTTTGTGTCTGTTTTTGTACCAGTATCATACTATTTTCATGACTACGGCTTTGTGATATAGCGTGAAATCCAGAATCGTGATGCCTCCAGTTTTGTTTTTCTTTTTTAGGTTTGCTTTGGCTATTTGGGGTCTTTTGTGGTTCCACACAAATGTTAGGATTGCTTGATCTATCTCTGCAATGAATGCTCTTGGCATTTTAATAGGGATTGAATTAAATATGTAGATTTCCTTGGATAGTCGGGGTTTTTTAACAATGTTTGCTCTTCCAATCCATGAGTGTGGAATGTTTTTTCCATTTCTTTCTGTCCTCTTCAATATATTTCATAAGTCTTCTACAGTTTTCAGAGTACAGATTTTTTTTTTACCTTTTTAGTTAGATTTATTCCAAGGTACCTTATTGTTTTTGGTGCGATTGTAAATGGGATCGATTCCTTGATTTCTTTCTGCTGCTTTGTTACTGGTACAGAAATTCAACAGATTTATGCACATTGATTTTATATCTTATGACTTTGCTGAATGCCTGTATTAGTCCTAGCAATTTTTTAGTGGAGTCTTTTGGGTTTCCTACATAAAACATTATGTCAGCTACCAATAGTCAAAGTTTGACTTCTTCTTTGATGATACGTATACCTTTATTTCTTTTTGTTGTCTGATTGCCGAGACTAAGACTTCCAGCACTATATTAAGTAGTAACGGTGAGAGTGGGCATACTTGTCTTTAACTGACTGTAGGGGAAAGGCTCTCAGTTTTTCCCCATTGACGATGATATTAGCTATGGGTTTTTTATATATGGCTTTTATGATGTTGAAGTATATTCCATTTATTGCTACTTTGCTGAGTTTTTTTGTTTGCTTGTTTGTTTTTATCAAGAATGGATGTTATATTTTGTCAAATGCTTTTCCTGCATATTGAGAGGATCATATGGTTATCTTTTTTTTTTTTTATTAACATGTGTATCATATTGGTTCCTGCAGCCCAGGAATAAATCACATTTTATCATGGTGAATAATTCTTTTAATGAACTGTTGAACTCAATTTGCCAGTCTCTTGTTGAGAATTTTTAGATCCACGTCCGCCAGGGATATTGACCTGTAATTCTCCTTTTTAGTGGAGTCTTTGTCTGGTTTGGAATCAAGGTAATACTGGCTTCATAGAATGAGTTTTGAAGCTTTCCTTCCATTTCTATTTTTTGAACAGTTTGAGAAGAATAGGTACTAACTCTTCTTCAAGTGTCTGGTACAATTCCCCTAGGAAGCTATCTGGCCCAGGACTCTTATTCGTTGGGAAATTTTTGATAACTAATATAACTTCTTTGCTGGGTTTGGGTCTGTTCAAATTTTATATTTCTTACTGTTTCAGTTTCTTTAGTGTGTGAGTTTCTAAGAATTTGTCCATTTCTTCCAGATTGCCCCTTTCTTTGGCATATAATTTTCCATAGTATTCTCTTTTCAATGTTTGCATTTCTGTGCTGTTTTTTCTGATTGTTCCTCTTTCACTGGAGATTTTTACCTATTGAGTTCCTTTATATTTTCTCTTTTTTAAGTCTGCCTAGGGATTTATCAATATATTCAGCCATCAAAAAAATAAAGAGAAAACTTGCCATTTGCAACAATGTGGATGGAGCTAGAATGTATAATGTCAAGCAAAATAAGTCAATTGGAGAAAGACAAATATATGATTTCATTCATATGTGGAATTTAAGAAACAGGACAGATGAACATACGAGATTTGGGAAAAGAGTACAAAGGGAAACACACAAGAGAGTTTTAATGATAGAGAACAAACTGAGGGTTGATGGAAGGAGGTGGCCAGGAAATGGGGTTAGAGGGTGATGGGTGTTAAGGGGGGCCTTGTGTGATGAGCACTGGGGGTTGTATGTAAGTGAAGAATCACTGAATTCTACTTCTGAAACAAATACTGCAGTGCATATTAACTAAATAAAATATTTAAAGTGCCCAAAGAAAACTGCACTGTGAAACTTCACATATGCCTGCCTCATCCCTCCCACCATGAAGCAGAAACTCTCTAAGGACTCCTCTTATACTCTCTACATTGACAGTACAATGGTAAATAGAAAGTTTCCCCTAAATGCTTGTTATCCCTATAAGGGAATGAATGAATGCCAGTAAACTTGGAGACTGTTTAGCATGGTGTGAACTTGTCACTTTTCATTGCTAAACTATCAACATGGTATCAAGGACTCTTGGATGGCTGGTTTGAATGTCAGGCTCACAATTTATTATTTGCATCTATCAGGGAAAGCTACTTAACCTCTCCTTACTTCAGTTTACCAACTGTGAAATGAAGATTATAGTGCTAAGGTTCTATGAAATTGTGTGAGGAATAACTAAACCAATGCTTGTAAGGTGCTAGGCCTAATACCCAGCACATAATGAGTGTTCTATGCTTCTCGTCTATATTTAATTACCCTCATTGTGATTTCTTTCCTGTGGTTTCTTAAATAAATTTATCACTTAATCCACTTCATCTACCTGCAGTTTTCATTTTTGAGGGAGAAGGAAGTATGCTCAATAAAACATGAAATTACCAGGGAGGGGATAACCAAGACTTGCTGTGGATTCACAAAACTAAGTACACCTTGCACACTTCTTAAGTTATTCAGCAAGTATCTGTTGATCAAGATCATATCCCAGGGCCTGTGCTAGCTGCAGGGATCACAGTCCTTGCCCATAAGGATGCAAGGTAGCGGTGTCAAGACAGGTATTGGCAGTAAATTAAACAGAGTATGTTAGACAAGGATGGGGGCAGAACGCTAAGAGCACATGGAGGAGAAAGGTCAATCTTGGTTCTACAGAGGCAGAGAAAGTATCTTTTGAGAAGACCTCTATTTGAGCCTTTCCTACTGCCCCAAGCAACTTGGATATGCTGGGAATGAGGAAGGTGTTAACTGGAGGGGAAGCTCAGGGAATATTTAAAGCCAACGATGGACAAAGGACAAAGTGTTACTGCAGGTTGACGAATGGCAGCTACCGTCAAGTGAAAAGAGAGTCCATCTGTATGTGAGGACAGGCATCAAACTTTATCCTCTCACTTAGGCGCTACCTGGCACTGGGGGAGTTAGTTCATCAATGCTCCTTTGGTGGAGCTTCTGTCTTTTTCGCTGAAAGTTCAGGATGGAGTCCTTTCCCCGTGGGGTTATTTTGAGGACATTAAATTACCTACATGAAAGTTGTCCACACATAGGAAGTGCTCACCAAGGAGTTTGCCAATGACCCGTGTGTTTCACAATGCTGCTTATGACTGAGGCTACCCAAGACGTCGATATTTATCAGAGGGGACATTCTGAGAGCTCTGAATTTAAGACAGGAAACAGTTTTAGTGTGAAAATAAAAATAGGAAAATCAGACCATTGTTGAAATGTGAAGATGAAACGTTTTGTGTGCCTTCCTAAGAGCTCTTAGGGCAAGTAGGAAATCTGACATGGAAAATAAGACTGAGTCATATGATTAGCTTTCTGATCCCAGAGTGTCTCTATTCATTCCCACAGGCCTGATTTCCCACATAACACACACTGCTGCTGCTATTCTTAAATCCTTCTGAGACTTGCTTTAACACCTGCCCCTTCCTCCCACATCCTGGCATAAATGCAATTACATTTTACAGCTTAGAAAGGCCTCAGTGGACTTCCTCAATCAGAGGTGAAAAACTAGGTGCATTTGACAATCAGAAGTAAGTCTTTGTGTTTTTATGTTCTTTATTTTTCGTCAGGAGGAGATTGCTTACAGTGTCAAACTAAGGCATAGCAATTTGCACCTTGTTCGCTTGAAACATGCCCATGCAATCCCTTCTGTTCTCAGTTCCTGAGGTTAAACCTCAGTTAGTTTTTCTGCCCAGAGGCTTATTGACATTTCCATTGATATCCCTGGATAATATTTTACAGAGCTGTCACTGGTGCAAAAGAACAAAAAAAGGTAAAATGTCTACTACCATAGAAAAATGCAAGGACATTTTCAGTCATGGGGTGGAGTTTACCTCAACAAAAAGTTCTAATAGTTGGAGTGAGGCGATCTATGACCCTTTACATCTATCTATCTATCTGTCCATTAATCTATCTATCTTTTGACACAATATCAGTGTGCACATTTGTCCTAGCTGAGGATCCATAGTTTCAATGCTTTCATTAAATTTTTCTTGAGATTTATATTTCAAAAACGGAGGAAACAGTAGCTTAAGGACCATTCTTTCAATGAATACTTCTAAGAGTTTTCCTGAAATTTACATTTTTTTGCCTCTCCCCACTTATCAGAACTTCTGCTCTACTTCCAAGTGGATATTTCTGGCTCCCACACAAGTCACCCAGATTATGAGCCAAGACCATTTCAAATCTGATAGGCAGTAATTAAATGGCATGCAACAAATGAGTGTTTCTACACATGAACCCCTCAAGTTCAATTTCCTATAGTGTCTTCATAAACCTGAAATGCCCACACCCTGATAATTTTTCTTTCCATTTTTTCTGTACTGGGGACCACTATCAACATTCTTTCTGGGGTTTCCTGGGTGCAAATAAATGTGAAATTATCTCCTAAGCCACCCTGCTGATGTGTGTCATTTAAAGAAATACGCTGTTTAAAGGGTAATATCCTGTTAGACACTTCCTGAAGAGACGCTGTAACTATCCACGGACTCCTGTTCTGCAGTGAGGATAGTGACGTTCGTGGCAGGAACTCATAGGTGGAGATGAACAGGCTTGCGAAGAAGTGAATCATTGATATTTTACGGAACATCTAAGCTGGGACTTTTGAACTCCTCTGCTTGAAATCTGCACACATACACACATGGCTAGCAGTTCCAAAGAAAGATCTCATATGGTAACTTTGCCTCTGTTCTTTCTCTTTCCTAGAACACCTTTCTTAAAATAAGCTTTTGGCGTGTTCCTGTCCTCCTTCAGTTAGTTTCTAAAACAGGTCACCTTGTCATACGTACTTCCCTGATGTTACTATTTGAAAGTAACACAAAACTCCATTTTCTTTTTCTCTATATCAATGCCATTTGAATCACCGTTTACTTCCTGGCACTAATGTGTCTCTGTCCACTGTATGTGAATGCCCAAAGGGCATGGATTTTGAAGGTGTTTTTGTTCACTTTTGCATTGGCAGTGCCTAATCCCATGTTACTCATTTTATGCACATCTAGTTTAATGTCCACAATAACTCTTGAAGGAGGCAGAAGAGACATCATTATTCCCACTTACAAATGAGGAAATGAATTAACTCACTGTTTAGGATCATCGCTCATTATCAGCAAGTGTTGTCAGTGCAGTCAACAAATGTTAAGTACTTACCCTCTGGATAAAGGAGATAAAGCACAAAAAGGCATTGTTGTCTCTCTAAAACGTATACCAAAGTAAGTTTCAGTGACTCATTTCGAAATGAGACAAGAATTGGGCAGGTTCGAGGGGCGCCTGGGTGGCTCAGTAGTTGAGAGGCCGACTTCGGCTCAGGTCATGATCTCATGGTCTGTGAGTTTGAGCCCCGCGGCGGGCTCTGTGCTAATGGCTCGGAGCCTGGAGCCTGCTTTATATTCTGTATCTCCCTCTCTCTCTGCTCTTCCCCTGCTCATACTCTGTCTCTATGTCTCTCAAAAATAAATAAAAAATTAAAAAAAATTATAAGATTTGGGCAGGTTTGAAAACAAATAGAAAATGAGAGGAAGGGCAAAAGAAAAAAGCATTCGAGAGAAAGGAAGAGGAAACTAAGCACCAGAGATAATGTAAAGGAGAGCAAGAAAGCCATAGAGATCATCATACCTCTGGATAGATACAAGTTGTGATTAATAACTTAAATACTAAGTATGCAAAACTTGCTTCTTTATCAACATATTATGTCATTGCTGTAGACTGTTCTCAAAATAGTGAGTGAAAATTTATTTCATTTGATGATTCTTCACTCGTTGATTTGCCATAAGGTTATTAGAGCAAAGTGACTGTCCTTTGTACAATTGTGAATCTGGGAACATCTGCATTATAACCTCCTGGATCATTGTCACATATGAAGATTCCTGTGTCCCCATGAGAGTATCTTAAACAAACATCCTGTGACTTTTTCATGACTAAGAAGTCTTCCAAGCAATTGTTTTGTACACTAAAATTCAAAAAGTTCTTAACACTCCTGAGAACATGACATCATGACAATTTCCGTTGGTATACAGAGATTAGTAAAACATGTGTAAGTAATCCAGTGTTCATGTTTACACTATTCTGTTCTTTCTTTCCTAAATTTCAGTATATAATGTGTGCTTAAAAGTCACAGTTCCATATGAGCTGGACTTTGGCCCTGCCCCTGAGGAAGGAATATATGAGGAGTGGAAAGTAGATACAGAAGGATAGTCGAATGTGCTACAGAAAGGAACAGAGGTATGTAGGTTGTGCTGGATGCATATAGCATACTGCACCTTATAGGTTAAGTACAGTGTGAGAAGAGAAAATATTACAGGGAGAAAGGGGGTATGTAACTCAGTTGTATATATGGATAACAGAATAGGTATTAGGTATAATTACCTATAGATAGGGCTATAGGTGTATCTCTAGGTATACAGAGAGATATATAACAGTAATTCAACATAAAAACAAATGAAATAATGGCTTAGGAGAAGTACACAGTCTGTGTATGGTAATAATCATTTTGGTTGACACATGGAGGTATTGAGAAAAATCATTTCAATAGTCAGAAATATGATTTGTACCTTGTTGTCTGCTCTATTTCCATTGTTTCCAATGTAGATCCAGGCACAGAAAATGCACATCACCAATGACAGTGCGATAACGGAATTCATTCTCCTGGGGCTCACAGACCAGCCTGAACTCCAACTTCTCCTCTTTGGGCTGTTTCTGGCTGTGTACCTTGTCACTCTCTTGGGCAACCTGGGCATGATGCTGTTGATCAGATTGGACTCTCGCCTCCACACACCCATGTACTTCTTCCTCGCTAATTTGGCCTTCGTAGACTTGTGTTACACCTCAAATGCAACCCCACAGATGTTGACTAATTTCTTATCAGAGAAGAAGACCATCACTTTTGTTGGCTGCTTTATCCAATGTTACATTTTCATTGCGCTTCTCCTCACTGAGTTTTACATGCTGGCGGCGATGGCCTATGACCGCTACGTGGCCATATGTAACCCTCTGCACTATAGTATGAAAATGTCCAGGCGTCTCTGCGTCTGTTTGGCCACATTTCCTTATGTCTATGGCTTCTCAGATGGGCTGTTCCAGGCCATCCTGACCTTTCGCTTGAACTTCTGCAGATCCAATGTCATCAACCACTTCTACTGTGCTGACCCGCCACTGATTAAGCTTTCGTGCTCTGATACTTATGTCAAAGAGCACGCCATGCTCATTTCAGCTAGCTTCAACCTCTGCACCTCTCTCAGCATCATCCTGGGGTCCTATGCCTTCATTATTCGTGCCATCCTCCGGATCAAATCGGCAGAAGGAAGGCACAAAGTGTTCTCCACCTGTGGCTCCCACATGATGGCTGTGACCCTATTTTATGGGACGCTCTTCTGCATGTATGTAAGACCACCAACAGATAAGACTGTCGAGGAATCCAAAATAATAGCTGTCTTCTACACCTTCGTAAGTCCGGTGCTTAATCCCTTGATATACAGTCTGCGAAACAAAGATGTAAAGCAAGCCTTGAAAAATGTCCTTAGAGGAAACAGGGTCACTAAATGGGACTGCTTCTGATTTCCAATAAATCCTCACTAAACCTTTGGTTCAGATATCTTTGCATTCTGATGATGGATTTTGATACTCTCTATGAATACTCAAATATCTCAGCTAAAATTCTCAGGTCTGGGGAACAAATGAGCTTCACTTATTAATCTACATTCTGGCCCCTCAACATGTGGTCCAGCAGCAACAGCATCACCTTGGACTTTGTTAGAAATATAGTAGCAGCACATCCTGCACCTTAGATCCACTATATCCAAATCTGTGTTTTAATCAAATCATAGGTGATTTTTAAACAAGTTAAACTTGAGGAAGACTGTTCTAATTGAAAATTCTCACTTGGTATTGCATGGAAAATTCCTGTGTTCTTATTGGTTACAACAATAAACAGGAAAAAAGATGCTTTCAGCTCTGTTCCTTACTTTTGTTTAATTTTAATTTATTAATTTATTGTTTCATATGCATCCAAGTCAGTATCTAGTACTATAATGATTTCAGGAGTAAAATCTAGTGATCATAGCCTATTTTTAACACCCAATGCTCATTTCGACAAGTGTTCTCCTTAATTCCCCTTGCCCATTTAGCCAATGCCCCTCACCCATAGCCCCTCCATAGCAACCCTCAGACTGTTCTTTATATTTTAAGAGTCTCTTGTGTTTCGTCCTTCTCCCTATTTTTATATTATATTTTCTCCTTTCCCTTATGTTCGTCTGTTTTGTATCTTATATTCCTCATATGAGTGAAGTCATACGATATTTGTCTTTCTCTGACTGACTAATCTCACTTAGGGCAGATAATACACTCTAGTTCCACCCAAATAGTTGTGAATGGCAAGATTCATTCTTTTTGATTGTCAAGTGATACTCAATTATATATTTATATATGTATATATACATATACATAATATACATACATATACATATACACATACATATACCACATCTTCTTTATCCATTCATCTGTCAGTCAACATTTTGGCTCTTTCCATACTTTGGCTACTGTGGATAGCACTTCTATAAACATTGGGGTGCATGTGCCCCTTCAAAAGATCACACTGTATCCTTTTGATAAATACCTAGTAGTGCAATTGCTGGGTCATGGGATAGTTCTATTTTTAAATGTTAAGAATCCTCCATTCTGTTTTCCAGAGTGGCTATACCAGTTTGCATTCCTACCAGCAGTGCAAAAGGGTTCCTCTTTCTCTGCATCCTTGCCAGCATCTGTTGTTGCCTGAGTTGTTAATTTTAGTCATTCTGACTGGTGTGAGGTGGCATCTCATTGTGGTTTTGATTTGTATTTCCCTGATGATGAGTAATATTGAGCATTTTTTCATGTGTCTGTTAGCCATCTGGATGTCTTCTTTGGAAAAGTGTCTATTGATGTCTTTTGTCCATTTCTTCACTGGATTGTTTGTATTTTTTGGGTGTTGAGTTTGATAAGCTCTTTATACATTTTGGATACTAACCCTTTATCTAATATGTCATTTGCAAGTATCTTCTCCCATTCTATCAATTGCCTTTTAGTTTTGTTAATTATTTCCTTCTCTGTGCAGAAGCATTTAATCTGGATGAGGTCCCGATTGTTCATTTGTGCTTTTGTTTCCCTTCCTTCTGGAGACATTTTGAATAAGATACTTTGGCCTAGGTCAAAGAAGTTTTGCCTGCTTTGTCCTCTGGAATTTTGAACACTTTCTGTCTTATGTTTAGGTTTTTGATCCATTTCAAGTTTATTTTTGTGTATGGTGTAAGAAAGTGGTCCAGGTTTCTATTTCTGTATGTTGCTGTCCAGTTTTCCCAACACCATTTGCTGAAGAGACTGTCTTTTTTCCATTGGAAACTCTTTCCTGCTTTGTCAAAGATTAGTTGATCATACATTTGTGGCTCTATTCTGGATTCTCTATTCTGTTCCATTGATCTAAGTATCTGTTTTTGTGTCAGTACCATACTGTATTGATGGTTACAGCTTTGTAACCATCCAGATCTTGAAGTTTGGAATTGTGATGCCTCTGGCTTTGGTTTTCTTTTTCAGGATTGCTTTGGCTATTCAGAGTCTTTTCTTGTTCCTTACAAATTTTAGGATTGATTGTTTTAGCTCTCTGAAGAATGCTGGTGTTATTTTGATAGGGATGACATTGAATATGTAAATTGCTTTGTGTAGTATTGCTATTTTAATAATATTTCTTCTTCCAATCCCTGATTATGGAATATTTTTCCATTTTTTGTGTCTTCTTCAATATCTTTCTTAAGTTTTCCATAATTTTCAGTGTACAGTTGTTTTTTTTAAACCTCTTTGGTTAGGTTTATTCCTAGGTACTTTATGATCTTTGGTGCAATTGTAAACGGGATCGATTCCTTGATTTCTCTTTCTGCTGTTCATTATTGGTGTATAGAAATGCAACTGATTTTTGTGCATTGATTTTATATCCTGCAACTTTGCTGAATTCATGGATTGGTTCTAGAGATTTGGGTGGAATATCTGGGTTTTCCATATAGAGTATCTTGTCAAATGCAAAGAGTCAAAGTTTGACTTTCTCCTTGCTAATTTGGATGCTTTTTATTCCTTTATGTTGTCTGATTGTTGAGGCTAGAACTTCCAACACTATGTTGAATAACAGTGGCGAGAGCGGGCATCCCTATCATGTTCCTGACCTTAGGTGGGGAAGGTCTCAGTTTTTCCCCATTGAGGATGATATTAGTGTTGGGAGTTTCGTGTATGGCTTTTATGATCTTGATGTACGATCCTTCTACCCCTACTTTTTTGAGGGTTTTTAATCAAGAAAGGGAATTGTATTTTGTCAAATACTTTTTCTGCATCTATTGAGAGGATCATGTGGTTCTTGTCCTTTCTTTTATTAATGTGATGTATAATATTGATTGATTTGCAGTTATTCAACCAGCCCTGCATCTCAGGTATAAATCCCACTTGATAATAGTGAATAATTATTTTAATGTATTGTTGGATCCAGTTGGCTAGTATCTTGTTGAGAATTTTTGCATCCATGTTCATCAGGGAAATTGGCCTATAGTTCTCCTTTTTGTGGGGTCTTTGTCTGGTTTTGGAATCAGAGTAATGCTGTCCTCTTATAATGAGTTTGGAAATTTTCCTTCCACTTCTACTTTTTGTAACAACTTCAAAAGAATAACTGGTAACTCTTTTGTAAATGTTTGGTAGAATTCCCCAGGAAAGCCATCCAACCCTGGACTCTTTGTTTTTTGGGAGATTTTTGATTACTAATTCAATTTCTTTACCAGTTATGGGTCTGTTCACATTCTCTGTTTCTTCCTGTTGAAGTTTTGGTGGTTTATATGTTTCTAGGAATTTGTCCATTTCTTCCTGTCCAATTTATGGGCATATAATTGCTCATAATATTCTCTTATTATTGTTCGTATTTCTGCAGTGTCAGGTGTGATCTTTCTGATTTCATTCTTGATTTTATTTATTTGGCTCCTTTTCTTTTTCTTTTTGATCATTTTTCCTAGGGGTTTATCAATTTTGTTAATTCTTTCAAAGAACTAGCTCCTGGTTTCATTGATCTGTTCTACTGTTCTTTTGGTTTTGATTGCACTGTCTGTTCTAATATTTATTATTTCTCATCTCTTGCTGGTTTTCAGTTTTATTTGCTTTTTTTTTTCCAGCTCTTTAAGGTGTAAGATTAGGTCGCATATCTGAGACCTTTCTTCCTTTTTTAGGAAGGCCTAGATTTCTATATACTTCCCTCTTATGGCCACCTTTGCTGTATCCCTGAGATTTTGGGCTGTGGGGTTATCACTTTCATTGGCTTTCATGTACTTTTAAATTTCCTTTGTAATTTATTGGTTAACCCATTCATTCTTTAGCAGGATGTTTTTTAGTCTCCATGTATTTGTTGTCCTTCCAAATTTTTTCTTGTGGTTGATTTCGAGTTTCATAGTGTTGTGGTCTGAAAATATGCATGGTATGATCTCAATCTTTTTTTTTTTTTTTTTTTTTACTTATTGGGGCTCGCTCCTTATATTTATTCTATTCTTATTACCACCTACCTTTAGGGGCTAGGAGTCTTTGTGAAATACATCCTTCTGTACTTCTCGTCTGAGTTACTAAGTAAAACCAAAAACCATGGATCATGATAGTCTTTCTATCTCTTGTGAATGTGCTCTTATAATGGGCAGTATGGGAATAAAGAAGAGAAGAATAAAGTCATCTTCCCCCCCGCCCCCAGCTCTGCGTTTGTGGATCCAGACTGTGACCTCTGAACTATAGGGACCTACTTCTTTCGTCTGACCTGCAAGCCTCAATCTACACACTCATGTCTAGGGAAAGAAAGAATACTTTCAGTGTCACTTGGATTTGAAAAGTTAGAATTACTTGGCATTATCCTTTATCTTCCTTATTAGTTAAAAATTTTTCTTCTAATATTTATTTATTTCTGAGAGAGAGAGAGAGTGTGTGAGCAGGGGAGGTGATGAGAGAGAGGGAGACACAGAATCTGAAGCAGACTTCAGGCTCTGAGCTGTTAGTACAGGGCCCAATGTAGAGCTTGAACTCACAGACCATGAGATCATGACTTGAGATGAAGTCAGATGCTTAAACACCTGAGCCACCCAGGTGTCCCCTTTCTAGTTTGTTTGTTTTATTTTGTTGTCGTTGTTTTTAGTGAAGGTTTGGTTTATTGATTTGAGTTTTTCTTCTTTTCTCATGTGAAATGTTTATACCTTCTACCTAAACATTGATTTAGCTGAAATACAATATTTATTTTTTATTTTTATAAATATTCATCATGCAATATTTTATTATTTCCCCAATGGCTTCTTTAACCTACAACCTATTTAGAAGACCATACTTAATTAACATATATTTGGGATTTTAAAAGATATTTCATAGTTATGTATTTGTAATTTAGTTCTATTGTCAGAGAACCTATGCCTTATGATATTAACCTTAAAAATTTACTAAATCCAGTGTTCTATTTTACTAGATTGATTGAGATATAATTCACCTAAAACATTGTGTAAGCTTAAGGTGATTTGATGATTTGATACATGTATATATTATGAAATGATTATCACAAGACTGTTAACACATCTATCATGTCACATAACCACAATTTTGTTTGTTAGTTTGTTTTGCTGGTCATGGTGAAAACATTTAAGATTTACTCTCTTAGCACTTTTAAGTATACAGCACAGTATTATTAACTATAGTCACCATGTTGTATGTTAGATTCCCCAGAGGTTATTCATCTTAAAACTGAAGGCTTGTAACTTTTGACCAACATCTACCCATTTTCCGCATCCCCAATCACTGACAACTAGCATTGTACTCTCTGCTTCTGTGAACCTGACTTTTTTCATTTCCACATAAAAGCTAGATCATACAGGGATGCCTGGGTTGTTCAGTCTGTTGATCATTTGACTCTGGATGTCAGCTCAAGTCGTGATCCCAGGGTCATGGGATCAAGGCCTACATCGGGCTCTGTGCTAAGTGTGGAGCCTGCTTGAGATTCTCTCCCTCTCTCTTTGTCCCTCTCTCCTCTTTCTCAAAATAAATAAATAAATATATAAACAAACAAACAAACAAACTTAGATCATAGAGTCTTAGTCTCTCTGATTTATTTCACTTGGTGTAATGCTCTCAAGGCTCATCCATGTTACAAATGGCAACTTCTACTTTTTAAAAGACGGAATAATACTCCATTGTGTGTGTGTGTGTGTGTGTGTGTGTGTGTGTGTGTGTGTGTGTATTCTGTCTATCATCTATCTGCCTAACCACACCATCTTTATCCATTCATCTGCAAATGGACACGAACATTGTTTCCATTTCTTGACTATTGTGAGTTTTCCTGCAAAGAAATGAGGGTACATTGATCTCTTCAAGATCATGATTTCATTTCTTCTGGATATATCCCCAGAAAGGGGCTTAGTGGATCATATGATAGTTCTATTTCTGATTTTTTTTTTTCGATGCTCCATACTGTTTCCATACTGGCTGTACTAATTTATGTTCCCATCAACAATGTACATGGGTTGTTTTTTCTCCACATCCTCTCCAGCTTTTTATCTCTTGTCTTTTTGGTAATAGCCATTCTAATAGCTTTGAGGTTGTATCTCACTGTGGTTTCATTTTCATTTCCATGATGTTTGGTGATGTTAAGCACCTTTACATTACTTGTTGGTCATTTCTATGGTCATTTGTTTCTTTTCTCATATAAAATATTTATATCTTTTACCTAAACACTGCTTTAGCTAAAAAAGCTAATTTAGGTATTTTTTTATATTGTTTGCAATATTTTATTATTTTCACAGTGCCTTCTTCTTTAATCTGTGGGCAATTTTGAAGACAAAAAAGAAAAAAAAAGAAATCTTGCCATTTGCAATGATATGCATGGAACTAGAAGGTACTATGCTAAGCAAAATAAGTCAATCGGGGAAAAGAGAAGTATCATACGACTTTGCTTATGTAGAATTTAAGAAACAAACAGATGAACATATGGGAATGGGGCAGAAGAGAAGAAAGGAAAATAAACCATAAGAGGGTATTAATGATAGACAGCAAACTGAAGGTTGGTGGAGGGAGATGGGTGACAGATGAGCTAGATGGGTGATGGGTCTTAAGGAGGGCACTTGTTGTGATGAGCACTGGGTTTTGTAGGTAAGGGATCAATCACTGAATTATATTCCTGAAAGCAATATTGCACTGCATATTAACTAAATGGAATATTTAAGAAAGTATAAATTTGGAAAAAAAAAAACCCACTGTGTAACTCTACATACACATGCCTTATTTTTTCCACCACGAAGGAGAAGCCCTTTAAGACACAAAACCTCTGATTTTCTCTTATACTCTCTATAATGACAGTATAATGGTAAATACAAGGCTTTCCTTGAATGTTTTTCACCCTGTGGATGAATGAATAAATGCTGTTAGTCTTGGAGAATGTTTAACATGGCATAAGCCTGTCACATTTCATTGCTAAACTATAAATAACATGATATCAAGGACTAATAGTTGGCTTGATCCCAGGATCACAATTTATTCTTTGCATCTACGGGGAAAGTTACTTAACTTCTCTTTGCCTCAGTTTCCCATCTGTAAAATGAAGATAACAGACTAAAAACCCATGACATTGTGTGAGGAATAAATGAACTAGTGTTTGTATAGTGGTAAGCCTCATACCTGGCACGTAGTAAGTGTCCCATGCCTACCACCTAAAATTAATTACCCCCATTCTGATTTCCTTCCTGTGGTTTCTTAAACAAATCTCTTTGATGCTAAACTATCAACAACATGATATCAAGGACTATTGGACAGCCTATTTGAATGCCAGGCTCAGGATTTTTTATTTGCATCTACCAGAGAAAGCTACTTAACCTCTCCTTACTTCAGTTTACCATCTGTGAAATGAAGATAATAGTGCTATGGTCCCATGGAATTGTGTGAGGAATAACCGAACTAATGCTTGTGTGGTGCTAAGCCTAATACCTGGCACATAGCAAGTGTTCCATGTGTGGTAGGTTTCTCACATAGAGAGATGAGACACTGAGGTTTTGGTGTCCAGGAAGCAATTTTTTGGTCATGCTTTCAGGGCTCAGTGTGCTAATACCCAAAAGACTGAGCCTGAGAGCCATGGGGGGTTGCCTTTTATGCAAGTTTTGGTCCTTTGCTTCCCATATATGGTAACATACAGTCTAAACGGGTGGTCTATGTAACAGAGTCCTGAGGAATATCAGTCACGCACACATGGCCAGGTTGCCTTCCCTTGTCTTGAGGTTTTCACCACATTCCTTAGGGAGAGGCTCTGCCACGCATGCTCATCACCTATATTTAATTACCTCCATTCTGATTTCTTTCCTGGGGTTCTTAAACAAATTAGTCACTTTTCCACTTCATCTCTATACAGATTTCATTTTAGAGGGAGAAGGAAGTATGCTCAGTAAAACCTGAAATTGCTGAGAGGGAGATAACCAAGAGTTGCTGTGGATTCACAAAACTAAGTACACATTGTACACTTCTTAAGTTATTCAGCAAGTATCTGTTGATCAAGGATCATATCCCAGGGTCTGTAGCTGCAGAGATCACAGTTCTTGCCTGTAAGGGTTGCAGTGTAGTGGTGGTATAAGAGATACTGGCAGGTAATTAAACAGAATGTGTTAGGCAAGGATGGGGACAGAGCAATAAGAGCTTGTGGAGGAGGGAGGTGAATCTTGATTCTATGGAGGCAGAGAAAGCATCTTTTGAGAAGACATCTATCCCAGCCTGGATCTTCTGGGAATGAGGAAGGTGTTAACTGGCAGGGAAGCTCAGGGAATATTTAATGCCAGAGATGGACAGAAGGACAAAGTGTGACTGCAGGTTGAGGAATGGCAGCTATTTTCTGCTGAAAAGAGAGTCCACTCTGTAGAGGACAGGTATCAAACTTTACCCTGCCTCGTAGTAGCTGTGTGGCCCGGGGAGGGGGGGGGTTAGTTCAACAATGCTCCTTTACTAGAGCTTCTCTGTCTTCATCTGAATGTTCAGATGGAGTCTGTGCCACTTAGGGTTATTCCGAAGACATTTAAATTACCTATGTGAAAGTTATCCATACATAGAAAGTGCTCACCGAGGCGTTTGCCAATGACCTGTGTGTTTCACGATGCTGCTTATATCGGAGCCTCCCCAAGACTTCGATGCTCATTGGAGGGAGCATTCTGAAAGTTCTGAATTTTAGCAGAGGAAACAGTTTTAGTGTGAAAGAAAAAAAAAAAAAAGGAAAAATAAGACCATTGTTAAAACTTGAGAATGAAAAGTTTGTGTCCCTCCCCAGAGCTCTTATGGCAAATAGGAAATCTGAAATTAGGGAAAATAAGACAGAGATGTATGATTAGCTTTCTGATCCCAGAGAGTCCCTGTTAATCCCTACAGGCATGATTCCCCATGTAACACACACTGCTGCTATTCTTAAATCTTTCTGAGACTTGCTTTAACACCTGCCCCTACCTCCCACATCCTGGTATAAATGCAGTTACATTTCACATCTTAGGAAAGCCTCAGTGGACTTCCTAATCAGAGGTGAAAAGATAGGCACATTGGACAATCAGAAGTAAGTCTTTGTGTTTTTATGTTCATTATTTTTAGTCAGGAAGAGATTGCTTATAGTGTCAAACTAAGGCATAGCAATTTGCACCTCGTTTGCCTGAAACATGCCCATGCAATCCCTTCTGTTCTCAGTTCCTGAGATTGAACCTCGGTTAGTTTTTCTGCCCAGAGGCTTATTGACATTTTCACTGATCTCCCTGGATAATATTTTACAGAGCTGTCACTGGTGCAAAAGAACAAAAAAAGGTAAAATGTCTACTACCACAGCAAAATGCAAGGACTTTTTCAGTCATGGGGTGGAGCTTACCCCAACAGAAAAGTTCCTGTAGTTCAGGTGAGGCAATCTATGGGCCCTTTACCTCTATTTTCTATCTATCTATCTATCTATCATCTATCTAATCCATCATCTATCTATTTTGCATGGGGGAAAATCCTGTTTGAGGACCCATAGTTTAAATGGTTTCATTAAATATTTCATGAGATTCATATTTTAAAAAGGAGGAGAAAGAAGCTTAAGGTCAATTTTTTCAATGAATTCTTGCTAAGATTTTTATTTCTTAACTTTACAGACTTTCTTTCAAAATAAATGTCTTTTGTCATTTACCTATACATGAATGGGTTACAAAATTCCTCTAGCCAGCTAGGCCATTGAGCTCTATTGCTCTCTAGCACATTCTCACTAGAGCTGAATCCTTAACAGGGTGTTTTTGTTTGTTTGATTGATTTTCTTAGTCTTTTTTCTTCTTTTCATGGGGTTGAGGGTGATTTTCTATATCCCCTGTCATCAGCTCTGTTAGTCTCTGTGTTCTAGGAATACTGGGCTTCATGGACAAGCAACTTGTGCATTGAATTCACCCTGTTTTGAGAAGCCTATTTGGCTAGGTTTCATTCTCTGCTCTCACTGTCTTCATATACTTAATAATTTTTGAACCAGGATGAATTACATTCTTATCTGGCACTGGACCCTGTATATTGTGTATAATGTGTAGCTAGTTCGAGCTCTAGGTTTTAAAATTTGTCACTTTCTACTGTCCTTGTATAGCTCCTTTGCTGGCTCTTTCTCCATTAGAGGCTTTCCTTGGATGTACACTACTAAACCAACAACCCATTGTTCAGAAAATTCACCTTTCACTCTGGCCCGTTACAGGCAGCTGGGACATCTGTGACGTTCTTTCTCTGTAAGCACTTGCTATTCATTCTTTTTTTTTTTTTTTCCCTGCCTCTTCACATTTAGAACTTCTGCTCTACTTTCAAGTGGATATTTCTGGATCCCACACAAGTCACCCATTTCATGAGTGAAGATTACTTCAGATCCCACAGGTATTCATCAAGTGACATGCAACAAATGAGTTTTTCTACAAATGAACCCCTTAAGTCCAGGTTCTATAGTGTCTGTAAATCTGAAAAGCCCACATCCTGATCTTTTTCTTTCCATTTTTTTCTGTCCTGAGGACCACTATCTACATTCTTTCTGGGGTTTCCTGGGTGCAAACAAATATGAAATTCTCTCCTAAGTCACACTGCTGATGTCTGTCATTTAAAGAAGTAGGCTGTTCAAAGGGCAATTTCCTGTTAGACACTTCCTGAAGAGACGCTGTAACTATCCACGGACTCCTGTTCTGCAGTGAGGAGAGTGACGTTCGTGGCAGGAACTCATAGGTGGAGATGAACAGGCTTGCGAAGAAGTGAATCATTGACATTTTACGGAACATCTAAGCTGGGACTTTTGAACTCCTCTGCTTGAAATCTGCACACATGGCTAGCAGTTCCAAAGAAAGATCACATATGGTAACTTTGTCTCTGTTCTTTCTCTTTCCTAGAACACCTTTCTTAAAATAAGCTTTTGGCTTGTTCCTGTCCTCCTTCGTTTTGTTGCTAAAACAGATCACCTTGTCATACGTACTTCCCTGATGTTACTATTTGAAAGTAACACAAAACTCCATTTTCTTTTTCTCTATATCAATGCCATTTGAATCACCGTTTACTTCCTTGCACTAACGTGTCTCTGTCCACTGTATGTGAATGCCCAAAGGGCATGGATTTTGAAGGTGTTTTTGTTCACTTTTGCATTGGCAGTGCCTAATCCCATGTTACTCATTTTATGCACATCTAGTTTGATGTCCACAATAACTCTTGAAGGAGGCAGAAGAGACATCATTATTCCCACTTACAAATGAGGAAATGAATTAACTCACTGTTTAGGATCATTGCTCATTATCAGCAAGTGTTGTCAGTGCAGTCAACAAATGTTAAGTACTTACTCTCTGGATAAAGGAGATAAAGCACAAAAAGGCATTGTTGTCTCTCTAAAACTTATACCAAAGTAAGTTTCAGTGACTCATTTCGAAATGAGACCAGAATTGGGCAGGTTTGAAAACAAATAGAAGATGAGAGGAAGGGCAAAAGAAAAAAGCATTCGAGAGAAAGGAAGAGGAAACTAAGCACCAGATATGATGTAAAGGAGAGCAAGAAAGCCATAGAGATCGTCATACCTCTGGAAAGATACAAGTTGTGATTAACCACTTAAAGACTAACTATGCAAAACTTGCTTCTTTATCAACACATTATGTCATTGCTGTAGATTGTTCTCAAAATAGTGAGTGAAAATTTATTTCATTTGATGATTCTTCACTCGTTGATTTGCCATAAGGTTATTAGAGCAAAGTGACTGTGACTGTCCTTTGTACGATTGTGAATCTAGGAACATCTGCATTATAACCTCCTGGATCATTGTCACATATGAAGATTCCTGTGTCCCCATGAGAGTATCTTAAACAAACTTCCTGTGACTTTTTCATGATTAAGAAGTCTTCCAAGCAGTTGTTTTGTACACTAAAATTCAAAAATTTCTTAATACTCCTGAGGACATGACATCATGACAATCTCCATTGGGATACAGAGATGAGTAAAACATGTGTAAGTAATCCAGTGTTCATGCGTACACTATTCTTTTCTTTTCTTTCCTAAAATTCAATATATAATGTGTGCTTAAAAGTCACAGTTCCATATGAGCTGGACTTTGGCCCTGCCCCTGAGGAAGGGATGTATGAGGAGTGGAAAGTAGGTACAGAAGGATAGTCGAATGTGCTACAGAAAGAAACAGAGGTATGTAGGGCGTGCTGGATGCATAAAGCATACTACACCTTATAGGTTAAGTACAGCATGAGAGAAAAAAAAATATTACAGGGAGAAAGGGGGTATGTAGCTCAGTTTTATATATGGATAATGGAATAGGTATTAGGTATAATTACCTATAGGTAGAACTATAGGTGTAACCCAAAGGTTGTAAGGTGTAACTATAGGTTGTGCCCAAATTCTTGATCCCAAGAAGACCACCGGGGAGCCAGGACTGATGCAAACACAAAAGGGTCTTTATTCGAAGCTCAAGCTCGAACTCTTGCACTTCCTGGTGCAGGGGTACAGTAGCAAGAGCCCTGAGCCAGGTTTACACAGGCTTTTAATCAGGGTTCGAGTACACTTTTTGGGTGGGGTTGGGGATCCTTTGAATTGATTGATTGGCATTCTCGCGGGCTAGTTTCTGATTGAGTATTTCATATTTGGCGGGTGCGGGCTAGCTATGGGATTGGCTTAGCTTGGGGATCCCACGCTGATTCAAAGGGTCAGCGCGCGTGGGCTGAACACTGATTAGCTTTGGTAGGGGCTACTTTAGGAATCTGACCTCCTGTGGTTTCCCTAGAACTCAAGGTGGAGGCAGGGTCTTCTAATCAGGGTCCAGTCCCATCCGGAGTGGTGACGGGGTCTGCTAATCAGGGTCTGGCCCCTTGACTACTCTGTTTACTGGAACCCGGGGCAGAGTCCAGGGTGACTTGTTTTCCTGGAACTTGGGGCCCAGAACTACTCTAAGATGGAACTTAAACCAAAATGGAATGGCCTTAACCCTAACAGCACTATACTTTCACAACATGGCAATTCTCTAACACAGCAAACAGTGTTCACAGCAATCACAGCAAACTGGCCAGGAGTCTAGTGCATTCCTAAGTCTCTAAATCTAATAGCTAACAAGATTTAACACACGTTAACTAAGTCTAATACATAGCAAACTAAACAGGCTTCATAGCACCCCAAGAAAAGTTTCACAGTCTTCACAGCAAACAGCAATCAAAACAGAATTCTCAGCAATCATAACCCTTAACAAGGTCATAGTAAACAGGAGTCTGGGGCACACTATCTCTAACACAATACCCCTCTATGTTTAGCAGAAAAGAGAACTGGCTTCAAACTAATGCAGGGCTGTCACTTGGGACTGGAAACTTAAAAAACGCTCTCTTCAGTATACAGAGAGATACATAATAATAATTCAACATAAAAACAAATGAAATAATGACTTAGGAGAAGTACAAAGTGTGTTTATGGTAATATTCATTTTGGTTGACACATGGAGGTATTGAGAAAAATCATTTCAATAGTCAGATATACGATTCGTACCTTGTTTCTGCTTTATTTCCATTGTTTCCAATGCAGGTCCAGCCTTATAAAATGCCCATCAACAATGACAGTGCGATAACGGAATTCATTCTCCTGGGGCTCACAGACCGGCCTGAACTCCAACTTCTCCTCTTTGGGCTGTTTCTGGCTGTGTACCTTGTCACCCTCTTGGGCAACCTGGGCATGATGCTGTTGATCAGATTGGACTCTCGCCTCCACACACCCATGTACTTCTTCCTCGCTAATTTGGCCTTCGTAGACTTGTGTTACACCTCAAATGCAACCCCACAGATGTTGACTAATTTCTTATCAGAGAAGAAGACCATCACCTTTGTTGGCTGCTTTATGCAATGTTATGTTTTCATTGCGCTTCTCCTCACTGAGTTTTACATGCTGGCGGCGATGGCCTATGACCGCTACGTGGCCATATGTAACCCTCTGCACTATAGTATGAAAATGTCCAGGCGTCTCTGCGTCTGTTTGGCCACATTTCCTTATGTCTATGGCTTCTCAGATGGGCTGTTCCAGGCCATCCTGACCTTTCGCTTGAACTTCTGCAGATCCAATGTCATCAACCACTTCTACTGTGCTGACCCACCACTGATTAAGCTTTCGTGCTCTGATACTTATGTCAAAGAGCATGCCATGCTCATTTCAGCTGGCATCAACCTCTGCACCTCTCTCAGCATCATCCTGGCGTCCTATGCCTTCATTATTAGTGCTATCCTCCAGATCAAATCGGCAGAAGGAAGGCACAAGGTATTCTCCACCTGTGGCTCCCACATGATGGCTGTGACCCTATTTTATGGGACGCTCTTCTGCATGTATGTAAGACCACCAACAGATAAGACTGTCGAGGAATCCAAAATAATAGCTGTCTTCTACACCTTCGTAAGTCCGGTGCTTAATCCCTTGATATACAGTCTGCGGAACAAAGATGTAAAGCAAGCCTTGAAAAATGTCCTTAGAAGAAACAGGGTCACTAAATGGGACTGCCTCTGATTTCCAATAAATCCTCACTAAAACTTTGTTTCAGATATCTTTGCATTCTGATGATGGATTTTGATATTCTCTATGAATACTCTCAAATATCTCAGCTAAAATTCTCAGGTCGGGGAACAAATGAGCTTCATTTATTAATCTACATTCTGGCCCCTCAACATGTGGTCCAGTAGCAACAGCATCACCTTGGACTTTGTTAGAAATATAGTAGCAGCACATCCTGCACCTTAGATCCACTATATCCAAATCTGTGTTTTAATCAAATCATAGGTGATTTTTAAACATGTTAAATTTTAGAAGCATGTTTCTAATTGAAAATTCTCACTTGGTATGGCATGGAACTTTCCTGTGTCTTACTGTTTACAATGATAAACAGGATAAAGATGCTCTCAGTTCAACTCATTATATTTATTTTATTCCTATTACTATCTATCTTTTGGGGCTAAGAGTCTTTGTGAAACACTTTCGTCTGGACTTCTCCTGTGAGTTACTAAGTAAAAGCAAAGACCATGGATCATGATAGTCTTCCTGTTCCTTGAGAACGTGCTCATATAACGGTAAGTATGGAATGGAGAAGAGAGGAATAGGGTTATCTTTATTTTTTTCCTAGCTCTGAGTTTGTGGATCCAGATTGTGGCCTCTGAACTATAGGGAACTTCTTCCCTCTGACTTGCAAGCTGAATCTACACACTCAGGTCTAGGAAAAGAAAGAATACTTTCAGTGTCCCTAGGATTTGAAAAATTTCGAATTACTTGGCATTATCCTTTATCTTCTTTTCCAGTTTATAATTGAAAATTTTGATTATTGTTTGAGTTTTGCTCGTTTCTCATGTAAATGTTAATACCTTTTATCTAAACACCAATTTAGTTGAAGACTGTTAATTTGGTAATTTTTACATTCATTTTGCAATATTTTCTTTTTTTTCCCCAGTGCCCTCTTCTTTAACCTTTGAGCTATTTAGAAGATGGTGCTTAATTATCATATATTTGAGATTTTAAAAGATATTTCATTGTTATATATTTGTAATTTTGTTCTGTTGTCTGAGAACATATGCCTTATGATTTTAATCTTGGAAATTTGCTAAGTTTAGTGTTTTATTTATAGCTTTATTGAGATATAGTTGACATATAACATTGTGTATGCTTAAGGTGTACATTGTGATGATCTGATACATGTGTGTGTTATGAAATGATTATCACAAGACTATTTGTTAATACATCTATCATGTTGCATAAGCACAGTTTTTTCTTTTTTTTTGTAGTGGTGGTCATGGTGAAATATTTAAGATCTACTCTCTTAACACTTTCAAATATACAGTACAGTATTGTTAACTATAGTCACCGTGTTGTACGTTAGATTCACCAGAGATTATTTATCTTATAACTGAAGACCAACATTTTAGCCTTTGACCAACATTTCCCCCTTTTCCCTGACCCTGACAACCAGCATTGTTCTGTCTGTTTATGTGAGTCTGACTTTTTAGATTCCGCATAAAAGTTTGATCATACTGGGCACCTGGATGGTTCAGTTGGTTGATCAACTCTTAATTTTGGCTTAAGTCATGATCCCTGAATCATGGGATTTAACCCTGCATCAGGCTCCATGTTGAGTGTGGAGCCTGCTTGAGATTTTCTCTCTTTCTCTCTGTCCCTGGCTCCTACTCTCTCTCTGTCTAAATACATTTAAAAAGAAATTAGATCATACAGTCTTAGTCTCTCTGATTTATTTCACTTAACATAATGCCCTCATCCATGTTACAAATGTCAATTTCCACGTTTTAAATGATGAAATAATATTTCTTTGTATGTAAATACCACATCATCTTCATCCATTCATCTGCAAATGGACACTAACATTGTTTCCACGTCTTGAATCTTGTGAGTTTTGCTGCAAAGAACGTGAAGATGCATCGGTCTCCTCAAGATTATTATTTCATTTCCTCTGGGTATATCCCCAGAAGGGGGCTTTCTGGATCATCTGATAGTTCTCTTTTTGAGTTTCTGAAGAAGCTCCATACTGTTTCCATATTGTCTGTACTGATTTATGTTCCCTTCAGCAAACCACATGGGTTCTTTTTCTCCACATCCTCTCCAGCACTTTTTATCTCTTGTCTTTTTGATAATAGCCACCTAAGAGCTGTGAGGTTGTATCTCACTATGGTTTTCGTTTGCATTTCCATGATGGTTAGCAATAAGCACCTAGGTCTTCTTTGGAAAAAATTCTATTCAGGTATTTGCCCACCTCTAAATAGCCTTATTTGTTTTTGTATTGAGTTGTATTGTTCTGTATATATTTTGGATATTAACTTCTTCTCTGATATATTGTTTGCAAGTATTTTCTCCCAATCCTTAGGTTGCCTTTTCATTTTGTTGATAGTTTCTTTTGCTGTGCAGAAGTTTTAAATTTGATGTAGTCTAATTTTTTTTTGTTTCTTATACTTTTGGTTTCATATACAAAGATCCATTGCCAAGGTCAATACCAAGGAATTTTTTTGTTTTATGCTGAAGTGCTTAATTTACTTCAAGTTAATTTGTGTGTGTGTGAGATATAAAATAGAAGTCCAATTTAATTGTTCTGCTTGTGGTTATCCAGTCTTCCCAACACCACTCACTGAAGAGGCTATCCTTTCCACATTATTTTTACTCTCTTGTCAAATATAGGTTGACCATATATGTGTGGGTTTATTTCTTAGCTCTCAATTCTATTTCATTGGTCTATGTCTGTTTTTTTATGCCATTGCCATCTTGTTTTTGCTACTATAACTTTGTAAAATAATTTGAAATCAAGAAGTGTGATGGCTCTGGCTTTTTTCCTTTCTCATGGTTGATTTGGCTGTTTGGGTTTTTTGAGTTTTTTTGTTTTGTTTTGTTTTCTTTGGTTCCATATGAATTTTAGGATTATTTACTTTGTTTCTGTGAAAAATGTCACTGGACTTTTTATTGAAATTGCATTAAATCTACAGATGGCTTTGGGTAGTATGCACATTTTAACAATTTTTTGTTATGTATCTTTTTGTTTATGTCTTTTTCAATTTCTTTCATCAAAGACTTTTTGTTTTTAGATTTGCACAGATCTTTTTTCTTTTTATTTATTTACTTTGAGAGAGAGAGAGAGACAGAAAGAGACAGAGAGAGAGAGAGAGGGAAATGTGAGCATGCAAGCGTGGGTGGGGCAGAGAGAGGGAGAGAGACAATTCCAAGCAGGCTCTGTATTGTCAGCAAGGAGCCTGATGCTGGATTTGACCTCAGGAACTGTGAGATCATGACATGAGCTGAAACCAAGAGCCAGACGCTCAACCTACTGAGCTACTCGGCACTCCAGTGTACAGATCTTTTAATGCTTTGGTTAAATTTATTCCTAAGTATTTTATTGATTTTCATGCTATTTTAAATTGTATTTTTTATTTATTTCTTTTTCAAATAGTTCGTTATTAGTATGTAAAAATGCAACTTATGTTTTGCTTGTTGATTTTGCATTCTGCATAAATTTATTAAATTCATTTATTAGCTCTAACAGTTGTTTGGTAGTGTCTTTAGGGTTTTCTATGTGTAAGATCTATCATCTGCAGTTACAATTTTACTTATTTCTTTCAATTATTGGATACTTTTTTAAATAAATTTTTATTTATTTATTTATTTATTTATTTATTTATTTATTTATTTATTGCCTGATTGTTATAGCTTGGATGTCCAGTATTTTGTTGACTACAAGCGGTGATTGTGGACACCCTTGTCTTGTTTCTTACCATAAAGGAAAGCTTTCTACTTCTCACCATTGAGTATGATGTTAGCTGTGTGTTTGTCATGTATATTTTTTTGTTAATTAATATATGCTCTTTTTATACCCAATTTGTTGAGGGTTTTCATGATAGGACGTTGAATTTTGTCATACGCTTTTCTGCATCTATCGAGTTGATTATATAATTTTAATCTTTTATTCTATTAATGGATACATCCATTTCTTCGCAAACAACTGATCCCCATGGAGATAGTGAACTATAATGGGTAATGAGTACAAAAGTGTCCATTTTAGAGGCGTCTGGGTGACTGAGTCAATTAAGTGTCCGACTTCAGCTCAGGTCATGATCTCACAGTTCTTGAGTTCAAGCCCTGCGTCGGGCTCTGTGCTGACAGCTCAGAGCCTGGAGCCTGCTTCAGATTCTGTGTGTGTCTCTTTCTCTGCCCCTCCCTGCTCACGCTGTCTCTCTCTCTCAAAAAAAAAAAAAAATAAGCATTTAAAAAATCTTTAAAAAGAAACCCAAATGTGTTCATCTTAAGTACAATTTAATGTGTTTTCACAAATGTGTATATCCATATGACTGCCACCACTATTGACATATAGAGAATTTCATCATTTACAAAATTTCCTTTTTACTCCTTTTCTGACAATTACTTCCCTGCATACCCAGCCTTTGCTAATCACAGATATGCTTTTCTTACTATATTTCATATAAATGGAATTGAACCATATATAGTCCTTTGTGTATATATTCTTTGACTTAGCAAAAGGTTTTGGAGAATCAGCCAGTTGATGTCTGGATCCATAATTTGATATATTTTCTAGTATTGAGTAGCATTATATTTTATTTTATTTTATTTATTTATTTAATAATAATTTATTGTCAAATTGGTTTCTATACAACACCCAGTGCTCAATCCAACGAGTGCCCTCCTCTATGCCCATCACCCACTCTCCCTCCTCCTACACCCATCTCTCCCCTCAGTTCTTTCTTATTCTTTGAGAGTCTCTCATGTCATGTCTTCCTTCCTCTCTGTGCCTTCCCCCCCCCCCTTCCCTTCTTCCTCTCCACCCTGGTTCTCTGCTAGGTCTTCCAAAGCCTACCTATGCGTGGGAACATATGGCATCTGTCTTTCTCTGCCTGACTTAATTCACTCAGCATAATATGAGCATTATATTTTTAAAAAATATTACTTTTATCCATCTATATGTTATCAGAATTTGGGTTGTTTCATTGTCAGACTGTCTTAAGTATCAGGCTTAATCAAAGCGTTAATATCAAGGGCAGAAGAAAATTCTTCTACCAATCTAATACAAACTCCATAGAACAGATGTGATTACAACAATTAAAAATCATGACTTCTTCCTTGAAAGATGCCTTTTTCTTTCTTCCTCATTTGATCTAGTCACCATGGATATAAAGTCATCACCTATAGGTTATCTTTCTAGACTTTTTGTAGCTAGAAGTGATCATTTTCTGTATTATATTCCTATTCTACTTTGTAATTGACTTTTGTGTGCATTTCACACTATATTCAATCACAAGGCCAAAATATTAAATAAGATGTGAAGTTGGGATGGTGGACTAGAAGATAAGTTTAGAGGTCTTCAACATCAATAAAGCATTTGCTTTTTTTTATTCTTTCTTAAATTTTTTAACACTTATTTTTGAGAAACAGTGTGAGTGGGGGAGGGGCAGATAGAGAAGGAGACACAGAATCCAAAGCAGGCTCCAGGCTCTGAGCTGTCAGCACAGAGCCTGACATGGGGCTCGAACTCATGGACTATGAGAACATGACCTGAGCTGAAGTTGGATGCTTAACTGACTGAGGCACCCAGGTGCCCCAGAACATTTGTCCTTTAATGAAGTAAGCTGCTACTCAACTCTCATCATTTGCTTCCATACTAGAATGCAAGCCATGAGAATTCAGATTATATAGATTTTCAGAAGAATTTCATGATATTGCAATTAGTGCAAAATTTGTCAATTTGAAACCACCATGTCAACTAAAAGATATTTGCGGGTGAAATCCTGCTCAATTTTTTTTTCAATACATTCACTTGAAATATGTTTATGGAGGACTAAGCATCTTCTAGTCACTGTATGGAGTGCTGCGTATATAGTGAATTAAAATTTCAGTTTCTTATTTTCTTAGAATTAGTAGTCTGGAAGGGAAGACAAATCTTAAGAAAACAAGTACATTTACAATTAGCATTTTAATGAATCTCAAAGGAACTGAACAAAGTCACATAAATGAGAAAGAACAGTTACTGTGATAAGCAGATGTTAACATAGGTAGAGGAATATCTCTCTCAAAAATTGATATTGAGGTTGATATCTAAAAGATGGATAGGCAACAACCTGAGAAATTTGGGGAGACGTAGTATTCAAAGCAGTGGAAAGACGTATGAGAAGTTTCTGAATTTAAAAAAAGGTTGTCACAAGACCAGTATAGGTAGACCAGTGAATGAGGGAGGGGCTGACAGGGAATATAGAGTTAGACTCTATTAAGAACTTTGGTTTCAATACATCACTTGCAGGATGCGCCACAAATGAAGCCTTCATAATTAGACTAAGAACTATTTACCATGTGAGACTTTCATTTTATCTTTGTATGTCTTGGATGAGTGGACAATTGGACGCTTGGTAAATAGAAAAAGTAGACATATTTTTTCACAGTTAACCTCTTTGTTTTCATCTGTGAGCCTATAAATAACATCGTTAAATTATATACCCACAAAATTTCTCATGAAATACTGTTTTTCAACACCTGGACTTAACATTTTCCTTTTTTAAAATTTTTTTTTTATTTTTAGTTCCAGTATAATAAACATACGGTATTATATTAGCTTCAGGCATACAATACAGTGATTCAACAATTCCATACGTGACTCAGTGCTCATCATGATAAAAGTACTCTTAATCCCCTTCACCTATTTCTCCCACCCCCCACTCACCTGCATTCTGGTAACCATCAATTTGTTCTCTATAATTAAGACTGTTTTTCTATTTGTCTCATTGCTTATTTATGTGTTAAATTCTATATATGAATGAAGTCATATGGCATTTGTCTTTCTTTGACTGATTTATTTCACATAAAACTGCAATAGTTGGGGCGCGTGGGTGGCTCAGTCAGTTAAGCGTCCAACTTCGGCTCAGGTCATGATCTCATGGTTTGTGGGTTCGAGCCCCGCATCAGGCTCTGTGCTGAACATTTGCTCAGAGCCTGGAGCCTGCTTCGGATTCTATCTCCTTCTCTCTTTGCCCTTCCTCCACTTGTACTCTGTCTCACTCTGTCTCTCAAAAATAGATAAGGGTAAAAAAAATTAAAAAAAAAACTGCAATAGTTTATTAACAAATACACATCATAGAGAAAATATAAGTTAAAACTATAATAAAGTGCCAGTTTTCTCTTATCATATTGGCAAAGATTAAAGAGTGTTAGCCAGCACAAGGGAAAAAAAGCCCCTGGTACATGGCTAAGGATGGGCATGTAAATTGTCAAGAAATTTGCCAATATCTTCAAAATTAATATTCACATCAACTTTGACTCAGCAGTTTCCCCTACATGTATATACACAAAAATGCACAAATGCATTTAAAATAATGTGTTTTCCAGTATTGTTATTCAAAATTAAAAAGACCAGGGGTCGCCTGACTGGATCAGTCAGTGGTGCATGCGACCCTTCATCTTGGGTTTGTGGTTCAAGTCCCATCTTCAGTGAAAGCTTACTTAAAACAATTAAATTAAATGTTTCTCGATGGCTCAGTTGGTTAAGTGTCTGACATTGGCTCAGGTCATGATCTCGTGGTTTGTGGGTTCGGGTCCCACTTTGGGCTCTGTGCTGACAGACTGGAGCCTGGAACTTGCTTCAGATTCTGTGCCTCCCTCTCTCTCTGCCCCTCCTTGTTCTCACTACATCCCTCTCTCTCTCTCAATCTCTCTCAAAAATAAATAAACTCTAAAAAACTAAATTAAATTAAAAAGACCAGAAATAAACTGAATGTTCAACAATAGTAGGCAAATTAAATAAATTATGACCTAGTACAACTGAATGCTATCTAGACATAAAGGTGAATGGTATGCTGAAATAAAATGCTGTCAAAAAAATCCAAGGAATGTGTGTAATGTACTAAAATCCGTATTAAATTTTTATGACATCAACACGTAACATCATTTTTAATATACGCCCACATCATGTAACTCTGATATGAAACAGACAAACATGCTATTCTTGACAAAAATGTATAAGTACAATCTAATCTTGGGAAACCTCGGATGAACCCAACTTGAATGACATTCTCTAAAATAACTGACCAGTTCTCATTAAATATTGAGTAATAAGAGACAAGACTGAGGAAATGTCCCAAAGTAGAGACACAAATTCTAAAAACATTATGGGACCCTGGATTGTATCCTACAACAGACAAAAGACACTGAGGGAAGAAGATCTCTGAAGTTTAAATATATCATTTAGTTATTATTATTGACCTGCTGTTAATTGGTTGTGATAATTGTACCATTTTTGCACAAGCTGTCAGCAGGAGAGAAAACTGGTGAAAGATATGCATGAATATTCTGTACTATTTTTGCAACTTTTCAGTAAATCTAAAATTATTTCAAACAAAAAACTGTAAAAAGGCATTGCATACATTATATATGTTTTTATATGCATAGAATAGTTCTGGAGGCATAATTAACAATTGACCGTGATGGCCTCTGGGAAGCCGACAGACATGAAGGTTCTGGGGGAAGACGTGGTTATCTCCTTCTCATTGTTTATCTTTTCTTCCCTTCCCCCTTTTTTTCCATGAGCATATGTCCTGTTTTCAATAAAATCTGGTTAATCAAAAGTAAATAAAATGATTCAGGATATCAATATTACTTGTTAATTTTTCTTAATTAAAAAATCAGCTTTGATGATACTTTAAGTTTAGTCATCGATTGCAATGCCTTGTTAAAAAACATCAAATGAAAACATATAAACTATTTTTCTGTGTGTGTGTGTGCACGTGTGTGCATGTGAGTGACTGAAAAGACAAAGATTAAAAGATTATGATAAAAGAGCCTTACAAGCAATATGGCTTAAACATTCTTTTAACTGTGAAGAAGCCTTTAATATTCTTTTTCTCTTGTTTCCTTCTTTCTATCTTTTTCTTTCTTTCTTTCTTTCTTTCTTTCTTTCTTTCTTTTTTTTTTTTTTTTTTTGAGAGAGAGAGGGCACCCAATTGGGATTGGGGCAGGAAGAGAGGGAGAGAGAGAGAGAAAGAGACAGAGAGAGAGAGAGAGAATCTAAAACAACATAGAGTCCAAAGCAGAACTCGACCTCATGACCCTGATATCATGAATTGAGCTGAAACCAAGAGTCAGATGCTCAACCAAGTGAACCAACAGACACCCCAAACCTCTGATATGCTTTATAATATCTTAAATAAAACCCCAAACCAATTCTATAAGTTGTGACTAAGATATGATGTGGCAATGTAACAAACTCTACCTATTTGAGCTGAAGCTACTGTATTTTAAGCAATTTTGAAATCTAGTTCTCTGACAATGGGCATGAAATTAGAGTAGGCAGGCCATAAGAATTCATGCCCCAGTGAGGATCTGATCATATGGCACCTAAGGTTCTCACTTTTGAATTATTATCTTAATGTAATTTTTTTTAATTTAATTGTAGTGAGTTAACATACAGTGCAATAATGGATTCAGGAATAAAATTCAGTGATTCATCACTTACATACAATACCCAGTGTTCACTATAACAAGTGCCAACTTTAGTATCCATCACCTATCTTGCCCATCTCCCTCTCAAATCTATGTCAAATCATAGTTTATTCTTAATCATTAAGAGTCTCTCGTGGTTTGTTTCCTTCTCTTCTCTTCCCCTTTCCGTATATTTTTCTGTTTTATTTATTAAATTCCACATATGAGTGAAATCATGTGGTATTTGTCTTTCTCTGACTGGTTTATTTCACTTAGCATAATACACTCCAGCTCCATCCATGTCATTGCAAATGGCGAGATTTCATTCTTTTTGATGGCTGAATAATACATTCTTTATAAATTCATCAATCAATGGACATTTGAGCTCTCTTCATAGTTTGGCTATTGTTGAAAATGAGGCTATAAACGTTTAGGTGCATGTGTTCCTTCAAATAAATTTTTTTTGTATCCTTTGGGTCAATACCTAATAGTGCAATTGCTGGATCGTAGGGTAGTTCTATTTTTAGTTTCTTGAGGAATGTCCATGCTGTTCTCCAGAGAGGATGCTCCAGTTCTCATTCCTAACAACAGTGCAAGAGAGTTCCCCTTTCTCTACATGCACCTCACCAATGCCTGTTGTTTCTTGTGTTGTTATTTTAGCCATTCTGACAGGTGAGAGGTGGCATCTCACCATGGTTTTGATTTGTATTTCCCTGATGAGGAGTGATGTTGAGCATCTTTTCATGTATTTTTTAACCATCTGGATGCCTTCTTTGGAAAAGTGTATATTCATATCTCCTGAAACAGGAAGAAGTGAAAATGTTGAACAGACCCATAACCAGAAAAGAAATTGAATCAGTAATCAAAAACCTCTCAACAAACAAGAGTCCTGGGTCAGATGGCATCCCAGGGGAATTCTACTAGACACTTAAAAGCCGGGGTCCTTGTTCAGGCGAATCTAGGGGTCCACGAAGGACGGACGTTCAGCGAAATGAAGTGACAGAGCCATGAGAGAGATGGAGTCTGATGACCAAGCAGGCAGCCCTGGCAATTCTGGCATCTCTGGCCTGCTGGTCTCAGTGTCTTTATTTTTAAAGGTAGTGAGTGACATTACATCAGTGACAAGGTATTTTTAACAATTTTTCTTAGGTTGGCATATTTGTGAATCCCCCAGATCTAGAAGGAGACAGTCTTATCTTAGATTAGGCAGTAACCATTTTTATGACTCTGTTCCAAACAATAGACCACGCACAGTTTTGGGGGCAGAGTTAGATAGGCTTATAGCAGAGAAAATAACAAGATGTTTAAGAAAGCAGGGTTGTTATAGCCCTAAGTAAACAGAGGACACATACATTGTTGCCTATGTTAACCATCTATAGATAGGTTGGGAGTCATTCTAT
The DNA here is from genome assembly GCA_030068075.1 of Paguma larvata. Classification (NCBI taxonomy): domain Eukaryota; kingdom Metazoa; phylum Chordata; class Mammalia; order Carnivora; family Viverridae; genus Paguma; species Paguma larvata. Next base: position 99,060,676 of record CM057831.1, on the reverse strand, counting down.
CCATAATCTTTAACCATAACGGAGGAGTATTTTTTGTTTGGTAGAAGCATGATCTTTAATTAAGTCTATATCATAAGGGCTCATGTTGATCTGTTCTTTATACAAATAGCAGTTTCTGTAAAAGTATTTTGTTATTGCCTTTTTATTATAAGGGAGCATGGGGATGGGAATAGCAAAAGGATTTGTGAAATGTTAAACTCAGGAAGGTGCTCAATATTTGTTGTTGATCAGTGAAGATATGTGTAGCTACTTTTATTTGGCTATTGTTTGTACCTTATCTGTCAACAGTGCTTCTAACTTTTGGGCTAAGCTAACCTCCGGAGAAGGTCCTAAGTCTCTTTACAATCTCTCCTATCAGTCTGTTAACCAAATACTGAGAGAAGCTTTACGGAGATGTGCCTTGAGGTTTTATGGTGGGGCTGAGGGGATGATTAACACAATGCGATACCTGCAAGGAAAATCTAGTTTGGTTCAAGGAGTCTTGGGGCCTAATGTCTGCTAATTTCTAGCCAACTCATAACTGCTATTCTATATGATCAATTTGTGTAGCGTATCCCCAGGAGGCAACTTTGAGGTTACTTCTGGACAGGTTACTCTCATTCAGGTTTTATCCATCAAGACCAGGTCCCCTTTTTCATATACCATAAACCCAAAGAACATTATATCCCTTAGGCCAATGAGAGCAGTTCAAGAAATCCAGGCCTGAAAGATTACTTAGAAGGAGGTAAGATTAGACACCAGTTTGGCTGGCGGGAGCTTTGCTTCAACATTTTCCACACAGGGAGGGGTCTCGACCTGTGAGCCCAAAGTGGCTCCCAACACTTAAAGAAGAGTTAATACCTATTTTTCTCAAAATGCTCCACAAAAGAGAATTAGAAAGAAAACTTCCAAGATCATTCCATGAAGCCAGCATTACTACCTTAATTCCAAAACCAAAGATTTCACTAAAAAGGAGAATTACAGGGCAATATCCCTGGTGAACATGGATGCAAAACTTCTCAACAATATACTAGCAAATTGAATTCAACAGTACATGAAAATAATTATTCACCATGATCAAGTGGAATTTATTGCTGGGCTGCAAGGCTGATTTAATATTTGTAAATCAATCAATACAATACATTGCATTAATAAAAGAAAGTATAAGAACCATATAATCCTGTCAATAGATAAAAAAAAAAGGATTCGACAAAATATAGCATCCATTTTTGATGAAAAGCCTCAACAAGTAGGGATAGATGAAACATACCTCAACGTTATAAAGGCCATATATGAAAGACCCACAGCTAATATCATCGTCAGTGGGCAAAAACTGAGAGCCTTTCCCCAAAGTCAGGAAAAAAACAAGGATGCCCGCTCTCACCATTACTATTTAACATAGAACTAGAATTCTTAGCTCAGCAATCAGACAACAAAAAGAAATAAAAGGCATCCAAATTGGCAAGGAGGAAGTCAAACTTTCACTATTTGCAGATGGCATGATACTCTATGTAGAAGACTCAAAAGACTCCACCAAAAATATTGGTAGAACTAATATATGAACTCAGCAAAGTCGTAGGATATAAAATCAATGTGTAGAAATATGTTGTATTTCTATACACCAATAACAAAGCAGCAGAAAGAAATCAAGGAATCTATCCCATTTACAATTGCACCAAAAACAATGAGATACTTAGGAATAAACTAACTAAAAAGGTAAAAAAAAAATGTACTCCGAAAACTATAGAAGACTTATGAAAGAAATTGAAGAGGGCACTAAGAAATGGAAAAACATTGCATGCTTATGGATTGGAAGAAGAAACATTGTTAAAATGTCTATGTTACCCAAAGCAATTTACATATTTAATGCAATCATTATCAAAATACCACCAGTATTCATTGCAGAGATAGATCAAACAATTTTAAAATTAGTATGGAACCACAAAAGACCCCAAATTGCCAAATCAATCCTGAAAACAAAACAAAACACAACTGGAGGCATCCTGATTCAAGCTATATTACAAAGCTGTAGTCATCAAGACAGTACAGTACTGGCACAAAACCAAATACATAGATCGATGGAAGAGAATACAGAACCCAGAAAAAGACTCACAACTATATGGTCAACTCATATTTGACAAAGTAGGAAAGAATAGCCAATGGAAAAAAGACAGGTTCTTCAACAAATGGTGTTGAGAAAACTAGACGATGACATGCAGAAGAATGAAACCGGACCACTTTCTTACACCACACACAAAAATAAATTAATAATGGATGAAAGGCATAAATGCGAGCCAGGAAACCATCAAAGTCTTAGAGAAGAATACAGGTAGCAATCTCTTTGGCACCAGCCAGCACAACTTCTTTCTAGATGGATCACAGAATGCAATGGAAACGAAAGCAAACATGAACTATTGGGACTTCATCAAAATAAAAAGCTTCTGCACAGTGAAGGAAACAATCAACAAAAGTAAAAGGCAGCCTACAGAATGTGAGAAGATATTTGACAAAGACATATTTGGTAAAGGGTTGTGGTAGAACTCTTTCCTAAAGAATGTGGTGAAAACTTCAAGACAAGGGAAGACAACTGGGCTATGTATGTGTGCACAGCATTCTTCATGACTCTGCAACATAGCCCACCCATTTAGATTGTATGTTACCATATATGGGAGACAAAGGAGCAAAAATTGTACAAAAGGCAACTCCTCCCTGCACTCAGGGCTCAACTTTTCAGGTCTTAGCCTACTAAGCCCATGCCAGCACAAATAAAGCTGCTTCCTGGAAAGAAAAGCCTCAGTGTCCTGACTCTCTATGTAACTGGCCGCTACGAGGTTATTGTCCAAAATCTATAAAATATTACCAAATTCAGCATCCAAAAACAAATAACCTAATTAAGAAATGAACTTAACATCTTGAATGAACTCGTTATGATATCCTGCCCAAATGATTGTACTTACTGGGGGTTATAAGTTAACCACTTCATTCTGGATATGAAAATCCTTTCAGCGAACATTCATTCAATAGCAATTATATGGATAAAACACAATTTAGACCATGAAAAATCACAAAAAAACATCAAAGACCATGGATTGTATCATTATTTTATGATATTATTAATTGTTCTGTTTATCAGATTAGAATAAATGGTGGTTCATAATGCAAAATTTTCCATGAGAATAAACTCATAATCACTCAAAGCAATCGGCTCAAAATTATTACAAATTGATGCAGTTACATGGTGGAAATCCCAAGACTCTAATTAGTATAAGTCCACATAAGTTACTATTTCCCTGGAGTTTTCTCTTTTAGTTACATTATAATTATTTCTTCAGGATATGTTGAAAAATATTTTAGGAATAGGAGTTTCAAATTACAATTTGGGTATAAATCACTCCCAGAACGTCTTCATTCGGACCACTAGTGTCTCTGAAAGAATCTTTCCTGGGGTCAGGTAGGAATGAAAATTCTGACTTCTATTCTTGCAGTTTCTCTTCCTGTTTCAGTTTTGGATCTTCATCACAGGAGTTAGGTGACCACAAAAGCAGCTTCGAATGTTAGCTTAATTTCTTGGTCAGTTACAATGAGTTTGTATGTATTTTTATTTATATTGGTCACTAGAAGATATGAAAGTCTCATTGGAATTATGCATTTACACTAATCAATTTACAAAGAGCATTCACTTCATCCATTCAATGATTTAATAAATTCTCTTCATCCGTGTTCAATGACATATTGAATAGCTATATGAGAGGAAGCACCTGATAATCTCATAATTTTTAAAGGTATAATATCTGTTGGGACATCTAGGTGGCTCAGTCGGTTGGTCATCTAACCCTTGGTTTCGGCTCAGGTCATGATCTCATGGTTGGTGTGTTTGAGCCTGTGTCTGGCTCTGAGCTGATGGTGCTGAGCTTTCTTGAGATCTTCTGTCTCCCTCTGTCTCTGCCCCTCCTCTTTATCTCTCTCTTTCTTGAAAATAAATAAATTTTTTTAAAAAGAATAATATCTGTTGGGATAGCAGTCCTCCTCTTCCCCCCAAAAAACTATCAAATAATTGAAAAGAGCAAAGATTCAAGAAAGAATTATTATACTCATTGTAGCAAAAATTAAATTCTTATAGAACTTAATAAATCTCTTTTTAAAGCATTTGGGAGATAAATTTTGGGGGCAAACTTAATATTAAACTAAGAGATACATGGCTAGTAACGGGTATAGGATTTGTAACTACATAAATGCTGAATCATAATGTTATAAATGATGGGCATTTTAGAAATTATTTAGCCAAAGTATGATATTGAAGAGATGAGGCCTCAAGTTCACAGAAAGAAAGTCACTATATCAAGATTAAATGATTGTTTCCTAAATTAAAAAAATGTTTTTTTAATTTAATGTTTATTTATTTTTGAGAGAGAGACAGAGTGTGAAGACAGGAGTAAAGGAGAGAGAGGGAGACACAGAATCTGAAGCAGACTCCAGGCTCTGAGCTGTTAGCACACAACCCAATGCAGGGTTCAAACTCGCTAGCTGTGAGATCATGACCTGAGCCAAAGTTAGATACTTAACTGACTGAGCCACCCAGGTGCTTCAATGATTGCTTTCTAAATAAAGATTCAAAGGAGTTTTTACTGATACCATTGGCTGCTACAAAGCCATAATGTGTAACAAGATCTATAGTTTAGATTCATTCATTGTAATCAGGTAGTGCACCCTGCTCTTAAATTTGTGAGACATTGGAATGGAAAACTAAGAGAGGAGAAGATACTAGAGTTTATTATGGCAGAGTAGACAAGGAAGGTGCTCTTCCTGGGAAATTAATATTCATATGAGATGCATGGCCCCACCAACTACATGACCTATTTACCTGTTCGCCATTTCCTACCTTAAAGTATTATTACTTTTCTAGCTATTCTTGCAGGCTTATCTATGTCTTTATCAAGAGTTGAGGATGAACAGTACATTGGATTATTGACACAAAAATTCAATAACCCTTCCTCCTATTTCGTGTGGTCCTTTCCTTAGCTTTAAGATCTCCTAGTCTCCCACTCAATCCATCTTACAAGACTATAAAATTACAACCTTATGTGTTTGGAATAGTTAGCAAAAATGAAAGCAGTTCGGTATTATCCTGATACCTTGAACACTTGCCTTTAAACTGAACCCTGAAGAGGGCAAACTATTCCCCAAATGAGCATTTCAACCAGCAGGGCATGAGGAATCAATGACACTTATAGAAGTAAGCCTCACATTTTGATTGATTGATTTTGAGGGGGAAAGTAAATTCATGGAACTCCAAATTTTCACCAAATACTTATCATGTTTACCAGTTTACCATATATGACACCTGCTTTTTTTCTCAATAATCCCTACTAAATTACAAAGCAATGTTTTATTTTCTTGCATTGTGATATTTTAGAAAATAAATATATATGCATATCGATGTCCTTGTGAATCAAGTTCATTTGCATGAAAATATCTATGTAATCTCTATCATCTTGTTTATCTATGATCATTCCAAACCAGAGAAAAGCAATTTAACATTATCGAACCAGTGAAACCTTATGTTGAATTTTATTTTCATTATATTTCTTGAAATAAGGGACATAGGTAAAAAACTCATTGCTACTTTCCCTGACTTCTAACTACCCAGAAATTTCAAATGAAACACTTAAGTCAGAGGGAAATCTTTGTTTAGGAGGATGTCTGGTTCCCTGATTGAAATTTAATTATTTTTCTGTGTGGTATTTCTCATACAGAGAGCAAAATGTGAATGACTATTATAAAACTAGTTCAGCAAACTCTCCAATAATTCAGGATGAATTACTTGGCATTCAATATTGATATAGGAGTTAGAAAATAAGAATCATGGAGGATAAAATTTGCTATTCCTTAAATAAATATCAAATAAATGAACAATCTTTCCAGCTACAGGGAATGCTGGGTGCAGTAATTTAAATAGGGAACTTTCAAGTGCGGTTCCCACAGCCATTAAACACGAGCCCAGAAGTGCAAGAAAACTCTACAAGCTTTTGCTTATAGAAATAAAAATAATCTTCAGTTGAATTTCTATTAAGTATTCCAAAATGATTCAGATACTTATTTCCAGTGGAAAAAAAGGCTTTACTTCTAATGCAGCAAGTTTGGTTTGGAATTACCATAGAGAGCCACCAAAAATATTTAACATTTACCAACAGTATTTGTCATATGCCCATTTCAGATCTCAAATATCATTTTTCCTTTTTTTTTTCTTTTTTTTTTTTTTTTGAGAATCCTGTTTTCAGAGACTGTTGGCCTTTAAAATTTGAATCAGGCAAGGAACTCAATTAGATGGGTTTTGTTTTATTTTAGTTAAAATTTTTTTAATCATTTATTTATGTTTGAGAGACAGAGTGTGGGCAGGTGAGGGGCAGAGAGAAAGAGAGGCACGGAATCCGAAGCAGGCTCCAGACTCTGAGCTGTCAGCGCAGAGCCCGATGCGGGGCTCAGCTTATGAATAGTGAGATAATGACCTGAGGTGAAGTTGGACAGTTCACTGACGGAGCCGCCCAGGTGCCCCTCAATTAGATTTGTTTTAGAAACAGGGTCAGAAATTGCAAGATAGGTCTGTAAAAAGACAGAGGAGAAGCAACTAGGGAAATATGACTGAAGAAAGAATATGTAATAATTTCAACACAGAAAAGTTAAAATATGAGCAAATTATATGAAAATATTTAAAATATGTGGAACTTATGTTATATCCGCATATATGGTAATTTACCATATACCTTATCTCAAATAGTCATTTTGAAGCAACCATTATTATTTGCTTGATATGATGTGATGTGCAAACAAGGCCTAGTGTTTAGGGTCCAGTTGCACAGCTTATGTGCTTGAGAGCAGAAAAAACTTGTGTCCACCTGTGACTGATATCCAGAGCCCTGATGTCACATTGCATTTTATTTCCCTAGTAGTTCTTAACTTTTTTCTGCTTGCTTCCATTCCTTCCTATTCACAGGGTTCCTCTCCCAAGCTCTGTATTTCCCCCGAACAATTGTGTTTTTTGAGAGCAACGATAAATTCAAAGTGCTTTCGTGTGCGACCAGTGACACTGCTGAAACAAGTTTTCCAAGCGGTGTAGAATAGATCTTACATTCCTGTGTTTTGTTTCGCTACTGAGGTGCAAGGGTTCTAGCAATCTCTGGTGCTCCGTGCGGAGTTAGGGTTTCTAAGCTGAATGAGAATACAGGTGTTCCAGGCTCTTTGAATGAGTGAGTGTAGGAAAGGCTGCCTATTCTTGTCCACCTTGCGTAGCTTCAGAATGCACGCGGGCATATGAAAGACTCTGAGACTCCCTGCAACAGAGAAACTGATTTTCCCTTCTCTTTTTTTGAAACACACCATTTTGGGGGGCGCCGGGGTGGCTCAGTTGGTTAAGTGTCCAACTTTGGCTCAGATTATGATCTCGCGGTTCATGAGTTCCAACCCTGCCTCGAGCTCTGTGCTGACAGCTCAGAGCCTGGGGTCTGCTTGGGATTCTGTGTGTCTCTCCCTCTCTGCTCCTCCCCCTCTCGTGCTTTGTCTCTCTTCTCTCTCTCAAAAATAAATAAACATTAAAAAAAAAAAAACTCAGCGTTTTTCAAATTTATCTTTACCACAGACCTATTTTGTTGCCGGATATCAAGTTGTTCTGGTGCCTACAGTTTTGAAAATACTAATCTAAAGACTCTGGTGGCAGGAAGCTGAAGGTTTATGTGTGCCCCACTCCCCCCTTCCCTAATTGTACTTGCTCTGTCTTAGTTTCAGTGTTCTTTTAAAGGTAAAATAAAACAGAACAGAATCATTGCTTTGTAAAACTGAAGTACCCGTGTGCATGGAAAGAAGTACTATAATTAGAACATAGTCTTTTCTTCTTAAATTGGAGAGCCTGCTTGCTGAACCTATTTAAAGGAGATGGTAGGAATCAAGCAAATTAAATTCGTATTTCTCTTTTATAGTTTTATTGCTTTCTTTAGTTGTTAAATGTAACATGATGAGCGACTAGGTGCTAGTATTTAGGGCACAGTTGAACAGATCCAAAGATTAGATGATGTCTTCATGCCATCGAAATGGAAGATTTATAGGTACTGCTAAGGTGAATATTTTCCAAAGACACTCATCTTTCTGGCAAATGAGGAAAGAGCACTTTTGCTATTTGCACAAATCCTGATTCTGAAATTATTGTATTTTTCTCTCGAAGACCAAAGTTCTAGATCTAACCCATAGAAAATTCATCCCCGCATCTACGTGGAATGTCTTTGATTCCTCTTGAAAGCCTCCTGTCTCTGTATGTACTGTTCACACTATCTGAAACCCCTGGCTACCCTTATCTTTCTAGAAAATTCTTAGTTATCCTACAAGTCCCAGTTAAATGTTACCATTCTTTGAGACTATCCTGATGTTCTGGACGCAATTAGCTACTTTGTTCAAATCTTTATTATTGAACTTATCACTTATAATATTAATTTTCTCTTCATATGCCTCCTTTACTATGAAGATACCAACCAGCTCTCTGAAGACAAGAACCGTTACCTTTATTTCCCTAGTAAAGTGACTCACATACATGTAGTGTCCGATGCTGTGTGTACTCAAAGATTATCTTATTATACTGACTAAATCATACCATATTCTGGAAACATCACTGACTGGAAGCAGCTGGTTTTTGAGGGTGCTCGGTTCAATATACAGGAACAGCATAGATACTGGAAATACAGCTGATGTCATTGTCATTGCATGGAATTGTTATTTGTATCTTCAGTGAATCAGCATACAGACTTATTTTTTAATGTTCTGGTTAAAGACAGGCTTACAAATGAAATTATTTGCCAACACTGTGTACGCTACGCTTCACATTAAATAATGAAACCTGATACCTGTTTACATTTGGAAGCTCTTAAGATCTTGGAACTTAGGGCTCACATTATCCTGTAGTCAAAATTCCACTGGCCTGAGTGGCCGCTGGCTTGTTAGCCTGGGAGTCACTCTCTAGTTCATTTCTGTTCATCCTTATACTCAGCCCACTTTGCTCATCCTTATTATGTAACTGGCTCCCAGAGGCATTTAAGTTCTGATCCCTTATCTTATTTAGTCTATCATGTACGATAACATGACAACATTGAAAAAACATGAGAGAAATATATTCTCCCGACTCCTGGAAAATAGTTTCTCATTTTATTCTTTCATTATAATTGATATTATCTGAATTGATAATTCCATCCAACAGTATAATCCACTTCATTGGCCACTTCTTGTTTCCCCAGCCTATGTCTCCCTTTCTTTATTCATTCAACTGCCTCTGAATGAAAATTTCTTCATTAGCAATTTATACAGGGCTTTGTTACTTTCAAATTTGGGATCGTTATCTTTGGTCTACTGACATATGAATACCACAGTTTCCTGTACTTTATTGATATTGCAGTGAAACAGACTCCAGAGACTTTGCTTCAAATCCCCGTAATTTGGGGTTCTCTCCTACAACCAGTAGGGGATGTAATTCTTAAAAGTTGAACTTCCAAATATGCACACACTGTTGACTGCAGAAGCGTTTCCAAACACGCAACCATTTTATCCAGAACCATTTCCAGTCTCAATGACGAAGCCCATGATTTATAGAAAACTGTAAGTGAGAGTTGGTGGTTCAACTGCCATTCCAAAACAATGAGCCATTCTCTTGGGAACCTTCTGTGCACTATACACCTAGCTTCTAGGGGCCACCACCTTCTTCAGAGTCTCAGCTGCTGCCATCTCAGATGCTGTTAATAGTCATGTGTGAGAGTGATTGAGAGTGCAAGAAGGAGGAGAATGAGAGAAAGAGAGAGAAAAATATATGATGTATTTTTCATTCACTTCTTACTTTATTTTAATTCATCTAAGTGAACAATGCTGGCAGCTCAGAAAATGGTCAGAGGAAATTCCACCTTGGTGACTGAATTTGTCCTCTTGGGATTAACAGATCGTCCAGAGCTTCAGCCCATCCTCTTTGTGCTATTCCTGGTGATCTACTTGATCACTGTGGGGGGGAACCTTGGGATGTTGGTATTGATCAGGATAGATTCACGCCTCCACACCCCCATGTACTTCTTTCTTGCCAGTTTGTCCTGCTTGGATTTGTGTTATTCCACTAATGTGACTCCCAAGATGCTGGTGAACTTCTTGTCAGAGAAGAAAACCATTTCCTATGCTGCTTGTCTAGTCCAATGTTATTTTTTCATTGCCATGGTGATTACTGAGTATTACATGCTAGCTGTAATGGCTTATGATAGGTACATGGCCATCTGTAACCCTTTGCTTTACAGCAGCAAGATGTCCAGAGGGGTCTGTATTCGCCTGATTGCTGGTCCGTATGTCTATGGCTTCCTTAGTGGCTTGATGGAAACCATGTGGACGTACCGCTTGACCTTCTGTGGCTCCAATATTATCAATCACTTCTACTGTGCTGACCCGCCCCTCATCCAGCTGTCCTGCTCTGACACTTTCATTAAAGAGACATCCATGTTTGTGGTGGCAGGATTTAACCTCTCCAACTCCCTCCTCATAATCCTCATCTCCTACGTCTTCATTCTCATTGCCATCTTGAGGATGCATTCTGCTGAAGGAAGACACAAAGCTTTTTCCACGTGCGGGTCCCATCTGGTGGCAGTGACTGTATTTTATGGGACACTCTTCTGCATGTATGTTAGACCTCCCACGGACAAGTCCGTGGAGCAGTCTAAAATTATTGCTGTTTTCTACACTTTTGTAAGCCCTATGTTGAACCCCATCATTTACAGTCTGAGGAACAAGAATGTGAAAGAAGCTTTTTGGAAATTGATGAGAAGAAATGTACTTTTGAAATAAAATTATGGTGTATCCTTCTTTATAAATTATATAAAAGATGTACTTATGAGAACTGGATTCAACTTTAACTGCATTTACAGTAAAGTCAACTTTTAATCTACAATGAAAATCTACAATCTAATGACAAAACATCAAAGACACAGGTACAGAAGGTTTACAGTTTTACAGGAGACTCGTGACTGTGCATCGAGCGTGTAAAGGGTTGGAGATTAGATATGTAGGTAGGGTGGATAATTTCTCTTATTTTATACAATTTTACATTTATAGCATCTTATGTTACTTTCACATTGTAAAAATTACACATTCTTAGAGTAAAACATTCAGTCTCTACAGAAGAGTACAAAGTAAAAGACTTTCCTCTCCCCCACCCCAATCTTCCATTGTCCTTTTTCAAAGTTATCACTATTAGTGGTTTTGTACATTTTTGGAAAATTTCTCTATTTCTACAAACTGATGTATGGCTATATCTGGGCATACACACACAGTTGACTGCCATGAGCTAACTTTTAATAGTTTGTAATTATGTACTAATTGCTATGCAGGGTTTTAGTTTCTGTATCTAAGGGAATGTGATCAGAACTGCTGATCCAGACTTGCTGTCACCTCTGGGAGAAAAAGTCATGATAACAGCTTCAGGACCATGCCTGATGTCCATTTATTCCTCCTCACTTATGAGACTCACTTTCAATAAGACACTTCCCTCCTTCTGCCATAACAGTACACAAACACCTCCAATTATTTTTTAGATATTAACTCCTGAAGCAGGCAACAAATGTCTCTTACAAAAATATATGGCTTGCATCAAAAGGATTGGTAATTTCTGTAGAGTTTATCAATGATATCCCAGCCTCCTGGGATCTGGGGTTTTCATACCTTCTTTGGTTTTTGCCTATTAATCTAGTTTTCAGGATGGGACAGCTATTTTCTATTTGTACCATAATTCAAACTTTATCCACAATTGTCCTTTAGCAGAATTAATTATTGTAGATCTAATTTTATAACTAAACATGCTGACTTGTTTGTCAACATTTTAATGCTAAAGAATGCAAAAGACAAGTTGATTTTTAAAGAGGTTAACATTTCAGGTGACTTTGCAGCTACAGAGCATAAGGAGAGTTGAGGAATGTTTACTGAGGATCTGTAATAAGCCAAGTACTGCTCCAATACCAAGCAAGAACCGCTGAGGAGCTCTAGGATTGTATAGTTCTGTAGAATTCTGTAAAGCAAAAAATCACTGCAATTTGTTAAGTGCTACATAGTATAAGAAAACAGGAGTGCTAATGCAGCAGAGGAAATAAAATGTATTCTGAGTAAATTGAAGTTAGTTTTACATAATTGTAGAAGACAAAGGCTTGTTCATCCTTTATGCACCTGCGCAGTCATACTTATAGTGCCTAGTGCAATGTTATGTCAGACTAGGCAGGATCTGAACAAAATGCACACTAGATAATATTCATGATCACATATGTACATGTTACTTTCAGTGAAAAAGGAAAAGTCACAGAACTGTATTCAGTCACTCCCCCAATAGACATGTTTTCCTCGGTCGTATTTCAAAGCTTCTTTTCTACCTGAGAGCTTATTTCTGCTCAATATTTTCTACAAGGTAACATTTTCGTATTTATTAATTCTATATTATCCTATATAATTGTTTCAAACGTTCTGTAACTAGATGTTCTTTCAATACCTTTATTTTCAAAGTCAAATTGTCTGTGAATGCTGGTAAAACAGACATCCAAACACGTCACTACTTGTCTCAGTTGTAACATTCAGTTAATAGTGTGTTGGATTCTACTTAACCAGATAGCCAGAGCTCCACTGCTGTTTAAGCATACACGCATGTGTGATTATTTAAAACCAGCTCCTTTATTCCAATTTTCCAATTTCAGGGTCCCTGTCTCTATTTTTATAGCCTGGTTTGGCACTAAGTAAAGATGCAATAATGATTACAGCACAGAAGAAAATGAACCTCCATTCCGAAAGTGAATCAAATGCCTCCAGTTTTGAATATGTAGGAAAACATCTTGGAGTGAACCAACAAATGACTGTGGAAATATATGTTAAAGGTTAATGCTATTGTTCAGAAATACCAGTGATTCATAGTATACTGATATGTATGGCTGATAATAACAATATGAAGCTACAGTTATGTCTATATGCACAAAATTTAAAATGAAAGAGGAATTTCACCAAGTGCTTTCACGAATTGGCTGGCTGGCTGGAATTACACCATTAGACAGCTTATTTTTTTTAATTCATATTACACCGTGTTGGACATGGAGTATGTGCTTATGCAATGCTTTTTGTATGAATGACTTATTTCAGCAGACCCTGGACTTTTGCCTAAAAATCACAGAATTCCCTTATTAATGAGTGTGAGCAGGGAAGGGTCAGAGAGAGAAGGGAGACACAGAATCCGAAGCAGGCTCCAGGCTCTGAGCTGTCAGCACAGAGCCTGATGTGGGGGTTGAACTCACGAACCGCGACATCAGGACCTGAGCTGAAGTCGGACACCCGGCCAACTGAACCACCCAGGCACCCCATGACTCTTCTTTTGAACCACCAAATAATAAAGAGCAAGAGAAAGAACAAGACATTCGAAAATATGAGGAAATTACTACATAAATCTTTTATTCATAGCTTGAAAAATCATCAGGTGAATAATTTGAAACATATTGATTATATCATTATGTAATGTAAAATCCATGTTTTCATTAAAAAAATAAACATAATTTAGAAAAACGTGTTTTTTTTTTTTGTTTTTGTTTGTTTGTTTGTTTGTTTTTTTGGTTTGCCTTCTTGAGGGAAGGTGGTTCCTTACATAATCACAGTTCCTGAGTGGCTCGGTCCGTTAAGCGTTAAACTTCAACTCAGGTCATGATTTCATGGTTTGTGAGTTCAAGCCCCATGTGTGGTTCTATGCTGATAGCTCAGAGCCTGGAGACTGCTTCAGATTCTGAGACTCCCTCTCCCTCTGCCCCTCCCCTGCTTGCACTTTGTCTCTATCTCTCTTTCTCTCAAAAATAAACAAACATTAAAAATATTTTTAAAAAATAATTTAACCTGAGGTTTTTATATGATATTTTGACAAAATCTTACACGAAAAATAAGTTCGGTATGTCAAATTTAATGAAGGTTACATAGTTTATTGATCAAATATATTAAAAACACTTAACCACTAAGAAATTCAACAGCTACACAAAGTATACCATGGCCTAGAAAAATAAGGACTTGGAAGCGCTGTCAATTATGTGGATAATGTAGAAGTCTCCATTTGTTTTCATTTCCTCTTGGCCTTTTCTAAAACAAAACAATATAAAACAAGTAAAATAAAGGACTAAAATATCCCCTCTTTTTTTTAAGTTTTTATTTTTTTAATGTTTATTTATTTTTGAGAGACAGAGCACAAGCAGGGGAGGGGCAGAGAGAGAGGGAGACATAGACTCTGAAGCAGCTCCAGGCTCTGAGGTGTCTGCACAGAGGCCAACGTGGGTCTAGAACCCATGAACCATCAGATCATGCCCTGAGCTGAAGTCGGACACCTAACCGACTGAGCCACCCAGGTACCCCTAAAATGCCCCTTTTTATCAAATGAATATATGATCACTGCAATAATACCATATGGTAGAAAATGCTTGTGTCACATTGGCGGGCAAGTGAAATTGCAATTCTTTAGAATGCAGCTCTTCCTGGGGAGAAATGGAGGCAGTGAGGGGGAGTGGGCCCACCAAGGCACGGCAAGAGGTCAGTAAGACCATTACTGAGAGAGATGAAGAAAACACGGAAGAAAAGCTCAAGCCATCCCTAATTCCCATGGTAATAGTCCTTGCGTTGTTGCCAGGAAATTTTTAATTGGCAGAATTGATTCATCTTGATTTGTTTTAATACCATAGGGAAAAAATAATCACCCTTATAAACACGGGCAACAATTTCTCTCACTGATTTCTGAAGGCACATTGGTTTTCCGACTTCCTTATAGGTAGAGCTACCTATTTTGTGTGTTAGGAATGAGCCAAGATGTTACTATGCATACTTGGAATCCGGCTTCTTATTTGGTAGGAATCGATGCACGGTTGGAAATGGGTAAATGGCTACCTAGACAAAAATCAGAGCCAGTCATGTGACAAATACCAATGCTCATAGTTTGGGTATTTTTTATTCTTTTAAATATTAAACAAGGGGAAGGTAGACACGACGAATTTCTCGTGATAGTCTTATATGCCTCACGCTTGGTCATATGTTTACATACATTATAAGCTTTAAATTCTTCAGAAAAATTCTGCATAAATGTTTTAAATATGAGAAAACTGAGACTTCTGAAGGTCAAAACATCTGTAATCACGAGCTAATAGACAGCACAGTTGTACTTTTTCAAATCGAATCTGCCCCGTTGCAAAACTAGTGAGATGAACACCAGTATTAAGGACGCTGGAAACATTTTAGCACAAAATAATTTTTAAAGTTTTGCATAGCATGAAGATACCTTAGTAGATTATTTGTAAGGAAGCCAGAAGGAAAGAAAAGGGCATGGACACCCAGAAGCGTGCAATGCGATGTTTCAGTACTCTCTAGCAGGAGATGAGAAAAAGATCGTGACGCACCCCGTACATACGCTAATAACCATGTTTTGGAAAGATGATGGTTCCTATTATAGGGAAAGCTTTTGAATTTTTCAAAATATCTTACTTTGTTCATGAGGCAACAGTTGGCCTAGAGCTGAGCTAGAGGACAGGAGCCAGCAAAAGGTGAACTGCTCAGGATAATACGGAGTTCTTGAGGTCATTCCAGGAAAGAAGAGAGCTGAGAAATACTAGTGGGGAAGAAAAACAAACAAATAAACAAACCAAACAAACAAAAAAGAGATATGTTATGAGTCTGGGGATTAAGTGCTTTTTACAGCCCCTGGAAAAATCCTTTGTGATTAGGATACAGGAGGAGAATTTAAGGAATAAATTTGACTAATGGTTAAATTTTGTTTTTAAATGGGTTTCGTATTAAGTACCTTTCACCTGCATTACATCGAGTTGCAGTGTGTGCGTGTGTGTGTGTGAACATAGAATGAATGGAAAAGAGAGGTTTATGTCATATTTAAAAGGTCTCAAAGGCTAACACTGTGATTATTTAAACACTGTCATCACAATTTTTAAGTTGTAACATTGTCTTTGAGCATAACCTCTGAGGAAATAATTAAATTCTAACTAATAATTATCACCTGATAGTTTATCTAATATAGATAAAACTTTCTTTTTTTCAAGAGAAACCTTGTTGATTGAGTGGAAAATAAAATCCAAGATTACATATATCTTTGCCTGGCGATCTATATTTCTCTTCTGGTTATAGCTTAATACTGTGTATATATATATATATATATATATATATATATATATACACATATACAGAAAAAGATCGTGAGACACTCCATACATACGCTAATAACCATTTTTTGGAAAGATGATGGTTCCTATTATAGGGAAAGCTTTTGAATTTTTCAAAACATCTTACTTTGTTCATGAGGCAACAGTTGGTCTAGAGCTGTTGGTGTATATAAAATATATATATATATATATATTTTAAGATGGAAGGGGGAATTTTTTAATGAATTTGTATCAAACTAGTAATGACTGATATTCCATCTCCTAAGGGGTTTGTGTTTGTCATATTTAAAAAAAAATAGTGTTTATTTAATTTTGAGAGAGAAAGAGACAGAGAGAGAGAGCACGCGCGCATGTGTGGGGGAGGGGCAGAGAGAGAGGGAGACACCGAATCTGAAGCAGGCTCTAGGCTCTGAACTGTCAGCACAGAGCCCAATGAAAGGCTTGAACTCAGATCATGACCGGAGCCCAAGTTGGACGCTTATCAACTGAATCACCCAGGCACCCCATGTGTTTGTCACAGATTTTAACTGTTAGGTCCACCAAGAATGTTGATTCTAGACTGTCTATATCTTGAACACCTATAAGAAAGAAACAATGGTAAACGCAAATCTGAACATCAGGATGAGTTCTACAGAGACTTATAGTTTATAGTAAACCTGGAAGTTTATCTTAGTTGGATAATGGTTTCACTTCCTGCAAGAGCAAAACAAAATAATAGCTAAGTGAGAAGTTTAATTCTCTTTCATAGAAAATTCTGAGCTGGTATGTCAGTTAGGCTATGCCATAATTTTAGTAGTCATGACTTATTCACTCACTTTTTTGCTCACCTCATCCATATGATCCAGGGTAACTCAGCACTCTGTCCATACAAGCTGCCAGTGGGAGACAGAAAGGAGGAAGGGAAGGGCAAGCCTAGGCTCTAAAGGGATGGATAAAAATTGCACATTTCTCTTTCGTCACATTCTGTTGCCTAGAACCCACTCTTTGGTTGTGGAAAATCTAGTCTGAGAATAAAAAAAGAGAAGGGAAGTTTTGAGGTTATTTTCTTTGTTTCGCCTTTTTTTTTTTTTTTAGCATTGTTGTGTGAAGACCAACCGTGAGTCCTAGGAGCAAGCACTAACATGTATATGGGGGAGATACTGCTTCCATCAAGGTTCTGTCAAATCTCTCTGTGCTTCTAGACTATCATTTTGCTCTTCTGTCTGTTTTCTCAAATGTAGACGAACATACTGGACCAAGCCATTCTCTGGTCTAATTCAGATCCGATGGACTGAAAAGTTAGCTTCTCTAAACACATTGAACTGA
This sequence comes from Paguma larvata, assembly GCA_030068075.1. NCBI lineage: Eukaryota > Metazoa > Chordata > Mammalia > Carnivora > Viverridae > Paguma > Paguma larvata. The sequence goes on along the minus strand of CM057831.1, from coordinate 99,043,169 downwards.
CTGGAAAAATGCTAAAAGACTTTTTGAAAGCTTTCCTGTACATTATATCAGTAACCATATATGGTAAAACATTTTACAATCACTCAACTTTTCAAAGATTTCTCTTTTCTTCCATTTTCCCCCAAAACTAGCATCTTGTTATTTTAAAATAGGAAGTACGGATTTCTTATATCTTACAAAGAATGAATGAAAATGCATATTTAAATTCATCACTTAGTTCCCTTTTACAAAGAGCCTAAGGAGTTAATGTGGCACGGTCAGGAAGAAATAATTGTTATCAGGAAAAGAAATTCTGGTACAAAGTCTCAACCACTAATGATATTATTCGGCAAATTCATACAGATAAGCGGTAGATATTTGTTTATTGGCGATGATTAGCAAAATCTGGGATGAAAGAAAATTGAGGTGAAGTTAAGTAAAATATTGAAAATAGACAAAGTAGAAATCCCCATGGGTATAAACTGACTTGACAGAAACCAAAAAGATAAAAGGACAAAGAGCAATAAGAGGGATGGATACTTATCAATTAAAAAGGCTTGATTGAAGCCCACTAGTGACTGGGACCCAGAGGTTTAAGTGTGTTTGCTAACCCTTAATAGGATACTTTTCAATTAAATCACTATTTTTAGTGTCTCCTGGGACAAAAGTCTTAGAAAGGGAAAGAAACTCATATAAAGAATTCAAAATGATATCATAAGAAATATGATTTTTTTACCTTTCAAATAATTTCTGTACTGATCCAAAGTTCTGATGTCCCGTTGAAGGAAATTATGAGAAGAAATTTCACCTCCGTGAATGAGTTCATTCTCCTCGGATTGACCAGTCGCCTGGAATTGCAGATTCTCCTCTTCCTGCTGTTTCTGACCGTTTACATGGTCACGGTCACAGGGAATCTTGGCATGATTGTACTCATCCGGGTCAATGCCCGGCTGCACAAACCCATGTACTTTTTCCTGAGCCACTTATCCTTTGTGGATCTGTGTTTCTCTTCCAATGTGACTCCAAAGATGCTGGAGATTTTCTTGTCGGAGAAGAAGACCATTTCTCATCCTGCGTGTCTGGTGCAGTGCTACTTTTTCATTGCCTTGGTCCATGTGGAGATCTACATCCTGGCTGTGATGGCCTTTGATCGGTACATGGCCATCTGCAACCCTCTGCTTTATGGCAGCAAGATGTCCAAGAGTGTGTGCACATCCCTCATCACGGGGCCTTATGTGTATGGAGCGCTCACGGGCCTCATGGAAACCATGTGGACTTACAAGCTAGCCTTCTGTGGCCCCAATGAAATTAACCACTTCTACTGCGCTGACCCACCGCTGATCAAGCTGGCTTGTTCTGACACTCACAACAAAGAGCTGTCCATGTTTGTTGTGGCTGGATGTAACCTTTCCTTTTCTCTCCTCATCATCCTGATTTCCTACCTTTATATTTTTCCTGCTATCCTGAGGATTCGTTCCACAGAAGGCAGACACAAAACTTTCTCTACCTGTGGCTCCCACCTGACAGCTGTGACCATATTCTATGCAACTCTTTTCTTCATGTATCTCAGGCCCCCTTCAGAAGAGTCTGTGGAACAGGGAAAAATGGTTGCTGTATTTTATACAACAGTCATTCCCATGTTGAACCCCATGATCTACAGTCTAAGGAACAAGGATGTGAAAGAAGCTTTAACCAAAGAACTTCTCAGAAGGAAATTGCTTTCTAAATAAACTTCGGGACTGATTTTAATTAAATATTTTTATTTTATATATATTATGACTTTTTCTTAGGGCTTAAAACAAAAATAATTTGTCCTAATATATGTGTTCTTTTTTTGAAGGGATGGAGGAAATTTTCATGGAGAAAGTCTGACTAAGCGGAGTCTGGGTACCTCTGTAAATTGGTAGGACGTTTGAGTTTCCCAAGAAAGCCTTGATTTTCCAGACACAAACATAAAGACCTATACATTGAGGAATCAATGTCAGAAAAACCTCAACTTTTACCTTGGGGAATAAAACCATTCAAGCCTGAACAATATTTTCTTTTTGGGAGGAGTTAGTATAATGTTCTATTGTCTCTTTATTTCTTTTTCTCTTTTCTCCTCTCCTCTTCTCTTCTCATCTTTCTTCTTTTCTTTTCTTTTCTTTTCTTTTCTTTTCTTTTTTTTTCTTTTCTTTTCTTTTCCTTTCTTTTCTTTCCTTTCCTTTTCTTTTCTTTTTTTTAGAGAGAGAGAAAGACAGAGAGTGACCAGGGGAGAGGACCAGAGGGATAGAGAAAATCTTAAGCAATCTCCATCCCCAGCCCAGAGCCCAACACAGGGCTCATTCCCAAGACCATGAGAGCATGACCTGAGCTGATATCAAGAATCGCACACTCAACTGACTGAGCCACCTAGGCACTCCTCAACTGTCTTTAGTAGGAATTATACACTAAAATATATAGCCAATAATAAGCTTCAAAACTAATTTCTGCTAAACTTTACTAGATAAGCTTCCCTTCCTTGCCAGTGTAAGCCATCATTGCACTTGAACTCACAATGCAACTCACAATGGGAGCTTCATCCCTTATGACTCTTCTGTCAGCTCAGCTCCAATCCCTGCTTCTATTGTCCTCATCTTTAGCTTGAAGCACACCAAAAATCTGGTCCATCGTAAGGCACACTTATCTTGCCATGATCCATCCCTGTGTTTTTATTGGGTCTTTTGAGGAAAAAAGATAATTTATTGGTTTTCAAATTGAGTGTTACCTAAAAGTCTATGTGAAGAGATACAAAGTTAATTGACGATACACTGAATTATGTCTAGAACTGTTACATCAACCCATAAAGTGTGAAACATAGATATAATAATCATATCACCTCACTTTTGCAAAACACTTTGTTAACGATACAGCCCTTTTCCTTAGCCCCACGTCATTACAGAAATGTTACCAAAAAAAAAAAGAAAAAAAAGAAAAAGACGATGCTTATTTGCAATTGGAACACCATAGAACAGAAATCACTTTTCCTATTTAAAGATGAAGGCACTGTAGCTCAATGTTAAGAGACATTGAGATAGTCAAATCCAGGCAGTCCAACCCACTTCTTTCAATCTAGTAGATGTGTGTTTTATGGGTATTGAGGCCAACAACTCCCAAAAAAGGTAATCTCAAACTTTAAAGATTATCACCTTTACAGAAGATAGAAGATCAGTGAGGTAGTGCACCCAAGGCAAGGAGTTAGAACAGAGGTCACTCATTAAATTAACATTGTTCAAGGTCTAAAACCTCTACTTGTACAGACTCAGCGGCAACAACAAAGTCAAACTCATCTAAGATTTGACTCATAAAGAAGTTAAAAAGTGTTTTATTTAAGTTCAAGACAATTTGAGATAGCTTATGAAAGCTATCAAGTAGGTTAACACATCTCAAGCCAAATAATGAATTTAACGTGACCTAGATTAGGGGCACCTGGGTGGCTCAGTTGGTAAGCCTCCGACAGACTCAGGTCATGATCCCATGGCTGGTGAGTTTGAGCCCCACCTCGGGCTCTGCGTTGACAGCTCAGAACCTGGAGACTGGTTTGGATTCTGTGTCTCCCTCTCTCTCTCTGCCCCTCCTCCACTCTCTCTCTGTCTCTCAAAATAAACATTAAAAGAATTAATAATAAATCAATAAAGTGATCCTAGATTGGAAGTAGTTTCATGAGACTGGGGCAAGGGGACACAAATGCACACCAGAGGAATGAACCATCAACCACCCAGATCTCAAAGAATCTCCACAGATAAAGTCTTTGTTCATATACGTTTTCAGGAAAAAAGAAAAGAAAAAAAAAAACACTTTATATTTGGAACATGTCCATTTTTTTCTTGCAATATTATCCTGTGGTAGTGTTTTGGCAGGTACACACTGCTGTACTTTATTTTGAGTCTAAGTTAAACATTTTCTGACAAGAGATATGCACACCAAAGTCTTTCCACTGCGAATGAAAAAGTGGTAAAGGAAACATATAAAACTAATGAGATCTGCCTCTACCGTCAGTTCAATGTCTACTGTGTTTTCTACAGTATCTTTTTGTTCCCGTTGGGAAGTTTTACTAACAATTGATTGCAAAAAATAAAGTATGGTGGAAAGATGTAAGGTTCTTTGAAACTTGAAATGCATTCATAGATTTGAAATTAAAAAAAAAACACACAAAACTTCTCAACTTCAAATATCAGATGGGTTGATGCAAATTATTTTTAAAAATGCACTTAATAGTTGTGGGGCACCTGGGTGGCTTAGTCAGTTAAGCATCTGACTTTGGCTCAGGTTATGTTCTCCCAATTCATGAGTTTGATCCCTGCATTGGGCTCTCTGCTGACAGGTCAGAGCCTGGAGCCTCCTTCAGATTCTGTGTCTCCCTCTCTCAATGCTCCTCCCCCACTCATGCTTGCTTTCTCTCTCTTTCTCTCTCTCTAAAACATGAATAAACGTTAAAAAAAATTAAGTGCACTTTATGGTTGAAAGAAATGAAGGTTAAAACTAAAATGTAGGACTGTGAACATTAAAACAAACAAGTAAAACTTGAGAAGAAACTGGCAATTTGGTATTGAGTACAAGGAAAAGAACTTTCCAAGAAGGAGGGCAAACACTGATTAAATATATACATGCTGACTATATGAAGCAGTGATAATATATAACACGGGGAGTTCAAATGCTGGAAGTGACCTATGAGAAAACAACAAATTAGAGAAAACAACACCATAGAGAAAGTGGTGGTAGTTAAAAGGTTGTTTTTTTTTAATATTTGTATTTTTAGGAGGACAGTGAAAACATTAGATAACTTCTAGGTATTAAGCATAGTATTGGTTCTAAAATATCCAAATGTCCCTAGTGAAAGACTGAATATAGAACATATTTTGCTAAATTTAGAAGAAAGAAGAGTAATAAATACTGCTCAGATAGTGTTGACTATGAGCCAAAGAATATTATTCAAAGATCTTTACACACATATTTTTCTTATAGATTTTTACATATATTATGTTTAAATCATAAAAACAACTGAGACATCTGATGTTATTATCCCAGTTTTATACTTGGGCAAACCTGAATCAAAGAGTCATTAAATAACTTGGCATAGATTGTATGGATAGTTAGTGGTAGAGTTAGAAATTACGATGCAATCTAAATCTAATTTATTAGAGTACCTTAAAATACTAATCAATCCATAACTGTGAATGAAAAAGAGCACAGCAAGTTATAAACAGGTTCCAGACAGAAATAATCAAATAATGTACCACAATGTGCTCAACTTCAATGGTTACTAGGGAAATGTAAATTACAACCAGGAGATATGTATACCCACACACACATGCCAGAATAGAAAGACAAAAACAAAAACAAAAAACCTCATAATGTTAAGTATTGGTGAGACTGGAAAACTAATCCACTTGTATAATACTGGTGGGCATTAAATTGATAGAACTCATTTGTAAAACTATTTAGCAATATCACCTTAGAGCTGAACATATGCATACCTTATAAACCAGCAATTTCTACCCAGTTCTTAAAGTAAGAAATGCATGGATGTGTTCTTTCAGGGATATATGAAAGAATGCATTTTGTGATAGCCACATCTGGAAGCACCCTAAATATCTCTTGAAAATAGGAAGGGTATATAATTTTATTATACAATGGACATTACACTATAATGTGAATGAAAGAGCTATTGCTGTATTCATTACATTCAAAACCATGAATGAACTTCACTGCTATAGACTGAATATGTCCCTCTCCAAATTTATATTTTGAAATCCAATCTCCAGTGTGATGGTATTTGGATGTGGGTTCTTTGGAGATTGATTAAATCATGAGGACAGAGCCCTTGTGAATGAGGTTAAAGCCCTCAAAAAAGAGACCCTGCTGGAGTCCAGTCCTGGCGAGTCCAGGTGTCCCCAAAGGATGAACGGTGTTGGTGAAAGGAATGGCTCAAGGAAACACTGTGGTTTCTGGAACCAGGCAGGTATATATCTTGCTCTGCTGATCTCAGTATCTTTATTTAAAGGCAGTAAATGACGTTACATAGTTTGACATCTTTAGCAACAATGGGTTTTGGTCAGCAAAGGGCAATTTCCTCAGTCTTGCATGTTGTTTTACATCATTCATTTTTAGACCATAAAGGAAACAATTCTTATCTTTAGCTATTTTGTGATTCTGCTCCTAAGTTAATTAACATATGCTGTCTTTGAAGTAGGATTAGGTAAATTTGTGGCAGGGAGAGAGAACAGGATGTTTATGAAGAAAACAGAATTGTTATCTTAAGTCTTAGTAAACAGAAAACTCATACACTATCATCTTAATACCTATGTTAATGGTCTATAGAAAGGTTAAGAGTCATTCCCTTTAGCTTCCTAAACTACAATGGGGGAGGTGTAACTCTCCTCTTAATTCCTAAGGCTTGTCTAAGTTCCTTTGCTTATGAATGAGTGAATTTACCTAATAGGGGCCTAATGTTTACATAAGTTAGACTAATATTTAGCCAGCTCATAACTGCTATCAATTTGTGTAGCCTATCCCCAAGAGGCAACTTGTGGCTGCTTCTGACCAGGCTACTCTCATTCAGATATAATCCATCAAAGCATCGCACTCCAGGTCCTTCCTTTTTATTTAAATGCCATAAAACAAAAAAGCATTATATCCCTTGACGCCAAAGAGAACAGCTCAAGAAATCCAACCCTGAAGGTTAATATTAGAAGGAAATGGCATTGGGTGAAAATTTGGTGGCAGGAGCCTTGCAACGTCTGCCTTTTCACACAGGGAGAGTGTCAACCTGTGAGCCCACGATGGCTCCCAACAACTCCAGAGCTCTCTGGCCTCTTCTGCCACGTGACAACACAGTGAATAGACATCCATCTATGAGCCGAGAAGAGGACTCTTTCCAGATCTCAACTGTGCTGACAATCTGATCTTGGACTTCCAGCTTCCAGAACTGCTAGAAATAAATGTCTGCTCTGTAAGGCACCCAGTCTATGGTATTTTTGTTATAGAAGCCTGAAAAAACTGAGAGAACATTAACTAACATAATGTTCAGACATCAACATAGTGTTCATCAAAGGACTAGACATAAAAGGATATATACTGTGCAATTCCAATTATGTAAAATTCAAAACCAGAGACAGTCTGTGGTGGTTAATGTGAGGATACAGCTAACTTGAGGGGCGGTGGTTGAGATAGAGCATGAGGAGGGTGTCTGATTACTGTTAATGTTCTGCTTCTTGATTTAGATGTTGGTCGAACAAGCATGTTCCCTTCGTAAAAATTCATGAAGCAAAACACTTAGGTTTTGTGCACATAGTCTATGTGTATATTGGACTCCAATATAAAGGTTACTTAAAATTGTTAAAAATAGTTCTAGTGTTTAATCAAGCAAAGCTTCATCCCATTATGAAAGCATTCTGTTTATCTGTAGCACACAGACTATATTAGTTTGCTAGAGTTGCCATAACAAAACAGCACAGACTGGTAGACTTAAGCCACAGAAATCTATTTCCTCACAGTTCTGGAGGCTAGAAGTCCAAGGCCAAAGTGTCAGCAGGCTTTTTTGTTTTTTTGTTATTGTCGTTGTTGTTTCTGAGGGCTCGCTCTTTGGCCTATAGACAGCTATCATATCCCTATGTCTTGTCATGGTCTCTGCTCTGTGTGTGTCTGTGTCCTAATCTTTTTGTATAAGGGCACCAGTCATGTGAGATTGAGACATACACCTCCAATCTCATTTTGCTTTGATTTCCTCTTCAAAGACCTTACCTCCAACGACGGTCACATTATGAAGTATGTGGATTGAGGGTTTTGAAACCTGAATGTTAGAGAAACACAATTCAGCCCATAACATAAGTGACATGGTCATAGAATTGTGACACAATGATGTGGAAGAAACCATACCAGAAAATCGGATTAAGCTGAAAATCAACATGGATAAACAGAATGCAATCTGATTATCCACGGCGGACACCAATGTTACTGGCTAGACTTCCCAATGTACAAAGCAAAATAGTGAGACTGAACATAAGGGAGGAAAATGCTAAACAGTGGTTGGCTCCCATATGAAATCTTCATTGAGCCTATTGTTATTTCTCCAGAGAGCTCATTCAGTTAAAAAAAAAAGTAACAGTAATGGCCTCATCACCTATTTGTGTGATCTCTTAGGAAAATGGAGTTAACAAACAAATAATATAAATCCTTCCTGCATTAGTCACCAAAAGAAATACTGATACTCTGTAAAGACGGTTCTTCCTCTGTAGGTACGTAGGTTTCTTTCTTCTATGTGTGTTCATGAGCATGCAAACTGTTTATTTATATATGCAATTGTATACATTATCAGAATTATATTTATGATTTATACCTGACTACATGGATGGAAGAATGCAAATTATCCTAAAGGTGTAGACATTTAGTACCTCAGGTACTGTTAATTATAAAAGTGATCGGGTGGGTAATGAGACTTGAAGATAAGAGAGTCGGCATGTATTGAATGGTACTCTCTAGAATTCTTCACTTAACATGACTCATAGCTAACATTTATTGAGGGCTTGATATGGATTAGACACAATGTTGCGCATAGTGCTATCTTTATTTTGTGTAACCTTCAAAGTAGTTCTGCCAATTTATGAAACCCCCTTTGGAGTACAAGAAACTGAAACCCCAAAATATTAAGAAACATTCCCCAGATTACTCAGATCAAAAGTGCCAAGCTAGAATGTGAGCTCAACCAGTTGATGATATATTTCTTTTTAATCAGAACACAATACTGTACATCATATTATGTCTCTCTATACTAAATTTGAGAACTATATCACTATCCATATTGATAAAAGACCAAAGGCAATAGGATTGGTTTAAGGGTTAAATATAAATATTTATAAAACAAACACTTGAATCAGAGCTTGGCCTATAAGACACACTGTTATCAGTGCTTTATAAATCTGAGGTCATTTAATCATCAGAGCTATCCCATGACAGCTGTTCCTCAGCATTCATATTCAAAGAGAAGTTTTCAGTGGGGTATTCTTAGTGAACATAGGTGATCTCAGTATAGAAAAATAAACATGGACATCTTAGTTAATATTAGTAGACTGAGGATTTTTTGTATATTTGTTTGTTTCTTTTTTTGCTTTTTTTTTTTGTGTGTGTGTGTGTGTTATTTTTGCAAGCAAGAGAAATCAACTCTAGCTATCTTAAACAAAAAAGAAACTGTTCTGGAAGGATATGTAGTCTTCCAAATCAATGAGCAGCCAGAATAACCACCAGGCTTACAGAACAGACAGCAGACCAGGTTCCATGGAGATTGGACAGCCCAAACTGCAAGTTAAAAAAAAATGTGGTCCAATATAAATATCAAGTTTCCTTCCCTCATTGAAGGAAATTATGAGAAGAAATTTCACCTCCGTGAATGAGTTCATTCTCCTCGGATTGACCAGCCGCGTGGAATTGCAGATTCTCCTCTTCCTGCTGTTTCTGACCGTTTACATGGTCACGGTCGCAGGGAATCTTGGCATGATTGTACTCATCCAGGTCAATGCCCGGCTGCACAAACCCATGTACTTTTTCCTGAGCCACTTATCCTTTGTGGATCTGTGTTTCTCTTCCAATGTGACTCCAAAGATGCTGGAGATTTTCTTGTCGGAGAAGAAGACCATTTCTTATCCTGCGTGTCTGATGCAGTGCTACTTTTTCATTGCCTTGGTCCATGTGGAGATCTACATCCTGGCTGTGATGGCCTTTGATCGGTACATGGCCATCTGCAACCCTCTGCTTTATGGCAGCAAGATGTCCAAGAGTGTGTGCACATCCCTCATCACGGGGCCTTATGTGTATGGAGCGCTCACGGGCCTCATGGAAACCATGTGGACTTACAGGCTAGCCTTCTGTGGCCCCAATGAAATTAACCACTTCTACTGCGCTGACCCACCGCTGATCAAGCTGGCTTGTTCTGACACTTACAACAAAGAGCTGTCCATGTTTGTTGTGGCTGGTTTCAACTTTACCTATTCTCTCCTCATCATCCTTGTTTCCTATATGTACATATTTCCTGCTACCTTGAAGATCCGCTCTGTAGAAGGCAGGCACAAAGCTTTCTCTACCTGTGGCTCCCATCTGACAGCTGTGACCATATTCTATGCAACTCTTTTCTTCATGTACCTTAGACCCCCTTCAGAAGAGTCTGTGGAACAGGGAAAAATGGTTGCTGTATTTTATACAACGGTAATTCCCATGTTGAACCCCATGATTTATAGCCTTAGGAATAAAGATGTGAAAGAAGCAATAACCAAAGTGTTGATAAAAAAAAATAGATTTTCTTAAAAGCTATCACAATTCTTTTGCATCCCAATCTTTTTCTATACCTTTTTTTCTGAAGTTACAGGATGAAATTGATGAAGGAATGAGAAATATGGTACAGCAAAGGTGGAAGGTCACATTTTTAAAAGTTTTAATAATTTTTAATAAATCCAAACACAAAAAGTAAAATTTTCATTACAACAGTTTATGCATTTGTACTTGCCATTCATTTTGCTTAGTAGTTATTTCAATTTCTTTACCTTTTTTGCACATGATAGCATTACATGTCTCCTGTTTTGCATTTTGGTAGAAGGGTGTGACTATTTCTGGACATTGAGTTTTATTAGAATTTATTAGAATTCGTATGTGTCACTTCTCAGTTGAACATTTAATTGTGAGAAAACCCTTCGGTGTTTTTGGTTTTTTGTTTGTTTTGTTTTGTTTCCCTTTATTTTTGCTCTGGTAACCAGCAATATTTAAAATTTAAGATTTAAGCATGAGGTCTTGAGTGAGAAAACATGAAAAGTGCCCTCCACCAACTCACAACAAAATATAGAATGGATGACAAGTGCCGCTTGTTTTACAAGCTACTATATTATGGTAAATCATTTTTTACTGTGTCAACAAGTAGCCTCTACTGATACAATATTAACTCTACAAAATTGGAAATTGTGAATGCATATAATAGAAATTAAATAGCATAACTATAAAAAATCATATTTGAGATTTTATTTTTCTAGGATTTTCTCTTTTTACATATATGCAGGCTTTTAGTTAAAATGACTTATTGTAATTATTATTTAAAATGACTAATGCAAAGCATATATGCTGTTTTAAAAGTCAAATAATATTATGGGGTTATATAACTTCCTGTCTTACCTCTTCCCCACCCTATCTCCCCATACATAACACCATCCTGTTATTTTCTTTGGTAATTAACTCATTTTAAATTATATGCTTAGGTGTTTATTTTCATTGACTTTTGAACACTTACGCAATTCTTTGGCTTCTATTTACTAAAGATAAAGTATTAAAATTCTTCCACCAAACCCTGCATCCCTATCAGCTCTTTTTCCTCAGCTTTACAATATAGTCACATTTGAATTTTTCTTAAATTGCTATTTTATTGTTAAAATAACTACAAATACTTTATTAGTGATACCTGAATAACAAGATGAGTAACACTCTGAACATTAGTAACACTAATCACCAACACTATGAGTAATACTATGAATAAAGTTCTCTTCTTGTACAATTAGTTGATTTTCAGAGTCGCTCCTTGACTTTTTTTTTTTTTTTTGCATTTATTTTTCCCCAAACTTCCACAGAACTAAAAAGTACCTCTTAGAGAGAGAAATCAATAGCTGACCTATAATTTACACATTTTCTCCCTGGAAGCTTTCTGTCCCCTTATTAGGTTCTGTACTGGTTTCTCTCTACATATGTAGAGCTGTTATCTGGAGATTGCAGTTGCTACTCTTGGTTTAAAGTGTTTCATTCATTCAGCCTATGTTGATTACTGGACCATATGCTACAAACTAGAGATTCATCAATACACGAGGCAGAAATAGTCCTTTATTATGTTTTCGAGGTAGAGTATTTTGGTAGCAAAGTATCCACACACACACACAGATAATCAAATATTTCAAGTATTAGTAAGAATTATGAAGAAGGCAAGGCAACGGGAAAGACGATGACTTGGGAGCATCAGAAGTGAGGGTGGTGCTGATGTGTCAATTTCAGTGGATGGGAAAGGACTTTTGGAGACGGTGACACTTTGAATCGAAGATTGGTCGGAAGAAGGCAAACACAAACAGATCTTTGGGAACTACAACCTGGAGAGTCATTAGCAAGTACAAAGTTTCAGGATGAAGCCTGGCATGTTGAAGTAACAGAAGAAAAAGCCATGTGGCTGAAGCTTAATAAGTGGGAGAAGCAATAGGAAAAGCTGATGGCAGAAAAGTGGCCCCCTTATTTATTGGATAGCACTGTGGACTCCAGAGCTAACAAAGCAAACAGACCGCAACACTTTGCTTTCGTGTCCATGTTTGGTTGCTGCCATGCGGTATGTGGTCAATAATCCCTCAGGTTAGGCAGAATGAAAAGTAGTAGTTTGGTTCATCAGGTTTTTGTTTTGTTTTGTTTTAAATTATTGTTGTTGTGGGTAAGCAAAGATTATTTTATGTAACACTTAATGGACTTTTCTGCTTCCAGCCTCAGATTTCCTCCACATTTCCTCCACTCTTATAATTTAAGACTTAGCTGAAGTTTACCTCTTCTAGAAATTCTTCCCTAATACATTCAGGCTGTGTAGGTACCACATTATAGTTCGACCATGAGTTTATAATTCTATTGGCACAATTATGACATGCTACTGTAATCATATGCAGAGCTTCCACTATTCTAGGAAGTTTTCGAAGGAAGAGACCATGTCTTTTCATCTTTGTATCTTTACTACCTTAGCAAAAGCTCTGATAAAGAGATGACGCCCAAGTCTTGTTTTTTGAAAGAGTAAGAATTTGCCACTTCCTCTTTCTACCTTTCTCTTTCTCTGGTAATTATAGATTTTTCTCTGTGATACTTTCTTCCTCTCCCATCCTATCCTTTAATAATAGATGTTTACTTTGGTTTAGTAAAATCGTATTCAAGTTCTTTATTGTAAATACCTTGCTACAAGCCCATTGAGAGGAATTCTTCCAGAGTGGAAATTTAGGATTGTAAATTTATTGGCACAGACAGGAATGATCACACATTACATGTCCATTTTCATTAAATAGAGACAAATAAAAGTGAGTGTTACACCACAATGAAAAGACTTAAGGGAACTAATTCTGAGCAGTCTGGGTAACAATGCATCTTCCTTGAGATCCATTCATAATCATACATTACATTTGTACGTACATTTCTATCTGTAGATTTCTGTCTTGTCTGCTGCTCAGGCAAGGAGCATGTTGAGAGACAGAGAGAAGCTCACTGGCTCAGTTGTGATTATTTGACGTTTGATGTCATGTACTACTCATACTGCAAGACATCGCTCTTCTACCAAGCTAAGATTTATTAGAAATGTTTGCTTATCTTGCAGAGCACACACAGATCAAGTTACTCACAGTCCAAGGTATTCCTGTACTATAGTCTCTACTTTCCTTGTATTTGAATTCACTTGTCCTGTGCCTTTCAGTCTTATTGAGTTTTACGTACATCAGCAGTAGACAAAAAATTTATTTTGTTATTTCTCGCTGTACAAAATTGAAACACTTCAATCAATTAATTTTCATGGGAGGTGTCTTTTTTAGGGCAATGAGTTTTCAGGGAGAAGAGAAAGCATATCCCAGTTTTGTTATGCTTCGGTTATTATCCTACAATCGATCTCTCCATTTATTTTGGTGTCGTATATTGATGAAACATCCATACAATTTTCTCATAGTGAAAGAACCCCAGTGATAAATTTCAGTTTGTTTCGTGATGCCCTCTTGGACGTGCATTTAAAGGAGGCTGTAACCAAATTATTTTGCCTACACATATCATGTTTAAATTTAACTTTGGGTAAATCTTCAATATGATAATTCTTTCATTTTTGCTATTTTGATGGTTGGGCTTGTGAAGCAAACTTCAGTAGGTGGGAGATAGTAGTGTGTCCTTATTCCTGATCATTTTCTTTCCCTTATTCATTTGTACTTTCTTTCACACTTTAAAGGGAAACATTCCATGTGCCTCAATGACAAAGTCAAATGAAGTTTTATTGTTCTGTAATAACTTCATAACATAAGGAAAAAAAGGAAAATGTCATAGATTCCACGTGTCAGCTTGATGAAAGCAGATAACCATGGACTGCGGAATCCCTTCCTCTTTGGAATCCAAATTAGATAGACAAAAAGAAGAACTGGTGAGAAGTTTGGAAGGTGGAAGAGGAAAAGAAGTCTATACTCTGTGGTTGGCAGGACCATGGCTCCCAAAGATGTTCACATCCTAATCCCTGAAACCTGTGAATATTTTACTGCACATGGCAAATGTACCTAGCAAGACACTTGGTATTATATAATTATCAAGGGTGCAAAGACGAGTAAGGCATTGTCTTGTTTCAAATTGTTCATCGTCAAACATTAGGAAACATGTAACTAAGAGTATCCGAGATACAAAATGATAATTACTGCCTAAGCAATATGAACTAAGTGCTATGAAAATACAGGGGAGGAGATTATAATTTGACATTGGGACCCTCAAGAAAAATGTTTAAAGGGAAAGTAATTTTTTCATGACCCATATAGGTAGATAACTGGATTAAGTAATCTTTATAGTCTGGGGAGAACTCTAATTAGAATAATAAAAATTCACTTTCTTGCTCTGCGAAAGTTGTCTGGATTTCTCCGTGTTAAATGAATCCTTCTCATGGCTTGTTACACAAAGAACCACCTTTTAACATAAAACCCAGAGGAATCACATGAGGCTATTTAGTGTCTTGTAGAGATTGGCCTTAAAAATTAAATCTAGCACAATATTTGAGGGAATAAAAAGTAATTAACTTGTGATTAAAAGAAATTCTGGGTCAATGGTAGGTTATGGCTTACAATGCGAGGACCAAGACTTCTGTTGGTGGTAAATGCTTAGTCCTAGGTAGCGCAGTTATGCTCTCAAGGTAGCAATTATTCTCTCAAGATCCACACAGAGCTATAACTTATATATGCCTAATGGACATGCCTCAATTCCAAAGTATGGCCTCATGGTAAGCCTGGAGCTTTTCAAACTTATTCTGAGAAATATCTAAGTGATAGATGTGTGCCTCTCTTGCCTGTGTCATTCACCTATTGAAAATATAATCATTTAACCATTTTCTTAAGTCAACAAGTATTTCTTGAGCATCTACCATGTAGTATTATAGGTCCTGGGTAGGGCCATGTACAAGGCAATTGCTCTACTGAAAATCTTATTGCATTGGGAGAAGAAGAATAGACTTTGGAGGAAACTAACAATTTCCTTCAGTGATCTCAATAAGCAGAAGTAGGCTCTTGATGCATGAACTGAAGTGGGGCCATATGAGTATAGTGGTCAGGCCAGAAGAGTGAACAAGTTTGAGGGCATAAATTGCCACATGACTCAATTAAAGTGATCAAATGCATATATCACTGAAATTATCCACATTTTTTAGCTATACAAACAACATATTTTTGTTCCTTCAAGTTCATTAAGATGTGATATAATATATTAATATAGAATATATTATATATACCAGTCGTATAGTGGAAATGAGAGTTACTTAGAATTAGAAGTTGAGATTTTTTGATCTGCCCAATTGATAGTTACTTTTGGGCAATAGGATGAGATGAATAGCAGTACAAATTGTGGAATCAAAGTCTGGAATCAAGAATCCAGTCCCCGATGCATTATAAGAGTGATCTTAAGTAAGTCACTGGAACTCTATAAGCTCTAAGTTTCTTGTCTATAAATTAGAAATAATAATAATGACCTCAAGGGGCAATTAGGAGAATTAAGTTAAATTGACATCTGCTAACTTTACTATATGCCTTTTTGTTGCTTTTATTTTCTCATTTTCCTTAATTTATAAAACAAAGTATTTGAAACAGTTATATTTTTCCTGCTTTGATATACTATAGGTTTAGTTGTAGGGAATGATAATAATTATTTCATCTTTCACTGGAAAAGCCGAGTGGCACAGAGTGTAGAGTGCAGAATACAAGATTGCTTTGTGCAGATTCAGTGACACCATCACTAAGTTTAGTGTGATGCAAACCCAAAGCAATTTTTTTAAATTTAATCCCAGGACACATTCAAAATAACTTGAGTTTGGGGAAAAACAAAATTATGCAAATCTGTTCTTAAAAAAACAAAACTCAACAGTGGACTCTTCCTCTAGAGACATACCTCCCCCAGGGTGGTTTGTAGACACAACTTTTTAATTGGTTCTTCTTCTTATTTATTTATTTATTTCTTTTTCTAAGGCAAACATTTAAGGGAGGCTCCTCTTGTGGACTTCCAGTTTCTCTTGTGCCTGGTATACATTGTTCATCATCTTTCAGGTAGCATTCACTTTTCAGTTCTGTATTCTTACTGGGAATATTTCTTTTCATTCTCAGGTTGGTATAAAAATATATCTGGAACTGTTAGATTAAATTTGCATCTTATATTTTATCATATTTATTCTTTGTAATTACCATTAATTACTCCATGCATGTTATGTGCATGTGTTGGTGTTTATTTATACATGTGGAAAAGACAGAGAAATAGGAGGGCAGGAGGAAGGAAAGTGACAGTAAAAGAGAGAGAGGTGATTATTTTATTACTACAAACTATTAATGGAAGTTATAATTTCTAGGAGTGCTTTTAATAATAATTGTGCCTGTGTATTTATTATGTGTTAATATGTAATATCACTTTTCATACTCATAATTAAACAATGAAATGAGTATTGTTATTACTGTTACATCATATTAAGGCATAGAGAAATTAAAGACAAAACAAGTATAACACCAGCTCAAATTAGTAAGTCATGGAACCAGAATTCAACCAAAGCCTGACAACAGGAACAGATTCTTTAATTGGAATACTTAGTATTTCCTCATGCTTGATCTTTGGAGGGAAATGCCTATTTATTGGTAATTTAATTTAAAACACACAGTGATACAATATGGGAAGTCTGTACATGCATTTTTGCCTTTAGATGTTGAGGAAAATCCTTTAAGTGCTAATGAGGCCCCTAAGCCCCCCTACTTTTTTCCAGACTTCATTTATTTTTTTTACCACAACACAGATCTTATTCCATTTTGCTGTGTTATTGTTCAGCTCACAGTAACGCTGCAGCACATTTGAGATAAGCACTAAAACCACTTTTTCTCCCCCTCCCAGACCTGCAAAGTTTATATCCAAATGTGAGAACATAGCAACACACCGCAGAGTGCATCCAATAAATGGGGGATAATATTTTGTTAAGTTCTCTTCCTGCCTGATAATAACCTTTTCTCCTCAAAATGAAAGCAACTTTTTTTTTTTTAAGGCTGGAAGACAAGACTAAAAAAAACCAGTTTATAATGTTAGTGGATTTCAATGTTTAAGATTAGTTTAAAGTGAAGTTTATGTTTATGTCGGAACAACTGCGTGGCAATTCAAAAGAGAAAAAGTAATGGTAGGAAGAACTCAGCCATCATAGGTAATTGACAGTAACAGTGTGTAACACATTCACGTCACCCTGTCCAGAGAAAAGCAACACCGTCCATCATCTTCACTTAATTGCTAGTCGTAATGCTGATGATTTATAATTTTGTTTGTATCGTTCAGCTTTATGGAAGTTGTAATAAGTGCTACACACCATTACTGAGCCTATTGGAGAAAATTTGTAATAAAAAACTCCAAAATAAAATATATTTCCATATTTCTATTGTCTCCCATGTGATTTGATACCATCTTTTACTTCTTACACTCACAAGTATATTTGTTTAAGGTGGTAGTTTAACTTTTGTGACAAGAATGATAAATTGGTAGATAAGTAATTTTGGCCCATGTATTAGCACACATGCTGTGACTGAGCTGAACAATGGCACAGCAAGTGTAATTGGTTTAGTCTTTAATGGCATTTAAAGGAAACACTGCATTATGCATAGTAGATTGATGCTCAACTATAATTCAATGCAATCGCATGCATTCTCAAAGCTTTAGTTTGTCTCTGTGTTTATATGTATGCTTAAATCTAAAAGAGCATGCCAAATTGACCACCGGTAAACTATTCTAGGGGAGAATGAATCCCATAAAGGGAGCATGAAGCCTTAGGGCTGGGGGTAGGTGGGGAGAAGACACAGCATTTATACTCAAAGAGCGGTACTCCGTATATCATAAAACAAAGAACTTTAGAGATAAACTTGTTAATTCTGTAATGGATTTTTCAGTCTATTCAAAATACATATTCCAAAGCAGTTTATTCAATTTTAGAGAACTTTAACCGTTACTGGTGTTTAAGATTTTTAAGCCATTTAGTTGATGCCTCAAGGTTTTCATTAGTTCGCCTGAGACTCTGGAGTTATGTAGTCCCAATCTAATCTACTTTGGCTCCTAGCTTTCTCTTTTCTCTCAACAAAATTTTTCTTTCCAAGTGGAGTGGGTGGAAGTTACCTTTGTGGATGAGAGTCTGTTTATTTCATTACGGCCAGAAATGTATCTTCTTGCCTGCTCTTATCTCTTCTGGTCACTACCCAGTGATAACAGTGGATGGGGTCGATTAAAGTGTAGTTGAACAAAGTGTAATGCTGGACTTAAAACAAGGTCTCAGAAGAAATCATTTGTCTTAAAACTGACATTTAACCTTTGGAGGCATGACACAACACCACGTCCAAAAAGATTCATTGATTGTCCTGTTGAAAATCTATCTCAGGATTCTAATTAAATATAAGTACAGTCTGTGTCCTACAGAACATGAATGTTCATTGAGGCTGGTGGAATCTCTCTCTCTCTCTCATTTTCTCTCTTTCTTTGTCTTTATCATTTTCAAGCTAAGTAAATGTTGCTTATGGTAAGTATAACAGAATTCTTTCCCACAGGACTTCTCATAGTCTAACTTTACTAGGTAGACTGTGTATTGCTAAGAGATTGGACAGGAGATAAAGATTTCTCAATATTACTTGATAAATGAGTGCTTGTAGATTTTTCTCCATAGTGCCTATTAACATCAGGGTAGTCTTTTCTCAGGAAAATAATTTGGGTTATATTGTTCTGGGAAAAGGTTTATATGATACAATCTTTACATTTGTAAAATAAAATTTTGAAAATAAATAAATTGAGGAGAGCCAGGGTGACTCAATCAGTTAGCATTCAACTCTTGATTTCAGCTCAGATCGTGATCTCACTCTCATGAGATCCAGTGCCTTCTTGGGCTCTGTGCTCATTGTGGAACTTGCTTAAGATTCTCTCTCTCTGTCTCCCTCTGCCCTTCCCTGGCTTGAGCTCTTGATCTCTCTCAGAAAAAAAATCACAAATGAATAAATTGAAAATAAGTTTCAAAATATCCAAGATGCTTTCCCAGAGTTTACTGGATCTCCAAAGTAGAGTGAATCAATCCCCAATTTCTGACTCCACTCTAACTGTAAAAATATATCATAGTTTTAGAAAGTTTATTTGCATAAATACCACTGTAAATGGTGACGTTAACATCTTTGTTTTACATGTTTTTTTATCTCCAGAACATTATAGTCAATAATATTTAGTAGATTGTAATTATATGTTAGATATGCAAAAGAGTCCTTGCCCAGGGAATATGTATAAATGTATGAATGTGCATAAGTTTGTCCCTCTTAAATGTAAATGAGATCAAGTATGAGGTTACATTAAAAATAACTTTTATATCTGACACTTAGGGCTGGTGACTTATTTGATTAAGTGGCTTCCATACCTAATCATGGAGAACATGATTTATGCTTATGATGAAAAAAGTGATAAGGCAAAAAAGCATTTTTGAGTTGAGTTAAAAAGAGAGCTATAGGCTTTCATAAATATCTTAAACTACGAAATTACAAAATACATCAGTATTGGAAACAAGAGATGTTTAAGAAGTAGTCTTGAAAATCTGGCTAAGCACAATATTTGGCACTAGTATGTTTCAAACACATGTTTGGGTATAACTGGTATGTACTAGGGCCTGTTTATTTATTTATCTCAGTAACTTTCAAGGCCTATTACACAGCGAGTGCTCAGATAAGATTTGTTGCAAAGAACGGCAAAGTGTAGTCATATATATTTAATAAAGGAAGATAACAAAATACTAAGTAAATAATACCTGATTTTTACATTTCTTTCTTTCTAGTTGTCACTGAGGTTTATAACTAATATTGATTAGAATTGAGAAAATGCTCAATTTCACCGATGTGACAGAGTTTATTCTTTTGGGACTAACCAGTCGCCAGGAATGTCAAGTTCTCTTCTTCATCATTTTTCTTGCGGTCTATATTGTCACCGTGGTGGGCAACATTGGCATGATTGTGTTAATTAAGGTCAGTCCACAGCTAAACAGCCCCATGTACTTCTTTCTCAGTCACTTGTCATTTGTCGACGTGTGGTTTTCTTCCAACGTCACCCCTAAAATGCTGGAAAATCTGTTATCAGAGACAAAAACGATTTCTTATGCCGGATGCTTGGTACAATGTTTCTTTTTCATTGCCCTTGTCCACGTAGAAATTTTTATTCTTGCTGTGATGGCCTTTGATAGGTATATGGCCATTGGGAACCCTCTGCTCTACGGCAGCAAAATGTCTAGAGCCGTCTGTATTCGACTGATCTCTTTCCCTTACGTATATGGTTTTCTGACTAGTCTGGCGGCGACCCTCTGGACATACGGCTTGTACTTTTGTGGGAAAATTGAGATCAACCACTTCTACTGTGCAGACCCACCTCTCATCAAAATGGCGTGCGCTGGGACCTTCGTCAAAGAATATACCATGATCATCCTTGCAGGAATTAATTTCACGTATTCTTTGACAGTAGTCACTGTTTCTTACCTGTTCATTCTCATCGCCATTCTACGGATGCATTCAGCGGAAGGGAGGAGGAAGGCCTTTTCCACCTGTGGGTCGCACTTGACAGCTGTCGTCATATTTTATGGGACTCTCATATTCATGTATCTCAGGCGACCCACAGAGGAGTCTGTGGAACAGGGGAAAATGGTGGCTGTGTTTTACACCACGGTGATCCCCATGCTGAATCCCATGATCTACAGTTTGAGGAATAAGGATGTGAAAGAAGCCATGAACAAAGTGATCAGCAGAACATGCTTAGCAAAATAAAATAAAATTCAGTTAATATTATTTCCTGTGTTTTCATAGGCATTTGTCAACAGGTTGCTTTTCAGCGCATCTTTTACAGACTTTTCACAAAACCTAAATATTTTGCACATTAAAAAAAAAAAAAAGAAGATGGAGTGCCTGGTTGCTCAGTTGGTGAAGCCTTCAACTCTTGATTTTGGCTCAGGTCTTGATTCCAGGGTATTGGGACCTAGACATGTGTGGGGCTCTGTGCTGAGCATGGTGCTTGCTTGGAATTCTCTCTCTCTGCCCCTCCCCCACTCACTCATGTGTCCACATGCACTCTCTCAAAATAAATGAACTTAAAAAAATTAAAAAAGGGAAAATCTCAAATTCAGAAAAAAGGACATAGAGCTATCCCCATTGGTGTAAGTAGTGAGGATTAATTAAAATTTAATAAATAAATTAATTGAAAAGTTTATTTGAGTCAAAGTCCACTGGTTCACTAATTACAATTGTTCAAATACTTAGCTAGAATTAAAAGATTTTGTTTTTCTTACTTAAAAAAATGCAGTGGATGAATTTTGGAAATACTTATCCATTTGCCTATTTAGAGAGTAAATTGGGGCAGAAAAAATAACAGCATATTTCATTTAGTTTTCTAGTATGACGACATAAAAATGGTGGTCTTGCTTATAGTTGTGAGATTGTGTGGGAACAAATACCTATTTCAATATGAAGGGTGGGTCTTTTCAGAGACTACTACATTGGAAATAGCTATACTATTGTATTTAATCCCTTTCAGATTTTTTTTTTTTTTTTTTTTGGTATTTAAGAGAGATACAACACGGTAAGTGTCTATCTTTTACAGATTCCAGTAACTGCCGTATTTCAATCCCAAGGTGGCCAGTGACCAGACTGTACTTCTCACATGCCCCCGACAGTGTCTTCAGTCTGACCGAAGACTGGGTAGAATCGGCGACTGGCTGTGTAATTTTGAAACCACAGCTCCCTAGAGTCCACTTAAAATATTAAATTGTATTCATGTGGAATATTTCTCACATCTGTGACTAAGATATGGTAGCTAAATAGTTTGAAATAATTTTTGTATTTGAAAGACATAAAGTATTTAGGTAGTCTATTTGTTGCTAATGGTAACATGCCCCACCATGAGAATGTTAACATAATTTGGGACTTCTCATATTTCATCTCACAGAACACAAGCATGAGACATCAACTTTAAAACTTGGACTTTCTTGGGGCATGTGGGTGGCTTAGTTGGTTGAACGTCTGACTCTTGATTTTGGCTCAGATCGTGATTTCATGGTTCATGGGATAGAGCCTTGAGTTGGTTTCTGAGCCTGGTTGAGATTCTCTCTCTCCTTCTCTGTCCCTCCCTGGCTCATGCTCTCTTTCTCTCCCCCTCTCTCAAAATAGATAAATAACATTAAAACAACAACAACAACAAAAGAAAACTTTAACTTTCTTAAAGTCTCTTAGTAAGTAAGTAAGTAAGTAAGTAAGTAAGTAAGTAAGTAAATAAATAAATAAATAAATTGCTGTTTTGGTGCTAAAAACACATAACTATACAGTTCAAAACATACTTAAATTACACATTTAAGTAATTACGAATTTATCTTCAAAGATATAAATATAAAATGAGGATGATGTAGTGTAGAATAAATGTTCTTTGTCCATTTTTGAGCTTTTATTTCTTCAAGAGAAACCAGAAATGCATATGAACTCATTTCCACACACACACTCAAATGTCATGGGCAGCATTTTAAAGCTACTCCCACTTAGGGTCTCCTGAGTGACTCAGTCAGTTAAGCATCAGACTTTGGCTCAGGTCATGATCTCACGGTTCATGGGTTTGAGTCCCGCATCGGGCTCTGTGCTGACAGCTCAGAGCCTGGACCCTGCTTCAGATTCTTTGTCTCCCTTTCTCTCTAACCATCTCCTGCTTGTGCAGGTGCTCTCTCTCAAAAATAAATAAACATTAAAAAAAAAGTTACTCCCACTTACACAAATTGCTAATTTGGATTAAATTATAATGCTATATCACTGTGTGTATAGTTGCAAATTTAAACACACTAAAAACTTTAAGATTTTGCTCCATGTTACTTTTGGGGTTAGTTAAAAGTAACTTTGTCAGTTACCATTTATTTTCATTTTTGGAGAATTCTTATATGCCAAATTAGTTGTCGATTACTGGTAAATTTCAAAGTGTGATTTTAAAGTATTTTAATACTTTGTAGTTTGTCAGCAGGTGGATTTGGATCTTTGTTACCTGTTTTTTTGCTCTTTGTTTTTTTTTTTTTTTTTTTTTCAAAAATGAAAAACTTTCCCTGTTTACTTTTTGGAGAGTTAATGTGGTGTTATACAAAGAATGAAGACATCATGGTCAAAGGTCAAATCATGTTCCTGCTTGAGTTTGCAAATTTCAAATTAGTTTGTTAGTTACCTTGGATAAATCATTTTTTGTTATTCACCCAGTTAATTTTTAGGTGATAGTCATTAACCTCAAAGGTCCCTTTGGGCTCATAATATCTATGATTCTAGTTTCTTTAACAGAACTTAGAGCAATTTTTGCCATTTGCTGAGAATTCAAGATATTTTTGTAAAATACTTTAAATATAAATCTTGTTATACTTATTTCTATATCTGTCAACCTCATTATATTTGAGCAACTCCAACACAAAGTGTATTTATCTCTCTTTGTCATGATGCAAACCAAGAATATTTTTCTGAGGGGTGCCGAGTGGACTCAGTCAGTGAAGCATCTGACTTTGGCTCAGGTCATGATCTCTGGTTCGTGAGTTTGAGCCCCATGTTGAGCTCTGTGCTGACAGTTGAGAGCCTGGAGTCTGCTTCAGATTCTGTGTCTCCCTCTCTCTCTGCCCCTCTCCCTCTTACACTCTGCCCCTCTTTCTCTATCCCAAGAATAAACATTAAAAAAAAAAAAGAATATTTTCCGGAGATGTGTAACTGCTAAGTATGAAGGAAAGAAAGCAGAACCCATGTGAGATGAAAGAGATTACATCATGGTTTCAAGAATTTTGATTTCTTAATTTTAGTATAAAGACTACCCTTCTCATTAACCGTCCTTAACTTCTCCCTCTTGAGACGTTTCCAAACTTTTAATCATTATTCCTTTTATAATTACCTGGGTATTTCCTTGGGGAAATGCTGTCGATGCTCTCAGTGTTCAAAATTCTATTACAAATAGTGAGACACTATCGTCTGATGTTCTCTGCTGGAGGTAGGTCTGAAAATTGTATACTTTGGCAACTCAGATTAATGCAGTCAATCTTTTCATTCTTATCTCTATTTTGAACATACAACTGAGTTTTTATTTGTAGACTTATTTGTTATCACAGTGCTTTATTTTATGATATTATATTCCTCGGAAACATTCTTCTCTCTATCCATTCAAAACATCATAGGGAGCTCACTACAGTGAGAATTTATAAAACTTTATCCTCATATTTTACCCATTCATTCTTCTCTAGAAGTGCCATTGATTTTCCCATTGTTGTTTTATTTATTTTTAATTTTTAAATTTTTATTTATCCATTCATTCATTCATTCATTCATTCATTCATTTATTTATTTTGGTGGGGCAGAGGCAGACAGAGAAAGAGAGAGAGAGACTCCCAAGCAGGCTCTGCAACAGTGGAGAGCCGAACACAGGGCTTGATCTCAGGAACCATGAGATCATACCCTGAGCTGAAACCAAGAGTCCAATGCTTAACTGCCACACAGGTGCCCACTTCACATTGTCGTTTTTAAAAAAATATGTGAGTGGAGGTGAGAATATCTTATCAGTGGGAATGATTGGACTAGTAATTATGCCTTTATTGTTTTTCCTCATGGGAAATTCCTGAAAGGTTAATACGTTCTTTTTGTAAATTACATATTTTATCTTCTCAATTGTTCTGACAAATAATGTACTTTTGCAATAAATTGGCTTTTTCCGAGAAGTCATTTGATCATCTCATTCCAGACCTATGGGATCACCCAAACTTTGAGGAGGAGAGAGAAGCAGTGGTCTCCTATCTCTGTAGTTCAGCCTGCTCCGGGGTCATACAAAGTTCTTCCAGTTTATCTAGAATGGACTTTTAAAAGGATTACTTTGTTATGTCTTAAAAGCTAATCAAGCTAAATTTTAAATATAATTAAATAGGATAACAGAATCAGTAATCAAAGAGGCAGCAATATAAGGTCATCAAAGGTACAACACTGGAGTTATATTAATTGGTTTGCATCCTTAATCTAGTCAATTAGCGGTTGTCTGACCAGGGAGACATACTTAATCTCAGTGCTTTGGTTTCCTCATTGCAAAGCGATGTTGCTAATAGAACCTGTTTCATAGGACCTTTGCATGCAAAAGGTTCAGTAAACAGTAAAAGTTAGCTATTCTTAATGATATTATAAAGCTGATATTATAAAACATTATAAAATGATGATATTATTGTAACTAGAAGAATCTGTCTTAGAGAGTTTTTATAATTTTAGACTATTGTAATGTATTATATAAAGCTGACTTCAAGATCATGGTGCTGTAAAAAAAATTGGTGTGAAGATTCCTGAGTGTTAGTTATATATAACATCCAAACTAGACGATTTAAAAAAAAATAAATGTTTATTTAGTTTTGAGAGAGAGAGACAGAGTGCAAGCAGGGGAGATGCAGAAAGAGAGGGAGACACAGATTTTGAAGCAGGCTCCAGGCTCTAAACTGTCAGTACAGGACAAGACGCGAGGCTTAGAGACCACAAGATC
Source organism: Paguma larvata (assembly GCA_030068075.1). Lineage (NCBI taxonomy): Eukaryota > Metazoa > Chordata > Mammalia > Carnivora > Viverridae > Paguma > Paguma larvata. The sequence continues at coordinate 99,017,384 of CM057831.1, read as the reverse complement.
ATGACCTAAGCCGAAGTCAGAAGCTTAACTGACTGAGTCACCCAGGCATCCCCAAGCTAGGCAATTTAAAGAGTTCTTAAGATGAATGAGACGAACTACAACCACAGAGCTAATGATGATGTATAGAGGAAAAGAAATACACACACACGCAGGGACTAAAAATTGGAGAAGTAGTATTAGTTTATGTGTTTTAGATACCTCGATGCTTTTTTATATGTTTTATACTTTATTTTTTTAAACGTTTATTTTTTTTTATTTTTGAGAGAGAGCAGGAGTGAAGTAGAGAGAGACAGAGAGACAGAGAGACAGAGACAATCCCAAGTCAGTGTGGAGCCTGATGTGAGGCTAGAACCTGTGAACTGCGAGATCGTGACCTGAGCCGAAATCCGGAGTTGGATGCTTAACCGACTGAGCCATCCAGGCGCCCCTATGTTTTATACTTTAAGTAAGATAGTAGTAGTATTAACACAACTTGACTCTTGTAATTAGAAAATCATGGGTTCATCAAGTAGGGTCAGGAGTTTTTACATAGGGAAATCTCTGCTCTATTCCCCAACCAGTCTGAAGCTGCCATCTGACTTGGTATTTTCACACTTGAAAGATGCTAAAAGATGAGTTACAATCATGGAATCTATAGGAAGGGGAGACTTAGAATTAAAATTTTGTTGCTTATCGGGGTGCTTGGTGGCTCAGTTGTTTAAGTGTCTGACTCTTGATTTTCACTCAGGTCATGATCTCAGGGTCATGAGATGGAGCACCACCTTGGGTTCAGCACTGAATGTGGAGTCTGCTTAAGATTCTCTCTTTCTTCCTCTGCCTGTTCCCCGCTCTCCTGTACTCAATCTCTCTGTCCAAAAAAATTAAATTAAATAAAAAATAAAATTAATAATTAAAAACCCTTTGATGCTTATTATGTTATCTGCCCAATTCATAGCATATTTAATTCTAGTATTGAACATTTTAGTAGTAAGAAATAGTTCATAGAGGTTAATTCACTTAAATTTGTCCTGCTACTAACAGTGGGGGTTATAATATAATCATGAGGCTTATACATTTTTTTAATATATAAAAGGATGTTTCTACAACACTCTTTTTCAACACACCAAGCAAATACTTCTCCTTCTAGGCTTTTGCACTCCATGCCCTTCATGTTTAATATTTTCACACTGTTCCTCATTAACTCAGAAGTGACGTCCTCTGAGAAATCTCCTCTGTCTATACTCTGCCTCCTCTTATTTCTTATCTTTCTAGCATGCTGTACTTTCATCATGGCACGTCCACTCCCTGGAGTATCTTGTTGGTACCTTTGTGTATCCCTTACTCCTTTTCACTGAGAATAATGTATGATGCAAGCCAGAATCTTGTATGTCTTGTTTGCCCTCAGATTTCCAGAATTTAGAATTCTTCTAGGTATAACAAATATATCAGCCATACAACTGGCTTTGATGATTTTAAATAAAGTTAAGCAATTATAAACAGAGGCCCATTTGTAAAACAGTAATATACCCTTCAAACCACTCTTACTATGAGTGGCTTAAGATTCCAAGATGGTGCTAAACCTACAGATACATCCGTGAGAACTTATGGAATGTTTTTACTTGTGGAAAGAAGTATGTTGGAAAAGTGCAGTAAATGGGAAAGCACATTGTTTGGAGAGTCTTTTCCTTGTGATAACATTAAATGTGATATGAATAAGAAGGTGTAGAATTGCTTGGTTCTGAAAACCAGTGGGATCTGAAATAACATGCCACCTAAACTTGACTTCATGGTATTCATCTGTTGACAGAATTTTAACGGTGGGTGCATCAATCAGACAAGGACAGTGTTAACTAAACAAAATAAAATATGACTAAGAATTTCAAATGTTGAGGGCATAAATCATATGCTGATATAAGGTAGGGCAAATATGTCAATAACTGTGGTAATACCACCACCAAGATGCTCTGATTCAAGCACAGAAGAGAGTATTATTACTTGGGCTAACTTACTAACTAACAGATAGATTAACTAATTACCTAATCTAAATAGATTAATTAATGAATTAGCTAATAGATTGTAACCCCAGTGTGTGAGTTCATAAATTGGATAGACTTAGGAATTCCCTGACAACCTTCAGTCTGGCTTGAATCATATTTGTGCCTTGTGATTTTAACATTATTATAATGCTCTAGCAAAATGTGTGTCCAATATTAATAATATATAATATCAATGTATGTAGCCATCTATATTACTGATAAAGACCTAACAAATATTGATTGCAATTATCTACAAGATCTACTAAAGGAACCAATAATGCCTCCATGTTCTTATCTTGGACACGATGCAATATCTGCATTGATTTTTAAATTATTTAAATTAGAATAAGGATAATGTGACTCAAAAGTTTCAAGAATAAAACAGATCCATTCATTTTTTTCTTTTCCTCCATAGGCACTACAGACTGGCTCTGGGGTAAGGTAATGCCAAATTTCACGGATGTGACAGAATTTATTCTTCTGGGCTTGACCAGTCGTCAGGAGTTTCGAGTTCTCTTTTTTGTGATATTCCTAGTCGTTTACATGATCACTCTGTTAGGGAACATTGGAATGATCATTTTGATCAGCATCAGTCCTCAGCTGCAGAGCCCTACGTACTTTTTCTTGAGTCATTTGTCTTTTGTCGATGTGTGGTTCTCTTCCAATGTCACCCCCAAAATGCTAGAAAATTTATTATCAGAGACAAAAACTATTTCCTATGTGGGGTGTTTGGTGCAGTGCTACTTTTTCATTGCCCTTGTCCACGTGGAGGTCTATATCTTGGCAGTGATGGCTTTCGATCGCTACATGGCTATCTGCAATCCTTTGCTCTATGGCAGTAGAATGTCCAGGATTGTCTGTGTGCGACTTATCTCTGTGCCTTATGTCTATGGATTCTCTGTTAGCCTAATATGTACACTATGGACATACGGATTGTACTTCTGTGGAAACTTTGAAATCAACCACTTCTATTGTGCCGACCCTCCTCTCATCAAGATTGCCTGTGGGGGGGTCCACATCAAAGAATACACGATGATCGTTATTGCCGGAATTAACTTCACATATTCTCTCTCCGTGGTCCTCATCTCCTACACCCTCATTGTAGTTACCGTGCTACGCATGTGCTCTGCTGATGGCAGGAAGAAGGCATTCTCCACATGTGGGTCCCACTTGACAGCTGTTACTATGTTTTATGGGACTCTCATATTTATGTACCTCAGACGTCCGACTGAAGCATCTGTGGAGCAGGGGAAGATGGTGGCGGTGTTTTATACCACAGTGATCCCCATGCTGAATCCTATGATCTACAGTCTGAGGAACAAGGATGTGAAAGAAGCAGTCAATAAGACAATTGCCAAGGCAAATGTGTGGCAGTGAAACTGCAATAGATATTTCTGTGGTATGTTGCTACCTGTTATAAATGTCCAGGCATAAAAGTCCTAATGCAACAAAGATTTTCTGAAGGTGACACTCATATACAATAAAAGGTCCAATCTAACACAGTGATGTTTGACGCCATGAATGGACTCTAACTGCTAAGTCTGCTTTATTCTACATATGTAACCATATAACCAACTGACATATTGGTGTAATTCACAGTGTATATAAAATTGGGCTAAGTGTAGTCATTGGAGGAACTCAAAAATAAGTTAATAAGTTAATTAATTATAAGCTAATTTATAGGTGCCCTTGTTAGAGTCAAAAATGATTTCTTAGGGTTTTTTTCCTCTATACACAAGCTTCTCCACCTAGGTTTCATATGAAATTTATAATTTCATAAGAAAAAGTAAGAATTCATGTATTTTCATGACCTTCAGGATGTTAATGCTCCCTGATTTACAAAAAAAAAAAAAAAAAGTGTTCTATAATGTTCACGCATACGAGGACTTTTGAAAATGGAATTGTATTTACAATCTTCAACCCTGTACGATCTTAAGGTATGTCCTCAGGTATGGGTTGTTCGATAGTTAACTGTATGTTCCTGGTTCAATAAGCTGTTCAATTACTCTAACTCTACTCCTTAGTTTGGGTTCTGGTACAAATATCCTGATGTTAAAAGGGTGAATGCTTATAACAAAGGAGTTTTGTGTCCTCTTCATAATGAAAAAAAGAAACAGTATGAATTTTCTGATATATAAAATATGATCTTTGGTCTCCAGATTTTGTCCTATTAAACCTTTGGTTGCTTTGATATGAAATTATTGCTGGATCCTAGTTTCTCCTCACTAAAATTACATTCTTTGACTCTGTCCTTAACAGCTTAAATCAAGAGTTCAGCGCCTCAAGTGGATCAGCCATATAAAAAGCACTGTTCAACCAAATGCTATTGCACTAACTGTGCGTTCAAATTTGATCAATAGCTTTTAAAATGGTGCCCCATTGGGTCTGGTTAAACATCCTCAAAAAGTCACTATTCAGTTTGTCTTGGTTGGTGCATCTATAGGCTACTTAATCTACATTCCATTCTTGCTACAGGTAGAATAAACTCTGTGTACCTTTGATGGCTTTAGCTAATTTACTGACATGAAGGCAAATGGGAAATAGAAATGATTCTTAGTAAGTGAGATTGTTCTTGTGTAGGTGCTAATCCAACTAAAGGCTGTGCATAATTGAGTATGTACAGGTGGACTCTGTGAAATAACACATAGCTGTGGTAATACCACCGCCAAGATGGACTAATTCAAACACAGACGAGAGTATTATTACTTGGGCTAACTTAGTAATTAACCATGGGCTACTGTCCTTGAGAATGGATTTGAGGAAAGGTGGATTATAGGGGGAGCGGAGCTCTCTTTGGTAACATTAGATTCTGAACAGGAGGCAAGAGTACCATTGGTTGGTATTGGAAATCATGTCAACAGAGGGTTTTTGTTTGTTTCTTGCTTTATGTTTTAGACCACCCAGCTTTACTTCTAAAAGAAGTGAGTGTCCGGGCACCTGAGTGGCTCAGTATGTTAAGCATCCGACTTCAGCTCAGGTCATGATCTCATGGTTCATGGGTTTGAGTCCCACATTGGGCTCTGTACTGACAGCTCGGAGCCTGGAGCCTCCTTCAGAACCTGTGTCTGCTCTTCTCCCACTTGCACTCTCTCTCTGTCTTTCAAAAATGATAAACATTTAAAAATTTAAAATAAAAAGGAGTTAGCATCAAATACAAAAACGAGGGCTGCTCAAGGAACGACTTGCACAGATGTTGACAACATTCTAAGACCATATTCCCTGTGATCTTTATGACAGAGCTATCCCTACTGTTTTATTCTTTGTTGTAGGAATAAAACCCTGGGCACCCAGCTATTGGCCACACTTCCTATCTTACCTTATTATCCTGGTATGTAACCTTGTTGTGCAATTTTAGCAATTTATAAATTTATGTGCGAAACCTAAGGATCATCTTTTCAAGCTCAAAGCCACCAGACCTGAATTTTTTCCTCCCTCTTCCTACTCAAAAAGGTTGCCACTGAAATGGTTGCCCTAGAGCAAGACATAGAAGCTCTATGCTGAAGGAATAATTACCTTACTCAAACCCTTAATTCACACAATTGCCAGAGAAGAGAATACAATCCTTTTATTAAGTCATTGTATTTTGAGGGTTATCTAGTTATAGCACTTAGTCAGCATCCTCAGCTTCTCTCTAAGTGTTCTATTAATACTTTTCCAGAAACATGATCTTTGGTGTCTCACTTCTGCATATTACTACTTCTTAGGGAAATTTTTGCTTTCAGGATAATTGAGTCTCCTAAGATGCTTGCCAATTCTCCTAGTATTGAGTGAAGTGCAACTGGTCCTCTGTGATAACCAGAAAAAAAGCAAAAACTTACCCTCCTGTCTTATTAGGTTATATCCTCTTTCCCTCACTGCTTGTTGAGTCTTTGGACTTGGCACAGCTTCCAGCGGTCACATTAGTTAGTTATAAATCCATTTTATCCCAACTTCTAGGTCACTTTTCTCCACTGACATTTTCATATAAAAGTTTCTTTCTTGGGCCCAGGCATTCTCAGCTGTTTCATCTGCCCTGTGTTTGTAGATATAGACTGAGTGATCTTCTATCAGTCATTTTAGCCAACGCATACTGTTACCTATTGTGGATTGAATCCTCCAAAATATATGTCGATGTCTTAATCCCAGGTATCTCAGAATAACATTTGCAGATAGGGTCATTGCAGATATAATTAGTTAAGATAAGGTCATAGTGGAGTAGGGTGGGCCCTTAATCCTGTATGACTAGTGTCCTTATAAGAAGGAAATAGCGGGGTGCCTGGGTAGCTCAGTCAGTGGAGTGTCTGACTTCAGCTCAGGTCATGATCTTGCAGTTCAGTTTGTGAGTTCAAAGTCCCACATCGGGGCTGAGAGTTTGGAGCCTGGAGCTTGCCTTGGATTCTGTGTCTCCCTCTCTTTCTGCTCCCCCTCACTTGCACTCTCTCTCTCTGTCAAAAAAATATATTTTAAGGAAGGAAATATGAACACAGACATGGAGAGAAGACAACCATATGAAGAGAAGCAGAGATTGGAGTTATGCAGCCACAAGCCAAGGGACACCTGGGGCTACTAGAGGCTACAAGAGGCAAGAAGAGATCCTCCCCCAGAACTTCCTGGGGAGTATGGCCCTAGTGATACCTTGATTTCAGACCTTAGGCTCCAGAACTGTGAGAAATAAATTTTGTTGTTTGAAGCCACTTTGTGGTATTTTGTTAAGACAGACTGATAAAACTCTACAGTTTTGTTGCTGCCATGTTGAAACTCTGGTTTTTCTATGAAGCTTTTTTAGTCTCCCAGGCTCTACCCTGGGAAGGTAAGCTATCATCCTTCCTGCTCTGGGAGCACTTCAAACTCATTGAACTTACCCTCAGTCTCTGTGTGTGTTTGTAGCAACCTCACCTGAACTTGGTATGCTACTCAGAGGAAGGAACACCTTCTTCACAATGATTCCTTAGCTTTTAAATTCCCCTCACATTGCCAGTCTCAGGTTGAGCACTTACTGCCTGTGTTAAAAAAAATGACCCTCTGGTTGTTATGAGTTCTCTCCCACTCTCCAGTTCACTGCATGAGATTTTAGCTATTTAATATTATGCTTTTTTTAAATAAAACAACCAAAACAACAAGTCACCACGATCAAATACACACATATATACATTATATGTGCATATATGTACACACATAATATATATACATACATATATATATATATATATATATATATATATATGATACTATGCATACATTATATAGTATAATGAATGCAGCAATTTCCTGGGGTACTATTTTAATAAAAATAAGTAAGAAGGAAGTGTGTTTTGTTTTTAAATAAATTTTTTTATTAAAAAAGCAACAACAAAGATGTCTCCCTTTGTTGAGTTCTTGCTCTTGGGAATTGAGAGTCGTGATTTCCAAGAGTAATTTCTCTGCTGTCGCATCCTCCCTCCAAAAGTTTAAGAGTTTGAAAGTCATAATTGTAATTTATTGCTTTCTCTCTAGAATCTGTACCATTTACATTCATGTACAACACATTATGGTTGCTTGCTTTAATAATGATGTCGGGGTTGGGTGTAACAAATACAAGAATAATTTTAAAAACATGGAATTTAATATGACAGTATTGATGTTTTCACATAAATCTAAAATCTAAACTATGAAATCTATACTAAGATAATTTGGGATGACTTAAATTAACCTTGTTATCACAGATTTCTGATTAACCCCTATGCAGTAATTTCTTCCACCAGTATTTTCCAAAATACAACATATGAGATAATTTTATCTATTGCACAGACCTTGGGTTATTTTAAATATTCGAGTGTTAAAATTTTTGTTACTTTCTATTTATGATGATTGGCACAGCTCGTTCTCAGTTTCAGTGGATGTCATCTAAAGTTGGATTTATTTTTAATAAAATTATTAGTTAACTTAAGAAAAATATGTTAAGCAAAGAATAAATGTGATATGCCAATGAATAAAAGTCATAAAGCATAAAAATAACTAAAAATCAGAGAACAAAATTAATGGGCAAGTCACCATGATCAAACACACACATATACATAATATATGCATATATGTACACGTATAATATATATACATATATATGATACTGCACATATATAGTATAATGAATACAGCAACTTCCTGGGGTACTATTTTAATAAAACTAAATAATAAGGAAGTGTGTTTTGTTTTAAATAAAATTACAATGATATTTTATGAAACTCAAGAGCAGAGAATATAACCAGGCTTCACAAAAAACAAGTACTTGGGCCTTGAAGGTTAGGAACAAAGATTTGTCTTGCTCAGATTTCTTATTTTTCTTTCTTTTTTTTGCTACCAACCAATTTTCTGTTTCTCAGTGCATAGGGAAGTCACAATGATAACCTCAGTTCCAGAATTCACTTAACTTAAGATTAAGTGATCAGTTGACTCTCACTGGAATTACAGAATCACATCAAATTCCCTTGAAAGACATCTGACTGGCTTATCCTCAGTCATGTGATCACTCCCATGTATTGTGCCTATGGGGTAGGGCTACTAGTGCAATGATGGTTGTCACATTCCCCCTCTGTGAAGGAGGTTCTCAGAGGGGAAGGGTTTTTGTAAGTAGGAAAGCAGTCTATAGTGTGCTCCTTTTGTTTATTCACTCATTCATTCACTCCACTCCTCCGCCACCATTCAGAGTAGCTACAGGGCTTGTATTGGACAATGAAAGTGATACATTGTAGAAGATAAATTCATCCCACTGAATCCGGGGAATTGAACATGCCAGAATGAAAGCCTAAACTGTGTGCCTGAGCCAGACCCAAACACGTATAACATATTGGGAGACTAGCAAAGTGGAAGGGATATTTGTACTGGAGTCTGGTGGGCTTCGCCAAAAACGATCAGGACCAATCATTTGTCTTTTATTTCTTTCTAACAGGCTTAGAATACTTGCTTTTCCTAGTGGGACCGCCTTATCCTATCCTACGTGTGCCCTTATTCTCCAAAGAGAACGTAAATGCTACCACATTTGAGAGACCTCTCAAGGCACTTACAGCTCTTTGCTCATGCTGCTGGAATTTTGCCTTGGTTGCCCATTAATTGGCTTAGTCATCTTTTTTTCTGATCCTTTTACTCCCTCTGAGTCTAACTCATATCAAAATTAAACATTTGTTTTTGTAGTTATTTGATTGATATCTGTCTCCTCTACCAGACTGCTCGTCCTATCAGGCAGGGAATGTGTTTGTTTTAGCTCACAATATGAAGCACAAAGTAGACATTATACATTTGAATTTATGAGTGGAAAAAAAATCTAGGATGTTACAGTTGACAGTTTAAGTGGGTTTTGGATTATTTTTCTTTATACATAATCAACCCAACATAGAGCTATATTCTTGAAATGCAACAGCAACCATAATTATCATATGATTTTAAGCTACCCCTGCCTCTCCCCCAGGACTCTGTAAAGTCTTTATATCCCCAAAACTTCAGAGAAACTTTGGAAAGCACATCTTTGCTTAGGGAATTTAGAGATAGGTCTACACTTTGCTTTGATAGGGTAATCAAGGGGAGTATAGCTTTCTAAAAGGTAATCTTGATTCCCAGATCTGCATAACAAAAAATCACATCTTTTCAAAGGACATGATAATTTTTCACCTCTTGGTTCCTCAAGCTATAGATCATTGGGTTTAGCATAGGAATGACAATTGTGTAGAACACAGAGGCCATTTTGTCTGTGTCAAGGGAATGGTTTGATTTTGGCTGCAGGTACATGAAGATCAGAGTCCCATAGAATATAGTCACAGCAGTCAGATGAGAGGCACAGGTTGAGAAAGCTCTGCATCTCCCTTCTGTAGATTGGATTTTCAAGATGGCAGCCACGATGTATAAGTAAGAAATCAGAACAGTGGTCAAAGAGCTGATCATGTTGAAACCCGCAAAGATGAAAATCAAGATTTCTTTGAGACTGGTGTCTGAGCAGGCGAGGGCCATCAAAGGGACATCATCACAATAAAAGTGATTGATGATATTGGGACCACAATAAATCAGTTGGAAAGTAACGACTGTGTGGAGCAAAGCAACAGAAAAGCTGTATAAATAGGGGCCTGTTACTAGCTGCATACACACTTTTGGGGACATGATCACCATGTAGAGAAGAGGATTGCAGATGGCCACATAACGGTCATAAGCCATAACCGCCAGAAGGAGCATCTCTGAAATTAAGAAGTTCAGGAAAAAGCCCAACTGTGTTGCACATGCATAGAAAGATATAGACCTGTGCTTGGTCAGGAGGGTCTCCAGGAACTTGGGGGCTATTGATGAAGAGTAACAGAGGTCTACAAAGGCTAGATTACTGAGAAAAAAGTACATGGGTGTGTGAAGTTGAGAATCCAATCGGATTAATGAAATCATCCCAAGGTTCCCTACCAAAGTCAGAGTATATACCATTGAAATGAGCAGAAAGAGAATGATTTCAATCTCTTTATGGACTGAAAAACCCAAAAGAATGAATTCTGTCACCCTGGTGCTATTCCTTTCAGCCATTTTTTCCAGTCTCTCAGTTTCTGAAAAAAGACAAAATAGAATCAGAGACAAATTATTAGGTCAAAGAATTGTCACCGGATGCCATCTCTTGTGTGTTTTAGCTTCAGAAATTACAGTTCATTGAGGTGGAAAATGAGAACCAATAAATGCATTCCACTTCAAACTCTTCTTTCTAGCTATTCATAATTTCATGAGGTCAAAAATTGAGGGCCAATTAAAAAATCAATTAATGGCTATATAGTAAAAATAACAATAAAAATTATATTTATATAATTGATTTAGATTATTTTGAATTATATTGGATAAGGGGAAAAAAAAACATTTTTTTTTCCTGTCCCCTTATTTTATTCTTGGTGGAGAAAAACTTTAATGCACCAACTTATCTTTTTGAATAAATATTTTTCTACTTTAATAAATATGCATTATTTTCAATGAAAAGTTAAGCAGACTATTCTGTGGGAAGGAATAATGAGCCATTAAAAGTTTCTACTTGTGGATCAGGCAAATTTTGAAGTCTATGCAGTTCATTCTTTTTTAAATACTGCATTCTAAAAACTGAAAACAACCATTATTCTAACACTTAGAATAGTGTTAGAATATGTATATTTTTAAAAAGTTTAATTCCTAAATTAAACTGTTTTATGGCATTCTATTATAATTACTGTCAAATTTAAAATTAGAAATGTTTTCCACCACCTCTGGTAAATTTTCAGTGAAACAATAGCATAAAGTCTTACTTTTAAAAGGTGGCAATCTCTTTGCCAAGAGAAATAATACTTTTTGAGTAGCAATATTCCTATCATACAGTATATATAAAGTTTCCGTTGTTAAAGCAATGACCTTCATGTCTACAGTTATGAATATATCAGTATTGTTCCTTGGTCCACTTTAGAGATCCAAGCTGTCAGTCAGTCTGCACCTTAGGTAACCATAGGAGGATTAAGCAGAGAAATGAGATATCCTGGGATATAGACAGTCTTCCTTTGGTTGGTGACAGTCCCTTCCACTTCCTGGATTCTATATTCACAGGACATACAAAGCCATGTCTTTCTCCAATGGCCAACATAGTCACAAAGTCTCCTTAGATCCTTGGCTTTCAGTGCCTTCTCACCTCTACCTCCACAGTCAGAATTAATTAATCTCATTTCTCTGTATGTAACTCGCCAACGGTTATCATAACCTATGTGGTGTGGTTATTGGGAGTTACATGCCTCTTTTCCACCTCTGAGACTGTGAATACTAATTTAGGGAGGAAACTGAAAGATAAAAAAATTCTCATGATATTAAATACATATACACATACAAACATGCATACATATATACATACATACAGTGTGTGAAATAGAAAGAATAATATCCTTTCCTCCCCAAACGTATTACCCAAGGGAAACATTTTTTTAAACAGTTTTGTATGAGTGGTCATAAGAATAGTCTTTTAAATTTTATCTTCATTTATCGATGTAGCTTAATACTATAAATAATACCTAATACATTATCCAAAAATAAATATGCATGTATATATGCATACATGCATATATATACACACACAAAAACACATGCATGCATTCATACAGAAATATATGTGACATATACAGATGTAGATACACACATATATATGTATGCTTACAAACACACGCCATACATACGTGCTCACATACATAAAATCTGACATGAAAACAGTTTTGTCTCATCCATTTACTTTCTCCTCAGTAGAAGCAAAGCTCACCTTGTGAGAGGTGTGTTTGGATGGAAGTTTTGAATTGGCTTGCTTTCGTGAGCTGACATCTTACCACAGCTGTTGGTGCTAGAGCTCACTGTTCTGGGTGTAGAACAAAAGGGAGAGTGGAAAGGGCACCTGGGTGGCTCAGTTATTTAAGCATCCAACTCTTGATTTTGGCTCAGGACATGATCTCATGGTTCGTGAGATTGAGCCCTGCATTACAGAGCTTGCTTGGGGTTCTCTGTCTCCTTTTCTCCTTGCCCCCGCCCCCGCCAATAAATGAATAAACTTAAAAAAATGGGGAAATGAGAAAGTACAGATGTTGTCAGCATTCACCACTTCGAGACATGGGATCCCTTTTGTGTCTGAGAGGTGGAAGTTTTAGTATTGGGTTACTTTTCTTTGCACACACACCCTGGAATCAGGCTCATTTCCTTTCCTTGTACGTCCATTAAAAAAAAAAAAAAAGAAAGAAAGAAACTTCAATACCCGCACTGTCATCAACTTCAAATTTTAAAAAGGTCAATTCTCATTTTTACATATTACATATTACCTTCACTTATGAATGCCATTTTGATACACATTTTTTTTTCTACTGAGAGAAAGGCAATTCTAACACACAAATGCTTGTCTTCTATAGGCACTGGCTTCTGAAGTTTTATCAGCAGATAAAATATGTTTTCTTTTAAAGGAAGCCTGAGTCTCAGGGAGCTGTTGAGGAGGATAATTTTATCTTGGGAGTGTTAGGAGGGTTATTTCACTCTTGTATATAAATGTCAGGTCCATCCAGTTGGAACAGAATTCGATAGGGTCAACTATTTTTTTTTTTTAATTTTGTATCAATGTTTATTTATTTTTGAGAGAGAGAGAGAGAGAGAGAGAGAGAGAGTGAGAATGCAAGCCAGGAAGGGGTAGAGAGAGAGAGAGAGAGAGAGACATGGAATCTGAAGCAGGCTCCAGGCTCTGAGCTATCAGCACACAGCCCGACGCGGGGCTTGAACTCACAACCCGTGAGATCGTGACCTGAGGTGAAGTCGGGCGCTTAACCAACTGAGCCACCCAGGCTCCCCAGGGTCATCTATTTTCTTTTCGTGGGGAAAACTGGATGACTTGGGGAAGGAGGTCTGTGCAAATGACCAACTGTACCTATTTAACCTACCTGGTTGTGGAAGAAATCTTCCCCTGAATGTTTTCACAGGGGCCTCCTGTCAATGGTGCTCAGATAGGAAGGGTGTGGGAAAGTGTGATATTGGCCTTTATAGAATGGAGTCTTTATTCCCTAGTGTAAATAGTGAATTACAATAGTGAAAGCTAATTCCCAGTGTACCCCAGACGTGACTGCCTAGGGTCACGGACCCTCCAGGGCCCAACTGTGATCAGAAAGTTCTAATTAGAAAAAGATTAGTCCATAAAAACAAAGTTAACATTAGTTCATATTCAAACTAGGATGATCGCTAGTCTTTTGTTACCTATGTCCAATCTAATTTGTATAAACGAAAGAAAAGCAAAACCAAATGGCAAGCTATTGAAATGTCACCACCATTTCCATTGTCTTGTCATCATTTGTTTATAATTATCCCTTCCTATCCCTGTGACTTTCTTACGGGTATTTATGACTTAATCACTTGTCTTATCTAACTAAATGTTATACCCAGAAATTTTAAGTTTTTAAGCAAACGGTTCCGTTTAGTTTTTCTTTGCTAAGCATGAGCATTGAAATAACAATGAATCCTCTTTATTTATATTTTGAAGAGCTGACATTTAATTTTTTTAAAGTCACGTAGCATTAATTTGTTGTATGACCTAATGCAAGAACCTAAGCTATTTGTCTAAATAGCTAACTGCTATGATGTTAGTATATTAAATAATCCATCTCTTTCTTAATAATTTACAATTTGAAAATATTTTATTTAGTAAAATAATGAAATAAAATCAACCAGCTTCTGATTATAATAAACACCTGAGAGTTTTAGAAATCTATCAAAGGCATTGTATATATTTCTTTTATAAAAAAGAAATCTTTTACATAATCTCAAGTATATGCACCTACATGCTGATTGTAAAACTTTATATGTAGGAAAATATACGTATAAATGTAAAAATAAACATATGTCAGGGCGCCTGGTGGCTCAGTCAGTGAAGCTGCTGACGTCGGCCCAGGTCATGATCTCACGGGTTGTGGATTCAAGCCCCATATTGGGCTCTGTGCTGACAGCTCGGAGCCTGGAGCCTGCTTTGGATTCTGTGTCTCCCCCTCTCTCTGCCCCTCTTCCACTCATGTTCTGTCTCTCTCTCAAAAATAAATAAACATTAAAAAATTTTTAATAAACAAAAAATATGTCACATGTAAATATATGTAATCTACTAGAGGTATTGCTCTTCAAGTTTAGGAAGACTTTTATTTTTCTTTTTCCTTTATATTTTTATGTAATTTATTAAATTGGACTCATAGAGTGCATGGCAGTTTACTACATATAATTACCCTTCTTTACCAGCAGCATATCAGGATTTTACATGCTATTTAAACTTCTTCCCAAAGCATGTTTTTTGCTATAACAGTTCCTATTTTAACATTTTGTGATTTTTTAATTAGTAAAATTATAATTTTGTTTTCAAAATTTGTTTAGAATGATCCAATATTTTAGGGTAGTACACTAAAAAATAGAAATGTTGGATAAAAGGATGTGTCTACGTTAAAACTTTTACCTATTGCTTTTTTTTTTTTCTGACAATGTTCCTTAGAAAGCTGTTTGTCTTTACATGTTGCCTGCAATTTATTTACTTTTTAAAATTTTTTAAATGACTCTCAGTGGGACTCTTTATCCCAGTACACTCCTCTGACTTCTAGAGTCCCATATTCAACAGTCTATTTTGGCATCTTTCGTTGGATGTGAACGAGCATCTCAGATTTATTGTCCAAAACTGAGTTCCACCACAAGCCTTCTCTATAGCTCTTATTTCAGTGCATGTACACCGCGCGCGCACACACACACACACACACACACACGCATTCTATGGTTGCTCCAGGCAAAATCCTTAGAGTGGCCCTTGACCCCTCTTGCTCCTGTCCTACTGTAGATTCCTACAATCTGACAGGAATTCTGGTTGGTATTACATTCCACATATCCAGCATCTTTTACCAACTGCTGTGTTACTCTGTCCTTCCGCCATCTCATCCATCATCCTTTCCCTCTACGGTTGTGTTTTAGCACAGTGATTTTTCTAAATAGTATGCCAGGTGCTTTCACTCTCTGGCACGTATCCCACAATGGTCGCCGATTTCATCCAGAGTAAAATCCAAAATTCTTACAAGAGTCTACAAGACTAGGAATGATCTGGCCATTGTTGGTGTTTTGAACCTTGATTATCGTAATCGCTATATCCCCTGCCCATCTTTCTGTCCACACTGACTTGGAAGGCTCCAGGTCACACCAGCCTTAGGTATTTGTTTTTGTTCCTGTACAACAATACTCTTACTTAGATACCTTACTCGTTCACTCCTTCACAGTGGCGAAGTGTGAGAACATTGAAACCAGATTGTCTGGGTCTAAACTCTTGAATCTGCCATTATAGTACTTGGTCGCGTAACATCCCGGATCTTGTTTTCATCATCTTTAAAACAAAAATAGTTGGGTGCTTGGGTAGCTCAGCTGGTTAAGCGTCTGACTCTTAATTTTGGCTCAGATCATGATCTCACGGTTCCAGAGTTCAAGCCCCGCACAGGGCTATGCACAGACAGTGTGGAGTCTGCTTGGGATTCTCTCTCTCCCTTTCTCTGCTTTTTCCCAAATTGTGCATGTTCATGCATGCTCTCTCTCTCTCAAAATAAATAAATAAACTTAAAAAAATAGTAATAGTAGTTGCCTCAAGTACTGTTTGGAGAATTAAATGAATAGAAGTACAAAAAGATCTAGAATCGTGTTTGGATTAGCATATGTGCTTTATAAACATTGATTTCCTTAATTTATTTTATTTTTCTCAATATCATGAATCACAATACAATATTTTTACTTGGTTAGTTTGTCGTCTGTTTGTTATTTATTGTGTGGGCAGTAGGGTCTCTTTACCTTTAGTTCTTGTTACTAACTAGAGATTCACAAATTTGATTCCCAACAGTGCTGTATTCTTTCTGCACTAAAATGAATAATTTTATATATAATATCACTAATAAATATTTATATAATTATTATGCTTTATAATTATCTAATTATATATAATGTATATATTATAATTAATATTATATATATATATAATTTTGCCTGATTCCCTCTTTAAAAATGGTGTTTTCTCTTTTATGATTAAATAAATATGGAGTAAAACCTTGGATTGCATCTGCAAGTATTTTACAAGCCAAGAAAGCATTTCTTTTTTTTTTTAATTTTTTTTAATGTTTATTTATTTTCGAGGCAGAGAGAGACAGAGCATGAGTGGGGAAGGGGCAGAGAGCGAAGGAGACACAGATTGTGAAGCAGGCTCCAGGCTCTGAGCTGTCAGCACAGAGCCCGACACGGGGCTCGAACTCACAGACCGCAAGATCATGACCTGAGCCGAAGTCGGACGCTCAACCGACTGAGCCACCCAGGCGCCCCAAAGAAAACATTTCTAATAAATTTTAATTTGATAAACAAGTGATGTTTGGCAACGCAAGTAGTACGGGAATCTGAATATCACATGGTCACAACTGAGCCAATGGTTCTTGAAATTCTCTTTGATATTCAAGTGCTTTGGATTGCAAGCATGTTTCCAGAAGGAATTATGCTCACAAACCCAGGTTTTACTGTGTATTTATTTAATCGTTGGTAAAATGTAAATTACTAACTTATATTTTAAATAATATTTAAATATTAGAAATTTATATCTTACCAGAGTAAAATCTGATTATTTACCAATAAGATCCATTATGTAATCTACTGATTAAATAAATATAATAAAAAAGGAAACCCCGTTTGAAATAATAAGCTTGCCACGTCTGGAGTCCAGTTGCCAAAAATTTTCTGAGAGATTTATTTATTGTTCAATAATATTTTATTCAGTCCCCGTTTTTGTCAGGAACTACAGATGAAACAGCTAAAATGAGACTTCTGTTTTGTTATATATTTTCCTTGTATTTTTAATCCCTAACTCAATTTATGTAAGGCTTTCTTTCTTTTCTTTACCCAGTTTGACACTCAATGAATAATCCTCTGCGTATGTCTTTCATTTATATTACTTCAATTTTTATTTAAACACACACACTTGGGCAGTTATTACCCTTATAATTTTATTTTTTATAATTTTTTTATTTTTTAGAGAGAGAGAGAGTGCGTGTGTGCAAGTCAGGGGAGAGGGGCAGAAAGAGAGAGAGAGAGGACCTTAAGCAGCCTCCCCTCTCAGCGCCCATGGAACCTGCTCAGGGTTCAATCCCATGACCCTGGGGTCGTGATCTGAGCTGCATTCAAGAGTCAGATACTTAACCAACTTAGCCATCCAGGTGCCCGTTACCTGAAACTTTTAAGTTGCAAATTTGATTTATTCCTCCGAGCAAGTTTATTTGTCTTTCATGGAGTATTTAATACCTTTTTAATATAATGTTTGCATTGTGATGAGGTTTTTGGGTCCTGTTCTGTTTCTAGAAGATGATCAGACATAGCCATAAACATCTTAGTATAGTGAATGTGTTTATAATCCACATTCAGAAGGTTTGCAGAAACGAACACCTCACCTAATTATTGCAGCTCAGAGACAGTCGCCTGTGTCCCAATTCTGCACATGTGGCATAGGCCGTGTTACATTGCTAGTATGCATGCTTTCTATTTCATATTTTTATTTTCTTTTTTTGAGTCAGCTTTTACCTAGCTGACTCTTGGCTTTCTTTGCTCACTGAAGGATTTAATATCCATTATTCTCCTTCAATGCAGTCTAACAGGACTTTCTGTCACAGTATATGTTAAAAACTCAATAGTGAAAAAAGTCATAGTTTGACACAGAATCTGAAAGATTTTCATTACTGATTATATTTCCAAATTATTTGGTACGGGTGAATATATAGTACATTGGCACAGAACTGAGAAGTTCCAGAGTGTCTGTTGCCCTCCCTGCTACCTAATATGAAAGCCATTAGTTAGCATTTCCATTTTTACTCAGGCTACAAAGGTTCAGAATATCTGAGAAATTAAGAAAAATGTCAGCTTCTGTCACTACCATTCTTCATCTGGTGATTTTAATGAAATAATTGCCGGTCATTAAGAAAAACCAAAGTCAGAGTTTGCCTCGGTGTCGATGAAACCGTCTCTCTGTGTCTTATTATAAAACTCTTCATGGCAAACAGAATTCCCTACAGGCATTGCTTCGAGTAGACTACTTGCTAATCAGTTTCAAGGGGCCTTATTAAAATGACTACCTTTTCAGCTTTAGCAAGGGGACGTATTAATTGAAGCCAATCTCAGCAAATGTAAAGTTTCAGTTTAGGATTAACGAATCTACAGTTTAATTTGAGCGTATGAAGTTAATCATCTGATTCCTCAGGGATGGCCATTTTTTCTACCTCGAACTACCTTCCTTTGGGAGACAAGGTAGTGTAGTGGGAAGAAAAGGGGGTGTGGAGGCAGACCTAGATTTGCACGCAGGCCCTTTTACTGTCTACCCCTGTGCTCTTGGGAAGGAAATTAATTCTGAGCCTCAATTAAGAAATGAAAATACTACTTACAGCACAGAGCTATTTTGAAGAGTAAACTCATAATGGCTATTAAATTACTTTGCAAATTGCAGGTTGGTGAAGTTGCAATGATTATGAGTAGAATGATAATGATCATAATAATAACAGTGACTAAAATTGGTTGGTGCTTATGTGCCTGGCAAAGTACTAAAAAGGTCCACATACATATTGATCAAAAAGGCAATTCTTATTCTCCCCCAAACAAGAATCCCACTCGAACAATGAATTTTGCATCATGCCTGGGGAATAGAAAACTATCAATCACACCCCTAAATTCTTTCATTTTTCAAGGTGTACACAGCAATTGCAACATGTAGCTTTTTTTTTCAATTTCGAATTCCACAAATTTTAATGTTTCTACATACCAGTCTCTTTCAAATTGCATGTAATTCCATAATGTGAAGCCGTTATTATTATTATTATTATTATTATTATTATTATTATTTTGAGGGAGCTCTTAAATTGATCTGATCTGATCGATCTGATATATCGATCTTGTATAGAAGACATTTATACTGTTTCTCTCTATTATGGGGTTTAGGCAAAACTCATTAGTACGATCTACAATGTTCTGTGTTCATGGCCCTGACTGTCTTTTCTAATTTCTCCGGCTTTTTCTCTCCCTGTCCTCTACAAAATTCCTCTCCTTCCTTGACTGTGGCTGTACATCTCGTCTTTGCATATCCTGTGTCCCTGGAATACTTTCCCACAGCTTTTCCTCTCTGAAACGGCTGATACCTTCTCATCTTCCTAGTACAAAGTCAAAGTTAATATCTTGGTAACATCTTCATGAAATTCACAATTTTCTCTTCACCTGATTCTCCCCAAAGGGTTCATGTTGATCGATCATTTCTCAGGATACTCTGTCTTCTTTATGTCACTGTTGTATTTTTTCATGCTATATTATAATATACATTTTCCATGTCTGTCTCTCTCCTTGGACTCTAAGCTACCTGAATAATAAAATAGTCTAAATAAAATAAATAAATTTTTATCATTTTTAGTAAATAGCAGAATAATTTGAATAAAATGATCTAAAAGAGAAGAAACAACATAGTAAATTATTATTATTTCTAAGCCAAAGATTATACTTCTTTAGGACTTTTTCATTTGAATATTTTTAATGTATATCCTAGTCCAATGCACACACACATAATGCATCTCACAATATTGTTCATAGTTTTTTTTTTCCCATTGTGTTTTTGACATTTCTAGTATATGAAGGTGCTATTTCTAGTGAAATTTTATTATTCTGATTCATTGATTTCCTTGGGTTTTGCTGATCACATTATTTGTGCAACACGTTTTTATTTCATTCTTTAAAAAATCTATGTCTGCTATTTTTCCATTGCACAGATTTGCTGGCCTCTATGATAATACTTTAGAGAGACAGAGAGAGTGTGAGTGGGGGAGGGGTAGACAGAAGGAGAGATAGACTCCCAAGCAGGTTAGATGCTGTCAGTGCAGACCCTGATAAGGAGCTCAAGCCCATGAACTGTGAGATCATGACCTGAGCTGAAATCGAGTTGGATACTTAACCAACTGAGCCACCCAGGCACCCCTAATAGTTTTAATAGATATGTATTGATATTTTAACCCCCATATAATATGACTACTTACAATTCTTTAAACATATTTCTCCTTTTAGTAAATGAACTAATTATTACTAATAATCATTTTTATTATAGACATTTTCAAACATATACAGAATTATAAGATTTGATACAATAATCCTTACCCTATAACAATTGTCCAACTTCAGTGTCTCCATTCATGGTTATTAAGTATATATATATACTTAATATATATATATACTTAATGTTTATATGTTACTTAATATATATATATATACTTAATGTTTATTTTTGAGAGAGAAAAAGGGTGGGGGAGGGGGGGACAGAAAGATAATGGACAGAGGATCTGAAGTGGGCTCTGTGAGCTCAGTATGGGGCTTGAATTGGGTACTGTCATGGAGTGGAACACTTTTATAATTTGGTGTGTTACTGGTTCTTATTTAGAACATAGACACATTGGAGTATGGATAAAGCTTACTTGGTAATGAAGCAACAGTCCCTTATAGTAGCCAGATGAAAAAGATATTTGCCCATTTTTGTGGTCCAGACAGTGTTCTTGATTTTGCCTAGATCTCTGACACTATTACTCAGTGACCCTGTTTTTATCTTGCTTCATTACCATTGCCACATAAACTTTTATCATGTTGGTATTCTGTGAAATTATTGATATTATTGATAATAATTTATCATCAATATTATTATCAATAATATTATTGATATGAAATAAAGCTTAACTTTTAGTACCAGACCAGAACCCAGCTGACAGCTGTCAAGAGATGTTTTTTTTTTCTCATATCTACACGTATTTCACTTAGTATCTATAATTTTGATCACATGGACAAAATGTAAAGAATTAATACATAAGCAAATAGTAAAGAGGCATGCACCTCACAGATCATTTCCCCATTTCTAAGAATAGTAATCTTGTCCATTCTTTAAGTCCTGGCTTAAGTGTTTGATTTTTCCAAAGATCTTAGGATGTACCCAGTCTCACTTAAATAAATAGAAGTGATCTTTACTTCCTAACACATTCCCAAAACATTTAATTTTCAAAACAACAACAATAACAAAACACTGAGCTGGATTGCAATGGAATTAGAGAATTGTTGACCAGAATCTTGAGAATCAATCTATGTAATTCAAATGAAGAGATGTGAACGAGGAAAGATTAGCGAGGCACCTAGAGCCTAACATCAGCGCAATCTCATCACCATCTAAAGGTCTGAAGAGATGTAGGGAGATTTAGGAGCCCAATGGGAGCAAGGCTGTGGATGTGAGGCTGCCTGGAGGCACCTGGATATAGAGTTGATCTGTTGCTTGAGACATGGTGCCAAAGCGAGAAAGAGCAGGGGCAGGGGACAAGGTACCCTGACCTCCTTCTCCTGGTGCAGTCTCACCTCTTGCCACAACTTCCTTTTGGCTGCATCCAGTTAGATCCAGCTCTCACCCATGCCTGGGAGATGCAGTCACTATGTTTGTGCTTAGAGCAGAGAAGGGAAGAGAAGTGTCAATTAATGGTTATGACTCTGGGATCAGTCAAAGCATGACTTTTCCTCTTTCTCAGTGGGTGACCTTGAGCAAGGTTCCCAATCTCTGTACTTTGGTTTCCTCTTTGAAAATAAGAATAGCAAACGTACTTATGTCACAGGATTGTTTTCAAAAGTAAATGTACTATAATATATAAAAATATATCTATAAAATATGTCATACACACACATGCACATACAGAGTGGTGCCTGAAACAATATGAGTGACCTTAAGTAAGTGTTCGTGGATGTTATTGTTAATGAACACTGTGATACTCTTTTATTTACTCTCAGGGGGAAACTGGCAGAATTATTCGAAGTCGAGGAGCCTTAGTTTCCTCATCTGTTTAAATGAACATGTTAAATTTGATGACTTCAAATATTTAGATCGAGGATGATGCAAATAATTAGTGGTAAAGCCTTGAGAAATTGCAAGCAAGGGTTAGTGTTGGTAAGGGTGTGGAGAAATTGCCTTGTACATGATTGGTAGGAATATAAAATGGTATAGCTGTTCTGGAAAACATTATAGAAATTCCTCCAAAATTAAATATAGAACTACTATATCATTCATCAATGTCAAGTCTGGATGTATATCCAAAAAAATTGAAATCAAGATCTGCAAAAGATATCTACATCTTCATGTTCCTTGCATCATTATTCACAACAGCCACAATGTGGAAACAACTTGAATGCCCACTGATGGGTGATGAATAAAGAAAATGTGGCACATATCTACAATGGAATGCCATACAGCCTTAAAAGAAAGAAAGGAATTCTGCCTATGTGCCAACATGATTGAGACTGGAGGACTAAGTGAAATAAGCCAGCTACAGAAGGATGAGTACTGCATTATTCTACTTATATGAGGTATGTAACATAGTCAGACTCCTAGAAAGAGTAAAATGGTGGTTTCCAGGGAGAGGGGGTGGAGGAGATGAGGGGTGATTGTTAAAGGATAGAAAAGGTCAATTATGTAAGATGAATAAGTTCTAGAGTTCTGCTGTACAACATTCTGTCTATAGTTGACGGCTATATTGTGCAGTTACAACATTGTTATGGGGTTCGATCTCATATGAAGTGTTTTTACCATGATTAAAAAAAGACACAAAACTGAATAAAAGTGTGGCTTAACAAATGACAAGGAGCGAGACCATATGCAGCATTTTCAGGTTTCAGAGGAAATCCGAGAAAGAGTTGAAAAATGCCCGTTGTTTTTATCAGTGAGATGGTAGTCAGACAAGCTGTAAAGAACCGGCTTCAGTGGTGGAGGGCAAAACTGGATTGGAAAAGGCAGAAGATTGGGGCAAATTGGAAGCAGTAGGCAAATTTTCCAGGTGTTTTGGCTTCTGCTATGAGTTTTGTACTACACACACATGTATCTAGTAATATACAATATATATTAGATTTGAAATTGGTTTTCTAGTTTGAAATTTTGGTGAGAAACTGGATTTTACCATTAATAAAAACACATTTCTCTTCTTGTATAGATTCACAAAGACAGAATCTGAAACTATGGTAAAAGCAATTTTAGCTTTCAGGTAGGTTTTTGGATTATTTTTGTTTCATTTATTTTTTGTTTCTTCTTACTTTTTAAAGGAAATATCTTTTGAATACCTATTACTTACCATAGAGTTTACTGAGTCCTTCGCATTCATTAATTTATTCAATACTTACAAGATCATAAAATATGGACCATTTTTACTGAATGTTATAATTAAGACAATTGGCTTAGAAAGAATTTGGACATTGTCCAAAGTCTCATAAGTTAGTTACTCAGTGTTTAACAGTTGGTCTTTTCCTTTCACGAAACTTGAATTTTTATTCAAATGAACCAAGTTTAAAGTGCTTTTATGTTGTTTCTAGTGGCATAGGCTACTTTTACCTTCATGGAAATTGTCTGTTTGGTATATTTGTAGTATGATTTCTTCAGGAATACAGATAGTTAAAAGATTTTTAAACTTCCCAGTATAATTTATCCAGCTCATCTTAATTTGAGAAAAATAGGAAAGGAACTATTACATCATTCTGGTATCTCCAGAGGATGGAATTTAAACCCAAAGGGATCCAAGAACTAATAAATCACCCAAACATCTTCAGAATGAGCTCACTGGGAGCCAGGATCATTGTTAACCAGGTGAGTCATGGAGTTTGTACATGGAGTGAATCGCCAACCCTCCACTCATAACCTAGCTTCCCATTAGGAACTCATCGCAAGCTGTAGTATCTGATAGAATCAGTCTGCTTTCAATATATTTTTAAGTTCGTTTATTTATTTTGAGAGAGAGAGAGACAGGGAGGGGCAGAGAGAGAGGGAGAGAGAAAGAATCCCAAGCAGGCTCCTTACTGTCAATGCAGAGCCAGACATGCAGCAGGAGTTCGCAAACAATGAGACCATGATTTGAGCGAAAATCAAGAGTTGGATGCTTAACCAACTCAGCAACCCAGGTGCCCCAGAATCAATATGCCTTTACAGATAACACCTATAACATCCTAACTACATTTCTTAATTTCACACTCTGCTTTTCAGTACTTTCTAAAGGATGTCTACTTGTACTTAAAATACTACTTTGTCTCTAATTCCCTGCCCTTGCCTCCTGCCTCCCCCCTTCCTTCTCTCTCTCTCTCTCTGCATACACACACACATACACACACACTCATTAAATGACTTCATATTGAGGTAGCCGGATCATCTAGAATCACCCTCTGCCCTACAGTAGTACTCATAAAAGCTAGTTGTTATTATATGACCAGTGGAGGAGAGATACAGGGCAGGTGGGCTGTCCTGTCTAAAATTCACTTATAAGAGTGGGTGACCAAGAATGTTTCTACACTTAAGTATTGGTAACAGTGTTTTTCTATTCTTGAAAAACACCAAATGTATGGTAAAAAGTTCCCCCTTAAATAAATAATGGATACACACTGTAATTTTTGAATCCTGACCTAAAACAGAAATCCATTAGTATTTCATTTTTTTTTAATTTTTTTTAACATTTATTTATTTTTGGAAGGCATAGAGACAGGGTGTGAGCAGGGGAGGGGCAGAGAGAGAGGGAGACACAGAATCCGAAGCCGGCTCCAGGCTCTGAGACATCAGCACAGAGCCCGATGCGGGGCTCGAACTCACAGACCGCGAGATCATGACCTGAGCTGAAGTCAGACACTTAACTGACTGAGCCACCCAGGCGCCCCTAAAAAATTTTTTTAAAGTTTATTTATTTTTGATATATATATATAGAGACAGAGTGTGAGTGGGGAAGGGCATAGAGAGAGGGAGACAGAATCCAAAGTAGGCTCCAGACTCAGGGCTGTCAGCACAGAGCTCAACGCTAGGCTGGAACCCACAAACCATGAGACTGTGACCTGAACCAAAGTTGGGCATTTAACCTGGTTTAACCAGGCATCCCTGGTATGTCATTTTTCTAATATTCCTTCTCAAAAGAGGTGTTTGGCCTCAAGCAGGGCTTTAAGCAATCAGACCCACACCATATGCTTCCTAACCCTTTTTCATGTCATGTTATGTCATGTCACGTCATGTCATGTCATTTGTATGTGTTTTGGGATATACAGAGGGAGCATCTGATGGCTAACGAAGACACAATGTCTCCAGTCTGTACACCTGTACACCTAGTACACTGATAGTGTGCAGTGTGCCTCTGTAGGCTGGTCACCTCTGGGGAGGAAAGCAAACTTGGTGAAGGATGAAGGATGCTTGGCTTGGAAAAGCTATATAGAACCTTATAATACAGGGAGCGGGACTTGGATAAGACTAGGCATCAAATAAATCAGGAAATGCTAATAGAGCTTTGGATAGGAGAGAAGAGGTTTCCCAATGACTATTTCCTTCTTCTTTGCTTTTGAACACTTTCTCTGTGCAAAGCTTTGTCATTGTGTTAATTGCCAAAGTCTGTAGAACATCAGAGATATATCCCTAATCCTTAATATGCACAACAAAACCTTTAAAAATTAGTATATAGGAAAGATTTAATTTGCTCTGCAATTGTCTTTTGAGAACCTAGATGGGCAAAACAGAATCTACAAAGACTGATGGAGAATCAAATAAATGAAGTTGCTAGTTGTTATAAAGTAGTCAACTATCAGAAAAAAATAAAAATGATAATTACTGATTAAACTTGTTACAGAAATAACTAAAAATAGAAAGTATTTGCTTTATTACATATAGTTAAATAAATACCTAAAATTTTTCACCAATAATTTAAATAAGTACAAAAGATAATTTTATATTATAATATTGCCATATATATGAATTTATAGATACATATACACACATACTTAGTATACCCAAAGTTAAATGCATTAAAAATAGTCTAATATTATGGTAATAAATAATTGTCATCATCCATTGAAAATACAGATACTCCTTTGTACAATTAGAGAGTATAGAGAATTCCAAAGGAATTTTCTCTCTGAATTCATTTGTCCATTTAATTTTCACCATAATAATGTATCTTATTATGTTTTATAATGTAATTATTTCCCTGGTCATTTTGCTTCACTTCTCTGAAACTCAAATATACACACACAGATTGGAATTTGATTCTTGTAATAATAGGTTCTATAACTTCTATATGTTATAGTAGTAAAATATTTCTATTTGAGTTATAATCACAATTAAATGATTAAAACAACCTATATATGTCCATTGTTGATGGGCATATATATATGTCAACATATATTTAACTTTCATTTGAAATTGATCTTATTAATGAACCAGGGGTATATTTATGGAGTCATATGAAAGGAATCATCTAAATGCCCAAATGTTGGAAGCAAGGAACCACAATTGGATTCCAGATGAGTAAGAGATATGCCTTTCATTTGTCAACTGTGAGAAGCGTGGGTTTTGAAAAGGGAAGATAAAAACAAAAACCAAGAGTACAGGTGTCTTATCAGTCAAATGATTTTTGAAAAGGAACAGATAAAAAATGGAGGGCCTGAAAATTAATTTTCTTGAAACTATTCTTGTCCACATAACCCTTGGTGAGTCTTTTCGTGTTAATAGAAATAGCCATACTCCAATTTGAATTCCACTGGCATGGTGGAGTCATTAGGACTCAAACTAATTCAGCCATAGGTCAGGCAAACAAAACCAAAAGAGAAACAAAAGTAAGTTTGAAAGAATGGTTGATCTCTGCTTACCATTCAAATAAATTTGTTCTTTAGGCTACTTATTTCCAAACATGTCTGTACATTGGAATCACCTAGGGGGCTTTACAAATGCCAATGCCTGGGTACTGCCTTAATGTTCTGATTAAGTTGGTAGGGGGTCCTGGGCATTGAGTTAAAAACTCCATAGGTGATTCCAATGTGCAGTAAAGTTCCAGGCACGACTCACTTTAGGAAGGATGCAATGAAGCAAGAAACAACAGTGCTTCTCAAATAAATCTTTACGTGAAATATGTCAATGATTTTGAGGACTTCCCCTCAAGATTGACAGAGATGTGGACTTGACAGAAACATTAGTAAGACTTTAAAATGGTGGGTTGCTTCAGAACAACCTGCTGAGCCTAATTGGAAGCTCTGAGGAAAAAAAAATTACTTTTGAAAAATTAGAGGAATTGATAAAATAACCCAGAGAGTTCTAAGGTAGATGCAAAATCATGAACGCTGTATTTTATAAGAACTTTAGCAAATGCTTATAAGTAATTCTGTTTCTAGATGATTTAAAAGTTTCTTGAGTTCAAGCTCCCTTTGGGCTCTGCGCTGACAGTGTGGAGCCTGCTTGAGATTCTCTCTCTTCTCTCTTTCTGCCACTTGCGCTCTCCCCCTCTTGCCCTTAAAATAAATAAATAAACATTTGGGGGAAAAAAGGTTCTTGAGTTCGGAATCCAAAACTCCGCCTTAATATGCAACTCCACTATAAACTTTTTTCTTCAACCAGTACCATGGTGTATAAATATTCCACTTAATAGTAAATATCCACTATATTTAACGTTTTCATTGATAGATTTTTCTTCTCAAAAGGTTCCCTCTGATTCTGTTTTACATGTACCTTGTAACCACCACAAATCCTCGAGTTAATAAAAGCAATAATATAAGAAATTCTAATGCACAGATGGACTTTGCTATTTCATGTAAAATATTATCAAGTTATAAATGGATCTTTTCCTCTGACACCATTTTTTCAGTGATGGTCTCCTTTACTTTTACATTTCATGGTAGTCTTAGAATTATTTTCAGTTAAGTTTCCAATTAAAACTTTACATATGGAATTGAAATAAAAGACTTCGTGAGAAAAAGTTCAATGTGTTCAAGCCCTATCAGCAGGTAAGGGAGGCCTTAATTCTTGAATGAAACGGTTATTTACCAGAATGGACAGCATTACTTAATAACATTTTTAAAAGCTCAGACAACTGCAATTTTACTTTGGAAAAATACAAAGCCCAGCAATCTTAAAAAAAACAAAAACAAAAACAAAAACAAAAAAACAAAAAACAAAAAACGACTACAGCTTTCATGTTGTCTTCTCCAAATTTTAAACATTTTGTTTGATACTACAGAAAAATGAATACATGCACCAGATTTAATATTCTATACCAGTGATTAAAGCTAAAAGAGCAAGCCACTGCACTTTGGGCAGTATAGTATGATAATTAAGAATATGGGCGCTGCTTTTCTTTCTTTTTTCTTTTTAAGTTTACATTTATTTTGAGAGAGAGAGGGAGAGAGCACATGCATGCACATGAACGGGGGGAGGGGCAGAGAGAGAGAGGGAGAGAGAATCTCAAGCAGACTCCACACCGTCAGTGCAGAGCCTAACATGGGGCTCGATCTCACTAACCAAGAAATCATGACCTGAGTCAACATCAAGAGTCCTCTGCTTAACCTACTAAGCCAGCCAGGCACCTGCTGGGGTCTGCTTTCAAACAAACCCAGCCACGACCACATTATATCACCTACTCTCTGTGACCACAGCCATAAGCCTGGGTTTTTGCAACTGTTAGTCAGGGATGTTAGGATAGAACCTCTGTCATAGCATTAGCAAGAGACTCTCATAAATTAATTCACATATGGTAAGAAATAGAGTATCTGATACGAACAGCCCTCAATTGCAGCAGGTACATAACAGAAGAAAAGAAATAAAATTTGAAAGATGAAGACAGTAGACATGATGAATTTCTCAAGGTGTCTTTCTTTATTAATATTTTGTAGTTCCATTTTGTGTAGTATAAAGCCAAGAACAAAAATAAATTCAAATAGGCTAATATTGAGTTTAATGAGATTAGTCCTTTTTTTGAAGGCTGGCAGAACTACAAATAATTGTAATTATTCTGAAGCATGCATCAAGAACTCCACCTACCTATATGTTTCCATAAAATTTGCTTGCAGCTGATTATTTTCTTAGGATATGTTGTTAAAAGTAAAACCTACTGGAGTAAGTGCTTTGATATTTTAAGCTGTTGGAGTATATCGACATATGTTTGTGAGGAAAGATGATTAACTACCTGTAGCTTAAAACAACAAGTTATCTGATAGACTACTTAATTAATGTTAATTCTTTGGACAACAAACGTTAGAACATTGTGAATTTTGAATTGGAAAAAATATCACGAGTCCCTAATTCTGATGCAAATAACATTGCATATTTTTCTCTATATATCTGATTAAGTTTCTTTTAGCTTCTACAGCCTCGAGTACCTAGTCTGTGTAAGCAGAGGAGAGTATATAGGAAAGTAGGTAAGTCATCGTAGATTATTTTGATACTTTTAAGCCTGCAGAAACATGCAAATAAACTGGAAAAAGTTAATATAGCTTCATGTATGAGTTACATATTTTTGTGCTGCCATATTTATAAATACATAGAAAAGATAGTGGCAATAAAAATGCCGAAATATTCATGTTTGTTGTCTCAAGTGTTTTCTTTCAGGTAGTATTGAAATTTTAACTAGCACGCTTCCATACTTTCTAAAATTGCAAAGCAAACAACATTTAAGAAAGCTATTGTGAAAGTAAAGAACTCCTCTCGCTGAGGCAAGAATGCAGGTTATCTGAGATATAAGGTGTACTTTTTGCCCACAAGACAACATGATGCAAGATAAGAAGACACCAACGATCGCCTTTTGCCAACATTGGCAGGGGCCATGAGAAGTGTCATTTTTATTCTTCGACTTGGAGTGAAATCAGGAAAATTCACCTGAATAAATGGCTAGTACCAATATCACCTATGTCACTGAATTCATTCTCAAGGGAATTACGGACCAACCTGAGCTTCAGGCCCCATGCTTTGTGGTGTTTTTCATCATCTATGTGGTCACAGTGCTGGGCAACCTGGGGTTGATAACTTTAATCAGGATCGATACTCGACTCCACACGCCTATGTACTATTTCCTCAGTCACTTGGCTTTTGTTGACTTTTGCTACTCCTCCGCTATCACACCGAAGATGATGGTGAATTTCATTGTGGAAATCAACACTATTCCTTTCCATGCTTGTGCAACACAACTGGGCTGTTTTCTTACCTTCATGATCACTGAGTGTTTCCTTTTGGCTTCTATGGCCTATGATCGCTATGTGGCCATCTGTAGTCCCCTGCACTATTCAACCCTGATGTCAAAAAGACTCTGCTTTCAGTTAGTGGCAGTTCCGTATATATACAGCTTTCTGGTTGCCCTATTCCATACGATTATCACCTTCCATCTCACTTACTGTGGCCCCAATGTAATCAACCATTTCTACTGTGATGACCTCCCTCTCTTGGCTCTGTCCTGCTCAGACACACACGTGAAGGAAATTCTGATCTTTGCCTTTGCTGGTTTTGATATGATCTGCTCCTCTTCCATCGTTCTCACCTCCTATGTCTTTATCATTGCTGCCATCTTAAGGATCCGCTCTACTCAGGGGCGTCGCAAAGCCATTTCCACCTGTGGCTCCCATATGGTGACTGTTACTATTTTCTATGGCACCTTGATCTTTATGTACCTACAGCCCAAATCGAATCACTCCCTGGACACGGACAAAATGGCATCTGTATTTTACACAGTGGTGATCCCGATGTTGAACCCCCTGATCTATAGTCTAAGGAACAAAGAGGTTAAAGATGCCTCAAGGAAAGCCTTGGATAAAGGTTGTGAAACCTTAAAGCTGCTAAAATTGGGAAAATAACAATAATGAATGCTTTATTTAATACAAGAGGGTAAATAAATCAAACTTCTGCCTGCTGATATTTCTTGCAATTCTTTCCCAATCAACTAAAACTGTGACTGTAGTTCAGCCAACCTTGACCTTTTCTATAAGAAAGTAGACTGATTCTGGAAAGTCAGCATGATTCAAAGAGTCTGGTTCAGGCCACTGCAGCCTTGACAGACCACTGGAATTATGTTCAAATACACCCTCAGACACACCTTTGTGTACCTCAAGAGAGGGTAGCCACGTGTCTTTCTTAGAACTTACTATTCTGGAAAGAAGGCTGCCTGAGTTTGAATGCTATGCACCTCCTTTATTAACTACGACCCCTCATACAATTGGCTTAAACTGTGTGATTCTGTTTCTAATTCTAGAAAATAAGAGAAACAAACCCAACTAATTGGTTTGTTTTAAAGATGAGGGGCGCCTGGGTGGCTGAGTCGGTTGAGCATTTGACTTCGGTTTAGGTCATAATCTTACAGGTCGTGGGTTGGAGCCCCTGCATCGGGCTCTATGCTGACAGCTTGGAGCCTGGAGCCTGCATCAGATGCTGTGTCTCCCTCTCCCTCTGTCCCTCCCCAGCTCATACTCTGTCTCTCTCTCTCTCTCTGTCAAAAATAAGTAAACATTAAAAACTTTTAAAAAAAGAAGAAACGAGTTAATATTTATGAAATGCTTACAACATCCTGTGATAACAAGTGGTATGTATATGTTCGTTATATAAATAATTGTGGTATATAATTAAAGATTGATTCATTGAGCTCTGAAAAGTTTATCAGTCTTGAAGAAAGAAGGACAAAACCTGGTAGATTTCTACCAGCTTTCAGGCCCTGAATCAAGTAGTCCTACCTAATACAATCAAATAAACCTGAGAAATGTCTGAACTTTACCTTTTGGGCATCAGTGCCTAAGTTCACATCACAGATAATATGACAATTCTATATGCAAATGTAAGTTTATTTGCATTTTGTTTTCTTAAAATTGTGGATGTTCATAAAGATATTGCAATATAGATGATCTAATCTTAAAGTATCATTATCTGATTTTTAAATACAATGGGAAGGTAATTATTTGTAAGAAATTGTGTTATTAAATGAATGAATACGTTCATTCAATTTACTGCACATTTATCCAAATAGAAATAATTTTAAGTTATAATGTTATTTTTGTGTGCCTGCAATTTATTCAATGACCCTTATAGGATCATGACATGAAATTTAGCAAAAACAGTAATTTGTAAGATTTTATAATTTTAGTACTCACAAAAAGTGAATTAGTTTCTTAATATTATCTTCTTATTTTGCCACTGTAGAAGGAAATTGTGATAGTTGCAGTAATTCTATAGAATGCAACTTCTAATGCAGGTGATTATTTCCTCTTCTGCACTTAATTTGTAAATAACTCAGACATGCTGCTAGAGGTGCTAGAGAACCTTGTGAGTTGCATGAATTCTTATATTTTTATTTTTTTTAATTTAATTTAATTTTATTTTATTTTTAATTTTATAATAGTTTATTTTCAAATTGGTTTACATATAACATCCAGTGTTCATCCCAACATGTGCCCTTTTTAATGCCCATCACCCCCTCTCCCCCCTCCCTCACCCCCCTCACCCTCAGTTTCTTCTTAGTCTTTGAGAGTCTCTTATGTTTTATCTCCCTCCCTCTCTGTGTCTTTTTTTCCTTTCCCCTCTTCCCCTCCCCCTGGTTTTTGCTTAGTCTCACCAAGTCCACCTATTCGTGGAAACATATGGTATCTGTCTTTTTCTGACTGACTTATTTCACTTAACATAATACCCTCCAGTTCCATCCATGTTGCTAAACATGGCCAGATTTCATTTTTTCTCATTGCCACGTAGTAGTCCATTGTATATAAGTACCATAACTTC
Source organism: Paguma larvata (assembly GCA_030068075.1). Lineage (NCBI taxonomy): Eukaryota > Metazoa > Chordata > Mammalia > Carnivora > Viverridae > Paguma > Paguma larvata. The sequence goes on along the minus strand of CM057831.1, from coordinate 98,984,321 downwards.
TTTATCCTTTTGTCAGTTGATGGGCACTTGGTCTCTTTCCATGATTTGGCTATTGTCGAAAGTGCTGCTATGAACATTGGGGTACACGTGCCCCTATGCATCAGCATTCCTGTGTCTCTTGGGTAGATTCCTAGCAGGGCTATTGCTGGATCATAGGGTAGCTCTCTTTTCATTTTTTTGAGGAACCTCCACACCGTTTTCCAGAGTGGCTGCACCAGTTTGCATTCCCACCAACAGTGTAGGAGGGTGCCTACTTCTCCACATCCTCGCCAGCATCTATAGTTTCCTGATTTGTTCATTTTAGCCACTCTGACTGGTGTGAGGTGGAATCTCAGTGTGGTTTGGATTTGTATTTCCCTGATGATGAGTGACATTGAGCATCGTTTCATGTGTCTGTTGGCCATCTGAATGTCCTCTTTGGAGAAGTGTCTATTCATATCTTCCGCCCATTTCTTCACTGGGTTGTTTGTTTTTCGGGTGTGGAGTTTGGTAAGTTCTTTATAAATTTTAGATATTAGTCCTTTATCCGATATGTCATTTGCGATGATCTTTTCCCATTCCGTTGGTTGCCTATTCGTTTTGTTGGTTGTTTCCAGCATTCTTCTCAAAGCTAGAGCAAACAATCCTAAAATTTGTATGGAACCACAAAAGACCTCGAATAGCCAAAATAATACTGAAGAATAAAACCAAGGCGGGAGGCATCACAATCCCAGACTTTAACCTCTACTACAAAGCGGTGGTCATCAAGACTGTATGGTATTGGCACAAAAACAGACACATAGACCAACGGAATAGAATAGAAAACTCAGAAATGGACCCGCAAGTATATGGCCAACTAATCTTTGACAAAGCGGGAAAATGTATCCAATGGAAAAAAGACAGCCTCTTTAACAAATGGTGCTGGGAGAATTGGACAGCAACATGCAAAAGAATGAAACTAGACCACTTTCTTACACCACTCACAAAAATAAATTCTTAATGGATAAAAGATCTGAATGTGAGACAGGAAACCGTCAAAATCCTAGAGGAGAAAGCAGGAAAAAGCCTCTGACCTAAGACACACCAATTTCTTACTCGACACGTCTCCAAAGGCAAGGGAATTAAAAGCAAAGATGAACTATTGGGACCTCATCAAGAATTCTTATATTTTTAAAGTAGGTTTGACAGAGAAGTGTGGTGTTTCTATTCACCACACTTTTCCTAGTGAGAGTATGCATATGGATGGATACACACGTTCTCTCATGCCACGTACAAAACACATAAAAACATCAAAACCGTCCCTCTTTTGTAGGTAAGAGAATTCAGATCTATAGAATCTCTCTCTCTTTTTTAATTTTTTTAAGGTTCATTTATTCTTGAGAGAGAAACAGAGAGAGCGATCAGAGAAGGGACAGAGAGAGAGGGAGAGAGAGAGTTTCAAGAAGGCTCTGCACTGTGAGCACAGAGCCTAATGGATGTCTGGCTTGAACTCACAAACCGCGAGATCGCACATGACCTGATCCAAATCCAAGAGTTGGATGCTTAACGAACTGAGCCCCACAGGGGCCACGTGAGACCTGTAGAATCTTGACGTCTCCGCTGAGGAACGTTGCTCTGGCCCCGGGCTCCTGCACCTTCCTGCTTCATGTAATCTTTACAGCAACAATGCTTCTGCACTAATAGAATTGACATTTTCATGTCTTTATGCAATCTTAATTCCTTCCTATTAGTAGTCACCTCTTAAGGTAAACCTGGCTTTTCTCAGGGAAACGAAGCAAGAAATTCAAGTGTACTCGACAGACATGTTATTCAACTTTTTCTTGGCCAGATGCACACAGGTCTGTGCAGCCTGCAAAACTGTACTCCAGCAACTTCTCTAGGTGCCCGGGTTCATCTCCTCGAACACCAACCAGTCCCTCTGTTAAAATATAATCAACACTCTGCATTTTGTCCCCAGGGGTCTTTCAATGAGAAATATTTGTATTTTCGCTACTCTTTCTGGGTGTCTATGATGTTTTTTGTGTATAGATATAGAATCGAGAAGCTAATTGAAAAAAAAAAAAAGGAAATAATCCCTCTTTGGGTGTGTCCAAGATTAGTGAAGACCATGACTCATTTCAGAAAGTTTGACTCCAAATATAAAGTTTGTTACCCCTAGTTTTGTGACATAGAATGCTCCAGTTATTTGTAAGGTAAGGAAGTTGTTCATGTCCCATGCTGGTGTATGAGCAGTTAGAAATACCTGTGAGGACTGTGGGCCAATCATTGGCCTAATATAGGGTTGGTAAATACTAGCTTTATTATCATTACCATCCTGAAGACATGTTCCTATAGATAAACTTATTATTATTATTATTAGTAGTAGTAGTAGTAGTAGTAGTAGTAGTAGTAACTATAACTGATTAGTGGTTTACTTTGAATAAAACTCCAAGCGATTGTCTTGTCATGTTGGTATTTAGACCTTGAATTAGATTTTCTTGAATTTGGTACTTTTTCCTTTTCGGTTTGTTGAATGAAGACTGAATTGTTCTAAAAAGAACTGTCATTTTTGTGGAAACTGTTTTTAAATGTTTTATTTGGATAAAAGGCCATCACTCAGTTCTAAAATGTTTGCGCTAACACTCACGAGAATACTAAGAATAATACAAATACAAATCACCGACATTTATTAAGTGTCCGCCACTGTTTGGTCTAATTCTACGTGTTTGCCATTTATCAACTCATATATTTATTACTTTTTTTAGAAGAAGAGAGTGGGTTTTTTACTTTAATGTTTATTTTTAAGAGAGAGAGAGAGAGGACAGTGGAGGGGCAGAGAGAGAGGGGAAGACACAAAGTTCGAAGCAGTTTCCAGGCTCTGAGCTGTCGCACAGAGCCCAACGCAGGGCTCGAACTCAGGAACCGTGAGATCATGACCTGAGCTGAAGTCAGATGCTTAACTGACTGAGCCACCCAGGCGCCCCTGTCAACTCATTTCATATTCTTATCAATACTAGAAAATAAGTCACGCACATTGGAGTGTAATATGTGAAAATCAGGATTTACAAGATAGATAAATTAAGTGGTCTTTACCCCATTTTACCTTCCAAAAGGAAAATTTAAACATGCATCAAGTTAAAAACATGTTTAAAAAATATTTTTAACATTTTTTTAAGTAGGGTCTGTGTCCAGTGGGGCTTGAACTCATGACCCTGAGATCAAGAGTTGCATGCTCTACTTACTGAGTCAGCCAGTGTCCCCAGAACATGCTTTAAAAACAACAACAGCAAAATCAATTGTTTTAGAAGCACAAGATTTTCAGGAGAGTATCTAGAATGTAAGTGTTCTGATCAATTTAATGTACACTTTTTTGAAAAAAAAAAAGAGTTTATTTATCTACTTTCAGACAGAGAGAAAGAGAGAGCATGAGGAGGGACAGGCAGAGAGAGAGAGAGAGAGAGAGAGAGAGAGAGAGAATCCCAAGGAGCCTCCCTGTTGTCAGTGCAGAGCGCAGTTTGGGACTTAATCTCACCAACCGTAAGTTCATGATCTGAGCCAAAATCCAAAGTCAGATGCTTAACTGACTGAGCCAGCCAGGTGCCACAAGTATATACTTTTTTTTTTTTTTTTTAAAGTTGCTTACTTATTTATTTTCAGAGAGAAAGAGAGTGAAAGCCAGGGCACCCATGTGAGCAGAGGAGGGGAAGAGAGAGAGGGAGAGAGAAAAACTGAAGCAGGCTCTGAGCTATCAACACTGAGCGTGACACGGGGTTGAACTCACTCACAAACCTTGAGATCATGACCTGAGTTGAAACCAAAAGCCAGACTCTCAACCAACTGAGCCACGTGGGTGCCCCTAATTAATCTACACTTTTTTGTAATGCTTACTTCTAATTCCCTCATATTCTCTCAATTTTATTTCTTATTTATGTATTAGTTCAGAGGAACCCATTTTTTTTCTCTGTATTTTGACCTACCAAAGTAATATTAGAATGTAACCTATGAAGAAGGACCACTAATACTTATATATTTATAGACTTTTCCCCCCTTAGGCCTACTTTTTGGCACTTAATTTGATCATTAAGTCATTAAATTAAGCATATGATGGTTGCATTTTATTATGTAGGTAATCACATGGATAGAGGCCATTCAGAGACAACTTTTCTTAGAAGTCTCAATTTATAGATGAGAAAATTGTGCCTCAGAGTTGTTAAGTTCTTTCCTTAGGTTTTAAACCAAGACAGTTTTGCAATAGCAAATGGGGCCTGGTGACATCTCCAAGTGTTGAAGTGAAATATGGTTAGGTTTTATGGAAACAGTTAAGAATATGGCTTTTCAGGAAGAAGGGAGATTCTCAGACAGTTTGAAACAAACTGATGGGCAAAAAGATGATGAAGGCAGAAGGTCTCCAGCCCCATATGTGGTGACCCTTCTCTTACTCTCTTTCCCAGAGCGTAGGAGCAAAAGGGGGGATGTGTTTTCTGGGCCAGACCAAGGCTCACATATCTGTCTCATTATTTTCATAGCTTGTGAAAAGTTTATCTTGACTCTAGGTTTTCGGTGACATGTTTGTGAATCATCAGTCAGTTTTTTTAAAAATCCCAAGGTGGTCTAACTGTAGCTGGAAATATAGGATAGCCATTGAAAAATGCTGTTTTATAGTCAGACAAAACTGAACTCAAATCTCGTTGCTTTTTACCAACTATTAGATACACGCTGTATTAATGAATTAAATAAGCTGTTTTGAAATTTTCTTGTTTTTTTTTTTTTTTTGGTTTTTAGATATCTGTCTCAGAAGAGTGCTAAGAAAATGAACAAAACAATAAATTAATTATTTTAAAGCGTTTCTATGAGCAACTGACACATGGACAAACACTCAGTAGAAAATAAATACCATATGATTTTGCTCATATGTGAAATTTTAGAAACAAAATAACCAAGCAAAAGGGCAAAGGGGAAAAAAGAAAGAGACGATGAAAACCAAGAAAGAGACTCTTAACTATAGCGAACAAACTGATGGTTACCATAGGGGAGGTAGTGGGGGTGGGTGGGTGAAACAGGAGATGGAGACTTAAAAAAATTTAACGTTAACATTATTTTTACTTTGAAAAGTTTCAAAATAAGTAAATTCATTACTTATTAATGTATTCATTACTAAATATAATAAAGGTAACTTAGTTCTTTCTTCAAGAAAAAAGATGCTTATTTTAATAGCAGGAATAGAGGAACCAAAAAATCAATTTAAAATATGTTTATAAACACACGATGCAAAAGGAAATTTTGAAAAACTGAATTGTTTTAAAGATCACAAGAATTTCTTAGCTTTTATATTTTCATTTTGTTGATTTTAAAGTGAAGCATGCTATGTTTCCAACTACTTCCAAAAAGTTTGTTACCCCATTACCTAAAACCTAATAAAAGGGATCATTAATACAATAACAATGCCAATAATTAAGCATAGGGCTCCTGGGTGGCTCAGTCGGTTAGGCGTCTGACTTCGGCTGAGGTCATGATCTCACGGTTTGTGAGTTTGAACCCTGGGTTTGGCTCCATGCTGGTAGTTCAGAGCCTGAAGCCTCCTTCAGATTCTGTGTCTTCCTCTCTCTCTCTGCCTCTCCCCCACTCGCACTCTTCTCTCTCTCTCTCAAGAATAAATAGACATTAAAAAAATAATTAAGCATAAGGGTCAATATTTGTGAAATTCTTGCTATATGTTGGGAACTGTGCAACACATTTTATATTTATAATATTTTATCCTCACAAACAAGTCGACAGAAAGGAACTATCACTACTATAAGCCCAGATACTGCCTTGTGCAGTTAGGAAACAAAGATACAGAAATATAAAATAATTCACCAACGACAACAGTTCTTGGAAAAGCTAAGATTGTGGCCAAACTGTGTGAATGAAGAGTCCTCATTCCTAACCACACACTTCTGTAAAAGAGGCAGTGAATTATAATCATGTAAAGTGGCTCCACTGAACTAAACTGATACAGATTCAGTGTCATTAAATACTCAATGTCAAGATAGCTCTTTTGGTCCTTTTCTTAGCTGAAAGCAGAAAGCAGAGTATTCGGGAAATTATTCAGAGCGTTAAGGCCAAAAACTCTTGCTGTTAAACTTCGACATGTTTTCTAGATTATCTGTGCAGCAACTTGAAAGACAAGATACCAGATCTTGATGCATTTCAGGACAGCCCAAATTTTTCAATATGACAGAGAATTCAGGTAAAGTCACTATCCCCCGCATACTCTGTTCCTTTGATTTTGGAGAAGACATCATGGTAAAACAGGTTAAGCATCTCTCTTGCTCACGCTCATGTTCTCTTTTCATTCTCTCTCTGTCTCTCTACCTTGCTGGCTGGCTCTTGCTCTCTTGTTCTGTTGCTTTCTCCATTTTTCTTTCTTCTTTTATAATTCAATAACTTAAATTTTACAGAATGTCTTTCATATGGAAATCACAGAATGAAACTGTGGGTAAGAACATATCCTGTTTCAATTTGATCCCCCAAAGTTAGGAATTGGATCTATCATTTATCAGCATTGTAACTCTAGGTAAGACAGAGCTCAAAGGCCTCTGATCCCTTCCTGCCCAATGATTTCTCAGTTATCTGATAGCCAAACACAACTTTCCTACAATTCTTTTCAGTGCGTTTTTTACCTCCTGATTTCTCAAGCTGTAGATCAACGGGTTTAACATGGGAATCACTACCACATAAAACACCGAAGCAAATTTATCTGTGTTCAGAGAATGGCTTGACTTGGGGAGTAGGTACATAAAAATGATTGTCCCATAAAATATCGTGATACAGGTCAGGTGGGAAGCACAGGTAGAAAAGGCTTTCTGTCTTCCTTCAGTAGAATGGATCCTCAGGATGGCAAAGAAGATGAAGATATAAGAAATTATTACAAGCAGCAGAGCGCAGAGGGTATTGAACCCAGCAATCACAAACAACATCAGCTCTTTGACGTGAGTGTCAGAGCAGGCCAGGGCAACCAAGGGAACATCATCACAGTAAAAGTGGTTGACCACATTGGAGCCACAAAAAGACAAGCGGAATGTTGCCACTGTCTGCACGAGACCCACTGTGACTCCGTAAGTATATGTGCTAACAATCATTCGATTACAGAGATTTCTAGGCATACGAATGACGTAGAGTAAAGGGTTACAGATGGCCACATACCGGTCATAGGCCATGATTGCAAGCAAATACAGTTCACAAACTACAAATGTGATGAAGCAGCACACCTGAAGAGCGCATGCATAAAATGTTATACTTTTAACGTCACACAGAAAATCCGCCAGGGTCTTAGGGGTGACAGATGAAGTAAAAGAAAAATCAACAAAAGCCAGGTGGCTGAGAAAAAAGTACATGGGCGTGTGAAGGTGAGGGCTGATTTGGATGAGGACAATCATACCAAGATTACCCAGGACACTAGCTAAATATATTACTAGGAATATGCCAAAGAGAATGGCTTGAAGCTCTGGGTTATCCGTGAGTCCCAAGAGGATAAATTCAGATAGTACGGAATGATTGCCTTTGGCCATGGAATAGATTTTAAAGTTTTTTCAATTTGAAAACCCCTCCAGAGCACGCATTTTGAATATTGTCATCTCTATTGGCAGTAATGAAGCAGATGTTAGGGGCTTGTTCTGATCCACTGTGAACTTACAGTTGAACACATTCAAGGGAGAATCTTCATGGTAGTTCTGGTTTCAGAATGAGGTGACGCGTTCTAGAAGCAATTCCAAAGATGAAATTCTATGAGGCTTTGTAAACATAGAAAGATGATATTTCATTTAAATTTTATGTAATTGAATAATCTATCTCATTAAGGAGTTTAATAATAAAAGAAAAGAAAGATTAAACATGTGAACACAGATAAAATAATTTTTAATTATTGAAATATTTTAAACAGAATTATACTAATTCCATTTAAATTTTTATTTAACTAGAAACAAAAATTCAAAAAATCCCTGTCAGAAAAGGTAATATGAAAAGTCATAAACAAAATTTTAAATACTAATAACCTCTATACCAAACATCCTGTGTAATTTTTATTTTATGTTATTCTCTTATTTACTATTATTTCTAGTTTTCCTTCATTGATATGTAGTATTTGTCAATTAAGGGGTGAAAAAACTGAGAAATATGTATAGTTTTGCTTTTATTGAAATAGGCATAAGCAGGGGTAAAAATACATGAAATAATTCAGAAAACACATTTATATATTTTCCAACATCCAAATGCAAAGCAGAACAAAAAAAAATCTAGGATAAGTTTATAGAAATACAAACTGGTTTCTGATGAATTGAAAGAGAGCAGCTTATATGATATTAAGCAGAAGAGAGAGAGAAATTTGATTTTCTTTTTTCACTGTTTTATCTCAGATTGTCTTTACATCTGCCATTTATATTGGCAATCTAACTATCATCTTCATTTTCAGATATGGAAACCGAGGATGAGGGCTTAACCCTCTTCATGGTCCCTAATTAGCGTTGGGTAAGCAGAATATCTTACTAACTGGTCCTTGGTTCTCTAACCTCAGTTCATAAAGAAATGATCACCTTTTAGAGAGGCAAGAATTTCCCCATTAACCAGAGATCAAGGCAAGTTTGGAAAGGGAATTTATCAGTTTGCTCATGTCAAGTGTTTCGAGCAGTGCCGGTCTTATACTACGTGTTAAATAAATGCGTTATAGCTCTTAATAGTTTTAATGATATTCAGATTGAAGCTAACTCTGCAAACACCTGCGTGCAATCCCATTCTGCTGGTCAGTGCAGGACGTAATTCTTTGACCAGTATTTTGAAGTGTCCTTCCCTTGCCTCCCAAGCTGTGATCTCAAATCTTTGACCCATTAAGCTCTTAATCTTTCTAGTGCTGATAGTTCTCTGATGTACTGGGGCCTGCGTAGCTCTAACTCTAACATCATAAAACTCTCCAATGTCTTCAATTATTTTCTTCTCCGTTTCTTAACCTGAAATTTGGATCCCCCTTGAAAACCTATTTCTTTCCAGGTTATTTCTTCAGAGACTGTTCCATCTTAAACTTTCCTCATATGTCAAATCTGCGAGGTAAGAAGACTTTGAACATGTTTGGAACAGGGTCCTTATTCGTTATTACATATGTGCACTTGTGTGAACTGCTCTGATGCTTCAAGACTTATGCCCATATTCACCGTTGTTATATATATGTCCAGGTCCTTTCCTCTGATTCCTTGATGAGTCTTATTCTAAGATCTCTCTGTTCCTCTGCCACAAAATTGTCATTGGTGCCCATACCTACCACCTATTTAATAATATGGCTTCTCAGGTTCTTGATCTTGTATCAGGGCCTCCCACCACCACCGGTCTGCTTGAGATTCTCACCCCCATGGCTCCATTTTGAAAACTGTATTATCTGGAAACTGATCACATGCTAAATACCCAAAATTAAAACATTATCTTGTGACCACACCTTTCTACTCTTCCCTTTTCACCTCAGCTATGACATTGTAACTTCTTATTTATAGATGCATATCACTATTCCTTTAATTTCACTCATGATCCTGGATCTATTATCACCTTCTTTACTTAACTCTTACCCCAAAGGGCTTAGACTCCATGATGTGTTACTACAATGACTTTCCAGTATCCAAATTTTCTGGCCTTGTGTCCTCCCAGGTATACCAAATATCTGAGTATTTTGAAATATTCCTCTCTTTGCAATTGTTCCTAAACTACCAAGAACACCGTCCAGGCAAAAGTGAATTGTTACAAATGTACTACATTTAAAATCAAGTAGCCACTTTCCTGATCTGCTTTTTCCAAATCAGTGTTTTTTCTCCCAGTCTTCATGCAGCCATTTCAAACCTTTTGGATGCCTTCATCCTCCCATCCAACCCTTACTCTCAGTCGTTCCTAATAGTTCCCATATCACAGTCCATAAAATGGACCATTTCTCAACTTATCACTGGTTGTGCAAAACTACCTGCTTCAACTTCTAACCTTCCTACTTTTTGGGGGGTGGGGGGCCATTATTCTCTTTCAAATTTCTAAACTTATATCTTGGTTCTCAAAAATTTTTTGTCTTCCATATCTTTTTCCTCTACCAATTCATTCAAACTTTCCCACCAATCTAGAAATAAAATATATACAAAAAGTCTCACCAGTGGCTTCTGACTTCTTTTTCTTTACCCTCCATTAACCTCTATTCTTCTCTTCATCCTTTCAGTGCCAAAGATCCCAGAAAAGTCGTTACTTCATCCTGTCTATTTTATTCGGAAATCTGTTCACAGCATAATTACAATGCAATTACTCATTCCAAGTTCACCAATGCTTTCCTTATTCCCAAAGACAGTGAGGACTTCTTTTTATAATATCTCTGTAGCATTACTACATTAGGCACAATTGACATCAGCTTTAGGCACAATTGACATCAGCTTTCATCATGAAAACTAATGTTTTTTTGTTTTGTTTCCAAGTCTGTTGGGAGCCATCTTGGGCTCACAGGTTGAGACACCGCCCTGTGAGAAAAGGCAGATGCTGCAAAGACTCCTGCCAACCAAATGGCGCCCCAATACCACCTCCTTCAAATAACCTTTCAAGCCTGGATTTCTTGAGTTGCCTAGTTGACCTCAAAGGATGTAATGCTCTTTTGTTTTATGGCATTCAAACAAAAAAGGGAACCTGGAATGTGATGCATTGATGGATAGCATCTGAAGGAGACTTTGTAAATGTACTCATTCATAAGCAAAGGACAAGCATTGGGAATTCCACCCTTGCCAGATGGGTTGCACCTCCCCCACTGTAGTTGGAAGAATAGGCCCCAAGGTAACACCCTGTTTTCTCCTGTTTATAAATAGTTAACATAGATCTCAAGGTAACACCCTGTTCTCTCCCCCTGCATTAAATTTATATGCTAATTAACTTGTAAATGACATGCAAGATTGAGGAAATTACCACTTTGCTGATTAAAGATATCAAACTATGCTTACTGATAGAATCCCACTCATTGACATAATGTCACTTACTATCTTTAAATAAAATACTGGAAGCAGTAGGAACGAGGTAGCATGCCTGCCTGGTTCCAGAAACCACCTAGTTCTCTCGAGTCGTTTATTGTACCAACACTGTTCATCCTTCTGGGACTCCTGGACTCACCGGAGCTGGACTTCGGCACAAGTCACCAGAACCTTTAGGTTTTCCTCTCTTTCTGTCCACTTTTATTCCTTGGTGGCTTTGCTTTCATTGTTTATAGTTTAAATAGACTATTACTTCACACTTCTTCCTTAAGCCAATTCATACCATTTTTGCACATTTCTCTTGGGAGATCTCATCTAATGCTTTAAGAAAAGTTGTCATTTATATGCTACTGATGCAAAAATTGAAAATTCTAGGCCAGATTTCTCTTCTGAACTCCAGGTACATATATTTAATGGGTTCCCAGACAAATTCATTTAGGTATTATCAATACATTTAAATTTAACATGTTCCAAAAAAAAAAAAAATCAGCAATCCATGAACCATCCTATCCTGTTCATACATATGTATTTTCTGACTCAGTGAATCATACCAGTTATTCATGTAAGAAACTAAGGAAACATTATTTATATATCCCCCTAACTTCCACCAATAAGCCATTTATTTTTGAACACTATAAATTATTTAACTTATTTTTTTTTAATCTGCCAAGTTCTAACACTTCTTATATTCTTTTATTTGTTCAAGATTCTATCAAAACTTTCAGGATTATGGCTTTTATCCACCAGTCCCACACTCTTTCTATGCACATGTACTGTCTTGAGTGTAATTTCTAATGTGTATTTTCCATGCTCCAGCCGTGTTTAGACTATTTCTTTCTCAGATATGACCATGGATTTTATATGTAGTTGGGCTAGAATACTCTTCCTTTTATCTTCTCTCCTCTACTTGACTACTTTCTATTTATCCTTCAGACTTCATATGGATTTTCCTTCTTTCTAGTGGTGTTTCATTACCTCCCAAGTGTCCTATCCAAGAAATCATTCATATGTTAATTTGTTTGTAACCTACTTTAAGTTTCAAATTCCTGGCAAACAAAGGTAGTTTATATTTCCCCATTTTTTCTCTAAAACCTTGCAGCACTAAGTAATTAGTAGATGGTCCTGATATAATAGTAGAATGATGGAAAAAAATGAATACAAAGTTTGTGTTACTTCAGACTCTTTTTTATTGCTTCAATTTCCTTGATTTTTTCCAGACTACAATCTGTCTTTGAGTGATCCACTATATAACCACTAAGAGTCCAACATGCCTTGAGACAAATTTGTGAATACTTAGTATTATTAAAATATAGGGGATATATCTTATATTATTTGTTTGTCTCTCTAGAACCTTTTATTTGTATTACATCATTTAAAGCAATTTCTGGGGGGAAAAACACAAGGTAATGATGTTTCACAAGCATGAGCAATTATGTTACAGCTAATCTTTTGGGATCCTATTTGCTTAATGTAAGGGCAAATCGGGATTGATTCCATTTTGCTTAAGGGCAAACTGGGACTGACTCCATTGTGTTCTGTGTCCTTCACCTTGAGTCCCCAGCGCCTGCGCAGAAGCTTGACCTGTGGGACAGTACCTTTGACCCTTCCTCAGCCAATCGGCTAGGGTCACGACCATCACCCCTCCCACTGCCCCTAGACCCCTTTAAAACTATTGTGTTTTTGGAACGGGCCCTCTCTCTCGACCCATGGCTGCATCGGTGCGGTAGGAGATTGATCTCGAGCTAGCTCAATTAAAGGCTCTTTGTTCTTGCATCGGACTCGGCTCCCTGGTGGTTCTTGGGGTCCCCGAATTCTGGGCACAACACTTAACATTCAAGGAACAATCATTTGAAATTTCAGATCACTATGCTGAACCCAAGTATAGTAAAGAATTAATAACTAACACAAAGATTATTTTAATACATAGGAAAACAACTCATAAAATGTTTTATTATATTTTATTTAGTTTTTTCCTTTAGTATAGATTTTATTAAATTTGCATTAATAGTATACATTGGATCCAAGTTAATTAGCTTGGTATAGGCCTTTGTAAGTCTACCAAGTATTGACTTAAATTGCACCAAAGATCCAACCCTACATCTGAAAGTCATTATCTGTTGACTTATAGGCAAATAATAATTAAACCATAAAATTCTTATTGACCTGGAGTTACATTTAGCTTAATCTCAGAAAATTGAGAGTTCTGGTCAAAGAGGCATATGATTTAAAATAAATTTCATTTTGTTTCCTGACTTCTGTTGGAAAACATTTAAGGCATGTAAATCACAGAGAAATGAACACTTCTCTTCAAACTCTCCATTTGCAATCTGTTCCTCTCCATTCCGCACACACATGTATGTAGAGAGTGAGAAACAGAAAGATACGCAGGTAGAAAAATCGTAGACAATTGCTTATTTTTAAAACATTTTATTTATTTATTTTTAATTTATTTTGAGAGAGACAGTGTGTGAGCATGGAAGAGGGGCATGAGAGAGAGAATCTCAGACAGGTTCCATGCAAAGCATGCATGTGGGACCCAATCCCACAACCCTGGGACCTGAGCAGAAATCAAGAGTTGGACACTCAACCTACTGGGTCACACAGGCACCCCCAAAATTGTTTATTTTTACAAAATAAATAAAGAACAAGCAATTGATTGTCACCAAATGTGGATATTTTATCTTAAGAATACTGTTTTTCTGAGTTTTGTTTTTAACAAAAAAAAATCTAACACATAAATTGTACAGAAGCCACCATCTTTTTTTTTTGCATTTTTATTTTTTGCAGTTTTCTTATTTTGCCTTTTCTTTGTATTTTAAAATGAATCTGTAAGAATTATATGAGTGTGATTTTCCTCAGAGACTTGAAAGACATCTATCAACACATATGCAGCCCTAGGCCTCTGAGAATATGTTCGTTGTTTTAGAAAGATATTTTAAAAGTTTTCCTTCTGTCAAAATCCTAAAATCTATTTTTGGGACCTATTTTTAGACTTAATTTAATCTTTAAAAATTGCAATTCATTCTATGATTACTATTGTTTCAACTGTCTATTGTAATATAAAATAAAACACCCTAAACCTTACTGGCCTAAAGCAACAATGATTTATTATCTCTCATGATTCTATGGGCTAACTAGACAATCCTTTTCCATGAGGTGGTAGTTGGGCAGTAAGACAAATGTATGACCCAAGATGATCTTGGTCACATGACTGACATGTGGTGAGGCTGTCAGGTGGAATGCCTTCTTTTATGCAAGTGGTGTTTCCAGGTGTCTAGGTTGGGCTTCCAACAATATGGTAGTTGGGTTCTAATATTTAGCATTCTCATGGCAAGAAAGAGTCAAGTCTTAGAAATTACTATGTAATGTCACTTTCGAGCATTTTATTATATATAATGGAAATCATAGGACCAGTCTCCATGAAAGAGGTAACTATACAAGTGTGTGAATATAGACAAAGGAATTCGTGTGGACTACTTGGTAGTAATCTACCACAATTATGATCTTCCTCAGTCTGCTCAAGACATTTAAATAAAAATAAACAAAAATTATGACACATTGTATCACTGGTCAATATCTGAAAGGGCCAGAAATATATAAATTTTCATTTAAAAGCATTTGGGCCCCAATCCAACTTGGCCACATACAAGATGTGAGTTCTTGAGCAAGTCACTTATTATCTTTAAAATTTAGTTATTTATAAAATGGGGATAATGCACACACACAAGCTTAATGTACTTACTTAACTCAAGAATAATACACATAGTAGTATGGATCAATGAATAATTTCCTTACCCTTAGTTTATCTGTCAAAAGAGAAAAATAAAACATTAAATTCCTTTAGGGCAGACTTCTTCAAGTATAGGTGAACTCTATACTTTCAAAATTTATCCATGTACCTGGAGGATGTTATGCTAAGTGAAATAAGGCAGAAACAAGAAAAGAAATACTACATAATCTCACTTATATATGGCATCTACAATAGTCAAACTTTTAGCATCAGTAAGTAGAATGGTTGCCAGAGGCTCAAAGTGGGGAAAAAGAAATGGGGGGAAGTTGGTCAAAGGATACAAAGTTTTAGTTATGCAAGATGAATAGGTTCTGGAGTACAGCAATATGACTATAGTTAGCTGTACTATGACTATGTACTTAGTTATTTGCTGAGAAGATGGATCTTAAGTAATCTTATGACAAGAAAGAAAGGAAGGAAGGAAGAAAGGAAAAGAAAGTGGTAACTGTGTGAGGAGATAGATACATTTATTAGCTTAATTGTAGTGATTCTTTCACACTCTATACATAGAATTTAAAGCATAAAGTCATATATCCTAAATATATATGATTTTTATTTGTCAATTATACACCAATAAGGATAAAAATAATTGTCCCAGGGGGCTTTAATTGTCCCATTTTGACATTTCACAAAACATTATGCAACTTTCCCATAGTTATAGAATCTTGCCAATTGTACCTGGTGAACTGTGAGTGGGAAGATCCCTTATCCCTTATTAACATATAGGAATCAAAAGTTGGGAAGAAAAACCACAAAGATTCAGATTACAGTAGTTTCCTCTGTACATTTTCTTTACATTGGACAGGAAGTAGTACTTTTTGCATATTCATCTCCTCCAAAGCAAAGAGCACATTGCAGTGCCAGAAATTTATGCAACTCAGAAATGTGTACAGCATTGTTAAGAACTGTTTAGAGTTACTAGGTGGCATATTCCATGATTGGCGTTATAGCTCTGAGCCATTTGTTGGGTATTTCAGCAGATTACCCTATTTGTTTCAGCTCGAGAGAAAGAGTAGATTCTGAAAATGATACCATGATTCTGAAGCTATCATACTGGAAAAGAATGATGTTTGAGTCTTTGTGAACTCAAATTCACATCATCACAGTCTTGGAGCAAAGCCAGACTTTCTTTTGAAGAAATAGATGGCTTTCTGTGTCCTACTGCAACGTAGGAGAAACGAAGTGCTGGAAGAAAAGAGACCAAGTGAAAATTTAGCATCAACTACCAATTGTGTGTTATAGAATTATACCAGCTCATAATTTGGGGAAGGAACAATAGCAACCATTGTAGATGGAAATAATGCACTTATAATCTGGTTAAACTGGGTTGAAATGATATGAACAAATTATAGGAATGAGTGGTCCAGACTTTTAGATTACTTCTCTCTGCTGTACAGACTCCTGTTAACCTATGCTGTGGTTTCATAAGATATAGGTTCCAACTGAAGAGGATCCAAGTAAGATTTGACTCTAATGCAAAGACAGGCTGCCACATTCTGTAGAAAATAATCAGAAGTGTATTTGTGCCACATTACACTCCCACTTATAAGGTTTTCCTTAAGGATGGTGGTGAGAGCAAATTGTCCTACTGGGTAGAACACTTGACTCTCCATTTAATATGGAGAAAATGTGGCCTGAAGGAGTGGATACACAGAGATTAATAGACAGTGATACATAGTATTGGACAGTTGGCTAAGAACTGCGAGTAGCAAGCCTCCAAGAACATGACATTCTGGGGAAAAGCGTTTTAAATGAATACGTAGAAGTGGGCACAAAGCACACTGAGGTAACTACAGTAAAGAAAGTTTGCGATATAGGAGCCACCTTCTCTTCTCTCTTGCAATCCAGGGACTTATGCTATGACACTATGAAACAGAGTATCCACAATGTCAGGAACGAAGTCTACGCATGTGTCTGGTAACCTGGGCTGCATTATACTACCAGCAACACTGAGTGTTGAATCGTTAGAAGCAGACACCTATGCTGAGTCCTAAATATGCCATGATTCTAGGGACTCCTGGGTGGTTCAGTCGATTAGCATCCGACTTAGGCTCAGGTCTTGATCTCATGGTTTATGGGTTTGAGCCCCATGTTGGGTTCTGTGTGGACAGCTCAGAGCCTGGAACCTGCCCCAGGTCTGTGTCTTCCTCTCTCTCTGATCCTCCCCAACTTGTACTCTGTCTCTGTCTCTGTCTCAAAAAAATATGCCATTATTCTTTTGAGAGATAAGTCAGAAACACTGTGATAAGTCAATTATATCAGACTCTTCAGTATTGGAGGGGACAATAATTTGTTCATATTGAAATCAGTTGGTTGAAGGAAGGAGTACTACCTTCCCACCGCTTAAAGGATACCTAATTCACTGTAATAGTAAACCACACAATATTGTTTCAGCAGAAGTACCTTTTACAGCAATGAAAGTTTGGCATGGCATTGACCATGGCCAATGAATGATGTTAATATGGACCTCATCATCAACAATTACCCGGCTTGATAGAAAATCTGAATGGCGTATTGACAGCTCAGCTAAGTCATCAGCCCAGATAAAGAACCGGCTGCATCAGAGCACTGTCCTCCATGATACACTGTAGATTACAAACAAATGGCAAATAGGTCACAGTGTCCTCAATAGCATGCCTTCATGGGTCTGGAAATGAAGAAGTGGTAGCAGGATTGGCCCTTCTCATGATTACATCCCATGACCCAATTTCGAATTTGTGTCTCCTCTTCCCACAATATTAGGCTCTTATGGGTTATAGGCTTGGGATTCCAGAAGGCAAATATTTCCACCAGGGTCTCAGTCAGTGTTTTAACAAACTGGACTCTGTGACAACTTCATGCTAATGGACCAGCGGACAAGGGACGAATTAGTGTGTTGGCTAAGGCAGTTAATTCTAATTAACATAAGAAGTTAGGAGTGTCAAAGAACAACTGAGCCAGAAATATATCTGGAACACAGGAATTCACAGAGCATTTTTAGAACTTCCATGCCCAGTGATAATGATACTGTCAATGGGCAACTACAAAAAGTATACATTAACCAGGACAGGACAATTAGATTCTCAGTACCCATGTGGAATAAGGTTCGTTCACTCCACCCAGGAGTGATCAGTACAGCTGAAGTACTGGCTGAATGTGAGGGGAATATAGAAGGAGCAGTGCTTGAATGATCATGATAAAATGTTCAGCTAAGAGAGTTTGGCAGTTGTTTATATAACTAAACAGACTCTTACCATATGACCCAGAAGCTGTGTTCATTGGTATTTAACCAAAGGAGCTGAGAACTTATATCCACAGAAAAAATTTGCACACTGATGTTTATAGAAGCTTTATTCATTCACAATCAGCAAAACTTGGAAGCAGCTAAGTTCTTTGGTAGATGAATGGATAAACAAACTATGGTACATTCAGACAGTAGAATGCTATTCAGCACTAAAAAGAAATGAGCTATCAAACTGTGAAAATACAGGGAGGACACTTAAATGCAAATTATCAAATGAAAAAAGCCAATCTGGAAAAAGCCACATACTATGTGAATCTAACTCTATGATATTCTAGAGAAGGCAAAACCAAGAAGACAAGAAAAAGATAAGCAGATGTCAGAGGTGGGAGTGGTGGAGGACAGTGGTCAGGGATGAAACAGCAGAACACAGAGGACTTTTGGGGCAAAGAAAATACTCTGTGTAATATTACAATGATGGATATAAGTCATTGTACATCTGTCCAAATGTATACATGTATAACACCAGGAGTTAATCCCAAGGTAAACTATGACTATGATATGTCGATATAGTTTCATCCATTGTGACAAATGTACCTTTCTGGTGAGGGATGTTGATAGTGGGGGGAGGGGGAGCTATGCACGTGTAGTAGTAGGGGTCAGTGAGAAATTTCTGTACGTTTCTCTCAGTTTTGTGGTAAACCTAAAATTGCTCTAAAAATTGAGGTCTTTTAAAAAATGTTCAACCGTATCAATAGGGACATTTAAAGTAAAGAGCAAGGTCACTTTTCAGACATTCTCAAGCCCAAACCCTTCAACAAAGCACCTTGTTAGTTTTTCACTCCAGTTCAACTGTGGAAGAAAATCATACATGGTATTTTAATAGTATTTGCATGACTGATGTCTGTCAAGACAGCCTAAAGTTCTCCATATCATAGTGAAATAAGATAAAGTTATGATTTTAAGGTGATTTATTCTTCATCTCTATTGTTGAACCATCTCATGGAAAAACAGAATGAATGGTTTTTATCTGTTGTTTAGAATTCAACAGTTAAACAAATAAACATTTATAAAATATCTATCATGTGTAAGCAAAAACAAGAAATAGAGATCAGAAACTGAGCTTCAGAAGACAAAGATTTCTGCACTTGCTGGCGCGGTGTCATGTACAAGCTTTCATTTAAAAGTTCCCAATTCCCAACAATTCTTTAGGAACAACACAACTGATTATCTTTTATCGGAATATACCTTTACAAAAATTTTCTTGAAAGCATTTTTTACTTCTTGATTCCTCAAGCTGTAGACCAATGGGTTTAACATAGGAATCACCACTGCGTAGAATACTGAGGCAAATTTGTCTTTATCCAGTGAATGGCTTGACTTGGGGCGCAAGTACATAAAACTGAGGGTCCCATAATACATAGTAATAGAAAACAGGTGAGAAGCGCAGGTAGAAAAGGCTTTATGTCTTCCTGCAGCCGAATGGATCTTTAAGATGGTGAAGACAATGAACACATAGGATATGAGAACAATGGTAAGAGAACAGAACACATTGAACCCAGCAATGATCAACAACATCAACTCTTTGACTTGGGTGTCAGAGCAAGCCAGAGCAATCAAGGGGACATCATCACAGTAGAACTGGTTGACCACATTAGAGTCACAGAAAGACAAGTGGAATGTAGCCACTGCTTGTATGAGCCCTACAAGGAATCCATAAATATAAGAACTCGTGACCATTTGGATGCAGAGTTTCTTGGGCATGAGAATGACATAGAGTAAAGGGTTGCAGATGGCCACATAGCGATCATAGGCCATGACAGACAGCATTAATAATTCCCAAACTGAAAATGTGATAAAGCAACACACTTGAGTGGCGCATGCATAAAATGGCATCCTTTTAATTTCACGTAAAGAGTTTGCAAGGGTGTTTGGAGTGATGACGGAGGTACCGTAAAAATCAACAAAAGCCAGATGACAGAGGAAAAAATACATGGGGGTGTGAAGTTGGGGACTTATTTGGATTAGCACAATCAAGCCAAGATTACCCAAGACGGTAACTAAGTAAATCAATAGGAATACACAAAAGAGAATGGCCTGAAGTTCCGGATTATCTGTGAGGCCCAAGAGAATAAACTCGGTGACTGCTGACTGATTGCCTTTTGCCATGAAAGAAATGAGCAATAAACAGTAAACAACAAATCTACAGTAAACTCCTCTAGAGCACAGACTCTGAATAATCTTTACTTTTAAGGGATAATCAATTCAACCGTGAGAAGAGGGCCGTGGCTACTCAGGATGTTCTGTTAAATTCAGCCAAAGGAGAGTATTGATAATACTCAGAATTATGTGTGGATTTCACTTACACTTTCAGTGTGAAAGGATTTCACACAGGCAAAAGTTCTGTGATACAAAAATCCACCAGGGAGCTGTATAAGTAGAAAGAAAGCACTTTAATTAAAAATGTTATAATCAATATAATGGCAAAATCTGTGCTGTACTTTAAATATAAAGAAATAAAAAGGAACATTAAGAATGTAAGTGGCTTGGGGCACCTGGGTGTCTCAGTCAGTTAAGTGTCAACTTCGGCTCAGATCATGATCTCATGGTTCGTGAGATTGAGCCCTGCGTCGAGCTCTGTGCTGACAGCTCAGAGTCTGGAGCCTGCATTAGGTTCTGTGTGTGTGTGTCTCTCTCTACTCTTCTCTCACTCACGTTCTGTCTCTCTCTCTCTCAAAAATAAATAAACGTTTTAAAAAAAGAATGTAAGGGCCTTTGTCAGCACATATCAAAATGATTTCTTAAATTGTAAGTTTATCTCAAAAAATATTACAATTTCATCATTTCATAAGAATATTAAAAATTACCAAAATCATAAGAGACTCTCAAAGACTAAGAACAAACTGAGGGTGAGGGGGGTGAAGGAGGGGTGAGAGGGGGTGATGGGCATTAAAGAGGGCACGTGTTGGGATGAACACTGGGTGTTATATGTACACCAATTTGAAAATAAACTATTTTAAAAAAATCACTAAAAAAATTACCAAAATCAAGTGCAGAAAATATAAAATGAAAGTCAGAATCAAAATATTAATACTATTTATTTCTAGGTGTCCTCTTTGGTATAATTTAAAATTTTTCTTCTTTTTACTTTTTTTTCCCAATACACACATAATATTGATAGTAAGGAAAAACAGGACTGTTGATTTTTCTAGCTTAGCCTTTTGCAAAATGCACACTAGAGAATAATTTTCCAAACTGTAAAACAGGTTTCAGTGATTAGAAGACATTATTTTACCTTCTTTCTTCAAATATCTAAATGACTCAATGTGAATAGAACTGAGAAACTTTTAGAACAACTAGATGTTATAGAATGCTCCCATAAACCTAAGCTGGACTCTGAATGCTTGAAAGCTAGCAGAATTGAAATCACCCCTTCTCCTTTCTCAAGCATAGCAGAGGATAAATTTACCTGATTTTCCTTTATCACCCTATTGTCTCAGGTTACTTCACATGCACATGATGGTCAAGACAGGTAAAATATAGTAAAATGTAAAAAGCACTTCCTCCCCTTAAATTCTGATTAATCTCCCCTTGGAAACTTCATCTTAGTTACTATTTTATTTTTTCTCTTCTCTTTAGCACTTTTCAAACAAATACCTTAGAACAAGCAACTATCCCTAATTTCTCAATCATATTTATGACTTAGCCAAATATAGCCTACCTTCCTTTTTCATTAAACCAAGAAATCCCCTCACCAAGCTTACTATCAACTTCCCTATTCCCAAATCCTATAAAGCTCTTTCTTCCTTGGCAGCTTTGTAGCATTGGCCCCTTTTGAATACACCTTTGGTTCCCAAATGGAAGAATCTCTGTGTTTATTATTTGTCCATTCTGATTTTCTACCTTGGAGGCTCTGCTCCTATTTAGACAACATGTTCTTCATGCTTTCACTAAAGCCTCCCCCCTTCTCCTTTATATTTTCTTGTTCAGTGATTTTTATCCAATCATATGTCCCTCAGTAGACACCTATTCATTGCTTAAGCACAAATATGTATTTCTAGCCCTCATATGTTTTCTATGTTCTATATACATCTAAATGCCTCCCAGAAATTCCCACTTATATATTCTAGATGATCATCAAGAATATCACATAAAGAAAATAACTTGGCATCTCTGCACATTGGACCTAATACTCAGACCTGAGGTATATATTTTACATCTTCAACTAACAGTGCCATTATCCATTCAGTTTTCCAAATCGGACCATTTATCTTTTATTATGCTTTCCTATTCCCCAATGCCAATAATCAACATGTCCCTAATACTTAACTATTTCATACTTTACACACTTTTCATATCTTTTCACTTATATCATATCCTTGATCCATCCACAAAGACTCGTTATTTTGCTTTGTTTTGTTGCAACTGACCCTTACTTTTTATTCTTACCTCCAGTCTTTCCTGCATCTCTCTAGTCCTCACATTTTAGCTCATGTAAACTTTTATAGACACAAACTTCATTTTTATGTTCTCCTAGTGTAATTTCTTCAATGTCTTCCTATACTTCTCAAGAGAAAATCCTAACCTCTTCAACATGGCTGGCATAACTCTTGAAAATCTAGTTCCTGCATCTCAGATCAGGCTGGTCTCTCTGGTTCTCTTCGTACAGGAATTCCAAACCACCACTGTTATTTGAATGCAAGCCAGAATTTTATACACTTTTTAATAATGTCTATTTATTTTAGAGAGAGAGACAGACAGAGGGAGAGAGGGAGATGGAGAGAGAGAGGGAGACACAGAATCTGAAGCAGTCTCCAGGTTCTGAGCTGTCAACACAAATTCTGATGTGGGGCTCAAACCCAAGAGCCATGAGATCATGACCTGAGATTAAGCTGGACACTTTCCTGAGTGAGCCACCTAGGCACCCCAATTTTATACACGTTTATAATCTCTGCCCAGAACACTCTCCCTTTGCTATCATTCCCTTTGTCTGACTTTCCTCCCACTAAACTTCCAGTACTCTGTTGAGCTGATTCTTCTTGGAGGTGTTCTTGACTTTTCAGGGCAGATTAAGAGTTCCTCATGTATACATTTTTCATCCATTGATTCTGTCATTGTAGCACTTGGCTCACTATATGGTAACCAACTGTTAACATGTCTGTATCACATTCTAAACTTAAAAATGTTATTTTTAATCGATAATATTTGTATTTTGTACCCAATTGAACCACTTACCTTTTATAGTATCTAATACAAAGAAGATGGTCAATAACTCTCTGTTCAATGATAAGGGGAATAAAAGTTATAGATATATAAGTCTAAAGGCTTTCGCACTAAGGTAGAACATATTTTTCCTACAATTTGGTATTTTTCAATATTCAGTACACTGTCATTCAGTTCAACCACAAATCCTTAAGTAGTCCAGTCTAGTGCACCTGAAAGAAATCTTTGTGAAGCCAGGAAATTTGAAAAATTAACTGGGTATTATGAGACAACTTTCTCCTGTGTGTGTGTGGTCTCCCAGGAACCTTTTTTGGGGAATCAAGTTATTTTTAACAAATATTGAAAAACAATATAATTATATACATTCAAAAGCAGGCAATTATTTGATATTTAGGATTTAGGGACAAAGTTATTTCCCTTGAAACGGTAGATCACCTTCTAGGCTATTAGTAAACGAAAGACTCTAGGGTAGAAGAACATTTTAATTATCTCTTTTGGGAAAACAGTTTAGTTGCTATCTGTGCTTTAATTTTTATCACACTGGTTTCCTATTAAAATTATGGATTCTTTAAAAATAAACATTCAGTTCCTGGTACTTGTATTTAATAGCAGCTTTTGAAAACCATTAGACAAAAATGAATTTCCCAATTAGTAACATTGAAACTTTTCTTCTGAGATTAATGTCTCAAATTGTTCCTATGATTGAAATTTCAGTACAACTGCAAATATTAATTTAAAGGAATGCTAATTTTCCTCTTCAGTCTCTAGGAGTCCAAAGGCATACAAATCATAGGTCAGTTGATACCTTGTTGTAGCCACTCCACAGAAATTGATGAGCCTCTCTAACTAATTTGCTTTAGTTGAAAACTGGTTGTGTCCACAGGGCTGCTGTGACTTCTCAGTCTCAGCAGCAGCTATGCAGAATAGAAAACAGATGAGGTTATGGTACTCAGTAAGCAGAGTTCAAGATAATAGTTCTGGATAATACTTCCCTTGATGAACCTTGGTATATATGTTATATATTTTTGATTCTTGGACTATTTGCAAAGGCCTAGCTGTTTGGTCTGCTACTTGGAAAACTGCCTGCTGATATTTTAAGACATCCTTCTTTGTGGCCATAAATAGTGGCAGCAAATAGCGATTGGTGATAAATTTGTCTTAGACTTTATCCAAGTGGGTTAATATGGAGTCCATGCAATTATTACTACATCCTTCTGTACCTGAATTTATACCTCAGGACAAGGGGACAAGTCATTGCAGACGCATCAGGAGACAGGCACCTGCTTTTCTCAAAATACCATGATTTATGGACTTTGTTCAGTTGCCTGGGTCTGGGATTCTGATAAGTATGGTTGCGTCTCATACCACAGGTTGACCTTATCCTGTTTCTTGGAGTCCTGTTGATAGTTACCTTAATTAAACTGTATTCAGAAACTTGAACATATTTGGTTTTAACCTCTGTCAGATTGGGTATGAAATGGCATATTCTTGGGTAAATTCTCCAGAAGCCAAGTCCGTGTAGAAATGAGGGGTGTATATAGACAGACAATTCTTCATGTTTCTGTGCTTTATTTATTTTTATTTTTTTTAATGTTTATTTATTTTTGAGAGAGAGAGAGAGAGAGAGAGAGAGAGAGAGAGAGAGAAGGATGAAGTACAAGCAGGGGAGGGTAGAGAGAGAAGGAGACAGAAACCGAAGCATCTCCAGCTCTTAGCTGTTAGCACAAACCCTGATACAGGATTTGAACTCATGAACCATGAGATCATGACCTGAGCCAAAGTAGGACGCTTAACCAACTGAGCCACTGAGATGCACCTGTTTCTGACTGTCTTTGAACAGAGGCTCTTTATTCCATAATATTGTATAAGCATGTTTATGTATGAAACAACTTTGGAATATAGAAATGATGTCTGTCTTTGAGGGGAGTAAAGTTTTGTTTTACTGTGAAACTAACTAAAGACAATTTCTCCCTTCAGGAAATATTTTAGGCAGGCTTCTGACTTTACATTATACAAAATTATAGAAAACACTGAGTTTAGGGTTTCTCAGCAGTGACATAATCCTGCTTCATGTTCACCATCAACCTGGACTTCTCTACAACATCCACTTGAGATTTTGAGGGGCAAGGGTAACAGATACAAACATGGAACTCAAGGAACTTTCTGAGTCATGAGTAATAAAGTCTTTTGTCACTTTGGTGTCTTGGGTCTTCTGCCAAAATCTATGAATTATATCAGACTAACTTGTTGGCTACAAGTTGGGCAAAATCTCCTACCTTTCACATTCTTCAACATTTATATAGCTCTATTCAAGTTTAGCCATAACAAATAATGAAGAAGTGAAATGCCCTGTCAGAACTTAATTCTAAGCAATGCACTTGGTTGTTGACTTTTCCAAGGAAGAGATATCCAGAAGTATGACTGTACTTCCTGAGTATTGGATAATAGTTTGGGTTAATGATCAGGGATTTGGAAGGAAGAAAGTAAAAAATTCATAAATGTAGTTGTAGATAAGTTGTATGTGGAGAGATTTTCTGAATGTACAATGCAGGGAGGTATATATGTCCATCCATGTAATATTCACTTAAATTATTTTTTTACATGTAAAATACCAGAGAAGTTGCTTAATAATCAGTAAGCATAAACATAATACTGTGGATATAGTCCCTTTTTATACTGAGCCACTTCTACCCTTATACAATGTGCTCTTAAATAAGGTAGCCATAGCAGGATGCATAGTGGTTATTCTTTACTTCAGTAAAAGACCCTGTAACTCTGTTTGGTTGATTACTCTACATGTACTACTCAGTACCCACCCTGTCAATAGTAGAGAATAAACCTTATGCCCAGTTTGATGATGTCTGTAGAAGAGCGAAACAGGCTTCTAGTGTCAGATTTATTCTATCAGCCATTTCAAATATAGAAGAAACAGCAATGTGTCATCACCAGAATGGCCCCTTATTGTGATTATGGATTCCATTTCCTGCTTGTGATGCTTCTGATAAAACAGTCAAGTTAGGGGAATGTTAGCTTTGCTATTAAAATATTCTGAACAACATTGCTTCTGAGCAAGAAGTTTATTTTATAAAAAATGAAGAAATAAATTCATGAACATGAAATTTGAGTGTCTTCTTCGAAGTACTGTTCATGACAAAATTTTGCGATGGCTTGTTGCAGACTGATTAAAAGTAGCAGCTGTGTATAACTTTAATGTGTAATTTTTTGCTTGGGCAGAATATAAAGGTCTATAAATCAGAAGGTCATTAATAAAATTTTATCTTCCCACTATTAAAATTAAGGAATCTATATCAAAATGTTGGTAAGTATTATTTATACAAAGTTCGAGTTTTATAAGGTTTACAAAGAATTTGAAACTGAAACACCAAAATGAGAAGTGTGTTAAAGCATGCCAATCAACTAAAAGGTGAAAGTTAAATAATAAATGTTGAAAGTCTTATTTTTATTTTAACTTTATATTTTGACATAATTTCACAATTACAGAAAGATGCTTACATTTTCTAAAGAATTCCTGTACATCCTTCACCCGGATTTCTACCCAAAGGTCAACATTTTACATTTTTTACCCTGAACTGTTTAATAATCAGCTGAAGACATAATGCCTCTTTATTCTTATATACTTATCTGTGTACATTTACTAAAAGCAGGGGTATTCTTAAATGACCCCCATCCTATTATAAAAATTAGCAAATTAACATGGGCACCGCATTGCTCTTTAATCCACAGACCTTATTCTGCTCTGAAGGACTTGTCTCATTTGGAAAAATTCAATTTTGTTCTTTTAGTCTTTTTCTTAGGTGTTCTCCCAGCATTGATGCCATTGTCCCTGTGAGGTCAACAGAACCAACAATTTTTTCAGATTCATTTTACTGCAAACGTGTGTGTGGGTGCATGCACGTGCACATGTGTATGTGTGTGTGTGTGTGTTTATAGACAACATTTATGATTTTAACTGCTTTAGTGACCTGAAGTAGACCCCTTATTGTGCCTTATTGGTTTTTACCAATGCCATGAGTGGGAGTGTTCAAGTCAAAACTCCTCTATGGAAAAGAAATTTATTTTAAATGATCTATGAAACAAAATTTAACCTACTATTTGCAATCGAATTTATTTTATTTTCATGTCTTTTAATAATTTCAGGAGCCCTAATTTTCATAATAATAGAAAATAAAATCAGAAAATTACTGTACACTCTATATTGATATGAAAGTATGTTACTAATACTATTTTAATGCAGAAAACTTGATAACTGTTTTTTTTTTAAATGTTGCTTCTTTTGTTTTTGTTTTTGTTTTGCATCCCAACTCTGAGGGCTTTCAGTTAGACCATAGGTCTTTTATTTTATAGTATAGAACACCTTTTCTATAATTCTCTTCAAAGCATTTTTGACTTCCTGATTCCTCAGGCTGTATACTAAAGGATTTAGCATGGGGATTACTACAACATAGAAAACAGAAGCTATTTTGTCAGTATCCAGAGAATGGCTTGTTTTTGGCTGTATATACATGAAGATGATGGTACCCTAAAATATGGTGATGGAAGTCAGGTGGGAGGCACAAGTAGAAAATGCCTTTTGTCTGCCTTCAGCTGAATCGATCTTCAGAATGGCAAATAGAATGAATATGTAGGAGATGAGGACGATAAAAAGAGAGAAAAGGGTATTGAAACCAGCAACTGTGAACAATATCAGTTCTTTGATATCTTTATAATGGGTTTTACGGCAGGCCATACCAACCAGAGGAACATCATCACAGTAGAAGTGGTGTATTACATTTGAATTACAGAAAGATAAGTGGAATGTAAGAATTGCCTGTAGGAGTCCCACAGAAAAGCCGAACAAATATGTACTAACCACCATTTGAATACATACTCTTCTGTTCATGATAACGGGATAGAGTAAGGGGTTGGAAATGGCTACGAACCTGTCATATGCCATGATTGAGAGCATATACACTTCGCAAACCACAAACATGATAAAGCAACCCAACTGGGTGGCACAAGCAGGTAAGGATATTCTCTTAATTTCTTGGAGGAAGTTCACCAGAGTGTTAGGGGTGACAGAGGAGGTGAAGCAAAAATCGACAAAAGCTAGGTTGCTGAGGAAAAAATACATGGGTGTGTGAAGCTGAGAACTGATATAAATTAGCATAATTAACCCGAGATTACCTACGATACTAATTAAATAGATCACTAGAAAGATCCCGAAAAGAAGGGCTTGAAGCTCTGGACTTTGCGTGAGTCCCAAGAGGATGAATTCAGTCACTTCTGAATTATTGCCTTCCGCCATGGAATACACGTAGAAGCATTTCATATTCTTATCTCCGGAACATTCATGCTGGATAATATTCCACTTCCTGCATTAAGAACTTAACTCATACGTATTTTGAGGTGACCATATTGGAAAGATAATCCTCACCGGTCCTATGGGCCATTCTCAGGTTTCAATACTGCCTGTTTTTGCCTTGAACGGGTTCACTCCAGGCAGAAATTCCAACATGCTCAGTGATCTAGGGAATTTCTGAAGAAGAATGTCTCCAATTAAAATGTGGAATCTCATATACAATGAAAACCCAGTATTATAGGTTTAGTAGAAAAATATTTCAATGATAAAAGAGATAGTGGCACATTCCTGAGTAGCATATTAAGATTAAATACTAAACATTTCAAATCAACTGAGAATTAAAACAATCATAATTCTGACTAAGCATTATTCTTTGTGTGCTAGCCAATGAAATAAAAGAAGGATAAAAATATTACTTATAAAGTACATGATATTGTATCTGTACCAGTTCAGGGGAAAGATATATTTGTTGTGATTGTGGAAAAGTCTTCTGTTATAAATATAACGAAAATGATGCTATAATAAAAATGTAACTTCAAATAAATGTGAAAATATAGTTTTTAAGATTACATTTTAAATAATAAACAAATTTAATATTTAATTTAGGACAATGTTGGCCTTATATGTTCCTGTTGTTTATGTTTGAGCTCAATAAATTTATAGTTCCACATTATTTCTTAGTTAAATTGTATTTAGGGAAGAAGAAAATTCTTACAAGTTAATTCAAATATGTAATGCATGGTGGTTAACCCATAAATCTACTAAATAAATCTGCAAGAACAGTCTGAACATTTCTCATTTATTTATTTATTTATTTATTTAATAGAATGTGAGCAGGGGAGGGGCAGAGAGAGAGGGAAGGAGAGAGAGAGAAATAGAGAGACAGAGAGAATCCCATGCAGGCTCTGCACCACCAATGTGGAGCCCAATTGTGAGGCCCAAACGCACAAACAATAAGATCATGACCTGAGCCAAAATCAAGAGTTGGACACTTAATCAACTGAGCCACCCAGGCGCCCCTGGAATTTTCTTAAAATAAAGCGCAGTGAAGAGTTATTTATCCTTACAAATAGTAAACTGTGTTATAAACTACAGAATGTAAAATAAAGTGGGAATCTATGCCAGACCAGTGAATGTTTGCAACTGGCGTTCCAAAAAAAAAAAAAAAAAAAAAGGTTGGTATAGCATCTATTGTTTTTCTGATTTCTGTGGTGTAAATATTCCCACTATTGCTGATTTCAAGCTACGAACTTGAAGTCACTGAACATGGAGTTGGGAAATAAATGCAGATTACATCTTTTGCAAGCTGTTAAGAGAGGCACTGGTGGTGGTTATACAAAAATAAGTTGGTAATACAAGAAAAATCATATAAAATATTATTTAATAAAACACATGCATATTTATATTATACTGTGTGCTTAAGGAATACTTAAAATCAATGATGAGTCTCTTTTCATAATGTATTTGTATCTATCATTATAAATATCACTTATACTCTTATACTGATTAATTTCAAAGTGAAAAAGTTCATTTTACCAAATATGAAAGGATCAGCTGGCAATAAATTGTTCATTGATTGACCAAATTAAAAGATGATAATACCCACAGTTGGTAAAGACGTGGGAAAACAAATGTAGCCTTGCACGACCAATGGAAGTAAAATTTGTCTCATCTTTCTAGAAGGCGGTGTCATAGTAAGCATCAAAATTGTTTAAATTAGTCCTGCCATTGATTGGTACAATGGTTTTTATGCTAGGCAATTAGTGAAATAATGAAAGAATGCAAGTATATGAAGGGTTTCATTTTTACTTACCAAAACACGAAAGTTGTCTAAAAATGCTCTGATAATTATTCAGTTATTGAACATCTCTGTAAAATGCTAAGTAGCCATTCGAAAGCTGAAACAAGCCTGGATTTATTGAGATTGACAAATGTTCACAATATAGCATGTTAAAAAAGCTCAGTGTGCTAAACGGATTATATAGTGATAAATGACTTCAGTATACACACACCACATTATGACCTACAGGTCATTCACAAGCAGAGGAAAAATATGCAAACCATATATGTCACCATGTTAACAGTAGTTATGTCTACAAGATGGTATTGTGGCCTTTCCTTCCTTCCTGTTCATTTTGATCATCCTTTACATTTTGCACTATACACTGCTTCATCAAACTTGATTTCAATTTCAAATATATGTTTCCATTTTACCATGCATTCCATGTTATCTGGTGCCCATCTGGATACGTGAAGTATTCCTAATCACTTACCACTAAAAATAACTTCATAATACCACATTTTGGGGGGAAATATTTCACTGTGATATGTTGCCAAGGTGGAATAATTTGTTAACAAGTTAAAAACACTTCTCAAAGAGAGCAAAACTAATTTATAAAATCATCAAATTTTAAATGAAAATCATGAAAACTAGTTTTCCTCGTATTAAAATTATGCGGCACATCTTCACTTTAAATCTGAAGTTTTTAAATTTCACTTTATATCATTTTCTAAATGTTCAACATTTTTAAAATGAAGAGTAGGGAATCTAAAAGTTGTCAATTTAAAAAGGATTTTAGTCTGAAATGTTTTTTTTTATTCTTTGCCTTTTTAAATCCTATGACAACAGATTCATCAATACTTTTTTCATCTTCTTAACTGCTAAAGAAACTGCGGCATATGTAAGTGTTCTAAATTGTCTATGACCTTTTCATTCAGGAAAGGTAGACCCAATGTTCACATTCAGGCTTGTAGACTCCAAGGAATCCATATTTGTTTTGTTTTGTTTTGTTTTATTCTGTTTTAGTAGGCTCCACACCCAATGTGGGGATCTGAACTCACAACTATAAGATTAAGAGTCACATACTCTACTGACTGAGCTAGTCAGGTGCCTCAATCCATGCTTTTTAATAGCACAGTGGTGGCACAGTGAATGCACCAACCTGCTAAGACAGGAGATTGTGAATTCAAAGATGTTAATGGTAGGCTTTTGGTATATGGAATACGGACTCACAACCTGCTGCAGGAGATTTGTAAGAAAACAGGGAGCCACTGTAATTTTCAAGTAGTAGATAAATGTGTTTAAAGAAAAGATAAGGAAAGAAACTTTTGAGAACCTTGGATCAGAGTAGCCCTGTGTCTCTATCATTCATCAAAATGTAAAGTAAGATCAAAAGTGAACTCTGACCTAAGACAGGTTTAAATATGATCTTCTCTCTCTAGCTATTAATAACATCCTAGTCTTTTGTCATTGAACATTTATATGACCCTTAGACTGAAAAAAATTATTTAGTGATATGCATGAAAGGCAAACTCAAAATCATTCTCTGTGTAATTAAAAATTATAAAATTATTTTTGTCTTTATTTGAAATGTATGCATGCATATCTATATCTATGTATCTATATATGTATGTTATATACATGTATATTGTATATCATATAATATGTAATATCTGTATATAGATATTATATACTCTATACAAATAAATCTATATCTATGTATCTATATCACAGTTATCAGCTGTGTGTGGTAATCCTTATTTATAAATTTCCCCCTCAAGTTCATTAGTAACAGCTGGAACTAGAACTCAGGTCTTTAGGTTCATAGAAGGAAGGAAGATGATATACAAGTACCCAACATTGACTATTTCCCTTTCCATGTTGTTTAATCCTTAAGAAGACTCCAAAATGAGCATCCTTGTCCTCGTTTAATTGATAAACTAGTGAAAGCCCACACACAGGCTACATTGTCCAAAGGGTTCCTTTTGTTTTAAGCTATACCTTGATTAATAAGGACCCACTTACCCAAGGTTTGCCCACTATGAATCATATGATCCTTGCCAGTGGCAAAATGTTCTATAATGTTTCCATTGTTTTAAGTATATTTATTTGGGATGGATGATGCCCTTGGGATGCTATCCCTGAATTGCCTAATCATTTTTTTTTTAATTTAGATAACTAGAAAAATATAATGAGATCTCATAGGCTTAAACAAGGCTGTTTACTTTAGAGTATTTTGGGACCAATCCAGGCTTACAGGTCAGTAGAAAGTTGTGTTAAATCAGTCACACAGTAGAGTTAAGATGTAGTACTATTCTTTTTAATAATGGCAGTATGCTAAATTATAATATGGAACAGTTTTATATTGTCATATTTTTTCCTAAGAAATTAGCAAGTCAGGAAAAAATATTTATACTGTGCATCTTTGCTTTTCATGTGGGATATTGTTAACAAAGCCAGAGAATTCTGAATTGTGAACTTTGGAGAGGTGAAAAGTCTGAACTTTGGTCCATGTTCTGCCTGTAACTAGTTATGTAGCAAATTAGTGGTCTTTTCTTTTATTTGAGAATTAGGAAAATCAATAATTCCTGTGGACCAAATACATTTTCTGTTAAAAAGTGAGAGAATGGATATAAATTCTTACGGTTATTTTTACATCTGAAATGTCATGTGAAGTGACAATAATTTGAAAATTTCATTATACAGCGAACACATATACAGCAGTTACATATTAAAAATAGGCATTCTGATAGTTTTTTAAGAGGAAAAAGCAGACCGTGAAGGAAAGTCTGTTTATATTTAATCAACTTACTTCCTTAATTTAATGAACACAAAAGCCTGGTTTCTATTGACAATGACTTTCTTCAGAGCATCTTTCACCTCCTTGTTCCTAAGGCTGTAGATCAAGGGGTTCAACATGGGAATGATCACTGTGTAGAAGACTGAGGCCATCTTATCTGTGTCCAGGGAATGGTTTGAGCTTGGCTGTAAGTACATGAAGATAAGGGTCCCATAGAATATGGTGACCGCCAGCATGTGAGAGCCACATGTGGAGAAAGCCTTGCGTCTGCCATCTGCCGAGCGCATCCTCAAGATGGCAGAAATGATGTATGTGTAGGAGACAAAGACAACCAGAAGGGAAGAAATGAACATGATCCCAGCACAGGCAAAGATCCATAGCTGTTTGGAGTGAGTGTCTGAGTAAGTTAGTCTGAGGAGAGGCATGTCATCACAATAGAAATGATTGATGATATTGGAGTGGCAATAGGAGAGGCGAAAGGTGAGGATAGCATGAAATAGTGCAACCAGGAAGCTATAGCTGTAGGGGACAGCCACAAGCTGAATGCAGATTCCTGGGGACATTACAACCATGTAGAGGAGAGGGTTACAAATGGCCACGTATCGATCATAGGCCATGGATGCCAGTAGCAAGCACTCAGCGGTCATGAAGGCCAGGAAACAGCCTAACTGAGCAGCACAGGAATTGAAGGAGATAATATTTTGTTTGTACAAAAAATTCCCAAGCATTTTGGGTGTAATGACAGAAGAATAACAAAAATCAACAAAAGCCAGGTTGCTAAGAAAAAAGTACATCGGTGTGTTGAGCCTTGAGTCTGTTCTAATGACCAGGATCAAGCCGAGGTTACCAGCTACCGTGAAGAGGTAGATAGATAAGAAAACCACAAAAAGGGGCATCTTCAACTCTTGACGATCTGTGAGGCCCATGAGAATAAACTCCTTTACTTGGGTGCAGTTTATCTGGGCCATATACCTTTGGTGTATCTGGATGAAGGGAAGAGAATTAGATCCATTTTAATAAAATTAATTGTAATGTTTAGCTCCCATCCCCCCACCCTCAAGCTCTCAGATCTCAGTTCTCTTAGGTTTTTATGGAGACTTCATTACATTGTCATGACTAAGTCCTTAGCCATTGGCTGATTCAACCTCCAGTCCCTCTCCCCAGGTCCTTAGAGATCAGGGATGAGAATGAAAGCTCCAACCCTCTAACCACAGCTTGGCCCTACCAGTGACTAGCCCCCACTCTAGGGTGGGGTCCATAAGTTACATTAGGTCATTAACATAAGACACCCATTTCACCTTGATGGCTCTGAAGTATTTTCAGGAACTGTGAATGAAGACAAAATATATATCTGAGAAATAAATATTTCTTATAAGTCATTAAATCACAGTGTTACAAAAATATGAAACTAGAGTTTCAATCACGTCAATGCAATGTACTAGTAAAGTGTCCATTTTCAAAGCACTCAGACTTTCTTGGGATGGTCCCTGAAATTCCAATCAGAGGTAATCTTCTTAAGGGTGAGTGTAAAATTTCCACTGGGGCTTATTCAACTTATTACATCTCATCAGTACAAAAATAAAATGCACTCGAGTTTCCTGCCCACTTAGCATTTTTATAATGAACAATTGCTCTTTGAATGACAGATGACTATTGAAAGATAACATTTTACTGAGATTCAAGCCAAGAAGGATAGTAGAAAGAACCTTGATAAAACTAGGGGATCTGTATTTGAATTTGGCTTTGTTTATCTCTAGTCACATGGGCTATAGGATGGCAAAAGTTCAGTTTGTTCCTCAGTTTCCTAATGTATAAATGATGGTACTTTATATCTAAAAGGATTGTTAATATTAAAAGGAAAGTATTTGCCCCTAGCCCAGGGAAGACACAAATACATTTTAAAATATAAAATATTATGTTGAAAAATTGTTCCCCTGATACATTAAAAGGTACATGTACAGAGAAGTCAGTGGAATCACTTTGAAAATTCACTGGCAGCAGTGTTAATGGTGCTTAAGGGTCATCATAAGATACCTCCAGGTCTTGAAACCCAGAAGTTACTGAACAAGAAAAAAAGAAAATCCTTTACTATTGAAGGCAGATAGCCATTAACTTTTATATACAATGTGTCTTTTAAATTAAAGACAGAGAAGAGTCTCCTAAAATTTTAGATCTTCAACATAGTCTCAGCAAAGAATCATTAACAAAAGAGAAATACATAGCCTAATTAATGTGTTTTGTTATGTCAGGAAACAGATGAAAGAATATATCAGGAGAAGGTAGATGTTCTTCATAAACCATAAATACAGAAATCAAAAATACATTTTTAAAGTGTGCGTGTGTGTGTGTGCGCGCACATGCTTCTATCACTTTCTATGGGACAAAGACAATCTCTTTGTTGATATTAGATCATAGCTGCCGATTACCATGATTGCATGAGTAGGTCATTAAAGCTTTTAAAAGTCTAACTAATGATCCCACAAATATATAAATTCCATTTTGAAGTAACTGAGCAACTATTTGATTGGAAATGCTGTTTTCAAATCCCAAGATGCTAAGTAAGATCTCACACTGTTTGGCAGCTGTGAGAACTTCAGTGTGCCAATTCATCTTATCTTGAAGGGAGAGTATGTATATCTATGCAAGTATCTTTGAAGGAATATTATATATGATCTTTTATCATCCAATCCATGATTTTTTTTTTTATTTGAGAGAGAGAAAGAGAGAGAGTGAGTGAGTGAGTGGGGGAGAGAGGCAGAGGAAGAGAGAGAGAAAATCCCCAGCTAAGAGTGGAGCCCGACTCTGGGCTCCATCCCAGGACCCTGAGATCATGACCTGAGCTGAAATCAAGAGTCAGATGCTCAACGGACTGAGCCATCCAGGTGTTCCTCACCTATGATATTTTATATTCAAATTCCGCTCACATCTCTTCCCTCTGTCACAGCAAACTCACATAATCCAATTAGAATGTTTTGCAGTCCTCAGGTACCACATGCCTTACAGCCTTCCTTATTTCCATATGTGCTTTTTTATATGTGCTCCTCTCCACTGGGCGAGTGGTGGATAGAGAGCTGGAGGGTAAACTCCTATTTATCCTTCAAAGTCTATCAAAATCCCACCTCTCCTGTAAAGACTCCTAATTGCTAATTTCCACATTGCTTTACCCACCGGTTTTCTTTTTTGTGCTCCAGAAACATTTTATACATAACTCATTTACATATTATCTCACACTTATGGAAGCCATCTGTTTCTGTATTTCTTCTCTTAATAGACTGGGACTCCATTCAGTTTCTACTATAGCCCCTTCTATATGCTTGGTAGTAGGATATCAAATATGACTTTTTCTAATAATATTTCAATATTTATTCCCCTTGCTTATAATTTATGTTATTTAGTTGTATCAGATATATTAAGGAAATATTAATGACTTGATATTAATGCGCTCACCTCTCATTCTGGGTAAAATGACTAGCTTTTACAAAAAATGGAAGGACAGTTTGAATAGATTATAATCTAGTCAATGAAGTGCCTGAATTTTCCAAATGATCTGATAGACATTATTTTGGAGACCTCATTTTTTAATTTCAAATTAATAACAAATATATTTTATATAATGGCATATAAACATAAGTGAATTAAATTAGAAGAAGCACTGTTTACCTTTATTTCAGAAAATGCCACCTAAAATGTTTTATTCTAAATTCAATCCCATTCTATTCTACTTCATTCTAAAAACACTGATTTTGATCCTAGTTTTAAAGACACTCGTCAAAACTACCTGATTAGAGAACGTTCCTACTTCTTCTCCAGGTGAGTTTGGATGGCAACAAACAGCAGGGTTTTGTTAGTGACTCTGTCCCAAGGGATCTTACATAGGTGTGTGATGCAAGTAGATCATCAGAAAAATTACAGTCCATGCTCTGTAGGGATTCCAAGGATCAAGTCAATTAACAAGATTCTCTGGTTTGATGGACTTATGGATCTAAAGCTCTTTCTTTTTTTATTATTTTTTTTTATTTTTTAATGCTTATTTCTTTTTGAGAGAGAGACAGAGCATGAGTGGGAGAAGAGCAGACAGAGAGGGAGACACAGAATCCAAAGCAGGCTCCAGGCTCTGAGCTGTCAGCACAGAGCCCCATTCAGGGCTCGAACTCATGGATCATGAGATCATGACCTGGGCTGAAATTGGACGTTTAAATGACTGAGCCACCCAAGCACCCCAACAGCTCTTTCTTTAATATGACATTATTTCTCTAACATATCCTAATTTTTGAAATACTATTATTTCGTTATTGCTGTACTGTGTTCATGTTGTTGTTGCTTAGTGATAAGATTTGAATTTATCTTTGACAGAAAGATAAGAATTATTTTGTGAACCTTCTTACAACATATCTTTCAAAGAACCGATCAGACAACTCTCTCAAGAACCTATTCCTGAAGATTTTAACACAGAATAGTCTTTCTTTGATTACTGTTTGAAACATTCATGAAGCATATTTTCTTTTTTTTCAGGTTGTCTCTATGAATTATTACCTCATTTCCTTGATGACTTGGTCTAAGAAGCGCTTTTGCACATTGTTTAGTTAGTCCACATGAGGCCATAGCAAGAGTGTGCAGGAAGAACAAAGTTTTAATATTCATTAGGGGAAAACACATCTGTTATGGACTGAATTGTATTCCTCCTTTCCATTCCTACTTTGAAGCTCTAACAAAAAATCTGATGGTACTTGGAGATGGAGCCTTTGAAAGATAATTAGGGTTAGATAAGATCATGAAGGTGGGGCCTTCATGATAGAATTAGTGCCCTTATAAGAAGACATACCAGAGTACTTCCCCTTCCCCCACCACATTCTAAGAAAGAAGAAGTTATGCAAACAAGCAGTGAGATAATGGCAGCCTAAAAGCCAAAAAGAGAGCTCCCACCAGGAACCACACTGCCCACAACATTGACCTTAGACTTTCCAGCCTCCAGAACAATGAAAACTAAATTTCTGATGGTTAAGCCACCCACCTTATGGATTTTGTTATGGCAACTTGAGATGACAAAAGCGGTATCTTTATGGAAACAAAATAATCCTCTACACTGCAAAAGGTTTCTTTGGAGGGGGTAGGGGATTATGAGATTATTTCTTTTTTACCAATATAGTGCATTTTCTGCTGTCTTTTCAGCAATTTAGGAAGGCCAGCATTTAATTGAGGATGTGCCAGATACCTTATATGTATCTTTTAGATATATCGAATAGAGAGGAGGTAAAAAATACAACCGAAATTATACACAGTAAACTTAAAAGATGTAAGTGAGAAGGTAGCAAAGTATTTGGTACAAATGTCTAGGGTCCAAAGCAAGGAGAAGTTTATATCACTAACAGCTATAACTCTGGGCTTCAATATATTGATGATGGTGTTGGGGGGATATCTAACATTGTTTGTGAATGAGGCATTAATATATCTGGTTCACTGAAGACAAAAAAGAAACAATTCCGTACAAATCACAACCTGACATGATTACATTGTGTCAGTGTTAATTAGAATATAAATATAAACATAGGGGTGCCTGGGTGGCTCAGTAGGTTAAGCACCTGACTTTGACTCAGGCTGTGATCTCATGGTTCATGAGTTTGAGCCCCACATGGGGCTCTGTGCTGATAGCTTGGAGCCTGGACCCTGCTTCAGATTCTGTGTCTCCCTCTCTCTCTGCCCCTCCGTCATTCACACTCTGTATCACTCTCTCTCTCAAAAATAAAATAAATATTTAAAATATATATGTATAAATATTAATGATGTATGAAATATTATTCTATGAATATACAGTACTTAATTTTGTTTTAGGATGGCAAACATACTTAATACAAATGGCAAAATGCCCTATTCTTGTTTATGACTTTTTATAAAATTTCATGACATGATATTTGGGATTAGGATATTAGAACAAAAACTAAGACATCTTCTATTTAAATTCATGCATATAAATAAATTACATTGAATTCAAATTAATGAAGAGAAGTTATTTACCATAATTTGTTAAAACTGTGTTTTTATGTTGTTATTTCAACATTAATTTTATATGTGTTATCATCGGCTCTTCCCAGTGAATGTTTCATCTTCCTTTTATTTTTATTTTTATTTTTGGCATTTTTTCTTATTTATTCAAATTCACTGCAGGTAGTAGACAGCAAATGATTTAAAAAACAAAACAAAAACATTCTTTCCATTTTTAAATATTTAAGTAAAAGAGTTCAATTAGTTGACCAAATTTGGGGGGAGGAATTACTAACTAGGAGACACATAGGGAAACTCCCAGAGTGAAGACTCCTTTCTGCATGTTACTGAGGGTTGGTTACTTGACTCTATGCATTTGCATTATTTGTCACAAAAGCATAGAACTATGCACCACCCAGTAAATTTTATATGTAAACCAATAAAAAATTAACGAGGTGGTTGGCAAATATCAGGAAGATACGCATACTCTGACAAATGTATCCAACTCTATTGTAAATATATGATATAACCACACTGAAATGTGGGATGATCTGACCAAGGCAACTTTGGACAACGGTGTTTTGATTAGGAACTGTGAAGTCATAGACAAAACGGACTATATATACACTCTGTATTCAAGTTTGAAAATTTGTTTCTCATGGGGGTTCTAGTTAATAATTCTGAAATCAGTGTACATGTATATTAGAGATGAAGAAAGAATTAAATGGCTTTTAAGTGCAGGGATTTAGGTTTCTCACTGTTGAAGTGGACTTCACAGTGAAGCATGAACTGAAGTCTGGAATGAATCTTGTAGACTGGATTAGAGTAGAAGATGTCAGAATGAACTCATGTTTAGCTCACACAGAGCTCTCTCCAGTCCTCCGTTGGCAAATTTTCTTCAACATTGTGTAGGGTGTCAGGGAGATTCTTTTTTCTTTTTCTCTCTCCACCCTCATGTGAAAGCTCAGGAGAACTTGAAAGGAGGTTTCATGGCATCTCTCATGAGAAAGTACCATTGAGACTCATTTATCCCACCTTCTTTTTCAATTTGTAATAAGAGAGTGGCCTGGGAGAAGTTGGGTCGGGCCCTTTAAAAATAAATATGTTAATATAGTTATTAAGAAATTTCCTATTGTGGAACAAATCATAACAAATTATGATAATGATGACAATGGAAATTCTGGATCTCCAAACATGTCACGAAAATTAAATTCATTTCAATAGCATGTAAGATCAAAGTTTAAATCAGACCCACACAACAATTTTCCCAATTTCATGTTTTCTCTAGCAGCATTATTGAAGTAAAATTATACTGTGAACATTTTGAAAAGAACAACCATTTTTCAAGCAATGTTAACTATTCAGATATCGAACTTTTCAAGTGACAAAGTTTCCTTTTCAGTATTTGATTCTACAATTACAATGCAGTAGAAGCCCTGGTGAACTGTAGGTCCACACAAGTGCTACTATAGTTAATGACACTGTTTACAATTGGAGGTACATGTTTGTTATAAGGAATGGGGGAGCTACAGGCAAGGGTCCAGTGCAATACTGGTGAGAGACTTCCATCAGCAAAGTCAAAGTCCTGGGATGCCTGTGAGAAACTGAAAAATCAGAAAACTATAGGCTGCAAGGGACCTATAGTCTAAATAAGACAGTCAAATGTTGAGTGACCTGAAGGAAGATATATACAAAATGTGTTAAGAAGAACAACAGGGCCAATCTTTGTGCCTAGTGTCTCATTCAACCAGAGTAGCTGTAATTATTATTATTAAGGATTAATTTGTGACCAAATAATTATATAAAGGAAAGCAAATCAAAACCATATACTTAGCACAATTCCATCATTTTACCAATGAGAAAATTCATACCTAGAGAGGGAAATAATGGATTTCCAAAAGCAATTCTACTAGCAGTTCTATGAGGAGTCAGTTTCATACCCCTGTCTTCCTTATCCTAGAGCAAAATGAGCCAGAGTTTTGTGGCTAAGAATAAAATAGGCCTGACTAAACATCGTAAAGAATTTAGATTAAAAAATTTTTTTTTAATATCTGAGCCCATTTTGTGATAAGAGGTACTGGACAAACTCAAGTAAGACTTAGCATGCACAATTTTAATGTTTCAAGATGCATTTATCTTCAAAGAGGCATTGTTTTCTGTTAAATTTTTCAAATAATGTAGTGTATAGAAATTACAATGCTATCTTAAGTTGGGTTTCCCAAAAAGGAGACCCTGAGCCAGTGATTTGTATAAATGTGATTTATTAGAAATTGCTCCCAAGAATAGTTATTGAGTTGAGTGGGAAGTGTGGCCTGGAAAGGAAACAGGCCAAGCATGGGGGTAGCACCAAAATCCCATGATAGGAATTTTGATTAGATTCCATGGGCAAGTTTTGGAGACAGGATAGGTCAAACTTTGGAATTGCTCAATGAATAAGCAAAAGAGCTTGAGTATTTATACTCCATTGCACATATCAGTCATTGGCTAAGGGCTATCCTCTGCAGGATGTAAATTCCCGGTAGCTTTTTGGTCATTTGTTATGCAGGCAAAACATCTTCACAAAGCCTGGTATCATTTTCCAACAAAGAGATGTAGACACTGGCTCTTGAGAAGGAAAATACTCCATACAAATAAGGTAAAGAGATCGTGTAAAGCAGTGGTTATCAGAGTGTGGTCCTGGACAGGTGCACCTGGGTGGCTCAGTCGGTTAAGTGTCCAACTTTTGATTTCAGCTCAGGTCATGATCTCACAGTCATGAGACTGAACACCACGTTGGGCTCTTCATTGAGCATGGAATCTGCTTAAAACTTCCCTTTCTCTCCCTCTGTCCCTCTCCCCCCCTCACTCTCTCAAAATAAATAAATAAACATTAAACAAAGAAGATTTCTTCTTAAAAAAATGTGGTCCTGGACAAGCAGCGTCAAGACAACTTGGGAACTTGTTGGAAATGTAAATTCTTTGGCTCCATGCTATAATTACTGAATCAGAAACTCTGGAGATTTGACCCAGTGATCTATGTCTTAACAAGACTACCAAAATGCATGCTTAAGTTGGAGAACAAACCAACGATGGTTCACGGACGTAGCATTGATATGATCCATTGCAAATACTATTTCACTAAAGAACTAATTTTAAAACAAAAATTATAGTGATATTAAATCCTGAATAGCAAATGTCTTCAACTAGATACATCTTTTAAAAAGGAAGATCTCTTTATGTGCTGATTACTCTGAAGGATTAGGTATATAAGTTTGAGAGCAGAAGGTTGAGGGAACTTGGTTACCCTGTGTAAATTTGAAAGAATTTTGAACTGTCCGGTTCAATCTGGATTGCTTATATTAAAGTTAAAAAATATAGGCTTTAAGAAAAGAAAACCTGCCGGAAACAAAGAAGGACATTTAATAATGATAATAGGAAAAAATATCAGTAAATTTAGCCATTATGACTTCATGTGTAGCTGGCAGGTGCACCTCAAAATATATGGGAAAAAAGAGCAGATAAGAGAGGTAAAAACATAATTTAACTGGGAATTTAATAGCTTTCAATAATTGTGCAAATAATGAGCAAGTTATCAAGGCTGTAGAAGACTTGAATAACAGTATCATCCAGCTTGACCGAATAAAATCTCTACAACTGCTTAGGAAACAATTGTTCAGGGCAGGCTTTCTCAACCTACTACTATTACTATTTTGGATTGGATCATTTTTCTGTGAGGGACTTTCTTGTGCATTGTAGGTGATACAGCACCCCCAGACTGGACCTTGGTACCAATAGTCTTTCCTTATGCCACCTTGTCATGGTCAAAATCGATATCTCCAGACATTGCCAAATGAAAATCACTCCCAGTTGAAACCACTAGTTTATAGTTTTCTCTTGGGATTTAATTTGGAATATATTATTGAAGGACTCCTGTAAATATATTATTACTAAAACACTCTTATGACCCTAAACTAAGTGTTCAGGGAGTCTTCACTTTTGTCTGTTCTCAGCCAGTACCTTGTTATGTGGTTATCAGATGAGATAAAAAATAAACAAACAAAAAATCCCCACCTTTTCATATTCATATTAATATACATATGTATATATATTTTTTCATTTGAGAAATAACATGATGTACTAGTACTTTCTACATATAAACTTTAATTCCAAGTCAAACTTGTTTACAAAGAATTCAGAGGATGAATTTATTTTACAGTGAACAAATGTTTATTGGCAACCAACTAAGGTCAAGTCATTCTAGTGGTTTTATTAATCAAGATAAAAATCAGAAAGTCCACTTTTGTTTATTCAAGTCATTTTTTTTTTGAATTTCATAAACATAAATTCTGGTTTCTACTGACAATGACCTTTTTCAAGGCATTTTTCACATCCTTATTCCTGAGGCTGTAGATTAAGGGGTTCAACATGGGTATGATCACTGTGTAGAAGACTGAGGCCATCTTATCTGTGTCCAGGGAATGGTTTGAGCTTGGCTGTAAGTACATAAAGATAAGAGTACCATAGAATATGGTGACCGCCAGCATGTGAGAGCTACATGTGGAGAAAGCCTTGCGTCTTCCCTCAGTTGAGCGCATCCTTAGGATAGCAGAAACAATAAACATGTACGAGACAAAGACAATCAAAACAGAGGAAATGAATGTGATCCCAGCACAGGCAAAGATCCATAGCTGTTTGGAGTGAGTGTCTGAGCAAGTTAGCCTGAGGAGAGGCATGTCATCACAATAGAAATGATTGATGATATTGGAGTGGCCATAGGAGAGGCGAAAGGTGAGGGTGGTATGAAACAGGGCCATCAGGAAGCTATAGCTGTAGGGGATAACCACAAGCTGAATGCAGATTCCTGGAGACATTATGACCATGTAGAGGAGAGGGTTACAAATGGCCACGTATCTATCATAGGCCATGGAAGCCAGTAGCAAGCACTCAGACACCATGAACGTGAGGAAACAGCCTAATTGAGCAGCACAGGCATTGAAAGAGATAATATTTTGTTTGTACAAAAAATTCCCAAGCATTTTGGGTGTAATGACAGAAGCATAACAGAAATCGACTAAAGCTAGGTTGCTAAGAAAGAAGTACATCGGTGTGTTGAGCCTTGAGTCTGTTCTAATGACCAGGATCAAGCCGAGATTACCAACTACTGTGAAGAGGTAGATAGATAAGAACACCACAAAAAAGGGTGTCTTTAATTCCTTTCGATCAGTGAGGCCCATGAGAATAAAATCCTTTAC
This sequence comes from Paguma larvata, assembly GCA_030068075.1. Lineage (NCBI taxonomy): Eukaryota > Metazoa > Chordata > Mammalia > Carnivora > Viverridae > Paguma > Paguma larvata. Next base: position 98,939,975 of record CM057831.1, on the reverse strand, counting down.
GTGGGTGCAATTTATCTGAGCCATGTCCTTTCCAAGGTGTCTGCATAGGAAAGCAGAGAAAAGAGTTAAATTCAAGTTGCTGTTCCTATGAGTAGTATTTTTATGCTTTACTATCTTGTAAGGAGATTTAGTTGCTAAGATAATGATTGTTAGCATATTGTGATTCTGGGAATGAGATGGAGAACAGAAAGAGATATATGTGGGGAAAGGCATATTTCTCTTCTCTCAAAACCATTGTCTATAGAAAGATGAGTCCCATGGGATAGTCCACATTGTCTTGGTTTCTATTCAAAGGTCTTATGAGTTAAGCTATTTAAATCTATATTGTGACGTGAAAATACTGAAGCTATTATTTGTATTGAAAAACATGTTGACATTAATGACATAAAGGAAAATAAATCTGCAATGGCATCACTCCGACGGACCTGTCATTGTACCTGTGCAGACACAAAACCACATTGTCCCAAAGCCGACAGAAACATATTTTGTATTTTCTATTTTACTTTAATAATTTGTCACTTAAAGTCCCTTCTAGGTTGCAGAATAATCTTTAGAGCTATGTTAAAAATTCAAATACTGTGGGCGCCTGGGTGGCTCAGTCGGTTAAGCGGCTGACTTCAGCTCAGGTCATGATCTTGCGGTCTGTGAGTTCGAGCCCCGCGTTGGGCTCTGTGCTGCCGGCTCAAAGCCTGGAGCCTGCTTCAGATTTTGTATCTCCCTCTCTCTCTCTGCTCTTCCCCTGCTCACGTTCTGTCTCTATGTCTCTCAAAAATAAATAAAAAAAGATAAAAAATTAAAAAAAATTAAAATACTAAAAACGGGTAAATAGGGAAGGCACAATGAGATGTTTTTGGTCTCATTTGATCTCATTAGACCTTTATATAAAAACCATATTGTTATGCCCACTTTACAGATGTAGAAGAGGAAATTGAAATAGTAACACCTGAAATAAAAGCAGATGACTGGTCCAAGTATAGGTAGTTTGGTCTTACACTCATATTTTTGACTCAAGAGATAATATCTCATCATTATTTTCAAATTTTATTTTTTATCATGCTGCACGCACATTGTTTTCTCTGAAACATGAATCTACATGACCCAAGAGAATGAACCTTCACAAATTTTATCATATATTACAAATGAGAATAAATTGATATTTGCTTTCCAAGAGATTTAGAAATTTATATCTCTTTATAAGTCAATTTATGTTTCATTCAATTTTTTTTACCTTTTATTAAAGAAACAGATTTAAATTATGTTTTTGTACTAATTCTCATTTTCTTACTTTAAGTTGGATATTTAATTTCCTTATTCATTTGGGCTGACTTTCCTAACTGAACTATTGAACATCTAAATATGATTTATGGAAACATATTTGAGGAAAGCATAAAAATTATAGAACTGTGTTCTTACCATTAGTGCTAAATGCCGTCTCTCTCCTTTTCTTCTCCCTCTCTTGCTGGCTGTCTCTCTCACTCTCCCTCTCTCCCTCTTTCTCTCTCCTTCTATCTTTCTGTGTCTGTCTCTCTCTCTCTCCTTTATACCTGAGAAACGAAGACACATTTTTCTTAGATAAACTCATAAAAACTGCTTTATACACTCTGGAAATTAAACTGGGAATAAATATACAAATCAAATAAAAACTTATGTATCTTCAAAATTTCTTCAGAATTTACTAGTAGCTCTTTTGTAGCTCTTACAACTATTATTCAGTTTATCAGAAAATGCATTTAGTCATTTTTTGTTTGTTTCAATCAGTATGTTTATTGGGAATACTGTGTGGTAAGTAAAATTTTCAAGGAATACTTATCCACTTTAATTTTATCCTCAATAAATTGTATATTCCTTTCTAAAACTTTAATATTAATGGAGTTTTAATGTCTCATTACAGCAGCATGGAAATTGAGATAAATAAGAATTAGCAATCCATCTATGCCAAATGTCTAATTTGCATATTAAAATTGAAAGTCAATCTGAAGCAAACTGTTCTTTAAAAGGAGAAAGGAAAGAGAAAAAGGGAAATAATGGGGTGCCTGGAAGCTCAGTAGTTTGAGCTTTCAACTCTTGATTTTGGCTCAGGTCGTGATCCCAGCGTTGTGGATCAAGCTCCGACTTGGGCTCCAACTACTAGTAAGTAGATCATGTTTCATTCCAGAAACATAGTGGTTTTCCAAAGCACTTGTTTATCAAAGTGAATTTCCTCATAAGAAATAGTGGAAACTCAGACGATTTGTTGAGAAACCTCAAAATATTCATATAAAGATGAATTATAATACTGTAATATAAAATAATAAAGAGAATACAAAATGTAAAGAAAATAAATTAAGCCGCACTTACCTTTGAAAACCTTCGTGACTGGTGTGAGGGAGACAAGAGAGAGGAGGGTTATTGTGTAGGACAACTTTCACTATCACTAACGGAACCACCGCTATCTATTGGCTCAATGAAATCGTTTTATTTTCCCGCAACTTTAACAAAGAACTTATCCGAAGACCTAGAATGAAGCAAAGCATTCCTGAGCTTACTCTTGTATGGAAAAGCAAAGGATTGTCCATAGGTCCTTTGAAGTGACAAAAAATACACTAGCACCAGTTGTGGGCTCCATCCAGTGTTCTGAAAAATCACTGATTTCTGCCAAGCACCATGGCCTGAGACTGAGCATCCAAGCATGGGAGACGATCGCCCACAATCTCACAGTGAGAAAAAGAGAGAGAGAGAGAGAGAGATTGAAGAACCTTTGGCTCATTTGTGATCACGTGATATTCAGCATCATGTACTACTTGCATTGCAAGATATCACTCATTTATCAAGTTAAAAATTATTAGAAATGTTTGCTCATCTTGTAGAACCCTCACAGAACAAGTTAGTTGCAATCCAAGGTTTTACTGTACTCTTCCTTACAGGAAAAATGGATGATGAAAGGAAAATACGTTTATCCTTAATGCCTGTTGAAACATCATCTATTCTCTGAAGAGCTACTTCCCGTGTTAACATATTTCATAATTTTTTCTAGAATCACTTAAGACAGAATTCATTTGTACTTCTTGCCACATGTACATCAACCATCTGTATCCATAGCTCTTCCCTTGCTAGATGTTAGTTAGACATTGTAAGTTTGAGAGCCATGCTGGTTTTTTTGTCATTTCCTAATGCAGTCTCTTCTAAATGTTAGATATTAAAGAATCAAATGTTAACTTTGCTAACTATTTTGAGATTACTATCATAATTGTATTTGAATATTCCTTCCCTTTAGTCTTATGCTATAGACTTTGCTTTGGAAAAATATTTCTAAAGACACACTGGTGACCTTTGTCCAGTATACTCCCCACTAATCTTGCGTGAATTCTCTAGCTACAATAAATTCAGAAACACAATTTTGGCACAGATTATAAACTGGTAAGTCATGGGCCTGATTTTTCCAAAGTTCCTTATAGATTCTAATCTGGAATTTTTATTTTCTTTAATCTGAAAAGAAATTATATATATAATTATATGAATAATATGAAACAAATACATATAAAATATATATAATAAAAAAAGGAAAACATATTTTTATATTTTTAAATATAAAAAAGAAATATATATATATATATATATATATAACTAATGTAAAAACAGAGAACACAGTTTACTCTTATTTTACAAAATGCACTAGCCCATCATGTTATACTCTATTTAAAGAAAAAAAGTTTAACATTTATTTATTTGAGAGAGACTGAGCATGAGCAGGGGTGGGGCAGAAAGAGTGGGAGACACAGAATCTGAAGCAGGCTCCAGGCTCTGAGCCATCATCACAGAGCCCAATGCAGGGCATGGACTCACAGACTGTGAGATCTTGACCTGAGTTGAGATTGGATGCTTAACTGACTGAGCCACCCAGCGCCCCTTCTCTTTTTAATTTTTAAAATTCTTATCATGAGCTGCTATAGGGATGTTATCACATGTCTATAAGTCAAAGCCCACCATTTTGAAATATATTCTTACCTACCCAGGTAGAAGGTGCTTCTATTTCTCCTCACAATGGATCTGAAAAGCAGCTGACTGCGTGTGCTTATCAGAGTCTCTGTCCCAAACCTCAGAGCATGATGCAAACACAAATATTAGACAAATTACAGTCCCTGCTAATTGGTATCTCAAGGCAGCTTTGAAGATTTATTGATGTGATTTCCTGTTTTTTAAGAACTACATATTTATAGCTCTGCCTTTAGTATAATATTATTGCTCTAAGGTTCTCCTAACTCTTAAAATATTATGATTAGCTAATTAAAAAATTATTTTGGGGGTAGTAGATTATTAGTGTCAATCTTTGAAAATCATCTTACAGGGCAGGTGTTAATTACCTTTTTAAAGTTCTCATAACTTCATATGATATGAGCATCTAATTCCTCTAAGGACCTACCCCTTAATACTGTATGCACAGGGCATTTGGTAAAAGCTCTGGGCGTTAGTTTCCATCTTAGTCATTTTGACCAAGATGATGACTAAGAAATATGTTGTCAATTTAGTGCTGTGGGGAAAGAAGTGTGGATATGTGAGTTTTGTATGCTGGTTATGAATTTAAAATTTCCCCATAGTTTTCTTTGAGCAAAAATTTAACCATATCACTGGGTTGCAATATAATGAAGAAGGGATGGATCTTTTGTAAAGACAAAATTTAATGTTTATCCATTTCTGAGAGAGAAAGATACAGAGCATGGGTGGCAGAGGGACAGAGAGGGAGACACAGAATCCATGGCAGATTTCAGGATCTGAGCTGTCAGCACAGAGTCCAGTGTGGAGCTTGAACCCATGAACCATGAGATGATGACCTGAACCAAAGTCTGATGCTTAACCTACTGAACCACCCAGACACCCCAGAAGAAGATGGAATCTTCATTTCTTTTCCATGTTGTATAAAAAGGACACTTTGAAGGAGAAAATACAGCAAATCCTTAAAAATCAAATCCTATAGGATTTTGATGGTTTCCTGTCTCACATTCAGATGGATGGAACTGGAGGATATTATACTAAGTGAAATAGTTCAGGCAGAGAAAGACAGATGACATATGTTCCCACACATAGGTAGGCTTTGGGAGACCTAGCAGAAAACCAGAGGGGAGGGGAAGAGGGGAAGGAAGGGGAAAAAAAGCCACAGAGAGGAAGGAAGATATAACATGGGAGACTCTCAAAGACTAAGAACAAACTGAGGGGAGAGGGGAGTGTGGGAGGGGGGAGAGTGAGTGATGGGCACAGAGGAGGGCACTTGTTGGGATTATCACGGGGTGTTGTATGGAAACCAAATTGACAATAAATTATTCAAAAAACATCAAATCCTGCTTACATTGTATAAATGATGATCAAGCTACGGAAAGATGAAAATAAGGATCAAGATAGGATATTGCCTATGTTTGAACTATATGTTCCATATATTAAATAATTCTTTGAATATATAGTGACTTTTTCTTCTTCCTCCCCAACTGGGGAACACATCTGGTAAAATTGGCTAAATACCCTATCTCTGCTTCTGTCTTGTTATAAAATGCCATGACTTGGGATTTGGTATTGAGATATTTGTCCATTATGTAGAGTACAATACTTTAAAGAACAAACAAACAAAATCCCAACAGCACCAATAGGGATTCTGAAAAAGGCCTTCAATGCTAAATGTAATTAAAAGGAAACTTACTAATGAATCAGAAATACTATTTATTATTTTAAATGTTTATTTTTGAGAGAGAAAGAGAGAGACAGAGTGTGAGCAGGGGAGGGGCAGAGATAGAGGGAGACATAGAATCTGGACCAGGCTCCAGCCTCTGAACTGTCAGCGCAAAGCCCAGCACGAGGCTGGAACTCACCAGCTGTGAGCTCATGATCTGAGCTGAAGTCGGACACTTAACCAACTGAGCCACCCACGCGCCCCTGATTGAAATTATTTTAATGCAATTAATATAATTTATATAACTTTTCAGTGAAAGACCCAGAGTATAGTCATTGATATTTTCATGTTGATTCATAAATTTACTGGATTCTGTAAGATTTTCTTTTTTTCCCTACTCTAAATATCAGTCTTCTTTATTTTCTGTAATATACATATCGTATTGTGATATCATTAGACATCCCAGGGATCATCCACACTCTCTCTCAAAATTAAACATAAAAAAATTAAAAATAAAATAAAATAATTTTAATTGTATTTTGGTTAGTATTCAGAATGTAAATTCATTAGTAGTATATGTTTTTTTCAATCAGACAATCTTAAGGAGTTTTATTTTAAATATGGTTTTCAGTTTAACTTTACTAACTTGTCTTTGAAGAGAATTTTAAGTATATAGTTATAGTTCTTCAAGATGCAGTGATCCACTTATACCCCAACATACCCAGGCACAAAGTAAAAAAATAAACCAAAGGATAAGAAAGATCAATTTACTTCTCTCAGCCATGTTTTATTACTTTGTTCAAGTTTATTTAATTTCGTTAACTTATATCTCTCCCGATTCCTGCCAATATTTCTTTCAAAATTGGGTACGGAGTTAGTAAATAAGGCTTGTTTCTGTATCAACGTCATATTTCCAAGAACTTTAGTTTACTTTTTAATTCAACACTTCCCAAATTCTAGCTCCTTTTAATTCCCAGGACTAATTGTATACCTATAAGTCAGCCTCCTAATGTTTGGTTTCTCCGACATATGACATATGGTAACCTATCTTAAACACCTCATCATTTACCTATAGGGCTCTAAAATTACATTGATTTAAGAGAATAGCAAGAATTCGTTAGAAATCTCTGTAAGGCAGCCTTCACGTCCTTATTCCGCAGGCTGTAGATCATGGGATTCAACATGGGGATCACCAGTGTATAAAACACGGAAGCAATTTTATCGGTATCCAATGAGTAGTTAGTTTGAGGCTGCAAATACATGAAGAGAAGAGTCCCATAGAACACGGTGACAGCCATCATATGTGAAGCACATGTGGAAAAGGCTTTTTTTCTTCCTTCTGATGAACGCATCTTTAGAATGGACAAAACAATGTTGAAATAAGATACTACAACTATAATCAAGGATAAGACCAAATTCGTAGCTGCAGATATAAATACTATTGTCTCTGGAAGGTACGTATCAGAACAGGACAATGTTAACAGAGGGACAATATCACAGAAGAAATGATTGATTACATTGGAAGAGCAATAAGACAGTGAAAATATACAATATGAAACCACAATACCTGTGGAAAAACCATAGAGGTATGTGAGGATACCAGCAGAAGGCAGATCTGTGGAGACACCACCACCAAGTAAAGCAGGGGGTTACAAATGGCCACATAGCAGTCATAGGCCATCACAGCTAATGTGAGCACCTCAGCTACAATGAAAAACAAGAACCCTCCCAGTTGGGTGGCACATTCATAGTAGGAGGTTGTTTTCTTCTTTACTAAAAAATTGATCAGCATTTTCGGGGCAATGACAGTAGAATCGCCAAGGTTGATGATAGCCAAATGGCGTAGGAAGAAGTACATGGGGGTTTGAAGCTGAGAGTCCACACTGGTGAGGGTGATGATGCCCAGGTTGCCTGCCACGGTCAGCCCATAGATCACCAGGAACACGAAGAAGAGTGGAATCTGGAGCTCGGGGAGGTCTGAGACTCCTGTGAGGATGAACTCAGTCACCTGGGTGAGATTTCCAGGAGCCATGTAAGGGTTTGGAAACTCATCTGTTTGGAGAAGAAAAGGAGGAGAGGTTACAAACTTTAAAGATTTAATTTTTAGGACTTTCATTAGAAACTAAGGGTAATTCCTTAGGTGAGATTTCCTGGAATCATGTGTTACTCTAACTCTGTTATTAAAATAGAGGTGCTAGGACTAGTAAATAAACTACAATCATTTGGAAGAGAGAAAAAGCAAGTTTTGGCAAATTAAATATATGAGCCAGCTTCATTTATTACTTGAGGATTTAATTCCTCACAATCTTATTCAATTCTGGATATCTGAATAGCTCGCCAGGCATTTGAAGCCATGATTCTTATCTTCTATGTATCCTGAGTGTGAAAAAGCCTTGAGAAATGTACGCCTTTAAATAGTCTGAGATCTCCTTGTGTTTTTCTAACCTGGGACTTGTTGCTTTATCTGAAGATCTGATGATTCTGGTCACTATTCTGCACCGTTTTCTTTATACTATCTTTCTATAACTTCTATTTGATGGGCATTGAATTTGCAATTTCTACCATCCATGTGTGTTAACTCTTTTTTCTAACTCTCCGTTTTATTAACCCAGACCAACATGCTTGGAGATATGTTGTGTGTGTGTGTGTGCTTTTTTTTAAGTTTATTTATGAATTTTTTTGAGAAAAAGAGAGAGAGCGCACGTGCACAAGTAGGGGAGGGGCAAAGGGAAAGGGAGAGAGATAATCTCAAGCAGGCTCCACTCTGTTCTACCAGAGCCCAATGCACGGCTCAACTCACGAACTGTGAGATCATGACCTGAGCCAAAATCAAAAGTTGGATGCTTAACCGACTAAGTCACCCAGGTGTCCTGGAAATATGTCTTTTATTTTTTAGATGACTGATTTTCTCTTCAGCTTTCAGAAAATAAGATCTATAAAAATTACAAATGTTTGTAAAACAATCCATTATGCTTTATTGAATACTATTTCCTTTTCCTTTACTCTCGTAACTTTTCCTTCTTGCCTCACAGGTTATAAAGTTTCATTATGTTTGTTTTTAAACAGTATTTTTAATCTATAGGATATTATAACATTATTTTTAAAATGTATAACATACCTTGCCTTCATTTTTAGTTGATCTTTTTCTTGACATATTTTCCTAGTTTTGATATATTTCACTATTGCAATCATGAGAAACATCCTTGCATTATAGAACCTCTATGATAGCCTCATTGCATATATATGCCAAACGATCAGCCTGCTATTATAATATAACTGAATATTTTCCTAGAGTTGTTAGTTTTAAGGATGGTCATCTGTTCCTAACTAAGTCACTTAGAATCCCTTCCCAATTACAATGGATAGTTCCAGTGGTGGGCACCTGTCCAAAAGAGTACTATGATTGTCTCTTATCTGAAGACCTGGTGTTACAGTCTAGAGAATCAAGACTATATCACCATGTAACATAACATCCACCATTTGGCAGAGGTTTAAATATGCTTGCACACACACACACACACAAATAATAATAATAAAAATAAATAATAATAATAATAATAATAGTAAAATGGGTAGAAGGAAATTTTTGGACATGATGGATATGGTTGTGATATGTTGTGGTGATGATATGTTATGGTGATGGGTTCATTGATACAACTCCAAACTCATCAAACTGTACCCATCCAACATGTATACAACTTTTTGTATGTCAGCCATACCTCAATAAAGTGCTTAAAAAAAAAAGACTATAGATCATAAATACCTGAACCGTTAAAGCTCAAGTTGTTGACGTTTTCTCTCCTAAAATAGGATGGAATAGGAAACTATCCTGCAGCGGGAAAGTAGGACGAAGCAACAATATAGAAAGAATCAGAGAAACAAGACTAAATAACTTCTAACATTGCAGAGTATTTACTACATCATCATTCTTTTCCTTGTTTCTTTGAGCCATTTTCTTATTTGAGAGATAGAGAGAGAAAGAGGGAGAGAGAGAGAGAGAGAGAGGGAGAGAGAGAGACACTGTGATTGGGGAAGGGGCAGAGAAAGAGGGAGACAGAGTCTAAAGCAGGCTCCAGGCTCAGAGCTATCAGCACAGAGCCTGACATGGGGCTTGAACTCACAGACCACAAGATCATGACCCGAAATGAAGTCAGACACTCAACCAACTGACCCACCCAGGTCCCCCTAAGCATCTTCTTATTTATTTATTTTCCAAGTATCTGTTGATTTCCTACCTGTGAAGAGACGTTCAATTTCCAGATAAATTACTGACCCTCAGTTCATGAGCCTTCTATTCTAATAATAAAGAAGAGACAAAAGGCTGATAATGGAACCTATAAATGAGAGAACTGCAGGTTGAAATAAGCAAAATATATAAATTGAATGAAAAAAATACGTTAGGATTATGATAATACATAAAATGTTAGGAGAAGGCCTTTTTAAGAGGGTGACGTTTGAACTAAAACCCAAAGCATTGGAAGGAACCAACTATTTCCTAAATCACAGGAAGAATATTCCAGGATTTCAGACAGGCGTGTATTTCTTGAAGATACTGCTCAGGAGTAGAAAATAACTTAGTTGTTGTTGTTGTTGTTTGTTTTTAATTTTTTTTAAATTTGCTTAGGAGAGAGATTGAAAGAGCATGAGTTAGGGAGAGAGGCAGAAGGAGAGAGAGAGAATCTCAAGCAGGCTCTGTGCTAAGTGCTAAGTGCGGACCCTCCGTGGTATTTGAATCCACAACCCTGGGATCATGACCTGAGCTAAGACCAAGAGTCAGACACTCAACAGTTTAAGCCACCTAGGTGTCCTAGTTTTTTGTTCATTTTTGAAATGGAACTTGCGGGGTGGCAACTGGATACCTCAGTTGGTTAAGTGTCTGACTTCGGCTCAAGTCATGATTTCGTGGTTCGTGAGTAAGAGCCCCCCATCGGGCTTTGTGCTGACAGCTCAGAGCCTCTCTCTCTGCCCTTCCCCTGCTCATTCTCTCTCTCTCTCTCTCTCTCTCAAAAATAAATGAACATTTAAAAAATAAAAATTAAAGATAAAAGAGAACTTGGGCTCCTGGGTGCCTCAGTAGGTTAAGCGTCCGACTCTTGACTTCAGCTCAGGTCATGATCTCACGGTTTGTGCACTGCATGGGGCTCTGAGCAGACAGCACAGAACCTGCATGGTATTCTCTTTCCCTCCCTCCTTGCCCCTCTCCCCTCAATAAATAAATAAACATTTAAAAAATGAAAAAAAAAAGTTTTAAGGTAGGTGAATAACATGATCAACCTTAAATTTTAAAATGAGAACTCCTACTGAAAGGAAGATAATAAATTATAGGATGTAAAGGGGTACACATGAATAGAAATAGTCAAGCAGTTGTTATAAGGCTCCTGCGACAATAATGTTGACTTGATTCAAGTGGAGAAGCTGGAGGTAGAGGGAAGGAGATAGATTTAACAGTTGGAAGCAGAAACAAGATGTTATCTTCAACATAATTCATATTATATGAGAGAGATATGAAGGAATGACAGATGGGGCCAGATTAGGAAACACTTTGTGATTTTGTTTAAATTTTTGCTATTAGATCAATATCCATGATATTTGTGAATATTAGAGATTGCGGTTTAAGATGGAGTGATTGCAGTGGAATTTTCAACATAGTAAGCTTTAGGTGCTTATGAGACATTGAAACAATTTACGCAAGCTAGTATTTAAGTTGGGAGCACATTAGTGTGGTTGGTCTTAGAGATACGTTAAGAGCGTTTTTTTCATCTAATTCAAGATTTTTTTTTTAGTTGTAAACAAACAACCAAAAAAAAAACAAAAAAAACAAACAAACAAACTTCTAACACGTTCCTCAATCTTCATTCTTTTCTACTCAGGGACAACCCTCTGTTTCAAGATTCTAGCTTTCCTTTTATTCCCAAACACTATGCTACAGGATATTGCCTCTGTGTCTCCACCTCCATGTCTCTTTCTGACCTTGTCTTCTCTGTGTACAACTTTTAGTATTTTGTTCACAGCTTTCTGGCTCTCCATTATCTCCCTTGACAAACACATCAACTCTAAGCAAAAAAGAGTATTTCTAAATTATATCAGCTCCTCTATATCTGCTGAAATCTGATGTGTTGCTGGTTATATGCTTTATACTAAAGTGTAAGAATACATTTTAAAAAGCAACTATTTAAGTGACAAACATCCTATTCATCATCCAATTTTCTCTTTAAAAACTCTATATGCATTATTGGCCAATTTCCATAAATACTTTCCCATCTTAAGCATCTTCCTCTTCTACTTCCTCAGGTCAAGCTTTCGTTATCACCTGCATTGACAATTGCATCCTTCTTGCTTTCCATATCATAATTCTCTCAGGTTAGCTGGTAGAAAAATGGCAGTCATTAAAGCTTTTTGAGTAATTAAGGTATAAAATCTGAGCCTTTAAAAAAATAACAATAGTAATTGAAAGATGCTTTAGCTTCATTTTCAGTGCATTCCACAATCAAGCCATACCAACTTTACGGTCATACTTTCTTATCAGACACACTGTAACCATAATTCTCATCTCTGGCTGTCTGTGTCTTCATGTCGATTCTCCTGAGATTACTCCATTCTTTGTGTGTGAGAGGTGACGTGTTATCTGAAGGAAGTTTGCTCATCCTTTGTAATGTGACCAGAAAGTAGAAATGAAAGTAGTGTGAAATGAAGCTAACAAACATGAATTTTGGAGTATTTAAGAATGTCATTTCTGATCATATTCTATGTTCTAATGAATACTAATGAGTAACGTGAAGGGTAAAAAGTGAATTGTCATTAACACCAATTTTTTTATGACTAGTGAGTAATAACAATAACAACCTTAAAAAGTATATATGGAAATAGTTTTTACGTACTTAGAATCTTCTTTTAGTATAAAATTATGAGGCAGAATTTTTTAAAAAGTAAATTTATTTTTGAACATCTTATTTTGGGTCACATGAACTAAGGGCAACCCAACAAATGAACATTTTCTTCCTTGTTCTGGGGGTTCCGTCCTATAAATCCAGGGATCTCGCAGTATGCAGCTTCTTAAAGTCTCAATTCTACTTATACAGTGTCTCTCCTCAAATAGAAGTTTTTCTTTATGAGTGAGATCTTCTCAACTGAAATATTGGCGATTTATTTTACAATAAGATAGTATATCTGTATATCATCACATTTAATGGAAATTTTCTCAAGAAAATTTGTGATTTTATATTCTCCAAAAGGAACACCATTTGGATTTTTTTTCTCACAGATTGTCAGGCGAACCATGCAATTTTCATTTTAGCTAATATTGAAGAAATAAATCTATGATATAAATAAACTCAGCGAGCAAAACTCATTGTTTCAGTAGCGATATAATTTATTTAAATACATAAGACATAACAACACCAATCTTGATTTGGAAACATAAATAGCTGGATTATATTTAACAACACATATTCTCCTAAAGGCTACAAATCATGGACGCAGATTCCTTTAAGTATTACCTTTTTGGATTATTCATAGTGTTGAGTGCCTTCCAAAATGAAAGTGAAGCAGGTCAGTTTGAGGTATAGTTTTGGATCTTTCAAAAGTCATTATACAAAAATAAGACAAATAGTTTCTACCTACCTCTAATGGATAATCTGCCTCAGGCTCTTAGTGACGGTCTCTAAATGGGGTTTGATAAAATACCTAACTCTGAAGCACAGGTGATTCTAGAATCCACAAATTGCCTCTTCTATCCTTGGGAAAGATGTCATCTGGGAATGGCTCCTTAACAAGATCTCCCCATGGGAATTCACCAGACATCCCTTGAGTGTTGTTCGTGGCACCATGAGCCTGTATCAATGAAGTGAGTTCAGTTCCCTGACATCTCAGGGACACAGTGATTAAAGCATATGTGTCAAAGTGACTCATTTGCATTCAGAGATTCATTATTGCAAAAATGCAATATTAAAGAGTTAGAAACCAATGGTCTAGAAGTAAAGTTAGAAAAAACTCTATATTATTTTTAGTATTCCACCCTTTCTTTTTTCCTTCACTTTTGCTTCTTATTTTTTTCTTTAAAATTTTATTGTCAAATTGGTTTCCATACAACACCCAGTGCTCATCCCAACCATTGCCCTCCTCAGTGTCCGTCACCCACTCTCTCCCCTCTCATATCCCCCCTCAACCTTCAGTTTGTTCTTAGTATTTAAGAGTCTCTTATGTTTTGTCTGTCTCCATCTCTGTGGCTTTTTTCTTTCCCTTCTTCCCCTCACCCCCGGCTTTCTGCTAAGTCTCTCAAAGTCCACCTATGTGTGGAAACATGGTATCCGTTTTTCTCTGACTGACTTATTTTACTTTTGCTTCTAATAGAACAGTTAATCATTATTTCAGGGAATGGGATGAAGTAGATGTTAAAAGGAGAATGTGTCCTCTAAAAACATTCCTCAGGTAGTAGGATTATTATTTTATCTTTTCTTAATGATTGCATTTCTGGTGAGGAAAGGTAGAGCATAACTACTAGAGAAGGGTCAAACACAGTCTTTAAAAAAGGAGGCCTCTTTCATATCCATGAATTTCCTGTCACCTGCATAAATGTTTTAAACAGTGAATATTATATATGTAATATCATAGATGTAATGATTATACATACATATTTATACATCTGATAAATAATAGGATTATGTAGAAAGGAAACTGTATGTTAAGAACACAAAAAAACAAGATTCACATTAAATAATGAGGCAGGTTACCTGCGGGTAGTGGTACAGGGAACTGAATAAAGAAATAAAGGTGAAAGATGTAGAGTTTGCTAGAGCTGTGTAACAAAATGCCACAGGTTGGATAGTACACGGTGGGTACCACCTATTGGGTGGGTTGGCTTAAACAACAGAAATATATCTTCATTGTGGAGCCTAGAAGTCCAAGATCACAGGCTTGACAGGTTTGGTTTCTTCTGAGTAGTCTCTTGGCCTCTAAATGGCCACCTTCTTGCAATGTCTTCACATGGTCGCTCTTGGTTCTAGGTACATGTCTAATGCCTCTTTGGGTGTCCTAATCTCCTCTTCTTTTTTTAAATTTTTTTTTTAATTTTTAATTTATTTTTTTAATGTTTATTTATTTTTGAGAGACATAGAGGCACAGCGTGAACAGGGGAAGGGCAGAGAGAGAGAGAGACAGAATCAGAAGCAGGCTCCAGGCTCTGAGCTGTCAGCACAGAGCCTGACGCGGGGCTCGAACCCACAGACCGCGAGATCATGACCTGAGCCGAAGTCGGCTGCCCAACCGACTGAGCCACCCAGGCCCCCCCTAATCTCCTGTTCTTATAAGGACACCAGTCATATTGGATCCAGCCTCACTTTAACAAGCCATTTTAACCAAATGACCTCTTTAAATGTTCTACCTCCAAATACAGTCACATTGTGAAATACTGAGGGTTAAGGCTTCAACATATGATTTTGTTGTGACACAATTTAGCCCATAACAAATTGGGAAGAAAATTAAATTAAAAAAAGAGAGGGCCTTTGCCTGACCCAATGATGAGAAAGTGTCATGAACCGAGGACTATAATTATTCTAAACATCTTTGCATAGTGTCTTTTGTTACTGATTTGTAGCATATATCTTGGATCCTATTAAGTTACTTTGCTTTCTTAGCTGATGATTGAACATATATGTGCACATGTTTGAGGCTCTCTATTCTCTTGATTACTCTAGGTTTGTAGCTGGTCTTTCAATCAATATTGGAAGTTCTTCAACTTTGTTCTTTTTTAAAAATTGTTTTAGCTATTTTGGATCTTTTTTTGTACTATAGTACAAGCAGTACAAAGCCAGATATACAGGACCTCGTTTGTATACCATGAGGTTAGGTTTAGAGCATTCTTCACATGTTCTAAAGTCAGTCACATTTGGTAGCAGTTATTAACTTACTTTCATATCAAAATTTGATCCCTAACTTAAAATCGAGTCTTGTTAAAAGTTGTACCTTTGTCTCAACCCTATGATGTTAAGTTAAGGGATGAACCACTTGGATGCTAGTATAACAGAGTAAAAGAGATCCTTCTTCTTTTTTAACCAACTCTCTCCAGCTTCTTGAAGTCAGAATGACTTTCTGTTCCACATGGGGAATTTTAAGTGTTTGCAAAAGCCCCTTCAAGAAAGAGTATATCTCGCTATTAAACAACAACAGCAACAACAACGAACAAACAAAAAATAGAGGTAATAGGAAAAGAATTCAAGAAATCAATGTACAGCCCCTGTAGGAAATCAATCTCAAGGACTTATAGAAATAATTGGAGGGTGAGCTTTAAAATTGAGACAAAAAGGCCCTGTAACTAATTCCATTTAATAATTGACACAAATATATTCCAATTTCCAAAGTAAAAGCTTGGATACATGAAGCCATTTTTAGATATGGGGGGGGGGGGAATACATCAAGGAAAACTAAAGGTCCTAACTTGGAAATAAGTTTGAGAGTGTACAAATTCCAAGGGTTTTTCATAAAGGTTGGTAGCATTCTGTATTTATTTATTTGTTTGTTTGTTTGTTTGTTTGTTTATTTGGAGCATGAGCAGTGGAGGGGCAGAGGGAGTGGGAGAGGGAGGACACAAGGCAAGCTCCACACCGTCTGAGCAAAGCTCAGTGTGGGGCTCAAATTCATGAACCCTGAGATCATGATCTGAACTGAAATTAAAAGTCAGACGTTTAACCAACTGAACCACCCAGGGACCCCATTAGCATTATTTCTAAAGTATTTATCATTATAATTATGATGAGAATCTGTACTTCGTGGCAATTAAGGACAATAGCCCTATCCATTGAAGTCAGGGATATGATAAATTTCCTGTAGAAAAGAAAGTAATGTTTTAGAGCCATTCTTGACATATCTAGAATATCAAATACCTCACAATTTCATCATCTGATGATGATGATCACCTGATTATCACCTGAAAATAATAATCACCTATTAGTCACATTTTGCAATTTTATCATCATGCAATCGCACAATGAAAATGATATGTCAGTAAATGTTTGTCTCTCTTAAGAAATGATAAAATAAAAATACTTTTGGAAAAATCACAATGCATAGCACTTTTCTTCTGTATTTTTTTATTTTGAGTTACTATGCATATTTATAAAATGTTTACCCAACATATCATTAGAATATGAAAGAACCTTAAATATGTGCTTTGAAATAAGAAGCAATAGTAATATCATGCCCTATATAGGCTATTTTTTAGGGATTTTTTTAAAATAATGGTGAAATAAAAAGCTGCAAATATTAATCAAGGAATGGCGAAGAAAAAGGATTGATGAATGTTCCATAGTATGCTGATATTAAAAATGTTTTTAATCGTTATTGACCAAGAAAGATGCTGATGATGAGTTCTCAAGTAAGAAAAGTAAGTTGTGGGGGTATGGTGAATTATGATTTTTTAAAATCCCTTTCTATAATGGATGATATTAGAAGTGCTATGAATATTATTTGGCTTTACATTTTGTTTTGTGGACAGCAGTGGAAATGATAGAATTTGGGAAAGAAAAATATATATGACCAAAAAAGACTGTGAAGTGTAATATAAAATGTTACTCTGGAAAATAAAATACTGGGCACCTGCATGGCTCATTTGTTTAGCGTCCGATTTGGGATTAGGTAATGATCTTGCAATTCGTGAGTTGGAGCCCCGTGCCGGGCTCTGTACTCTCGCCTCAGAGCCTGGAGCCTGCCTCAGATTCGGTGTCTCCCTCTCTTTCTACCCATCCTCTGCTCAAACTCTGTGTCTCCCTCTCTCTCAAAAATAAATAAACATTAAAAAAAAAGAAAATAAAATGTATTCATAACAAGAAATATGCTGAGAGATAAGATCCAAAGCCAATATAGTAAACAAAATGGATATGATGAGAGAATTCAATACAATACACAAATTATTGTATTGAATTTATGTTTTATTTTATTCAGTTCACTTTATTTAAAAGAATTAAAAAGTCTAGCTTTATTGAGATTATAATTGATAAATAAAAATCGTATAAAACTAAGGTATAAAACATAATGGTTTGATATATATAATATAACATGGAATGATCACTATAATCAGGCTAAATAACATATCCATCACCTCACATAGTTATTTTTTCTATTTGTGGTGATAGAATTTAAGATCAACTCTTAATAGAGTAAACTATGATACATTAGAGGAGGGAAAAATAAGCAAAATGTATGGATTTAGGACAAAGAAGTCATGGTTGATATATTGATTTAATTTCCCACAATTTTAACTTTGAATACTAGGGCAGATTGAAACAAATATTAGTGGGGTAGTGTATATATTTTTAATATCTAAAAAATACCCATTAAATAACAAAGATAATACTAAAACGTAAGGAGTCCATCCATTTGCTGAGTGATTCACAACATGAATTAAGCATCTTGTTAGCAAAGTCCATGCAAAAGCGTCACTGTATATACAAGCTGAGGAAGGAGACGAAATAGACAGGATCTCAGCTCAGGTCATAACCTCATGGTTTGTGAGTTTGAACCCTACCTGCATCAGGAGCCTGCTCGGCTCTTTCTTCCTCTCTCTCTTCCCCAACCTCTCTCATGCTCTTTCCCTCTCTCTTTCTCTCTCTTCTTCTCTCTCTCTCTTTCAAATATAAACAATAAATAAACTGAAAAAAAGTCTCATTTATCTTTAACCTTTGCTATTACTGCTATAGATTTTTCGAAATGTTGATGTCATTTTGATAGATGACCAGATAACTCCTTTACCTTGAGTCTGCTGATTCTAAATCGGCTTATCAGAAGCCTATGGTAAATCAAAGTTACTCATATAGTGTGAGAATCTGTCAAGGGGGACTCAGAATCAGCCAATATTTTTCTCATGTTCTTAATGAAAACATCTTCCCAAATCACCGCCGTATCCTTGAAGTAGAAAATATGAACTCAATCCAAGTGAAAATATCATTCTAAGGTGGTATGCTTTATTTCTTATTTAGCCTAGATTCTTGAAACAATTTGATCATGTGTTATAATCACACATTTACTTACTTTCTTGCCTCCTGTCTAGCATACACAATCTTACTTATCATCAATACAAAGTAACTGCTATAAAAACACATTACTAATTTTCTGATAGGTTTTATTCCATTTTGACCAAGATTTTTTTTTTTAACCTCTACAAACCTAAGTTCAATATGAGTTGCCTATAACCTCCAATACAACCTTGAGCATAACTTGGAACTTAAATTATCCGGCTATAATATTTTTATTTATTTATTTATTTATTTATTTATTTATTTATTTATTTATTTATGTCTTTATTTATGTCTTTATTTATGTCTTTATTTATTCAATTGGAGTGGAGAAGAATACAGGAAGATATAGGAAGAGTTTTAGCCAGAAAAAGAGGAAAACAATCAAGTAAAACATTTCTATTGTTTGATGCTATCATTGGAATGGCAGAGTATTAAATGAAGACTTTTGGACCCACCTGTGCAACTGCATTGTAAGATATTAAGCGGGAATTTTCCATCGACTGGTGAAAATTCTCTTCAGAGCATCTTTTACTTCTTTGTTCCTTAAGCTGTAGATCAATGGATTCAGCATGGGGATCACCAGGGTGTAAAACACAGATGCTATTTTATCAATATTGAAAGTGTGGCTGGATTTGGGCTGCAGGTAAATAAATAATAATGTCCCATAGAACACGACCACCACTGTCAGATGGGAGCTACAGGTTGAGAAGGCTTTGTACCTCCCCTCAGCTGAGTTCATTCTGAGAATGGCCACGAGAATAAACATGTAAGATATAAGAACAATCAAGAAGGAAGAGAGCAAATTACAGCCTGAAAAAATTAAAATGATCAGTTCTAATTCATGCGTGTCAGAACAGAGCATGGATATGAGAGGAAGGCAGTCACAGTAAAAATAACTGATAATGTTAGAGCCACAGAAGGACAGTTTAAATAGTTTGATCGTGAGAAAGAGCGACACGAATGTGCTGTAGAAATAAGGAATAAGGACCAGTGCCCAACGCACCTTCTGGGCCATGATGACCACGTAGAGGAGAGGTTTGCAGATGGCTACATAGCGATCATAGGCCATTGCTGAAAGAATAAACAGTTCGGTGATGATGAAAATCTCAAAGACTGCCAGCTGGGTGGCACACCAATGGTAGGAAATTGTATTTTTGTGCACCACAAAGTTTACCATCATTTTTGGGCCAATGACAGTGGAGTAACCAAGATCAGTAATTGACAAATGTCTAAGGAAAAAGTACATGGGAGTATTTAGCTTGGAGTCCAAATGGGTCAAGATAACAATGCCCAGATTGCCTGTCACTGTGATCAAATATATGATGAGGAAGATTCCAAGGAGAGGTGCTTGCAGCCCAGGGTTGCTGGTGATTCCCAGGAGAATAAATTCCGTCACCCCAGTCACTGCAGAATGATTCTGTTTCTCCATAGGATTCATCTTGGCAACCTGGGTAAGGTGTAAAATGACTATGCATTATATTTGAAATACTATCTTTTAAAATAATTTATCTATGCATGAGATACAGACATTCTCTCTTTATCACAAAACATAGATGAAGACTCCTCTTCCCCTCAGGCCCAAACGACACACACCTACACTCTCACTGTAGTGTAAGTGCCTAACAATCAGCTTTTGAAATTGTAATGCATTATAATGTGAATCTCTGAGACTAAGCTTTGATTGCCAAGGCATCAGTTTCAAAAACATCCATCTCAGATAAGCACATTGCCAGCTACACAACGAAGTAAAGAGCCAGACCTCCTCACCCACATAGTCCCCTTTTTGGAAGGCCCTTGGTGACCTAGAGGGCCGACTGCTGGAGGGACCCTGCATTTCCCTTCCCAAGTTTTAATTCCTGCATCCTATGATTTAAATTCACCAATGAAGAGCAAACCCATGAAACTCTAGACATCACATCCTTGACCCCAATAAAGGCAGAAATCCAGGTCCTTTCCCCCCATCTCTCTGAGACCAAGAATAGCAAGGGTCCCCAGGCATTCCTAGTTGATAGACTGAGACTCACACACAACACACATTGATGGAAACTTTGGTAAAGTATACTTTAAAAGGGCAAAGCACTTTGAAGTGGTTGCTTTAATACAGTGACCTATTTTTTTTGACCCAAAGTCATTTTAAGTAGGTCAAAAGACCTATAATATGTCAGCTTTTTTAGTTTTTAATGCTTATTTATTTAATTTATTTTAAAAATATTTCTTAATGCTTATTTGTTTTTGAGAGAGAGATAGGCAAAGTGTGAGTGGGGGAGGGGCTGAGAGTGAAGGAGACACAGAATCTGCAGCAGGCTCCAGGAACTGAGCTGTCAGCACAGAGCCTGACCTGGGGCTCGAACTCATGAACCCTGAGATCATGACCTGAACAGAGGTCAGATGCTCTACCGACTGAGCTACCCAGGTGCCCCAGTGTTTATTTATTTTTGAGAGAGACAGAGCATGAGTGGGGGGAGGGATGGAGAGGGAGAGGGAGACACAGAATCTGAAACAGGCTCCAGGTTCTGAGCTGGTAGCACAGAGCCCAACCCGGGGATCTAACTCAGGAATTGTGAGATCATGACCTGAGCTAAAGTCAGACACTTAACCAACTGAGCCACCCTGGCACCCCAATATGTCTGCTTTTTAAAATTTTGAAGGAAAGAAAACAAATATATACACCTAAACCATAAACCTTACCTTATTGACAATAATCGTATTCATTTAAAGAAACAAGACAAAAACAACAACAACAACAAAACCACCAACAACAACTTTCTAAATGGTTGGTAGAGTGATGCAAAAGGTGGTGTTCAGGAAACCTTTGATATTAAATATAGATCTCAATATTCTCATATTACTGTTCAGATCATTTACCCTATACAACATCTAATGCTGTACTATGTTATTTTCAGACTATTGTTATTTACATCATGTCCACATTTGCCACATCTGGTGTTTCTGCCTAGTGAATCACTTACTCTAATGATCCTCCAATCACATATTCCTTTTGCACTACAATGGATTTGGTCATTCTAACTATTTATGAATTCTTAATGGAGATGCATCTAAAGAGGCTGATTGGAAAGAAGAATACAAATGGATATCAAGCACTGATAGAGAACTCATTATGTGCTAGACACTTTTCTGAGTACTTTACATATATGAAATCATATGATGCTCTGGTAACTCTAGGAAGCAGATAGTAGGACCATCTCCATTTGAACGTCAAGGAAATGACTTAACTAAGGTCAGTCAGATAATAACTGATGGAGTCAAAATTCGAAACATTATTCTGTCTTCAGAATATATTCTTATAAACACAATAGCCGTCTTTCTGTTAAGGTCACGCTGAGTCAATAGGAAATGAAAAGTGGGACAGGAGGAACAGCAGGTAAGTAAGGATACGGGAAGATTCTTGTTAAAATAAATGACAGAAGCAGTTAAATTATTTGACCACAAAGGTGGTCTAATAGTGCAGCTGAGATTACCAGATAGTATATAACAGATCTTTCCTACACCTCAATCCTATTAATGGCAGAAAAGTATACTACAAAGGAAAAAATAATTTTGCAGAGTATAAAATGCCCTTCAAGACTTTGGTGATGACCTAGTTTAAGCTGTATGTCCTGACAGATTTGAAGACCAATGTTTTTACTCACCTTACTGGAGAATCAGCCTTGACTTCCTATTGTTTTAATCCTCACTGGCTGCTGCAGAATGTATTTAAACATTTTTCCTGCCCCTTTGAGACTCATTCTGTTACAGTTTTGGTCTGACTCCAGAATAAAGAAAAAAAATTGCTTCTAATTACTTGTGGGAGAGTACCATGGGTCTCTGAAATTACTCTTGGAATATCTTATTGAGAAAGATCAAAAGTGTTTTGTATCGGAGTCTAACTGAATAAATAAATTATCACTAAGCACTGGAAATCATAAATATGCTTTGATCATCATTTCAGTTCATGTCCATATTAGATTTATTACACACACACACACACACACACACTATGGAAGAGTAAATGAATGAATGGCTTCCTAAAAAATGATAGTGCAATATTGATAGTACAGCATCCATTACCCAAAGATATTTTTACTAAATATATAATTATGGATTAACATAAGGCAATGTTTTATGGCTTGTACTGTTTCTATCAATGTATCAGTGGTACATCTTTTCTTCATCTGTTCATAAAGTATCTTTTATCTCTGTTTTTACGGCTTTCTCTTTATCATTGGTTCTTGGAAATTTGATTGTGATGTTGGGGTACTTTCCTTTCTGTTTACCTTGCTTAGAATAATTTTAACTTCTTAAATCTTTGGAATTGTACTTGTTCTTTTTTATGAATTTGGAAAAAAATTCTGGTTAACATTTCTTGCAATGGTTTCTGTTCCACATTCTCTCTTTTTTCTAGTTGTATCTGTATTTAAATGTATAGTATGTAGCTTTTTATTGTTCTACAGATAACTTAGACTATTTTCAAGTGCTTATTTAAATTTTGTTTTCTCTCCGGCTTCATTTTGGGTAGCCCCTATTGTGGTATTTCTAAGTGTAGTTATTTATTTTTCAGCTGTTGTTACTTTCATCCAAGATATATTTTTTTGCATCTAATATTGTATTTTGATTTACAGAAGTTCCATTTGGTTATCTGTAAATCTTTCATTTGTATTCTCAAAGGTGATTTTTTTAATGTTTTCATTTATTTTTGAGAGAGAGAGAAATAGCATGTAAGTGGGGAAGGGTCAGAGAGAGAGAGGAAGACACAGAACCCGAAGCAGGATCCACACTCTGAGTTGTCAGCACAAAGCCAATGCGAGGCTCAAACTCATGAACTGTGAGATCACGACCTGAGCTGAAATCAGATACTCGACCAACAGAACCACCCAGGCGCCCCAAAAGGTGAATGTTTTTATTATTCAGAATATTGGACATATGTTTTAATATGTTTAATATGGCTTAAAGTCCTTGCCTGGTAATTCTATCATCACTGTCATTCTAGGACTTATTTTAATCATTTCCTGTGTGGAGTCACATGCCTTCTCTTATGTCTAGTATTTGTGATTGGATGCTGAATATTGTGAATTTTCTGTTAATGAATACTATATATTTTTGTCTTCCTAAGATAATGATAAGTTATAAACACTGTTAAACAATGTCTATAATGTTATATACAAGGATTACTTGGCTTTTCTTTGAGACTTGTTTTCAAACTATATGAACAGGAGTCTAAAGTAGCTTTTACCTCTGAGATCTAGACGCCCAGGTATTAAACATGGACTCTACACTCTGGCATTCCAAAATTCTCATGTCTTTCTGCCCTATGTGTCCCTGGAACTGTTCAACTCACAATTCCATGCTCATTCTTTTAACCACCTGTAGACTTTCACTATAGGCATGCCCGATTTAGTGTTGAGTCATAAACTCAAGGGACACCTGGGTGGCTCAGCCGGGTAAGTGTCCGACTTCAGCTCAGGTCATGATCTCACAGTTCAAGAGTTCAAGCACCATGTCAGGCTCTGTGCTGACAGCTCAGAGCCTGGAGCCTGCTTCTGATTCTGTGTCTCCCTCTCTCTCTGCCCCATCCCCCACTTGTGCTCTGTCTCTCTCTCTCCCTCTCAAAAATAAATTAAAAAAATTAAAAAAAAATAAACTCAAGAAGACCTTGTGATGTAATTACGTTGAATGTAAATATCTTAAATTCTCTAAAGGTAGGGATTGGCTGAATGGATTTTTAAAAAAGCATGATCCAACTCTGCATTATCTAAAATATAGTTGTGGGTTCAGAAAATATGGAGAAAACAAGATTGAGCAGATACCTCTTCCCCCACCAAAAAAAGAAGAAAAAAAAAACCTTGAAAGAAACAAACACACTTAGTTTACTGATGCAGCATTTAATAAGGGTTTCCACTGGGAATGATGTGAAGTTCTATGGGATAACTAAAAGGAACTTTGAATCAAAAGCAAGGAATGTTTTGGGCGAGTGCATTTAATTAAGATCCAAAATAGGAACTGAATATATACAAGTATATTGGCTAAATATAAGAGAAACAATTTCTTTGTGCATTATAATCATTTCTGGAGCCAAAAAGAATGTAATTATATCTATTAGATAGATTATTAAGTGGCATTTGCCTTCATCATTGTTTATCAGAACAATAGTCCACTTTGAATATTAGATACAAAGTTTGTGCTGATTCTTAAAGACCCTGCGGAGGGCATTTTTTACCTCTTTGTTCCTGAAGCTGTAGATCAAGGGGTTAAGCATGGGGATCACTAATGTATAAAACACAGAAGCCATTTTATCAGTGTCAAAGGAGTGGGCAGAATTGGGCTGCATGTACATAAATAGTAGAGACCCATAGAACACAACCACCACTGTCAAATGAGACCCACATGTGGAGAAAGCTTTCTTCCTACCCTCTACAGAATGCATTTGAAATATGGATATCAGAATTAGTATGTAGGACACAAGAATAACCAGCAAGGAAGAAATCAAATTCAATGCTGAAAATAGTATGATCAATAATTCTATTTCTTGTGCATTCGAGCAGAGCATAAGTAACAAGGGAACATCATCACAATAGAAATGACTGATGACATTAGGACCACAGAAGGTCAATGTAAAAATCTTAATAGTGAACAGTAGAGCCTGAAAGGTGCTGTAGAGGTATGGAATGCCCACTAGCAGGTGACAAAGTCTCTGGGACATAATAACGTTGTAGAGCAGAGGGTTACAGATGGCCAAATAGCGGTCATAGGCCATGGCCGACAAGATGAAAAATTCACTGATAATGAACATAAGGAAGAAAGCCAACTGTGTGGCACATGCATAATAAGAAATGACATTTTGATCCACAACAAAATTTACCAGCATCTTGGGGCAAATGACAGTAGAATTACCAAGATCAATGAAAGCCAAGTGTTTGATAAAAAAATACATAGGTGTATGTAGGCGGGAGTCCACCTGAGTCAGGATGATCATGCCCAGGTTGCCCACCACTGTGATCGTATAGATGATGAGGAAGACACCAAAAAGGGGAACCTGCAGCTCAGGCTGCCTTGTGACTCCCATCAGGATGAACTCCGTCAGTGACGTTAGATTCCGTTGGCCCATTTAGTCCAGTTAGCGCTTCTGGGAAGAAGGAGAGAGGTTGCTATTAGATTTTATTTTATTTTATTAGATAGATTTTATTTTACTAGTTTGTTTAAAAAATATAACACTTGTAGACAGAATGTAGATATTTCTTTGTAATGGGTATATAAAAAAGAATTCCCACATCTTATTTTGAAACTAAAATAAATGATAGAATCCTTTACTTCTCAACAAGAGAGATCCACGTGAAACACATGTACTGGGATGGCCGATTCAACTTTAAGTAGAGTCAACAATATTCGGAACATATCCATTTATTTGTAAAAAGCCATATAAGTATTAATATAGATTTATGAGACTTTATTTCATCTACACAATGGCATCACAATTTTCCTTTGATACACTTCCATTTTTGTATGAGAAGTCCAGTGAAATTTTGATATTCTTCAAGAAAGAAGTAGAAATAATCTGGAGGTATAAGTTTAAGATTTAGGCTCCTCATTTGCACTTTCAAGGCTCTGAACGAGGCCTTAGCAATGAACTAACAAAGTAGTATATCTTTGTGAAAGTTGCAAATGTAAAATATTTTACCCTTGATCAATTAAGCCCACTTTCTCTCTCCATTCCAACTTCTGCTCCATCATACTTCAGCTACTATCAAGATACTTTGTCATGTCTGAAGACATTTGCGGGATCCAGTTACAGAGAGAATTAGTAAATAAGACTTAATTTGATGGTTACTGAGTATATATATTTGGTTCAAAATCAACGATACTTACCACTGAAAAGGGCTATCCATTTTGGTATAAAAACAGCTTTTAAGAACACTCTGACTACACAATATGCTGAGATATATGTAGAATTTCATTAATAAGGATATATTTATAGATTTTATGATGGGTTTTTTTTTTTTTTTTTTGGAAGACAGAGAGAGAGATACAGAGAGAGGGAGAGACAGAATCCTAAGGAGACTCTGCATTGTCAGCACAGAGCCCTGGAGAGGGGGGGAGGCTCAAACTCACAAACGGTGAGATCATAACCTAAGCTAAAATGAGGAGTCAGATGCTTAACTGACTGAGCCACCCAGGCACCCCAAGATTTTCTGATGCTTTTGATTATTAATTTGTTTATGGACCAACTTTAAGATTATGTTTCCGTTGTAAATAAATCTTCACATTTACATCTCAACTTACATGCATACTTTCATTTCTTTAAAAAATACTTTAACACTTATTTATTTTTGAGAGAGAGAGAGAAAGAGAGACACCACAAGTAGGGGAGGGACAGAGTGAAGGAGACAGAGGATCCAAAGCAGGCTTCAAGCTGTCAGCACCAAGCCAAATGTGATACTCAAACTCAACAAACCATGAGATCATGACCTGTGCAGAAATCAAGAGTCCACTGCATAACCTATCAAGCCACCCTGGTGCCCCTTTATTAAAAAAATAAAAAAAGAAAAAAGAAAAGAAGGAAGGAAGGAAGGAAGGAAGGAAGGAAGGAAGGAAGGAAGGAAGGAAGGAAGAAAGAAAGAAAGAAAGAAAGAAAGAAAGAAAGAAAGAAAGAAAGAAAGAAAGAAAGAAAAAGAAAGAAAGAAAGAAACGAAAAGAAAAAATCTCTCAAATTAGTATAAACCTCAAAATGCACAAGATTTGGATCCATTCCTGCTAAAGTATACAGTTTCTATCAATATTAGAGATTTTGAATATTGAATTTTATATGCTATATTTCCTCTGCTATGCTTATTTATATGCATTAATTGATTCTTCCACTGTGGATATGATAAGGTCTACAAAGCATTTTATGTATTTACTTGAGCACTTATTATGTCAACTTATTTTTCCAATTGTACAATGGGATATATGTAGAGTACAACACTGATTTGCAAATATTTCAGAGATAAATGTCTCCTTCAACTCATAAAATTTGCATTGGAAGTCAGTGAAACAAATGATTGAAGATAGTGAAACTGATTAGCTCAGTCCACTTTGATTCCCTCCATTTCCCATTGTTTCTCAGTGAACATTTGGAACTCTGTAAGCATGATTTTCAACTGGAGAAGTAACTGGAGTTGAACATATTCAGCCAGATAAAATGCAGATTAGAATTACTTTAATGTAATGAGATATGTAGCTTTAGCCAGTACAACTACCAGTCCAAGTGGGTCAAGGTAGACACTTCTACCTATCAGATGAAACTCCTGGGAGCCTACCACAAGGTCAGCTGGAGTCGGAAGCTACCCACTGGCAGCTGGCAGACTTATAAGAATCTGTTAATTTTTAGTGTTGATTTAGCCAGTTTGATCCCAGGAGTGGGAATGGAGGAGAGAGGCAGTATTGGAGATACTATCCAATGTTCCTGGATGATATTGGCTGTTGTTTGTCCATTGGGTCCCTCTCTGCTTTCAGGACCCTTCCTCTTGCACAAATAAGTACCAACGTTGCAGGGCCTGCCGCCATGGGCTTTCCCACAGAATGGAAAATGCACTGGGTTAACAAAGGGATTCATAATTCTGGAACCAATCCCACCAATTTGAAGTCTTCAGTGTGTTGCTAAGATCTATTCTAGTGTTTATGGAGTTGCTCCCTGTGTTCAGTGTCAGTTCTGATCTCTGTCTGAAGATATCAGGATTCTTTTACCCTGCCTTTTTTTTCTATTTTAATTTCCATTTTATTATAAAAAAAATACTTGACGTGAGATCTACATGGTTAAAAGATTTTTAGCTGTGCAATACAGCATTGTTAACTATAGGCACAGTGTTATATAACACATCTCTAGAGGCTTATTCATGTCACATAACTGAAACTTTATACCTGTTGATTAGCAATTCCACATATGATCTAGGAACACTGTTTCTGAGTATTTATCAAAAAGAATTGTTATCAAGATCTTAAGGAGATATTAATGCCCTATTCATTCTTATTTTGAAAAGGATATCTGATCAGTTTTGAACATCTTGATGTGTACATTTTAAATACTTCCATTTAGGGCTAACCAGTAAAATAGACAGGATATTAAAAAATGACATATTGAAAATGACTTTTCAATCTTTAGACATGGTAATATTAGTCAGGAATTATTTGGGGGTACAAGGCTTTCTCCATAACACTTAAAAGTCATCGTATTTATTTGCCAGGCTACTCAATCAGTTTGTAAACCCCATTTTGTACAAACAAATGAAGTAGCAAGCAACTCAGTTGGGGAAAAAAAAATGAACAACTAAAATATTTGCAAGGTCATGCCTGGGAGTCCTTATTTTAAAATTATTTCTAGTTTATAAAATATTACATGGTTAATGATATATATTAAAATATTCTTTTTTCAAATAATATTTCATTGGATATATTCATATTAGAGAGTATTATTAAATATTAAATAGGACATATACTAAAAATTATTTGTTGTCAATATGAAATTCATATGTACCTGGGCATTCTACGTCTTATCTAGAATTCCTAACCTTAACAGTTTCTAATCGTTGAGACCAATATTGATTTTTTTCAGGTATCGTTGACTTTCTCTTCACTTGTAATATTCAAATTCCACTATCAACTCTCACAAATCAAATAGATCTATAATTTCTAGTCAATCTCTAGGATTTAGTGCCCTAAAAAGACAATTCTACTCCAGGGAACCCTGGAGTTAACAAAAAATATAATGAATTTTTGTTAACAAAAAATATAATGAATTTTTGTGGTATATTAGAAAGAATCTGCTGTCAGTGACCATGAGAGTGTCCATGGTCAGAAGCCAGGAATCATGGGAAATTACCAGCATCCAGGTGATAATCAAAATTAACAAGTCCTATCCACTCACCTTCAGTGAATTGGATTTTCTTCTAAATTACTCTTACTTTTTCCTTTGGGCAGGGAGAATTTATGTATCTCTTCTTCTTTGCAATGCTCCCTGAGGAAGTCACACGTAATTCATTCAGATGATGTGCCCAAATCATCTGAGAGATTTTTTTTAAATTGCTTTGTGGTACCTGCTAATTATCCAGAACACCCTACATATTCCCTAGTGGAAAAAATGTAAGGGACAATTCAAGGAAAGGAACAAAACAACATAAATGATAATGTATAGCTCCAAGGAGACCTACCTGATATAAATGCACTCATTCACAGAGTCAGTGATTAAAGTAACAATGGAAAATACTTTGACATCAGCTTTATCTCAGTAAAACTGAAATAGCTCCGAAAATCATGGATAGATTTGAAAATAACATCATAATTAGACAAGAATTTTTTCTTTGAATTTATTATCAGAATACACATATCAACAGGCACTGAGTTAAAATACATCATTTAATGTCAGTAAAATAGATATTACTATTTCCATATCTGGACACCAAGCCCAGATAGCTTGCCCAAAGTCACATGGTTGACAACTAGAAGATTTGAAATTAGAGCCTCATCTTTAAATGACTGATATACATGCCCTGATCTTTCATATGGCAATCTGTAATGATTATTGTAATCCAATGTGTTGCCATAATGACTGCCTCAAGGATAATGTTTCCTGAGCCTAGATCCCACCAACCATCTATGTTCCCGCTAAGACCTAGGTGTTTAGTGCAGCTTCAGTAAGAGTAAAATCTATTCTCTTGTTTTCAAATTCACTAATTGTTTTTTACACAGTATCTAATCTGCTGTTAAATAAATGAACCATAAGGGGCACCTGAGTGGCTCAGTCAGTTAAGCACCCAACTCTTGATTTTGGCTCCGGTCATAATCTCAGGGTGTGTGAGATTGAGCCCTACAGTAAGCTCTGCACTGACAGTAGAGCCTGCTTGGGATTCTTTCCAGCTTGAGATTCTCCCCCTTCTCTCTCTGCCCTATCCCCCTGCTTGTGGTCTCTAAATAAATAAATAAATAAATAAATAAATAAATAAATAAACTTAAAAAAATAACAATAAAATGCTCATGTCTGATATTGCCTCCTGCCTCTAGTAACTCATTTAGGTTCTCTAACATAATTCCTGTTTCTCTTTTTAATGTCCATGTTTGTCTTTAAATTCTTGCAAACACTTGTAATTGTTTTAAAGTCCTTATTTCTATTATCTCTGTTATTTCTAGGTCTAGTACTGACAATTTATTTTTCCTGGGGTTATGGATAACATTTTCCTGCTCCTTCAACCTGCAGAGAAATATAACTTTGGATGTGAAACATTGCAAACATTCTGCAGTTGAGTAGGGAATTTTTACATCTGTCTTTAAACAGCATTGAGTTTTCTTTCGGCAAGGAGTTTGTTTACTTTTATTTACTTGACTTTCTGTTTAATCCTTTTGAGAGTTAATATTGAGCTATGTTAGAATGGAGTCTAGTGAATCTTTTCCTCTGGAGTGTGTTCTTTTCTCTTTTGCTATCTCTGCTGGAAGCCCTAGACACTCAATAAATTTCCTCACTGAGGTTCGACAGAATTTGAATGTCTCTGATACATCCTGTGTGAATCGGTGGTTTTCATTATATAGATCCCTGATGATTTCATATTCCCTGGTAGTTGTTCCTGATCTGGATTTATGGCATCTCTTCTTAATCTGTGCCCTTTAGAAGTCATCCAAAGTCTCAAACGTCATGCCAACATTTTAATCCCTTTGCTTAGGTTTTTCTACTCCGGTACTCAGCTCCCACATTCCAGGCACCCCAGCCCTTTCCGATCTGACTTTGTGTTTTCATTTTAACTTGACTATTGTGTTCTCCATGTGTTCCCAACCACCACCCCGTGTCAGGAACCGGTAAACATGCCCCTTCTCTCATCACAGATCACAGTCCTGCACTAATTGTCAAATGTCTGAAAACATTTGCCATGTGTGTGTTCTCCAATTATCCAGTAGTTTTCTGCAGCAGAGCTATTAAAATCCAGATTCCAGTTACAGAGATTGATTAAGTCCTCAGAAAAAGCATGCTACCAGTTTTCCTTATTGGTCTGATTTTTAGCATCCTCCTGTTTCCCCGCATGATTATTATCTACATCTTTTTTGAACAGATATCTAGATATTCTGATGTAACTATTTTTGGGAGGACATTTATTCTCCAATCTTTCTTAAAATGAAGATTCCATTATTTTTGATACCCCCTAATCTCTAGTGTGTAACATAATGCTTAGAGTATATCATCCATCAGTACATATTAGTTTGGTGAGTGTAAGGACTGACTCTAAGCCGGGTTTCCAGTAAGATTTCATCCAGGTCATTTTGCATGTTAAACCAAGAATAGAGATAGGTGTCCTAACCATCAGGAATTTGCTTGTTTACTGTGTGTGCATATGTTGCTTTTAAAGTAGTAACATTCGTCAGTGTCCTTATCTTGAACGTCTGCCTAAAGACAAAGTTTGGGGGCACCTGGGTGGTTCAGTTGTTAGAGTGACCAACTCTTGATTTCTGCTCAGGTCACAAACACATGGGTCATGGGTTGGAACCCCGGATTGGGCTCTGTGCTGACAGTGGAGAACCTGTTTGGGATTCCGTCTCTCTCTCTCTATCTCTCTCTTCCCCCTCAAAGTAAATAAATAAATCTAAAAAAAATACAAAGTTGCAAAAATCCTAAAAACCTCTAGCTATTATTTAGGTAATTCACTTTTCTATTGAACAGGCTATCTTCAATTATTGTTCCTATTATATGCTACCGAATTTCAAACATCTCCCCATCTTTTGCTTGATATTTTCTTAAATTCCTAGGAGCATTTTAGTTAGTTATACACTTTAGGGAGATATAGAAATCATGGGGAAATGTAAAGTCCCTTGAGAGACGGTGTTTCCTAAGTTACTCTATAACAATGAAGCTGTCGTAGATCTCCTTAGAGGCCAATGTCAAGTGTGTGCATATATCTATATCTAGATAGATAGATAGACAGATAGATAGATAGATAGATAGATAGATGTTCCTCCTATCCAAACATGTCCTCTTAGAGGAAAAATATTAAATATGTTAAAACTGTGTTTATTAATTTGTTATTCTGCTCCTTGTGCATTAATAGATAGAATTTGCCTTCAATTATTTTACATGGAGTTATCTTTAGATCCATACTATTAATATAATAACTCTGCATATCACATAATTATGAATTGAAACTGTTTTTCACTGATAAAAAGCATGGAAAAGTACACAGAGTTTCTAAAGCTGAAAGATTAAAACATTTTTTGGTAAGTTCAATTAGTTTTGTAATTCTTTTTCTTTGAATTTCCTCATAGTTAGTAGATTAGTTAGAAAACTTGCTTTAAGTCTGATAGAGTTATATGAGTGTTAAGAATATTAGAGGTTATGTCATCTACCTCCACACCTTACCATTCAATTCTGTTTCAATATCATCTTAAATTTTGCAGCGCTGGGCATCTCTGAATAAGCTCTATAACTGAAGTTCCAAATTCCATTTGGAAGTGCCAGTTCTTTAATTATGCTCACAAGGAAAACCGTTTACAATAGGTAATGTTTCCTTGAGAAAATGTTTTTCAGTTGGTTTTCTGAAAAGAGGAGTCGTACAGTTCCATGAGAATTCTAACCAGCACAACTTTCTGCAGTGATGGAAATGTCTATAATCTGTGTTGTTCAGTGTAATGACTACTAGTCACATATGGGTGTTGTGCACTTGAATGGGGACTAGTTCAAAGAATTCAAATTTATGTCAGTTTCATTTTCTATTTAAATATTCACATGGACACACACTGCATAGGATACTTCACACATGTTAGACTAATGTTATATTCAGTTATGAAAAGTCTGTGCTTAACCTCATTCGTTGAAAGTACTCATGCACTGTGGTAAATATATTGATAGTTTCTGAACAGCATATGAGAAATTGTGAAAATTTAAGAGCTAGTAATTTATCAGAGGAAATGTTAAACCATCCATTTGAATTCACATTTAAATGCCATTTTAAATAAAATGAACCAGATATTTAAAATTGAGGACAGGTAAATTGGTTGACTAAAGTATTTTTTTTTTTCATGATCTATATTTGTCCATATCTTCCCTTAAAGAAACTCACATAGCAATTGCCTATCAATATATTCCTTATCTACCTACATGTATATCATCTATTACCTATCTATCTATATATCATCTATCTATCATCTATCTATCTATTCTATATCTATCATCCTTCTGTTATATATATCTTACTATCTTATTTATAATTTGAGTACTTATTATACACTCAAAGCAATATTTAGCATTTTGCTTGCAATATCTCCTATTTTCTTTTCAATAGTCATGTGATGTAGATGTAATTATATACAGTCTGAGAAAAGATAAATGAGTTTGCCAAAGTCAGTAAGGAGTAGTAATAGGTGATTTTCTGGGTCTCAGAGTAGGTGATTTCACTGGGGCTGTCTTTCCAAGAGGCTCATCAGAAGGCATCGGGAGAGGCCAGGGCTCCACACACTTTGAAGAGTATCATGGCATCATCTTGAAGGTCAACCCCTGCCTTAGGTCTTCTTGTAATTTATTTATTTCATATCTAAAAATGAAGTTGAGACCGTAGCTTAAATTTAACTTTTCAAATTCTTTTCATTTGCCATTAGGGTCCCTCATTCTGTTATCACCTTTATATTGATATGGGCACTACAGAAACATACTAAAATTTTTGAGAGTCTAAATGGTTTTTCAATAATTCCTTTGAGATAGAATCCTAAGTAGCCCTGAAAAAAAATTAAGAGACAATCTAATCAAACCCCTACTATTATAAACCAGAGACTTAGATTCAGCAAAATGATGATTTATTTAAAGATGCAACTCTATACATGTTTTT
Source organism: Paguma larvata (assembly GCA_030068075.1). Classification (NCBI taxonomy): domain Eukaryota; kingdom Metazoa; phylum Chordata; class Mammalia; order Carnivora; family Viverridae; genus Paguma; species Paguma larvata. Next base: position 98,905,509 of record CM057831.1, on the reverse strand, counting down.
ATTTTCTTTTACTAAATACCAGATTGTCCTGTCCATTCTAATTCTCTTATTTTTTTTCATCTCAGATTTCAAGATAAGGAATTAACTAATGGCCAAAGAGAATTTCACAGCTGTTACTGAATTTATTCTTTTGGGATTGACAGATAACACTGACCTGAAAATTATGCTCTTTGTGCTGTTCTTGGTGATCTATGCCATTACCTTGGTAGGTAATATTGGCATGATTTTTTTAATCCAAATCACTCCCAAACTCCACACACCCATGTACTTTTTCCTCAGCTGCCTTTCATTTGTAGATGCCTGTTATTCATCTGTTATTGCACCGAAAATGCTCATCAATTTCTTGGTCATGAGGGAAACCACCTCATTCTCTGCCTGCATAGTGCAGCATTTGTTTTTTGGGGTGTTTATCACCACAGAAGGCTTCTTGCTGTCAGTGATGGCCTATGACCGTTATGTGGCCATTGCCAACCCTTTGCTTTACAGTGTAGCCATGTCTAAGAGGAAGTGTGTAGGGCTGGTCACTGGGTCGTTCATAGGAGGAATGATCAACTCATTGACACACACAATCAGCTTGGGAAGATTATCTTTTTGTGGGTCCAATGTTGTTAGCCACTTCTTCTGTGATGTTCCCCCACTGCTAAAGTTGTCATGTTCTGATACTTCCATGAATGAGTTGTTGCTCTTAACTTTCTCTGGAGTCATTGCCATGGCTACTTTTTCGATTGTGGTCATTTCCTACACGTTCATTACTATCGCTATCCTGAGGATCCAGTCAGCCGCAGGCAGACAGAAAGCCTTCTCCACCTGTGCCTCTCACCTGACTGCTGTGACCATATTCTATGGCACCTTAAGCTTTAGTTACATTCAGCCAAGTTCCCAGTATTCTGTGGAACAGGAGAAGGTGGTTTCTGTGTTCTACACGCTAGTGATTCCCATGTTAAATCCACTTATTTACAGTCTGAGAAACAAAGAGGTAAAGGATGCTGTGAAAAGGGCTATAGAGATGAAACATTTCTCCTGTTAATTTCAAGTCCCTGGGAACTGTATAAAGTCCATCATTCCATCCTTTACTTACTAAAGCTTACATGAATTTAATTAACTGCAGTTTCTAAGTATAGTACAAACCATTTTATTCTACATACTCATTTTCACATGAGAAAACAAAAGTAGAAAGTGGAAGTGACTTAATTCATAACTGCATTTTAGAACAGGTAACAAAACTTAGCTCATGTGAGACACATATCTGCATCAATTTTAGTAAAATTAAAATTTATTTTATCAATTCATAGAATTGTGAATTTTCTGATGTTTGGAAAACTGAAAGAAAAAATATACATCTACTTTTGGAGATATAAAGACTTGGGAGTTTTTCTAAGATACTTAAAATTATTTGCTCAGAAAGTTAAGATACTTTTATACATTTTTCTTTTATTTTTAAACCTTGCATTACATTAATTAATTAATTAATTAATTTTTGAGAGAGAGAGAAAGCATGAGCAGGAGAGGAGCAGGGAGGGGGGTGCAGAGGATCCGAAGTGGGCTCTCTGCCGATAGCAGTGAGCCCAATGCTAGGCTTGAATTCACAAACCACGAGATCACACCTCAGATAGAAGTCAGATGTTCAACCAACTGAGCCACCCAGGCACACCAAAAACTTACATTAAATTGTAGTGACTTGTCTACTGTTCTTCGATATGAGTGACTTCATTTTGAGAAAATCATGGTTACAATCTTTAGCTTGAAATAATTAATTAATTATTCAAATTAATTTCCCTAAAATAATGTGCTTTCCCTAAATAATTAATTAATTAATTTTAGTTTTTGCATTTATTCATGTATATTTTTATCATATGTATGTATGCATATTCAAATACCTGAAATTGTTATTGACCTAAATTATATATATATGTGTCGTATTGCTTCTATACTTAGTTGGTATTCATGTAAGTACATTTTTTTCCCTAAAATTCTGGGAATCCTAGGGTCCTTGTAGTAACCAGTTTAATTGGTTTAATTTTCTAAGAATTATAAGTTTGCTTCTACTAAGTGTCAGAAATATTCCTATTAGTACTGGATTCTCCAGACTAATTCTGTCAGACATATCTTCCACTGCCATCCTGATTTTTGTTTTAATGTTTATTTATTCTTGGGAGAGAGAGACTGAGACAGAGCGTGAGTGGGGGAGGGGCAGAGAGCAAGGGAGACACAGAATCTGAAGCAGGCTCCAGGCTCTAAGCTGTCAGCACAGAGCCAGACACGGGGCTCGGACCCACAAACCATGAGGTCATGACCTGAGCCGAACTTGGACACTTAACCAACTGAGCCACCCAGGTGCTCCCCGCCCCCCCCATACTGATTTTGATTTTATTGACGATTTTATTGATGATTTTATTGATTTATTTGATTTTATTGCCATGGCTTAAGAATCATTGCTCCCTGAAATCTATGGTTTATCCAGGATGCAGTTATAGTGTGACAAAAGCATCATTTTGGAGATCTTGTCCAGAATACAGTTAGAAGGAGTTAGAAGGGTAAGTCTTTCTACGTTACCAACATTCTCTTCTGGTCTTTCTAAGGATTTTAAATTCCTAATTTGTGGGGCACCTGGGTGGCTTAGTCGTTAAGTGCCCAGCTCTCGATTTCGGCTTAGGTCATGATCTCCTGGTTCGTGGGTTCCAGCCCTGAACACTAGCTCAGCACTGACAGCATAGAGCCTGCTTGGGATTTTCGGTCTCCTCTCTCTCTCAATCTCTCTCTTTCTCTCTCTCTCTCTCTGTCTCTCTTTCTCTGCCTTTACTGGAGTCACATGCTCTCTCTCTCTGTCTCCAAATAAATAAATAAACTTTAAATTCCTGATTTGTTTCTGTCATTATTTCAAGATTTTTCTTTTTCTTTCTTTTTCTGTTAGAGGAAGTAGCGTTAGAAAGTTACCCTTTTAGATGCCTAATTATTTCCCCCATTGAACATATACTCTTCTGGAGAATTCTTTCTCTTGACACAGTATCTTTATCTTAGAGAAAGAGGCTCAAGTCCATAACTGAGCTTGGTGTCTTAGGAAAAGAAAAGTCTTCCTCATGGTAACAGAACCCCAGTTGTCACTTAACATCCCTTCCGTAATGATATCCATCTTATAACACTGAATATCCTCTGCAAAAACAAAAACAAAAACAAAAACAAAAAACAAAACAAAACAAAAAAACACCTCCTTTTAACTTTATCCTCTACATTTAAATTTTTTTTTTTTTAGTCCTCAAAGTTAATGAGAGGTCAGAAAGGAGTACCAGAAAGAAAGAATATGCAATGTATCTCTATTGGACCTTATATGTTATCCTTTTTATTCACAACTAAAAGTTTGCTGTGGACCCCAAGGGCCAAACGGGTTGGCCATGCCTGATATTAAAATCAGTGGTGAGGGGCACCTGGGTGGCTCAGTTGGTTAAGCAGCCAACTTCAGCTCAGGTCATGATCTCACGGTCTGTGAGTTCGAGCCCTGCGTCAGGCTCTGTGCTGAGCCTGCTTAGATTCTGCGTCTGCCTCTCTCTCTCTTTGCCCTTACCCTGCTCATGCTCTGTCTCTCAAAAATAAATGAACGTTAAAAATGTAAAAAAAATAAAATCAGTGGTGATAAGTGAATCATATTTTTTCAGGATATTTTTTTTGGGGAAAAATGAACAACTTAACATATCTTCCTCAAAATAATTTCTTAATTATGATCTCATCCCTCACACAAAAGTGGAATTCCATATATTTTCCACACCAAGACACAACTTCCTTTTGTCTAGCTAGATTTTCTCGTGGTAGCACTTATATAATCATTCTTCCTGATCTCTTTCTTAGTACATTGCCAGGTAGTCAACCTATAACCCTGGTCTTTTTTGAAGACATCTTTTCCCTTTTGCTATTTTCCTTTTAACCATTTGACAACCTTTATTTATTTTTTTAACATTTTAAGTATATTTATTGTTTTCCAAACTCTTGATTTTCAAGATGTTCTTTCTCATTGTGTTTTGCAATTGAATGGTGAGTTCACATTTAATAGGATCTTCTCTGTAGTAATCCTGGACGATAGATCACATTAGTGGTCCCAAGTGGTACGACTCACACCACCGTATGTTAACTTCTCAGCTAGAAGTTTCCTCACTTAGGCAGACAGCAAATTCCAAACTTTGACCCATGTGAGAAAAAGCTGTGATTACTGATTCTGAGGTCACGTATTTTTACTAACAAGATATCAAATCATGATTGGCAAGTTTATTTATAATTTGTCCTGATAAGCAGGTTTATTCAGTTAGGATTTAAATGAAAGGCCAGGCTTTCAAAATACCAGATTTATGTTTGAGTTCTAGTGGGATTCTGTGTTGTTCACGGACCCAAAGGCTTAGCATCTTTTTGAACAAATTAAATCTTATAAAGTTATAAAGTTTTGCATATATCCCCAGGAGAGTCATAGTCTCAGTACCCATGTTTACATTTGAATTTTTTCTTTGTTTTTCCTTTTGGACCCAAAACATTTCCATTTATTTGTTTATGTGTTATCTACAAATGTTAGAGTATGCCTTACTTTTATATTCAGTATTTCAATGTATTCTCTTTGAAGTATTTTTTGAGGAAAGTGGGATTATATCTATCTTCCATTTTCTAGAAGCAGAAGTCCAATTATGTTTGCTTTTTTGCTTGTTTCTGATAATCTCTGTCTTTCTAGTGCCTAGGCAAAGGGAGACAGTGATTTTTTTTAAGTTTATTTATTAGTTTTGAGAGAAAGAGAAAGAGAGAGAGAGAGAGAGAGAGAGTGAGAGAGAGAATGATTGGGGAGGGTCAGAGAAAGAGAGAGAGAGAGAGAGAGAGAGAGAATCCTAAGCAGGCACCATGCTGTCAACACACTGAGCTCAATACACAGCTTGATCCCACAACCTTGGGATTGTGACTTGAGCCAAAATCAAGAGTCAGAAGCTCAACCAACTGAACTACCCAGGCGCCCTTCTTTCCATGCTTTGTCACATTTTTCATATTACACATCTTAGTCCTATCTAGTCCCATTGGAATATCTTGAGAAAGTCCCTTGAGAAACCATGCCATGTGAAGTGTAATTTTGTTACTGCTTTAGTGTAATCAGTATCTGAACTATAGGGATTCTGGCCCAATTAGAACAACAAGGAAATACATAATTATATGCATATATACTTGTCCCTTCTTTCAAATTTGTCCTCTTTGAAGAAGGAAATAAAGATGTGAAACCACTGTTTCTTTTTTTTTTTCCCCATTATGTTTGTTTTGTAATGTTTTACTTGATATATTTTTAACCTGGTATAATCTTCAGTTATCTACCATTAAAATATTGATCTTTCTGAATCTCAGAGAAAATATAGACTGATTTTTATTTCTAAGAAGAAAGTAAGAAACAATGGAGATGGATCTGAGCATTTTAAATAAACTAATATCCTAAACTATTTTCCATTTTTGGTAGGTTAAATTCAATTCTTTTAATATCTTTCTCATTTAAAATTTTTTAGCATATGGCATGTTAAATGTGGCATGTAAATTACATCCATATCATCTGATATAATTGAATTTGCAACATTGCCATCACATTTTGCTGCTAATGTTGTATAGTTTTATGTGAGTAATTGGTTTCTAATTCCTTTTAAATATGCCTTTTCCTAAATTATTATTTTACAATGAAATTAATATTATAAGTGATCTTCTTTTGTTAACAAAATCATTTCAGTTAATAATCTAAGAATAGCAGAAGAAAAAGCACGTATAAGATCTATGAAAATTCAGTTTTGAAATATTCAGACATTATTTGTCATACATGCTCTTCGATGTTGTCAAATATTTTGGTAATCTTTTAAGAGATCATGAGAAAGTTTATAAATATATATATTATATATATATGTATGTATATATATATATATATATATATATATATATATATATATTCTCACATTTAACAAGACTAGATTGTAAACAATAACTTGGGATATTTATTTGATTACTAAAATAAATAAACAAATAAATTGAAACAAATAGCATTTAAACATTCAGACATGCTCCAAGATAGAATTATAGGATTGCAGTGTTTACAACATTTAACGCTGATCTCCACAAGCCAAAAGACATTGCCTGCTAAATGTACACCACTGTATGTATCCAATCATTCAATGTACGTTGTATTTTTAGAAAGCCTTAAATCGTTTAAACTATTTAGGATGAAGAGTATGAATTATCACAGAGCATTTGGTGAGTATATATAAACTCGACACTAAATATACCGAATTAGTGTGTTTGTTTAAGTTTCTATAACTATTTGAGATCTTAGAAAAGGCTGTAAGTCTCAATCTGATCCAGATTTGCAAGATATGAGATTCTGTGTTCTCAGTCTCAAGGTAGTGACCTTCCAGAGTTGCTCTCCTACCAAGGCCGTGCTATTGATTTCAGTTGCTGTTAGTGTTTTCTTAGTGCTAATATAACTTTGCTACTGAGGCACACATTTCATTTATTTATTTATTTGTTTATTTATTTATTTATTATTTATTTAAGTTTTATTTATTTATTTTGAGAAAGAGGAAGTGCAAGCAGGGAGAGGTAGAGAGAGAGAGAGAGAGAGAGAGGAGACAGAGAATCCCAAGCAGGCTCCACACCTTCAATTCAGAGCCCAACTGGGGGCTCGATTCCCCAACCGTGAAATCATGACCTGAGCCAAAGTCGGACGTGTAAATGATTGAGCCACCTAGGGGTCCCAGAGGCAGCATTTTAAGGATAGATTGAAGCTGTGAGAGATAAACCATTGCTTTTTTTTTTTAATATAATCACATGAAATAACACCACTGTGAAGAAAATTAAAGTCCATCTAGTCCACTTGTTAATTTTATTAATGAAGAAACTTAGATTCAAATTTAGATATTATTTATCCAACTACTGACATCAGTAATTGTCCAAGTCCTTTCCTAATAAATTGTATTTCCTTTATCTTTTTTTCAGAAGAGCTTGTGTGATGAAACAAACGAATGGCCGAAGAGAATTATACAGCTGTTACTGAGTTTATTCTTTTGGGACTGACAGACCATGCTGATCTGAAAATTATGCTTTTTGTGTTGTTCTTGGTGATTTATGGTATTACCTTGGTGGGGAATCTGGGCATGATCTTCTTAATCCAAGTCACTCCCAAGCTCCACACACCCATGTACTTTTTCCTCAGCTGCCTTTCATTTGTAGATGCCTGCTATTCATCGTCAATTGCACCAAAAATGTTGACCAACCTTCTAGTGGTGAAGGGAACCATCTCTTTCCCTGCTTGTATGGTACAACATTTGTGTTTTGGGGTGTTTGTTACCACAGAAGGCTTCTTGCTGTCAGTGATGGCATATGATCGCTACGTGGCCATCGTCAACCCTTTGCTTTACAGTGTAGCCATGTCTAAGAGGAAGTGTGTAGGGCTAGTCACTGGGTCATGGGTCTGTGGAATAATTAACTCATTAATACACACAGTAAGTTTAGGCAGACTGTCCTTCTGTAAGCTGAATGTTGTCAGCCATTTCTTCTGTGATGTTCCCTCACTCCTGAAGTTGTCATGTTCTGATACTTCCATGAATGAGTTGTTGCTCTTAACTTTCTCTGGAGTCATTGCCATGGCTACTTTTTCGATTGTGGTCGTTTCCTACATGTCCATTGTTTTTGCTATCCTGAGGATCCAGTCAGCTGCAGGCAGACAGAAAGCCTTCTCCACCTGTGCCTCTCATCTGACTGCTGTGACCATATTCTATGGCACCTTAAGCTTTAGTTACATTCAGCCAAGTTCCCAGTATTCTGTGGAACAGGAGAAGGTGGTTTCTGTGTTCTACACGTTAGTGATTCCCATGTTAAATCCACTTATTTACAGTCTGAGAAACAAAGAGGTAAAGGATGCTGTGAAAAGGGCCATAGAGACAAAACATTCATCCTGTTAACCTCAAATCCCTCCTAATAACTACAACAGTTCACGAGTTCTTACTTCTGTGAATCTTATGAATGTTAAATCTTTTAAAAATTGTGCGGATCTTTTAATTCTATACACTTACTTATCATATGAAGAGGCAGCTAGAAAAGGCAAGGTATTTAATCCATACAGTTGCATCACAAAAACAATATCTTATCATATAGATCTTCTGATATTCCTGGATGTGAATCTCTGAATAAAAAATACAGTATTATATTTATATTTTTCTGCAATTTGGAGAAAATAATTGTATTATAACATTTGCAATTAAAGACCTAAAAATGGGTACTTACTAAGAAAAAAATATTTTTTCCAAAAATCCAAGAGTATAGCTATAATTGTATAGCTGAAATTTTGTTTCATTTGCTTATATTTTCATCTAAAAAAGTGGTTGTGATATTGCAATTTATATAATAAATATATATTTGGTCTTCCTCCAATTTCTGGCCCAGATTTCCAAAAACCCTTGGAATTTGGCAAGTGATAAGAGCGAAAGAAATGTCTTTCACTATGATAGTGAGGTGACTTTGGAAACCATCTCAGGGTGGGAGCTGTTACCAGGGTAATGAACCAGGAATAAATGGATGGAAATTTCAGTGCCACCCTCTCATTTCTGGGGGGTGGGAGAGGGGCCCGAGGTTAAATCAATCATCAATGGCTAGCGATTTAATCAATCTTGCCTATGTAATGGGTCTCCAATTAAAGACCTAAAAATAGGGTGCTTACTAAGAAAAAAAATATTTTTCAAAAATATTCACCCCAAGTGTAATGAGTTTAAAAAGATTCCAGATTGGTGAACCAGAATAATTCCAAGTGCCACTGTCCCAGACTTCAAACTCAATGAAGACAGAAGCTCCATTCTCCAGGACCTTACTCTATATATCTCTTCATCTGACTCTTGAATTGTATTCTTTGATATTTTGTAATAAACCAGTAATCTAGTGCATAAACTGGTTTCCTGAGTTCTCTGAACTGCCCTAGCAAATGTATCAAGCATGAAGAATGGGGTCTTTGGAACCTCTGATTTGAACTCAGTTGGTCAGAGGCACAATAAACAACCTGGTCACGGGGTTGGCATCTGAAGTGGGAGGCAGTCTGTGGGAACTCTTGACCCGTAGGATCTGACACTATCTCTGGGTAGAGAGAGTCAATATTGAGTTGAATTGTAGGACTCCTCACTGCTGTTAGAAATTTCCTGCCACTAACATCAACAGAGTTGGGTTGGCCATTGCTGCTGCTTGGATTGCAGCATAAAGAGTACAGTGGGAAGGGCTAAAAGGAAAAGAGAGGGAGACTCAGGCTGCCAAGACTTGTTTGAGCAATGCCAGGAGCTCTCAGTTCTGGCCACCACTATGTGGTGTTCTGGCCGGAAATAACATGAAGATTTAACCGAGAAAAAAAAAAAAATTGGGAAACCACACATGCACGCACGAGCACACACACACGCACGCACGCACACATACACACACACACGCTAGAATTTGGGTACAGAATCATTAGTGGTACCACCATACAAATATAATGAGAACTTTCCACTCTGAAGTCTTGTTATTTGGTCCATGTTTCTTGCTTTCCTGGGTCTTAATCTCTGAAGAGGGAAAGTGACTGCCCAATGATTACTTTCCAGATGACAACAGAAGCCTCAAGATTTCTGCTTCAGATGTTTCGGTTCTAGTTCCCTATGTAGGATCACTTAAATAGTAATTTTGTAGTAAAATTCAAAACCTTCTCTCTTTTTAAGTAACCTCTTTTTCTTCGTTCAAGATTTAGAACAAAGAAATAAACAAAAATGCCAAGAAAATATTTCACATGCCAGAATCTTATCATTTACAAAAAGTCCATTGAATACACTTAAAAATTAGAGTCTGTAACCTAACACATACTTACTGGCTTAGTTCTGTAAGTACTCAGTGATTTGATAGTTTTCCTTCATTTAATAATATCAACCTTTACCATTAACAAACAAAAATAAAGCTGAGGGAAATATATTTGCATTAACATTAAATTAAATTATACAATTTTCTGTATTTTTGAGTTCTTTAAAAATTTCTTTTTAGTGTTATGTTTTGTTTTGTTTTGAGAAAGAAAGTACAAGCAGGGGAGGGACAGGGAAAAAGAGGGACAGAGGATCCAAAGCATGTTCTGTGCTGACAGTAGAGAGCCCAATGCGAGGCTCAAACTCATAAACTTTGAAATCATGACTTGAGTTGAAGTTGGATGCTTAACCAACAAAACCATCCAGGTGCCCAATGTATTTTTGAGTTCTACTACTGGGAAGATCAGTAGATGCAATCTGGGGTTCTCAAAGCCCATGGGTCAGCTGAAGAAATACTCAAATGATTTTATTTTTGCTAGTTTACAACTGACAGGCAAATTCAACTCTTTAACAAAAATCTTTCTATATAAACAGAAGAAAACCCAGATACTACTGTTGTCAAAAATACAACTGTAAAGTGATTGTATTTATAAACAGATTTTGGAATGTATAGGATACAGATATGAATCAATTTAAAATATACACAACAATCATTCAGAAGGGATAAGAAGCTAATGGTGTAAAATTATTTCCAACAATATAATACTAATGACCCTAATTATAATATTATTAATAATGCATAATGTACATGCATACAGAACACGCGTAGCTCCTTTTATTCTGCACTTTGCAGATACTACTGTTTTTGTAACTCAAAGGTCTGTGGCAACCCGGCATCGAGCAAGAGTATTGGCACCATTTTTCCAACAGCCTCTGCTCATTTTTTTGTCTGTGTCGCATTTTGGTAATTCTCACAATATTTCAAACCTTTCATTATTATTATATTTGAACTGCTGCAATCTCATAATAAAACTTGAATGGAAGTGAGGCAGGTAGAACAGAGAAATGTTGGATAACTGCAGGAGAAAGAAGGACAAAGAACCACGTGTCCCCTCAGCGTTTCCCTGTTGTACCTGCCTCATCCTACAACTCCTCCCATCCTCAGAAGAGTTGCTTCTTCTGAAGGATCAAAGAAAGTGGTTTCTATTTCTCAAAGTGAGCCAAACTTTGAACATAAATCATTTCTTAAACATAAACTTTCTTTTTATTTCTTTTCAGGGTGTTTCTTATAACTTAATGCTAATTCTTGCCCCTCCTCCAATTTATTACAGATTTACTCAGGCTTTGTCTTGTATTCACTTTGTTATGGCTTTCTATTTGAGTAACATAACTTCCAGAAAATGGCTCATTAGGGGCAATTGTGTGGTTAGCCAGTTAAATACCCAACTCTTGATTTTGGTTCAGGTCATGATCTCACGGTTTATGACATCGACTCCTGCCTTGGGTCTGTGCCCCACAGTGGAACCTGCTTGGGATTCTTTTGTTCTCTCTCTGTCTCTCTGCCCCTTCCCCCACTCTCAAAATAAATAAGCAAACAATTAAAAAAAAAACCAAATAGCTGATTAATTGCTGTGTGTCAATATATTTATTTATTTATTTATTTATTTATTTATTTATTTATTTTTATTTTAATTAACTAATTTTATCTTTCTTGAATTTGTTTTCTGTGCAGACACAACTTCCATTACTTTATGAATCTCTCTATTTCTCCTCTTCTAATCTGACATCTGCTTAAGTGAAATTGTACTCTCTGTCATCTCTGGGATGACATCAGTGAAGCATAAGAATGACATTAAGAGACAATATAGGGTACTTCTTAAGGGCATGAAGTCTTGAGAATTAACTAGACCACCTACTTTTGAAATCTGGTTCTAACACCTAATGAGTTAAGTGTACTCAGACAGATTACTTAACCCCTCTGAATCACCATTTTATAAATTAAAAATAACAATTTTAATACAATCTCTCTCACAGAGCTGTTGTGAGGACAAAATTCATCAAGACGTGAAGAATGTCTGTCATACAGCATCCAAAGGTGAGAAAATATTACCTAGTAGTTTTTATGACCACCACAAAGATTCCTTTTAAGTATATCAACAGTTTGATAAAATTTATACTCACTTGATGCTGTATTATGCAATATACATATTTATTTTTTCTACTTTGAGACTTTATTTTTTTAAGAGAAGTTTTAGGTTCAGTGTAAACTTAGGAGGGTACAGAGATTTCCCACATATTTCCTGCCCCAACAAAGGTGTAGCCTCTCCATGTCCCATTTTCCGCATCCCCCACTAGACTACAGTTGTTACATTTGATGAACCTACTGATACATCATTTTCACTGGAACTCTATCATTTATATTATGAATCACTCTTGAGGTTGTACTTTCTATTGCTTTGGACAAATATATAATGTCTCATATCCACCATTTTACTTTCATACAAAGTATTTTTACTGCTCTAAAATTTTTCTCAGTTCCTCTAGTCATCACTTCCTCTTCCCTAACTCCTAGCAACCACTGATATTTGTACTGTCTCTATAGTCTTGCCTTCTTCAGAGTGTTGTGTGGCAGGAATCATACTATATGTGGTGTTTTCAGATAGTCTTCTTTTACTTAGCAACAGTCATTTACGGTTATACCATACCTTTTCGTGGCTTGATAGCTTATTTCTTTTTAGTGCTGAATAGCATTCCGTTGTCTGCATGTGTCATAGTTTAATTGCACATACACCTATGGAAGGGCATCTTGATTGCTTTGCATTATGTAAATATGTTTTTACTTTTTAATTAAAATTTATTTTGTTTCAAGTTTTTATTAAAATTCTAGCTACTTAATATATAGGATAATATTCGTTTCAGGAGTAGAATTTTGTGATTCATATGTTACATATAACACTCAGTGCTCATTACAACAAGTGTTCATCACAACAAATGCCCTCATCATGCACCTCTTAAATTTTATTCCGATGAATTAGTTATTATATTCAATGTCCATTGGCTAATTAGAGAATTTATTGCATCATGGTGACCGAAGCAAATATTATAAACTAATAAATTCAATAAAATCCCAGAAATCCTAAGAATGAAAGTAAGCAAAGGGGAAATTAAAAATAAGCATATGCAAAAATGTGGAGTGACATAGAGCAACTAAGCATGAGAGGCAAGAACTCATTCACTTTAGAAATAGGACAGAGTGCAAACAATGGGATTATTTATTTCCCTTTGCTTCCCACATGTAGGACAATCAGTCGATGCAGGTAAATGGTGATAGTCCATTAGAATACAGTGCATAAAAATATTGATAAGGGGCACCTGGGTGTCTCGGTCAGTTGAGCATCTGACTTCTGCTCAGGTCAAGATCTCATGGTTCACAGATTCGAGCCCCACTTTGAGCTCTGTGCTGACAGCTCAGAGCCTGGAGCCTGCTTTGGATTCTGTGTCTCCTTCTCTCTCCACCACTCCCCTGCTTGTACTCTGTCTCTCTCTCTCTCTTTCAAAAATAAATAAAGCATTATTTTTTTTAATATTGGGAAACATAAATCCAAGAAAAGAGAAGCAATACAATCAATTCATTGTGGAGCAGTCCTCTTACCCAAGGACACAAAAACAAGTCGAACATATTTTTGAAACATTGATAATTACCTTTCTTAAAAAATGAGGAAATATTATAATATCCTAAGCCAACAAGAGAGATTATTAAGAATAACCAGTTGAGGGAAAAATCACAAGCCAGGGAGCCCTCAAAACTTTATCTGAATTTGAATATCCTCTGATATCAACCAAATGGACTTTGTGTGACAAACCAGGGTCCACTCAGGTTGCTGGATTACAAAGTATGTTCAGCCAATAGACTCATATATTGATGATAAAAAGGTGGAATCTCAATGCTTATAATAAGGGTGTTTGAACACACAAGTATGACCAAATACTTCAAATCATCAGATATCACAGAAATAACCAGTATTAAAATAATTCCAAAACATACCTGGGAAGAGTATGAAGCTTAAAACAAAAGGAAAGGACTTATACACACACACATGCACATGCACAGACACACATACTTAGGCACTGCAATTTTATAACATATAGGTGAGAAAACCACATGAATCCTTCACAGTTTTGTGTGTGTCTCTCCATGAGAATATCAATCTAATGCATTCTACTGTACTATAATGTCTACTTGATTTACATACACGATCCACCTTTCTCTTGGAAGGAAGGTGATTTTTTTTACTACTTTGTTCACAAATCAATTTACAACAATTAGACGTGTCTAGCATACATAAGACAATCTATAAATTGTCTTCAAATATGTTGAACTCATTTGTGTTTCCTATTTTCTTTGGAGGCGCATAGAGAAAAATTTAAATTTCATAACCTAGTTTATACGAATCCTATTAGACAGTGCATTTTAAGAAAAAATATTACATAGTTTTTTCCACATTCTTTGTACTGCATATTTTACATCTTTGTTCCTCAAGCTATAGATCAAGGGATTCAGCATGGGGATAACGAGGGTGTAAAAGATGGACGCCACTTTATCAGTGTCAAAGGAATGACTGGACTCAGGTTGCACATACATAAATATTAGAGTCCCATAAAATACTGTGGCCACTGTCAGGTGGGACCCACAGGTAGAAAAAGCCTTGTGTCTACCTTCAGCTGAGTTCATCCTGACAATGGCTACAAGGATCAGCGAGTAAGACCCAAGAACTATCAGAAGGGATGAAATCAAATCAAAACCAGCTAAAATCAGAATAATCATTTCAGTTTCATGTGTATTTGAGCACAGCAAAGATAACAAGGGGAGACTGTCACAGTAGAAATGACTGACAACATTGTAGCCACAGAAGGATAAACTAAAAATCTTTATGGTGACTATAAGAGACACAAAGGTGCTGTAGAGATAGGGGATTGCCACCAGCATGTGACAGACCCTTTGTGACATGATGACCGGATAAAGCAGAGGGTTACAGATGGCCACATAGCGGTCATAAGACATTGCTGTTAGAATAAAAAGCTCACTAACAATGAACACAAGAAAGAAAGCTAGCTGTACAGCACAAAAATAATATGATATTTTATTTTGATCCACAACAAAATTTACTAACATTTTGGGTCCCACGGTTGTTGAATATCCCAGATCAGTGAGAGCCAGGTGTCTGAGGAAGAAGTACATGGGTGTTTGTAGACTGGAGTCCACCTTGGTGAGGATGATCATGCCCAGGTTGCCCACCACAGAGACTATGTAGATGATGAGGAAGAGCCCAAATAATGGAGCCTGCAGCTCAGGACGGTTTGTGATTCCCATGAGGATGAATTCGTTCAGCGCTGTCAGGTTTTGTGTTTCCATGCAGACTTATCAGGAAATCTATTCTGGATAGAGACATCAGCATGGTTAATAGATTTCATGTTTTATCACCCGGGTGATGTTTAGTATGCAAAACTGGTATGAATAAAATACATCCAAACTTTTTGGTTTCAGATATTTGAAAATGTACCCATCTCCCTGAAGATCATTGTTGATGTTGGTAACATATGATACCCCATGAAATCTTTTATCATTTTACCTATCATGAAGCCTCCCTCTTGACTCCTTCATGTGTTTCTTACATGTCACACTGAGAACAATTTATGGCTTGTTTTCAGCTTTGAGACTCTCCCTGAGGAGATTCCAAGCAATTTGTTGATTATCCCAAAAGTAATTGTGAGCATAATTAAATGCCTGGAGGTTGCCTTTAATCATCGGCAAAAATGGGTATTCGCTGTCTTTTCTTTCTCCTTTTCTTTCCTTTCTTTGTTTTTGACTTCCTTTCTGAATTTCTTCCTGACTTCCTGTCTTCCTCCTTCCTTCTTTCCTTCCTTCCTTCCTTCTTTCCTTCCTTCCTTCCTTCCTTCCTTCCTTCCTATTTTTTTACTCTTGGCTAACTTTCCTTTTGTATACATGGAATTATTGATTAAAATATCATATATAAAGGGCATCCCAACAGGAATCTGCATTTCCACAATGGTCTCCTGAAATGAATAGCACAGTGCAGAAGTGTTTAAACAGTCCTATCATATTATTTTTAAGTTTTTAGGGAATTAAAAGAAAAGATCATGCAAATATGAGGTGCTGCTTCTTTGATTGGTTGCTTTCATTGCTTTTACTCTTCCTTCAGGGACAGAAACTAGTGAGTTACTTCTCATTTTCTTGTGAATTTCCAACTGTCTGTTCACCACTTCTCTTTTAATTTTTTTCCCTTTTTCTGTATATTGCACCATTTCAGTGATTCCATTCTGTGCACTCCCACCCCAAAATAGATCTATTCCCTTGCCACAAAATTCCATCTGGCTATCCCTTTATAGTGACCCCTGCCTCTGCTCCTGCCACTATTGCTAACTCCTGGTAATCACTGATCTCTTTTCCGTTACTGTATTTTTATCTTTTAAAAAAAATACTTTATAAATAATATATCATTTGTTGGGTGCCTGGGTGTCTCAGTCCATTAAGAAGTCCCGTGCTCTTTCAGTCTCTCTTATATAAAAAAAAATCTATTTGTAATCTTTTAAAAAAGTGTTTATTAAATTTTGAAAGAGAGAGAAAACATGGGCAGAGGAAGAGCAGACAGAGAGGGGGACAGGGGATCTGAACTCGTTTCTAAACTGACAGCAGCAAGCCTGAGGTATGTTTCAAACCCATCAACCATGAGATCATGACCTGAGGTGAAGTTGGAGTGCAAAAAACTGAGACACCCAGGTGCCCCTACCATTTATAATCTTTTTAAACTGGATTTTTTCACTCAACAGTATTCTGAGATTCATTTGTGCTTTGTGTATATAAATCATTTGTTCCTTTATTGTTGCTGAGCCGTATATCCTGGTGTTGAATAATTTAGTCATTCATTAATTCATCACTGAAAGGCATTTGTGGTCTTTCCGGTTTTCAACTATTATTAGTAAAATGTCTATAAACATTCACTTAAACATGATTATATGAACTTAAATTTTCATTCCCTTAGGATAAGTATCCAAGAGTGTGATTTATAGGTTGTTTTAATTTGGATCAATTTCAGTTTACCAGTAGCGTAAAACTTTGGATTGCGAGTAATTTGTTCTGTGAGTGTTCCACAGGAAGAGCAAACATTTCTAATAAATTTTAACTTGATACATGAGCAATGACTTGCAATACGAGTACTATATGATGCCAAACATCACCTGAGCACAGGTTCCTCTATCTCTCTCTCTCTCTTGCTGGAGGATTGTGGATGACTCTTCTATGCTCGGATGCTCAGTCTCAGGCTGTGGTGTTTGGCAGAACGTTAGTGATTTCTTAAAACATTGGAAGGTGTGTCCACAACTGGCACTAGTGTATTTTTTGTCACTTCAAAGCACCTATGGACAGTCCTTTGCTTTCCCATATAAGAATGGGCTTAAGAATACTTTGCTTCATTCTAGGCCAGGCTGCCTGCAAATATAGACCCTTTCCTCTGCCACCTTATTGCCAGTTACATTAAATACAGTATATGCCAAGAATTTATTAATACTGTACTGTAGTAAACATCAGTGCAAGAGTATACAACAGCCCCCATGCAGAAAAAGGTTTAAAAGAAAGGTGGTAAGAAAGAAATGATCAAGGTGGGAGTTAGGAAGAAAATCATCAGGAAATACAAATGAGGTATGTAAGTGGCCAAATTTGCAAGATTTTATAAGAAGTCTATATCAACCATTTGTACAATATTAAGGAAGAAAGAAGAAATAGGGGGGCTAGATGCAGGACAAGGAGCCATGAGAATATCAACACAATGCCCACGTGTTCTGGAAGATGTAGAAAAGTTGCTGCTGGTTTGGATAAAAAAGAAGCAACTAGCAGGTGACACTATGACTGATAACTTAATCTGCAAGAGCGCAAGGCCTGGTACACTGACCTCAGAGGAAAATGCCAGGTACATCAACAGAAAACAAAGACGACTTCAAGGCAAGCTGGGGATGGTTTGATAATTTGATAGAAGTGGCATCCATAGTGTTGTGAAGCATGGAGAGTCTGCAAGTTCAGACGCTAAGGCAGCTGAGGCATTTGCCACTGAGTTCTAGAAGCTCATGATTTCTTAGTGTTACCTGCCAGGGTAAATTTTTAACTGCAGTGAGAAGGAGCTTTTCTGGAAAAAGATGCTGAAGAGGACCTATCTTACAGAAGAGACTACAATGCCTGGTCATAAGCCCATGAAAGACCACCTTACACTCTTGTTCTGTGCTAATGCAAGTGGGGGTTTCAAAGTCAAGCCCCTGCTCATGTATCATTCCTAGAATCCATGACCCTTCAAGAAATGCAAGGTGCAGAAGAGCAAGTTAAACATTATTTAGAGGCCCAACAGCAAGGCTTGGGTAACTTGTATCTTGTTTGCTGAGTGGATCAATGAGGTCTTCGGTCCTGCGGTGAAGGAATACCTTTTAGAAAAGAATCTCCCACTAAAACCCTTGTTGAGTATGAATAATGTTCCTGCTCATCCTCCAGGCTTTGAGGATCATGTACTGGAGGAACTCGAGTTCATTAAGGTCAAGTTCCTTCTCCAATCCTACAGCCCATGAATCAACAGGTTATTTCAAATTTAGAAAGTTTTACACAGAAACACTATTTCAGCATTGCCTCGAGGTGACCCAAGGAACAAACCTTACCCTCTGAGGGTTTAAGAAAACTCAATTCCACATTGCGAACTGCCTCAAGGTCATCGAAAAAGCCTTGGATGGGGTCATCAAAAGAACCCTCAATTCTGCTTGGAGAAAACTGGCCTGATTGTGTTCTTGGACATGACATAGAGGGGCTTACTCATGAATAAGAGCCACCTGTTCCCAACTAAATTGTGTCCTTGGAGAAGACCAGGGGACTGGAGGTGAATCAGGGTGACATTCAAGAGCTGGTGGAGGAACATGGCCAGGAGCGGGCCACCGACGAACTGACGGAGCTGCATCATGAGCAACGAGAGGCTGTGGAGGAGATCTCGTCTGCAGAGGAGGAGGAGGAAAAGGCGGAGGAATCCCTCACTGCCAATGAGATTAGGGAGATGTTTAAAATGTGAGAAACGCTTCAAAAATTTGTAGAAAACACCACCTGAACAAGGCCGTAGCAGCGTGAGCGATGACTCTGTTTAACCACAATGCAATGTCGCATTTCCACAAAATCCTCAAAAGGAGGCAAAAGCAAGTGTCATTGCATATGTTTCTTGTTAAAGTTGCATGAAGACAAAAATATTCCATTGGGCCAACATACAGCAGGGATTCCATTAGTGATAGTAAGAGTCGTCCTACACAATAACCTTTCTGTCTCTTGTCTCCCTCACGCCAGCCATGAAGGTTTTCAAAGGTAAATGCAG
Organism: Paguma larvata; assembly: GCA_030068075.1. Lineage (NCBI taxonomy): Eukaryota > Metazoa > Chordata > Mammalia > Carnivora > Viverridae > Paguma > Paguma larvata. The sequence continues at coordinate 98,886,305 of CM057831.1, read as the reverse complement.
GTTAATTTGTTTATTTTTCTTTATATTTTGTATTTTATTATTTTGTATTATATTTCTGTATGGTAATCATTTTATATGAATATTGTTGGGTTGTGGAATGAGTCATCATCCATTATTTCTCATGAGGAAATTCACTTTCATATACAAGTGCTTTGGATTACAAGCATTTTCCAAAATGAATTATGCTCGCAAACCAAGGTTTTATTTTCTTTACATTTGTAGTTTATGCTTTTTAAATTTTTTTAATGTTTTATTTTATTTTTGAGAGAGAGAGAGAGAGAAATGGAGCACAAGCAGAGGAGGGTCAGAGAGAGAGGGAGACACAGAATCTGAAGCAGGCTCCAGGCTCCAAGCTGTTAGCATGGAGACTGATGTGGTGCTCGAACTCACAAACCACGAGACCATGACCTGAGCCAAAGTCGGACGCTTACCCGACTGAGCCACCCAGGCGCCTCTGTAATTTATGCTTCTGATATCATGTGCATAAACTCTTCACTACCCTGAGGTCCCGGATATAGATTTTCCCTTGTTTTTATTTAAATGTTTTATAGTTTGCCGTTTTACATTTAAGTTGCTATCCACTTGTTATTCAATTTTTATATAAGGTTTAAGCCACCATTATTTGTTTGTTTATTTTTGCCTCTGTACTCCCAAATGCAGCACTACTATTTTTTAAGGTGATTCACCTTCTATTGAACTACCTTTGCATCCTTATGGAATTTTAACTGAACCATTTCCAGAGATCTATTTCTCTCTATTTCTGCGAGACTGATTTATGTGCTCGCATCTCCACCGATGTCACATAGTCTTCATTATTGTGGCGATTAGTAAGTCTCCACATGGAGCGGATTGTTTTCTTCCTCATTAGGCTACATTTTACTTTACTTTATAGTTGTTTTTTAATGTTTCCTTATTTTCAGAGAAAGAGAGAGAGTAGGGACAGGGGAGGGGGCAGGGAAGGAAGGAAGGAGAGAGAATCTCAAGCAGACTCCATGTTACCAGAGCAAAGCTCATGGTAGGGCTCATCTCACAAACCATGAAATCATGACCTGAGTCAAAATCAAGAGTCGGTTTCTTAATTGACTAAGCCACTCAGGAGACCCTCATTATTCTCCATTTTAAAATGTGTTTCATCTCTGCTAGGTCCTTGAATTTTCAGGTACATTTCAGTATAAAATTGCTACTACAGAATCTTGCCGGATTTGTGTTAAATCTATAGATTGGTTTGTAAGAAACTGATATTTTTGTCATATTGAGTCTTCTAATCTATGAACTCAACGTGCCTACTAATTTATTCAGATATTTTTTCATTTCCTTAATTTCTATTTAGTACTTACAGCATATAGATCTTGTACATGGTTTGCTTGTTTCTGACTACATATTTTAGTAAATGTGCGGGATTTTGAATATTTTAGTTTTTATTTAATTTCTATACGAGCAGGTGTATGTGTAATATATGTATATTATAATCCCTATATATAATATATAGTATTATATAATATATATATAATGTTATATGTAATGATATTTGTTCATTAATTACATACCATGTTATCTTACTGAACTCACATTTTTGTTTTAAACTTTTGTTTTTCAGATTTGTGGAGATTTTTTATTAGATGACATGTCATTTGCATGTATGAACATTTAGTTTTTTCGATTTCCAAGTTGATTATATTTTATGCACTTTTCTTGCACTTTCTGGGAATTATCGTTTGATCTACTTTGTGTAAATAGAAGTGATTTTGAATTTTTAGATTTTTTTTTTGTAAATGTAATTATGTAGAGGTGAGTGCCTGGGTGGCTCAATAGATTAAGCATGTCTCTTGGTTTGGGGTCAGGTAATGATCTCCAGGTCTGTGGGTTTGAGCCCCACGTGACGCTCTGTAATGATAGTATGGAGCTTGCTCGGGATCCTCTCTCTCCCTCTCTCTCTGCCACCCCTCCCACTTTTATGTTTCTCAAAATAATAAACATTAAAAAAAATAGTGGCGAGGTGACTGGCTGGCTAAGTAGGTTGAGCTTCTGACTTCAGCGCAGGTCATGATCTCATGCCCTTTGAGTTAGAGCCCCGTGTTTGACTGTGTGCTGACAGGTCAGAGCCTGGAGCCTGCTTTGGTTTCTGTGTCTCCATCTGTCGCTGCCCTTCCCTGCTCGTGCTCTGTCTCTCCCTCTGTCTCTCTCCTTTTCAAAAGTAAATAAACATTAAAAACTTAATGGAAAAAATAGTGGCAATTGCAGAAGATTAACTAAAATATTTGGGAGAAATAAAAACAGAGAATTATTTTATCAGGCTCTGTATAGGTTTCTCTTGGCTTCGAGCCTCCATCTCTGATGATGGGATGTTTTTTCGCTTTTGGTATAAGAAGGCCATCTTTGACATGGGAATTTCACTTCTGCTTTCAGAGAGAAAAGGGGAGTTCAGAGTGCCCTTCTTGCACTTCCTGTGTTTTCTGCATCTTTAGCTCAAAGTAATCAATATTACTTGCCAAAGCAGCAGGTTTGAAAGTGACATGTTTTGAACTCTTTCAGTTGCTATGGACATTTGGATACAAGTCTTATAAGATGTGTTGCTATTTCTCTTGTGTAGAAAATGTGTGGGAGTGGAAAGGCTGGTTTGGGGCCATTACAAATAAAACTTCAATAAAACTGAAGGGAAAGAAAAAAATTCCTCCTTTGCTACCTTAACATTCCCACCTTGGCCTGAGATTTAACTGACATAAGAGATTAATAGATAAAAGCACACAGTTTTTATTTAGGAAATGTTTACATGTATGTGGGAGTCTTCACAAGAAGAATGTAAACCCAAAGTATTGGCTAGGCCAAGTATTTATCTACTAAGTTAAACAAAGAGTGGCAATGGTAGGGGCGGGTTGCTTATGTGTTAAATTTAAGTTTTAAGACGTTGATGTTCATAACATTTTTCAAATATTATACCATTTTACTCTTCTATCAAAATGCATGAAAGATTCTGTTTTTCTGTATACTCCCCAACATCTTAGTATTCTAACAAATTTTGAGTGTTATCTCATTGAGATTTTAATTGTATATTTACATTTGAGAGAGAGACAAGAGTAGAGGGGGAGAGGTAGATGGAAGATCTGAAGCAGGCTCCAGGGTCTATGCTGAAAGCTCAGAGCCTGATGCAAGGCTTGAACTCACAAACCACAAGATCATGACCTGAGCCAAATTTGAATAGTTAACCAATTGAGCTACCCATGAGCCCCTATCTCACTGAGATTTTAAACTGTGTTTCATTAGTGAATAATGATACTGAGCTTTTTATATGAGTATTTGCCATCTTTAAGCATTATTTGGTGAAGTATTTTCCAAAGGTTTTGCCATTCCGGAAATCTATTATCATTATCGTCGAGTTTTGAAACCTCTGTGTATGTCGCAGAATAAGCCTTTTAAAAATACATTACTTGAAACTATTATCTTCCAGAATATAAACTGGTTTTACACTCTCTTAAGAGTATCTTTTGAAGACTGAAAGATTTAATTTTGATGTTGTAAAATGTACCAAAATTTTATTTTATTTGTTTTACTTTGGATGTTGTATCTACGAAATCTTTACACAACTCAAGATCATGAATAATTTTTCTCCTGAAAATTTTAGATTTTAGGTATCATATTTATATCCATATTTGGTGAATCTTTGTATGAATGATGGGTCAACATCAATATTGTGTGTGTGTGTGTGTATAGACACACACAAATATATATATACTAATTATATATATCTTATATACATAAAATTAATTATATATAGTTAATATATAATATTATACATTTTTATATATATTTAAATATATATTATGTATAATTAAATATATACCATATAAAATTAAATATATATAATTTGTTGAAAGGTCTATTCTTTCTTCAACAAAAGGCCTTCCTTTTTTCCTTTCTTTTTTTTTTTTTTTGTCTTATGGAAAATTTGTTTTTCACATATGCATAGGTCCTTTCTGGTCTATCAGTTTTGTTTCGTTGACCTATTTGTCAATTTTTATAAACCTTTTGACAACCGTAGCTTTGGAATAGGGCTTGAAATCAGTTAGTATTTATCATAGTATTTATATTACAACTCTGTTTCTCTTTTTAAGTTAATTCAGCTATTCTAGGTCTTTGTATTTCTTTCTGTATTTTAGTTTCAGCTTCTCAGTTCTTACAAAAAAATAGTGCCTGCTTGAGTTTTTGTTGGAGTTGCAATGAATCTATAGATACACTTGAGAAAGCTTGATATTTTAACAATATCGAATATTCCAGAAACTAAACACAGTTTATCTCTCATTTATTTACATTTTCTTTCGTATCTTATAAGAATGTTCCTTAATTATGTGTACACATGTTTTTTTTTCCATATTTATCTTTAAGTATTTTATAGTTTTGATACATTTGTAAAAGGTATTTTGAAATTCTATTTCTAATTTTTCTTGGGTAGTCTATATAAATAATCATTTTGCATACTGCTCCTCTTTTTGAAACCACAAAAAATTCACTTTTCAGTTCAATTACTTTTTTCTATAGATTCCATTAGATTTCTACCTGCACATTTTTGTCATTTACTAATAAACAAAGGAAGTTTTACTTCCTCCTTTCCAATATGTAAACTTTCTAATATTTATTTATTTTTTCCTTGCCATGTTGTGTTGAATACAAACTTGGACACGATGTTGAATAGAATCAGAAAGAAGAGTCCTCCTTGTCTTGTTCCTCATCTTATGAAATGTGTATCATTATTTTAATATGGGATATATTGGTTTATGTATATGTAGGTGTATGTAGGTTTTTCATCAGTGCTCTTTATCAGTTTTAGCAAGTCCCATTTAATACAGCGTGGCCAAAATTTTTTATTTTTAATAGATATTAAAATCTTATTTAATACTAATGGATATTTAAACTTTAAAATATTTTTGCTGCATTTATTGAGATGCCAACCTTTTTTTTCCTTTTCATTTTTAATAAAGTGATTTATTTTTGACCATCAAAAAAAATCATCTGTATATTTCTGTGGTAAGCCTAATTTGGTGTACGATTGTTTTTACATATTTCTAGATTCCATCTGCTAAAACTCTTGGAATCGTGCATAAGCAATCATAAATTATATTGTTCTGTTGTTTTCTTTTCTTATGATGCCTTTGCCTTTAATATTAGGGGAAAACACTCCTCAAGGAAAGTTGACTTTTCACTTCAGTTTTCTAGAAGAAAATGTATGTAATTGGTTAGTCATTTTACCTAAACATTTAGTAGAGTTTTCCATTAGACCCCTGGGCTTGGTTGTGGATTGGTGACAGTGATTTTTCATAAATATTTCCATATTAAGATCCCTTTCATCTTTGATTTTTTGATACAGTATTTATTAGTGTCCATAAATATGAAAATATATAACACACCTATTTTAAATATCCTAATCTGAAACACATATTTTTTAAACAGACACCCTTAGTGTCTCCAAATTTTTTGTACCTTATATATTCTAAATTTTGTTAATCTTTCTATATCATCACTGAGTAACATATAAACTTCTAATATTCTTCATAACATCACACACAAATTTTAGTTTTGTACCAATTCTTGATTTTTTTTTTAATTTTTCAATTTTATGTAAAATATTAAACTTTCTGAGGTAATTTATAGGCGTACCTAACAGTGAAATGGAGACTAACTTTTAAAATAAAATATATTTTCAAAATTTGTAAATCTCAATATATTTTTTTCTTTCTGGTTTATCATTTGAGGGAAAATGAAAGTACAGCATTTATTTTAAATGTGAGATAGTGGGTTATGTTGAGTTAGCTTATAGTTTTCAAATTCAGATATTGGAGGCTTTTACTTTTTTCTATTACAAAAGTCATAATCATTCACTAAGGATCATTTGGGGAAATATATAACCAAAAATATCAATTTAAACATTTTCATAATCTTAGCAGCCACCAATAATGAGTGTTTGCTTCTAGAAAACAAAATATTTTCTTGTATTTATATTTCCAAAATTCACGTTCAGTGCATATTTCTTCATAATAAATTAAAATATCAATGACATAAACTTTTTAGTTTATCCTCACATAAAAATGTACATATAGTGGAGTTTTTTGTTCCAAAGAGTTATTTTTATTTAAATTTGATTGACTATGTAGAAAATTTGATCCATGATGGAGGACAGAGAAAACAGAGCAATCTCTCTGTGGTGTAAATAAAGTTCCATGAGTGATAAAAATGCTAGAAATAAACAAAAAGGTGGAAACTTAGAATGGTTAGGAGGAAGTTTTCAGAAGATGTAACATATACTATTTAAGTTGTTACATATCTTACTAAATTTCACTAGACTAGAATATACTATAGACCAAATTACGGGATTATCTCTTTGTACTTTCTAGCGAGGGATTATCAAATCAATGCAGTGAAACGATGAATCCCAATAAAAATATATTAATTGCTTATAAGAACCAATACCATAAAAGTCATCCCATGAAAAAGGCAACAAACCTAATTAAACATAAGAAAGACCTCTTATGCAAAGACACAAAACCAATTAGAAAGTGAATTTTAAACCAGAAGTATTTTTATTTTTCAGAGATAGGAAAGTGTAACAAACTCATTAGACAGACACAAGTATTTAGAAAGCAAGATCCCAATAAAATATAAAATCAAAAATAAAAAGTTGGAAGCCTCTATGGGAGACCTCAAAAAACTTATCTTTCTTTTCTCCAGCTTTAGTGAGGTATAAAGGACATACAGCATTGTGCAAGTTTAAGATGTACAATAAGTTGACTTGATACACTTATGTACTGCAATATGATAGCAACTTAGCATTAGCTAAAGTCTCCAGGATGTCATATGGTCATCATTTCTTTTTTGTGTGGAGAATATTTAAGATTTACTCTCTTAGCAACTTTAAAGCATATAATGGAGTGTTGTTAACTATAATCAAGAAATTGATCTTAATTTGTATATCCACTGGCAAAAAGAAACAGACTGATTGAGACAAATGAGATGTTGCACTAATCTTGGTAGTCACTGAATAGCTAAGTATGTTGAGTCAATAGGCTTTCTAGGGCTTGTCTACAGAAACAACTGCAGCTGATGAGAAGAAGAGGACCTTGAGATCCCCCACGTGGTACTGGAGCATTGGGCCAAATTCACGACTGATGACTTCCGATCATAGTGCTACAGAGTCTCCTTGAAGCCACAGTAAGTTTGATTTCAACACATGCCACAAGAAAGGTGTAAAGGCTAAAGGAGATGAATATGCTTACACAAACACATATGCACAAGCACAAACAAGCACACAGACCCTGGGAGATTTATTCTAATATTGAGAACAACGCGAAAATCATATTCTCCTTTTGTGCCTTATCTTCTTCCTCACTCTTGCATGAGATACTCGCTCTCTTACCTGCTCCTATGGTAGATGATGTCTTAACTAATTCCACTCTACTATAAATTGTACCTAATTATATTTAAAATGCATCTCTCCTCCTCGAGGAAGGCAAATATTTTCCCGTTTGTATACTAATGTATTTACAACACATAGAAGTGTGATTGGCACTCAGAAGACAACCTCTAAGTATATGTTGAACACATTTGTGTTTGCTACTTTTCCTTCTAGAGACATACAGAACAAAGTTTGAAGCCCATAACCTGTTTTATGGGAATCATATCGTGTCTAAGCTTTAAGAAAACATATTACATAGTTTTTTCCACATTCTTTGTACTGCATGTTTTACATCTTTGTTCCTCAGGCTATAGATCAAGGGATTCATCATGGGGATAACGAGGGTGTAAAAGATGGATGCCACTTTATCAGTGTCAAAGGAATGACTGGACTCAGGTTGTACATACATGAATATCAGAGTCCCATAGAACACTGTGGCCACAGTCAGGTGGGACCCGCAGGTGGAGAAGGCCTTGTGCCTGCCCTCAGCTGAATTCATCCTGACAATGGCTACAAGGATCAGCAGGTAAGACACAAGAACTATCAAAAGGGAGAAAATCAAATTAAAGCCTGCTAAGATCAGGATAATCAATTCAATTTCATGTGTATTTGAGCAAAGCAAAGATATCAAGGGGAGACTGTCACAGTAGAAATGACTAATGATGTTGTAGCCACAGAAGGATAAACTAAAAATCTTTATGGTGACTAGAAGAGACACAAAGGTGCTGTAGAGGTAGGGGATTGCCACCAGCACCTGACACGCCCTTGGTGACATGATGACCGGATAAAGCAGAGGGTTGCAGATGGCCACGTAGCGGTCATAGGACATCGCTGACAGAATGAAAAGTTCACTAATGATGAACACAAGGAAGAAAGCTAGCTGTACAGCACAAAAACAATAAGAGATTGCATTTTGATCCACAACAAAATTTACTAACATTTTGGGTCCCACGGTTGTTGAATAACCCAGATCCGTGAGAGCCAGGTGTCTGAGGAAGAAGTACATGGGTGTTTGTAGCCTGGAGTCCACCTTGGTGAGGATGATCATGCCCAGGTTGCCCACCACTGAGACTATGTAGATGATGAGGAAGAGCCCAAATAATGGAGCCTGCAGCTCAGGACGGTCTGTGATTCCCATGAGAATGAATTCGTTCAGCACTGTCAGATTCTGTTTTTCCATCCAGGTTTGCTGGAAAATCTATTCTGCATACAGATATCATCAGAGTCAATAGATTTCATGTAAAACCTCAGGAGAGGTTTTAGTATGCGAAACTAGTGTAAATAAGATACATCCAAACTTTCCCATTTAGGATACTTGAAAACAAACCCGTCTCTCCAAGACTACTACACATACTTCGATAAAGAAAGAGAAATGGAAATAGATGACTGGTTGTCAATTGGAGCCATTTTACTTCACAAAGAATTTCCCATTGTCTAGAGACATTTTGGTTGTCACATCTGGGAGTTGGGAGTCTACTGGCTTCTAATGGTTGGACACCTGTTAAGCTGCTAAATATCTTACTATATCCAATATCTAGGTCATAACAATAATCAGCCAGGAATGACAACAGTATTTCTCTCAAAATAAACATTTTCAAAAAAGAGTCAAATTGTTCTTTCACAGTTTATGATCTCTGTTGAACATTTCTTATTAATTAATTAATTTATTTATTTATGATTTTTATTTCAGATAGAGAGAGGGAGAGTCAGCGTGAGCCAGGAAGAGAGGCAGAGAGAAATCCTAAGCAGACTTAGGAGGGAGCACAATGTGGGGGCTGGATCATCATGATTCCAGGATCATGACCTGAGCTGAAATCAAGAGTTGGATACTCAACTAACTGAACCACCCAGGTTCCTGATACTTATATTTTTACAGTTATATTCTTTGAGATAATATACACATTTTCTGTCAGATCCTAATGGAAAATAAAGAACATTCTGAACATCATTCCATCACCATAAAACTTTGTAGTTAAGGGTCTCCTAATATTCAAATAAGACTTTGCAAACCTCAGGTGAGGTGACAACCCCTTTTTCCTTTCAAGATATCAGGTGATAATTCTATTCATGCATTTATTTAAATAAAATTCATGAAATTTTTTTGAAAGAATCACATTTAGTGTCTAGAATCACTAAATAAGTATTTGGAAAGATCAAAATGAGAGACAATACCTGAGTTTCTTAATTCTTCCGATTTAAAAAAAAAACGTCATGTCTCTTCAGCTGTGTACCATTTGCTCTTAGTTTTTGGCTCTATTTGAGATTAAATTATTCACATTAAATATAAGTACTCTATAACGGTAAGAAATTTCAAAGATGCACGGGAGCATTAGCCTCTCACCATGTGAAAACATTCAAAAAATTAATACAAAGGAAAAAGGAGGTTATTCCTACTCCTGCTCAGGCACTACGGTTACTGGAAAGCAAAGCAAACAAAATCAGAATTGGTCACCTTTTGCTAGGGCTTTGTCATGGTGTTAAAGTGGAACTAATCAAACGTCACTGAAACATTGTGGCTATTTGGTAGTATGAGACACCACACACATTTTCTGTTATTGTTACCTGTAAAGAAACCTCTGTCTTGACTCCCATATGTATTTCTTACCATGGCATTTTGAGAACAATTTATGGGTTCTCTTCACCTTTTGATGCTCTCCCTCAGGAGACGCCGAGCAACTTGTTTATGATGGCTAAAGCATATGAGAGCTCTAAAAAGTGCCTGGAGGTTGCCCATTAGCAGGCAGGGACAATTTGTACTCATCAGTGAATAAATTATCTATCTATCTATCTATCTATCTATCTATCTATCTATCTATCTATCATCATCTATCATCTATCTAATTTATCTATCATCTGCCTATCTATCCATCCATCATCTATCATCTAGCTATTGTCTATCTGTCTACCTATAATCTATCATCTATTTATCTATTTATTTATTTATCATCTATTTATTTATTTACTATATATTTCACTCCTATTTTTCACTAATACTTAACTTTTCACTTTGCTGCACAGGACTTTTGATGAAAAAGTCATTTATATAGGTCAGGCTCCGTCAGCGTTTCCATGTCCACAGGGGTCTCCTCAAATTGGTGACACAGTGGAGAATTGATATATTCTGTTGTATTACATTATTTTAAAATTGTACATGGAAGAAAAATCATACATTAACAACATACATGTTGTTTCCTTGATTTTCATTTTTTGTTTTCATCGTTATCCTTCCTTCCAAGGCAGAAATTTGCTCTGTAACCTTCTCACTGCATAGTGAGTTGCCATCACAGACTAGTTACCACCTCTGCTTTGATTTTCTTTTGCTCTTTAATTTCACAGTGCAGCATTTTATTTATTCCCTTGTGTCCAAATCATTTCAATTTTTCTTTACCACCTTGAAACATGCTCTGTTGTACTTGATATTTCCCTAGTTTATTAGGTTTTTCTTGAAATATATATATATTATATATTTATATATATTATATATATGCACAACTATGTGTGTTATATTTCTATGTATTTCATTGCTGCATTTGTCACTTTAGTTACTTGCTGTGCATAGATAATATGACACTTTTTGATTCTTTCTGTATTATAATCCGTGATACAATTTCACATATTTTTTATTGATAAATGTTTGTCTAACCCTCACCTATCACCAACAACATCATTACAGTGTACAGCCTCAACAAACAGCCCTGAGTTTGTTCCCTTAAAAATCACAAATATGGGAAGCCTAGGTGGCTCTGTAGGTTAAATATCTGACTCTTGATCTCAGCTCAGGGCGTGATCTGACAGTTCGTGACATCGAGCTCCACGTCAGCCTCTGCGCTGCTTGGTATTCTCTCTCTCTCCTCTATCCCTTTTTCTTGCTCACTCCCTCTCTCTCTATCTCAAAATAAACAAACTATGTATATTTTTTTCATGAGAAGTATAATAGGCTCATTAATTTTCCTAAATACTTCAGCTGTATTATCTCAATATATTATTTTATTAATAAAAGCAAGATTTGTCTTGGATCTTCCCTTTCATGTCGGGTGCATAAATTATACCCTTCTTGTTAATTGTGCATTTACAGTATTATAAGCATCTTTTTATATATTTATTATACTGCTTCTTCTCTTTTGTTTTCAAGTTTGACTTCATCCTAGCTCTTTTGGACATCTTTTATTCCTTTTTTGATGTTTGATTGCTGAGGCTAAGCCTTCCAGTACCATGTTAAATATTAGTGGTAAAGTGGATATCCCTGTATTTTTTCCCGACGTTAGAGGAAAATCTGTCAGTTTTTCCCCATTGGGGATGATACAAAGGCCACATCTATGGCCTTTATGATGTTGAGATATGTTCCATCTCTCCCTACTTTGTTGGGGGTTTTTACCAAGGATGGATGTTGTACTTTGTTAAATGATTTTTCTCCATCTATTGAAAAGATTATGTGGTTCTCATTCTTTCTTTTATTTATGTGGTGTATCTCATTGATTGATTTGCAAATATTGAGCCACTCTTGCAGCGCAGGAATAAATCCCACTTGATCATGGTGCATGATTCCTTTAATTTACTGTTGGATTCAATTCACTAATAATTTTTTTGCAAATTTTTTGCATTCATGACCATCAAGAATATTACCCTGTAATTCTACTTTTTAGTGAAGTTTTGTCTGGTTTTGGTATCAGGGTAATGCTGACCTCATAGAATGGATTTGAATGTTTTCCTTCTATTTCTATTTTTTGTGAGAAATATATAGTATATATACTTTACTTGTTTATTAGAATTCTTCTGTGAAGCCATCTGGTCCTGGACTTTGGTTTGTTGGGAGATTTTTAATTACTGATTCAATTTTCTTTGCTGGTTATCAGTGTGTTCAAGTTTTCGATTTCTACCTATTTCAGTTTTGATAGTTTATATGTCTCTAGAGATTTATCCATTTCTTCCATGTTGTCCAATTCATTGGTATATAATTTTTTTCATAATATTATCTTATACTTGTTTGTATTTCTGTGCTGTTGGTTGAGATTTCTCCTCTCTTATTTGTGATTTTATTTCTTTGGGTTATTTTCTTTTCTTTTTGATAAGTCTGGCTAGAAGTTTATCAAGTTCATTAATTTTTTTCAGAGAACCAACTCCTGGTTTTATTGATCTGTTCTGTTGTGTTTTTTTGTTTGTTTGTTTTAGTTTCTGTATCACTTGTTTCTGGTCTACTCTTTATTATTTCCCTTATACTACTAGCTGGAAGGCTTCATTTGTTCTTCTTTTTCTATCTCAGTCAGGCATAAGTTTAGATTATTTATTTGAAATTTTTCTTGCTTGTTGAGGTAGGCCTCTATTGCTAGTTACTTCCTGCTTATGAAGATTTGCTGCATCCCAAAAGTTTTTATCATTGTGTTTTCATTTTCAGCTTCATTATTTCCATTATTATATCTTCTATATCACTTATTCATTCCTCTGTTTCTTCTATCCTTATAGGTATTACATCTATTCTTCTTCAAATTTAAGTTATTGCATTTGTCATTTCTGCCTGATTATTTAACTCTTTTATCTCTATAGTGTCTCCCTGATGTCTCCCATGCTTTTCTCAAGCCCATTGAATATCATTATGATTGTTCCTTTAAATTGTGCATCAAGCACGTTACTTATGTCTGTTTCAGTTAGATCTTTGGCCATGAACTTTTCTTGTTTTTTGTTTTGTTTTGTTTTGTTTTTGTTTTTTCATTGAGGATGAATTCCTCCATCTTGGCATTTTGTATATTTCTGTCTTCTTCTCTGTGTTAGAAAACCCTGCTATGTTTCCTGCTCCTGAGAGTAACAGATTTACAAAGAAGAGGTGATATAGTGTCCGAGGCCTGGAGTTTCAGGAAGTGTCTCTGGAGTGTGCTGCATGATACAGCTGCTGTTATTTGGCTGCTCTATCCTTCAAGCCAGTCATCTGCAGAGACTCCGTGCCTGCAATGGGTAGTATTTGGAACCTAGCCAGTGTTGTAGATTTTAGCTAGATGTGGTCTGGTCGGTCCATTGAAAGAGACCTAATGCTACATCCACTGGAGCTGAAGGCTTGCAGAACTCCATGGTCAGTAGTTGTGGTGCACACTGTAGGGGAGGTTGTGCTGGTATTCTGGGGAGTGGCCCACTGTGCTGGCCTTTGGGCACACTTTTCACGAAAAGCAACACATGCAGAGTGCAGTGGGGAGGCGCTTGCTGAAGCAGGTAAGGCATCCAGTGCTGGCGCCATGCTGTTTACTGAAGTGGGTTTGTACTGATGGGTGGGGGAGGGAAATAGCACCCGCCTGTTCTTTTGTTCTCAGAGAGGCAATGCTACACCTCACAGAAGAGCAACAGTCTTTCCCTGTGTGTCTTAGGGTATCCTCAAATCTCCCCATCTGCTTAGGGATGTTTGCCTGCTTGGCTCTGCTCCAGGAGTAGGGCAGTGCCTCAGGACTCTGTCCCCACCAAGCCTGTGGACCTCTACATCTCCAGTCTTTGAGTCCTGCTGGTTACAAAACTCATGAAAATCAGCTTCTGTCCTTTTTCCCAGTCTATGGCTTTGGGGAAATGTTCTCCTTGTGTGTATACATAGTATACTCAGCTTTCTCTTGCCTCTCTGGGAGCAGGGATCCCTCCTTTCTGCAGCACCTATGATCGGTTTCTCCCCCAAACCATGGCTCGGCACCACATACCTCCCATGATATGGCCTCCTTCTACTTCTAGCTGTGTAATTTGTCTTGCCAGTCCTCAGGCTGATCTCTTAGATATTCAGAAAGATCTGATAGTCATTTAGTTGTGTTTAAGGGACAAGAAAAGCCTAAGGTCTTCCTACTACTCCACCATCTTGCAAGACGATTTTTTAATGGTATCCTTCTTTCACTGAATTAAAAAGGGCACATGTTGGGATGAACACTGGGTGTTATATGTAAACCAATTTGAAAATAAACTATTATAACAAAAAAAAAATAAAAAATAAAAAACAAAAAAAAAAACAAAAAAAAAAATAAATTTAGTACCTTCCTGAACAATTAGTTGCACTTTGTATAAAACTCTAGTTTTGAGTTCTGTGTTTTGTTCCTTTGCTTTATATGTCTTTTTTTTCCCCCAATGCCTCACAGTTTTGATCGTTATAGTTATATGACAAAACCTAACATGGGATGGAATGTTTTCTTCTATGTTATTCGACATTTTTACATGTATCTTAGCTAGCTTAAGTCTTTCATCTTATATGCGAATTTTAGTATAAAGACCACTGTATCTATAAAATATCTTGCTGGGGTTTTGTTTGGATTATATTACCTATAGATCTGTTTGGGAATGATTGATATCTTTAGTAGGTTGAATTTTCCAATCTATGAACACAGTATGTCCTGCAGTTTATTCAGATATTACCTGATTTCATTAATCAGGATTTTTTACAGCATTCAGATCCTACACATGTTTTCTGAGTTTTATTCTAGGTATATTTCATTATACTCATGTGATTGCAAATAATATTTTGAAATTTAGATTTCTAAAATTATTTATGTATGGATCTTGTATACCGTCACTTTGCTGAACTCACATTTGTGAGAGGATTCCTTGAGGCTTCTGTGAGACTCCAAGCCATATGCACTGGGAACAGTCTCATTTCCTCTTTTCCAAGATGTATGCTTCTTTTTTTATAACTTTTAAGATTTTTTAAATTTGTTTTTATTATTTATTTATTTACTTACTTACTTACTTACTTACTTACTTACTTATTTTTGAAAGAACATAGGAAGGGCACTGAGACCTGGAAAGAGAAAGAATCCCAAGCAGTCTCCACACTGTCAGTTCAGAGCCAGATGCGGGGCTCAAATCCATGAAACGCGAGATCATGACCTGAGCTGAGATCAAGAATCAGACACTTAACTGTCTGAGCCACCCAGGTGCTCCTTCAAGCTGTATGCCTCTTATGTAGTTTCCTAGCACTATCTGGGGCTTCTCCTATGAGATGTTTGATGTAACTAAAGATGAGTTTGCGTTTGAGATTTTTTTATTGTAAATTTAATTTTAGATTGTTTACTCTTTCAAATCTGATGTCTTTGAGTCTGCATAATAATTTTGAGAGTCATCCATATTTTTGTGTGTACCAATAATTTATTACTTTTTGTAGGTGTGTGGTATACACTTGCTTGGATATTCCATAATTTGTGTATCTGTTCTCAAGTGGAAGAACTTTGAATTATTTTCAGTATCTGACTGTTATAAATAAGGTTTCTATGAACATTCATATACACATACTTGCGATGTAACATGCTGTTTTTCTCTGTCATAAATATATGTCAGTGTAATGCCTAAATATTATAGATGTTTTTTAATTTTTAAGATGGTGAATAAAAATATAATGCTCTTTAATATGAGTTATACATTCACTTGATAATGAAATAGAGACTAATTTTAAGTGAATTAAATGTATTAACAAAATTTATAAATCATAATGTTTTGTTTTGTTTTGTTTTGGCTTATCACCTGAGGACTAATAAAAGCACTCAATATTTATTTTAGAAGTGGGATATTGTGTTATGTTTACTTATGGTTTGTTTTTTAAATCCATATATTTTTAACTTTTCACTCTAACTCTAACATACATAATCTAAGAAACATGTTTTCTTATTTTTATATGTGCATAGTGCATACGTAGGTGTATCACTGTTCTTAATAATTAAAAAAATTAACCATCAAGGAACTACTGATATTTATTCTCACTTGACTATATGTGCATATATGTATATTCTTATGAATTATTTTTTATTCAAATTTTATCGGCTTCACAGGTAATTTTATTCCATGATGCAGGATTCAGACAACAGTCCAGTCTCTCTAAGATGTAAATAGGCTATTGAATGCTAAAAATATAATAAAAATATTTTAAAAATAAGGGGATTTGGGGAGAGTAATGTGAGAAGTATGTCCAAAATCTACACCAGGTATATAAATTACTACATATCATATCACATATTCACAGTCCAAATCATGGAATCATTTCCTTTTGCTTTCTTTAGACAGGATTATGGAATTGATGTAGTCAAACAATGATTCCTAACGAAAATATAGTATACATTCATTTGAACCAAATTTGTGGAAAGTGAGCCATGAGAAAGAGAGGCAATTCTCTAATTTATGATAGAATAGACCCTGTATGTGAGCATATGAAAACTGAAATGTGACCTTTACACAAAAATTTTTTTTCTTTTCAGATGCATAAAAAAAGAGTAACTCTGTTAGACCAAACCGAAGGATATAAGAACCAAGACCAAGTTGGAAGGAAAATAAAAAATCTCAGAAACTTCCCGTGAAACTTAAATCAATTGTTATATCTGTTGGTATATATAAATGGATGCATTTAGACAAAATTAGGTGCTGTGCTGATCTTCAGGATTGTTGAAATGGCACGTGTGTGTAGTCGATAGACTCTCTGGGGCTCCAAAGTGAAAGTAATGGCGCTCATGAGGAGAGACCAGGACACAAAGAACCCTCACGGAATGGAGATATTGGAGCAAATTCAGATGACTGATGGCTTCAAGTTAGTGCAATACAGTTAACCTGCTTAAAACTACAATCAACTGTGTTTTAGACACCCCAGAGAAACCTATGTAGGCTAAACAGAAAGAACGTACTCACGGAGAAACTCACCTACATACACATAAGACAAGGACACTGGAAAGTTTACTGTGATAATTGGGAATAACACGGGAGTCATTTTAATTCTTTCTTTATTCCTCTTCACTCTTACACAGCATTCCCACACCCCTTGCTTGGTGCTAGAGTTACAGGCCCCTGACCCATTCTACTGTACTAGCACATTGCCTAATCATGATGCTTGTAACTCTTGTCTTTCCCTCAAGAATATATATGTATTATTTATTCGCAGTGTATTCAGAACACTTCAAACTATGACTGGTACATAGAAGTCAATCTCTAGATACATATCTTGAATTCATTTATCCTTGATTTTCCCTCTGAAAGAATAAATAGAAATGTTTAAAGTTGATAATCTAATTAACAAAACCCACATAGTATATAATAAACTTAAGAAAACATACTGCATAACTTGTTCCATATCCTATGGAAAGCATATTTTACATCTTTGTTCCTCAGGCTATAGATCAAGGGATTCAGCATGGGGATAACAAGGGTGTAAAATATGGATGCCATTTTATCAGTGTCAAAGGAATGACTGGACTCAGGTTGCACATACATGAATATCATAGTCCCATAGAACACTGTGGCCACTGTCAGGTGGGACCCGCAGGTGGAGAAGGCCTTGTGCCTACCCTCAGCTGAATTCATCCTGACAATGGCTACAAGGATCAGCAGGTAGGACACAAAAACCATTAGAAAGGATGATATCAAATTAAAAACTGAGAAAATAAAAATCATCAATTCAATTTCATGCATATTTGAGCACAGCAAGGATAACAAGGGAAGACAGTCACAGTAGAAGTGGTTGACAACATTGTAGCCACAGAAGGATGAAGTAAAAATCTTTATGGTGACTAGCAGAGACACGAAGGTGCTGTAGAGATAAAGGATTGCCACCAGCGCCTGACACATCATTTGTGACATGATGACTGGATAGAGAAGAGGATTGCAGATGGCCACGTAGCGGTCATAGGACATGGCTGACAAGATGAAAATCTCACTAACGATGAACATAATGTAGAATGCTCCCTGTGTGGCACACAAATAATAGGAAATTGTGTTTTCTTCCACCACAAAACTTACTAACATTTTCGGCCCTACTGTTGTTGAATAACCCAGATCAATGAAAGCCAGGTGTTTGAGGAAGAAGTACATGGGTGTTTGCAGTCTGGAGTCCACCTTGGTGAGGATGATCATGCCCGAGTTGCCCACCACTGAGACTATGTAGATGATGAGGAAGAGCCCAAATAATGGAGCCTGCAGCTCAGGACGGTCTGTGATTCCCATGAGAATGAATTCATTCAGCACTGTCAGATTCTGTTTTTCCATCCAAGTTTACTAGAAAATCTATTCTGGATAGAGATATCAGCATAGTAAATACAGATCATGTACTATCTCCTGAGAGAGGTTTTTGGTATGCCAAACTGGTATAAGTAAGATACATCCAAACCATCCCATTTAGGATACTTGCAAACAAACCCATCTCCCACATAGACTACCAAATATATATATAGAGAAATGGAAATAGATCTGTAGTTCTCAACTGGAGTCATTTTACTCCATGAAGAATATTTCCAATGTCTAGAGACATTTTGATTGTCATATACAAGAGTTGCAATGCTACTGGTTTCTAATTTTAGACACTAGTTAAGCTGCTAAATACCTTAACATATCCAATACATAGGCAATGACAGTATTCAGCTAGGAATAACAAGAGTAACAATGTTAAGAAACCCTGATGATATAATTAGATATTAGGTAACATATAGTTTTATTTGTCAAAAAGTAGATAATTAAGTAGAAATGGAAAGTAAAAAAAAAAAGTTAAAATTTTATGGATTAGATATATGGGTGATTATTTTACTATTCTTTAAAGTATTTTTTCTACCATATATGATACAATCTCAAAATAACATTTATAAGATATATAAATATTATGACCTACTACATATGTCTATTATGTATTGTTTTTTCAATGTTTATTTATTTTGAGAGAGATACAAAGTCAGAGAGAGAGGGAGAGGGAGAATGTCAAGAAGGTTCAGCCGTGTCAGTGAACAGCTTGATTCAGGGCTCAATTCCACAAACCATGAGACCTTGACCTGAGTCGAAATCAGGAGTTGGAGACTTAATCAGCTAAAGAACCCTGGTGCCCCCATAATAACAATGTTAAAGCACAAATCCCCAAATGCATTAAGCCCACTACTCAAAACATGGCCCTATGAAAGATATTATGCCTACGGGCAAAACTGGCTGGAAAGATAGCATAGTTGACAGAAATTTGTGTATGGATAAGAAAAGTATAACACATCACAGTGGGAGTTATTTTTGCTCATATGGTGCAACATACCAGGATATATATGCATGGAGAGAGAGTTTCAGCTATATCTCAATTTATAGTATATCCAAAGGTTTGATTTGGGCAAAAAATGCAAGTTATCTAAAAGTCTTTATTCTCATCTGTAAAACTGATGTTTCCTCGATGAGTTTTTAGATAGAATAAATGAAGTTTCAAAATTTAATGTGTCTATGTTACATGGAAATAGTTCTCAAATATCAAGTATGTTATGGGTTTTTGTTTGTTTACTTGCTTGCTTGCTTGTGTGTGTGTTTTTTAATAGTGATAGTAGCTCACCTACTTTTCTTTACTTTTCTGCACGTTCTCTGGATTGGGAATGCAGTTCTTTGTCAGGGCTATCGTGTGAATAGGTGAGGACTTGGTTAAGCAGGACATACCTCACTACCTATTCCAGGACAAAATTTGAACAGTCATGTTGTGAATCTTAGCATTACATATCTTCTCATTTCTTATCAATTTTAGTATCATTTTAAGATAAGTTGTTTTGATATAAATTTGCTTAAAATGTTATTCTTCCCCTTGTGGCATTTTTATTAAAATAGAGATATACTAACTCATGTGTAACAAATCAGATGCACTTTATCAAGCAAGAAACTAAGGGAGACATGTATATTTGGAGGAAGAAAAGGTTACTGGCAGAGGTTTGACATAATGAAGTTTCATAAGAATTCCCTTTGAATTAAAGGCTATCACACTTTCAGGAAAACACAAGTTGAAAGTCGCTATGATACACATTGTTTTGGGACAAAATACAATCACTAAAAATGAGATAGATGTGGATCCTGGATGGGATTTGAAATCCTCTCCACTAAGTCCACAAAAACCCCTTCAAAGTGTGGGATAGCACATAACATGTATATAATGCACATAAACATGTATATAATCATGTAACATGTATCTAGATATTCTAAAACCCCACAGATAAAACATTATGCCAGACTGGGAGGTGGATGGCATATTAAGGTAAGAGAAGTATTCTTGGTTTAAAAATTGTGGGCATCAATGTTTCTGTTTAAAAAAAAAAAAAGAAAGAAAAAGGGGAGCTTGGGTGTCTCGGTTGAGCGTCCGACTTCGGTTCAGGTCATGATCTCACTGTTCGTGGGTTCGAGCCCCACTTTGGGCTCTGTGCTGACGGCTCAGATTCAGACCCTGCTTCAGGTTCTGTGTCTCCCTTTCTCTCTGCTCCTCCTCTGCTTGCACTCTGTCTTTCTCTCAAAAATAAATAAGACGTAAAAAAAAAGAAAAGAATAGAATACTGTATGCAGTAAGGTTACAAGTCAATTCAGAAGTCCGTGAGTGAGCTATAAGCAGACAAAGCATACGGTTCCACAACATTAAATATAAAGGTTATTATGTGTAACTTCCACTTAACTTACCTGAGTCTTCCTCATACATTTGTGACCTCTTGGTATTCTCCAGTGCTCTGATGCACACGCCTTTCTTATGACAGAAATATGATAATGTGTTTCAGTAGCTGACAATATTAGAGGAATATTCAGTAAATGCAATAAAAATCAGTATAAATTTTGAGTTTTGCTTATTTCTTACCACTTGGTTTTGTTTTCCTTCACAGTCATGAAAGGCTAAAAAAAATAAATAGTACTTTTTGAGTGCTATGAGGTGAGGAAAGAGAAAAGCATTTCCTCTCACCAGCTTTGGAGTTCTAGAAAAAGAACTTCACTTTTTCATAGTTTACTGTCTCTGTTGAATATTTGAATTTAATTGTTTAAAGCCATATTCTTTGAGATAATTATACCTGCTTCTGTCAGATCCTCCTGGAAAATAAAGAACATTAAATACCTCATTCCAATACCATAAAACTTGTTACTTAAGAGTCTCCTAATGTACAAATAGGGCTTCGCACACCTCATTGTGAGGTGACAACTCCTTTTTTCCTTATCAAAACATCAGATGATAATTGTATTTATACGTTTATTTAAACAATCATTAAATACGAAAATATTTTTGAGCGAACCACAAAAACGTTCAGAGTCACTAAATAAACATTTGGAAAGACATCAAAATGACAGATACTACCTGCAGTTTCTTAATTTTGCCAATTTAAAAAATGTCATGTCTCTTCAGCTGTGCACGGTTCTCTCTCAGTTTTGGCCTCCATGAGATAAAATTATTCATATTAAACATAAGTATTGTGTAATGGTAAGAATATGAAGTTTCAAAGATGCACAGAAGCATTAGCCTCTTGTCATGTGAAAATATAAAAAAAAATTAATATGAAGGACAAAGGAGGTAATTCCTACTCCTGCTCAGGCACTACGGTTACTAGAAAGCAAAGCAAACAAAATCAGAATTGGTCACCTTTTGCTAGGGCTTTGTCAAGGAGTTAAAGTGGAACTAATCAAACGTCACTGAAACATTGTGGCTATTTGGTAGTATGAGACATCACACACATTTTCTGTTATTGTTACCTGTAAAGAAACCTCTGTCTTGACTCCCATATGTATTTCTTACCATGGCATTTTGAGAACAATTTATGGGTTCTCTTCACCTTTTGATGCTCTCCCTCAGGAGAGACCGAGCATTTGTTTATGATGGCTAAAGCATAGGAGAGCACTAAAAAGTGCCTGGAGGTTGCCCATTAGCAGGCAGGGACAATGTGTACTCATCAGTGAATAAATTACCTATCTATCTGTCTGTCTGTCTCTCTATTTATCTATCTATCATCGATCTATCTATCATCTATCTACATAATCTATCATCTATCTATCCATCATCTATCATCTTTCATTGATCTATTCTCTGCCTATAATCTATCATCTATTTATTTATCTATTTATTTACTATATATTTCACTCCTATTTTTCACTAATACTTAACTTTTCACTTTGCTGCACAGGACTCTTGATGAAAAAGTCATTTATATAGGTCAGGCTCCGTCAGCGTTTCCATGTCCACAGAGGTCTTCTCAAATTGGTGACACAGTGGAGAATTGATATATTTTTTTGTATTACATTATTTTAAAATTGTACGTGGAAAAAAAATCATACATTAACAACATACATGTTGTTTCCTTGATTTTCATTTTTTGTTTTCATCGTTATCCTTCCTTCCAAGGCAGAAATTTGCTATGTAACCTTCTCACTGCATAGTGAGTTTCCAGCACTGACTAGTTACCACCTCTGTTTGATTTTCTTTTGCTCTTTAATTTCACAGTGCAGCATTTTATTTATTCCTTTGTGTCCAAATCATTTCTATTTTCCTTTCCACCTTGAAACATGCTCTGTTGTACTTGATATTTCCCTAGTTTATTAGGTTTTTCTTGAAAAATATATTATATATGTTATATATTTATATATATTATATATAGGCACAACTGTGTAAGTGTTATATTTCTATATATTTCATTGCTGCATTTGTCACTTTAATTACTTGCTGTGCATAAATAATATGACACTTTTTGCTTCTTTCTATATTATAATCCATGATACAAATTAACAAATTTCACTTATTTTTTTATTGATGAATGTGTGTCTAACCCTCACCTATCACCAACAAAATCATTACAGTGTACAGTCTCAACGAACAGTCCTGAGTTTGTTCCCTTAAAAATTATATGCATGGGACGCCTAGGTGGCTCAATAGGTTAAATGTCGGACTCTTGCTTTCGGCTTAGGGCATGATCTCACAGTTTGTGACATTGAGCCCAACGTCAGCCTCCACACTGACAGTTCAGAGCCTGCTTGGTATTCTCTCTCTCTGCCCCTTTTCCTTGCTCGCTCCCTCTCTCTCTACCTCAAAATAAAATAATTATGTAGATAGATAGATAGATAAGAAGTAGAATAGACTCATTAATTTCCCTAAATATTTCATATGTAGTATCCCAATATATTATTTTAAGAATGAAAGCAAGATGTGTCTTTGGGCACACTTTTCACAAAAAGCAGCACAGGCAGAGTGCAGTGAGGAGGATCTTGGTGAAGCAGGTTAGGCATCCAGTGCTGGTGCCATTCTGTTTACTGAAGTCGGTTTGTACTGAGGGGTGGGGGAGGGAAATAGCACCCTCCTGCTCTTTTGTTCTCAGAGAGGTAACACCTCACAGAGAGGCTACACCTCACAGAAGGGCAACAGTCTTTCCCTGTGTGTCTTAGGGTATCCTCAGATCTCCCCATCTGCTTAGGGATGTTTGCCTGCTTGGCTCTGCTCCAGGAGTAGGGCAGTGCCTCAGGACTCTGTCCCCACCAAGCCTGTGACCTCTACATCTCCAGTCTTTGAGTCCTGCTGGTTACAAAACTCATGAAAATGAGCTTCTGTCCTTTTTCCCAGCCTATGACTTTGGGGAAATGTTCTCCTTGTGTGTATACATAGTATATTCAGCTTTCTCTTGCCTCTCTGGGAACAGGGATCCCTCCTTTCTGCAGCACCTGTGATCGGTTTCTCCCCCAAACCATGGCTCGGCACCACATACCTCCCATGATATGGCCTCCTTCTTCCTCTAGCTGTGTAATTTGTCCTGCCAGTCCTCAGGCCGGTCTCTTAGATATTCAGAAAGATATGATAGTCATTTAGTTGGGTTTAAGGGACAAAAAAAGCCTAAGGTCCTCCTACTACTCCCCATCTTGCAAGACGATTTTTTAATGGTATCCTTCTTCCACTGAATTAAATTTAGTACCTTCGTGAACAATTAGTTGCACTTTGTATAAAACTCTAGTTTTGAGTCCTGTGTTCTGTTCCTTTGCTTTATATGCCTTTTTTTCCCCCAATGCTACACAGTTTTGATCGTTATAGTTATATGACAAAACCTAACACAGGATGGAATGTTTTCTTCTATGTTATTCGACATTTTTACATGTATCTTAGCTAGCTTAAGTCTTTCATCTTTTAGGCAAATTTAGTATAAAGACCACTGTATCTATAAAATATCTTGCTGGGGTTTTGTTTGGATTATATTACCTATAGATCTGTTTGGGAATGATTGATATCTTCGGTAAATTGAATTTTCTAATCTATGAACACACACGATCTATGTCCTGCAGTTTATTCAGATATTACTTGATTCCCTTAATCAGGATTTTTTACCACATTCAGATCCTACACATGTTTTCTGAGTTTTATTCTAGGTATATTTCATTATACTTATGTGATTGTAGATAATATTTTAAAATTTAGATTTCTAAAAATTATTTATGTATGGATCTTGTATACCATCACCTTGCTGAACTCACATTTGTGAGAGGATTCCTTGAGGCTTCTGTGAGACTCCAAGCCATATGCACTGGGAACAGTCTCATTTCCTCTTTTCCAAGATGTAGGCCTCTTTTTTTTATATATAACTTTTAATTTAAAAAAATGTATTATTTATTTATTTGTTTATTTATTTATTTATTTATTTATTTATTTGCTTACTTACTTATTTTTGAGAGAGCATGGGAAGGGCACAGAGACCTGGAGAGAGAAAGAATCCCAAGCGGTCTCTGCACTGTCAGTTCAGAGCCAGACGCGGGGCTCAAACCCATGAAACAGGAGATCATGACCTGAGCTGAAATCAAAAATCAGACCCTTAACTGTCTGAGCCACCCAGGTGCTCCTCCAGGCTGTATGCCTCTTATGTAGTTTCCTAGCACCATCTGGGACTTCTCCTATGAGCTGTTTGAGGTCACTAAAGATGAGTTTGCATTTGAGATTTTTTTCTTGTAAATTTAATTTTAGATTGTTTACTCTTTCAAATTTTATGTCCTTGGCTCTGCATAATAATTTTGAGAGTCATCCATATTTTTGTGTGTACCAATAATTTATTACTTTTTGTAGGTGTGTGGTATACACTTGCTTAGATATTCCATAATTTGTGTGTCTGTTGTCAAGTGGAAGAACTTTTAATTATTTCCAGCGTATTACTATTGTAAATAATTTTTCTATGGATGTTCATGTACACATACTTATGATGGAACATGCTGTCTTTCTCTGTCATAAATACATGTCCGTGTAATGCCTAAATATTCTAGATGTTTTTTACTTTTTAAGATGGTGAATAAAAATATAATGCTTTTTAATATGAGTTATACATTCACTTGAAAATGAAAGAGAGACTAGTTTTACGTGAATTAAATGTATTATCAAAATTTGTAATCATAATGTTTTTTTTTTCTTTTTTGGCTTATCACCTGAGGACTAATAAAAGCACTCAATATTTATTTTAGAAGTATGATAATGTGTTATGTTTACTCATGGTGTTTTTTAAAATCCGTATATTTTTAACTTTTCACCTTAACTCTAACATACATAATCTAAGAAACATGTTTTCTTATATGTGCATAGTGCATATGTAAGTGTATAATTATTCTTAAGAATTAAAAAAAAAGTAACTGTCAAGGAACTACTGATATTTATTCTCACTTGACTATAAGTACACATATATTTATTCTTATGAATTATTTTTATTCAAATTTTATTGGCTTCACTGGTAATTTTATTCCATGATGCAGGATTCCGAAAACAGTCCAGTCTCTGTAAGAAGTCATAGGCTCTTGAATGTTTAAAAAATAATAAAAATAAGCAAAAATAAGGGATTTTGGGGAGGATTATGTGAGGAGTATGTCCAAAATCCACACCCAGTATATAAATTGCTTCATATCACATCACATGTTCACAGTCCATATCATGGAATCCTCTCCTTTTTTTTTTCCTCTAGACAGGATCATTGTATTGATGCAGTTGGACAATGTATCCTAATTAAAATATAGTATACATTCATGTGAACCAAATTTGTGGAAAGTCACCCATATGAAAGAGAGACAATACCTTAATTTATGATAGAGTACACCTTGTAGGCAAACATATGAAAACTACAATGTGACCTTTACACAAAAATTATTTTTGCTTTTCAGATGCATAAAAAAGAGTAACTCTATTAGACCAAAATGAAGGATTTAAGAACCAAGACCAAGTCGGAAGGAAAATAAAAAATCCAGAGACTTCTCATGAAACTTACTTCAATTGTTATATCTGTTGGTATATATAAATGGATGCATTTAGACCAAATTAGGTGCTGTGCTGATCTTCAGGATTGTTGAAATGGCACGTGTGTGTAGTCGATAGACTCTCTGGGGCTCCAAAGTGAAAGTAATGGCGCTCATGAGGAGAGACCAGGACACAAAGAATCCTCACGGAATGGAGATATTGGAGCAAATTCAGATGACTGATGGCTTCAAGTTAGTGCAATACAGTTAACCTGCTTAAAACTACAACCAACTGTGTTTAAGACACCCCAGAGAAACCTATGGGGTTTCTCACAGAGAAACTCACCTACATACACATAAGACAAGGACACTGGAAAGTTTACTGTGATAATTGGGAATAACACGGGAGTCATTTTAATTTTTTCTGTCCAAGTATTCTTCTTCACTCTTACACAGCATTCCCGCACCTCTTGCTTGGTGTTAGTTACAGGCCCCTAACCCATTCTACTGTACTAGCACATTGCCTAATCATGATGCTTGTAACTCTTGTTTTTCCCTCAAGAATATATATGTATTATTTATTCGCAGTGTATTCAGAACACTTCAAACTATGACTGGTACATAGAAGTCAATCTCTAGATACATATCTTGAATTCATTTATCCTTGATTTTCCCTCTGAAAGAATGAATAGAAATGTTTAATGTTGATAATCTAATTCATTGGAATCACATAGCATACAATAAACTCAAGAATAGGTGTTGTATAATCTTTTCCATAATCTATGGAAAGCATATTTTACATCTTTGTTCCTCAGGCTATAGATTAAAGGATTCAGCACGGGGATAACGAGGGTATAAAATATGGATGCCACTTTATCAGTGTCAAAGGAATGACTGGACTCAGGTTGCACATACATGAATATCATAGTCCCATAGAACACTGTGGCCACTGTCAGGTGGGACCCACAAGTGGAGAAGGCCTTGTGCCTACCCTCAGCTGAGTTCATTCTGACGATGGCTAGAAGGATTAGCAGGTAAGACACAACAATCATCAGAAGGGATGACATCAAATTAAAAACTGAGAAAATCAAAATCATCAATTCAATTTCATGCATATTTGAGCACAGCAAGGATAACAAGGGAAGGCAGTCACAGTAGAAATGATTGACAATATGGTAGCCACAGAAGGATGAAGTGAAAATCCTTATGGTGACTATCAGAGACATAAATGTGCTGTAGAGATAGAGCATTGCCACCAGCGCCTGACACACTCTTTGTGACATGATGACTGGATACAACAGAGGATTACAGACCGCCACATAGCGGTCATAGGACATGGCTGACAAGATGAAAAGCTCACTAACGATGAACATAATGTAGAATGCTCCCTGTGTGGCACACAAATAATAGGAAATTGTGTTTTCTTCCACCACAAAACTTACTAACATTTTCGGCCCTACTGTTGTTGAATAACCCAGATCAATGAAAGCCAGGTGTTTGAGGAAGAAGTACATGGGTGTTTGCAGTCTGGAGTCCACCTTGGTGAGGATGATCATGCCCAGGTTGCCCACCACTGAGACTATGTAGATGATGAGGAAGAGCCCAAATAATGGAGCCTGCAGCTCAGGACGGTCTGTGATTCCCATGAGAATGAATTCATTCAGCACTGTCAGATTGTGTTTATCCATCCAAGTTTACTAGAAAATCTATTCTGGATAGAATATCAGCATAGTCAATAGAGATCATGTACTATCTCCTGAGAGAGGTTTTTGGTATGCCAAACTGGTATAAATAAGATACATCCAAACCGTCCCATTTAGGATACTTGAAAACAAACCCATCTCCCACATAGACTACCAAATATATATAGAGAAATGGAAATAGATCTGTAGTTCTCAACTGGAGTCATTTTTCTCCATAAGGAATACTTCCAATGTCTAGAGACATTTTGATTGTCATATACAAGAGTCGAAATGCTACCAATTTCTAATTGTTAGACACCAGGTAAGCTGCTAAATACCTTAATATAGCCAATATATAGGCTATGACAATATTCACTAGGATTAACAAGAGTAACAATGTTAAGAAACCCTGATGATATAATTAGATAGGGAGATAATAGATTTATTTATCGATAAATAGATAATAAAGGTAAGTAAAAATGGATAGTAAAGAAAAAAAAGATAAAACTTTAGGGATTAGATATATGGGTGATTATTTTACTATTCTTTAAAGTATCTTTTCTATCATATATGATACAATCACAAAATGACATTTGTAAAATACATCAATTATATGACCTAGTACATATGTCTATTATATATTGTTTTTTCAATGTTTATTTCTTTATTTTTATTTATTTATTTATTTATTAATTATTATTATTATTTTTTTTGTCAGAGACAGAGGGAGAGAGAGAATGTCAAGAAGGCTCAGCCCTGCCAGTGCACAGCCGGATGCAGGGCTTGATTCCACAAAGCATGAGATCTCGACCTGAGTCAAAATCAGGAGTTGGAGACTTAAGCAACTGAAGAATCCAGGTGCCCCCATAATAAAAATGTTAAACCACAAATTCCCCAAATGCATAAAGTCCATTACTCAAAACATGGTCCTATGAAAGATATTATCCCTACAGGTGAAACTGGCTGGAAAGTTAGCATAGTTGACAGAAATTTGACAGGTGTATGAATAAGAAAAGTATAACACATCACAGTGGGAATTATTTTTGCTCATATGGTGCAACATACCAGAAGATACATGTATGGAGAGAGAGTTTGCGCTGTATCTCAATTTATAGTATATCCAAAGGTTTGATTTGGGCAAAAAATGGAAGTTATCTAAAAGTCTTTATTCTCATCTATAAAACCGATGTTTCCTTGTAGAGTTTTTAGATATGACAAATGAAGTTTCAAAATTCAATGTGTCTATGTTACATGGAAATAGTTCTCAAATATTAAGTACATGATGGGTTTTTGTTTGCTTGCTTGCTTGCTTGCTTGTGTGTTTCTTAATAGTGATAGTAGCTCACCTACTTTTCTTTACTTTTCTGCACGTTCTCTGGATTGGGACTGAAGTTCTTTGTCAGGGCTATCGTGTGAATAGGTGAGGACTTGGTTAAGCAGGACATACCTCACTACCTATTCCATGACAAAATTTGAACAGTCATGTTGTGAATCTTAGCATTGCATATCTTCTAATTTCTTATCAATTTTGGTATCATTTTAAAATAAGTTGTTTTGATATAAATTTGCTTAAATGTTATTCTTCCCCTTGTGGCATTTTTGTTAAAATAGAGATATACTAACTCATGTGTAACAAATCAGATGCACTTTATCAAGCAAGAAACTAAGGGGACATGTATATTTGGAGGACAAAAAGGTTACTGGCAGAGGTTTGACATAATGAAGTTTCATAAGAATTCCCTTTGAATTAAAGGCTATCACACTTTCAGGAAAACACAAGCTGAAAGTCACTGTGATATACAATAGTTTAGAGAGAAAACACAATACACTAGAGATGAGAGAGATGTGGATCCCTGGATGGGATTTGAAATTCTTCTCTCCACTAAGTCCACAAAAACCCCTTCAAACTTTGGGATAGCACATAATGCAGAAAAACATGTATATAATCACCTAACATGTATCTAAATATCCTAAAACCCCACAGATAAAACATTATGCCAGACTGGGAGGTGGATGGCATATTAAGGTAAGAGAAGTATTCTTGGTTTAAAAAGTTGTGGGCATTAATGCTTCTGTTAAAAAAAAAAGAAAATAGTACTCTATGTAATAAAGCTACAAATCAAATCAGAATTCTGTGAATGAGCTATAAGGAGACAAAAGCATACAATTCCACAGTATTAAATACAAAGGTAATTATATGTAACTTCCACTTAACTTACCTGAGTTTCCTTGTACGTTTGTGACCTCTTGGTATTCTCCAGTGCTCTGATGCACACGACTTTCTTATGACAGAAATATGATAATATGTTTCAGTAGCCGACAACATTAGAGGAATATCCAGTAAATGCAATAAAAATCAGTATAAATTTTGAGTTTTGCTTATTTCTTTCCACTCGGTTTTGTTTTCCTTCACAATCGTGGAAGGATAAAAAAAAAATAAATAGTACTTTATGAGTGCTATGAGGTGAAGAAAGATGAAAACATTTCCTCTCACCAGCTTTGGAGTTCTAGAAAAAGAATCACATTGCTTTTTCATAGTTTACTGTCTCTGTTGAACATTTGATATTTAATTGTTTAAGGCTATATTCTCTGTGATAATTATATCTGCTTTGGTCAGATCCTACCAGAAAATAAAGAACATTCAATACCATTACCATAAAACTTGTTACTTAAGGTCTCTGAATATCCAATAAGTCTTTGCACACTTCATTGTGAGGTGACAACTCCTTTTTTCCTTATCAAGACATCAGATGATAACTGCATTTATACATTTATTTAAACAATCATTAAATATGAAATTAGTTTGAAAGAATCACTAAAAGCGTCCAGAGTCACTAAATAAACATTTGGAAAAAGATCAAAATGACAGATACTACCAGGTTTCTTAATTTTGCCAATTAAAAAAAGTCATGTCTCTTCAGCTGTGGATGGTTCATTCTCAGTTTTGGCCTCCATTTGAGATAATATTATTCACATTAAACATAAGTATTGTGTAACAGTAAGAATATCCTAAGATATTCTTTCAAAGATTCACGGGAGCATGAGCTTCTCAAAAAGTGAAAACATCAAAAAATTGATACGTAGGAAAAAGGAGGTAATTCCTACTCCTGCTCAGGCACTATGGTTACTGGAAAGCAAAGCAAACAAAATCGGAAATGGTCACCTTTTGCTAGGGCTTTGTCACGGAGTTAAAGTGGAACTTACCAAACATCACTGAAACTTTGAGGACACTTGGTAGTATGAGACACCACACACATTTTCTGTCATTTTTACCTGTAACGGAGACTGTCTTGACTCCTGTATGTGTTTCTTAATATGGCATATTGAGGACAATTTATGGGTTCTCTTCACCTTTTGAGGTTCTCCTTGGGGAGACACTGAGCAATTTGTTTATGATTGCTAAAGCAAAAGAGAGAACTAAAAAATGCCTAGAGCTTGTCCATTAACAGGCAGGGACAATTTCTACTCACCAGTGAATAACTTTTCTATCGATTGATCTATCTATCATCTATCTACCTACCATCTATCTATTATCTATTATCATCATCATCATCTATATTCAATCACCTATTTATTTAGCCATCGGTCATCTATTTAACTATTTATTTATTTATTTATTTATTTATTTATTTTTCACTCCTATTTTCACTCTTACTAAACTTTTCATTTGTACCACATAAAGTCTCTTATTTTAAATTTTTTAAATGTTCATTTATTTTCGAGAGAGAGAGAGAGAGAGAGAAACAGAGTCTGAGTGGGGGAGGGGCAGAGGGAGAGGGGGAGACATAGAATCTGAAGCAGTCTCCAGGCTCTGAGCTGTCAGCACAGAGGCCAACAGGGGCTCGAACTCAGAAGCTTTGAGATCATGACCTGAGCCAAAGTCAGAGACTTAACTGACTGAGCCACCCAGTGTAGACGCCCCCGCACTCCATAGGACTCCTGATAAAAATGTCACATATTTAGGACATGCTTATCAGGGTTTCCATTTCCAAAGCGGTTTCCTCGAATTGGTGACACAGTGGTGGAAATTGATAAATTCTGTTCTATTATTTTAATGTTGTATATAGAAGGGCGCCTGGATGGCTCAGTTGATTAAGCATCTGACTTCAGCTCAGGTCATGATCTCACAGCTTGTGAATTCGATTCCTTCTTTGGCTCTGCACTGACACCTCAGAGTCTGGAGACTGCTTTGGATTCTGCCCCTCCCTTGCTCACGCTCTGTCTCTCTTTGTCTCTCAAAAATAAATAAACATTAAAACAATTAATAAAAAATTGTACATAGAATAAAAATCATACATTAAGCAAATGTGACATGTTGTTTCCTTTAATTTCATTTTGTTTTCATCGTTAGCCTTCTTTCCGAGACAGAAATTTGCTATGTATCCTTCTCATTGCATAGTGAGTTGCCATCACAGACTAGTTACTGCTTCTGTTTTGATTTTGTTTTTCTCTTTATTTTTTTAAAATTTTTTAATGTTTATTTATTTTTGAGACATAGACACAGAGCGTGAGCAGAAGGGCAGAGAGAGAGACAGGCTCCAAGCTCTGAGCCGTCAGCACAGAGCCCAACGCAGGGCTCGAACTCACAGACCACGAGATCATGACCTGAGCCGAAGTCGGCCGCTTAACCCACTGAGCTACCCAGGCACCCCGACTGTTTTACTCTTTAATTTCACTGCAGTGTTTTATTTATTCCCTTGTGTCCAAATCATTTCAATCTTTCTTTCCCACCTTGAAACATGCTCTGTTGCACAGGATTTATACCTAGATTGTCAAGTTATCCTTGCAAAAATATTTTACATATATATCTATGTATGTGTGTTATATTTCTTTGAATTTTATTGCTGCATTTGTCACTTTGATTACTTGTTGTGCATAGATAATATTACATTTTGTGCTTCCTTCTGTGTTATATTCCATGATACACATTTACCAGATTTGGCTTATTTTTTTATTGATAGATGTCTATCCAACCCTCAGTTATCACCATTACATCATTACAGTGTACAGCCTCAACGAGCAGCCCTGAGTTGTTTCCCTTAAAAATTGTATATATACAAATATAATTATATATTATGTATACATATTATATATATATTCTTGATAAGAGAAAGTTGAATAGACTCATTAATTTTCCTAAATATTTCAGAAGTATTATCTCCATATACTCTTCCATTAATAAATGCAAGTCTTATCCTAGATCATCCTTTTCATGTCCCATAAATTATACCTTTCTTGTTAAATGTGCATTTACAGTATAAATATATTTTGTGTAATTCATTAGACTGCTTCTTCCCTTTTACTTTCTTTTTTTTTAAATTTTTTAAATGTTTTATTTATTTTTGAGAGCAAGAGAGACAAAGCATAAGCAGAGGAAGGGCAGAGATAGACGGAGACACAGAATCTGAAGCAGGCTCCAGGCTCTGAGCCGTCGGCACAGAACCTGACGCGGGCTCGAACCCACATGACCCGAGCCGAAGTCGGACGCTTAACCGACTGAGCCACTCGGGCGCCCCTTCCCTTTTACTTTCAAGTTACCCAACAGCAGACATTTCATTTAAATAATACTGGTCTGTTTCTTTGTCAATTTTCCTTTGTTTTTGGACATGGAGTAAGCTGTATAAATGTAGATACACATACATGTATATATGCATGTGTATATATACACATATATATGTGCGTACATATATAAAGCACAAAATTTGATAAGTTTAGACATATGTACATAATGACGGAGCTGTAAAAACCTTCAAGAAAACAAACATGTCCATCATTTCAGAAGTCTTAGTGTTCACACGTTAAACCCGTTCTGATCTTCCTGTCTCTTAGTCCACCAAGACAACTTTAATTTGCCATTTTCAAAAACTTCTTGTGTTCAAACAATTATAAATTAACAGGAAGTTGTAAAAAAAAAAAAACATGCAGGAAGTCGTGTGTAATCTGCTCCCAGGCCCCAATGAGTTCATCTTGCAGCCCTGTAGTATGAAATCATGACCAGGAAACTGACATCGATATAATACACATTGTTCAGATTTCGCCATTTTGCCAGTTTGGGGTTATTTTTTCATGTATTTGTGTACATTCACTGCTCTGCATTGTATCCCATTTTCACATTTTTTTCGACCACCATCACAAATTGTAGAACTATTTCATCTCCACAAATTTCCCTTTTGCTATCCTTTCGAAGCCACACGGTTTTCCCACATATTGGGCAACCGTTCCTTACCATTGGTGACCACTAATATTTTTTCCATTAGCATAATTTTGTCACTTGAACAAGGTTTTATAAATAGTAACAATTTGTAATCTTTTTGGATAGCTTCACTCTTTTGAGGTCCATCCTCATTTTTTGTGTGTGTATACCCTTTTCTTTAAGGTTGCTGAATGATAGTCCACAGTATTGGTGGTACAATTTGTTAAACCATTTAGTCACTGAAAGACATTTGGTTTCTTTCTAGTTTTCAAATATTATGAATAGAGATTCTATAAACATTTTCTTAAGCTGATTGTGTGAACATACATTTTGATTCTTTAAGAATCATATCCAAGAATGGGATGAGTAGATTGTTTCAATTTTGGTTTTTACTTTATCAATAAAGTAAAATTTGATATTCCACTTCATCAATGTGTACATGTGTATATTATGCTCTTGATGTCCTGTCTCTAAATTCTTTTCCTGCTTTTAGGTCCTATAGAGATTTATCCCTATGCTTCTGTCTAAACATATTATAGTTTTACAATAAAGTTGTAATCCATTTGGTGGTATACTTTGTATAAGATTTAGGTCAACATTATTTGGTGTTTTTTGTCTGAAGACATTCAATGATTCCAGAATAAGGTTTTTAATAGTTATCCATCTTCTATGGAATTAGCTTTGTACTTTCACGAAAAATTAGTTGTACCTTTTTATAAAAGTCCATTCTGGATTTTCTATTCTCTTCCATTGCTTTAGACATCTTTCTTTCCACCAATGTTACACAGTTTTGATTATTATATGGCAAGTTTTAACATGGAACAGAGAGTTCATCCATGTTATTCTATGTGTTTACATGTACTGTAGCTATGCCAAGCCCCTGATCATTCATTACATTAATATAATATAAACTCAACCATGTCTATAAAATATCTTCCCGGGATTTGGTTCCAAATTGTATTACCTATAGATCCATTTGGGGAGGATTGATATCCTTAGTAGGTCAAGTCTTCTAATCTATGAACTCAATATGTTCTGCGATTTATTCAGATGCTCTGTGACTTCGTTAATCAGCATACTTTTCAGCATACAGACCCTGCACTGGCTTTCACTGTAAGTATATTTCATTATGCTTGCGTGATTAAAAATGGTATTTTAAAATTTTAGTTTCTACAATATATTTGTATGTGGATCTTGTATCTTTGTACTTTCATGGAATCCTGTAATATTGCTAAACTCACATTTTTTGGGGGGATCCCTGAAGTTTTATATTAGACAAGATGCCATTTGTACTACAGAGAGTCTCGTTTCTTCATTTCCAAGCTGTATGTCTCTTATGCCATTTCCTTGCACTTTTTGGAACTTCTTATACGATCTGTCTTTTGTAACTATAGATGAACCCATTTAGATTTTTTTTCTTGTAAATTTAATGTCAGATTGTTTACACTTAAGTCTTATCTCCTTTACTCTGCATCGTAATTTTGGGAGTCATCCATGTTTTTGCGTACGCCAGTAATTTATTGCTTTTTATAGCTGAATGATACTCAATTGGTTGGATATTCCATAATTCTTTTTCATCCATTCTCAAGTGAAAGAACATTTGAATTATTTCCAGAGTCTGACCATTATAAATAGGTTTTCTATGGACATTCACATACACATATTTGCATTAGAATGTGTTGTCTTTTCTCTTGGGTAAATACATGGCAGTGGAATGCCTAAATAGATTAGCTGCTTTGTTACTTTTTAAGATGGTAAATTTAAACCAGATGGTTTTTAAATATTTATACAATTTTAATATTCCACCAATAATGTATGAAAGTTTTCATTCCTCCATATACTCACCAACGACTAGATATTATTCTTGAATTATAGTGTTATCTCACTGAAGTTTAAATTTAAATTCATAAATGAAAATAAGGCTAAGCAACCTTTTCTGTTAGTAGCAGTTCCTAACGTAAAATTATGATTTCCTATGAAGAATATAATACTTTCTCTTTTTTTAAGTTTTTTAACGTTTATTTATTTTTGAGAGACAGAGACAGACCGTGAGTGTGGAGGAAGAGGCAGAGAGAAAGGGAGACACAGAATCCGAAGCAGGCTCCAGGCTCTGAGCTGTCAGCACAGAGCCCAATGTGGGGTTCAAACCCATGAACAGTGAGATTATGACCTGAGCTGAAGTCGGAAGCTTAACCAACAGAGCCACCCAGGTGTCCCGAGAATATAATAATTTCCGCTATGTGTAATACATATACTTAGTAATGAAATAGAGACAATTTTTTTTGAGAGAGAGAAAGAGGGTACAAGTGAGTGGGGGAAAGAGAGAGAGAGAGAGAGAGAAGTGGGGCTCACTTAAAATGGGGCTCATATTTTTACCTGAAATGGGGCTCCTGTTCACCTGAAGCTGGGCTACAGGACTTGAGCTCACCTGATGTGGGACTCAAACTCACGAAGAGATCATGATCTGAGCCAAAGTCAGATTCTTAACCAACTGGGCCACCCAGGTGCCAAATAGAGACTAATTTTTTTTAAGTGAATGAAATATATTATTGAAATTTATAAGTCTTAATACTTTATTTTTCTCTTTTTGGGTTACACTCTACAGGCTAATAAAGCACTCTGATACTTATTTTAGGAGTGGGGTATTGCATTATTTTTACTTACCATTTGTTTTTTTCAAATCCACGTATTGTTAACATTTCACTGTAACTCTGTCTGAACTACATAATCTAAAAAACATGTATTTCCTTGTATTTGTACAGGCATAACTCATACCTAGGTATATATTTTTAATAATTAAAAATAAACCAGAAAGACACTATTAATATTATTTTCACACATATTGTGTACATATATATATATATATATATATATGAGTTATTCTTATTTGAATTTTATTGGCTTCACAGTTAATTTTATTCCATGATGATGGACTCAGAAAATAGTCCAGTCTCTCCATGATGCAAATACATCTTTTGAATATTAAAAAAATAATAAAAATAAACAAAAAATAGGGTATTTGGGAAGTGTTATGGAGGAAGTATATACAAAAACCACATCAAATATATACATTTGACATCACATTGTTCACAGTCCAAATCATAGAATTTTCCTTTTTTGTTTTTTCCAGGCAGGGGCAGGGTCATCAAATCAATGTAGCCAAACAATGTACCCTAATCAAAATATAGTACATGCTCATTTGAAACAAATTTGTGGCAATTCATCCATGACAAAGAGGCAACACTGTTATTTATGACAGAATGGACCTCATATGCAAGCACACAACAACAACTAGAACATGACTTCTACACAAAAATTATCCTGTTGTTCAGAGAGATAAAGTGTAACTTTGTTAGACAAAAATAAGCACTTAAGAATCAAGATTAGGGCACATGGTTAGCCCAATGGGTTAAGCGTCCAACTCTGGATTTCAGATTTCAGAGGTCCTAGGGTCAAGCCCTGCACTGGGCTCCATGCTGACAATATGGAGCCTACTTGGGATTCTCTCTCTCCCTCTCTCTCTGCCCCTCCTCCATGCTCTCTCTCTCTCTCTCTAAATACAAATAAATAAACTTTAAAAATATAAAAAAAATCAAGATCAGCTGGAAAGAGAAATTTAAAAATCCAAAAATGTCTATGGCAGACACCGTGAAACTTAATTTAATTGCTGCACCCACTATTATAGACAAATGGACACATTTAGACAAAATTAGATGCTGTGGTAATCTTCTGGATTGTTGAAATTCCACATGTGTATAATCGATACCCTCTCTGGGGCTTCAGTGATGAAAGCAATGGCGCTCATGAGGGAATACCAGGACACAAAGACCTCTCATAGAACGGAAATATTGAAGCAAATTCCGATGACTGATGACTTCAAGTTAAAGCAATACACTACACCTGCTTAAAACTACAATCGACTGTGTT
The DNA here is from genome assembly GCA_030068075.1 of Paguma larvata. NCBI lineage: Eukaryota > Metazoa > Chordata > Mammalia > Carnivora > Viverridae > Paguma > Paguma larvata. The sequence goes on along the minus strand of CM057831.1, from coordinate 98,848,147 downwards.
TTAGACACCCCTTAGAAATCTATGTAGGCCAAACAGAAAGAATGCACTCACAGAAAAACACACCTGCATACACATGATACTTGGACACTAGAAAGTTTATTGTGATGACTGAGAATAACACGGGAGTCATTTTAACTCTTTCTGCACCAGGTAGTCTTCTCTCCCGAGCGCCATTCCCACACTCCTCGCTTGGTGTTAAGAGTCTATAGACTAGTAACCATACTACTGTACTAACCCATTGTCTAATCACGATGCTTGTAACTCATGTCTTTCCCTCAAATATAGAAAATATATTTGTTATTTATTCACAGTGTATTTAGAGCACTTCAAAGTATGACTGATGCATAGAAGTCAATCTCTAGATATATATCGAGCTCATCTATCCCTGATTTTTTCTCCGAAGGAACACATAGAAATATTTAATGTTGACAATCTAATTCACAGAAACCACATAGTATACAATAAACTTAAGAAAAGGTACTGCATATTTTTTTCCATATCCTATGGAAAGCATATTTTACATCTCTGTTCCTCAAGCTATACATCAAGGGATTCAGCATGGGGATAATGAGGGTGTAAAATATTGATGCCAGTTTATCAGTGTCAAAGGAATGACTGGACTCAGGCTGCAGGTACATAAATATGAGAGTCCCATAGAACACTGTGACCACTGTCAGGTGGGACCCGCAGGTGGAGAAGGCCTTGTGCCTGCCCTCAGCTGAATTCATCCTGACGATGGCTGCCAGGATCAGCAGGTAAGACACAACAACTATAAGAAGGGATGAAGTCAAGTTTAAAACTGAGAAAATAAAAATCATCAGTTCAATTTCATGCGTATTTGAGCACAGCAAAGATAACAAGGGGACACTGTCACAGTAGAAATGGCTGATGACATTGGAGCCACAGAAGGATGAAGTGAAAATCTTTATGGTGCCTAGTAGAGACATAAATGTGCTGTAGAGATAGGGGATTGTCACCAGCACCTGACACAGTCTTTGTGACATGATGACTGGATACAGCAGAGGATTGCAGATGGCCACGTAGCGATCATAGGACATGGCTGACAAGATGAAAAACTCACTAACGATGAATATAATGTAGAATGCTCCCTGTGTGGCGCACGAATAGTAGGAAATTGTGTTTTCTTTCACCACAAAACTTACTAACATTTTGGGTCCCACGGTTGTCGAATAGCCCAGATCCGTGAGAGCCAGGTGTCTGAGGAAGAAGTACATGGGTGTTTGCAGTCTGGAGTCCACCTTGGTGAGGATGATCATGCCCAGGTTGCCCACCACTGAGACTATGTAGATGATGAGGAAGAGCCCAAATAATGGAGCCTGCAGCTCAGGACGGTCTGTGATTCCCATGAGAATGAATTCATTCAGCACTGTCAGATTCTGTTTTTCCATCCAGGTTTACTGGACAATCTGTCCTGAGTAGGTAATCAGCATAGGAAATAGCTTTCATGTTATATCATCTAGTAGTGTTTTACCCTGAATATAAGTAAAATAACAGTGTCAAGAGTCTACGAATGTAACAGAAATATACAGTATCATAATATTATGTTATAAATATGTTTATAGAAAGTCTACACTTACCTCACATAAGACATTGCTTACAAGATTGTGAGCTTCCGATAAACCGCTCAATACCAAGTACACTCCTTCTTTGGTGAGAAACAGTTACTTTAAGAAAACCTGTTTTAAGTGAACATCAGGGAAAACAATATAAATGTTGTTTAGGTGCAATGGTGAACGGTGAAAGGAAAAAGAATGACATTGTCAATGCCGATTTCCTTTGAGATAAGGGAGAAAGGCTTTTTCTCTTGAGTTCAGCAAAGCACCAAATTTTTTAAAATAGTTTACTACTCGTTTTGATGATCAGATCATTGGTTTTTTATTTTTTTAAAAATTTTTATTTATTTTGGAGAAAGAGAGAGACAGAATGAGAAGGGAGGGGCAGAGAGAGGTAGAGACAGAATCCGAAGCAGGCTCCAGGCTCTGAGCTGTCAGCAAAGAGCCCGATGCGGGGCTTGAGCTCATGAACATGAGATCATGACCTGAGCCTAAGTTGGATGCTTAACCGACTGAGTCACCCAGGTGCCCCATTGAAGTTACACTCTTTGAGAAAATTATGTGTGCCTCTGTCAGATTCCACTGGTTATTGAACTTGAGGTACATTTAACATCACCATAAAACTGGATACTAAAAGTCTCCTAACTGCCAAATATTACTTCTCATATCTCAATATGAGGTAGAATAATTTTTTTTGCTCATTATAAAGTAGAAAAAAATTCACATTTAGAAATTGATTTAAATAACTATCACAATATTTTTGAGAAGGGAATAAGAAGAATTTAGTCCCTAAGGGCTAATAATTTAGATATCAAATGAGCACCTGAACACCTACCGTTTCATAATTCTGCCATAATTTTTATTTTTTTTCTTTTTAACAATTTTTTAAATATTTACTTATTTTAAAGAGAGAGAGCACAAGTAGGGTTGTGCAGAGAGAGAGGGGGAGATAGAGAATCACAAGCAGCCTGCACACTGTCAGCACAGGGCCAGATGCAAGGCTCAAACTCACGAACCACAAGATCATGACCTGAGCAGCACCAAGAGTCTGACACTTAACCAACTGAGTCACCCAGGTGCCCTTATTTTTTATTCTTGACACTTTAATCGGGCTTTACGGTGGCTCAGTTTTGACCTGTATTATATGCATGATCAAGTGTTTACATGAAACATACATTTACATAAGCAATACGGCACTGACATTTCAAACGTGCTTATTAGCATCTGAACAAGCAATCAGAAGAGAAAGAAGAACACTCTTATTCTGTCATGCATTATCAATGTAGAACACAAAAGAAAGTCAGAAAACCTAATGTTTTGCTATGCTTCGACCTGGGATAAAAATGTTACCTTGCAAATGTCACCAAAACTATTTGGATATTGGTATAATACAGCATCGCATGAAATATTCGGTTTACCTGTGATCTAACTTCTGTCTTGGCTTCCCCCACGTACTTCATAATATGTGAGATCGTTTTATGGATTCTGTTTCGCCCTCTGAGACTCCCTGAGGATATGTCGAGCAATTTCTTGATCATCCCAGAAGCATTGAGAGCTTTACAGAATGCAAGGGGGGATGTTTATTAATTGCCTAGAACACTTTGTTTTCACCAGTGAGTTAGATTTTTTTGTTATTTTGTGTCTTACATTCATACATTTTATTCCTGATTAGCTCTCCCCTTCTCGCTTTGATCTTTAATTTTATGTGTCCACTTGGCTAGCCTGAGGTGCCCAGCTGTTTAGTCAAATATTAGTCTCTATGTTATTGTAAAGATAGTTTTTGCATGTGGTTAAAATTTAAATTAGTAGACTTTGAATAGAGCCATATACCCACTCTCCAGAATGTAGGTGGATCTCATCCAATCAGTTGAAAGCCTTACAGAACAAAAAATGAGGTCACCCAAAGAAATTATGTTCCAGACAGCAATATAAAGAAGTCTACCTCAGGAGCACCTGGGTGGCTCAGTCGGTTGAGCGTCCGACTTCGGCTCAGGTCATGATCTCGCGGTCTGTGAGTTCGAGCCCCGCGTCGGACTCTGTGCTGACAGCTCAGAGCCTGGAGCCTGCTTCACATTCTGTGTCTCCCTCTCTCTCTGCCCCTCCCCCACTCATGCTCTGTCTCTCTCTGTCTCAAAAATAAATAAACATTAAAAAAATTAAAAAAAAAAAGTAAATCTACCTCAGTTTCCCCTCTGTGTACTCAAGACTGCAGTATCAACTCTTGCATGCTGGGCTAATCACAAATTATGTCTTGCTAATCCTAACAATCTTAAGTGTTAACTTATTAAAATCTCTCTCTCAAACCTATATTATCATATATTGTATACACTTATATATGTACTAATATTGTATATTAAATATTTTACACATACAAATATTCTATATTCATATATGTGTGTATTAGTATGTATATGTATATACATACTAATTTTACACATATATTTTTACACATATAAATATATATATATATAAAATACATATATATTTTATGCCTGACAATTGTATATAACCATATACACACACACACATATATATATAAACATACACACACATATATATAAAACCTTCTTTTGGTTTTGTTCCTCTGAAGTACCTTTACCAAAACAAACTTATAGGGAAATTGATTAACATATGTTATCTTACCCCAAGCTTGCCAGTAGTCCTCCAGTTCTACAATGGTGTCCTTAAATGGATGACACATGGAATCATTTTTAAATACCATCCTAATGTACTATTTAAATGATTAAATGAGCTACAAGTAATAATACATTGTGTATATAAGATGTGTCATTAACCTTTTTTTACATTTAAAAAAATTAATGTTTATTTATTTTTGAAAGGGGAGAGAGAGAGCATGTGTAAGCAGGGGAGGGGCAGAGAGAGGAGACAGAGAATCAGAGCAGGCTCTGATCTGTCAGTGCAAAGCCTTATGTGGAGTTTGAACCCATGAACCGTGAGATCATGACCTGAGCAGAAATCAAGAGTCAGACACTCAACTGACTGAGCCATCCAGGGACCCCTTATTTATTTATTTATTTATTTATTTATTTATTTATTTATTTATTTTTACCACAGAGAATAAAATTAGTTACTCTTGCTTCTCATTTTTTTTTAACACAGTAAATTCTCATCATCTGCTCAGGTCTTTTCTTTCATTTCATCTGTCTGTATTATATTTCAGTATTTCTTATTTCTCCATCATGCCCAGTACCCATTTCAATATTTCTTGTTTCTCCATCATGCCCAGTACCCAAGCCCTGTTCTACTGCGTTTGACACGTATCCTACAAGATTAATATATTCTGCAAAAATATAGTATTTTATGTACATGCTTGCTATGATATGTTGCTATAAAGTGTGTTTTTGCATCTTAAGTCACATGACCTGCTTGTGATGTTTTCATGTTGTGATTTCTTTTTGCTTCTTTCTTTATTACACTCTATAGCATATAACAAGTTTTATGGATCTATTCTTTGTTGGTATTTGCTTGTCTCCAATGTGAGTTATCACTGGCACTACATTTTTGATGAGTTTCCAGTGATTGGTTGTTTTGTTCATTATGGGCCATGTATTCCTGCTTTTTTTTAATGCCTGATAATTGTAGAATGTATTTCATTTATTGCGAATTTTTCTGGATGGGTACTGGATAAAATCTGTACTTTAAAAATATTCATTGAAATTTGGTCTAGGATTTAGTTATTTGGAAATAGTTTAATCCTTCCGGACATTGGTTTTAAAATTTCTTAGGTGGGACCAGACCAGTGTGCAACTTAAGACTAAGTATTCTCTTTTAGTGAAGGAAGCCTTTCTTGAGTCCTCCACCTAAGCCCCATAAACGACGACATTTCAACTCCCTGTACAATACATTGGAAAATTTCCACCTCTGTTCGAGCTTTGGGCCCTGCTGCCTTCATCTCCTCAGATGATTCTTTCTTTCTCCTGGGTGATTTCCCCTTGCATGTGCAGATCACTGATCTGCTCAAAAATCGAGGGGGGTTCTTTGCAGAGATCTCTGTTCAACTCTCTTAGTGTCGGCGTCCTGCCCTGCAAAATTGAGCTACTTTAGTCTTCCTGGACTCTCAACTTTGTTTCTTCAACTCAACAGGAAGGTGGGGCAACCATAGGCTTCACCTCATTCGTTCCTCATCCATCAGGGCAACTGGATTTAACAGCCTGATGTCAGTGTTGTGACGACTTGTTTTATATATCTCATCTTTGTTTTTGTTTTTCCTATTTTATTGGGAAGTGAGTCTGATATTAATTGAAAGTAGAAAAAAAGTTTTCAGCATATCTTAGGCTTGGAACCAGTCTTTCCATCCTTTTAAAATCATTAATCTCTTTTCTTAAAGCCTCTTTTAACTCACATAAACGTGAAGAAGTATTATTGAGATTTTCTTTAAAAATATGTTAAGGAGTTCATCACTTCTATCCTTTGACTGTTCTTACTCTGGATTAAACTTTTATTCTCTTCCAACAGTACCGTGATCAACCCCTGAAGCACTCTGCGTTTTCAGTCTTGGAGTCTGCCATCGGCTATTTGCACAACAGACAGAGCTGCCCCTTAGTCAAAGATCGATCAAATCACTCCTTGGCTCAAACTTCACCAAAGTCTTTTTTATCACTCAGAATAAAAAACGAGTTTTGCAATGGCGTCTGTAGTCTTACAAGGTCTTCCAGTTACGAGTTCATCATCTCTCTTTTATTTCCTAATCACGTTTATGCCCCACCACCTTTGACTCCGGTGTTCCTCTGCATATCGGTCACTGGTCATTGAGGAACTGCTGCGGTGATCGCTCTGTCTCCATGGAACAGGCTTCTGCCAGGTGGCCTCAGACTCTTCTCACTCAGCTCCTTGAGTCTTTGTTTAAATGCCATCTTCACAGAGCATTCCCTGGCAACATTAATTAAAATGTAACCCCCATCCTGACTACTTGCTGTCTTTCATTTTCGTATTGCTCAATACAATCTATCACACTGTACAACCTGTTTCTCTTGCTGCCTATTTTCTGTAAACTTCATGAGGGAGGGATTTTCGTTGTTAAACTTCATGATATATGTTTATTTCCTTGATTACTTCATTTTTATAATACCAAGCATCTTTCTTTGTGTGTGACTTTTACTATGCTAGACAGTTATTGATACGGCTCTGAAAGGGATATATAGAGTCCTGGTTTATAGAAATAAGTGCTTAGTGGGAGAGACGGGCAAATAGGCTACGTGCAAGAACATGAAGTAATGGGCTTGATCTAGAATTGAAACTAAATTAGGCTAATATTTGAAGTATGAGCAACAATCAGAGGGATGTCTGGGTGACTCAGTCAGTTGAGTGTCTGACTTCAGTTCAGTTCATAATCTTGCAGTTTGCGAGTTGAGCCCCACGTCAGGCTCTGTGTTGACAGCTCAGAGCCAGGAGCCTGCTTCTGATTCTGTGTTTCCCTCTCTCTGTCCCTTCCCTACTTTCTCTCTCTTTCTCTATCTCAAAAATAAATAAATAAACATTAAAAAATAAAAAAAAAATAGCTAAATCACCAGAGAGCAGGCAATACCAGACACTAACAGGGCCCTGCAGAGTCGTTGGACTTAGAGTTAGTCACAGAGACAGACACAGTGTCCTCACCTCTGATCCCATGTGTTTCTAACACGACCCAGTGAGAAGGATTTATGGGTGTACTTTCTCTGAGGAGAAAGGATAATTTTATTATGCCTAAAGCATTTGAAAGCATCAAACAAAGCCAAAGCCATAATATATCTCTTAATTATACAGGGCTTCTTTATATTCCCCTGAAAATAAAATTATGTTAGATAACTCTCCACACTGTGTCTCTTAGTTAAGCCTTTCTACTGAAACCCAGAGATCTGGAATCAAAACATTGTACCTGTAACAGGTATTTTCATTTTTCTTGCAACCATTAATTGTCTCCTTTTAATACAGTGGCTTTTTAGGATTTCGTGGCTGAGGGCATAATGAAAAAATGTTTGAGTGATGATTGTTGCATCCTTTTAAAAATTCAAAAAGGAGAGGCACCTGGTGATTCAGTAGGTTAAGCTTCTGACTTGGGCTCAGGTCATGATCTCGCAGTTTGTGGGTTCAAGCCCTGCATCCAGCTCTATGCTGACAGCTCAGAGCCTGGAGCCTGCTTCGGATTCTGTGTCTCCCTCTCTCTCTGCCCCTTCCCTGCTCGCACTCTGTCTCCCTCTCTCGAAAAACAAACATTTAAAAAAAATTTAAAAACTTCAAAAGGGAAGATAATATATATGTGTAGCTGTTTTCCCCTATTTTGTGGTGTTTTAAACTTACTATAATTTATAACACACATATTGAAAAATGTATACATCGTAAATAAATTTTACAAAATTAACACATTGCTTAATCTGAATCCACATTAAATGGAAATGATAATAACAAAAATAGAATAAAACATTATCAGAGCCCCAGAAAATCCTTCATTTTTCTTTCCACAATGAATGGCTCCCTTACGTGTGCACACGCGCGCGCACACGCATACGCGCACACACACACACACACACGGATAAATGTTATGCTGTTTTCTAATAGCATAAATGACTTTCACCTGTTTTTATTACTTTATATAAAATAAATCTTATGCGTGCTATTTTTTGTGTCTGGTTTCTATCACCTAATAGACTGCTATCGGTAGGTCTAGATTTCTCATCCCCATGTTTGTGTATAAGTCCATTTTATGAATATACTAAAATTAGTGATCCATTATTTTATTGTTAAATATTTGAAAGGTTTCAATTTGAAGGTTTTATTTAATTTTTTGAAAATAAGAAACATTGTTCTTATTTCACTGCAAATGACTTTCTTCAGTCTATTCTCTTCTTTTGATTATCCAGAAAAATGTCTCTCTTTTATTCCATTAAATGAAGAATCAATTGTCATAGATTATATACAATAATGGACAGCCCAAAAACATTTTTTTAAAATATGAAATTCTAAGGGCACCTGGTGGCTCAGTCGGTTAAGCATCTGAATTTGGCTCATAGCATAATCTCTTGCTTTGTGGGTTCGAGCCCCGCACCGGGCTCTGTGCTGACAGCTCAGAGCGTGGAGCCTGCTTCAGATTCTGTGTCTTCCTCTCTGCCCCTTCCTGGCTCTCTATCTCTCTCTCTAAAATAAATAAACATTTAAAAATTTTAAAAAATGTATGAAATTCTATAGTGTTAAATATAAACTACGTTTTTTTCATTCACATGTGCATCTACATTTTTTCTTTTTTTTAATTTATATTTAATTATTTATTTATTTTTATCTCATCATTTAGTGTAATAATGGTTTCAGGAGTAGAATTTAGTGATCTATCACTTACATATATTGTTCAAACCAACTTTTGAATTTTACCTACCACAGCCGAAATTAGTGACGGCAGAGTATATTTCTTATTTGTGTGTACCGAATGAAGAGTTTTCTGAACACATATGTATTTTTTGGCTGTTTTGATATCCTCTCTTGTAAAATGTTTCCGCAGGTATCTTACACTTCCCCTACCACCTGTTTCATTTCCCTCCCAACAGGCTGACTGTCTTGATCAGCCTCCTAGGAGTTACCTAATTTGTTGTTTTGTTTTGTTGTTTTATCTTGTTTTGTTTCATATATTCCTTTGAAAAGGTGAATGTATTTCAAATGTGGTCTCTCTGGATATTTTTTCCAGTTTCTTATGGTGTGTTCTCATTAATACAAATTTTCATTCTAAATAAAGTACTATTTATCAGTTAGTGTTATTATTTTTTGCACCCTGCTTAAGGACGATCCTATCATGAAAATATGAATTTACTTTACCTTAAGAAACTTTTTGGTTTCAGTTTTCACACTCACATTCGTATCACATCTCAATGAATGTTTACATGTAGTGTATAAATGACGAAAATTCCTGTTTTACGTAGGAACCTAATTGAACTCGGTTAGTTTACTCAGAAGCCCTATTGTTCCCCACTACTTTGCAGCAGGTTTTTGTTTTAAAGCAAGAGGAATTACACATGTGAGTATCTTGGACTTTATTTTTATTTTATTGATCTCTCTGTAAATATGTGCACTAAGTACACTTTAAAAAAATAACCTAGCTTCAGTAAAGGGAGTGATATTTTTTATTAGAAGTCCTCCGAAGTCTTCCTTCTTCTAAGATGTTGCCCTAGCTATTCTAGATTCTTTGTATTTCCGCATAACTTTTTATACCAACTTAAGCATTAAAAAATACTGTTGGAATTTTGATCATTACTGTATTAGATCTGTAGGAAAATTTAGAGAAAACTGGCTTAACCACATTTATATCTTCCAACCAATGGACTTTGCATATTATCATTTATCTCTCCTTTAATAACTCAGTAACAATTTTTGTAGTGTCTACCAAAGAAATCATGCAAGTCGTTCATTAGGGTTTTCCAAAGTGTTATATAAATTTTTTCTGATGTAATTGATAGTTTAAAAATTCAATTTTACCTGATATTTTGTTAGTAGAGAGCAAAATAATTGATCTTTAATATGCTGATCCTATATCCAACAATCTTGTACAATTCACTTATTATATCTAATATTTCTTTTGAATTTGTAGTGTACACAATCATGCCACTTGAAAATAGTCAAACTTTTATTTCTGCTTTCCTATGCATATGCATGTTCACATATCATAATATAACAGAAATCTAAAATGTCACCCACCACAAGGGAATAAAGTGTCATTAAGGAAGATGCCATTGATTATTCATTGATGTATCTATATGCCCAGCAAAAGAAACAATAAAGGCCATCTTTATTATGTCAGTATGCCAATATGGTAGGCCCTGGTATCTAAACGGTATTTAGGCCACACAAAAAATATTTAATAAAAGACATAAGAAAGTCCTTTAAAAATTATCTAATGGCAGATACATTAAAACAGACTTCTCTTAAATTGTAACATAAGTACTTGGCCATGTGAGAACAAAAATCAGACATCAGTGTTTTGCAGTACTACTTATGGACAAATTAAGGTTGATATCAGAAGAATGATCTCGGCTTGAATGACTGTAAGTTGAAGACATGACTTTTACACAATACTCCTTTCTAAGGCCTATGACTTATGTAGAATGTCTATATTTAGAATATAAATAGACTATAATATATACAATAATTGTATATATTATAATCAAACTCTACATGGGCTGTTGGTGCAGAGTTTTCCATATCCTACACAGGGCACCTTTTACCTCTTTGTTCCTCAAGCTGTAGATCATTGGATTCAGCATAGGTATTATCAACGTGTAAAATGCAGAGGCAATTTTGTCGGTATCAAAGGAATGACTGGATTCAGGCTGCACGTACATGAAGGAAAGAGTCGCATATAATACAATGACCACTGTCATATGGGATCCGCAGGTGGAGAAGGCCTTGTGCCTGCCCTCTGCAGAGTTCATCCTGAGGATGGCCTTAAGGATCAGGATGTAGGAGACGAGCACTATCAGAAGAGATGACACCAAATTAAACGCTGAAAAGATCAGTATTATCAACTCAATGTCACGCGTGCTTGAGCACAGCAAAGTTAACAAAGGAAGACTGTCACAGTAAAAATGTCTGATGACATTATGGTCACAGAAGGATGAAATAAAAATTTTTATGGTGGTTGTCAGAGAAATAAAGGCACTGTAGACATAGGGGACAGCTACCAACACCCAGCACACCTTTTGTGACATAACAACCGGATAGAGCAGAGGGTGACAGATGGCCACATAGCGGTCATAGGCCATTGCTGACAGAATGAAAAGCTCACTGATGATGAACAAGATGAAGAAAGCTAGCTGGGTAGCACACCAATGATAGGGGATTGTCTTTTGATTAGCTATTAAATTGACTAACATTTTGGGCCCCACAGCTGTTGAGTAACCCAGATCAATGAAAGCCAGGTGTCTGAGGAAGAAGTACATGGGTGTTTGTAGTCTGGAGTCCACCTTGGTGAGGATGATCATGCCCAGGTTGCCCACCACTGAGATCACATAGATGATGAGGAAGAGGCCAAAGAAGGGAGCCTGCAGCTCAGGACGGTCTGTGATTCCCATTAGGATGAATTCTGTCAGTGCTGTTTGATTTGGTTTGTGTATCCAGGTCATTGGGGAAAAATGCTGTGGAAAGAACCATCACAACAGTCATTGGCATTCAGGTGATGACATCTGTTAACATTTTTAGTATTCAAAGTCATTATGGTTAAGAGAAATCCAATTTTTAAATATTTTTTCATGTTTATTTATTTTGAGAGAGAGGCAGAGTGAGTGGAGGAGGGCAGAGAAAGAGGGAGAGATAATTCCAATCAGGCCTCACACTGTCAATGTGAAGCTCGATGTGGAGCTCAAACTCACAAATTGTGAGATCATGACCTGAGCAGAAACCAAGAGTCAGACACTTAACCAACTGAGCCATCCAGGCACCCCGAAATCCAATTTTTTTTAATTTAAATTTTATTTATTTAAATATCCAATTCTTTAATTTAAAATAAGACTGGTCTCCATCATTGAACCAAATTTAGAAGTGTTACAACCAAAAGGTATATGGTAGCTATTTTTTTTTTACTTAAAATACTTATAATTGGTTAAACACGTCATACTTTAGAAGAAATTATAATAAAAGGAACAACCCTCTGCTTCTGGCCCTTGCAACTTTAGTCTCAACTTCCAAGGAAAACCATGATTAACTTATTTAATAGACGGATTTAATTCTGCATATTTAATGATATTCCTGTTCCATTACGCATTTGATAATTTAAATTGTATTATTATTCCACCATACTTTTACGAGTTTTAAATATTAATGATTTTTATGATGATAGATAATAATTTAACTTGCAGAAGTCCCCAGCATGCCCACTCTAATGCACATAAATAAATGCTATTTAGCACTTGCCTGTGGTGTTTTCAGTTTCTGATTTTGCTATGTTGTACACCAAGTAAGGCCTGCATCTATAAATTATTCAACAGAAAAAAGAAGTATAGCAAACATTTCCACTTTTGCTTTGACTTTAGCATTAATATCTCTGAACCGATGGGTTTAACGGAGTAGTTGTATTTTCTAGTAGATCGTAAAACAAGTAAAAATTATTCAAATACATTCATTAATGTATGACCTAAAAGTTGCTATAACTACACAGGCATGTCACTTCAAAGTAGGGGCACCTATCTCAAATATCTTAGACACTAGTGAATAATATTGCAGAAAGTAAATGAATGAAAGACAAAGACAAGGGGAAATAGACATGGCATGACTCATTTGAAGTACTTAAATTTTACCTGTTTAAATGTACTTGGACCAGGGCAAATGAGTTTTTGATCCACATAAAGCCAAATGGACATGGTATTGATAGAAGTGCAGTACATTTACTATATTTTAATTTGAACACATTTCTTACAGCTATGTCATCTTCCATCAAGAATACACAGAATGTGTTGGGGTAACACCTTTTATTTAAGGAAAGCACTTCCTCTTCCTGTATTTTTCCAACACCTTTCTCCTTCAGATTGTTTTTAGGGCAGGTGCTTATATACTTTTATGAAAAATAAATCATACCTATTTCTTACTATTCCAGGGTGCAAAAACGAGAACCCCACTGCGACTCATCCTAGGACATGAAATCATGATTTTTTTTTTTAAGTTCATCCCTTTCTTTTGAGAGAGTGAAAAGAGCGCAAGCAGGGGAAGTACAGAGAAAGAGAGAGAGGGAAAGAGAGAGAATCCCATGAAAGTTCTGCTCCATCAGCGCAGAACCTGTTGTGGCGCTTGAACCCACAAACCATGAGATCGGGATCTGGGCTGAACCCAAGAGTCAAACGCTTAACCAATTAGGCCACCCAGAAGCCCTGTAAAATTGTAATTTAAAAAAGAAAGATATAATTTTTAAAGATTAAAAAATAATAAAGAAAGATATAATAATAAAAGGAGCCCACAAAATATTCAAGCTTATGGGGCACCTGAGTGGCTCAATCAGTTTAGCTTATGACTCTTGATTTCAGCTCAGGTCCTGACCTCACAGTTTGTGGGATCCAGCCCTGAGCCCTGTCATGATGACAGCATGGTGCCTGCCTGGGATTCTCTGTCTCCTCTTTCTGCTTCTCCCTCTGTTCATGGTGTCTCTCTCTCTCTCTTTTTCTCTCTCTCTCTCTCAAAATAAATAAACTATTAAAATTATATTCAAGATTATAATTTCATATATATATAATGTATAAATATGTCATTATATCAATTTAAAAAATGTGGAAGAATTAAAAGACAGTTGTCCAAGCTGCATTGATCCCATGTTGGCTGGACGGTTTAAATTTGGAAGCTGTAATCAGAATTCATCACATTATCAGTGTGAATTAGAAAAAAAAACCTAAGAATTTGAAGAAATGAAAAATTAATACCATTTAGAATGGACAAAAGCAATGGAAATTGAGAATAAAAGGGAAATTCCATAATGATGGAATAGCTTATAAAAAATAGATTGAACCTGCCCTGAAAAGGTGAAAAGTTAAAACCTCTTTAGGAAACATTATAGAAATGCTCCAGAAATTGGTAGAAATACTATGTTCCTGGATGGCACGACTTAGTGTTATAAAAACATCAATCTTATTTGCACAATGCCTTTGCCATCAAAATCTCTCTAAGGAGATATGTAGAATTTTACAGTGATTTAAAACATATTTTAAGAATGCAAATCATAAAGAATAAGCAAGACACTTTGAAAAAGACATGTGTTACCAGCTAATACAACTTATAAAGCTGGGTTATTGAGACAATATGACATACAACAATGGAATAGAACAGGGATCTCAGAAAAAGATCCATGAGTATAGAACTATAGTGTGTGACAGTAGTAGCATGTTAGGACAAGCATGCATAAACGATCTACTCAGTAGAGTTGGGGAAAATGAGTATCCTTAGAGAGGATGATGAAACTGGATGTTTAGTTCATCCATATAAAAATCCACCCTAGACTGGTCAAGGACTTAATGTCATAAGAAAATGTTAAATGTTATAGCCTTAAAACCTAGAACCTCTTCTTGGCCTTAAATAAAAAGTAATTTCAAAAATATAGAATAGAAATTCAAGTTGAATTTGGGAGATAAAACTTGTTGACCAAATGTGCTCTATCTAAAAATCTATTCACATCAACAAAATATTTACAGCAAAGCAATAACAAACATTCATCAGCAGCAACCAAACAAATGACAAAGTCTAAAGCCATAAGCTACAAAAATTATACCCATAAAAGGACTATTTCAGAGTAGTTCATACAGTTTGGCAAAACTCCTTATCCCATCACCTAAATACGTAGGTGGCCCTCTTTCCCATCACCCCTACACAAGCACTGCCAGGAAAGTAACAAGGAGATTGAATATCACACCTGACTCTTATGAGATGGAAGCAGAAATTCCAGAGCAGTATCAGGACCAGGAGGATGGACACGAAGCCCCAGGATGTCCTCTTATGCAGATGTAAACACCCAATCTCAACTCAATATTCTATAACATTTTGCCAATAGGCTCAATTGAAATGAATGGGCTGGTCAAATTGAGAACACCGCTCTTCCATTCAAAGGAGAGAGGGGAAGAGAGAGGGAGGGAAGAAGAGAGAGGGATTCTAAGTTGACACTGCAAAAATGCTGACTCCCCCTTCATGATGTTTATCATCTAGATTCTCAAAATAAATGTAGAAATAATGACAGATAAATATGAAGTTCCTTACCACATTCAGAGAATATAATAATAGTGGTAAAATATACCATTACTCTGGAGAACCTAGCTATGAAAAGAGATTATTAGTACATTATACTGTACTGAATCAGGCGTTGGTGACTCTTATTGGTAATTTTCTATGAGACAGTCATCAGAAATCATCACTACAGCTAATCTAGTAATCATTTGAATCAGTGCCATCTATTCCTCTTAAGTGAGGACTGACTTCTTTCTCCCCCATGTGATTACTGATCTAATGGCTGTTAAAAGAGTTTATGAGTGCCTTCTCCCTTTGAGACATTCCTCTGGGAGCTTGAATGCAGTTCTTGATTATTCCCAAACCATCTGAGAACAGGAAATGATGACACGGTCCTTGCTAATTGTCCAGAGTTACTTTGATTTCCCTATTGAGGACTTGTTTTTTTTATATATAGAATTCACCTGCTTTAGTTGTTATATTTATTGCATTCACTCAAATATCTGGATTTAAGTAGATTATTTTTTAGATACATGTTTTTGATCATCTACAAATTACATAAACTCTTCAGTTTCCACAATGGCTTCTTCCACATTTGGTACCTGAAGATAAAGACAAAGCTATTTATCCATGACCATAGTGTGTTAAAAATTCAGAAGGAATAAAAATTATGAATACGTATGTACATTTGTTATATTTCTTTTTTTTAACCTAAGGGACTAACTTGAATAAATGATGTCCTAATTCCACATCCCACCTGCCTCCTCATCCTAATTTCCTATCCTTTCTTCAGTTTCCTTTCCTTCACAGGTATCTCATGTCCAAAAGTTGATACATGTTCTGAAAAAGAAATGCACGTCTATAAAGTCATTATGGTATATGTCTTAAAGTGCACACACGTGTTATAAAACTTATTTTGATACTTCAAGGTTCTCACTCAACTATGTTTTTGAATTTTATTCATTTTCTACATGCACCAATATTTTGCTGTCCTCTGTTTAATAAAATTGCTATAATCTTTCTCTACCCCCATTCACCATAAGTTCGCTCCCATAGAGACAAGCATTTAGTTAGTTACAAACCTTTGACATCTACATGGATCACTACTATCAAAGACTTTGTGGGTGTGGTCCCCACTGACCCAAGAATGAACGATTCTCAAATATCTTCTTGGGCCCTGTTTTTGGGAGGAAAGGAACACATTTAATTTATTTAAACCAGGATGGATCTATTTCAAGATTTCTTTTACCGTATACATTCCACCATCGTACGCTGCACTTCAGACTGTGGACCTCCATCTTATGAGTATGTGCCACCTGTATGAAGTATGAACGGTGAAGGTTGCAACAAATAATTAAATAATTTAATTACTCTAATTTAATTAAAACATTTAATTCTCTGGTGGAAATGAGGATAAAATGCCGAAAAATTGTGAGAGAGGAAGCCAATATAGAGAATGATTACAATATAAGAGAAGAAGCCATAGCTGTTAAGGAAGTGTTTGCACCCTTATTGACTATTCATTGATTTCGACGCAATATTTTAAGCATCCATATAAGTAAAAAAACTTGCTTGGAAGTTTTCCAAATATGGAAGTTTTTACTTATAGATTTCATAAGGGCTTTAAATTGATATTATATAATCTTCTGAATCCATGTCTTATATTAATCATGTTGTGATTGTGTAAATATAAATAATCATTATCATTCAGGGGTGCCTGGGTAGCTCAGCTGCTTAAGCATCTGATTTTGGCTTAGGTCATGACCTTGTGGTTTGTGAGTTTGAGCTCCGCACTGGGCTCTGTGCTGACAGCTCAGAGCCTGGACCCTGCTTCAGTTTCTTTGTTTCCCTCTTTCTCTGCCTCTCCCCCTGCTCACGATCTGTCTCTCTCTCTCAAAAATAAATAAACATTAAAAAAATAAATAATCATTATCATTCAGTAATCTATCAGTTCTTTGAAATATGAATGTTACTGTTTCCTAAAATATTACTTACCTCTTCTGGCAACTATAGCTCATTGGTTATGTGGGTGATGTTTTTTAAGAAGTAGCTTTTTGATAATATTTACATTTTAGGTAACCCCAAACATTGTATATTTTCTGAGATGGGATAAGAGATAAGAGTTTGTGCTCAAAGCTGTTTTGTCAACAAAATTTCTCCAACCTAGATAATGGCTGTTATTTATATAAGTACCTTTATGTAGACATTTGATAAAGGTTTATGGACTTCCAGCGAGACGGCGTTAGCAGCTCAAATCAAAATTATCTAGAATGTAAGGGATAAGAATTCTCCATTGGAAGACTTATAATTATTCCATTTAACTTTGGAATAAAAAAAATTCAGAATCAAATTAGATTTATGATATAGTATAAAATATTTACTACAAGACATATGTCTTGGGACAGAAGTAAAATATTGAGGTATATTATCATGTTGCTTCAAGAGAAAATGAGCTGCTGTGAAAATAGTCCCTCAGTAAGTTTTTGGGTTTGAACTTATGAAATGGCATTTGGTATGCTGTATTTGGGAAATTTGATGTTTTTTCTTACTGTCGTGGCCTTGAAAGGATTTGGGGTGGGCCACCCAAGATTTACACACTTGAGATACTTTCTGCCTAGAACATCCGTACCTATGGAGTGAGGTCAAAGCTCCTGCCTCTGTGGCAGCTGCAGAATGAGGGGCCCTGTGGTGCTGTTTGAAGTCTGTTCTAATTTTACAGGTGGTCAGACCTTGCCTTTTGACTGTCTTGCATCTTCTCTCTTCCCTCACCACTAGAGGGATGCTATCGTCTCTGGACACAGAGGCCATGGAAACTCAGAGAAGTTAAGTAGGGATAAGCCGGAAGCACAGGTGACTCAACATCTCACAGAGTGAGCTTTGATCAATTAGAGATCCAAGCTGACATAAATTATTTTCTCTATCGTACTCGATGGAAAACTGGCGCTGGGCTGATGTGTCTGCCTCTTTGGTTGATGATGTTGACTATTTCTGATAAATGTGTACAAATGATATGTGAACACCCGTGTATGTATGCATGTGTTGTTTTTCAAGCCAGTGAATCAGTAGTAATTTGTTACAGTAGCACTAGGAAACTAATGCCACTGACAACATAATTATTTTTAGAAAATACATACACGTAAACCAAGTTAAAGGGTAGAAAACAATACAGTTTTCATTCTTGACTTTAATTTCTTTTTTTAAATTTTTTAAAATTTTTTAACATTTATTTATTTTTGAGAGACATAGAGACAGAGTATGAGCAGGGGAAGGGCAGAGAGAGAGGGAGACACAAAATCCAAAGCAGGCTCCACGCTCTGAGCTGTCAGCACAGAGCCCTACTCGGGGCTCGAACTCACAGACCGTGAGATCATGACCTGAGCCGAAGTCGGCCGCTTAACCAACTGAGCCACCCAGGCGCCCCGACTTTAATTTCTTAATCAAATGCATAGGATTGGTAGAAGTGCAAGTGTGAGTTTAGCCCTTCTGCTTCAATTCTGTTCACCTAACTAGACTCAGAGAGAATGGCTTTCAGCCGGGAAATGTATGTCTCCATTGTACGTATACAGCGTGGCGCAGCAAATTCAGCCATGGGAACACACACACACACACACACACACACACACACATGCACGCACGCACAGAAAACATAAAGTAAATTCTATATATTATATAGTGTTATGTATTTATAAAGAATAAAACATAAACTCTGAGGTGCTATCAAGTTATTGCCAATTTTGTCTGTGGAGACCAGGAATATCCACCATCCAGTGTGACTTTTCTGTTTTCAGCTAGTTATTCTGCTTGCTTAAAGTGAAAGTCAGGAATTAGCCTATGACACTGAGTGTCACAGTTCCTGTATTGGGCTTATTTCTGAGTTCCCTGACAATGTCATCAGTTTACCCTATTTCCAGGCATTGCCTTACCTCGAAACCCACACCCCTTCTTCCTGAGATTGTTAGCAGATTTTGCATGCAAAGGCAGAGATCGGGCACAGAATGACTATTAACTTGTATTTGTTTGTTTATTTTATTGGCCATGGTGCCCTTGAGGCTTGGTGTCACTTTAAGGACAATGACTTTCTCCGGGCTCCTGGGCAGCTCAATCAGTTGGCTCAGGTCATGATCTCATGGTTTGTGAGTTAAAGCCCCACATCCGTCTCTGTGCTGACAGCTCAGAGCCTGGAGCCTGCTTCAGATTCTGTGTTTCCCTATCTTTCTCTACCCCTCCCCAACTCGGACTCTTTCTCGCTCTCTCTCAAAAATAAAGAAACACTCAAAAATAATTAAAAAAGTAAAAGGACAATGACTTTTCTTTTTCTTTTCCCTTTTTTTTTTTTTGGTGGTCTACTAACACTTTATTCCAAAACACTAAACAATAATTCTCATAGAAGTATTATTTGCTGTTATGATCTATAATATTGATGATTAATTCTGTATAATAGCAGTTTCTAGGAGAATATGGTATGGAGAAGTTTAATTTAATTAATTTTATGTCCTACCAGGATAAATACCAACACTTTACTTTGTGTACATGCACCGAATGAGAGGGATATATAAAAAGGAATTCCCTTTTGTACATTTTCTTTTGTTTTGCCACATGTGCTATTTCCATGTATATCTAAGCATTTTTTGTTTAGTTTTTATTTTGTCCTGAGGGTTTTTTTCCCCTGTGATATAAATTTATGTCAGTGAAAGATAAAAATGGATTCAAAAAGATTCAAAATCTGAAAGATAAAATACCGCAAAAGGTAAAAATGAAACTTTTAATTGTTGAACAAAGCATACGTGAGGCAAGGAATACGACCTGGCTTTTTACCACCTTCCAAGAAATGGTTTTCACAAACCTTCTCCAGCTCTCATATTCTCTCTTCTTTGATTAGAAATTATAAAACCCCAGTAGCAAGTTGTGTTGCATTATAAAATGTATTTATTTCACAATTCCTGTTTACTACTTAAATAACTGTACTTCCTTTGGTCAAATAACACATCTTAGTAATAGAAAAAGTTCAGTATTTGAGGTTGGGAATTGAAAGGCTTAAAATTTTCCCATTGAAATCCATGGAATTTTTAACTATATTGCCTCTGCACTTAGCAGAGATTAACTTTTTTAGGAGTAAATAAAGGTCAGTAAAGGAAGACGTCTGTAATTTTAAATTTACATGAATTTGAAAGCCTGACATGGTGTTTTTAGGAATCTCTTCAATGCATCCTTCACATCCTTGTTCCTTAGGCTGTAAATGAGGGGATTCAGCATGGGTATCACCAAGGTGTAGAAGACAGAGGCCATTTTATCAGTATCCAAGGAGTGGTTGGTCCTTGGTTGCAAATACATGAAGAGAAGGGTCCCGTAGAACACAGTGACAGCCATCATGTGAGAGGCACAGGTAGAAAAGGCTTTTTGTCGACCCTCTGAGGAACGTATCCTCAAAATGGCAAGGATGATGTTGAAGTAGGATATTAGAACAATAGTCATAGAGAAAAGCAAATTGATTCCTGCAGAAGTAAACACCACTGTTTCTGGAATAAATGCATTGGAACAGGACAATGCCAACAAGGGGACATTATCGCAGTAAAAATGGTTGATTACATTGGAAGAGCAGTAGTAGACAGAGAACACACAGGATGTGACGGTCAGTGCTGTGGTCAGACTGTAGAGGTACGTGAGGAATACCAGCAGAAGGCAGATCTGTGGAGACACCACCACCATGTAGAGCAGGGGGTTGCAAATAGCCACGTAGCGGTCATAGGCCATCACGGCTAGCATGAAAATCTCAGCCACAATGAAGACTAGGAACCCGCCCAACTGGGCTGCACATCCATGGTAGGATATGGTCTTTGAAACCAAGAAGTTAACGAGCATTTTCGGGGCAATGACAGTAGAATCGCCAAGATTGATGACAGCCAAGTGCCTGAGGAAGAAGTACATGGGGGTTTGAAGCTGAGAGTCCACACTGGTGAGGGTGATGATGCCCAGGTTGCCTGCCACGGTCAGCCCATAGATCACCAGGAACACGAAGAAGAGTGGAATCTGGAGCTCGGGGAGGTCTGAGACTCCTGTGAGAATGAACTCAGTCACCCGGGTGAGATTCCCTGGAGCCATTTATTTTGCGACTGTCATCTTCTAAAGGATATAGTGGAAGCAGATTAATAGATGGTAAAATCAATTTTTCTGGTAGATGCTAGATAGAAAACTTTCATTTAAATTGAAAAATTTTTCGTTTACAGTTAAAGGCTTCAGAGTTTAATTTTGTTTCTCTGGATCTTTTAAGAAAATCCCGAAATTCAAACTCTTTAGAGACCAATTTCAGGTTGTTAGAACAGTTGTACCAAGGTATTAATTTATCAGTTCTGTGTTATATATAATTTATTTTATACTAATATACATTAATCTAATATATTACATATATAAGTATTTATATGCATATTTAAACATATTAATTATAGTATTGCATAAATATATATTTATACATACATGCACATGCCTCTGTATATATGTATGTTTCCAATGATAAAAGAGAGCTACCCGTAAGGAGTTGATAACCCAGAGTGATTTTTAGTAATTTTTCCCTTAGCTTCTTCTGGTTTTCTCTTCAGTTCATTATTTGTCAACATCTTTGGACATTTCAATGTTTCTGAAGGAATAATTTTGAATGTGTTGGTTTTTCCTTATCAGTTTCTACCAAATTACACTGCTTCAGCTGTCCACCATCAGACTACACCTCAGTAGTGTTCATTCTTCCTGTCACTCAGAAACTGAATTTTCTCCTTTCTTCTGCCAAGTAAACTAGTCCTTTCTATCACTCTGACCTCTATCTGCTCTGACACTTCTCTGTTATTGTGTTCTGGCAGCCCTTTCTTGTTTTCCAGCTTATACTTCTTTCCCTCACATTGTTCAAAGCCTGTTTGAAAAAATATTATTTATTGGTTGTATTTGCTTAAATTTGTTCACTTTGTTTTTGTTTTCTTGGTTTTTGTTTTGTTTTGTTTTGTTTCACTTATATAGAGAAACGATTGGAGAAGCGTGCTAACATTTCAGTGTGTAGTGCACTCTGGGCCTAGACCTATGCTAGCCATTTCAAAATAATGATCTCATTATTCTGCAGGAGTGTCCTAGAAGATGGACGAAATTATTTCCATGTCTGATGAGACAGTTGAGGATCGATGAGATTAAGTCACACAAACAGACTGTGTTGAATACTATTAGTGCTATGGTTTGTGGTTTTGTTTTATGTGTGTGTTTGGTTGATTGGTTGGATGTTAGTCCACCAATTTCTAGCTGTGTGATTTTTACCACGTATTCATACCTCGTGTTGTGTGAATGCCATGAGATCATGTACATATGCAGGTTAGTATAGAGCCTGATAACAATGAATGCAACATAAATAGTACCAGCAGTATTTGTTATTAGCATATTGTGAATGATTTTCTAATGTAATTTCCTGCTTGTGTCCCTGTAACCCATTCTACCTCACTGGGGAGTTTCTTAGTTAAAAATAGGAATAACAAGAGCTGCTTCAGTGGCTCAGTTGGTTAAGGGTCCATCTCTTGGTTTTGGCTCAGGTCATGATCTCATTTTTAGAGAGTTTGAGTTCTGCTTGGGCCCAGTGCTGACAGCAGGGAGCCTGCTTGAGATTCTGTCTCCCTCTCTCTCTGCCCTTCCCCTGCTTGCTCTCTATTTCTCTCTCCAGATAAATAAAAATAAACTTAAAGAAATAGGAATACCAAGTGAATTATAATTTTGTATATCCAAGCTACTGGGGCATGTGATATCTAGCTATATATTTAGCAAACAAATCGGGTTGTGTTCTCTCACAGCCTCGTTCTCCATTAAAAGTGTGGGGTTTATTTAATCAAAGATACTTTAGGGGCACGGGGCTGGCTCAGTCAGTAAAGCATGGGACTCTTGATCTCAGGGTTGTGAGTTCCACCTCATGTTGGGTATAGAGATTACTTAAAAGTAAGTTCTTTATCAAAAAAGATCCTTTATTCCATTCATTAAATATATGTCTGGTGAGCTTTACAACTGTTTTGCTCTAGATATCCCGTATCTCTTGTCCTATCTCTACATATGAAAAGAAATGCATAGGTAGGTGTAGAACAAAAATCACTGTAGTGACAGTCACTTTAGACAAAGCATTTCCTGAACAAAAACAACGCAGTGCATGTTTCACTCTGAGTTATCATATATTCAATAAGTGTATCCCTAATTTAACAACAACAACAACAAAAAGGGACCAACAAGTGTAATTGTGGATTGGGTACAATGAATCCATGCAATTAGCTTTCGAAAATAGTATATTTACCTACAGTCTTAGCTATTTTTAATTTATTTTTAATGAAGTATTACTAATGGCAAATTGTTTTTTATTTTGGTAAGTATATGTCAAAATAAAAGATATTTTGACTTTTACATACAGAGTTTCTCAGGTTTGTTTCTGAAAAGAAATATTTTATAGCTCCACCGAAATAATGAATTCTCTGTAAAAAAAAAAAAAACTTTGAAAATATATTTAATGTTAATCATTTGGTGGTACAATGTAGCTGAGAAATAACATTGCATATTAGTTTTTAAATAGTTTCTGAAATGATTTCAAGAGCATAATCCTTTCTTCCCTAATTATAGAATTTTGTTTTAACGTGACTTTTACATGGGCTGTGTTAGGGACAAGCTGCGTCTCTTATGAGTTCTTTGTGTCCACCAGCACCACACAGACTGGCGGCTACACATCTTTCCATCATATGCTTTATCGCCCTGGGCAATATGAAAATCGAGAGGAGAAACTAGGTTTTTTTTGGTGTTTTGTTTTGTTTTGTTTTGTTTTTTGATGTTAAGCAATTTAGTAGGTCTTTCTTGGAGAAGAATTCTTATTTTATTTCAAAGACACTTGAGAAGCTTCCTGTCTGGTGTAGAGTGCCTTCTCAAATACGTATTCTGCCAGCTCTAAGGCAGAAAGAATTCCTCCTTACCCTAAGGTGAAATAGACTCGTCGCAATGCCTCTTGGTTATTCTGCAGAAATGCTCACACTGTTGAATTTATCAGTAGGGACCCTGGACACCATTCTTTGAGTCATTTCCCTGTCCCACCTCTTGGCCATCAGTGTGCAGAGATTTGAGTCCTCGGGATAAGAGAATAGAGCAGATATTTCAGTCCCAAGTCTGATTTGAATCGGTAAACCGCCCCAAGTACTTGGTCCTCACACCCAGAATGAGCATGAAGTAAATTATGGGGTTGAACCTACCTGTGCACAGAGATCTGTTGAGGCCCACTTCTAAGGTTCTGCAGGAGGTCTTCTGAAGAGTTTTACAAGTGTCTGAAGTCCCTGAAGACCCGCACACTAAAATGATTGTTTATGAGTCTAGTCCCCCCACACGTGAACACAGGAATTCCCAGGAAAAGTTCCAACTCCCCAGGGAAAGAAAGACCAAACACTCAAGTCTCCACAGAGCAATTGCACCCCAGAGTGAAAATGTGAGGTTAGCCTAGGGACACAGGTAGCTGATCATATTGAATAACAATCACATGCAATGATTCCACCCTTGTGTGTGTGTTTGTTTTGATTTGTCCCCTGTACCGGTTGGGAGTGTGGCTGCTGGTCCTGGGGTGGAGAAAACCCAACAATTAGAAAGCACAGGATCCTGGCTCCAATGAGTCGTTTTACCGCGAACGCTGGGAATACAACTGAATGCAGATCTTCCATTCATGTGTCAGGAACAAGCCCTGATGTATTTGCCATAAAAACAGACAGTATACAGCATATATTCAATACGTGCATCATTCGAAGAAGACTAAATATCAATTTTTTATTGAAATTCACAAAGCACCCATCATATACCTGATCTGTTGCTGGCTATTAATTAAGATTATTCAATGGAAATTGTATTTTTCATGTCATCTTGGGATCTGTTCTCAAGCATGTAAAATATTGTAATTAAATATGATAACATTTTTACTTTACCATTTGTATGGAATTTTATAGTCTGTTTGCTTTATAAATAAAAATGTATGTCTAAATAGTTTGTTTTTGTATTAATAGCTTCCAAAATGATACCCAGGAAAGAGTAGGTCTTCAAAAGTTTTTTGCTGACTACTGTGATAAATGATGAGTAAGTGAATGAGTGAATACAATAACCATACTAGAATTTGAAATAGAATATGAGGGATTTTTAAGTGCTATATTCTATCTTTAATATGATTTTCATTTTGGTAAACAAACGGTGGCAATTTGCATATCATTCTCTAAAATATTCACTACTTTAGGTCAGGACACACGGTTTCCTCTTCATCTTGGCCCAAATTATTGAAGTAACAAATTGTGGACCAAAAAGATTTTTACAGATCTGAAATTACTCATGACCATAAATTTAAATCCTTGAGATTCCTTCCAGAGTCCAGATACCCACATGAAGGCTGTGTTGTAGCTTCCTCCGTCGTGTCATTTTTCAATTTTCTGTCATGTGACCAAAGATAGTCTGTACCCTGCTCAGTTAACAGTACTTTCATTCCCTCATCAGCTCTGCCACCTTCTCCATCTATTTAGCATTCCCACAACGTTGTAAGATTAAAAAAATGTTACTTTTACCCTTTCCATTGTTATCGATGCCTTATATTACCCTTCGATCTCTTATTTAAAACTTATTGATTATTGCATAGCAGATATCGTCCATTTCCTAAGTTGTGAGTACAATATATAAACTTACTTTGGTCAAGTATGTAAAATTCTAGGATAAGACAGAAACATCCTGAGTCACAAAATTTCACCTTTCAACATAATCGTAAGAAACATAAATACACACGCCTACTTACATACAAATGCACACACCTACATATGTGCAAGCACCATACTTCTATCCCTCATCTTATAGAATAGTTTTACCATATATGATTCATTATTTATTTTATTCAGTTTATTAATTTTGAGGAAGAGAGCTTGAGCAGGAGAGGGATAGAGAGAGAGAGAGAAAGAGAATCCCAGGCAGGCTCCACAATGTCAGCTCAGAGCCCAGCACTGTGCTTAATCTCACCCCAGGAACAATGAAATCATGACCTGAGCCAAAATCAAGAGTCAGATGCTTACCACTGAGCCACCCATGAGCTTCTATGATTCATTATTGTAAGGTAATACTTTAATTACATATAAGCCAAATATGCAAATAGGTACTATTCCATTGTCCCCATTCCCATTCTCTCCATCCCACATAGAGACAAAGTTATTAGCTGTGTAAAACCTTTTACTCTTTTTCCAAATCTTTTTATTTATTTTGTATTATGATCAGAAAACTTAGAACTTAATATGAGATCTACACTCTTGACCAATATTTAAGTGCACAACACAGTACTGGTGATCATGCGCACAATGTTTTCTAACAAATCTCTAGAACTTAATCATCTTGCATAACTGAAAATTCATACCTGTTGTTTATCGACTATTTCCCTCTTCCTCCAGTCCCTGAAAACCACCATTCTAGTTTCTGGTTCTATGTGTTTAATTATTTACATACCTCATATAGATGGCCTCATGCTGTACTGTCACCAGCTTCTTTCATTTAGTAAAATGTCAAGATTCGTCCGTATTGTCTTTTGTAAAATATAGAATGTATTTTCAGTTATACTTTTGAATACATAAATTACACACATTATCACCAGTTGTGTGATTTTACAATTTATATAAGTGGATTCATGAGGTTCATTTTATTGTGATTGGTACATGCATGTGTAATTTAATTTATATATATATTATTGATAATAAAGTTTGTCTTTTATGTGCAATAAAATAATACCTTTTCAATTTCTTTTGTTTTTTAATACCTTAAATTTTGTGCAGTCACATTAGTTTGTATTTCCAAATTACCTAACTTGAACAAAATTAATTAACTCTGGGGATTCTACTGATTTTAAATGCTCTGAAATTATTAACAATATAGTTATGTGTTTTCCTGTATTAAAAAATATTTGTTGTTCATAATAAATATTAGATAAGAATACAATTGACTTTACATAGTCACATTAGTCAGTTTTTATTTACTTTTATTATAAAAATGCTTTTTCTTAAAAATTGAATCTTCTTTTATATCTCTTTATTTTTCTATTAGTCTTGACTCTGATCATATCACATTAACTGGTTTCCCACAGGTAAATTTTATCTGTACTTTGTCATTCATATGCAGCTTATTACTGGCTAACTATATATTTATGTACTTATTAACAAAGCACTAGAGTTTTGCAAGTATTTAAATTAATTTCTATTGTGTGCTGAATGTCTTCTTCTGCAACTGCATTTAGAAGTATCACTGGTACATAGAGGTCAATCTCTAAACGTATGTTGACTCATTTATCCTTGCTTTTCCCTCTGAAGGAACACCTAACAGTGTTTAATGTTGATAATTTAATTCATAGGAGCCACAAAACACAATAAATTAAGGGGAGGTAGGCATAGTGTGTTCCACATTCTTTGTCCTGTGTATTTTACATTTTAGTTCCTCCAACTATAGGTCAAGGGCTTCAGCACGGGGATAACAAGGGTGTAAAATATATACGCCACTTCATCAGTGCCAAAGGAATGACTGGACTCAGGCTGCAGATACATGAATATCAGAGTCCCATAGGACGCTGTGGCCACGGTCAGGTGGGACCTGCAGGTGGAAAAAGCCTTGTGCCTGCCCTCAGCTGAGTTCATCCTGACAATGGCTAGCAGGATCAGCAACTAAGAAGCAAAAACTATCAAAAGGAATAAAATCAAATTAAAAAAGGAGAAAATCAGGGTGCCGGGGTGGCTTAGTCGGTTAAGCGTCTGCTTTCCATTTCAGCTCAGGTCACCATCTCACAGGTCATGGGGTCCAGTCCTGCGTCAGGCTGTTGGCCCAGAGCCTGCTTGGGATTCTCTCTCTCAGTCTCTCCGCCCCTCCCCTCCTTGCTCTGTCTCTCTCTCAAATTAAATAAGTAACATTTAAAAAATAAAAACTGACAAAATCAAATTTGTTAATTCGATCGTGCGTATTTGAGCAGAGGAAAGACAACAAGGGGAGATAGTCACAGTAGAAATGATTGATGATACGGTAACCGCAGAAGGATAAACTCAAAACATTTATAACAAATAGAAGAGAGACAAATGTACTGTAGAGGTAGGGGATTGCCACCAGCACCCTACACACCCTTTGTGACATGAGGACTGGATAGAGCAGAGGGTTGCAGATGGCCAGTTTTGAAAAGAGATTCTGCTGTGAGTAAATGCTATCAAACAGCTTCACATGTTACAGAGAAGTTAGTCATGAAAGGAAGAGTCAGTCAATGCAACACACTTCATTGTTGTCTAATTTTAAGAAATTACCACAGTTGGGGCACCTGATGGCTCAGTCGATTGGGCATCCAGCCTCATCTCAGGTCATGATCTCTCTGTTCAGAGTTTGAGTCTTACATCAGGCTCTGGGCTGACGGCTCAGAGCCTGGAGCCTGTTTCAGATTCTGTGTCTCCCTCTCTCTCTGCCTCTCCCCCACTAGTGCTCTGTCTCTCTCTCTCTCTCTCAAAAGTAAAGAAAGACAGGGACGCCTGGGTGGCTCAGTCGGTTAAGCGTCCGACTTCGGCTCAGGTCATGATCTCGCAGTTCGTGGGTTTGAGCCCCGCATCGGGCTCTGTGCTGACAGCTCAGAGCCTGGAGCCTGCTTCAGATTCTGTGTCTCCCTCTCTCTCTGCCCTTTCCCTGCTAACGCTCTGCTCTGTCTCTCTCTCTCTCTCTCAGAAATGAATAAACATTAAAAAAAATAAAGAAACATTAATTTAAAAAATTTTAAAAAGTAAAATAAAATACCAAAGTCACTCCAACCTTCAGCAACCACCATCCTGACCAGTCAGCAGCCATCAACATGGAGCCAAGACCCTCCACCAGCAAAAAGTTATGACTCTGAGGCTCAGATGACAGGATTTTTAAGCAATATAGTGTTTTTTTAATTAAAGTATACACATTGTATGATTACCCTTAAGGCTAAAAATCATTTAACAGACTATATTACAGTGTCAACTTAATTTTTATATGTATTGGTCACCAATCCACTTATATAAATTTTAAAACCACACACCTAGTGATAATATTGTAATTTATCTCTCAAAAAATATAACAGTGAATACATTCTATATTTTACAAAAGATAATAAGGGTGAATCTTGAAGACATTTTAGTAAATGAAGGAAGCTGGTGACAGTACAGCATGAGGACATCTATGTGAGGTATGTAAATAATTAAACACATAGAATCGGAGACTAGAATGGAGGTTGTCAGGGACTGGAGGAAGAAGGAATTAGTTGATAAGGAACAGGTATGAATTTTCAGTTATGTAAGATGATCAAGTTCTAGAGATTTGTTAGAAAACATTGTGCATATGATCACCAGTACTGTGCTGTGCGCTTAAATATTGGTCAAGAGTGTAGATCTCATAATAAGTTTTAAGTCTTCTGGTCACAATATAAAATAAATAAAAATATTTGGGAAAAGAAAAAGAGGTTGTATAGAGTTAGGAGCTGTTACCTCCACATGGGGTGGAGGGAATAGGAGTGGAGATGATGGATTCGTGCATATTCCGGGTATATATAATTAAAGGATTACTTTAAAATAATGAGTCATAGGGGGGCCTGGGAGGCTCATTCAGTTAAACGTCTGATTCTTGATTTTGGCTCAGGGCATGATCTCATGTTTGGTAGGTTTGAACCCCTACTTGGGCTCTACACTGACAGTGCAGGGCCTGCTTGATATTTTCTCTCTCTCTCTTTCTCTCTCTCTTCTCTCTTTACCCCTCCCCTGCCCATGCTCTGCTTCTCAAAATAAATAAATTAAATAAAAATAAATTAAAATGAAATAAATAATGAATCATATAAGATAAAACTATTATTTAAGGTGAGGGATGGAAATGTGGTGTCTATAATATAATTTCTTGCACATATATAGATTTGTGTATGTATATGTATGGAGATGTGGGTATTTATGTTTCTTACAAGTACTCTGAAAAGAAATTTTGTGATTCAGGATGGTCCTGTCTTAGAATTTTATCTGCCTGACCAAGGTATGTTTATATATTATACTCACAACTGAGGAAAAGGGCAAGAACTGTTGTGTCATAATTAATAACCTGTAATTGAGAGATCAAACTGTAACATAATGCATTATTAACATTGGAAAATGTAAAGTAACCCATTTTTAAATTTTACAACATTGTAGGAATGCTAAATAGATGGGGGAGTTGGCAGAGCTGATGAAAGTATTGTTAACCGAGCAGGGTACAGACTATCTTTGGTCACATGACAGACAATTGACAAATGGTGTTAGAGAGGAACAGCAACACAACCTTCATGTGGGTACTTGGACTCTGGAAAGAACCTCAAGGGCTTAAATTCATTGTCATGAATAACCTGAGATGTATAAACATCTTTGTTATTTCCTCTTTATGATCCATAATTTGCCTGTTACTTCAATAATTATAGAGCCCAGAATGTGCCGAGGTGAAGAAAGATCAGTGTGTCCTGCCCCGAAGTAGTGAATATTCTAAAGAATGATCTGCAATTTGCAATGTTTCTTTACCAAAGCGAAAATCACATTAAAGGATAGCACTTAAAAAAAAAAAAACTCATATTTTATTTCAGAATTCTAAGATAGATATTATATTCATTCATTCATTCCATCAGTCAGGAAGTCAGCAACACCTACTCTTTCCTGGGTGTTATTTTAGAAGCTATTAATACAAAGGCAAACTCTTTAGATATGCACTTTTCACTTAAAAAGCTTACAGACTAGAAAATTCCTTACAAACAGTTAAATAAAAACGTTATCAATATTTAACTACAATATTTTACATGTGTAAGGAAAGATCACAAGATTACATGAAAAACGCAATTTCCATCAGTTAATTTTATTCAAGAACCAGCATTAGGATCAAGTGTATAATGGGTGTCTTCAGAAGCACAATAAAAAAAAAATTGATATTTAGTCTTTATAATGATGCACATTTTGAATGTATGCTATATATCACCTGGTTTTATGGCAAATGCACCATGGCTTGCTCCTGATACCAGAATGGAGGCTTTGATTCAGATATATTCCCAATAGTCACAGTAAAATGGAACTTTGGGGCCAGAATCCCGTGCTTTCTAATTGTTTGATTTTCTCCACCCCAGGGTCAGCAACCACGTGTCCCAACCGGTACAGGGGACAAATCAAAACAAACACACACACAAAAGGTGGAATCATTGCATGTGATTGTTACTCAATATGATCAGCTACCTGTGTCCCTAGGCTAACCTCTCATTTTCACTCTGGGGCGCAATTGCTCTGTGGAGACTTGAGTGTTTGGTCTTTCTTTCCCTGGGGAGTTGGAACTTTACCTGGGAATTCCTGTGTTCATGTGTGGGGGCACTAGACTCATAAACAATCTTATTTCAGTGTGTGGGTCTTCAGGGACTTCAGACACTTGTAAAACTCTTCAGAAGACCTCCTGCAGAACCTTAGAAGTGAGTGTCAGCAGATCTCTCTGCACAGGTAGGTTCAACCCCATGATTTACTTCGTGCTCATTCTGGGTGTGAAGACCAAGCACTTGGGGCGCTTTACCGATTCAAATCAGACTCGGAACTGAAATATCTGCTCTATTCTCTTTCCCCGAAGACTCAAATCTCTGCCTACTGATGGCCAAATGGAAGGGACAGGGAAATGACTCAAAGAATGATGTCCAGCGTCACTACTGATAAATTGGACTGTGTGAGCGTTTATGCAGAGTATCCAATAGTCATTAGGAGGAGTCTATTTCACCTTAGGTTATAGAGGAATGCTTTCTGCCTTACAGCTGGCAGAATTAATGTTTTAGAAGGAATGCTACACCACATAGGAAACTTCTTACATGTGTTTGAAAGATACGATTTCTTTCTCTGAGAACGATTTAGTACATTGCTTAGCATCAAGAAAAACAAGTTTCTCCCCCTCATGATTTTCACATTGCCCAGGATGAGAAACCCCATGATGGAAAGATTCCCTGAGATCAACAGGTAGGCTTTATGTTGTTACTGAACCTTGAGACCTCACAAGAAGATGTGCTGTGTCCCTGACACGGTCCATGTTGAAATAAATTTAAGATAAATATCTATAGTTAGAAAGCAATGGAATATACTCTGAAATCATTTCAGAAGCTATTTAAAAACTAATATGTAATATTATTTCTTGGCCAATTTATCCATACAATGATTGACAGTAAGTATATTTTGAAAGTTTTATTCCCTGAGAATTTACTGTTTTGGTAGAGCTATAAAATATATCTTTTCAGAAACATATCTGAAAAGAACTACATGTAAAAATCAAAATACCTATTATGGTGACATATACTTACCAAAATAAAAAGCAACCTAGCTTTGCGAGTAGTTAATATTTCATTAGAAAATTAAATTAATAATAGGTAAAGGTATATGCAAATATACCCTTTTCAAAAGCTAATTGCACAGGTTCATAGCGCACCTTACTGTTGATGATGACTTTTTTTACTTTTGTTAAAGAAGGATATATTTATTGACTGTATTATATCTCAGAGTGATACATTAACTGAAATGCTTTATTCAGAAAATGTTTTTTTTCTAAAGTGTGCCTTGCTACAATGATTTCTATCATAACCTTACTGTGAATATCTTTTTGGATTCAGTGGTAGGAGAAAAGAGATGGAACAGCTAGTGGAACAGAGATGGCTCAGCTAACCGGACATGTATTTCATACATGATAAAATTAACACCACAGTGTTCAAAGAAAATCAGTTTGTGGGAGAACACAATCTGATTTGTTTGTTAAATATATAGCTAGAAAGAACATGTCTCAGTTGCTTGGATATGCAAGATTAAGATTCACTTGCTATTCCTAATTCTATTTCAACTATAAACTCCTCAGTGAGGCAGAATGAGTTACTGGGACACAAACAGGAAACCACATTAGAAAACTGTTCAGAAGAGGGATCCCTGAGTGGCTCAGTTGGTTGAATGTCTGACTCTTGATTTTGACCCAGGTCATGCTCTCAAGGTTCTTGATTTCCAGTTCTACATCAGGCTCGGTGCTCAGTGAGTACAGCCTGTTCAGGATTCTCTCTCTCTCTCTCTGCCCCTGTCCTGATCATGATAAGAAAGAAAGAAAGAAAGAAAGAAAGAAAGAAAGAAAGAAAGAAAGAAAGAAAGAAAGAAAGAAAGAAAGAAAGAAAGAAAGAACGAACGAACATGGTCAAAACATGCTAATAACAATAAATGTAGTACCAATTACTTTACATTCATCACTATCAGACTCTGTACTAACTCATGTTTGTGTATTATCCCACACATTCACACAACACGAGCATATAAACACTTGATAAAAATCAAACAGGTAGTCGCTGGTGGACTAATATCCCACCAATCAAGTAACCAAAAAACAAAACAAAACAAAACAAAACAAAAAACAAAAAACAAACAAAAAAAAAAAAACGACCAAATAAACACATAAAGCAAAACTCTAAAACCACAGCATTAATCAATATGCTACACAGTATCTTCGCATGACTGAATATCATCGAGCTTCAACTATTTCATCAGACAGAGAAGTAATTACATCCATATTGTAGGACACTCCTGCAGAATAATAAGATCATTATTTTGAAATGGCCAGCATAGTTCTGGGCTCAGAGTACACTACATATTGGATAATGTTAATGCGTCTCTCCACACATTTCTCTGTACAAATGAAGTGATCAAACTCGAACAAATCAAATCTATAAGTACTATTTTTTAAGACCTCAAAACAGGTTTTTTTTTTTTTTTTCAAAACAGGTTTTAAAGAATTCAGAGAAAAATGATATAAGCTGGACAAAATGAAAGGACAGTCAGAGCACAAAAACACGGAAGTGTTGGAGCAGGTAGAAGTCAGAATGACAGAAAGCACTAGTTTATTTGGTGGAAGAAACGGAATGTGCTTAAATTAAAAAATCAGTTTCTGTGTGACATCAAGAAGGAACACTACTGAGGTGCAATCTTTTGGCAGACAGCTGAAGTAGCGTGGTGTGGTAGAAACTGATAAGGAAAAACCCAGCACACTCAAAATATTTCCCACAGAAATATTGACTTTCTCAAGGATGATGACAAGGAATGCGCTAAAGAGAAAGCCAGTGGCAGCTAAGGAAAAATTAACTGAAAGTCACTGAAAGTGATCCTGACTCATTACTTTTTTTTTGTTTGTTTGTTTATTTTTGTATTTTGAGACAGAGAGAAAGAGAGAGAGAGGGAGAGAGAGAGAGTGTCAGAGAGAGACAGAGAAAGAGAGAGAGAGAATCCCAATCAGGTTCTATGCTGTGAGCCCAAACCCCCGCTACAGGATTCAATTTCACACACCGTAAATTCATGACTTGAGCCGAAATCAGGAGTTAAACACTTAACGACTGAGCCACTCAGGTGCCCAGCTTCTTCTATGTACCTATCTTTAAACATTGAAAACATACAAAAAGGTATATGTGTGCATGTTTAAATATCTATATATGTGCAATGTAATTATTAATGTTTGAAATATGCATATAAATAATTATATATATAATATAGTAGATTAATGTATATTTAACTAAATTAAATTATACCCAACACGGAATGGAAAAAATTAATAGCCTGTACAATAGTTTTAACAATCTGAAATTGCTAGAGAGTTTGTATTTCTGAACTTTGTTCAAACATTGGGAGAAATACAATTAAAATTTAACAGTTTTCATTATTAACAAAAATGATCTAAAATAAAAGAAATAGTTTAAAATCAACTTTACCATCTACTAATCTCTCCATTTTCTCTGTTAAGAGATGAAAGCAACAAAACAAATGGCTCCAGGGAATCTCACCCGGGTGACTGAGTTCATTCTCACAGGAGTCTCAGATCGCCCCGAGCTCCAGATTCCACTCTTCTTCGTGTTCCTGGTGATCTATGGGCTGACCGTGGCAGGCAACCTGGGCATCATCACCCTCACCAGTGTGGACTCTCAGCTTCAAACCCCCATGTACTTCTTCCTCAGCACTTGGCTGTCATCAATCTTGGCGATTCTACTGTCATTGCCCCGAAAATGCTCGTTAACTTCTTGGTTTCAAAGAAGACCATATCCTACCATGGATGTGCAGCCCAGATGGGTGGGTTCTCAGTTTTTATCGTGGCTGAGACTTTCATGCTAGCCGTGATGGCCTATGACCGCTACGTGGCTATTTGCAATCCCCTGCTCTACATGGTGGTGGTGTCTCCACAGATCTGCCTTCTGCTGGTATCCCTCACGTACCTCTACAGTCTGACCACAGCAGTGACTATCACCTCCTGTGTGTTCTCTGTGTCATACTGCTCTTCCAATGTAATCAACCATTTTTACTGTGACACTGTCCCTTTGTTGGCATTGTCCTGTTCTGATACCTATATTCAAGAAACAGCAGTGTTTGCCTCTGCAGGGACCAATTTACTTTTCTCTATGACTATTGTACTAATATCATACTTCAAAATCGTCCTTGCCATTTTGAGGATACGTTCCTCAGAGGGTCGCCAAAAAGCCTTTTCCACCTGTGCCTCTCACATGATGGCTGTCACTGTGTTCTACGGGACCCTTCTCTTCATGTATTTGCAACCAAGGACCAACCACTCATTGGATACTGATAAAATGGCCTCTGTCTTCTACACCTTGGTGATACCCATGCTGAACCCCCTCATTTACAGCCTAAGGAACAAGGATGTGAAGGATGCATTGAAGAGATTCCTAAATACACCATGTCAGTCTTTCAAAATAATATATAAATTTAAAACTCTAGCTGTCTTCATTTAAGCCTTTTCATTTTCTCCTGAAAAGTGAATCTTTGCTAAGTGCAGAGGAAGTATTAGTTTAAAATTCCATGGATTTTGATGGGAAAATATTTACCATTTTCTTTTCCAACCTCAAGTACCCAACTTTTCCCAATACAAAGATGTATTAGTTACCAAAAAAAGTATATGCATTTAGTACATGTATTTAGTAGTAAACAGTGATTTCAATGTAAACACATTTTGCAGTGCAACATAAGTTGGCTACTGGGTTTTTATAATTTCTAATCTAGGGAACACAAACTTCCATGTGCTACAGTCTCCATTATTTGAAATCTTCCCTACTGTTTATGTGATCTGAGTAGTGGATAACCTGGGTTTGATCATTCTCACCATGATAGGTAGGCAACCAATCATTGGGTGATGTTTACTTTATCCTGTGTTTGGTACATACATGTGTAATTTAACTTATATGTATTATTGATAATAAATTTTGTCTATTATATACAGTAAAATAACCTTTTCAATTTCTTTATGACATCTTTGGTTTTATAACATTTTAAATTTGGTGCTGTCACATTAGTTTGTATTTGCAAGTTACCTAACTTTAACAAAGTTAATTAACTGGGTATTCTACTAATGTTAAATGCTCTGAAAATATTAACAAGGTGACTATGTGTTTTCTAAATTAAAATGTATCTGTTGCTCATAATAAATATTACATACAAATACATTTGGCTTTGCATAGTCACGTTAGTCAGTTTCTTACTTACTTTTATCATATAAATGTCCTTTCTTATATAATTGAATCTTCTTTTATTTTCATTTTTCTATTAATCCTGACCTGGA
Source organism: Paguma larvata (assembly GCA_030068075.1). NCBI lineage: Eukaryota > Metazoa > Chordata > Mammalia > Carnivora > Viverridae > Paguma > Paguma larvata. The sequence goes on along the minus strand of CM057831.1, from coordinate 98,811,266 downwards.
TCATATCGCATTATCTGCTTGATAACCGGTGAATTTTATCTGCACTTTGTCATTCATATGTAGCTTATTACTGGATAGTTTTATATCTAGGTACTTATTAATAAAACACTAGAATTTTGCAGGTATTTAAATTAATTTGTATTATATACTGAATATCACTTTCTGCAAGTTCACTTAGAAGTACGACTGGTGTATAGAAGTCCATCTCTAAATATAAATTGACTCATTTATCCTTGCTTTTCCTCCTGAAGGAACACACAACAATGTTTAATGTTGATAATCTAATTCATAGGAACCACACAGTACAATAAATTAAGGGGAGGTAGGCATAGTATTTTCCATATCCTTTGTCCTGCGTATTTTACATCTTTTTCCTCAAGCTATGGATCAAGGGCTTCAGCATGGAGATAATGAGGGTGTAAAATATACATGCCACTTCATCAGTGCCAAAGGAATGACTGGACTCAGGCTGCAGATGCATAAATATCAGAGTCCCATAGGACACTGTTGCCACTGTCAGGTGGGACCTGCAGGTGGGAAAAGCCTTGTGCCTGCCCTCAGCTGAGCCCATCCTGACAATGGCTAGCAGGATCAGCTGGTAAGAAGCAAAAACTATCAAAACGAATAAAACCAAATTAAAAGTTCAGAAAATCAGAGTGTCTAGGGAGCTCAGTTTGTTTAGTGTCTGAACTTTATTTCAGTTCAGGTCAGGATCTCATGTTCATCGGATCGAACCCTGCTTCGGGGTCTGTGTTCACAGCACAAAGGATAGGATAACCTATTTCTACCTTTCATAAAATATGCAGTAAATCTTTACCTGAAACCAAAATATTTCCTCCTCCCCGGGTGCATTTTCATTATAACTGACGTACACCAACTTGTTTGCAACACATTAGGCATATATTGTATTTCAGAAGTCGAGGAAAATATGAGGAAATCGAGCAAATGGGGAGAAAGTGTGGTCACTGGAATTTGTTGTACATAACAAAACTTTATAAAATTCCTTTTGGGTAAAAGAATCTTCTACTTTAAAGACGAAATATATTTTAAGTTACTATATTATACAACAGAATACTGGCAAAGTAAAAGCACACAGACAACTTTATAAATACATAGAGGTGTGTATTGATATAGGTTTATATATTCTAGGATGTTATTTTCATTTTTTTTCTGCAGAGTAAGGCTATAAAGAACTCCTACATACTATGAGGATAGCATAAAACACACAAGCATAAATATAATGAAACCAAAATATATACACTGTCCCTAATAAACTACTAATTAAAAAAAATCAGAATAGAATGAGGATGACAGGCTAAAGTAAAAGAATGAATAGTTTAAAAATGGTATTGAAGCATAATTCTATATAAGGAGGGAAGCAAAAAGTGAAGGAAGGAAGAAGAAAAAAACTTATGTTGGAATAATATTGAAACTCTAGATCAATCTAAAGGTATTGGACATCATAATAGTAGTAAATCTGTTCTATGGAGATATTTGGTATAAATTTTCATTGATTGAATGCTTTGTTAAATTTTTATACATATTACTGAAAGATTAGATAGTTTTTATTAGATTTATTCATAAATATCTCTTCTGATGGAGTCAAGATGGCAGAACAGAATGGAAACCCTGAGCTTGTCTGGCTCTGAAATGCAGCTCGATCAGCACCAAGCCATTTAGAACACTTAGGAAATTGATCTGAGGATTAACACAACAATCTGTATAACTTCAGCCACAGAACTTGTGTTACTTCTTCCTCCAAAATGGCACAATGAAGGAATTCACCCCAAAGGGAAGAACAGGAAGCAATGACAGTCAAGGGTTTAATCAACACAGATATAAGTAAGATGTCCGAAATAGAAGTTAAAGCCACAATAATAATACTAGCTGGGACTAAAACAAAAAACATAGAAGATACCAAAGAATCCCTTTCTATGGAGATAAAAGAAATAAAACTAGTCAGGTAGAAATTAAAAACGCTATTATCAAGTTGCAATCACAAATGGATGCCCTGATGGCAAGGATGAATCAAACAGAGCAGCGAATCAGCAATATAGAAAATAAAATTATGGAAATTAATGAAGCAGGAAAAAAAACGAGGGAAACAGGCAAAAGATCAACATAAAAGACTTAGAGAACTCAGTGGCTTGTTATAAAGGAATGACATCTACTTTATGGAAGTCCCAGAAGATGAAGAAAGAGAAAATGAGGTAGAAGATTTTTGTGAGCAAATTATAGTGGAAAACTTTCCTAATCTGGGGAAAGACACAGACATCAAAATCCAAGAAGCGCAGAGAAGTCCTATTAGATTCAACCAAAGCCAACCATCACCAAGGCATATCATAGTCAAATTCACAAAATACTCAGAGAAGAAAAGAATGATAAAGCAGCAAGGGAACAAAACAGCGAAGAGAGATTAGGTTCACAGCAGACCTATCCGCAGAAACTTGGCAGGCCAAGAAGGAGTGGCAGAATGTATTCAACAAAATGAATTGGAAACATGCAGCCAAGATTTCTTTATCCAGCAAGGCTGTCATTTCAAATAGAAGGACATATATATATATATATATATATATATATATATATATATATATATATATTTGATAAAGAGTATCCCAGAAAAACCAAAATTAAGGGAGTTCAGGACCACGAGACCAGCCCTGCAAGAAATTTTAAGGGGGGGGGGCTCTTTGAGTGGAAAAAAGACAAAACCAAAAAACGAAAAAGACCAAAAGAAACCAAGACTGGAAAGAACCAGAGAACTTCACCAGAAAAACCAATTCTATGGACAACAGGATGGCATTAAATTCATATCCTTCAGTACTCACTCTAAATGTCAATGGACTAATTGCTCCAATCAAAGACGTAGGATATTAGAATAGATAAGAAAATAAGACCCATCTATATACTGCTCATAAGAGACTCATTTTAGACTTAAAGACACCTGCAAATTGAAAGTAAAGGGATGGAGAACCATCTATCACACTAATGGTCATCAAAAGAAAGCTGGACTATCCTTACTTCTATCAGAAAAATTAGCTTTTAAAATAAAGACTGTAACAGGAGGTGAAGAAGGACATTGTATCATAATTAAGGGTCTGTCCCCCAAGAAGTTCTAACAATTGTAAATATTTGTGCCCCTAATGTGAGAAATCCAAATATATAAATCAATTAATCACAAACATAAAGAACTCATTGATAATAATACTATAATAGTTGGGGACTTTACCTTCTACTCACAGCAATGGACTGATCATCTAAGCAGAAAATCAATAAGTAAGCAATGGCTTTGAATGACACACTGGTCCCGAAGGACATAATTAATATATTCAGAACATTTCCTCCTAAAGCAGTAGAATACACATTCCTCTTGAATGCACCTGGAATATTTGCAGAATATGTCAAATACTGGGTCAGAAATTCAGCTCCTAACAAGTACAAAAAGATCAACATCATACTTTGTGTATTGAGACCTCAACACTATGAAACTCAAAATCAGCCACAAGAAAGTATTTGGAAAGACCATGATTACTTGGATATTAAAGCACATCTTACTAAAGAATGAATGGATTAACCAAGAAATTAAAGAGGAAATTAAAAAGTACATGGAAGCCAATGAAAATGAAAACATGACAGTCCCAAACCTCTGATGCAAAGGTGGTCAGAAAAAGGAAGTGACTAGCAAACCAAGCCTTCCTAAAGAAGGAAGAAAGTTCTGAAATATACAACCTAAACTTGCACCTGAAAGAGCTGGAAAAAACAATAGCAAATAAAGCCTAAAAGCAGCAGAAGAAGGGAATAATAAATATTAGAGCAGAAATTAATGGTATTGAAACAAAACAAAACAAAACAAACAAACAAACACAGTAGGACAGATCAATGAAAGCAGAAGCTGGTTCTTTGAAAGAATTCACAGAATTGATAAACTCCCGGCCAGACTGATCAAAAAGGAAAAGGAAAGGACCCAAATAAATAAAATCACAAATGAAAGAAGAGAGATCACAACCAATGCTGCAGAAATACAAACAAAAATAAGAGAACATTATGAGCGATTATATGCCAACACATTGGGCAACATGGAAGAATTGGATAAATTCCAAGAAACATATAAACTACAAAACCGAAACAGGGAGAAATAGAAAATTTGAATAGACCCATAATCAGTAAAGAAATTGAGTCAGCAATCAAAAATCTCCCAACAAACAAGATTCCAAGGCTGAATGGCTTTCCAGGGGAATCCTGCCAAACATTTAAAGAACAGTTAACACCTATTGTTTTGAAGCTGTTCCAAAAAATAGAAATAGAAGGAAAACTGCCAAACTCACTCTACGAGGTGAACATTGCCTTGATCCTCAAACCAGACAAAGACCCCGCTATAAAGGAGAACTACAAATCAATTTTCCTCATGATCACGAATCCAAAATTCTCAACAAGATATTAGCAAACCAGATCTAACAATACATTGAAATAATTATTCACCAGGATTGAGTGGGATTTCTTCCTGTGATGCAGGGCTGGTTCCATATCTGCAAATCAATGTGATACATCAAATTAATAAAAGAAAGGATAAGAACCCCATGAGTCTCTCGATAGATACAGAAAAAACATTTAACAAAATACAGCACACTTTCTTGATAAAAAAAAAAAATCCTCAAGAAAGTAAGGATAGAAGCAACATACCTCAAGATCTTAAAGGCCATAGACAAAAGACCCACAACTAATATCATCCTCAATGGGGAAAAACTGAGACCTCTCCTTCTAAGACCAGGAAGAGCAAGAGATGTCCAGTCTCACCACTGCTATTTAACATAGTGTTGGAAGTCCTAACCTCAGCGATCAGACAGCAGAAAGAAATAATAGGCGTCCTGATTGGGAAGGAGGAAGTCAAATTTTCACTGTTATTACCACCACTGTGAACTGGACTATTCTTAACATTAAGCTATTTATTCCAACCTGTACCTTTCATATATTTCCATAATGTGAAACTTTTCAGCTACCTTCAACATCTTTTGTTACAACTCGCTTCAGTCTACATTAGGCCACTACTTTATAGGACTGTATAATTCAAATATACTTTCTTTGTGAATACTATTGTATAGTCATTCAGCAAAATCAGAGAACAATGACATATTTCTTTGTACTCGAACATATTTTGTGTAAGAGTGACTGATACTCTGCCAAGTAACTTTTCTCATTTATCACTTGTTCAAAGTCAGTCTTCCAAGTACAAAGTCTTTGTATCAACTATAAGTAGCTCTAAATAATTCTATTCATTTTTTCTGCTGAAAAAAATCCAGGAATATCTAAAAACATGCTTCTCCTTTAGTTTGTATCATGTCTGTGAATCTGCACAATAGTTGTTTGTTTTCTGCAGTGATGCAGAGGGGGAAGCCTTTAAAAATCTTCCTTATTCATACGGAGAAAATGACTTCCAATCTGAACCATACCTAAAAGAATAGCAACTATTTTTCTCATGCTACATGAATTCTTCTTAAAAATCACTTACATGTATATTTCCAATGGAGCTTAGCACTTGTAAAATTTCTGAGCTTCCTGAATGTACATTGGTCTTGAAGTTAAGGGACTTGGCAAATAAGCAGATTTCTCAGTTCACAGAACTTGAAGATAGTAAAACCTCAATTGAAGTATTTTGTTGAACTTCCTTCTTATTGTCATAAAAGGTAGCATAAAATATACCATTTTAATTATTTTAACTTTTATTTTTGTGTATATTTCAGTGTCATTAAATATAGGCTTGCTGTTTTACAAACATCACAGTTGTCTATCTCCAGAACATTCTCAACATTTCAAACTGAAACTATATACCCATAAAACATCTATACCCATTCTCCTTTCCTCCATCCTCTTTTAACTACTGTTCCTGCTTCTATGAATTCTACAATTCTAGATTCCTCATACAAAATAAATAAATACATAAATATTATCTCTCCTTCAATTTGTTCTAATTATTATGGGTGGGATGTAGAAATAAAACTGATATTTCTAAATTTATTTTGTATCCAGCAAATTTGCTAAATACACTTATTATTTTAATAAATTATTTATAGATTTTTTCTATGTAGTTAATTAAAACTTTTACCAAAAAGATTTTTATTAATGGCAGTATGTGGTTTCCCATCAGTCTTTATACTTTATTTCCTAAAATGGTGAACCAGCTACAATGTCCAATACATACTGAATATAAACGGTGAGTGTGGGTCTCCTAGTCTTGGGAAAGTGTTCAGAAGGAAAATGTTCTATGTTTCAGTATTATATTACAAGTTTTCTGTAGGTTTTTAAATGTAATAATATGTATGCAAGATTATGATATCATGCAAGTATTTTCACTGCCTTCACTAACTCGGTGAGCTCAATCTATTTCCCCATATGCAGGATTTTTATAGATATTATTTATCTAAAATACCAGTTTCTTCTGTCAGCTTGGCAGTTTCTTACAAATTGGTGTTGAATTTTATCATAAATCTATAAGGACGTCGAATTATGTGATTTATCTACTGGGTTTTCACCTGTGAAACCAGCCTTGCATTCATTCTCTACATGCAGTACTCCTCCACTGTATCGAACATTCTAAAGGAAAACGGGTCACTTATTAAAGTGCCAAATGAGTACTGCTCAATCTCATTTATATTTGCATATGCCTGTGTGATTTCAGGAAAGCCTGGTGTCTTTCACTTAATATTATATGCATTCATTTTTGAACTCTCTGGCCTTCTCTGCTTATTCCAAATCACGAAGATATTTTCCTTTTGTTCAAGAAACTTTGTGGTTTTGGGGCACCTGGGTGGTTCAGTCTGTGAAGCACCCGACTCTTTATTTCAACTCAGGTTATGATCTCATGGTTCTCTTGGTGAGATGGAGCCCCAGGATTCAGCCCTGCACTGACAGCAGGGAACCTGCTTGGGATTCTTCCTCTCTCACTTTCTGCCCCTCCCCCGTTTGCGCATTTATTCTTCTTCTCTCAAAATAAATAAATAAATTTTTAAAAAATAATCTAACTTTGTTAAAGGAATTTGCATCTGTCATTAGATTCATCTTGTGGGATATTGTCCATGCTGTTTCAAATTCTTTGAATTTCCATATAAATTTTGATATCAACTTAAATATTTAAAAGTACAATTGGGATTGTATTGTTATTGTGTTAAATCTATAGGATACTTTAAAGAGAATTGACCTCATCACAGCATTTACTTCTTCCAACCAATGCGGATGACATAGTTTCACACCTATGTTTTCTTTAATAACTCAGTAAGGCTTTTGTAGTTTCTAACAACAAAATCTTGTAAGCTGTTTAGTAGATTTTTCTCTTAAGTATGAGACAGATTTTTTCAGATATACTTGATAGTTTAAATTTTCATTTTTCCCTCTTTCTTACTAGTGTATAGCAAAATAATTGATCTTTCACATGGAAATTTTGTATGCACCAATCTTGCAAAATTTATTATTAGTTTTAATATTTCAGCTTAAAATTCTTTTGAATTTTTAATGCACACAATTATGACACTTAAGAATAATAGTACTTTTATTTATGGTTTCCTAAGCATGCATGTAGTCACAAATCATAATTTAACAGAGATCTGCCCATCCCATGCAAGCAATAGTCCAAGGCTAAAACAATGTTCGTTGTTTTGTCAGTGGAAGAACTAAATGCAGATGTAGTAGAAACAGTGAGAGAACTAGAATCAGAGGTGGAGCCTGAAGATGTGGATGAATGACTGAAATCTCATGACGAAACTTTAATGGATGAAGACTTGCTTCTTATGCATGAACCAAGAAAGTGATTTCTTCAGATAGAATGTACTGCTGGGGAAGAAGCTATGAGCTTGTTGAACTGGCAACAGTGGATTTAGAATATGACATACACGTGGGTGATAGAGTAGCAGCAGGGTTTGAGAATTTTGACTTAAAATTTTAAAAGAGGTTCTACTGTGGGTAAATGCTATAAAACAGCATCACAGGCTACAAAGAAATTATTCATGAAAGAAACAGTCAATCAACGCAACAAACTTCATCGTTGTCTTATTTTGAGAAATTACCGCAGTTGGGGCACCTGGTGGCTCAGTTGGTTGGGCATCTGGCCTCAGCTCAGGTCATGATCTCACCGTTCAGAATTCCAGCCCCACATCAGGCTCAGTGCTGACAGTTCAAGGCCTGGAGCCAGTTTTGGATTCTCTGTCTCCTTCTCTCTCTCTTCCTCTTACTGGCTAGCACTCTCTCTCTCTCTTTCAAAAATAAATAAACTTTAATAATTTTTTCTAATTAAAAAAAGAAAATACCACAGTCACCACAACCTTCAGCAACCACCACCCTGACCATTAACAGCCTCTGAAGGCTCAGATGACAGGATTTTTAAGCAATACAGTGTTTTTTTTTTAAATTAAACTATACATATTGTATGATTACTTCTAGTGCTAAAAAACACTTAATGGACTATAATACAGTGTCAACATAACTTTTATATGTATTGGGAAACCAAAAATTCTTTTTACTTGGTTTAGCATGAAATTTGCTTCATTGTGGTGGACCGGAACCAAACCCACAGTATCTCTGAGGTATGAATGAATTTGCACACATTCTCCAAGTTCTCTGTAAGGCATTCTTCACCTCTTTGTTCCTCAAGCTGTAGATCATCGGATTCAGCATGGGGATAACCAACGTGTAAAATAAGGAGGCCATATTATCAGCATCAAAGGAGTGAGCAGATTTGGGCTTCACATACATAGAGAATAGAGTGCCATAGAATATAGCAATCACTGTCAGATGGGAACCGCAGGTGGAGAAAGCCTTGTGCCTGCCTTCTGCAGAGTTCATCCTGAGGATGGCAACAAGGATTCGAATGTAGGACACAAGGACTATCAGAAGAGATGATACCAAATTAAAAGCAGAAAAGATCAGAATTATCAGTTTAATGTCATGGGTGCCTGAGCAGAGCAAAGCTATCAATGGCAGACTGTCACAGTAGAAATGCCTGATGACATTATAGTCACTAAACGATGAAAGGAAAATTTTCATGATGGTCAGCAAAGACAAAGAGACACTGTAGAGATAAGGTATTGCCACGAGCACCTGACATAATCTTTGTGACATAACAGCTGTGTAGAGCAGAGGGTTACAGATGGCCACATAGCGGTCATAGGCCATTGCTGACAGAATAAAAATTTCAGTGCTGATAAAAATACTGAAAAAAGTGAGCTGGGTGGCACACCAATTAAAGGAGATTGTATGTTGATCTACAGCAAAATTTACTAGCATTTTGGGTCCCACAGCTGTTGAATAACCGAGATCAGTGAAAGCTAGGTGTCTGAGGAAGAAGTACATGGGTGTTTGCAGCCTAGAGTCTATCTTGTTGAGGACGATCAAGCTCAGGTTACCCACCACTGAGACCAGGTAAACAGTGAGGAAGAGTCCAAATAATGGAGCCTGCAGTTCAGGGAGTCCTGTGATTCCCATCAGAATGAATTCTTTCAACAGCGTTAGATTATGTTTGTCCGTGCAGGCCATTCGGGAAACCTATACTGAGAATAAATATAAAAATACTTATTAACTTTCATGATGTGATTGAGATGGTCATTGTAATAAGTGATTAAAGGTTTAAATTTTCATTATGGCTTGTTGCCTTCATTGGCTGTTCCAACACTTGGCAGCTCATCCCTCTCTCTCTCTCTCTCTCTCTCTCTCTCTCTCTCTCTCTCTCTCTCTCTCCCTCTCTCTCTCTCTCTCTCCCCGTCTCTCCCAACTCAGCCTAGCTCTTTACAGCTTTCTTAGATATGACACCAAAAGAGCAAACAACAAAATTAAAAACTCCTAAATCAGATTTATCAAAATGTAAAAACCAGACGAATTGTTTGCATTAAAGGACACTATTACAGAATGAAAAGATAACTCATATAACGAAAAAAAATTGCAAATCTTCTATCTGGTATACATCTAGGATATAAAATATACAAAGGACTTGTCAGCCCAAAACCTAAAAGAAAAATTACCCAAATTAAGAAAAAAAGGCAAAAGTTTTGAGGAGACATTTCTTACAGAAGATATGCAAATGAACATAGGCATATGAAGAGATATTCAACATCATTAAGCCAGGAGGGGTGAGGGCTATGCAAATCAACACCACAATGAGATACCACTTCACTTGTCTTAAGGTGGCTTAAAAAAGAAGAGAAAGGAAAAGAAAAAAATTACACAGGTTGACAAGGATATAGATATTAGTGTGTATTGGTGGGAAGGTAAAATGGCTCAGACACTATGGATCGAGTTTGATGGTTACTCAATATGTTCAGCGTAGAATTACCATTCTGATCCAGTAATTTCATTCCTAGATGTATACCTCAAAATATTGACAACTGCAAGTGTTGATACAAAAGTTTTGCAGGTAAATGTTCATAACAGCATTCATAATAGTTACACTGGTTCATAATAGACAAAACTAAGACACGACCCAAATGTCCATCAACAAATGCATGGATAACATTTGTGTTATAGTCACACAATGAGATATTAGTAAGCCATACAAGAAAAGCAGTATTGCAATATGCTGCAATGTGGATGAGCCTTTAAAACATGCTAAGTAGGGGCGCCTGGGTGGCTCAGTCGGTTAAGCGGCCCGACTTCAGCTCGAGTCATGATCTCAAGGTCTATGAGTTCGAGCCCCACATCGGGCTCTGTGCTGATGGCTCATCGGAGCCTGGAGCTTGCTTCGGATTCTGTGTCTCCCTCTCTCTCTGCCCTTCCCCTGCTCACACTCTATCTCTATGTCTCTCAAAAATAAATAAATGTTAAAAATTAAAAAAAAATTAAAACATGCTAAGTAAAAGAACCCAAGTATAAAAGGGAACATATTGTGCATATTATAGTATATAATTCCATTATATAAAATATCCAGCAGAGATGAATCCATAGAGACAGAAAGCAGATTAGTTGTCAGAAACACTAAATTAATTCTCAGGAGACAACACAGGTAGGGACATATTTCGGGTGGATATAAAAAGCATCATAAATCTCATGGAATAAATGAGAATGTCAGAATGTGTGCTCTCTTTTAAATCCATGCTACTAAATACAATTCCGTTAATTTATGAGAAAATACATGATGTGCTTCTAACTATCTTTAGAGTTCTACGCAAAGCACTAAGCTCTATTTTATATGGTTCTATTGATATTATTTTATATGGTTACTGAAGGTAACCTGATTCTTACTTCTTAAATCTGTTTTTTCCCTCCTAGAGCTTCTTCAAATTGTAAAAAACACAATGAGATTAGCATAGGACCTTGACTATAAAACTATCCTAATGATGGAGGTGAGAGAATTAAATCATTCTCCAGCCCTGCTCCCCCTCCCCCACATTGCCAAACACAGACTTTTGCACTAAGTTAAGTGACAATGAGTACAGTCTACATGGAAGATCAACAAAATATATATTTAAATATATATACTTGTGCATCAAAGTAATTTTCAAGGGGGGATAGAAGAGTTTCAGAAAAAGCTATTAAATACGTGGAAAATACACCTTAATTGTAATCAAAATACATATTACTGCTTTATAATTTTGCAAGAATTTTTCTTGGCTGAAATTTGTAAGTGTGTGCATTTTAATCTTAATACCAATCTACATGAGATGTGTTTTTAGTCATTTAAGGGATAATCTGATGTCATTTCAGAGACTCTTCCAAGGTTCATAGGTAAGAAAGAGGGGCAATCTTCTTATTAATCAGACGTTATGGGGTGATGGAGGCATTACGTAGTGATATCAATGCTTTAATCGTTTGTTTCACCTCACCTCCAACTAACGGTGATGGTTTGAAAAGGATGTTGGTGAATTTGGGAAACCCATGGTGTATTTGAAATAGAGAAATGGCAAGTGTCATAAACATGTTGAGACAATCTTTTTACTTTAGAGGGACTGGAAACCACTATGGAAATGTGTTATTATTTGAGCTTAAAAATTCTGAAAACATCCAATTAACTACATATCACAGTATCATATTTTACTAAGGGTTCAAGTGAAAGAAACCAAACATGAAAATCTTAATGTCTTGGGTGTGAATTTTCTTAACAAAACTCCCTTTTCAGAAATTGCATTTTTTTCACTATCCAAAGATCACAAACTTGTCGCATCTTAGTAAATGTCTAGCTTTCGCCAAAAATTATAATAAAGATGTTCACAACCTTGTATTTGCCCAGAAACTTCAGTTAACAAAGAGCATTATTAAAGAGATGGCAAAATCAGTGAAGTGGGGTGGGGGTTTTCAGACACTAATGTAAATGGGAGGCGGGGCCCTGAAGAGTTCCCAGACTCAGTGTTAGTCACAGAGACACAGTGCACTCACCTGTGAGGAGGAAAGTCTCTGGGCTCCCATTTGTTCATAGCGCAAGCCAGTTAGGATTTATGGAAGACTGTACTCCTTTGAGTCTCTCCCAGGGGAGAAGGAATACAAGTTAATTATGCCTAAAGCATTTGAAAACATCAAACAAGGCTTGGTATACCTCCTAATTATACAGGGCATCATTATATTCCCCTACAGATAAAGTTATGTTAGATACCTTTCCACAGTGTCTCCTGGTTACGTCTTTCAGTTGTAACCCACCAATCTGGGATCGAATCACTGTATCTGTAGGAAAGATATTTTCATTTTTCTTGCAACTCTTAATTATCATCTTTTAATATGGTGGCTTCTTATGAGTTTATGTCTGGAGACATAATGAAGGTGATTGAATGATGCCTACTATATTATTAAAAATTTTACATAAAAATAATATGTACATATATATATATATATATATATATATATACACCCATTTCCCCCTTTTTTGGGTTTTTTTTAACTTATTTAAATAGAATATATATATTAACAAATGCATACATCATTCATTTTTACAAATGCAAGACAACTGTGTAATCAGAATCCAGAGCAAATAGCTATGATAAGTGGCACCTCGGAGGCTCAGTCGGTTAAGCCTCTGTGTTCGACTCAGGTCATGATCTCGTGGTTTGTGAGTTTGAGCCCAGCGTTGGGCTCTGTGCTGACAGCTCAGTCTGGAGATTACTGCAGATCTGTGTCTTCCTCTCTCTCTGCCCCTCTCCTGCTCACACTCTATCTTTCTCTCTCTAAAATAAATAAACATTAAAAAAAATTAAAAAAAAACAGCTATGATGATGGTGAAATTGAAACGTTAACAGGATCCCAGAAGAATCCTGCATTTTGCTCTCTGCAATGAACCGTCCCTTAAACACACACACACACACACACACACACACACATGTGTACACATACATGAATAAAATTTTTTCTGCCTGCTAACGATGTGAGTGATTTTCACCTATTTTTGTTACTTTTATAAAGAAATCCTATACATTTTATTTTTTGTCTGTTCTTTAGGTTAATATGTTGTTACAAGTAGTTCTAGATAGTTCATTCTCATTTCTGTGTATACCCTATTTTTAATATACCACGGATTAATTCTTCATCATGCTATCACCAAATATTAGAATTCATTCTAAAATGCATGTTTTATGACTAGTGATATTATAAACATTCTATTCCATCCAACATTTCGATGAATGAAAACTTCTTTTGTCACATCTTTGGGGTTTTGCTTTTAATAATAGAATTTGTATTTTGTCATGCATTTATTAAAGATAATCATTTTTAGTTTATTAAAAATATCACCCTGATATACAGAATTTTTTGAAAATGGTAATTAAAAACAGATACTTCCACAACCTTGATGTCCACACCAATATCTTTGGTCATCTTCATACTGTATTTCTTGTCAACTCTTATGGATTTGTAAGGGTAACTTTTATGTTATGTTTATGAATCCCTTTTCTTCTATTTGTCTGATTAAGCAGATCTGATAAATGTATCCTCTCCCTTGGGTGTCTGGATGGTTTAGCTGATTAAGCATCCAAATCTTGATATTGGCTTGGGTCATGACCTCACAGTTTGTGAGTTCGAGCCCCGTGTCGAGCACTGTTAGTGCAGAGCCTGATTGGAATTTCCTCTTCTCTCTCTGTGCCCCTCTCCACCATCTCAAAAATAAACATTAAAAAAAGTATCCTCTCCCACTATGAGAGTTTCCTTCTCATACTATTAATTTTGGTAAACATAATGTCTTAAAACAGTTCAATACATCATTTTATTTTTTTATTAAAGGTTTATTTATTCTTGGGAGAGGGAGAGAGAGAGAGAGAGAGAGAGAGAGAGAGAGAGAATGAACATGAGTGGAGAAGGAGCAGAGCGAGAGAGGGATAAAGAATCTGAAGCAGGCTCCAGGCTCCAAGCTGTCAGCACAGAGCCCGATGCGGGGCTCAAACTCATCATAAGCCATGAGCTCATGACCTGAGCTGAAATTGGATGCTTAACCGACTGAACTACCCAGGACCCCCAAAATGAATCATTTTAAATCTTAGATAGTCATTGTTTTGTGTGTAAAATGTTTTATATATTTATATATATTTATATATTTAAATATCACCAAGATGTCTCACTATTCTTTCCTTTTAAATGTTGTTTGTATTTCACACTGAGATCTTTAATTCAAATATAATTGTTTCCATATAGGTCTAGGTACATGTCCACATTTTTTTTTCTCAAGAGAAATATACAAATTACCTAATGGTATTTATTGAAAAAACTGTTCTTTCTTTTTGAGAAAATAGTGATGTATCCATCATGTTAGGTAACAGTGTATATTTGGATCTGTTTCTGAAGTCACTATTCTATTTCATTGATCAGTCCGTTTTCCAGAAAATGTTTTCTTTCCTGCTTTTTTCTTTATTGCAGTATAATTGATACAATGTTACATCAGTCTCAGATGTACAACATAGTGAATCGGCATGCTTATACATTATGTTATGCTAACCACAAGTATAGCTGTCCCTGTCATCATACAAACGTTATTATAGTACCATTGACTATATTTTCTATGCTCTACCTTTTATTCCTGTAACTTACTCATTCCATAATTGCAAGTCTGTATCTACTCCTCCTCACTTTTAGCCCATCCCCCCATTTCCCCCTCCTCTCTGGCAACTATAAATTTGTTCTCTGTATTTATGGGTCTACTTCTGCTCTTTGTTTGTTGATTTGTCTGTTTTGTTTTTAGATTCCATATAGTAGTGAATCATATGGTATTTGTATTTCTGTCTGACTTGTTTCACTTACCATGTAAGGGTCCACCCACGTTATCACAAATGGCCTGAGTAATATTCCATTGTGTGTAAATTCTACATCTTCTCTGTCCCATCATCTATCAGTGGCTACTTGGGCTGATTCTATATTTTTGCTACTGTAAATACTACTACAATGAATATAGAGGTGTATATATCATCTTGAATTAGCCTGTTTATATTCTTTTATATTCCTAGGGTAAATACCCAGTAATGGCATTCTTGGATCATGTGGCATTTTTATTTTTAAATTTTAGAGGAACTTCTAATTTTTTAGAATCACTATTTCCAAAGTGGCTATACCTGTTAGGAAAACAAAAAATTTAAATTACTATAGCTTCATAATAGGTCAATAAATCTGGTAGTGTAACTCCTGTAACTTAATCTCTTTCTTCCAACTATCTTCATATTTTTGGGATTTTGACTGCCTGAGTTAATTTTACAATCAGCTGCCATAATTATAAAAGAAAGAAGAAAATATAATGAAAGGATGATGAAAAAAGGAAGATCAAAAATAGTTTACTAATAATTTTTAAAAATACCCTAGGTTTTTAAAATTTTGCATATTAAAATAATATAGCTTAATTAAAGGAATTGCTATCTCTTATTGGAAGGCCTCTGTATTCTTCCTTTATGATATTCTAGATCCTTTGTATTTTCACGTAAGTTTTAAAATCGACCTGACTATTAAAAAAATACTACTGCAATTTTGATTAACACTACATTAACTATATAGAATAATTTAGGGAGAACTAACAACCTTGCAATATTTATTTCTTCTCAGCAATGGTATGGTATAGGCTACATTTACGACTTTTTTAATAATTCAGTAATGTTTTTATAAATTCTAGCAATATCACACAAATTGTTTATTAAATTTTCCCTATGTATTATAAAGTTTTTATTTCTAGTGTAATTATTAGTTTAAAACTTTATTTTTACCTATTTTTGCTAGTGTTAGGCAGAAAAGTCTGATCTTTAATTTGCTGACTTTATATGCACTAAGCTTACAACATTCAGTTATTATTTCTAATGTTTCAGCATGAAGAGGTTTTGAAATTTTAATGTAAACAATTATTAATGTATAAATACAATTTTATTTCTGCTTTCCTCAAACATATACGGGTTCACATATCATTTAACAAAGTCTGAGATGTTACCCACAACAAGGGGATAGAATTCAACTGTCATTAAGGCAGGTATTGTTAATTGTTCATTGATGTCTGTATTTCCCCCAATAAGAACAATAGTTGCCATCTTCTACATGCCATATGCCATAGCGGTGGGCACTGGCATTTATTTAGTATTTAAGAAAAGACACAAGACAGACTTTAAAAAAATAATATCTAAGGGGAGATGCATTCTTTAAAAAAAAAAAAAACAACTTGTCTTCAATTGCAACATAAGTACTTAGCAATGTGAGAACAGTGGTCTGGACTTCCATCACTTCTACTGAAACCAAAATTGATATCAAAAGGATCATCATTACTGAAACACCTATACATTGAAAACAGGAAAATATTTCTAGTTTTCCATGACTCTTACACAATAGAATAGATAGATAGATAGATAGATAGATAGATAGATAGATAGATAGATAGAGATTGAACTCTACATAGGCTGTTTGTATAGAGTTTTCCATATCCTACACAGGGCACCTTTTACCTCTTTGTTCCTCAGGCTATAGATCATGGGATTCAGCATAGGTATTATCAACGTGTAAAATACAGAGGCAATTTTGTCAGTATCAAAGGAATGACTGGATTTGGGCTGCACATACATGAAGGAAAGAGTCGCATATAATACAACGACCACTGTCATATGGGATCCGCAGGTGGAGAAGGCCTTGTGCCTGCCCTCTGCAGAGTTGATCTTGAGGATGGCCTTAAGGATCAGGATGTAGGAGACGAGCACTATCAGAAGGGAAGACACCAAATTAAACGCTGAAAAGATCAGTATTATCAACTCAATGTCACTCGTGCTTGAGCACAGCAAAGTTAATAAGGGAAGATTGTCACAATAAAAATGTCTGATGACATTATGGTCACAGAAGGATGACCTAAAAATCTTTATGGTGATTATCAGAGAAAGAAAGGCACTGTAGACATAGGGGACAGCTACCAGCACCCAGCACACCTTTTGTGACATAACAACCGGATAGAGCAGAGGGTGACAGATGGCCACATAGCGGTCATAGGCCATTGCTGACAGAATGAAAAGCTCACTGATGATGAACAAGATGAAGAAAGCTAGCTGGGTAGCACACCAATGATAGGGGATTGTCTTTTGATTAGCTATTAAATTGACTAATGTTTTGGGCCCCACAGCTGTTGAATAACCCAGATCAATGAAAGCCAGGTGTCTGAGGAAGAAGTACATGGGTGTTTGTAGCCTGGAGTCCACCTTGGTGAGGATGATCATGCCCAGGTTGCCCACCACTGAGATCACATAGATGATGAGGAAGAGGCCAAAGAAGGGAGCCTGCAGCTCAGGACGGTCTGTGATTCCCATTAGGATGAATTCTGTCACTGCTGTTTGATTTGGTTGGTTCATCCAGGCCATGAAGGAAAAATGCTGTGGGAAGAAACATCACAAGAGTCAGTGAGATTCTGGAGGTAACATTTGTTAACATTTTAGTAACCAAAGCAATTATGGATAAGACCAATCCAATTTTTTAGATGAGGTGATATGAAACAAGGCTCACCTCCATCATTGAAACTGGAACCATATTTAGAAAGTGTTATGACCTAAGATATAGAGTACCCATTTTTTGTGCCAAACGCTGGCTCTCATTATCAAGTATATACAATCCCTTTATGGCTCTGCCAACAATGTTTCATTAGAAAAATTTGGCCTTGGGTGAGAATCCTGATATCTTGTTAGAAATGTTTTTCGTTCAAAATATCTATAATTGATTAAAACACATATATTGGAAAGAATTATAATAAAGGGGTACCCTCTACTTATTGCCCTCGCAACCTTAGTCTGAACCTCCAAAGAAAACCATGATTAAGGTAACTAAAATTTTTTTTTCATTATAACTCTGCATACTAATGATATTCCCATTCCACCATTCATTTCATTTTTGAAACTGTATTCTCATTCCCCTATGCTTTTTGAATTTAAATTTTTTTTAATGTTTATTTATTTTTGAGAGACATAGAGGCACAGCATGAACAGGGGAGGGGCAGAGAGAGAGGGAGACACAGAATCGGAAGCAGGCTCCAGGCTCTGAGCCGTCAGCACAGAGCCCGACACGGGGCTCGAACTCACAGACTGTGAGATCATGACCTGAGCTGAAGTCGGCCGCTTAACCGACTGAGCCACCCAGGTGCCCCCCCCCATGCTTTTTGAGTTTTAAATATTGTTTATAATTTTTTGACGATAGACAATAAGGCTATTTTGCAGAAGTCTCCAACACGTGCCCTCTAATGTACATGAGTAATTTTTATTTTCTTTAGAATAGTACATGCGAAATTTTAGCTCTTGCATGTGGTATTTTTCATTTTATGGTTTGCGCTGTGTTGCATAGCAAGTGAGACCTGCATCTAGAAGTTATTCGATATGAGGAAAAAATTAAGTGTCATTCTCACTTTTGTTTGACCTAGGAACTAACATCTCTGATGCGGGCTTGATGCTGTAGTTACAGTTTTCTAGCACATATTAAAGCAAATAAGAATTATTAAAATGTATTTGTTAATGTACCTCCTAAAATCATCCACTAGGTTGCTGTAAAATACTTATACAACAAGGAGCACTATCACTCCAAAGTAGGGAGTGCTATCTCAAATACCTAAGAGACTAGCAAATAATATTGCATGAAGTATATGAATGAAAGACAAAGATGAAAGAGAACCAGGAGAAAGAGACGTGGCATGATCCATTCCAGGTACATAAATTCTACCTGTTTAAATGTACATGGACCAGGACAAATGATTATTTGATCCAGATAAAACCAACTGGACTTGGCATGGATAGAAATGGAATATATTTACTATATTTTAATTTGAATAGAATTCGTACTCCTTTGTTTCACCTTCCATAAAAATACATAAAATGGTTTGTTTTAACACATTGCATTTAAGGATTGTACATTATCTACCTCTACTTTTCCAACTCCTTTCTCCTTCAGATTCTTTCCAAAGGTAGGTGCTTCCAAAGTTTTATGGGGGAAAATCATCTAATTTTATTACAAACTCTCCAATATACAAGAAGTTAGGACTACACCGAGAAGGCCTCAAATCCTGATTTAGAAAATAAAAATATAATTTAAAAAAAACACAATATATTCAGTCCTATAATTTCACTTATATAGATACACAACTCTAAAAAATACTAACATATCATTGGTATCAGTTTTAAAAATGTACAAGAATTACAAAACACTTGTTCAAGCTGTATCATACCATGTTTGACTAGAAGGTTTAATTTTGGAAAATCTATTACTAGAATTCACCACATTATCAGAATGAATTAGAAAACAAAATGGCCATTCGAGTAGATGAAGAATTAATACAATTTAGGATAGATAAAAGTTTTAAAACTTAAGAATAGGGGCGCCTGGGTGGCTCAGTCGGTTAAGCGGCCGACTTCAGCTCGGGTCATGATCTCACAGTCTGTGAGTTCGAGCCCTGCGTCGGGCTCTGTGCTGACGGCTCATCAGAGCCTGGAGCCTGCTTCGGATTCTGTGTCTCCCTCTCTCTCTGCCCTTCCCCTGCTCACGCTCTGTCTCTAAGTCTCTCAAAAATAAATAAACGCCAAAAAAAATTTAAAACTTAAGAATAAAAGGAAAATTCTATAATGATAGGCTATCTTATAAAACCTGGGCTGGACCTACGCTTAAAAGGAGAAAAGTTGAAACGTTTTGGAAGCCCTAAATAAATTAGTACAAATACTATGTTCCTGGATTACACAATGCAGTGTGGCAAAATGTCAATTCTGCTGAAATTAGTCTATTTTCTCAATGCCCTTACAATCAAAATCTAAGGAAATTTGTAGAATTAGACAATGTTTTCACAGGCATTTAGAAAATGTACGTTATATGGAATAAGCAAGACATTTTTGAAAAGACCTATGCTACCAAATGATAAAGTTTATAAAGCTGGAGTTATTGAGACAGTATAGCATACCTCAGTGGAACAGAATAAAGACTTCAGAAGCAGATCCATGAACATATAGAACTATAGTTTATGACTGAAGTAGCATGTTAGGACAAGCACACAAAACCGGTCTTCAATGGAGCTGGGGAAAATGTTATCCCTATAAAGGATGATGAAACTGGATATTTAGCTTGTCCTTATAAAAATCAACTCCAGACCAGTCAAGGACATAACATCATAAGAAAATGTTAAACTTTTATAACCTTAAAAATTAGAATCTCTGGTTGCCCTTAAATAAAAAGATATTCAAGTTTAATTTGGGAGATAAAACTACTTCACAAAATTTGCTCTATTCAAAATCTATTCAGAGTAAAAAAATATTTACAGCAAAGCAATAGCAAACACTTCATTAGCGGCAATCAAACAAAGGACAAAGTCTAATGCCTTAAGCTACAAAAGTTATACCCAGAGAAAGGACTACTCCACAGTAGTTCAGACAGTTTGGCAAACCTATTCATCCTGACATCCATTTTATTGTGATTTCACAATCCCTGGAGTTCTTCTGAAATCACTGGAGTAAATATTTAAGTGGCCCTCCCACCAGCCCTAACCTAGCACTGCCTGAAAAGAAATAAGGAAATAGAGCATCACACCTGATTCTGATCAGATGGAAGCAGGAAGTCCAGAGCTATACCAGGACCAGGGGGATGGACATGAAGCCCCAGGATGTCCTCTTATGCAAATATAAACACCAATCTCAACTCAATATTCTATAACATTTTGCCAATAGCTTCAACTGAAATAAATGGGTTTGTTAAATTGAGACCAGTGCTCCCCCATTCAAAGGAGGGAGGGAAAGAGAGAGGGAGGGAAGGAGAGGGGAATTTTCAGCTGAGCTTGCAAAAATGCTGAGTCTCCCTTCTGGATGTTTCTTGTCTAGAATCTCAACATTAATGTAGGAATAATGACGAAAAGAAATGCCGTCCTTGCCACCTTCAATAGACATAATGATAGTGATAAACACATACTATTCCTCTAAAAAACTGAGTTATGAAAAGACATAATTAATATTAATATACGTGATATAGTCTCCTGAGTCTGGAATTGGTGACTATATTCATATCTATAATTTAAGTTGGAGACAGCCATCAAAAGTCATCACTGCAGCTAATCTAGCAATCATCTTAATCAGTGGCATCTGCTTACCCTAAGCGAGGACTGACTTCTTGTTCATCCATGTGATTATTAGCCTGACTGCTGTCAGAAGAATTTATGAGTGTCCCCTCCCTTCACGACACTCCTCAGGGAGTTTAAACGCAATTCATGGTTATTCCCAAAGCCTCTGAGAACAGGAAATGATGCCACTGGTGTTTGCTAATTATCCAGAGTAACTTTGATTCTCTATTGAGGAAATGTTTGGTTTTATTTTGTTTTTACATATACGATTTACCTTCTTTTATTATTTGTTATTGTTATTGCATTTACTCAGATATCCGGACTTAATAGATTATTTCTTAGATGTCTTAATCATCTACAAATTACATAAACTTTCAGCATTTTCTAAAAGACTTCATCCATGTTTTATATCCAAGGATAAAGACAAAATTGTTTAAATATGACCTGTAGGGATTTAAAAGATTCAAAATGAATAAAAGTTATGAATATATGTGTAGTTCCTATCTTTATTTCTTTTTCTGACCTCAGGGAATAAATTCCCTAACTCCACATCCCATGTACATCTTCAGTACTAATTTTCCCTTCCCCACATAGGTACCTCCTTCACAAAAATTGATATATGCCTTTAAGGTGGAATATATTTTTTATAAAGTAAATATGACCTCTGCTTTAAATTACATAACATATTACATAGCTCATTTTTTAAAAAAATTTTAACATGTACTTATATTTGAGACATAGAGACAGAGCGCTAGCAGGAGAAGGGTAGAGAGAGAGGGAGACACAATCTGAAGCAGGCTCCAGGCTCTGAGCTGTCAGCACAGAGCCCGACACGGGGCTCAAACTCACAGACCGCGAGACCATGACCTGAGCTGAAGTCGGTCACTCAACCGACTGAGCCACCCAGGTGCCCTACATAGCTCATTTTGATATCCAAACGTTCTCACTCAATTATTTTGTTCTGAATTATGTTCATTCCGTACATGCATTCCAATATTTTGCTAATTTCTATTGAAATAAAATTGCTTTAATCTGATTCTGTCTTCGCTTACAAGAGGTTTGCTCTCATAGTAACAGGCATGTAGTTAGTTAAGTAACTTTTGACTTTTACAAAAGTCAAAATTAACAACTTTGTGTTGTGGTCCCCATTGACCCATGAATGAATATATCTGTGATATATCTTCTATATCTCTGACTTGGGAAAAATAGGTACATTTAATTTATTTAAATTAAGATGGTTCTACTTAAAGATTTATTTCATTAATACATATTCCACCATCAATATCCAAGCACATCATAGACTAGACATCTAACTAACGAATATGTATTACTTGTACAAATGGTAAAATTGTAACAGATATTGAAATCAAATATAACTTTGTAGAGCTAAAATTGTTTTATTTGATGTAATACATTATTATTTTTTAAAGAATCCAAATGTCTGTCTAGATTTGAAATAGAAAAATGCAGTAAGTATAATCCATGCCAACAAAGAAGTCCAGAAACTATAACAAGACAGATACACATAAATTTTAATACAATCTTACTATTTGAATGTCTATAAAGTGATATTACCGATAAATCAGTGGTTTACTGATAAACAAAGTAGTTGTTGAGGTGAGGAAACCCTGACACACATCTTGAGGTAGAGATAGGGGGGTCCCCTCCAAATCTTGCTTTTCCTCCCGGGCACCTGGCTAGCAGGCATCTCATCCGCCTGGCAGGTAAGTGTGGAGAAGTGACTGACTCATCTGTGGTAATGGCCTCTCCCCATCTGCGGCCAATCTCTCCACCACTGTGCGCTTATCCTGAATGTTTCCCACAGTGCCTTTCTGTTTCAGAGATTGTAGTTCCCTCTGGTGGACCATGCAATGAGGATAAAATGCTGAAAAACTGTTGAGACAGGAAGCCAACGAAGAGAAAAGTGATTACAACAGAGATCAAGAAATGGCTAGTTTTCCCCCAATCTCCTTTATTCTGTCATCAATATGCAGTGTTTTAGGCATCCATACCTTAACTTGAAAATATTTTACCTACATATTTCATAAAGGTTTTAAATTAATATAGTACAATCTCATGAGCTCGCCTTAATCACTTTTTATGATTGTGCAAGTGTTCATAACCTTTATCACTCAGGAAAGCTATTAGGTTTTGAAATAGATATTGTAAGGTATTTTTTTTGCACTTTAAAGTGTGTTTAAAAATCATTAGTAACTTCTTATGACAGTTATAGCTCAAATTGCTTTTGTGGTCAGGTGTTTTCTAAATTGAAATATAATTAGAACACAATTTTATATTAGTTTCAGGTGTATAACATATTGATTCTATAATTCTATACATTACACGATGCTCACCATAAGTATAGTCACCATTTTCACTATTGATTACTATTACAAGATCATTGAATACATTCTCTATATAATACCTTCCATATCTGTGACTTATTTATTTTATAACTGGAAGTTTGTCTCTATTAATCTCTTTTTATGTATTTTGCTCATATCCTCACCTATCTCTCTGGCAACCGCGAGTTTGCTCTCTGTATTAAAGCAACTATTTGTTTTTCATTCATTTTGTTTGTATAGTCCATGAGTAAGTGAAATCATATAATATTTGCCTTTCTCTGTTGAACTTATTGTACTAACGTAATTCCCATAGGTCTCTCTATGTTGTCACAAACTGAACAATCTCATTTTTTATGCCTGGGTAATATTCCATTGCACATACTTTTTAAGAAGTAGATATATTCATATTTATATTTTAGTTAACTCAAAGTCTTGTATTTTGTGAACTGATGTAAGAGTTTAACAAAGCTGTTTTGTCAATAAAATTTTTCCAACCCAAATAATAATTGCCCATAAAAAGGCTTTTTAAATATTGAAAGAATTAATACCAATCCTGGACAGAAGCTTGGAACAGTGACACAGGGAATAATTTGTGGAAGGATCTCAAGCTTCATAAGTAGTACTTCTGTTTAATAGAAGGAAAGAAAGAAAGAGAAATCTGCAGTTTTTATTGAGACACAGAGAGGAAAGAAAGGTCGGCAAAGAGAGGGAGTAAGACAAGGAGCCAGCATAAGGTTTAAGTCTGGGGAGATAAGAAGGGCAGTGGAGAATTATTTTGTTGGTTTTAGTTAAGTTCCTCGAAGCAAAAGGAAACCTGATGTTATCATATAAATCTCTATTTTGCTTCTTTCCACCCACAAGTGCAGTGAAGTCATTTGTTTTACGAATGAATTCCTTGAAAGGATTTTTTCGTTGCCATCGAGGTGTCTTGTAGAAATAGCCATGTGGAAAACAGAGATGCTAGATGTGACCCATGGAATGTAGACATCCGGTGAGTGCTTCTGGACTTCCAGGGAGATGGCATTAGCAGTTCAAACCAAACTTAATATAAACCTTTAGGGACAAGAAAAATCTCCATTGGAAGACTTACATTTCCTCAATCTAACTTTTGAATTAAAAAAAAAAAATACAAATTCAGAATCAAGTCTATCTCTGTTATCTCTCAGATTATTGATATAGTCTTGGGACATAAGTAAAATATTAAGGTGTATGATCACAGTGATTAAAAACAAAATGAGCTGCTGTGAAAATAGTCCTTCAGCAAGTTTGGGGGTTTGAATTTATGAAATGGTATTTGCGATGCTGACTTGGGGATGTTTGATGGTTTTGATTATGTTCATGGTCTTGAGAGGATTCAGGGTGGGCTGCCTGCCCTCTGCCTAGAGCATCTCTCTCTATGGAGTCAGGTCAATCTACTTCCTCTGTGGCAGCTGAAGAATGAAGGGCCCAGTGGTATCATTTGAAATCTGTCCTAACTTTGCAGGTGGTCAGACCTTGTCTTATGACTGTCTTGTGTCTTCTCTCTCCCCTCACCACTGGGGGGATACTATTGTCTCTGGACGCAGAGGCCATGAAACTCCAGAGCAGTAAGGTAAGGATAAGCTGAAGCACAGGTAACTCAACATCTCACAGGATGAGCTTTAATCACTTGGAGGTCAAAGCTGACATAAATTATTTTCCCTATCTTACTCCATGGAAAACTGGTGCTGGGCTGACGTGCCTGTCTGGTTGGTTGATGATGTGGACTCATCATTTCTGATAAATGTGTACACGTGATATGTGAGTGCCCGTGTATGTGGGCCTACACTTTGGAACCTTTCAGTCAAATGCCTTGTCTTTTCCTTCATACAGAGAAGGCTTTGTGAATAGTTCATTTATGACAAATTCTGTAGGTAATGCATGCAGAAAAGGTATATAGCATGTAAGCTTTGGTGAGACTATCCCATTGAGTAATAGTGAATGAGACAGACATAATGTTTTAGGTTGCCCAGCCTCTCAAAATATGCCAATATGGATACAGATGTTTTAGGCAGAAGAATATGACACCTGACTCACCCACCAAAGATGCCCATGTGCAAAACCCTAGAAGGGTGAACATTTTCCCTTCTATGGAAAAGGAGACCAGAAGTATCCATTATATTGTGTGACTTTCTGTTTTCAGCTTTGCACTTTATTCATGACTAAAGTTAGAAATTAGCTCATGGACCTGAGTGTCATGGTTCCTGTATTTGGCTTGTTTCTGACTTCGCTGATTATTTCCTGAATCTACTTTATTTACAGACATTGCCTGACCTTGCACGCCCTGACCAGTCTCTCTTGCTCCATTGTAAGTTAGCAGTATTTTACATGTACAGACAGATATGACACAAAATGACTGTTAGGTGTGTGTGTGTGCGTGTGTGTGTCTGTGCACATGCGTGTGTGGTCATGGTGCCTTTGAGATTGGTGTCACTTTGAGAACCTTGGCTTTATTTTTGTTCTAATAACAGTTACTTCAAAACACACTAAATAAACATGCTAAAAGATGTGGTGCTTGCTGTTATGATTCGATAACAAAGACAACGAACTCTACACCAGTGTTTGTTATGAAAGTATGAAATGGAGAATATTACTTTGCTGTCACATAGGCATAAATATCAACATCTTGCTTTGTTTGAATACACCGCATGAGAAGGATGAAAGAGCGGAATCCCCTTTGTATGTTTTCTTTTTCTGTTTTCCCATGTGTACTATGTCCATGTATATCTAAATATTTTTTGTTTAGTTTTTATTTTTTCTGAAAGGTTTCTTTTTCTGTGATTTAAATTTATGTTAAGTGCAATATAAAAATGGATTCTAAAAGGTTAACAAACTGAATGATAAAATACTGCAACATAAATACTGTTAAGTAAAAATAAAACTTAACCATTAAACACAACATATGTAGGCAAGGAAGATGACCTGTCTCGTAACCAACTTCCAAGCTCTCAGACTTTCTCTTCCTTGATTAGAAATTATAAAAACCCAACAACAGGTTGTGTTCTGCTTTAAAATATATTTATTTTTGAAATTATTGGTTACTACTTAGATAAGTGTACTTCCTTTGGTCAACTAATACATTTTGTATTAGGGAGAGTTGTGTATGTGAGGTTAGAATATAAAATGGTTAAGATTTTCCCACCAAAATTCATGGAATTTTAAACTATTTATTGCCTCTGCACTTGGCAGAGATTAGCTTTACAGAAACAAAAATCCTTAAGTGAAGACAATTGGAATTTTAAATTTACATGAATTTGAAAGACTGGCATGGTTTATTTAGGAATCTCTTCAATGCATCCTTCACATCCTTGTTCCTTAGGCTGTAAATGAGGGGATTCAACATGGGTATCACCAGGGTGTAGAAGACAGAGGCCATTTTATCAGTATCCAATGAGTGGTTGGTCCTTGGTTGCAAATACATGAAGAGAAGGGTCCCGTAGAACGCAGTGACAGCCATCATGTGAGAGGCACAGGTAGAAAAGGCTTTTTGTCGGCCCTCTGAGGAACGTATCCTCAAAATGGCCAGGACAATGTTAAAATAGGATATTAGAACAATAATCATAGAGAAAAACAAATTGGTCCCTGAAAAGGTAAACACTGCTGTTTCTGGAATATTGGTGTCAGAACAGGACAATGCCAACAAGGGGACATTATCACAGTAAAAATGGTTGATTACATTGGAAGAGCAGTAGGAGACAGAGAACACACAGGAGGTGACGGTCAGTGCTGTGGTCAGACTGTAGAGGTACGTGAGGAATACCAGCAGAAGGCAGATCTGTGGAGACACCACCACCATGTAGAGCAGGGGGTTGCAAATAGCCACGTAGCGGTCATAGGCCATCACGGCTAGCATGAAAATCTCAGCCACAATGAAGACTAGGAACCCGCCCAACTGGGCTGCACATCCATGGTAGGATATGGTCTTCTTTGAAACCAAGAAGTTAATGAGCATTTTAGGGGCGATGACAGTAGAATCGCCAAGATTGATGATAGCCAAGTGCCTGAGGAAGAAGTACATGGGGGTTTGAAGCTGAGAGTCCACACTGGTGAGGGTGATGATGCCCAGGTTGCCTGCCACGGTCAGCCCATAGATCACCAGGAACACGAAGAAGAGTGGAATCTGGAGCTCGGGGCGATCTGAGACTCCTGTGAGAATGAACTCAGTCACCCGGGTGAGATTCCCTGGAGCCATTTATTTTGTGGCTGTCATCTTCTAAAGGAGAAAGAGGAAGGAGATTAATACATGATAAAATCGATTTCTCTGATAGATGCTGGAAAGTAAGATGTTTCATTTAAACCAGATTATTTTTGTTCACAAACACTTCAAAGTGTCAGATTTTAATTTTTTGGTTGCAATTATTTAACAAAATTCAAAAAAATGAACACTGTGAAAACAATTTCAGTTTCTTAACACTATTTTACCAAGCTATCAATTTCTGAAATCAGTGTTAGATACAGCTTATTGGATAAAAATACATTATTATATTATTACATGTATTAATGTTTTATGTCTGTATTAAATATACTGATTCTAATGTTGAAAGAATATCTATGTGTATATATATATATATATATATACATATATATTCATGCCTATATATATTTACAAATACCCACAGGCCTCTGTGTATATTTCCTATCATAAAAGATAGCTACCTATAAGAAGTAGATGAGTCAGAGTTACTTTTACTGTTTTCTGGTAGTTTCTCCCTAGCTGCCACCGGCTTTTCTCTTCAGCACTTTCCTCGTCGTCATACTTGGGGATGTCAATATTTCTGTAAGAAGTATTTTGAACGTGCTGGGTTTTTTCTTATCAATTTCTATCACACTCACTGCTTCATCTGGCCACCAACAGACTACACCTCAGTAGTCTTCCTTCTTAGTGCCATTCTGAAAGTGAATTTTTAAAAAAAAATAATCCCATTTCTTTGGCCAAATAGACTAGCCCTTTCTCTCATTCTGACGTGTATCTGCTCCGATGCTTCTCTATTATTGTGCTCTTGCAGCCCTTTCTTCTTTCCAGCTTATACCTCTAACCTTACATTGTTGAAAGCCTTGGGAATGCCTGGATGGCTCAGCAGGTAAAGCATCCAGCTCTTGATTTCTGCCCAGGTCAGGATCTCACTGTCCGTGAGTTCGTGCCCTTTATCAGGCTCTGCAATGACAATGTGGAACCTGCTTGGAGTTCTCTGTCTCCCTCTCTTTCTGTCCCTCCTCAGCTCATGCTCTTCTGTCTCTGTCAAAATAAATGAAATTTAAATAAAATCAATTGTTTAAGGTCTGTTTTGATGTTTTAAAAAATATTACTTTTGTTTTGCTCGAATTTGATCACTTTGTTCTACTTGTACAGAGAAATATCTAGAGAAAAGTGTAACACTATTCAGTATGTAGTGCACTCTGGGCCCAGAACTATGCTAGCCATTTCAAAATAATGATCTCATTATTCTGCAGGAGTGTCCTACAGTATGGATGTAATTACTTCTATGTCTGAAGAAATAGTTGAAGCTCAATGAGATTCAGTCACACAAAGAGTCTGTGTAGAATATTGACTAGTGCTGTGGTTTTAGAGTTTTGCTTTATGTGTTTTGTTTGTTTGTTTGTTTGTTTTTTATTCTGCAAGAGTTTAATTGAAGTTGGATGTAATTATTTCCATGTGTGATGAGACAGTTAAGCCTCAATTAGATTAAGCCACTCAAGGAGTCTATATAGGATATTGGCGAATTGTATAGTTTTACATTTTACTTTATGTGTTTTTTTGTTTTCTTTTCATTTTGTTTCATTTTGTTTTTTTTGCTTGTTTGTTTGATTACTTGGTTGGTTGGATATTAGTTCACCAATTACTAGTTTGTGATTTTCATCAAATATTTATATCCTTGGGTTGTGTGAATGTAATGAGACAATACACAAACACAGATTACTATAGAGCCTGATAACAATAAGTTTAAAATAACTAGCTCCAGCAATTATCGTTATTGGAATGTTTTGAATTATTTTCTAATGTGTTCTTTTTTTTGTTTGTGTCCTAGTAACTCATTCAACCTCACTGCGGAGTTCATAGTTGAAATAGGAATAGCAAGTGAATTATTATTGCGCATATTCGAGCAACTGGGACACGTGATATCTAGCTATATATTTAATATACACAAACAAATCAGGTTGTGTTCTCTCACCCTTATTCTTTCTTAAATCTGTGGTATTTGATTAATTAAAGATACTCTATTCCAGGGGCACCTGAGTGGCTCAGTCAGTTGAGCATCTGACTCTTGATTTCTGCTCAGGTCATGATTCCATGGTTCTGAGATGGAGCCTTGGGACAGTCCCGTGCTGAGCATGGAGCCTGTGTAAGATTCTCTCTCTCTCTCTCTCTCCCTCTCTCTCTCTCTCTCTCTCTCTCAGTCTTTCTCTCTCCTTCCCTGTCTCCCCCCACCCATGTCCTTCTGCCCCTCTCCCCCACTCACACTCACACTCTCTCTAAAATAAAAAAAAATATATATATATATAAAATTAAAAATAAAGGCACTGTATTCCATAAATCATATATATGTCTGATGAACTTATACGAACAGTTGTGTTGCACTGGATACCCTATATCACTTTTCTCCTATCACTGCATCTAAAAGAAATGCACAGGTGAGTTTATGGTTGAAAACTCCGTGGTGACATTCATTTTATACAAAATACTTCTTGCTTGTTTGCTGCACCTAAAGCAGTTCAATGCATGTTTCACTCTGAGAAACAATATATTCAAAAACACCTTAATTTAACAAAGGCAAAAGAAAAAGCACTAACAACAGTAATTATAAGTTGTCTACTATGAATTCATGAAATTAACTTTTAAAACAGATGTATTTGTATGTATTAATACCTATTATTAACTCCTTTTCTAATGAAATATTACTAATGGCAAAGCTCGTTGTTGTTGTTTTTGTCCAGAGGTATATGTCACTGAAATAAAGTATTTTCATACTGTTTTTTTCATAAAAGTTTCTGACATAATTGTCTCTAATTAGTTATATTAGTTTTTACACATTTTTTTCAAATTTATTTTTGAAAAGAAATACGATACAAGCTTGGTTTGAGAGCACAATGCATTCTGAAAACATGCTTGTAATCCAAAGCATTTGTATATCATAGCGAATTCTCCATAAGAAGTAATGGAAACTCAAGTGATTCATTCCAAACCCAAAAATATTCATATAAAAAGAATTACAATACTGTAAAAGAATACAAAATAATAAAGTATAAATATAAAGACAGATAAACAAATTCACCTGCACTTACAGTTGAAAACTTTCCTGGCTGCTGCGAGGAGACAAGAGAGAGGAGAGTTATTGTGCAGAACGGCTTTCACTATCACTAACGGAATCACTGCTAGCTATTGACTCAATGGAATCTTTTTCTTTTCATGCAGTTTCAACAAAGAACCTATCCAATGAACTAGAATGATGCAAAGCATTCCTGAGCTTACTCTTCTATGGAAAAGTGCAGGACTGTCCATAGGTGCTTTAAAGTGACCAAAAAAAATACACTAGTACCAGTTTTGGTCACCTTCCAATGTTCTGAAAAAATCCCTGATTTCTGCCCAGCACCGTGGCTTGAGACCAAGCCTCCAAGCTGAGGAGATGATCACCCACAATCCCGCAGCAAGAGAAAGAGAGAGACAGAAAGAAGACTGGCAAAGAGAGAGAGAGGAGAACCATTGGCTCAGTTGTGATCATGTGATGTCTGGCACACCTGTTGATCAAGTTCAACTTATTAGAAATGTTTGCTTGACTTGCGGAACACGCACAGAACAAGTTACTCATAACCCAAGGTTTTACTGTTTTTTATAAGTCTAACAAATAATAACATGTCTCTAAAGGAACTTTAAATGTATACCTAATATTAATCATGTATATTATAATTTGGCTGATAAATAATACTGCAATTTTTTTAATTGCTTCTGAAATGATTTCAATATTGCTCTCTAACTGTACAATTTGTCTTCAACTTATTTAAACCTGAGTTGTGTTAGGAACAAACTGCATCTCGATATGAGCTCTCAGTGTCCACCAGCAACATAAACCTGCTGTTGACATCAGGGAATCTTTCCACCAAATGGTTCGTCACCCTGGGCAATGTGAAAACCAGAAAGGAGAGTAACATATTTTTGTTGATGTTAAACAATTTAGTAGGTATTTCTTAGGGAAGAAATCTCATCTTTCAGAGACACTTCGAACGCTGGCTGTGTGGTGTGGAGTGCCTTCAATTCTGCCAGCTCTAAGGCAGAAAGCATTCCTCTTCACCCGAAGGTGAAACAGGGTCCTCATAACGACTATTGCTTACTCTGTACAAATGCTTACACAGTCCAATTTATCAACAGGGATGCTGGATACCATTGTTTGATTCATTTCCCTGTTCCTTGCACTTAGCCATGAAAGAGCAGAGATTTGAGTCTTCAGGATAAGAGAATAGAGCAGATATCATTTCAATCCTGAGTCTGATTTGAATCAGTAAAGGTCCCCAAGTACTCGCTCTTGATATCCAGAATGAGCACTGAGTAAATTGTGGGGTCGAACCTACCTGTGCACAGACATTGGCTGAGACCAACTTCTAAGATTCTGCAGGAAGCTTCAGGAGGTCTTCTGAAGAGTTTTACAAGTGTCTGAAGCCCGTGAAGAGCTGCACACTGAAATAAGCTTGTTTATGGCTCTAGTCCCTACACGTGAACACGGGAATTCTCAGGTAAAGTTCTGACTCCCAAGGGAAAGAAAGACAGAACACTCAAGTCTCCACAGAGCAACTGCACCCCAGAGTGAAAATGTGAGGTTAGCTTAGGGACACAGGTAGGTGATCACACTGAGGAGCAATCTCATGCAATGATTCCACCCTTTATTTATATGTTTGTTTTGATTTGTCCCCTGCACTTGTTAAGAAGTATGGTTGCTGGCGCTGGGGAGGAGAAAATCCAACAGTTAGAAAGCACAGGATTCTGGCCCCAATGTTCCACTTTACTGTGAATATTCAGAAGAGAACTGACTGCAAAACCTCCAATTTGCTGTCAGGAACAAGCTCTGATGTATTTGCCATAAAAATCAGATGATATACAGCATACATTTAATTGTATATCATTGTAAGAAGACTAATTATCAATTGTTTTATTGAAATTCAGAAAGCACCCATAATATACCTGGTCCTATTCCTGGTTTTTAATTAAAATTATTTGATGGAAATTTCATTTTCTATAATCCTGTGATCTGTCTTCATACATGTATAAATATTATAATTAAATAGTTATATTTTATTTTACTGTTTGTGTGGGATTTTCTAGTCTGTAAGCTTGATAAGCTAAAAGATATGTCTAATAGTTTGCCTTTGTATTAACTCGTTCTAAAATAATACCCAGGAGAGAGTAGGTGTTGAAAAGCTATTAGCTGACTTACTGACTGATGGAATAAATGAATATTAAGTGAATGAATTAATATAATATTTATCTTAAAATTCTGAAACAAAATATGAGAGTTTGTTTTTACGTCTGTCAAGTATCTTTAATGTGAGTTTAACTTTGGTAAAGAAAGAGCGACAATTTGCATCTTATTCTCTATAATATTTACTATATTAGGGTAGGACACAGTGTTCCTTCTTCATCATGGTGTTCCTAATATCTAACAAAGGTGTGGCATATTCTAGGCTCTACAATTATTGAAATTATTTCATATATATGAAATAACAAAGGTATATATATCAGTCAATATATCAGTCAAGATATATATATCAACAATTATATATATATATATATATATATACACATGCCTGTGGGAACATGAGGTATATCCTCATATTTATATATGTATACATATATACATATGGTTTATTTATTTATTTTGAGAGAGAGGGAGAGAGAGAGAGCACAAGTTGGGGAGGGACAGAGAGAGAGAGAGAGAGGAAGAAAGAGAATCCCAAGTAGGTTCCATGCCCAAGTAGAGCCCAATAACACAGGGCTCGATCTCAGGACCATGAGATCATGGCCCGAGCTGAAATCAAGGGTTGGACATTTTGCCAACTTGTAAACCCAGGTGCCCCTTTTTGTCACTCTTGAATATAAACATAATCTTGATAAATGATAATGCCTAGACCTTAATTTCTATGAGAGATTAAAGCTAGTTGAATACCCATGCTCCGGACAAAATAACAAAAAGGGGGAAAACGCATCCTCACAAACAGAGTGTTAGTAATCCAGGGATTTGAACATATTATCTGTGTTCCCTGATCCATAAACTGGGACTGGATTGTTGCCAATGTATAAGTCTAAGGATGGAGCAGAGGGCTTTGAATTAGAGTCTAAACCAATGAGTCCTTGGAAAAGTGGGTTGAGATTATGTGAGATGTGGCTTTGCTACCAATTAGGTGGAAGTTGATCAAACTAGTCAGATATAACTGTAATGTTATTTATAATTGCAAAGATTGTAGTCTATACATTCATGTAATATGGAGATTACTGAAAACAATATACAACATTCTAAAGTAAAGGTTACATACATATATGCCTATGTGTGCATTGGTGTTGTATCCATCAGTATAGTCTCTACATATAAACGTGTGTGTGTGTGTATGTACATGGTGTGTGCATACATACATCAGCAGGAACATACTAAAACGCAAACGGATGATACACATATTCTCCGTATGAAAATGATGTGAGTAGAGTGTTTTCCATGATCTTTACTTAAAATATCCAGAGAGACAAAAATACATTGATAACCTAAAAACATTTTCATCATATCTTCTTGATACTGAGGTACAGAACAGCATTCTCATTTTAATTTAATTTTTGCTATGAAAATACACATTATTGATAGATTAATTTTTCTTAAACAGTTTCTGCATAGCTTCTTTTACATCTTTGTTCCTCAAGCTATAGATGACGGGATTCAGCATGGGAATCACGATCGTGTAAAATACTGACACTATCATATCGTGATCCAAAGCGTAGCTGGAATTAGGTCTCACATACATGAAGAGAACCGTACCATGAAAAATCGACACTCCGGTTAGGTGAGAACCACATGTAGAAAAGACTTTTCGTCTTCCTTCAGCAGAATGCATCCTCATGATTACCAACACGATGAAACCATAGGAAATCAGGACTATCAGGATAGTAGATATCTCAATAGATCCCGCAAAGTAGAAGAGTAGAAGCTGGTTTGTGTGAGTGTCAGAACAAGAAATGGCGAGGAGAGGAGGAATGTCACAAAACACATGTTTAATTTCATTGGATGCACAGAAGGACAAGGTGAATGTGGCCACTGTGTGTACAGAAGCATGCAAAATGCCACCCACAAAGGAAGCGACAATGAGTGGCACGTAGACTCTGGGTGACATGCTCACTGAGTACAGGAGAGGGTTGTAGATGGCAACATAGCGGTCATATGCCATCGCAGCCAAGAGAAAGCATTCCGTGGTCCCAAAGGTAACAGCAAAAAACATCTGTGCTGCACATCCGAGGAATGAAATGACTTTATTCTTTGACATAAAATCTACTAACATATTAGGGGTAACTACTGAGGAATAGCAGGCATCCACAGATGATAACACACTCAAAAAATAATACATAGGATTATGGAGCCGGGAATCCCCAATGACCAATATAACCAGTCCTAAATTTCCCACCAGAGTAAAGATGTAGATTGTTAGAAACAGGAAGAATAAGATGATCTGTAGTTCAAGTTTGTCTGTGAAGCCCTTCAGTACAAATGTGGTAACTTCAGTGACATTCTTCATGTTGATACTTTCTGGAACAAACTTGAAAATATTCATAAAATAAGAATTTATTCATTAGAAAAAATAAATATTTTCATGACTCACTATTTTAACCCACGGGAACATGAGGTATATCCTCATATTTGTTTTTCAGCAATGTACAATTTCTCAGTTGCAGATCAGAAGACAATGACAAGATGGTGGGGCAAATTTTCATCCCACTCACTGCAGAATCAAGTGGAAAATATGAGTGTTCACTCACGGACAGAATTTCTTTCATTTCTAAAACTATCATGTCAACTGGCTAACTTGCCACTGAATTTTATTAGTTGTTTTCATATTAATTCACAGTAAATTGCCAAATGACTGGCTAAAATATAATTTCTTTTGACATCTACACATGTGAAAAAGTGTATCAGTATACAGACACTGAAATAAAATCTTAGGATTCTAGACCTTTCGGTAGTTGGATAAAATGGTCTTCTATAATCTATTCACCTGTGGAATGAGAATATTAATATTTAGTTTAAAATATTGGGGTAAATGTTGAAAGGCAAAATATGTTATTAAGATTGAATCTTTAAAACTATGTTAAAAATAGAATGTGTTAAATTAGATTGGATCCACAAAGGAGCAGCCTCTTGAGTGGTAATATTTTATGAGCTAATCTCTAAAGATTATCTAGCTGTATGAGATCTTGAGTGTATCTGACAGAACTAATTAAGGTTTTTTTCAGAATGGTAGGACACAATTGAATTAAGCAATTATATGACTACTTATATTTCATTCAAATTTATTTCTCAAACACTTAACATCACATTCTTTTTTTACTAGATAGCTGGTCACATTTATTACTTCTGGATAACTAAATTCTATCTGCTTTTGGCTCCTTCAAAAACTGCACTGAAAAAATAAGAATTATTCTGAAAATATATTTAATACATTTTTAAAGTATTCTTATCTAGGTATTATTTATTACCTGGTGAAATAAAAACTAGATATTTATTATCTAAGAGTCACAACTAAAGCAGTTAATTGAAAAAAAAAACACAGTAATTCAGATATGACAACAAAAATAAACAATGCTTACATCAAAACAGCATATTCAAGAGCAAAAATTAGGAAGAAATGGAAGAAATGAAAAAAGAAATAGCAGAAATCTTTCCTGGGTAATCCCACTGTTAAATAATTAGGAGTCAAACCTGTACCTGAATCCAGAGTTTCAATTATTAGCCAATTATATAGCACAAGTTTGAGGACAAGTTTTATTGAAGTAATATTTTAGTTCCTTCCTTCCTTCCTTCCTTCCTTCCTTTCTTCCTTCCTCCCTTCCTCCATCCCTTCTTTCTTTCTAGTTTTTTTTAATACCCACTCATATGAAATGCAAGTCAGTCTTCAGAGCACATGACCTGCTGCTAATAATAAAAATGTGTACTCTATTTAAACTCCTAATGAAAGTCAAGCTTTTGTTTCAATACATTAACATGGATCCCCTCAGTAAGAGAAAGAGCCATTTGGATTAGAAATAATGACAGAAGCAAAAGAAGACACATCCCAAAAGCTTTCTGAAAAAGACAAAATCAGGATATCCTAGAAAAATTGTCGCTATCATCAGAAAACATTTCCATACGTATATTGGAGAAATCAAAGGCAAAGAAAATCAAAAAAATATTAATATAAAACATCGAGAAGGCAGATTTTAGGTTGACACGAATGTATTAAAAATAAAAAGATAAACAGAACAAATTAGAACCCAAAGCTATATACTCTAATTAACTGGCTATTTTTAAGTGGTTCTATTATTATAAGGTTCTTTTGAATACATATAATTTAATTAAAATGTCTTAATAACTTGATTGAGAAAACTACATATATTGTTTTCTTATTTAAAAAAAAAATTAATGGCTTATATATTCTTGAGAGAGAGAGAGAAAGGCAGAGCATGAGTGAGGGAGGGGCAGAGCGAGAGAGGGACACAGAATCCAAAGCAGGCTCCAGGCTCTGAGCAATCAGCACAGAGCCTGACGCATAGCTCGAACTCATAAGCTATGAGATCATGACCTGAGCTGAGGTCGAACGCTCAATTGACTGAGCCACCCAGGTGCCTTATATACTTTTCTTATTTTAAAAAGCCATAGGCAACAGTGTTACCTGAATATTAATTGAACAGAGGTTGACACAAGTATTTATTTAGACAAGGGGCAAAAGAGTTTATGTACATGAGGGATAAGCACAATCAAAAGAAATGTAATGCAAACTTTGATGAGTATGATAAACTATATTTTTTAAGCTTCACTGGGAGTCACAAGAAAAATATCAGCCCCAATACAATTCTTGCCATCAGTTCAATGATATACCCTTTTCAAGACAACACCACATTTAGAATCTGAAAGCATGTGTTCATTAGCCAGCTTCATGATTTTTTTTTTAATGTTTATTTTGTTTTTGAGAGAGACCACAAGCAGGGCAGTGGCAGAGAGAGAGGGAGACAGAGGATCTGAGGTAAACTGTCTGGTGTGGGGCCTGAACTCAGGGACAGTGAGATAAGACCTGAGCTGAATTTGGATGCTTAACTGACTGAGCCACCCAGGTGCCCTCAGCCAGGTTCATGATTAAAAGCCACGTATGATGTTAGACTTTCTATCTAAAGTTTACTCTTCTTAAAAACAGTAATGTATTTGAATGATGAAGTAGTCAAAATAACATAATAAAATACAGCCAGGATGATTAACTAAATGTCTCAGCAATAAATACATAAAGCAAAATAAGATGGCCATATGATTGAATGTTTGTAATCAGATATACTTACTTTTTAAAACAT
Source organism: Paguma larvata (assembly GCA_030068075.1). Taxonomy (NCBI): domain Eukaryota; kingdom Metazoa; phylum Chordata; class Mammalia; order Carnivora; family Viverridae; genus Paguma; species Paguma larvata. The sequence goes on along the minus strand of CM057831.1, from coordinate 98,772,877 downwards.
TAGCATATATTGGGTCACAAAATTAATATTTTAAGTAATCACTGAAAAGTATACATTTCTAGAGCCCTGAGCCAGATATTTCATTCTTTAGCTACATGTGATATATTGTTTAGTGATTGTTTTTTTAATGGTTATTTATATTTTGAGAGGTAGAGAGAGAGAGAGAGAGAGAGTGAGGGAGGGAGGGGCAGAGCGAGATGAAGACAGAATCTAAGGCAGGCTTCAGGCTCTCAGCTGTCAGTACATAGGCCAACACAGGGCTCCAACTCAACAGCCATGAGATCATAACGTGAGCCGAAGTCAGGCGCTTAACGAACTGAACCACCCGTGCCCCCCTGTTTTAGTGATTGTTAATACACACTAAAACACTCTCGTCTCAGGATTAAATCCAATGACTTCTATTTTAATTATGTTATTTTTTTCTTACTCACTCTTTAAGTCTCTGGATTATTCTTTAGAGAGGAAAGAAGTTTTGTGCATTGTATGATCTGCTGATACCAAAAATACATACATAGATCACCACATTCCATTTGCTACTTTATGGTGGGCTGAAATTTACTAGGGTAACTAAGATAAGGAAAGACAGTAATGTGAAGAACTTTAGCTGAATTTCTGTTGAAATAGGAATTTCTACTAGATGTCCAGATAAAGCTCATACTGAATTTAATTATGTCAATATTAAAATACTGAAAGGGTTCCGAGTTATAGAGAGAGAATGACTATGATTCTGGAAGAATTTAATACAATGTCAACTGTTAAAATTCAGGTAAAGCCATCTTTAAAAATACAACTCTAATAGGAGGCAGAAAATTCCAAATATGTCTGGCTCTACATGGAAGCACTGTCTGTAAGAGAGAAGAAAATTAATGGCCATGTATTGAACACATGTAGCAGGAACAGGCTTTTATGTGGATTACTTCATTTCAGTCTTACAGCAACTTTCACAGATATTAAGTTTCAGAGCCCAGATTCACTCACATGTCCCACTCAGAACACCATTTCTTTTCACCATTTCACACTACCTCCTGTAATATCATGGCTTCGTTCTGTAACTGACCTCATGTGCCACTGCTAGTAGACTAAATTATGATCCTCGATAAATATTTAGATAATTTTTAAACACCAAGAGTAGGGGCACCTGTGTGGCTCAGTTGGTTGAGCGTCTGACTTCGGCTCAGGTCACGATCTCGCGGTCCGTGAGTTCGGGCCCCGCCTCGGCCTCTGTGCTGACAGCTCAGTGCTTGGAGCCTGCTTCGGATTCTGTCTCCCTCTCTCTCTGCCCCTCCCCCACTCATGCTCTGTCTCTCTCTGTCTCAAAAATGAATAAACGTTAAAAGAAATTTAAACACCAAGACTAGAGAAACCTTATGAAATAACAATAATCCGAAGTGACTTTGACTTCATGAAGCTAACAAAATTAAAAGATAATTGACTGTTTTCCTCATTATAGCAAGATACAAGCTCCCAGAGTGGAGAATAGGTCAAATCTTTTCTTGCTCTCTGATAACACATTTTCCTCATTGTTTTTGCTGAAACTTCTCTGTCTTCCATCAGGAAAATGAAAGAGTACTCAATTTGGAGCACTCTTATTTTACTCTACAAACATAAATTCATGAGTTTCTATTTACTATCTTTGTTCACCTGTGCCATAGGCAAAATCTAAAGGGTTTAGTATTGAGGATTTCGTAACATATTTGACCTTGATATTTTAGATCCCACCTCCTAAAATATTCTACAAATGATATAGAATTTTCTCTTACCCGTAGAACAGCAAAGGCAGGGATAGACACACCATGAATATGGTTAATTTATATGGATTATATCCACTCACTCAATTGTTTGGGAAACCACAGAATATTACCTAAGGGAAATACGCTCTAATTATTTTCTCATTCAAAATTCTCATGGTGATTTATTCATTAGTAAAAAAGAAAATGATTCTGCAATAATTCACTACATGCTAATATTTACTGAATATATAGAGTTTTTCCAGTGTCTAATTTTTTTAAGTTTATTTATTTATTTTGAAGAAAGGGGGTAAGAGAGCATGAGCAGAGGAGGGGCAGAGAGAGAGGGAGATAGAGAATCCCAAGCAGGCTCCATGCAGTCAGTGTAGCCCCTACATGGGCTCATCTTACAGAATACCAGGTCATGACCTGAGCTTAAACCAAGAGTCAGACACTTAACAGACTGAGCTGCCCAGGCGCTCCAATGTCCAATTCATAACAATGCTTTAGTTTTGTATTTACTTGATGATTAGTAATGTTCAGTATTTTTCCATATTGGCTGTTGGTCATTTGTATGTCTTTCTTGGAGAATCATTGTTCAAGTGATGTGTAAATATTTTCTCCCATTCTGTAAACTTCCTTTTCTTTCTGTTTATTCTTTTCTTTGTTGTGCAGAAGATTTTTAAATTGATATATTCCCATTAACTAATTTTGCTTTTGTTGCCTGTGTTTGTGGTGTCATACTCATGAAATCGTTACCAAATCCAATATCATAAAGATTCACCCTTATGTTTCCCTTAAGGGTTTTACTTTTGTGCGTCGTGTAAGAAAAGGGTTGGATTTTACTTCTTCGTATGTGGATATGCAGTTTTCCCAACATGATTTGTTGAAGTTACTATTCATTTCCCATTGTGTAATATTGACATTCTTGTTGAAGATCAATCAACTATATGTGTGTAGGTTTATTTCTGGGCTGTTTAATCTGTTGCATTGCTTTATATGTCTGTTTTTATATCAATACCATACAGTTCAGTTACTTTAGCTTTATAATATATTTTGAAATCAGGAAGGGTGGCAACTCCAGCTTTGTTCCTTTTGCTTAAAATTTATTTGCATATCCAAGGTCTTTTCTGCTCCCTTGTGAATTTTAGATTTTTTTTTCTATTTCTAGTTCTATAAAACCACCGTTGATATTTGGGTAAGTATCGCATTAAATGTTTGGATTGCTTTGGGTAGTATGGATATTTTATCAAAGGCAAACCAAAAATACAATTGGTATCACCTCCCACCTGTTAGTTGAGGATATGGAGGAAAGTAACCTTGTGCACTGCTGTTAGGAATGGAAACTGATACAGCCATTATGGAAAACAGTGTGAAAGTTTCTCCAGAAATTAGAATAAAACTACTATATGACCTAGCAATCACTTCTGGGTACCCATCCAAAGGAACTAAAATCAGGATCGGGGAGGAACACTCCCATGTTCACTGCAACATTAATCATGATACCCATGATATGCAAACGACCTTAAAAATGTCTATTTATGGATAGATGGATAAAGAAAATTCAATATATTTGTATACCAGAATATTATTCAACCTTAGTGATGAAGGGAACCCTGACATTTGCAACAACATCAATGGACCTGAAGGATGTTTGCTAAGTGAATAAGTCAGACACAGAAAGATGAATATTATATCTCACTTCTATGAGTCACCTAAAATAGTGAAACTCAGGGGTGCCTGGGTGGCTCAATCAATTAAGCAACTGACTTCCGCTCAGGTCATGATCTCATGGTTCATGGGTTCAAGCTGCATCAGGCTCTGTACTGACAGTTCAGAACTGGAGCCTGCTTCAGATTCTGTGCCTCCATCTCTCTCTGCCCCTCCACTGCTTGTGCTCTCTCTCTTTCAAAACTAAATAAACATCAAAAAAATTTAAATAAATAAATAAAATACTGACACTCATAGAATCAGAGAGTCTAATAGTGGCTTCCGGGGGTTAAAGGATGGGGGAAATGGAGGGGTAATAATCAAAATATACAGTGTTTCAATTACTCAAGTGAAGTAAGTGCTGGCATAGCACCTATAATCAGCAGCTTTGTGCTGTATACTTAAAATTTGCCAAAAGGGGAAATCATATGCTAATATTTTTCCTGCATGATGACGGTAACAATGAGGGCAGAGGAAACTTGGAGATGTGATGATATGTTTATGGCTTTAATGATGGTGATGTTTTCATAGGTGTATACTTATCCCTAAACCCTTCAGGTGGAGTCTACTAAATAGGTATAGCATTTTACAAGTCACATATACCTTAAAGAAGTAAGTATATCAATGTAAAATCACACACACATATGTATGTATGTGTGTGTGTGTGTATATATATATGTATGTGTGTGTGTGTGTGTGTGTGTGTGTGTGTGTGTGTGTATTCTATTCTTCCTATTCTTCCAACTACAATGTGGGAGATGCAGCCCATCTGGCAAGGGCGGAATTCCCAATGTTTTTCCTCTTGCTTATGAATAAGTACATTTACATAGTCTCCTTCAGATGTTATCCATCAATGTATCACATCCCAAGTTCCCTTTTTTACTTGAATATCATAAGACAGAAGAGCATTACCTCCCTTGAGATCAACAAGGGCTGCTCAAGAAATCCAGGCCTGAAAGGTTGTTTGAAGGAAGTGGTATTAGGGTGCTATTTGGCTGGCAGGAGCTTTGCTTCGATTGCCTTTCGACCCAGGGAGGTGTCTCAACCTGTGAGCCCAAGATGACTCTCAACAGTTATACAAATTTATTACATTCAAAATGGTTCTACTCTGTTCACAACATCAAGTGCTATGTATAAAGTAAAAAGGATAAGTTTTGAACTTATTGAAATGGTTATTATTCAAGAGATAAGAAAAATACAAAATGCCATAAGCACTTGGACACTTATAGCTCAGTGGGACTCCAGAAATCATGCAGTATTGTGATTCCTGAACACTAATCAATAGCATATTTGTATAACATGCTAATATCTAAACATCTATATCTACACACACACACACACACACACCTAGAACCTAAATACAGACATTTAACATCGATAGGCAAAGAAGACTTATCAAGAATCTTATTTTTCATCAATTCTTCAGATGGTTCCAATGAGGAGGCAGATTGGAAACAATAGATCTAGTGAACAATTTCTTGCTTTAAAGATGAACAAGTGAACTCTTGGGTAATAAAATGACTTGATAATCATTCATGTATTTATCTATTCAAAAATACTTTTGAGGGCTTACTAAGTTGGGAAGAAACAAAAATGATGTCAGAGGCTATAAACACCAAGGATAGAAACAAAGTAAGAAGGTAAAGTGGGCTGTTGCAGGGGCATTGGGAATATTTTAGAGGTGATGCAGTGTATTTCTATGATGATGTCAGAAACAGATTTGAATGAAGTGACATAACATGATATTAAGAATTCCTTTTAGGGGGACCTAGGTTAAGCGTCTGACTCTTGATCTCAGCTCAGGTCATGATCTCATGATCTCAAGTCTTACAAACTTTGTAAGTTTGAGCCCTGTGTCAGGCTTTGCGTTGACAGTGTGGAGTCTGCTTGGGATTCTCTCTCTCCTTCCCTTTCTCGGCACCTCTCTCACTCATGTACTCTCTCTCTCTCTCTCTCTCTCTCTCTCTCAAAATAAATAAATAAACTTAAGAAACAAGAATTCCTTTTAGTTACCCACTTGTAATAATGGACAAACAACATATATTACCAGACATTTGATTAAATCCTCTGCTATGGGAAAGAGAACCAAAGAAACAAGTAATAAAATAAAATTGGAGACTTCCGGTTTCTAGCTCCAGAGGAAAGGAGCTTGGAAGACACAACTCTGTCCTATCGACAAGTAAAAAACTGAACACAGCATACTCTTCTTGGATCCTTAAAGAGAAGGGGACAGAAGGCAAGCAGCAGTCTCCAAGATTGCAGAAACAGGGAAATACAGGGGGTCAAATATTACCCGAGCAGAAACTCAGGAGCAGAAAACGCCATGGGAAATAGCACCTGGATAAGAAAACCTGAACTATAACTGACAAATTATGGAAGGTGGAGAGTGAACTACTCTGAGTTTTAAAGATTTTTAGGGGTATCCAGACATAGGGTGCCCCCCATCCCTGCCTCAATTTACCTTCAGGAGCTTGACCTGATTCCCACAGTAAAAACTGAAGAAAAAAACCCTCTGCTTCCTGTAAAGGGAGGTAGAAGGAACTATTTTGAAATATATATATATATATACATATATATATATATATATATACATATTTCTCCTGTCAGGAGAAATTAACTAACCAATGCCATAGCTGATGGGGTATTATCAGAGCCTAAGTTAAGTAACGAGGGAGGTGGGAAATACTCAAATCTAGGTAGTCTAACCATCCGGACACACCTAAGGGGAAAGAATAAGATTAAGAAACAATTCTGAAGTTCACAATCTGGTGATACAGCTCACTAAAAGACTGAGATCCAATCTTAAGACTAAAGAACACTTCTGCAACTCCCATACCTGACCACAATATTACTAAAGGTCTATTTACAATACTTCCTTTTAGTCAGCACATCATGTCTGCCTACCCAAAAAAAAAAAAAAAAAAAAAAAAAAAATTACGGTTCATACTAAAAGGCAAAATAGAGCACTTTCAAGGCACACAATGAGTATCAGAGCCAAACTTGGCAGAGATTTTGGAATTAAATATCAGATTGGGAATTTAAAACAACTATGATTAATACGCTAAGGGTTCTAATGGATCAAGTAGATAGCATGGAAGCACAGATGAGCAATGTTAGTAGAGAAATGGAAATCCTAAGGGGAAAAAAATGTTGGAAGGGCAATAATAGTGTGAGCAAAATGAAGAATGTCTTTAACGGGCTTACTGGTGGATTAGACAAGGCAGAGGAGAGAATCTCTGAACTTGAGCATACGTCAAGAGAAAATCTGAAAACTGAAAAGTAAAGAGAACAAAGACTGAAAAAGAAAAAGAGAAACAAAACAAAACAACAACAAAAACAGAAAGCTAGACTGGAAAATCTAAAGATTGTGGAAAAGGAAAGAAGTATTTGAAACAAAATGACTGACAATTCCCTCAAGATAATTCCAGACACCAGACCATAGACCCAGGTCCAGAAAGGTCAGAAGACACTAAACAAGATAAATGTTATAGAAATTATACTCTGGCCTATCAATTTTCAAACTACAGAAGATCACATATTAAAAAAAAAAACTAAGAAAAAAAATTAAAAACAAAAACAAAAACTTCTGAAAGAAGCTAAAGAAAATAATACCTCACTTTTAGAGGAACGCAAATA